>OY776112.1:427048091-429448091 GCA_963675035.1 Allygus modestus | reverse complement strand
TCAAGTATATAGGGTAAAACCATTCTTTCTAAGCACTCTCTTACATTAACTTTAGTGCCGTTTTATTATTCTCGTCCTGGTTCTAAGAAACCGTCTGTACACTGTGAATTATATTTCGTCGCTAGGGAATACAATGAAATAGGGTTGGTTTCCCTAGTCAATTTTCCTAGTCAATATTTAACTCAGTCACAGTCAATACTTCTCGTCCTGATGTTGCGTTATATCAGCTTAGTGTTGTGCTGGCGTCACTATTTAGTTAAACCTATAAAGCTCATAGTTGTCTTTTTAGTGGCAAACCTTTATTTAAGACGTCTCTTTATTAAACGATCAAGATAAAGTAATTTATAAGTGAGTATAGAAAAGTTCGCACTAAAACCACGTTTTTCAGAGAGAGATTTACAATCACCTCCATAAAGATCCAAACCGTTTTATAAGCGACTCCATCAATAAAAATGTTCACCAATTCCATTGTAACTCATTTATTTTGTGCCGTTAAAAAAGGTCAACCATCTCTCAGAAAGAGAGAATGAATCGTTAAAAAGTTGGAGATAGGACACTTACTCGTGATTAAAACTAATATAGCCATTGTAATAACTCAATGTTGGTTTATTACTAGTAACAATCGACGAAGAAAGATAAGTTTACAGTACGCCAACTGTTAGAGTTGTACAATACGACTTGTTGTACTCTAACTATTGTTAGAGTTTGTTCAGTTGCGACTGGTCCTGTCTCCTTTGCGTCACAGCACCGAACGCCTTGCTCCAGTGAGTCTTATGCTTCACGGTTTGGACAACATTTATTTAGCTTCTCTCTAACCAACGCCGAGTAACTCGACCGTGTTCATAGTTCTGTGAATGTTCAAGTTAGTTAAACAAAGCTGTATCTCTGTGGTAATAGAGAAGTCTGCTTTTGTACAATTTAAAAAGTGTTTGTTTGCTATTTCGGCTACTTTCAATCTAGTGGTATTAATTAGTGAAAAATATTTAAATTTCCTAAAATAATATGAACTTATTTCTGTAATGAAGCTCTGTTGATTTATTTCTTAAAAATTATAATCTATAACCTTAAATATTATAAAACAAATAATCGTAAAACGATTGATATATAGGTCAGGAACGATTCCTAGTATATACTAGGAACAATTTTGAAGAGGAATAGTTCATTAGACTATGCAAAAGTAAGGATAGTTATTGATATTGATATTGATTTATATTGATGTTATTTATGAGTTTTAAATTAATTAAAGTTAAATTTTTAATTGGAGGTTTCACCGGACTTTGTCACAATACAATTTTTACTATTTAGTCTTGTATTTCTTGGCTCAGTACTTAATATAATCAAGCTTTGACGAACAGCTTTGTTTACCTTATTTCAATTTATAGTTATATAAAATTACACAGTGATCAAATTCCAATATTCATAAATAGGTTTTAACTTTATACTTATTTTAACTTATGCCTTTAGAAGAGGTTGTATAAAAAACAATGAAAAAATTGGAGCAAGGTTTGAATAGACATGTTTAGAAATCTGACAGAATGTATTAAGAATAGTTTGTTCAAACGATTCAAAGTTATATAATATAATGAAAAACAGCAATAGTTAAACTCCAATCTATGTTTTAGAGTAGAAGTGAAGTTTTAAATACATAAGTTCGATCAATTGTATTTAAAAAAAAAATACAATGTATAACATGGTACAAGTGTAGACTTATAATTGTATTGCGTTTAAAATCATTAAAAGATATTTTTAACACTAACCTCTCCCAAGTTTTCAGTAGTACAACCTAGCGATTCATGTCAGCTGTTTCGTTCCGTCATAAACCAAGTCGTAAATGCAGAGACCACGAGGGTCAAATGATGTTCTGTCACCAGGTTCAGACGACTCGAGTGAAATTCTTATAAAACACTCATTATTAGTTTTTAGAATATATCCAAACTATAGTAAAGGTTTCTTCAAGGTACATACAAGGTTTTTAGTCGTTAAACAAAGAATACATCTAAGAAATAATAAAATATATACAATGATAAAAGGGTGAATAAAAAAGTTTAGTAATATTTGAGTACAGAATTTAGGCTGTAACAAATATTATTCTAATATTCATTTTGTAAAACTATCGGAGCGCTAATAGTTAATGTTAACCATAACCATGTTAACTATTCATTGTTGGCGAATTATCATCGAGGAATAAATTATAGGAAGTAATATTTTTCATGTTCTTATATACTTTCCAATGTTTAAAATCGCCCGAGAAATCAGTTGTCACGCATATTCAACAAGGCGAGGAAATTATTTAGTTTAATATTACAATTCTGTTTCCACGCAAAGCATTGCGCTTCCTTTTAAGGTGTGGGGTTTCTCAGTGCAGTATAAGAGAGATTAAATCAGTTTAATTTGATACGGCGTATACAAGATTGAAAATCAGATTGGAGTTAACATTTACATTTACAACGTTTGGAGTTACATTTACTTAATGTAAATACTATCTCCACGAACTGTAAATTGGTTTGAGATAAAAAATAATAAAAAATAGAGCGTGAACTTGCATTATTATCTCGATATTTAAAGAAATAATGTAAATAATAAACATAAGTAATTATGTTTATGTTCTCCATAGGACGTTTTGCAATCAAGGTTTTGTTTTAAAAAGTGATATAGTCAAAAACTGAAACACTCAATTTATATTTCAATTATTTTATTCACATGAATATCAGTGAAGTGGTTCGAATCAGGTGACGTAGCTTTGACCACTTAATTACTATTGAAGCACAGGTTATACAAGTCAGTAATGAAAGTTCAAGGGTTCAATAATATGATACAGTAAACCCATTAATCTCGACGGCCACCGCAAAATTCGACCACGTTGATTTGAATGGCAACCCCCTTAATTATTGTCAACTCTATCGTACATGAATCGGGAGGTATTTAAATATTTAATTAAATCGATAATTTATTACACTCTTAATTTAACTGAAGAATGCAACAGTATTTTTTTCTAAAAATACCGCTTTTAAAGCCTGCAGAGAATACATTATAGAAGGTTGACTGAAATTATGTAAATACATTTTCATATATATTTCAGATATTTATTCTATCCAACTGTAAACTGATAGATATAACTAGGGATCGCTAGACATAGATTTATTCTACTTTATTAACGTGCGTATTGCACCGGTTGTAACTTGAATTTACTCATATTACTTATATTATCATGTAAAAAAGTTAAGATTTTTTTGAATTTTCATTATGAAGTAATTCTGTAATAAAGGAGATCAATTTAAAATGAAAATTGTCAGAGGCTTAGACAAATTCATAACGTGTACTGAATTATTATGATTCTTAAACTTATATAATACAATTATAGAATTGAAATAAACGGTATCAGGAAACTGACACATACTTTCTCCCTTTTAGCCAAACTTTAATGACAAAAATATTTGTTATTTACTAAATATAGAATATGAAGTATAGATAAATGTACAGAAAATTGTCTAAAATAGTTGTTTTCAGAAATATCCACCCAAATTGCTTTTTTGGAGGCACTATAGTCCGTTGCTACACACAGTAGTTTTGAGAGGGGAAATGCCCCCTTGCCCCCCCCAGGGTTAAATAGCAACACATTTCGAACATCATCTGTTGGTCAATGCTAACTTGACCGGCATATCAAATGAAATTGATCAGTAAATAAGAGAGAAATAGTTATTTTTGTATTCCCCATAAGAATAACATTGGACAACGTACTGTGTTTACCGCTAAATGAAAATTTCAATTTTCTCCGCAACTAGCAATCGTAGAATAGTAATTTAAAATACTAATTTATTTAGATTTTTGAGCTCTTTTTAATGGTGAATAGTAATCTTTTTTAACATTTATGATGTTTTATGAAAAATCCAAAAAACTGAATTTTTGATGTTTTAAGTCCTGTAATTTCTGAACCCGCATTTTTCCAGAAATGCAGGCGGTGTCATTTTGTTGGAAACCTAAAGTTCTACAAACCACGAAAGTTTAATCAAAATCGTTAGAGCCGTTTTTGAGAAATTTGGATTTTTCATGTTTTTTGGTGGTTTTTGGGGGATAATTACCCTTAAAAATCAAAAATTCAAAAAAATGAAAAAAATGCCTGGAGATATTGTGGATTAGTACCTACATACCAAATTTCATAAAAATCGGCCCATAGGTTAGGGCTCTAGCTCTGTACACATCCACACAGACACACACACACACACACACACACACACACACACACACACACACACACACACACACACACACACACACACACACACACACGGACACACACACACACAGACAGACATCACGTAAAAACCACTTTTTTGGGTTCAGGGAGCACCAAAACGAATATTTCCACTAACAACTCAAATTCGAAAATTTTTACGAAAACAATACTTTCTCCATATACTATGTATAGGGGGAAAAAGTAAAAATATGTGCACTGTATTGTTTTGATAAAAAAACTACTACCCATTATCGCTTATAATTTTCACTATATTTAATATTGCTTGAAACTACTTTAAAATAAAATAAGTCTTACTATTCGAGTACGTAGATTGACTTTTTATAAGTCTGATAGGAACCCGTTAAAACATTGTTAAACACAAATATATTTGTTTTTTCATAAATTGCAACAATCAAATGTAGCCAATTTTAGTATTATTAATCTTGATTTGATACACCCTTTATTCTTTACGCTTGAACAGCTATCTAAAAATGTATTCTGTCAGAAAAATAGTGTAACTAAACCAAGTTAAGAAGTTAAAGCTGAAAAGTCCATTGTTAATACTATTCCTACAGTGGCAACTTACATAATATAGAGGGCCACGGTGACAACTATTGAAAAAACAGTTAATCAACTGGATTTTTGATCAGTAATGATATACTGGAGTGCATAATCAAAATATTATGATGAAAAAGTGTTTCTAAGTAAAATGTATAGCCACCTTTTATACATATTGAGCGGAATTATTTATTCTTAGGTTAGAAAGCCTTTATACGAGAATAACAGGGATAGGTTAATATTCCTAATAACTAATATAACTTAAACATTGCACTTAATTCTATCTACAAAGTGTTATACGTCACAGAAAACAACCTTTGATGAACGTAGGATGACCCTGACTAAATTAAATTTCACATAAGAAGATGTGTGGGATATAAAACTGTTTTAACTAAACATTGTTTCTTGAAGAGTTTGGAAATTATCATAAAAATGAATCTTGATCGAAGCTTCGACTTAACTGCCTAGACATAGTTTAATTAGACAACCTCACAAATTTATATTTTAGATTGGAACAAATGATACTCCAATGTGAGAAATACCGCTTACTGTATTGTGATAGAAATTACGCGTTACCACTACCCTAAATAAACTTACACCACCATGAAGCTGTAAGTTAAAGCTTTCATTATAATAGTAACAAAACGCTTGAATGTAAAACGTAACCCCTCCGAGACAGTTTGGAGATAAGTGGTCTGTCTTAGACCAAAGTTTGAACGCCAGGGGTGAAACTCCATATCGGGAAATTTCTTTGTAACTTCTAGTAGGTCGCGAGCTTCGGGCAACTAACATGGTAAAAAGTTTAATAGGTTCTCTTATCGTTCTTACAAAATACTTCAGCATTGGTATTAAAATATCTAAAGTGTGATACCGACTGTTTTTTAACCAAGAAAACTTACGTTATTTTAAAGTGTAAAAACTAAAATCTTCTCGAAAAGTTGGTATAACGATACTTTGCTTATAGGAAAAAAGTTAGGAGGTGATTCATCGGAAGGATAAAACAATTCTAAACTTAAATAAAATACATAACAATTATTTTGTTACATAGAACGTAAAACGGCAAAATCACAGGCCATGTTCTTTTTATCACTCAGTGAACTTAGATTGTGTTGTAAATCGTGTCTATTTTGGTTTTATACAAAATTAAAAGATGTTTTATAAATATTATTGTACTTCTTTCAAGCAATTATTAATTTTTTTTTCTAGAGCGAACCGTCTTATTCACTTCTGTGTTTTCTCAATGGTGTATAACATTTAAACTGACACAAAGGTAATTTTCAAATAAGACTGATTTAAAACTGTAACCTAAAGCTATTTGTTCCCTCTTAATTACTTATGTTATGCAATTATTAGGTAGAAAATCCATTACAGTTACAATTTAAAAGTTAAAGAACATACTCGTAGTTTGGAAATACGTGTAAAAAGGTTTATTATACGTTTTGGTGTCATAATAAGAAAGTAAAAAAATACATTTGTATTATCCGTTGGAAAACATTTGAAATAAGCCACTGTGTAAATACAAGTACTCTTTGAAGTTAAGTAATACGTTGCCTGGAGCAAAAAAAGAGTAAAACTGGGATAAAAACCTACTCGTCGAAAACAAATGTGTTTACATTTATCCACGTTTCACATATAAGTATCTCTACAACGTGTGTAAATGTGTTTCTTTTTATTTTGGTAGTAACAAGTCAGCTAATTAAAAAAATTGCGGCAAGATTTTGCGTTGAATAAATATTTAAAACTTTGCATTAATACTTTGCTTGTATTTTAAAATGCAACACGTTATCTTATTACTTGTTTCCGTTAATTAACGATATTCGTATGTAAGTACATTATATATATATATATATCGATAAATAGATCCAAATGTAGATTATTATATTTTGTTATTTACACATGGAAACCCACACTAGTTGTCAAAATAAGCAAATATTCTCATCTTTAATTACATTTTAATTATTGGTATTTACTTAATACAGTAAATTATTTATGTTAGTGTGACAGTTTGATACTGATAACAGATAGTAAAGAATCTGCAATTTATAAAAAATAATGTTTTACTAGAATTTTAGTAATTATTTAACTACTGGTTGAAATCTAGTATTTAGACCTAGAGACCAAAATTTGCAAGTGATAACTAATATAATAAACATTTGAAGTAAAGAATGTAATAAACACAATAGAACAAATTACTTAACATATTAACCAAAATTATCTTTGCTTTTGAACAAGTAACACTGAAATTCAATAACTAATCTAAATCATTTTTACGTATAGTCTCAACTCTGAGAAAAATCAAATGAAAAGTCAAGGGAAGAATTACTCTAAATTAAACGCCGATTTTTTCTAACAGACAAAACCTTTTTTTATATCACCTGGAGCTGTAATTAAATTAAGGCTTCTAACTAAATCGTCAAAGGAAACCGGTAGGAGTAGAACATTAACATTTTTTACATACTTTAATTAACATCTCCAAATAAAAGGCTTTAAAGAAGAAGTTAATTAATAAATGATTATTATCGCTAATTAGCCCATTAGAAAAGAGTTATTTTAGTTTTTTACTATAACCCCCTAAAGACCCTATGTTAGTTTCGTGCCAATTTATAAGTAATTGAATATGATTAAGTGTCAGTTTTTGCTCTTTAATAACTATGAAATGTTGCTGATAATCAAGGAATAAATAGGTATTTTGAAGGAGATGTATAACAAATAATTTAAACGGTCAATGTTTAATACATATCCGCTATACTATACAGAAAACACAAGGACGTAAAGGAAAAGAATATTACAAATTATTAATCAACTTAGGAACAACTAAAATACCGGTAAGTCTGATACCCTTAGAAATCTCAATACAAAAGCTAAGGATAACTGTATTTGACAAATATTTTCTTATCTTCAAAATACAGTTTCAGTTTGTGAACCAAAACAGACTTGTACAAATCATGTTTATCGAGTGAAAGTAAAAAGATTGCTCGTACCCCCTCCTTCACAACCCCACAGATCACACCGGTCCCATCGGAATGGCCACTGTCAAAGGCTTTTGTGTTCAGAGAGAGAGAGATTCCCGTGTCTGCATTACTATCTCACCTGTCAATATCGGTAACACGATCATGTAACTCCATGATATTTTTTATATTATTTTTAAATAATATAAAAATATCCAGTGGGAAAACCGGATGATGTGATGCAGTATAGATAATTATTTGCATTTGGTTTAACGTTATTAGGAAATGTCACCCCAATATTGTTCGTTGGTTTTGAAATTTTTGTATCAACAAGAGTTATTTGTTTCCAAAGACACTTTGTATGTTAGAAATAGAACATGCTTGGGTATAAAATACTTTTTTAACCAATTTCTTAATATATTTTTGTTTTGTTTAGAATGTGAGTCTAAAATTAACTTTTACTTTCAATGTTTGTGCATCACAGACTTAAAAGAAAAAATGTATGATGATGTAATATGCATTTCCAAATGTAGCGTAACTTAGCTGTAGAGAAAATAACATATTAAAGTAATTTTTTAAGTAAGAAAAATAAATATTAAAATAAAAAACGATGATTAAGATTAAAATAAAGAGACGTAGTAAATAATACTTCGAAATTTGTTCATATTGCTCTTAATATTGGAATAATACGTGAGAACAAAAAATGGTTAAGGGTTGATTATCATAATTTTATTTAAACCTATAAGAGATCAAGATTAACTTTTATAAAACAATTTCAATTAAATTCAGAGTCAAGGAAAAGAAATCAGTAGACTTTAACAAAATAAAATCGCAGGCAAAACCATGACGCATACTTAGGAGGGAGTGATTTTGAATATTCAATAACTAAAAAGTGACAAAACTAGTTTGCAATAAATAAGTTTCATCAATATAATAATAGTTGGCTAAACTCATGGTAACTTATGAATAAAGCGTTTTGGGTTTGATCGATTTCAGTATTAGGTACCAAGCCTCGACTGCGTACCGTTCCTCGATAGAGATCTGCATCTCTAGTCATTGCTTTGATTGAAGGGAGGGGATAATACACGTAAAACTAGCAAACAATCCGAGAAAAAATATCTGTTCAGATCTTTATGTTGAATCGTTCTATATCCATCGGTTACCAAGTACGCAAAATATGAGATAAACATAAATGTATGGTTACCTTACACTTGGAATAGCCATCCATTCGTAATAAAGAACATGCCTATTATAAATTCTCCAACCTCAATTATGTTCAACTCTACCGACCAATTACTCAGTAATTTTGCTCTTGCTTTGTGATTTTCACGATGAAAAATTTTTTAGGCCTGCGGGGGGTCTTGGGTATCCTGCTAAGCTAATGGTTAGCGTCTTGGACTTCGGGTCAAGGGGTCCGAGGTTTAACTAGCAGGGTGTCCACAAATATGGCATGGGGTTGGTTCGCTTTCCCTGAACAGTGTTTGTATTGTAATCTTAAAAAATGCCACTGGTGTTGAACTGAAATAAAGAAGCCAGCATACGGAATGAACATTAAACTGCCCACCCCCTGGACGCGGCGCCGGCGTGAGCAAGTTCGTGGTTATTATACTCACTACTTATCCAATGATTAATTG
Organism: Allygus modestus; assembly: GCA_963675035.1. Classification (NCBI taxonomy): domain Eukaryota; kingdom Metazoa; phylum Arthropoda; class Insecta; order Hemiptera; family Cicadellidae; genus Allygus; species Allygus modestus. The sequence goes on along the minus strand of OY776112.1, from coordinate 429,438,717 downwards.
CTATCTCCACTCAGCCCCATATGGAATGAAGCAAGAGGGGCAACAACGACTTTAATTATCGTTCGATTTGTCATAAACCTCCCTATTGAAGTTATTATTTAAAATAATTTGTAAAATGGCTTATTTTCGAGCCATTTAAGTTCGAAGATTTAAAATAAAACCATTTTTAAATTTCGAGAGATAATTATATCATAACATTTGCGTTGATGGACCCTATCACCTTAAACAAGGCATGGGAAAAACCCTTGTTCATATTATAAAATGAGTTTATCTTGACCCAAGGAATAATGTTATGTACCTTTATCGAGAGATTACGGGACATTCTGTATATTACTATAACTCATACGGTAATAGCTTCTTCTCTATAAAATAAATCACAAACAAGTTATAGTGTTACATTGACGAATTCTGGCTAATACATAATACACGACAGCTGCTTGGTTTTTCATTTAAGGGAGAAGATAGGATGGAGAATACAGCAAAGCCGTGTTTCTTGCAAACTAAATCTTCATTTTTTGTTCCGTTAAAACAGTCATGAAATGGACTTTTTCCGTGGGATAAGATGAAACAGCCTTAATTAAAGACCTTTGCCCTTTCATCTGTTAAATTAAATCTCATCTGCTTGTCACTTTTATTGTTTCTGTAGGGTTATAATTTTACAGCAAATAATTGCTGAATGGATTTAACGTTGAATATACCATTAATTAATTTTATGATACACATTATAATAGTTATTCCTTTTTCCAGGAATATTAGACTATACAAATAAGTCAAAGTATTTATCACTATTTAAAAAGGGATTTATTATAATATCTTTAAAAAGGAAATATAACCGACTCCATTAATATTAAAACGTAATAAAAAGTGTGAAATAAATAATTACGTGTTTCTTTAAATTACCAATGTCAGGAGCGGTACATAAGAAAATACATAGTAATTGTAAACACAATACATTTCGAACATATTAACCAAAATTATTTTTGTTTTTTCTAAAGGTTCTTAAATTAAATCGCTAATCTAAATTATTTGTATATTTACATGGTCTCAGCTCTGAGAAAAATCAAATGAAAGGTCAAGGGAAGAGCTACTCTAAATTAAATGCCGATTATTTTCTAAAAGACGGAAACCTCTTATTCAAACCACCCAATAACTTTAATTAAATGAAGCCTTCTAAATAAATCGTCAATGGGAACCGGTAGGAATAGAAAATTAAAAATAAAATATTGTGTTATATTTCAATTAATATCCCCCAAAAAAAAAGCTTTATAGTAGAAGTTAATTAATCAATGAAAAATAATAATACGTAATTTGCTCATTAGAAAATTGTATTTTTATTTTATAACTACAACCCACTAAGGAGTTTATTTTAATTGTGCATAGTAAAATAGGTTTGAAATAATTGTTTGTACGGTTTCATGTTAGGTTTTAGCGAATTTCCCCTATAGAGAAGAAGCTATTACCGTAGATGGCATGGTAAGACTTAAGCCCTAGACCATGATAACTTTTCGTTTTAAGGCCCCCAGATGCTAAAAACACCATTCGTTTAAATTATTAATTTATTAATTTACATTAATTAATTAATTCGTTTACATGTATATATATATACTGTATATATATATACAGTATATATATATACATGTAGGTGTATATATATATATAGGTGTCCGTAGGCTCGATAACTTTCGTAAAAATAGTCCGATCTTGATGAAATTTGGTGCAAACGTGTAAGGGAGGATCTATTTTCATGTGTTCGAGAACCAGACAGGTCGCTCCATTTAAAGGGGGTGTTGTACCCCAAAAAGTGTTTTTTTTTTTACTTTTTACATGTAATTCTTTTTAAACCCAAACTTTTGTTTAGACCATTAAATTTAGCTTAAAAAACAAACAATTTGGTATTTTAATCATCGCTCTACGTCAATTGGTTACCGAGATTTTAAAAGTGCTAAACAAAGTACGTTGTCCAACGTTAATCTTATGGCAAATGAGTACAATTTTATATCTCCCTTATTAGTGTAAAATATTAATGTGGCTTCATCTGGTTGTGGTCTATTCTTATTTGCACAAAAAACAATTTTTACCGATACTTCCTGTACCCCCCGATTTTATTTCCCCCCGAATTTATATTTTTGCTCCCCCCATCCGATTTAAATTTTTGCCCCACCTCCAATTTTATATTTTGCTCCCCTCTTCGATTTTATATTTTTATTTTTTTGTCTCAATCCATTTTACTTTTTTGCCCCACCCCCGATTTTTATTTATGCCCCCCGATTTTGTATTTTGCTCCCCCCAGATTTTATATTTTTCTCCCCCCATTTTTATTTTACCCCACCCCCAATTTTATATTTTGCTCCCCCCTCTTCAATTTTATATTTTTATTTTTGCCCCTCCCCGATTTTTTATTTTTGCCCCCTCCCTGATTTAATATTTTTGCTCTCTTCATTACATTTTTATTCCCCCCCCCCGATTTTATGTGTTACTCCCCGATTTTATATCCCTCCCGATTTTATATTTTTGTACCCCCATTTTTATTTTTGCCATACCCCTAATTTTATATTTTGCTTCCCTTCTCTTCGAATTTATATTTTTGTTATGTTCCTCCTCCATTTTATTTTTTTGCCCCTCCCGATGCTATATTTTTTGACCCCCCATAGTTATTTTTGCCCCCCGATTTTATATTTTACTAGTTGAAAACTTTTGTTCTTTTATTTCTAAAATCGAATCCAAAGTGTTACGTGTACCGATTTGGAGTCGCAAACCACACGCCGTTTACCACCCGACAGAGTTCCTCGACTTAGCAACAGTACCCGAACTATCTGCCAGTATATTTCGTTAACTTTGATTTAATTGTCCATTAAACTTGTAAAATTTAATTTCAATAATGTAAAATAGTGTGGATTGTTATTTGCTTTAGTTAATCTATCATTTATATACAACCCGCACGAAGGACGGGTTCACAGCTAGTGGAGAATAAGTCAAATCTTATGTCTCCCTTAATTATGACATAAATGAATACAATAGGTATGTAGTTTCACCTCTTGTTGAATTATACTGATACTTGCATAAAAAACCCATTTGTTGTGCTCCTTGTTGCAGAAAACCTGCGTACTCATCCCCCATGTTATTGTTATGGAGAATAATTAAAATATGGTATAGATCGCTTATTTATGAATGTAGATTGATGAAACTTGGTATGTGGCTTCACCCAGTTGAGTTATATTGATATTTGAATGAAAACCCACATTTTGCGTTTCTTTTGCAGCAAACCTGCTTATTCAGCCCCCATGTTATTCTTATGGAGAATAATTCAAATGTTATATTTTGCTTTTTCATGAATAAATATTGATAAAACTTGGAATGTGGCTTCACAAGTTGAATTGTATTGATATTTGCATCAACATTGTTTCAGCAAACCTACATACTCATCCCCAATGTTATTCTTATGTAGAATAATTAAAATATCCCTAATTTTTTAATTTATTATTATGGAACTTGGTAAGCAGCTTTATGTAGTATTAAGACAAAAATGTGCATCGTAAATGGTGTACGCAGGATTGCTGCGAGGGGGTATTTTTACTATTCCTTATTTCTTCAGTCATGTGCATTACAATGTTCTTTTATTATAAAAATCCTGTTATTAACAGGCGGAATTTTGGATGTATGGGGTTTAGGACTCTAGAGTAAATAAACACCACGGAGTAAAGTCATTTGTAACAATGAGGAAAGTGTTTTTATAATAAGTGTTAACTTAAACGAAGTAGATAAATCAATAATTATAAACCTCAGATAGTACAGCCATGGCAGTATTAGAAAAAATAAACTTGGGATCTTTATCCTTTGCAATAAAGCGTGTATCTAACGTGCGGAACATAAAAGCCTATCCAGCAGATAGTAAAAACAGTAGTTATTGGCTAAAGAGTAGCTAAAGGATAAAACATAATATTCGTAAACTTTAACATAGATATCATTGGAAATACTTCCGGCTAATATTGTGTTACTGGTAATTACAATCCCTACTAATTATTTTTAGCTGTGTTGGTAGTTCTTGTACTGCAGTCATGAGAATGAGGTAAATGTACAGCAAATTGGTTACCAAAGGTGAAATATGTAGTAATAATGCAAACAAGGTATCAGAAATACATAATTTTGACATAAGACCGTGGAACCGCATAGTTAGTTTTGCTTTTGACGCGGTGTGAATGCGTACTACGGACATAGACATTTATATCCGTTATTAATTAGCTTATTATCTTGATTTTATTGCTACGTAAATAACGGGTTTGCTTCTTATTTTTTAAACGATAACCACAACAATTATTTTATTCGTATGTTAAAGAATAATCTTTGATATGATAAATCTGGCGGTTACAAAGTCTTGAAAGCAGGAATAAATCAGTGCAGGTATATATATATATATATATATTACCTCATGTAAATCTATTAAGAACTTTATAATTGTAAAACAGCTGATATACAAAGACAACGCCGAGTTTTAGAATTTACGGGTTTGTTTTCACCTAAAAGCAATTTCTCATTACCTAACGAAAGAATCATAAATGGTTCGTAATTTGTATGATATTACTTACCAATTTAATAAAATTTAAAAAGTAGTGATACGTAATATTCACAGTGGTATAAGAAAAAAATAGACTAAATTTGAAGCAGTGTTATTTTATGATGGCCTGCGTTATTCCTTACGGTATTCAAAATAGTTAATGTATATTAAAATGTACATTATTGTTCGATACGTAGTTACGTATCGTTTTGTCTACGATCGAAAAATCTCTATTTTGTTATTTTAAGATCATATTATCAGCAGGTAAATCAATTTAGTGACTATCAGGCAACATACGTAGGACTACCATTCCCTTACTTCCCTATTCGTAGGACTGTTGTTTTACTGGTAGATTCAGTAAACACAGTTTAAACTAATAGTTAAAGGCAATTTATACTATAGATAGATAAGTGTATGAATAAATAACTAAAAGCTACATACTTGTAAAGGTTTGATCTTTCGGATTCTTAAGACTCGTATTTAACAATGAAAATGCAACCAGACTATCGATTGTTGATGCTAATTATAAGACTAGTAATATATGTTAGCGGGGTGGGGGGTGATGGACGTGTACACGGCCAGTGACCACGAATTCATCTCCTTCAATCTGGAAGAAAACGAGTTGTCTCGTCGATGCAGTACCCGAAACCCAATTGGCTGGAATCAGGCCAAACTGGACAGGGGAAAATTCGTCGAGCGGCTCAGTCGTAGCCCCGAGGCCGGTTTGACGGAGCGCTTTGACTCCGCTGATCGAGATCGGGTCGAAGCTCTCGTGGGTTCCACAATGCAGCTGATCGAGCGTGCATGCGACTCGTCGATGCCTCGGAAAAAACCTGTCCGGGGTCGTCGCCACGTGTACTGGTGGACGGACGAAATCGCGGAGCTCAGGAGAACGGCACTGATGCTTCGCAGAAGAGCGCAGAGAACTCGAAACCGACCGGAGGCTTTGGCCAGGTCGGCAGAGCACAAGACTGCGAAAAAAGCTCTTGCCAGTGCAATTCGCCTGAGCAAGGCTCACTGCTGGAAGGAGCTGTGCCGGGACGTGGACTCCGATCCATGGGAAAAAGGGTACAAGCTCGTCACGAGAAAGCTCGGGGGAATGGGGGCCAGCAGTGCCTCTATGCCTGCAGGCACGATCACGGCCATCGTCGATGCTCTCTTCCCAAGTCACCCTGTGAGGCGAGAGGAAAGAGTAACGGGGCCGGTGCCTGATGTTCCTTTGTTCACGGAACAGGAGCTCGTGGCAGCGTCGTCTGCCATGCACAACAACAGAGCTCCAGGCCCTGATGGCATTCCGGTTGAGGCTCTGAAGGTTGTGGTGGGAAGTCACCCACATCTGCTGCTGCGCATGTTCAACGCGTGTTTGGCGGCGGGTGTGTTTCCGTCACGCTGGAAGACAGCTAGACTGGCGCTCATCAGCAAAGGCAAAGGTGACCCGGAGTCCCCGTCGGCATACAGACCACTCTGTATGTTGGACACGGCGGGTAAACTCTTTGAGAGGTTGCTGAAACCCAGGTTGAGGTTGGCCGTCGAAGCCGCTGGGGACTTGTCCCCCCGGCAGCACGGCTTTCGGAAGGGCCACTCAACCTTGAATGCCGTGGCTGAAGTCCTGGGCGCCGTCCAGCGGGCTGACACGGCCTGCCATCAGGCCAGGCCGATCGTGCTGCTGGTCACCCTGGACGTTAAAAACGCTTTTAACTCGGCCCGTTGGGTGGACATGCTCGAGGCGTTGCAGCGGGACTTCAGGGTACCCGACTATCTCTTGGTCGTGGTACAGGACTACCTGAAGGAGCGCAGGCTGCTATATAGCACAGAAGCAGGGGTCCGTTCCAAAGTGGTCACCGCCGGCGCGGCGCAAGGGTCGATCCTTGGCCCTGACCTTTGGAACGTGGCATATGACGGAGTGCTTCGCCTCGAGATGCCACCACAAGCCTATCTCGTGGGCTACGCAGATGATGTAGCCGCAGTCATCACGGCTCGGAATCCGGAGTTAGCCCAGCTTCGCCTCAACCAGGTGATGTTTCGGGTCAACAGATGGATGAGCGGTCATGGACTTGAGCTGGCGGTCGCCAAGACCGAGATCGTCATGCTCACGCGACGGAGGATCCAAACAGTAATCCCTATGACTGTTGGTGACGTGGAGGTCCAGACGAAGACTGCGGCGAAGTATCTGGGAGTGGTGCTTGACCGCCGCCTCACATGGTGGGAGCACATCCAGGCGGTTTGCAACAAGGCGACGAGGGTTGTTCTGTCGCTCAGCAGATTGATGGGGAATGTCGGAGGCCCGAGGTCCAGCAAGAGGCGACTTCTCATGTCCACCGTCAATGCCACTCTCCTGTACGGCGCAGAAGTGTGGGCGGGTGCCATGAGAGTCAAAAAACACAGCAAGTGAATTCTCTCCGTTCAGCGCAGGGCGGCTCTTAGGGTTGCCTGTGCGTATCGCACTGTGTCTGGACTGGCTGTAATGGTTGTGGCTGGAGTGTTTCCCCTTGATCTGCTCGCCGCTGAGAGGCAGAACATCTTTCACCGTGCTCCTGATCTCGGAAGAGACCAAGCTGCTGTGGAAGCCAGACTCGAAACTCTGCGAGTTTGGCAAGAGCGTTGGAACGGTGGACTGGAAGGGCGATGGACGTTTTGTCTCATCAGAGACATAAGCCCGTGGTTGAGCCGTGCATTTGGGAAAATTGACTTTTTCTTGTGTCAATTCCTGACGGGCCACGGGTACTTCAGGGAATACCTTTTCCGCATGGGGAAGGTGAGGTCACCTCAGTGTAGTTACTGCCCGGAGGAGGTGGATGATGCTCATCATACTTTCTTCCGGTGCAGTCGTTTCGCTGAAGACAGGAGGAGGCTCGTCTCTGCTGTCGGCGATCTGTCCCCGGACGTCGTGGTGGGGGCGATGCTTCGAAATGAAGACTCCTGGAGAGCGGTTGCGCTCTTCGTGCAATCCGTTCTTCGGGAAAAGCGAGACGAGGGATGCTTAGGTGACCTCTAAGTTTCCCGAAACGGTGACGTGACCCGTCTGGGCGCAAGACATGCGGGCCAGTGCCGAAGTTGTCCGATAAGGGTTCCGGCCTGGTTTTTCCCCCGCGGCTCCGTAGGAGGTTTAGTGGGTATACCTCGTAAGAGGGAGTCCCACACTGTTCCTTTGGGTTCGCGCATTAAGCGTTCCTCCTATGTAAAAAAAAAAAAAAAAAGTTATTTTATTAAGTAATTGGGTTATTTATGCATTTAATTGCAGTATCAACAAACAGTATCGCTGTTTTTTTATTGTGTTTTAACTTTAACTATAGCTACAAAATATGTCACTGTGAGCTCTAATAAAGTACAGTTTTCCAAAAGCTCCCTCCTAGCACTTTCCAACATTGTAGAATGTTTTAAAAGGAAAAAACAAATCGCAGTCCAATGGAAATAGGCCTTTAAACACAAATTATAAAATGACTATATAAGAGCGAAAAACCAAATACACAGAATTTAAATCAAATAAGAGCGAATAAAATTAAAAGTTAAAACCAGAAAACGTTGGGACGATTCGATAGTTGGTACAGCTGCCATCTGTCACGATATCAATAATAATGATTTTAAATAATTTGTTAACTTTAGATATTAACAATAGCAGGGTTTTTACCGTTCCGTAGCAAAGCCTAAAATTTCAAATGGCAAAATAATACCTGAGAAAACAAAAAGAGTTGTTATTAAAAATATACATAATATAAAATATTCTCCTTTAGAAGGGTCCAACGTATAAGAAAGGCAACGATGACATACAAAGGAAAGTTTTATTTTTTTTAAATAACGGCTTTAGGCTAATAACATATTTATGGGCTGATGTCAGTATCACTGCCATGTCGTTTTAAAACAATTACGCCTGAATGAATAAAATTTTATTTTAGTTTTTTTGTTGAACTAACAAACAATAATTCTTCTTTAAACTCCACGACTCAATGTAGGTTTATTACAAGTATTAGTTTTAAATATATAGATTATTCGTCTATTTATGTTTTTTATTTTTTTTAGTGTAAAGAAATGGATGTTTAATGTATAGCATAGTTGTAAATGTATTGAGAGCGAATTATAAAAGTCAATCAAAAGTGGGTGTTCTATAGAATAAAAGGTTTATTTTTCTAACCGTTGAATTGTAATAAGCTTAATGAAAGGAAGCAACTAACCAAAATTTCTTAAAAAATTAGCCAATTTAATTAGGCAACTTGAGGTTTTAATTTTATATTGAAACCATATCGGATGGCTCGAGTAGAAATATTGATGTTAAAGTCAGGCCAGACAAGGAAAGTCTATTCTAAATGCAAATTTAGTTAAAATATCCCGTTATTATCATTCTTCGCCATGTAAAAAGCACTCTCTCTTGTTGTTCATAGTTGAATGTTGACATTAAAAACCTGTTCTTCCCCTCTTACTCGACTTTGACAAATTAAAAATTAATTGTAAATTTTGCTTTTAGATAAAAATTACTGTCTTCAAATCGACATACATTTCGGGTAATATTCAACGTTAATTGTGTTTCACAATATATTGCATAGAGACGTCTGGGAACCTGAGATTCAACTGCTACCATACCTAGTCACTTAATACTAGGTTATACTAGGCTCTTCATTTCTATATTCTGAGGTTAAAATATACTGTAAAGTCATATACTCTAATGCAAACTAGCTATAACATGTTGGTTCATGTCAAGTTCTACTAACCCCTATGTAGGATAATTTAATGAAATATGCATTGACATGTATCCTGTCATGCTATAAACCTTTACTATAGAGAAGGATGGAGTAAAATAGTTATACAAAATGCTACGTATACTTGCATATACACTTTGCTTATACAAACTATGGTAAATATGGTAAAAGGCAATCGATGCTGACCCGTCACACAGGTCATTATTAGGCTAGTAAGAAAACGAATAGGTTTCTAATTTTCCAATTCTTAATTAATTTAACAGGTTAACGGGATCTATTTAATACTATATATATATATATATATATATATATATATATATATATACTATGATACTAAATTATAATACTATGTACTATATATATATTTAAACAGGATGGATAAAATACGTCTTACAACACTCTAAAGTATATTTACAATTATATTGTACTTACATACAAGACGGTAAATATACACAAAAGATCGATACGGTACAAGGCGATTGATTGCAACCAGTTACACCGGTCTGTGGGGCTACCCCCCACATCCCTACAAGACATTAGGCCAGACCGATTAGGGGGCAAGGTCGCAGCCGGGATGCGCGCGCATCAAACCCCAGGTGAGTCAAGGTCAAGGTCAGGTGCGGCAGGCGGAGTGGTTGGTGGAGAGGAGAGAGAGACACATCGGACCGCAGTTCGTCTTCACCCCCCGGTATATTTCAGGTACCCATGTTTCACTAAACCATACAATTTGGGGGGAAGTCTGGGGGGAAATTGAACAGTATCATGTAATTCAACAAATATTAAATTAATCCATCTTCATTCATTTGGCACTGTAGATTAACTTATTTAAATTCAATGTTTGGTTAGAACATGTAACTTGCAGAAATAAATTTTGGGGGCAGAGTCTTAGTTAGGGAAATGAGTTCAACAGTAATTAAATATTATAACATCAAAGCTGGCAATGTGTTGGGGATTGTAGCTGTAGCGTTTATCGGGAAGTTTGGGCCCAGGAATAGGTAAAAGCCGCGGGTCGTGTCGGGTAACCGGCCGACCGCCGCAGTTGGTAGCAGACGCGTGTAGTAACGAACACGCATTAATCAACGGAAACGCTGCAGTTACATCCCATCATAGCCTTCCAATTTTTGTTCGAAAATATAATTAAATCCTTAAAATTAAGCTACCCGAGTTGCAAGCAAACATGCACGAAACAGGTTTGCCCACCCCACCAGCTTCAGCATGTCGCTCAGACCGCGTGTGTGCACTGCAATCATGATTGCACAGCTCTCAATCTGAACGCCTTTTAGTCTTAAATCAGAGATTATGAAGCTTACTTGGACAAATCAATAATTAATTCTAAGTTTGTAAAATTCCGAAATTTTACATTTTTGTAGCCTAAGCATAATTTATTTTTTCCTCAGAAAGCTAACTCCGATTAATTAAATATAACCAGTTTATTTATTTTTTCCCAACCCTAATCCATAAAGGAATATTTGTGTTTGAATAATATATTAAATTTAATAAATAACACTTTTCGATCTGTTTCCGAATATTAGGTTACAAAAATCACCGCCTTCAAATTCAGTGATACTAATGTTGAGTCAGCAGTGACGAGCGGGAAGCATTGCTTCTATTTCAGGCATTAATTTGATCAAACTTGTGTTTTTCATTTCAAATCAGCAACCAATTTCAATATTTTAATTTAGTTGGTCGTTTTACAATCCAAAAAATCTTACCACCGACAAAAGTAGACATAAGCCTGCAGTGGTTGCAACCTAGTGTGTGATTAGTACAATTATGGAATATTGGTACTGTAACAAGAACTTCCTATACACAAAGACTTAAATAAACTGGAGGTTCAGTCCACTCCCTCAGTAGTAAACAGTACCTTATTAATGATTGTGTTAGGCTTGTTTGTGTTACAGAGCTGGCTACTGTATATTCATTTTACATTTATCAATCTAAAGCTCTGTCATGGAGGTAACAACAAACATTTATAAAACAGTGTTGACGGCCAGTTTTCAATTTCAATAGCAATACCAATCCTTTTGGCAATGTTTAGAAAGTAGGCAGGATATCTTAGCCAAGAATATGCTCTTCTGGTTCGTAGTAAAAATAGATTCACAAAACTAATTCAGAGTATTTATTTGTGTTTAGGTTCAAAGCATTTCTTTACAAGCCCGTTTGTGGATTTATTAGTTTGCATTTAATCAAAGATTTACTCAACTCCTTTGCATTACAATATAATCTACGTTTGTCAGATATAATTCAACTTGCTACTGAAGTATTACATTTAATTAGTGTAGGTATACCAATTACTTTTAATATTGTTTATTTAAGATGAACTAAGTTATTTACAAGAAGGAGGCAGGACTTTGTTATCTCTGACAGATATCAAGGTCATTGACCTCCTGTCATTTTACAATATAAGGAAACCAGTATAAATGTAATTCACCTTATGCAGTCCCAAAACTGACTGAAAATTGTTGATAAAATTTTAATTTTCCCAACTTCACCCCTTGCGGTAAGCAATCATTTAAGCATATTTTCCTTTTAAGTGCATTATAGTTATTGAATTTTGCAACAACAGTGGATTAATTATGCAAATTCTTATTCCAGTAGTTACATATTTTTACCCAGTTTCCATTTCATTCAGTTACATCTGGGTCGTGTGTTAGTCCATAATTATTGTTGTATTATTTTATTATTTAGAACTGCAATTCATTTAAGCCAGTAATTTATTCTTTTCCTATTTTAAAGTACAGTACAGTGGAGCTGAGGTACCAAAACAAAAACAACAAGCTAAATTAAGGGTGAATACACTGTATGATATGACTTAGCGTTTGAGCATAAATATACATTTAATACACAACATATTTAGCAATGCTCAAGTAATTACCCCCCCCCACCATTATCTAGCATGTACCTGCATGAGTGGATGTTATAAAACACAAAAATGTAAAAAAAATAAACAAAACCTGGTTCCTCAGTTCAGCTAGTATTGCTTCCAATAACACTCTTGATAATGATCACCAATTATTAATCGACAGTTAGTAAATTTAGTACTTTTTCAGATTATGGTAAATAAATTAAATGACCTGCATAGATAGTTTTAGTTAATCCACTCCATTAACGGATATAATTAGCAACGTGTTTGGCTTGGTTCATTCCATCTATTAAACTTTAATTGATGACAATTGCAGTATAAAATTAAATAATTTGATTGTATAATTTAATATTTCACACCTAGAATATTTTTCATTGCAACATGGGCTTACACGCAAACCCCCCCCCCCCATAGAACAGGACATCCCCCCGTAAATTAGGACAACCTCACCCCTTAGATCAGGACCCCCCCTCACCAGGATATTCCCCCTGCCAAACGGTTCACACCCCCCACCTCTACACCCATCAATGTATTTAGATTAAAGTTCTCACATGCTTGAAATTAATTTAATGGGTGATTCCCAGTTCATCAGGTATCACAAGTTTTTGCAAGAAACAATGCAGGAGGAACCCCTTTTAAGAGTGAAAGTATCCTTTTGTATTTCCGGCCCAACAATAGCCGATTTTAAGAAAGCCTTGAAAGCATCACATACATCCATACCCAGCGACTCAATTATTCTCATTTGCCTGGGTACGAACGATGTAACAAGAAATACACCGTTTGGGAATATCAAAGACCAGTTTTTGTCATTGCTCAGATTAATTAAAAGGCGCCATGCACCTAAACTCCTGTTAATCCTGACTTTACCTCCTTTTTTACGCTTTGTTCACGATGACTATGCACTCAGGCGAGTTGATGACTTCAACAGATTTTTAACAACAATACAATCACACTCCACACAAATCCTACGACTACCTGTCACAATCCACAATGCTGATAAGTTTTTTGAGACAAAGTATTATCCTTCCGGACGAAAGGATGAAATTCATTTGAATACCAATGCTTTCTCGCACCTTACTGCAATTTTAGAGGAGCAGTTAAACACAGAATTTAAGATAAAGTAACTACCGGCCAACACTTCAACACTTGCATAATTTCCCCCCTCTAAGCAAAATATTATAAAGTAACCAAATGCCCATCTCAACACATTCATTAACTCATTATGGCGTTAACCCCTGGCTCTTGCCGGAGACCACAAGCATCGATGCATTTCATTAGCATTATACTTTTATGGCATTACTAAGTAGTAACAATTTATTTTGAGCTAACTATTTAATTTTAAACATGTTAAGTGACATGATTAGTGAAGGGTATTTATAGTGAATTTATCTATTGTATTAAACTAAAGGGAATCATGGCACCTCAATTACCACATCTCAAATCCTACCCCAGTCCGGAACCAAAATAGGGAATTTGTCAACTCATTACTTGGGTTAGTCAACCCCAACTTAGATTTAGGGCGTGTAACTATACAAATTGTCTCTTGAGATACACTGTCATTAATTCAACTAGATTGTTGATGGTTTTGGTTGTCATTTAGCTTTGGAATCGCGAAATTAAACTTGGCTCGAGTGCAATGGTATTGCATTTCTCTCGTTGATTTAGATAAAACAGAAAATCTGTATAAAAAAAAAAAAAAATTAAGTGAACAGAAAAATACAGTCCTTGGTTTAATAGAAACTTCTGAGCACTGTACCTTCATACCTTGCCTCCCCCCCACCTGCTATTTGTTGAAACTTTAGTTCAGCCGTTAAAAGAAAAATAAAAAAATAATAAAAATAAAAAAAATAAAAAAATAAAAAAATAAAAAAAAGCAAAAAAAGTAAACAGTAAGACCAATGTAAGACGGGTACATAGCTCCCCCTTGTCGGCCCATTAGCTTCTGGCAGCCGTGAGTGTGGGATGATATGTAAGACTATCATCACAGGCCCACGGTGTTGAGTATCACTGGTAGCAACCCCCAAGCAAAAAAAAAAAAAAAAAAAAAACAAGATAGGGTGCATAAATCCAGCAGCATAGCACTTAACAGCTGCGATGCGTCGACGGGGAAATGGTAGCAGAGAGCAATGAGATGACTGCCGCTGAGAAAATCAATCAATCCTTTTTACCTTCCTTCTCAAGAAAGTGCTCTATTAATTATACATCTAAAAAAATATATATATTAACATCTTGGCAATACCATCCGCTCGGACCCCCCCCCCTCAATTAGTTCGAAGTTATAACCCCACATTTTTAACCGTAATTCAGGTTGTCTATGCATTTTATGAAACACAACCACGGTTGACAGTATTCTGTTTACTGTCGCTCCCTGTGTGAGTGGTTGATGTGTTTCATTCTGGGTTCGCTAAGTTACCTCTCCAACATAAGGCATCCGGGCAACCGAACGCCTTGGAGGTCCATCGTTGACTCATAATTGTCGCTGACTAGGGAGACAGTGTTATCGAGAGACAATAGTTTTGAAGGTTATTCCCCACCTTTATTTTGAGCTGATGGTTTAACAGAATAGGGTGGTTCCGAGACTGACTCATCCCTCACCAGTTCCTGAGTTAACCCCTCTACATGTAAATCAACATCAATACCTACTAACAATCATAAATAAATTGGTTGAAGGAATAGAGTTTACACTTATAGGACTAATTAGGGAATTGTGGTCCGGCAATGTGTCAGGGACAACACGCTCAACTTCAGTCACTCATTTCCCCCTCCCCTTTTTACTTTAATTACATATACGTTCACACCACAATCAAAACACAATAGTCAACCCCCCCCAATCAAAACTTATTTAGGTTCTAACCCCCCTGGGCACCCCCAGCAAGTTCAATTGAAAAATGCCGATTTACGATCTCGAGAATCTGCCCAACACAGTAGCGTGGGTGAACACGCTAACCGCGACACAAGCTGTAGCTCAATGCTCTGCTTGGAATATCTTGCCAGCCTCAACACTTGAAGAAAACAGAATTATACTCAAGAACTTCGTAAGAGCTCGAAATACAGAAGTTCTTGAAAACAATTCAGACTCAAACAGTGACGAATCACAGACACCAGCGACAGCTTCTCCAACGACTCAAACAGCACATACAGTCACTACTGCTATACTACTTGCAACGACGACTACCACAACTTGTGCAGTCACTACCTCAACCATTACAACCACTGTACCAACACCGGCTATTACCCAACCTCTTTCATCAGTCGCCATATCAACGCATGTCCCACCACCTTACCCTTCTACGCCCATCCTAGATCCGAATGTTCAGGCCTTAATCCAGTCTTTGCAAACGATGACGTTAGACGTCGTTGCTCAAACAGCTAATACCCTGACTGAGCGAATTAAGGGTATACAGTGTAATCCTCAGTCTGACAACACCCAATGTCCACCATACGTCAGGGACTTGCTTAAGGAGCTCCCCAAAATTTCCGGTGACGACCTACAACAGACAATTAGCTTTCTCAACAAACTGAATCAAATAATGCAGTTAAATTTGATTAAAGATAAATACATCATTTTGAATGCAGTCCCCTATACCACAAACAGATTTAGAGAATTTTGGATGAGTTTAATAGCCCAGAATTTAACTTGGCAGCAGACACTAGGTAGCATTAGGGAAAATTTTTTCACAACGGATACCCTTAGGGCGCTTCAAAATCATTACTTGTATAGACGTCAACAGCCACAAGAGCACTTGGCTGAATTTGTTAAGGACATTCAGACATTGCATATCATCCTCTCTCCCAGTACAACTGACCAAGAAGTATTTCAGACTGTTTTTAGGGGAATCAATGAACAGACCAGAACAAACTTTGCAGGCCTTAAGCCAATCAATTCCTTGCAAGATTTGCTGGATATTGCCCCTCTATCAACAAGTCTATTGAGTCAGTCGCTTCTAAATTTACAACCTAGCAACAACTCAGCAACAACCTAGCAAATTTACAACTCAATGGCCAACAATAACAATCAGTTCCGTAGTAATAACGCCCAATTTCGCCAGACTAGGAATAGCTATCCCAGCTACACCCAGCACCGACACAACAATTGGCGAGCCAATTATCCCTCTCTACGTTTTCAATACCAGCAACCCCCCCGGCAATACTATTATTCATCCCCCAATCACTATCAAACTGGCTCCTCACATTATAATTACAGACTTCAATTTCAGCAACACCGCTAACTGGCCCCAATCAAGGTTACCGACAGACAAACTCCCCCAACCAATAGTCAGGCAACTTAAATCGACCCCCACACACACCAAGCCATCAGAATTTAAACTACCGCTGGGGAGGTCACTAGGCAGCCCATCTCTCCAAACGAACAAGTCTGCCGCATCTTCAAATAAAGCCCTTCATGCAACAACCGCAGCTAAAGCTAAGTGTTCACAGCAATTTAACAGTAATAATGATCTGCAAGCTAAACTAAGTAAATCGGCCCTCACACCTCTGCAATTTCAATCACAAGAAACACAAGCCCTAATAGATAGACTTCATTTTCATTAATCATTATTTGTACGCTTTAAATTGTTTATGTTATCTTATACCTTAGGTTAAAACTATTGTTTTATCAAGATTTAATTTTATAAATATTGCATGTAAATGAATTCAATTAAGAATTTGATTTCTAATTTAAAAAGTAAAAGTAACGAAATTACAATAATACATCAAAATATCAGGAGCTTAAGGAGAAATTTTGATTCTTTTTTGTTAGAACTAGCAGTGAATAGTTTTTATCCTGATGTAATAATATTAAGCGAAATATGGATAAGTAGCAATGAAAGTAATCTATATAATATTCCCCATTATAGTTTAAATGTAAAATGTAATGATGACTACAGAGCAGGAGGGGTTGCTGTGTATTTAAAAGATTCACTAGAAAGAATTGATTGTCGTTTAATGTTTTTTCAAACGGCAGACATTGTAAAGTTAGCTTTTAGGTCGATGGGTGAAATTTTTCATCTTTTTGCTGTCTATAGAACTCATTGTTTTACAAGGGAATCTTATATAAACGAGTTAAAAATACACTTAGATAATAGTTTGGATATAAAAGAAGCTAAATATGTTTTTTTGATTGGTGATGTAAATATTAATTTATTGGAAAATAGTTCAGTAGTTGATGAGTACAAAACATTAATGGCCAGTCACGGTTTTGAATGTCTCATATCAGAACCAACAAGGATAGTAGGGGACTCTGTCACATGTATAGATCATGTCTACGCACGAGTGGCGAGGTTGAGCAGTGCGACGGTGGAGGCGGTGGTGGCGCACGCCGGCATCACGGACCACTCGCTGTGCTGCGTGACGGTGCGGAGTGGCGGCGGCCGGCCTGACATGCATGCGCACTCTTATCGCATAGATTACAATGTCCTCAGTAATGCATTACAAGATGTTGACTGGTCTCCTGTTTACAACATAACTGATGCGTCTGACGCGTTTGATGTTTTTTTCTGTATATTTAATCAACATTTAGAAAACAGTAAAGTGCAGATTTAAATTAAGAACAATTTTACCAAACTCAAACCTTGGATGAATGAATTTTTTTACATGAAAATAAAAATAAGGAATAAAATTTACAACACACTAAAAAGCATCCGGGAAATGTTAAGCTCAAAACTATTATACCAAATACAGAAATAAGCTTCAGGGTGAAATACGCAGCCATAAACATTTATTTTTCCGTAGACGTTTTGACGACTGTAAAGGTAATAGCAAAGCACTGTGGAAAGTAGTAAACGAAATTACTGGTCAAAATAAAACGGTTGATAAATCAATTAGTTTAGAAATAAATGGTAGGATAATAAGTGAAAACAAAACTGTTTCAAATGAATTTAATAAGTACTTTTTGAGTGTAGTGGACAATTTGAAAATCGAAACCACTGATTTAAGCGATTGTGCATTTCAAAATTTTGAGCAGAATTTTCAAACTAATTTTCAGGTAAATTCCATGTTTATTGAGCCAACAACAGTTCAAGAAATATTAAAAATTGTGCAATCCTTGAAAAATGGAACTTCCCCGGGAATAGACGGAATAAATTCTTCTTTATTAAAAGCTGTTTTCCCCAAAATTCAGGATGTCATATGTCACTTAATTAATTTAAGTTTTGAGTGCGGAGTTTTTCCTAGTAAAATGAAAGAAGCTGTAGTGATTCCAATTTTTAAATGTGGGGCAAAAACAGAATCAAGTAACTACCGTCCAATTTAATTACTCCCAACATTTGCAAAACTATTTGAAAAAATCATGAAGGCAAAATTGGTTAAATTTCTGGGAAACACACATTTTTTTTGTAGGAATCAATTTGGGTTTAGGGAAGGTTTAAGTACAGAACATGCTTTGAATGATTTTATGTCAAAATTATATGTTGGACTCAATTCAGGACAGAATGTCACCGGTTTATTTTTAGATATTAAAAAAGCTTTTGATACTGTCGATCATGAAATACTTCTTGCTAAAATGTTCAATTGTGGAATAAGAGGAGTCGCACACAAATGGTTCAAAAGCTACCTAACAGGGCGAAAACAGTGTGTCAGAATTAATGGGGTGCTTGGTGAAATGGGTGAAATTTTATATGGGGTTCCTCAAGGATCAGTTTTAGGAGCAATTTTATTTTTAATATACATAAATGATCTTTGTGGTGCATCCTTTAAAGGTAAATTAACTTCATTTGCTGATGACACTGCCCTTTGTTATGTGGGCAACAACTTGGAGGCAACTAGAAGTGACATAAATACAGATTTGCTGAGACTCAAATTCTGGTTTGTCAAGAATCACATGCTTTTAAGTACTGAGAAAACCAAATTTATTAATTTCAATTTAAGAAAAGATGTCAAATTTTCAGATCCCATAAACTATAGATGTGTAAATTGTCTCAGAAAACATGCTCCTTGTACAATAAATTGCGAAAACATTCAGAAAGTGGATTCTATTAAGTATTTGGGAATTTTTCTTGATAGGGAAGTAAATTGGAAAATTCACATGTCAAAATTGAAATCAACTTTAAATGGTGTTTTGAGGTATTTTTATTTTTTAAAAGATATGTGTCCAGAAAATGTATTACGTTCCCTGTATTTTTCCTTAGTTCAAAGTAGACTGGAATATGGGCTTATTTGTTACGGTGGGAATTATCTTTCAAATTTAGAAGCAATTTATATACAGCAAAAACATTTTGTTAGATTAATAGCTAGGAGAAGCCAAAGAGACAGTTCAAGACCTTTGTTTTTATCATTAAAAATTCTGCCCTTAAGGTATCTGTTTGTATATAAGGTCTTAAAAAGTTTTTATGATAAAAGTGGAAATCTCCCCCAAAATACTGACTCTTATCGAAGCAAATTAAGAACTCACCATCACAGCCTTGTTCCAAAACCAAATTATAAATTTTTTACTAAAACATTTTCTTTTGTTGGTCCGAGAGTATTCAATTTGATTCCTGATTATATAAAAGAAGCTAAAAACAAAAAGATTTTTATGGTAAAATTAAAAAATTGGCTATTGGAATTAGAAAATATAGACGTGTTAATGAAAATATTGAACTAAAAACTATATATTTTTACTGATAAAATTACCTCATTTACATTTTGTGGGAGATTTATCATAGAATCATAGTGTAAGCACCTTTTTTCAGTCATTGTTTGTTTTTTCCACAAGACAGTATATTTTAGTCATAGTTCAAATTTTGTTTTTGACATGTTTCTAATGAAATTTAGAGATTGATTTTAAGACGTTTTTGTTAAGTATTTAGATGTAAGACATTTCATAGCGTACTCAGTTAATTTTTCTTTGAGCGTATTTTATTTTATTATACCTTTTTGTTGGAACCTCTAAAACAGGCCTAGGCTTTAGAGGCCCTTTTTTTGTCAGAATGTACGTGATATTGTTTTTTCATTGTTTGTTAATATATCTTTAGTTTTACTATATTATTTCAGGAACAAAGATGGTCAGTTCTGGCAGGATTTTTATTTATTTATTTATTTATTTTTGTTTACTGTGAAATTGTAATTTGAAATGTTTTATTTCTGAGAAAATAAATCTATTCTATTCTATTCTATTCTAGATACAGGTGCATCCTGTTCAATAATATCTCAGGAGTTTTTTAAAGTCATTAGTGCAATTAAAGGGGTGGTCACAAGTCCACCGATCAAAGTCACCACCTCGGCCACCACCGCTTCTTCAAACCCTCTACATTTCTATTCCAAGGTAAAACTACATTTCAAAATTCAGTATCTGTCATGGACCTTCCCCTTTTATATTGCCGAGTCATTGCTAGTTAAAGTCATACTCGGAATAGATTTTTTGACACATACCCGAGTCGTCATAAATATAGCCAAACGAACCATAGTTTTTCCTTACAATCAGCCACTCATACTGACCCTTGGTCAAGACGCACCAAAGTGTGTTGATCAACAGCCAGCCGGCCCCAAATTTGGCGATAATCTTACCAGTTACCAGGTTCAACAATTAAGAGATTTAATCAAACAGTTCCCCAACACAGTTACCAAAAAATTAGGACGAACCAATCTGATTCAATACCATATCAACATGAAACCAGGTCACCAAGCTAGGGCACGTCCATACCAGTTTTCAACCCCTAAAACCAAAATTTTGAGAAAACATATCAATGAACCTTTTGAAAGATGGAGTAATTAGGGAGTCAACCTCACCGTTTGCAGCACCTGCGTTCACTGTTCCCAAGAAAGGAGGCAAAACGAGAATGGTCATAAACTATAAAGCACTAAACAATGGGTTATCTCTTGAGGCAGTCCCAACCCCCACAGTAGAGTCAGCCTTCCAGTACTTGGGCAAGGCCAAATGGTTCACATTATTAGATCTAAATTCAGCCTACAATCAAATTCCCTTGGACGAAGAATCTAAGCCCCTTACAGCTTTTGTGGTTCCCTGGGCCCAGTATGAATTTAATTATGTCTCATTTGGATTAGCCAACGGATCAATGGTTCTCAATGACTTAATGAACAAAGTTTTAGGTGATATTTAATTTAAGTATGTCTATTCATTTTTTGATGATTTGGTTATTTATTCAGATTCTTTTGATCAGCATGTTCAGCACATTCGAGAGGTATTGCAACGCCTCAGCCAAGAGGGCCTAACGGTAAACCCTGGTAAGATGGTAATAGCTTCCAACGAAATAGAATTTTTAGGTCCCCAAATCAAGAACAACTCCCTGACGATTAGTCAAGCCAGAACCAAACCAATAGATGATTTTCCCACCCCTAGAACCCTCAAGCAGTTGTCCAGATTTTTAGGTATGACAGCCTTCTACTCTAAGTTCATTCCCAACCATTCTCAAATTGCAGCTCCGCTGAACAAGTTAAAAAAGAAGGGAGAAGATTTTACTTGGGGAAAAGATCAGGAAACTGCGTTTAATCATTTAAAACAGTCTTTAACCTCATCAACAGTTCTTAAGATGCCCAATTTTGATTTGCCATTCATTTTACATACAGATGCCAGTCGAACAAGTATAAGCGCAGTAGTGTCCCAGAAATATGACGACGCATTGCTCCCAGTTGCGTATGGTTCACGCCCCACAAACATCCATGAGAAGAACTATAGTGCGTTTGAGTTGGAGGCCCTTGCCATAACCCACTTTCTAAAGAAATTCCGCGTCTATCTGGAACACCGACACTTTGAACTTTACACTGACAGCAATGCCCTAACCTGGCTCTTGAATTATCCCAGACAAGTAGGCAAAATTTCACGTTGGTTTACTCTAATAAATTCATTCCAATTTACGGTATATCACATAAAAGGAAAAGACAACGTAGTAGCCGACTGCCTCTCACGTATGTTTGAGGAGAAACCTAGTCCAAACACAGTAACCATAGTTAATACCCTCAACCCCCATCAGGTAAACGTTTTATTCAAAATACCAGAAGCCTTTAAGGATATTAGGGAACACCAATTAGAGGACTCAGATACTAAAAAGATTATCAACAGTTTTAAGGGAAGGAACCCCCCCTCGGGTTATTCAATGATAGATAATGTGCTAACATACAAGAAACCAAATCAAACTAAACCCAGAGTTGTAATCCCCAAACGACTTATTCCACTTCTTTTTAAATATTATCATTTAGCACCCAGTACGGCCCATCTAGGCGTTAAAAGGACGTGGTCTCGAATTGAACCACATTTTTGGTCCCCTATTCTCAAAGATATCATTGCTAACATGGTGAAAACCTGCACTTATTGTCAAAGATCCAAACAAGCACCCAATACTAGAGCAGGACTTTTATCATCGGAAGTACCAACTACGCCCTTCGAGAAAATTTTTATTGACCATATAGGCCCCTTGCCCCGATCAAAAAAGGCAATAGATATATACTTACAGTAGTTGACTCCTTTTCAAAATTTGCAGTTTTCCTCCCAGCCAGAAATACAACACCATCAACCACCGTTTCTCTCCTTCGCTCAGGGCTATTCACTTATTTCGGCTTCCCTAAGTATTTGGTGTCAGACAATGTTTCTTCCTTTACACACAAAGAGTTTTCAGATATGTGTCTCCAATTAGGAATCCGCCATGTAACAACAACACCTTACTATCCAAATCCAAGCCATGCCGAGCGAGTAAATAAGAACATCAAAATAGCTATTAGGATTTACCATTCAGAACACCAGACTGATTGGGACCAGAATCTTCATTTGTTCCAAATAGCATTCAATTCAGCCAAGCATTCGAGCACAGGGTTTTCACCAGCCGATCTTTTTCTGAGTTTTCAAATACACCACCCCTTAGAGCTTAGTTGGGACCTCGATCAGTTACTTAATCAAGAGTCTACTCCCCAAAACACCCAAGACAAATGGAGACAAGCCCACCAAAATCTAACTAAAGCCAGACAAGCCCGCGAGAAATAGTTTAACAAGGGACGCCATCCTCCGTCTTTTAAAATAGGTGACTGGGTCATGTATAGAATGCATCACCAAAGTAAAGCAATGGGGTGAATGCCAAACTTTTGCCACTCTGGTCAAAGCCCACAATCATTCAGGGTTATAAATCACCTGTAACTGTTATT
Source organism: Allygus modestus (assembly GCA_963675035.1). Lineage (NCBI taxonomy): Eukaryota > Metazoa > Arthropoda > Insecta > Hemiptera > Cicadellidae > Allygus > Allygus modestus. The sequence continues at coordinate 429,415,544 of OY776112.1, read as the reverse complement.
TTAACAGATCCTAAGACAGGCAAAGTCATAAGACGAGCTCTTGTCTCGCAACTAAAGCGTTATTTTCAACCAACCCACCAACCAATTTCAGGGAAACCGACCAATGATCACACTAAGTACATAGTAGACCCCACTATCCAAAAAAAAAGTCAATCCAATGAGTCACGATAATCCCCAATGCCGGTGATATTAGATTAAGTTAGGTTAAGTAAAGCAATTCCATATAGTCCACACCGTTCTTCATACACACACATACAACCGGGTTGTGATGGGACATACTCCTGTCGCTACCTGTGACTAAGGAGGTGTTTCGCGTAGGCCCCCCCTTCAGGTGGTGGCAGGGAGCGCGGTCACCCATCACGACACACATACACACCCCGAGCGGCAGCCCTCCTTCACGACATTGGTATTAAAGTAACTTCAATTTTTCATGAACAAACATATTTTTCCTTTTTCCTAAACCATGACCTGTGCTCTAGCCTTTTTTTACTTTTCCACCCCTTTTCCAGCGCAGTTCATGGGCCAATGATCGTGAGGAAGTGCGGATTGTTTCGCTCGAATCACGACGAGGAAACATGCTCATAAACACAACAATTTTAAACATCACACACACACACACAAACACACACTTTCAAACCGGTAGGCTAAGTTATCTTTAAGGAAATGGAAGTACCTTAGGGCAGCCATCATGCCAATAAAAAGGCGCTCTATAGGCAACAAAAAAAAAATTAAAACAAAATATTCAAAAAATATTTTATATTAAGTATTTGTCTCATTATATATAATTCTATATTAAGTTATTGCATTGAGATAAACATATGTGCACATAAGTAGTCAACGCGGGAGATGGGTCCCAACATGGGGTCTTATGGGCCTAAAATCTGGCTTCTGATTGGTCTAATTAGGTCACGTGATTCAAGATGGCGGCGCCCATGGTGGCGTTCCCGCCAAATTTGCGCGCCAAAAAAAAATTGGCGCCAAACCTAACCTCACTTTTCTTCCCTCCAGATTTTTCCCTCCAAAGTGTTACCAACTTAGCAGAGCTAATGTACCATACATAATTATATGTATCATATATAATTATATGTACCATATATAATACTACAGTGTATAATCATATATATATATATGTACCATAATAGTGTATAATATACCATCACCAGAAAGGTAAGTGGCTATCTAACCTCACTTAGCCAGTGTTGCCACTCTAAACGCTACCTACAAAACCTAAATTAGTTACGCAAAATTATTATATGTATTATGTCAAACTATCTAAATTATTATATGTATATATTACGTCACGCCACGATGTGTTACCAACCTATGGCAATGTATATTTCGCAAGAAAGTGCCGCTAACCCAATATATAAAACTATTACATGTATATATCACAAGAAAGCGTTGCAAAAACCTCAAAAATCGCTAATATCTCGAAAACGGTAAGTCCTAGGGTCATTCTGACCCCAGAAAACTGCCTACTACGTAGTGTAGGCACTCCAGGGGGGTATCTACCCATATGAAAAGTCCTAACCAAAATATTGCGGGTTGCATCTCAAAAAATGAAGGGGCAGATTTTCAAAATTAAATATCTCAAGAACGGCTTGGCCAATTTTCACGAAACTTGGCATGTATGTACCTGTTAACCTCCGCTACATATTACAAAAACCTAAACTCTGTACTGCGGGAAAGTATCAAAATAATTGAAGGAGTCATACTTTAAAAATCAATATCTTAAGAACGGGTGGGACGATATAATTGAAACTTGACATGTGGATACCTGTTAACATCCTCTAACCTTCAATTTTGTTTGAGGGTAGAAGAGGGTTGTTTAGGGGATGATGGAGGGTGTAAAACTTTAAAATTTAATATATTGAGAACGGCTTGGCCGATTCTAATGAAACTTGGTATATAGGTACCTGTTAACCTCCGCTACATATTACAAAAACCTAAACTCTGTACTGCGGGAAAGTATCAAAATAATTGAAGGAGTCATACTTTAAAAATCAATATCTTAAGAACGGGTGGGACGATATAATTGAAACTTGACATGTGGATACCTGTTAACATCCTCTAACCTTCAATTTTGTTTGAGGGTAGAAGAGGGTTGTTTAGGGGATGATGGAGGGTGTAAAACTTTAAAATTTAATATATTGAGAACGGCTTGGCCGATTCTAATGAAACTTGGTATATAGGTACCTGTTAACCTCCGCTACATATTACAAAAACCTAAACTCTGTACTGCGGGAAAGTATCAAAATAATTGAAGGAGTCATACTTTAAAAATCAATATCTTAAGAACGGGTGGGGCGATATAATTGAAACTTGACATGTGGATACTTGTTAACCTCCGTTACGATTTAAAAACTACTCAAACCGTGTACTGCAGGTAAGTATCCGAAAGAAATGAAGGGGCAGCAATCCACAGCGGCGCGAAGGTCAGCGGGACTAACAACGGTGCATATTACCAAGGTAAGTAATAAAAAGAATATGTTTACAGCTAAATTAATTTATTATACATATATAACACTAACTAGTATATACATTTATCATGGTCTGTCGCCAGACTCCCACTCCTGTCTCCCGGCATCCTCTTCTTCTCCTTCTTATTCTGCTCCCCTCCCCCTCTCCTCAGGTCCCGTCAGCCACAGTCTTCCATCGTCAACTGTAACAGGGAAAACCCAAGGTTAGCCACTATCTAACAGCAACATCCGCAACAAGTCTCTGTCAGTAAACTTTCCGTTACCTGTTAAAATACTGTTCTGTGATTGGCCGGAATAAGCTCGCACCCCATTGGTTGTAATTAGGCGTCCTGCCCTCTGATTGGTCCATACACCCGCAACAAACAACACTATTGCATCAGCCACCTCCCCACCACCCCCAATTACCGCTATTTCCCTCTCACTTTGCTCTCAGCTTTCATTACGATCAGACGTGTCCCTGTGTTGCTCCGTTAGCTGCGTCTTGCAAAGATAAACTTGAGCGTTTGCTGACCATAACCTAATATAACATAACCTTACTTTTGATTTGTATTATAATAATTTTGAGTAAAATAACCTCACTTTTTAATTTGTATTATTGTATTCTGTGTAACATAACCTCACTTTTGATTTATATTATTGTATTCTGTGTAACATAACCTCACTTTTGATTTGTATTATATATTTTTGAGTAACATAACCTCACCTTTGATTTGTAATATATTAATAATTTGTAGAGTTACATAACCTCACTTTTTAATTTGTATTATTGTATTCTGTGTAACATAACCTTACTTTGTTCTATAGTAATCCTTCCAAAATGGCTGTAAATCCTGTCGAGATACTCAGTTCTGACGATACTTATGTAAAACACTTTAGACTTTACGGTACAAGAACAATTTTCAAATTTTCTAATCCTCCTCCTGAAACCACCGAAATTGATTGGCTACGACAAGGTTTTGCCAAAATTGTTAATGAAATGAAAGAGCGGGCCCATGAAAACGATCAGCTTGGTTTTACCTTGCACAGTTTAAACCTAAAAAGTAAAGAACCTGGTTTTGTAGCTTTCCGGCCCGCGAACGAAGTAAATGAAGACATCCTTTGGCAAATTTTCGGGGGTATTGTTCAGAGTAACTCAGAATCAATTAAATCCACTGATACGTTTCAAGTTGAATGTACCCGAGTTAATCTCCCTGTAGGTTCTGGAAAAGTAAGGCCTGGCTTTTACAATACTTTTGAAGAGGAGTGTAAAGCTAGACGGGGAATAGTTGTAATTAATAACAAAGATAATTTGTGTCTCCCTCGGGCTTTGGTGGTGGCCATAGCAAACTTGACTAAAGACCCTCAGTATAAGGCAATCCGAAAAGACAAGGGGAAAAGACAAACGTTTAGGGCCAAGGAACTTGTTCAGCGGGCTAGGGTAGAGATCTCAGAGGAAGGCGCCGGTATTCCCGAATTGGAAAAATTTCAGGATCTGCTAAAAGATTTCAAAATCACGGTCTACAACTATGACAGAAAAGGCCGTGATGTTTACTTTGAAGGAGCTGTTGAAAATCCTAAATTTAAAATAAACCTTCTGTTCCACAATCGGCACTATAACGTAATCAACAGTTTGACCGCGGCTTTCGCCTGCACTTACTTTTGCGAAGCTTGCCATGTCCCTTTCGAACACAAAGCATATCACAGATGCTCAAACATCTGCCCCTACTGCCAAACCATCTCGCCTCCCTGTAAAGAGGAGCATGGGGGAATAGTTTGCCCGGACTGTAACATGACTATGAGAAACCAGCGGTGTTTTATTGCCCATAAGGTTGATAGATGCAAAACAGTAAAAAAGTGTTTTGACTGTGAAAAATTAATTAACTTAAAAGAGAGATCAGGACCTCACAGATGCGGGGAAGTTTTTTGTAAACCCTGCAATGCATTCAAAGATCCTAATCATAAATGCTACATGCAACCCAATGAAGGAAAACCTAAAACTAAAGACTACCTTTTCATTTTCTTTGACTTGGAGACTCGCCAAGACGAGTCTCTTCCCTCTGACCCTGAACAAAAAGTACATCAAGTTAACTTGTGCGTCTCACAACAATTTTGCTTTAATTGTATCGATGGTAAATTTTGCATGACATGTAGAAACCGTACAAGAGTCTTCAACTCTGACCCGGTTCACCAATTCATGGAGTATGTGATGCAAGTTCGTAAAAAGTTCAAAAATGTCTGTGTAATTGCCCATAACGGGCAGGGCTTTGATTTTCAGTTTTTACTAAAACACATCATGGAAGAAACAAAATTCACGCCTGAGCTGGTAATGAGGGGAACTAAAATTATTTTGATGGAAATGGACAACGTCAGATTCATTGACTCCCTAAGCTACTTCCCCATGGCCCTCTCTGCGCTCCCTAAAGCCTTCGACCTGCCTCCCGAGAAAAAGAAGGGCTACTTCCCGCATCTTTTCAATACATTGGCAAACCAAAATTATGTAGGCCCTATGCCCGACAAAAAATACTACTGCCCAGAGTCTATGTTTGAGAAACCACACAAGGCCTTTGAGATTTGGTACGAGGAACAAGTAGCGAGTAACTATATTTTTGATTTTCAAAAAGAAATCTTGGAGTACTGTATTTCAGACGTAGAAATCCTAGCTCAGTCCTGTCTTAAATTCAGAAGTATTTTCTTGAAAGAATGTAACGTAGATCCTTTCCTCGAGGCCGTAACTATTGCTAGTGCCTGTAACCTGGCCTTCCGCCGCAATTTTCTAAAACCAGACACAATTGGACTTATACCAAAATCAGGGTACAGACTGACTGACAACCAATCTACAGCGGCCCTTCAATGGCTAAGCTGGGAAGAGGAGGAACGGGGAGTGAGGATTGAGCACGCTGGCCGGGGTAAAGAAGTTAAAATTAACGGGGTAAAAGTAGACGGGTTTGATGGTGAGCGAATTTATGAGTTCCACGGGTGTTATTGGCACGGGTGTCCAAAATGTTTTCCTTACAATCGAGAGGCTCCTCTGAAGGAGGATCCCTCAGATTCACTTAATTTAAGATATGAAAGAACTTTGAAAAAGATGTCAAAAATCAGTGATTACGAAGTTGCAGTAATGTGGGAGTGTGAGTTCCGTAAATTAAAGAAAGATAAAAACCTTAAACACTTGAACAGCCTGCCGATCCTCAACAACCTTCCCCTTGACCCCAGACAAGCGTTCTTTGGAGGCAGAACGGGCAATGCAAAAACCTATTGTAAATGTGAAGGGGGAGAAACAATTCAATATGTAGATGTCTGTTCTCTCTACCCATATGTAAATAAATATGGGAAATATCCTTTGGGTCACCCTACAATCTATGTGGGAGATAGGGAGTGCAGGCAACGAGGACTAAATGTAGATGGTTTGTTGAAATGTAAAATTCTACCACCTCGGGATCTCTACCACCCGGTTCTCCCAACAAAAATGAATAATAAGTTGATGTTTGTTTTATGTAAAACTTGCGGGGACATTCAAAATCAGGGGGATTGTGAACATGAGAGTAGTGAAAGGGCGTTAGTTGGGACATGGACTATGGATGAAATCAGAAAATCTGTAGAGAAAGGATACGTTGTGCTTGATATGTATGAGTTGTGGGAGTACGAGGTAGCCACATACGAGAAAGGGGGATTGTTTACAGACTTTATTAATAAATTCTTGAAAATGAAGCAGGAAGCCTCAGGGTATCCCGCTTGGTGTAAAACAGAACAGGATAAAGATAAATACATTTCAGACTATTTCCAACATGAAGGTATTAAATTGGACAAGGACAGAATCGTTAAGAACGGGGGTTTGAGACAATTGGCAAAATTAATGTTAAATTCATTTTGGGGAAAATTCGGACAGAGGGAGAACCAAACTAAAGCAACAATTGTAAGGGAATCTAAAGTTTTGTTTAACATGTTAATAAGTCCAGAAGTACAAGTCAATAGGATCCAGCTTGTTAACGAAGAGGTTGTTGTTGTAAACTGGGAATATATTGAGGAAGTTGGGGAACCTTTGAGAAATGTAAATGTTGTAATTGCGGCCTACACCACTGCCCAGGCGAGACTTAAACTTTATGAACACTTGGAGGCTTTGGGTGGGCAAGTCCTTTACTATGACACAGATAGTTGTATTTATTTCTACCGGGGAGGGTTGTACAGGGTCCCTACGGGAGATTACCTCGGGGAAATGACCGATGAATTGGCAAGCGAGTACGGGCCCGGCTCTTATATCGTTGAATTCGTTTCTGGGGGGCCTAAAACCTATGCATACCTTGTCTGGTCAACCAACAAAAAAAAAATAGAATCTGTGTGTAAAATCAAAGGCCTCACCCTCAACCTAAAAACCTCCGAAACATTAAATTTTGAACAGTTAAAAAAGATGGTCCTTAGTGAAACTGCTGAAATTTTAGAAATTGAAGAGAATAGAATCAGGAGGACTAAAGACAGAGATATTGTAACAGTAAGTGAAATTAAAAAGTTTAAAATCACAGGACCTAAAAGGAGGCTCGAGGGTGAGTACGACACCTTACCATTTGGCTATAAAAAGATACAAAGACTCGAGTAACCCGACAGGAATTACGGGAGGAGCGATTCGCTCCCTGCGCTGTTCTTTGCGTAACATAATCCGATTTGTTTGTTTAAAATGTCTCATATAACCGCCTATATATTTAATGATCTGCCCGTACAGTGCTGTATAGTATCAGTAAATATTGTTGAGGAAGTTAAGTGTAGTAATATACTCTCTGAACTGCACTGAGTTGACTTCCCCTTAGTAATATATTGTAAGTAATAACAATGAATTTTAATATATTTTAAATAAAGCTAAAGAGGTTATGAGGAGTTATGGTAATCACTTTGAATTTGCCCATAACAATATCCTCACCTCTGTAAATATAGTTGAGCAAGTCTTGAATAATGCAAAAAATCCCCACTGTATGAGTGTGTGTGTGAATGAAGGTCTCTGGCGTGGGTGACGAAAAGCCCCGTAAACCTGAATGAAGGTCCCTGGCGTGGGTGACGAAAAGCCCCGTAAACCTGAATGAAGGTCACTGGCGCGGGTGACAAAAAGCCCCGTAAACCTGAATGTGTGATGAAGGGGTTAGTAGATTGAGGCGTCGGGCTAACACCCCGGCTACTCCTTCGAACAACCCGGTGTGAATGAAGGACCTTGTACATTGAGGTGCCTGGCTAACACCCAGGCTACTCCTTGGAACGGTCCGGTGGGTGAAACAAAAAAAAATATATAAAAGTAAAATACAAAAAAGTATAAAAGTAAAAATAAAAAAACGGGGGAGACAGCTAGTTTGTTTTTGGAAGGTCTCCACGGGCCATGGCGGTGGAGGGGCCATGGTTTGTCTTTAAAAAAATCTCTATCCTTTGTTTGCTCAAAGGGAGAGGACATTAGTCTGTACTGGGCATCAACCAGGTAATCTGGATTGACTCACGCACGGAATAATGTTTAACCTGGGTGCACATGCACGGATGGTCTCAAACCCCATCCAAGCAAACAGACACTTACAGGGGGTTTATTACGGTGTGCAAGGGTTCCTAGACTTCTGAATCAAATAGTAATAAAAAGTGACAGTCATTTTAGGTCATATACAAATTTAATACGTTACTATAATTCATTGGTAATAAGCGGTAAAGGTTTATCTAAGTACTTTAGTTAAGAACAATATAGAATAGTTTACACGGGGTTTGGGAAATGGTTTGGTGTTAAAGTAATTTTTGTTAAATTATGTTGACTTTTACCTGTTTTTAGGAGCAGTTGGGTTCGTCAAGCTTTACCTAATTTTAGCCGTTATTTAGGGACGTGTCTCTGCCTTTTTATTATATAATTAGTACATTAACTGGGTATAAGTCCCGAGCTTGTAGAGGCTAGTATGTGGGAGTTGGAAAGCCTAAGCTGTAACTTCTATTTTGTATGTTAAATTAAGTGAATAAATTCCTAGCTCTTTGATTTAAACCGTTTTGAATTGGCAATACAAAGGGTGCGGGGTAGGGAAGGGGGTCAGTCGCCAGACCCCTCTTCGCTAAAATGGCTCTCAGGCTAATTTACAGAGCCTTAGCCGTTACGATGTATAATTAAAAGCAGTTATTGTTCAGATATGTTTACATTTTACCTGTTATCTATGAGTATTTTTCCAGTTGGATTCATATTTACAACCCGTCTACAAGTCGGAATATATTATTTAAGTGGGTTCTGGCTTCATGTGTGGAGATTCTTTTTTTTTTGCTTTTTAGTATTGTTAGTGTATGTAATTTATGACGTTGAAGAATACTTGTAATACCATGCTTATAAAAGCAGGATTCTTTCAATTTCGATTACTTTGGGAAACTTTCTATGCGTTTAATTGTTTAGAAACCTCAAGATACTAAAAACAGTAATTTAAAGGAGAGAAGAGGCTTATAAACACAGACAACAAAAAACCTATACCCCTATTCCAAGGGAAGCGAAACGCTCCCTTTTGATAACATTACACCGGAAGTTGTAGGTCCAATCTGGACCCACTTTGAACTGATTCTAAGTGTTAGACACAGCTAAATGCCGGGTCCAACGTGTTTGAATTAAATTAACGTTCCGAGAAAGAGACAGATGACAGTAGGGTACTTTTGTAAAGTTAAAAAGGTACAGAGATTACACACTTTAGAGGTCAGATGTGACTTTTTGTTGTAGTTAGTTGCTTGTTAAACTCTGTTACGATATACCAACAACCAGAATATATACTCTGTCTTGAATACTTTCAGTCTGCATTCACAAGTAAAAAGATTTTTATCAACACCAAAACTAAATTTAACGAGGAGTTGACCACATCAAAAAAAAACCATGAACAAGAGTAAATCTAAGAAGGCAACAAGCGGTGAAATTCGTTCTTTATAAGGACAGCAATTATGGAGTGTTTTCTCCTCGGTAGTTTTATTTTTGTTTACCCTGAAACCAGAGCAGCAAGCAGTGTGAGGGGGCCGAGCGCAGCAAATGAAAGTAGCGTGACGTAATAAATATATACATATAACAATCAGTATAATTTAGCGTGACCTAGTATTGCAAGGAAAAAAATAGGTTGGCAGCGCTACAAAGAAAAAAAACCAGGTTGGCAATACGGTCCTAATGTAGGTTAGGTAAAGTGGTATGAGAGGCCAGGAGGGAAGGGGAGGGGGAGGTGGAGGGGGAGTGGGAGGGGGAGGGTGAGGAGGGGTGGGGGAGAAGAGGGGGAGGGTTTTAATTTCCCTTTGACGGTGTTATTCCTTGGTCATTTGTATCCAAGTCCGGTGAAACGACGGGGTCGTCCTGCGGTTTTACGGTGTAATCTCTCGGTCGATTGTGTCTACCAGGGTTACATTTAACATGACCGTAACTTCTTAAAGTTCCTTGCCAAACGTCTGTCACCGAGTCCGCTAAAACTGTCCACCGGGGAAACATTTAACCTTACCTAAATATTTTAAATTCCCCTGGTCAAACGTTTCCAAGTCCCTCCCTTGATGTTATCATGAGGATGGGGTCACACGCTCTGTACTTCTCACATCAATATCAGTTATGGAGCCGGCTTGCACAGATTTTGTGGTATTCTCAAATTTTCATGCACCCTTACGGATGCTTAATGTTTGTCATCCGATACATGGTGTGCAGGTGACGCATCACATGCACATCATGTATCATTATTGTCTCCTCCATTGCCTCTAGGTTGAGTAACGTGCAGATAGTATGTGTGTGTGTGTGTGGTTTGATTGCCACGTTTGCCATTTGAACTCCTGCACTGGTTGGCTGGACAACTTTTTTTTTAAAAGGTATGTGTAAAATATCTTTAACTCCAGTGTAATCAGGGAGAATACAGCTTGGAAGTTTCACACTCATCCTCATTAATACATTTAAAGCAGTACTGTTGAGAAACGCACAAGTTACCTTTATGAACTTTTTATCAGGGTCTGAGGGAAGCGACTCGTCCTGGCGAGTCTCCAAGGAAAAACATATGAAAAGAAAGTATCGGTCTTTTGGTGTTCTCCTATCTACCCTTATGAAACACTGATGCGCTGGGTCCTTGAACGCATCACAGCGTTTACAATAAACTTCTCCGCATACGTGAGCTGTCTTACGTTTTTTTGGATGAATCATTTTCTTACAGTCACGGCAAAGTTTTAAAGTTTTACAAACTTGCCCCTGATGGGCTATTAAACACCGCTCGTTTTTGAAGAAACGGTTGCAAAAACGACATGTGATGCCTCCGTGTTCTAGTTTACAGGGTGGGGAGATGGTATGGCAGGAGGTGCATCTGTTTGAGCATCGATGCTCTGCTTTGTGGTCAAAAGGGATGTGGCAGGCTTCACAGAAATAACGGCATACGAAAGCAGCAGTTAAGTTTGTAATTACATTTGTAATTACATTAGGTTTGTCGATGCCAATTTTGGACATCAACAACGCGCGCGATGTTGATGTCCAAAATTGGCATCGACAAACCTAACTTAAACCTGCATCAATAAACCTCACTAAGACTGACGATGTTTCATATTTCCATGCACAAACCTAACTTAACAGAGCATAACATAACCTAACGATGAGACACGGCTGATCAAGTTTCTTAGATTATCTGCATAATTATTGCTTTTATAAATAATGCATTTTATGCTTTAATTGTCTGTTGATATGTACTCTTGTCGGTGATGTCCTTTGGAAAGTTTTCGGGGGTATTCTTCAATCCAACGCTGAATCCATTAAATCTACCGACACGTTTAAAGTTGATGTAGCTAGGATTAACGTACCAGTAGGTAAGGGGAGAGTACATCCAGAGATGTACAACACGTTTGACGAGGAATGTTATGCTAGGAAGTGTATTGTAGTAATTAATAATAAAGACAATTTATGCCCGGCTAGAGCGTTGGTAGTAGGTAAAGCACTTGCAAAAAAATGATCCTCAGTATAAAGCAATACGTCAGGATAAAGGTAAAAGACAAACTTTCAGAGCTAATAAGCTCATAGCAAAAGCCCGTGTAGAAATGCAGGAGGAAGGTGCCGGTATCCCTGAGCTTGAAAAATTCCAGTCCCATCTTAAAAAATACAAAATTACCGTCTACAACTACGATAAAAAAGGCCGAGATGTTTACTTTGAAGGAGGTAATGAAGACGCTAGATTCAAAATTAACTTGCTCTTTCATAACGGTCATTATAATGTAATTACAAACTTAACTGCTGCTTTCGTATGCCGTTATTTCTGTGAAGCCTGCCACATCCCTTTTGACCACAAAGCAGAGCATCGATGCTCAAACAGATGCACCTCCTGCCATACCATCTCCCCACCCTGTAAACTAGAACACGGAGGCATCACATGTCGTTTTTGCAACCGTTTCTTCAAAAACGAGCGGTGTTTAATAGCCCATCAGGGGCAAGTTTGTAAAACTTTAAAACTTTGCCGTGACTGTAAGAAAATGATTCATCCAAAAAAACGTAAGACAGCTCACGTATGCGGAGAAGTTTATTGTAAACGCTGTGATGCGTTCAAGGACCCAGCGCATCAGTGTTTCATAAGGGTAGATAGGAGAACACCAAAAGACCGATACTTTCTTTTCATATGTTTTTCCTTGGAGACTCGCCAGGACGAGTCGCTTCCCTCAGACCCTGATAAAAAGTTCATAAAGGTAACTTGTGCGTTTCTCAACAGTACTGCTTTAAATGTATTAATGAGGATGAGTGTGAAACTTCCAAGCTGTATTCTCCCTGATTACACTGGAGTTAAAGATATTTTACACATACCTTTTAAAAAAAAAGTTGTCCAGCCAACCAGTGCAGGAGTTCAAATGGCAAACGTGGCAATCAAACCACACACACACACACATACTATCTGCACGTTACTCAACCTAGAGGCAATGGAGGAGACAATAATGATACATGATGTGCATGTGATGCGTCACCTGCACACCATGTATCGGATGACAAACATTAAGCATCCGTAAGGGTGCATGAAAATTTGAGAATACCACAAAATCTGTGCAAGCCGGCTCCATAACTGATATTGATGTGAGAAGTACAGAGCGTGTGACCCCATCCTCATGATAACATCAAGGGAGGGACTTGGAAACGTTTGACCAGGGGAATTTAAAATATTTAGGTAAGGTTAAATGTTTCCCCGGTGGACAGTTTTAGCGGACTCGGTGACAGACGTTTGGCAAGGAACTTTAAGAAGTTACGGTCATGTTAAATGTAACCCTGGTAGACACAATCGACCGAGAGATTACACCGTAAAACCGCAGGACGACCCCGTCGTTTCACCGGACTTGGATACAAATGACCAAGGAATAACACCGTCAAAGGGAAATTAAAACCCTCCCCCTCTTCTCCCCCACCCCTCCCCACCCTCCCCCTCCCACTCCCCCTCCACCTCCCCCTCCCCTTCCCTCCTGGCCTCTCATACCACTTTACCTAACCTACATTAGGACCGTATTGCCAACCTGGTTTTTTTTCTTTGTAGCGCTGCCAACCTATTTTTTTCCTTGCAATACTAGGTCACGCTAAATTATACTGATTGTTATATGTATATATTTATTACGTCACGCTACTTTCATTTGCTGCGCTCGGCCCCCTCACACTGCTTGCTGCTCTGGTTTCAGGGTAAACAAAAATAAAACTACCGAGGAGAAAACACTCCATAATTGCTGTCCTTATAAAGAACGAATTTCACCGCTTGTTGCCTTCTTAGATTTACTCTTGTTCATGGTTTTTTTTTGATGTGGTCAACTCCTCGTTAAATTTAGTTTTGGTGTTGATAAAAATCTTTTTACTTGTGAATGCAGACTGAAAGTATTCAAGACAGAGTATATATTCTGGTTGTTGGTATATCGTAACAGAGTTTAACAAGCAACTAACTACAACAAAAAGTCACATCTGACCTCTAAAGTGTGTAATCTCTGTACCTTTTTAACTTTACAAAAGTACCCTACTGTCATCTGTCTCTTTCTCGGAACGTTAATTTAATTCAAACACGTTGGACCCGGCATTTAGCTGTGTCTAACACTTAGAATCAGTTCAAAGTGGGTCCAGATTGGACCTACAACTTCCGGTGTAATGTTATCAAAAGGGAGCGTTTCGCTTCCCTTGGAATAGGGGTATAGGTTTTTTGTTGTCTGTGTTTATAAGCCTCTTCTCTCCTTTAAATTACTGTTTTTAGTATCTTGAGGTTTCTAAACAATTAAACGCATAGAAAGTTTCCCAAAGTAATCGAAATTGAAAGAATCCTGCTTTTATAAGCATGGTATTACAAGTATTCTTCAACGTCATAAATTACATACACTAACAATACTAAAAAGCAAAAAAAAAAGAATCTCCACACATGAAGCCAGAACCCACTTAAATAATATATTCCGACTTGTAGACGGGTTGTAAATATGAATCCAACTGGAAAAATACTCATAGATAACAGGTAAAATGTAAACATATCTGAACAATAACTGCTTTTAATTATACATCGTAACGGCTAAGGCTCTGTAAATTAGCCTGAGAGCCATTTTAGCGAAGAGGGGTCTGGCGACTGACCCCCTTCCCTACCCCGCACCCTTTGTATTGCCAATTCAAAACGGTTTAAATCAAAGAGCTAGGAATTTATTCACTTAATTTAACATACAAAATAGAAGTTACAGCTTAGGCTTTCCAACTCCCACATACTAGCCTCTACAAGCTCGGGACTTATACCCAGTTAATGTACTAATTATATAATAAAAAGGCAGAGACACGTCCCTAAATAACGGCTAAAAATTAGGTAAAGCTTGACGAACCCAACTGCTCCTAAAAACAGGTAAAAGTCAACATAATTTAACAAAAATTACTTTAACACCAAACCATTTCCCAAACCCCGTGTAAACTATTCTATATTGTTCTTAACTAAAGTACTTAGATAAACCTTTACCGCTTATTACCAATGAATTATAGTAACGTATTAAATTTGTATATGACCTAAAATGACTGTCACTTTTTATTACTATTTGATTCAGAAGTCTAGGAACCCTTGCACACCGTAATAAACCCCCTGTAAGTGTCTGTTTGCTTGGATGGGGTTTGAGACCATCCGTGCATGTGCACCCAGGTTAAACATTATTCCGTGCGTGAGTCAATCCAGATTACCTGGTTGATGCCCAGTACAGACTAATGTCCTCTCCCTTTGAGCAAACAAAGGATAGAGATTTTTTTAAAGACAAACCATGGCCCCTCCACCGCCATGGCCCGTGGAGACCTTCCAAAAACAAACTAGCTGTCTCCCCCGTTTTTTTATTTTTACTTTTATACTTTTTTGTATTTTACTTGTATATATTTTTTTTTGTTTCACCCACCGGACCGTTCCAAGGAGTAGCCTGGGTGTTAGCCAGGCACCTCAATGTACAAGGTCCTTCATTCACACCGGGTTGTTCGAAGGAGTAGCCGGGGTGTTAGCCCGACGCCTCAATCTACTAACCCCTTCATCACACATTCAGGTTTACGGGGCTTTTTGTCACCCGCGCCAGTGACCTTCATTCAGGTTTACGGGGCTTTTCGTCACCCACGCCAGGGACCTTCATTCAGGTTTACGGGGCTTTTCGTCACCCACGCCAGAGACCTTCATTCACACACACACTCATACAGTGGGGATTTTTTGCATTATTCAAGACTTGCTCAACTATATTTACAGAGGTGAGGATATTGTTATGGGCAAATTCAAAGTGATTACCATAACTCCTCATAACCTCTTTAGCTTTATTTAAAATATATTAAAATTCATTGTTATTACTTACAATATATTACTAAAGGGAAGTCAACTCAGTGCAGTTCAGAGAGTATATTACTACACTTAACTTCCTCATCAATATTTACTGATACTATACAGCACTGTACGGGCAGATCATTAAATATATAGGCGGTTATATGAGACATTTTAAACAAACAAATCGGATTATGTTACGCAAAGAACAGCGCAGGGAGCGAATCGCTCCTCCCGTAATTCCTGTCGGGTTACTCGAGTCTTTGTATCTTTTTATAGCCAAATGGTAAGGTGTCGTACTCACCCTCGAGCCTCCTTTTAGGTCCTGTGATTTTAAACTTTTTAATTTCACTTACTGTTACAATATCTCTGTCTTTAGTCCTCCTGATTCTATTCTCTTCAATTTATAAAATTTCAGCAGTTTCACTAAGGACCATCTTTTTTAACTGTTCAAAATTTAATGTTTCGGAGGTTTTTAGGTTGAGGGTGAGGCCTTTGATTTTACACACAGATTCTATTTTTTGTTTGTTGGTTGACCAGACAAGGTATGCATAGGTTTTAGGCCCCCCAGAAACGAATTCAACGATATAAGAGCCGGGCCCGTACTCGCTTGCCAATTCATCGGTCATTTCCCCGAGGTAATCTCCCGTAGGGACCCTGTACAACCCTCCCCGGTAGAAATAAATACAACTATCTGTGTCATAGTAAAGGACTTGCCCACCCAAAGCCTCCAAGTGTTCATAAAGTTTAAGTCTCGCCTGGGCAGTGGTGTAGGCCGCAATTACAACATTTACATTTCTCAAAGGTTCCCCAACTTCCTCAATATATTCCCAGTTTACAACAACAACCTCTTCGTTAACAAGCTGGATCCTATTGACTTGTACTTCTGGACTTATTAACATGTTAAACAAAACTTTAGATTCCCTTACAATTGTTGCTTTAGTTTGGTTCTCCCTCTGTCCGAATTTTCCCCAAAATGAATTTAACATTAATTTTGCCAATTGTCTCAAACCCCCGTTCTTAACGATTCTGTCCTTGTCCAATTTAATACCTTCATGTTGGAAATAGTCTGAAATGTATTTATCTTTATCCTGTTCTGTTTTACACCAAGCGGGATACCCTGAGGCTTCCTGCTTCATTTTCAAGAATTTATTAATAAAGTCTGTAAACAATCCCCCTTTCTCGTATGTGGCTACCTCGTACTCCCACAACTCATACATATCAAGCACAACGTATCCTTTCTCTACAGATTTTCTGATTTCATCCATAGTCCATGTCCCAACTAACGCCCTTTCACTACTCTCATGTTCACAATCCCCCTGATTTTGAATTTCCCCGCAAGTTTTACATAAAACAAACATCAACTTATTATTCATTTTTGTTGGGAGAACCGGGTGGTAGAGATCCCGAGGTGGTAGAATTTTACATTTCAACAAACCATCTACATTTAGTCCTCGTTGCCTGCACTCCCTATCTCCCACATAGATTGTAGGGTGACCCAAAGGATATTTCCCATATTTATTTACATATGGGTAGAGAGAACAGACATCTACATATTGAATTGTTTCTCCCCCTTCACATTTACAATAGGTTTTTGCATTGCCCGTTCTGCCTCCAAAGAACGCTTGTCTGGGGTCAAGGGGAAGGTTGTTGAGGATCGGCAGGCTGTTCAAGTGTTTAAGGTTTTTATCTTTCTTTAATTCACGGAACTCACACTCCCACATTACTGCAACTTCGTAATCACTGATTTTTGACATCTTTTTCAAAGTTCTTTCATATCTTAAATTAAGTGAATCTGAGGGATCCTCCTTCAGAGGAGCCTCTCGATTGTAAGGAAAACATTTTGGACACCCGTGCCAATAACACCCGTGGAACTCATAAATTCGCTCACCATCAAACCCGTCTACTTTTACCCCGTTAATTTTAACTTCTTTACCCCGGCCAGCGTGCTCAATCCTCACTCCCCGTTCCTCCTCTTCCCAGCTTAGCCATTGAAGGGCCGCTGTAGATTGGTTGTCAGTCAGTCTGTACCCTGATTTTGGTATAAGTCCAATTGTGTCTGGTTTTAGAAAATTGCGGCGGAAGGCCAGGTTACAGGCACTAGCAATAGTTACGGCCTCGAGGAAAGGATCTACGTTACATTCTTTCAAGAAAATACTTCTGAATTTAAGACAGGACTGAGCTAGGATTTCTACGTCTGAAATACAGTACTCCAAGATTTCTTTTTGAAAATCAAAAATATAGTTACTCGCTACTTGTTCCTCGTACCAAATCTCAAAGGCCTTGTGTGGTTTCTCAAACATAGACTCTGGGCAGTAGTATTTTTTGTCGGGCATAGGGCCTACATAATTTTGGTTTGCCAATGTATTGAAAAGATGCGGGAAGTAGCCCTTCTTTTTCTCGGGAGGCAGGTCGAAGGCTTTAGGGAGCGCAGAGAGGGCCATGGGGAAGTAGCTTAGGGAGTCAATGAATCTGACGTTGTCCATTTCCATCAAAATAATTTTAGTTCCCCTCATTACCAGCTCAGGCGTGAATTTTGTTTCTTCCATGATGTGTTTTAGTAAAAACTGAAAATCAAAGCCCTGCCCGTTATGGGCAATTACACAGACATTTTTGAACTTTTTACGAACTTGCATCACATACTCCATGAATTGGTGAACCGGGTCAGAGTTGAAGACTCTTGTACGGTTTCTACATGTCATGCAAAATTTACCATCGATACAATTAAAGCAAAATTGTTGTGAGACGCACAAGTTAACTTGATGTACTTTTTGTTCAGGGTCAGAGGGAAGAGACTCGTCTTGGCGAGTCTCCAAGTCAAAGAAAATGAAAAGGTAGTCTTTAGTTTTAGGTTTTCCTTCATTGGGTTGCATGTAGCATTTATGATTAGGATCTTTGAATGCATTGCAGGGTTTACAAAAAACTTCCCCGCATCTGTGAGGTCCTGATCTCTCTTTTAAGTTAATTAATTTTTCACAGTCAAAACACTTTTTTACTGTTTTGCATCTATCAACCTTATGGGCAATAAAACACCGCTGGTTTCTCATAGTCATGTTACAGTCCGGGCAAACTATTCCCCCATGCTCCTCTTTACAGGGAGGCGAGATGGTTTGGCAGTAGGGGCAGATGTTTGAGCATCTGTGATATGCTTTGTGTTCGAAAGGGACATGGCAAGCTTCGCAAAAGTAAGTGCAGGCGAAAGCCGCGGTCAAACTGTTGATTACGTTATAGTGCCGATTGTGGAACAGAAGGTTTATTTTAAATTTAGGATTTTCAACAGCTCCTTCAAAGTAAACATCACGGCCTTTTCTGTCATAGTTGTAGACCGTGATTTTGAAATCTTTTAGCAGATCCTGAAATTTTTACAATTCGGGAATACCGGCGCCTTCCTCTGAGATCTCTACCCTAGCCCGCTGAACAAGTTCCTTGGCCCTAAACGTTTGTCTTTTCCCCTTGTCTTTTCGGATTGCCTTATACTGAGGGTCTTTAGTCAAGTTTGCTATGGCCACCACCAAAGCCCGAGGGAGACACAAATTATCTTTGTTATTAATTACAACTATTCCCCGTCTAGCTTTACACTCCTCTTCAAAAGTATTGTAAAAGCCAGGCCTTACTTTTCCAGAACCTACAGGGAGATTAACTCGGGTACATTCAACTTGAAACGTATCAGTGGATTTAATTGATTCTGAGTTACTCTGAACAATACCCCCGAAAATTTGCCAAAGGATGTCTTCATTTACTTCGTTCGCGGGCCGGAAAGCTACAAAACCAGGTTCTTTACTTTTTAGGTTTAAACTGTGCAAGGTAAAACCAAGCTGATCGTTTTCATGGGCCCGCTCTTTCATTTCATTAACAATTTTGGCAAAACCTTGTCGTAGCCAATCAATTTCGGTGGTTTCAGGAGGAGGATTAGAAAATTTGAAAATTGTTCTTGTACCGTAAAGTCTAAAGTGTTTTACATAAGTATCGTCAGAACTGAGTATCTCGACAGGATTTACAGCCATTTTGGAAGGATTACTATAGAACAAAGTAAGGTTATGTTACACAGAATACAATAATACAAATTAAAAAGTGAGGTTATGTAACTCTACAAATTATTAATATATTACAAATCAAAGGTGAGGTTATGTTACTCAAAAATATATAATACAAATCAAAAGTGAGGTTATGTTACACAGAATACAATAATATAAATCAAAAGTGAGGTTATGTTACACAGAATACAATAATACAAATTAAAAAGTGAGGTTATTTTACTCAAAATTATTATAATACAAATCAAAAGTAAGGTTATGTTATATTAGGTTATGGTCAGCAAACGCTCAAGTTTATCTTTGCAAGACGCAGCTAACGGAGCAACACAGGGACACGTCTGATCGTAATGAAAGCTGAGAGCAAAGTGAGAGGGAAATAGCGGTAATTGGGGGTGGTGGGGAGGTGGCTGATGCAATAGTGTTGTTTGTTGCGGGTGTATGGACCAATCAGAGGGCAGGACGCCTAATTACAACCAATGGGGTGCGAGCTTATTCCGGCCAATCACAGAACAGTATTTTAACAGGTAACGGAAAGTTTACTGACAGAGACTTGTTGCAGATGTTGCTGTTAGATAGTGGCTAACCTTGGGTTTTCCCTGTTACAGTTGACGATGGAAGACTGTGGCTGACGGGACCTGAGGAGAGGGGGAGGGGAGCAGAATAAGAAGGAGAAGAAGAGGATGCCGGGAGACAGGAGTGGGAGTCTGGCGACAGACCATGATAAATGTATATACTAGTTAGTGTTATATATGTATAATAAATTAATTTAGCTGTAAACATATTCTTTTTATTACTTACCTTGGTAATATGCACCGTTGTTAGTCCCGCTGACCTTCGCGCCGCTGTGGATTGCTGCCCCTTCATTTCTTTCGGATACTTACCTGCAGTACACGGTTTGAGTAGTTTTTAAATCGTAACGGAGGTTAACAAGTATCCACATGTCAAGTTTCAATTATATCGCCCCACCCGTTCTTAAGATATTGATTTTTAAAGTATGACTCCTTCAATTATTTTGATACTTTCCCGCAGTACAGAGTTTAGGTTTTTGTAATATGTAGCGGAGGTTAACAGGTACCTATATACCAAGTTTCATTAGAATCGGCCAAGCCGTTCTCAATATATTAAATTTTAAAGTTTTACACCCTCCATCATCCCCTAAACAACCCTCTTCTACCCTCAAACAAAATTGAAGGTTAGAGGATGTTAACAGGTATCCACATGTCAAGTTTCAATTATATCGTCCCACCCGTTCTTAAGATATTGATTTTTAAAGTATGACTCCTTCAATTATTTTGATACTTTCCCGCAGTACAGAGTTTAGGTTTTTGTAATATGTAGCGGAGGTTAACAGGTACATACATGCCAAGTTTCGTGAAAATTGGCCAAGCCGTTCTTGAGATATTTAATTTTGAAAATCTGCCCCTTCATTTTTTGAGATGCAACCCGCAATATTTTGGTTAGGACTTTTCATATGGGTAGATACCCCCCTGGAGTGCCTACACTACGTAGTAGGCAGTTTTCTGGGGTCAGAATGACCCTAGGACTTACCGTTTTCGAGATATTAGCGATTTTTGAGGTTTTTGCAACGCTTTCTTGTGATATATACATGTAATAGTTTTATATATTGGGTTAGCGGCACTTTCTTGCGAAATATACATTGCCATAGGTTGGTAACACATCGTGGCGTGACGTAATATATACATATAATAATTTAGATAGTTTGACATAATACATATAATAATTTTGCGTAACTAATTTAGGTTTTGTAGGTAGCGTTTAGAGTGGCAACACTGGCTAAGTGAGGTTAGATAGCCACTTACCTTTCTGGTGATGGTATATTATACACTATTATGGTACATATATATATATATATGATTATACACTGTAGTATTATATATGGTACATATAATTATATATGATACATATAATTATGTATGGTACATTAGCTCTGCTAAGTTGGTAACACTTTGGAGGGAAAAATCTGGAGGGAAGAAAAGTGAGGTTAGGTTTGGCGCAAATTTTTTTTTGGCGCGCAAATTTGGCGGGAACGCCACCATGGGCGCCGCCATCTTGAATCACGTGACCTAATTAGACCAATCAGAAGCCAGATTTTAGGCCCATAAGACCCCATGTTGGGACCCATCTCCCGCGTTGACTACTCACATATTAAAAGAGATTTATTATTATTTGAAATATTTCATGAAACTACTTCTGGAACCACAATCCATGGTGGCCTTATCAAAACCCCCAAAATTTAATCAACCGGCACCCTTCCAAACCCCTTTCTTCTTTTAATACTGCAATTAAGTATCATTTCAGACCTCAGATCCAGCATGCCATGCCATACCCTGCCACCAGCAGCCTTGATCGATCCCCCTGTCTTCTCCTCCTTTCTGGGGAGCGGGGGAGAGCTGTGGGGCTACCCCCCACATCCCTAAAAGACATTAGGCCAGACCGATTAGGGGGCAAGGTCGCAGCCGGGATGCGCGCGCATCAAACCCCAGGTGAGTCAAGGTCAAGGTCAGGTGCGGCAGGCGGAGTGGTTGGTGGAGAGGAGAGAGAGGCACATCGGACCGCAGTTCGTCTTCACCCCCCGGTATATTTCAGGTACCCATGTTTCACTAAACCATACAATTTGGGGGTAAGTCTGGGGGGGAATTGAACAGTATCATGTAATTCAACAAATATTAAATTAATCCATCTTCATTCATTTGGCACTGTAGATTAACTTATTTAAATTCAATGTTTGGTTAGAACACGTAACTTGCAGAAATAAATTTTGGGGGCAGAGTCTTAGTTAGGGAAATGAGTTCAACAGTAATTAAATATTAAAACATCAAAGCTGGCAAGGTGTTGGGGATTGTAGCTGTAGCGTTTATCGGGAAGTTTGGGCCCAGGAATAGGTAAAAGCCGCGGGTCGTGTCGGGTAACCGGCCGACCGCCGCAGGTCATCATCAGGCCCAATCAGAGAATCTCTAATATATTCTCAGATTGGGCCTGATGATGACCGGTGTATCTGGTTGAAATCGATCGCCTTATACCGTATCGATCTTTTGTGAATAGTTACCGTCTTGTATGTAAGTAGGGTATAAGTGTAAATATACTTTAGAGTGTTGTAAGACGTTTGTTATTTATACTGTTTAGTTGTAACAACACGTATCATGCTAATTATTTTTATATATTTGTAATATTTTTGTACTTTATACTAGCTTTAGTTCCCAGCTTCACCGTTGGGGTGCGGTGTTCGTGTGTGCTGCATTGTGTAGTTAACATGTTAACAAGTTTTTAATAATGATAATAATAATTATTACGACTTAGCAATCAACACTCATCTTTTAAACCAAATGTCCATAAAAAATGCATTATAACATTTAAGAATCGTTGGGCGGAGCCCTTGGAAATATTTGAAACTAAATTGGGTTTTTCTGGATCCCTTATATATTAATTATTAAATGTTAAATATCAGCTCAATCAGGTAAGGAGTGTTTGCGTGAAACAGAACACATGACGTTACACAGATGAACCTTTTTGTGGTAGTTTTGATTGACTGACTGATGGTAAATAAACAAAATAATATTGAAATATAGTGTTACTATGGGTTAAACCGCACAGCAGAGATAGTTGAATATAATTAACTATAAAGTGAGCAAGGAAACTTTCGTGTAATTATGTTTCGGAATGGCAAGAACTAAAGATGAGTTTATGTAAATGCCCTTTGTCAGTAATGAGTGGCTTTTTACCCGATCTCCACTCTCGCTCGTTGCCCCGCTAGCAACGTTTTTAATTAACTTCAAAGGGATAATTTACATAAAATAAACCAGCTCACGTAATGTTTCTTGCTTTATGAGAAAATTCTTTAGTTATTGCATAGATTTATATTTTTTAATACTAAATTCAGTAAGATTTGTTTCCAGGAATAGTATCAAACATTTCAGAATTTTAAAAGGATGCAAAGGTAGTTTTACTTTAAACGCGTGTGTAATATAACGTAGGTTTAAACGTATTTAATACTATGCTTATAATTACTATTAGAAACGTATGTATTGTAGCAGAACAACTTTTTATTTCATAATGTCTTTGGAAAATGCGTGTAAAATAACTTATCTTTTTTAAATGAAAATAAGTTTATCTTTTAATGATTCCCATAGTTTTAAAGCGAGAGGTAAACCAAGTTAGGGTATTATTTTCAACCTATAGTTGTATAGTACAAACATGTGTTATGTCTGGTTTAATAGACAGGTTAAAAGTTTACATCTAGCTCGGGCTGATTATAATATAAAACAGTTTTCTCTTTACTACTCCAGTGGAATTTTGTAGTTAACCTTGTAACAGATAGCTCGAGTTCGTCAGCTACATCTTTACACTAAGTATATTATTTTGTTCTAAGCAGAGAGTATTCCATTGTGAATAGTGTACTTATGTTTAATGGTTTTAGTTTCCGTTATAATCACAAGTTATATTTGATTCCTGCATTTCACAACATGTACTTGATACAAATCTAAAAAAAAATATTTAAGTTACCTTCTCAGAAAAATATTTTCTAAAGAATCCCAACCATCTCATAATACCTTAAGATAAACAATTATCGTTGATACAGTATATACCGTTATACAATTGTATCTACTCTACCAACAAACAAATTTATTATAACGTAGTTTATTATAAAATAACACGTTATCTTTTGAGCTGCAATATTATTTATACAGTTTTTAAACAACTTGGATCATTGGGTGGTGGAATAAATTAATAAAAATTATAATTTGTATAAATCTGTAATTGCAGTTCAGTATACGTGTTGAATTTATGCCCTCACATTCCGTGGAAATGGAAGCAAGCCAAGCGCTATCTCATTAAGCTGGCAGTTTTCCAAGCCTTCATGTGTTAAAAAGGAAGGTAAATGAGCTTCACCTTTGTACCATTGACAATATATCAAGCTAAATAAGTCAAATCATTATGTAAAGAACGTGAAACGTCCAGTACTTCCACTTTATTTAAATTATTTGATAATAAGACACTCTTTTACCTTATTGTAGTAATTTATGTATTTTCCTATTTGTTATATAAAGGTGGTGTTATATTTTTTTGCTTGTTTCATAACCAGTAGACTGATTGAGTTTAAATTCTTTTAGAAAATAGGTAATACACTCATGGGAAAAATCTTTTAGGGCCCTGGTACACTGGTATTCAAAATAATGGTATTACTCTAATGGATATTAAATTTAATGGACCTTATGAAATGAATTTTGGTAGGAAGATAGCTGTTTGACCAGGATAAAACATAAGCCTTCTCCCGTCTGACAAATCCTGTAGAGATCCACCCCCTGGTCTTCGAAATATTCATGTTAACTATCTTATGTACTTACATCTGGGTTGACAGAGCTACATTTTGGTAGAATGATAGCTAACACATGGAAGGCATACGTATATCAGGGAGACGGTATACTGCAGATCAAACTATCCTTTAGTCTCCAACTAGATGGTATTTAATATTCCTAAGACACCAAAACTATTAAAACGGTGGAACTGAAACTTGGCAGGAGGATATATAATGTGAATAGAGTTAAGCGTATGCCTACTACCATTCCAAAGAACGATGGGGCACACTTCCCTACTGGCGTTCAAAGCTATATTTACCATCACGCACCTATTTTTTGGCCATTTTACTTTACATTTTTAAGGAATATTTTGTGGAAGGAAAATATCTAATTGTAAAATAAGTGCAGGTACATGATTTACCCTGTGTAAATTTTGTTTAAAATATGATTTTAAAATTTTGATGTAAATCTTACGAACGTTATGAGTATTTATTAGATTGGAAGGTTAATAAGCCACCAGCAAACATAACTGTGCTCCCACTAATTTATATTTTGTTTGTAAATTAAAGAAATTTTATCGTAATTTTACGTATTTCGTAATGTTTTTAAAACCTGGATGAAATGGACAAGAGAATTGATTGCTACAATACAATTTTACATTTCTTAGAAAGATCTGTATATTAAACCTTAAGATGCAGACGGACAGTCGGCTCGGAATGCTATTAACACGTTGAAGGGTGGCATTCGGTAAGTTGTGTGGCGTTACAGAAGTTGGAGTTTCCACGATATTATGTGACCCCCTTGGGTACTATCTCTTCTGAGTAAAAAAAAAATAGTTTAGCTTAATTTGACAATTACCACTTTTTTAGTTCGGTTACCAGACGTATTAGTGCCAACAATACCTAATCATAACAATTCCGGTAACTGAAAATTATTTATAGTCGAGGAGGGACATAGATTAAAATTATAATTAAACTAGACTTGAATTGTATTTTTCGGATAGTTGTATTTGTTTTATTTTAAGATGAGTTAGTTGAATCTGTTCTTTAAGGTATCATACAAAATATATATTAACACAAAGTACAATATTTGTAATGACCTTATAAACATTTAAATATATTATGTATTGTTATATTTAATTTATATCCGTTAAATTTTAGTCTGAACAAGCCAATTACTAGTTGTATATATATTTGTGTAAACATTTATGGAAGTGTAGTATTCAAACCAAATTATAATTATTGACTAAGAACTTTAAAGTTCACCAGCATAGATAACTATGATAGACGGTCATAAATACAAAACAGGTTATAAATTATATCTAAGATTGTTGTCTATAACAAAATTATTACTTTAAGACAATACAGGTTTTTTATTGATTGAGAGGTTTGGCCGCTTTCCCTTAAAAGCGTACATAACATCTTTAACTGGAGAAATTCCGTTGACGTTGATACAACAACAAAATAGAATTAATGCTATCACAAAATGAAGGTAATGAGTTATGGAAATAACCGGATCTTTGCATATGTACTGTATACATAAAACATAAACCTCCCAAAACCTCCCAATGGTGTCATTTTATTATATAAAAAAACATGCATTCGTAATAGAACGTTAATCATCCTGGTTTTATTTTCGACTTGATTACCTAAATAAATATAACATTTGACACAAGGGGGTTTTCTATAATGTTTTAAATAATTGTTTGGGCAACTGACACGTTTTGGAACATTTGTGGAACTGAGAATAATGTGGCACTTTCGAAAATCAATAAGGGCGTTAACTATAAAATATGAAGAAGTGATCATTGAACAGAGAAGAAGATAACTTCAGACGATTGACTTTGGAACCCGTCCAAGTCTCTGTGTTAGCTGCGTTGAAATCTCTGAGTACCAACAAAGTTCGCCAAATTTATTTATACCGGATAATATATTATGTTAACTTACAGTGTAAGCTTCATATATTTTTAATATTGTATTAATACCTATTCAATCTATTTGTAGCTATTTGTTTAGCTACTCTCGAATGAAAATAAATGATTGTTTAACTTTTCACTGTACTTGTCTCAACTTTGACCACTTATTTCTGTGACGTTATGTACAAAAAATATGTTACTTATATTTTTTCTGGCAAGGTATTGCATATATAATCCAACCTTACACACAACTTTATCGAAGTTATTATACAATTATTCATTCTAGATGGTTTACTACAGGGATATTGGAGTAAATGACAGAAAGACTAGTATTTTAAATATTTATATTTTCCGATGAAACGAAAGTATAATGTTTTCTCAACTCATGTAATCGATTCATATGAAAAATAAACCTTTTAAACAAGGAAATTGAATAAATATTTGCAATATATATTTCGTAAAGGTAAAAGTATACTACTTTCGTATTAATGTTTTCAAAACTTGAGAACCAAACTATACTTATATTCAGCTTGAGTTACATTTTAGGTGCTAGGAAAATGAGTTTTTACAGGTTTTCTAAAAATATTTTAAAAACAAGGCTCTTTAAACAAAAACTGCTTTTAACGTTAATTTTGATTTTGCTTGGAGCAGAGGAAGAGAATTAAAGTTATGACAACAAGTAACTTGTCACTGTCAGGATATGTTTACATGTATGCACATCTTCACGTGACTGATATGCAGCTTTAACAATAATATTTAAATGTATTCATGTTTGTAAAAACTCCTGGAAATGCAATAAAATTGTTAGAATGTGCAGCAAATACACGATTCCATCCTATAGTTTACTACTTTTCTCATATTAAAAAATTAACACTTTTTATTGCGTGAAATGTTAGTTCACAGTTAATAGGAATTAGCCCGCTACAATAGTTGATGACGACAATGCACGTTTCTAAAACTTTTTACTCCTGTATTAATTTATTTTGAATATTATAATTACCCTAGGAATTATTCCAGTTCAACATGTTAAGCTTCATTTTGAGTAGATGTAAAGTTTTACTCCTAAAATATTACTAACACTTCTTCCGCTGCTTGTTTAAGTTAGGAATGTGCACGTACAGTACTTAACCAAGTTTCAGCCTCGGCAGTTAAACTGGAGCTCGTATTAAAAAGATCCACTTTTGATCCTAGTGACAAAATATACAATTTTTTAATAATTTTGTTTATGTTTATTTTTTATAGTTAAAATTAAAACTCATATAATTTCAATCCACATGAGATAAATTTAAAGTGTACTATTCTTTATTATACATATTTACTCTGATGAAGACAGCGAAAGAGCCATTGAAACGTAAGTTTTCAAATACAAACAAAGGAAAAAGCTAAAATAATATCCCGAAAGAAGGTTTCTTTTATTTTAATAGAGTTTTAAGCGATAAAACTGATTGTACAGTATATTCTATATTGTAAATGAAACATTAAATAATCAATTAACTAACACTTCTTTGTTCTGTGAAAATTAAATTTATTTATAAACTAAATCAATTATAAACGAAACCTTTTTTACGTTTAAAGTGTTTCAGTTATAAGAGAGCTTAAGTAGAAGGTCAAGTGCAGTCTTATTCGAATTTAATTACCTTTTTTTCAATGACCTTGACTTTGAGACGCGATCCCATTTTCAAATAACTATAGTTTCAATTAAATTAAAACCTTTAACTGAGAGATAAAATAAAACAAGTAAAATATTTAATATTTCGAAAAAACAATGTTTAAACGTTAACTTATTTGACAAATATAATGTGGCATTTTAATAACATAAAATACTTTAATTACATAAAAAGGATCAATAAATTTGTATTACAACACTACAAAGTACATTTACACTTATACTCTACTTACATACAAGACGGTAAAATATACACAAAATATGGTATAAGAAATGTCAATAAAGAAATTATTGAGTTACATTACTATTTTTTCACGTTCAAAATAATTGCATATTAATCAATTGACGTAAACTGTTTCTATAATTTAAATGTGTAAATAAAGGTTTTAATTTATTTAGTATTTCTAAGTCTGCAAAGTTCAAAGTAATTAATATATTTTAGTTTGTTTTATTCTATTTTATTCAGCCTTGTTCCAAAACCCAATTATACCTTTTTTACTAAAACATTTTCTTTTGCTGGTCCGAGAGTAATCAATTTGATTCCTGAATATATAAAAAAAGCTAAAAAGAAAAAGATTTGTAAGGTAACATTTAAAAATTGGCTATTGTAATTAGAAAATATAGACATCTTAATGAAAATATTGAACTAAAAATTAAATATTTTGACTGATTAAATTACCTCAATAACATTTTGTGGGAGATTTATCATAGAATCACAGTGTATAAGCCCTTTTTCAGTTATAGTTTGTTTTTTTCCACAAGACAGTATATTTTATTCATAGTTCAACTTTTGTTTTTGACATGTTCTAATGCTATTTAGAGATTGATTTTAAGATAATTTTGCTAAGTATTTAGATGCAAGACATTCCACAGCGTACTCAGTTAATTTTTATTTCAGCGTATTTTATTTTATTAAATTATTAAACCTTTTTGTTGGAACCTCTAAAACAGGCTTAGTCTTTAGAGGCCCAATTTTTCTCAGAATGTAAGTGATATAATTATTATTTTTTTTGTTAATATTTTTAGTTCTACTATATTATTCAGGAACAAAGATGGTCAGTTCTGGCAGGACAATGAGTGATATTATGTTTAAATCATGAACTGCGGACTGAGAGCAAGAAAAATAATGTTTATTTATTTTGTTTACTGTAAATTTGTAATTTGAAATGTTTTATTTCTGAGAAAATAAAATCTATTCTATTCTATACAACTGGGTCAAAAAAGAGTATATATAATAATTACTTCATCTCGTTTGCGGTGGTGTGGTTAAATTTAGGTTTACTAGGAGGTTTTTTGGATCGATATTACTTTATAAATTTCTTGACGGACTTGACAACTCTACACATGGAATTAAGTTGTTTTGTAGCTTTTAGGTAATACTGTAAAGTTTTTATACGCTTATTTTACTACATTTAATTACACTAATACTAAATTTCCTTACCGACTATTTAAGGAAGTGATAAAATATAAACACACTCAGACGTAGATATTGAAAAAACCTTTCGCATAAATAGTAAATTTGATTCCATGATATAGGCAACATCTGTATATTTCCATAGAGAAATTTTAAAAATTCTCCTATTGCTATAGTTTTAACTAGATAGATTTGAAAATAGTTTTTAAATTCATTGCAGTATGTACTTTCTTAATTTAATGTAATAAATTATGAAATTTAGTCCTGCGAGTTAAAGGAAAATTAAGTTTGCAATAAAACTATAAATACAAAAGTGCGAACTACCTTACAGAAACAGGTTATCGGAACGGCCACTGTCAAAAGCAGTTGTGTTTGGAGAGAGAGTTTCCTGCCTGAATCACTATCCCGAATGACGTTATCGAAAACACAACCATTTAACGATAAATTTACTTTGATATATACATGACATACATTATTTACTCATTGTTGTTATGTGTTGCACCAAGAATATACTCTAGATATAGGGTAATAATACTAACATACCGAACCAATCCAAAAGCTTGAGTCTAGAAGTACTTTACCTTTTTTGTGTTTAGATTATAATATCATAGGAATTATTACCAATGGAGTAATCTGATCGTTTTGTAACTCCCGTATTATTAATTTAATGCCCTTCTTCAAAGAAAGGAGAAATTAAATGTTTCTCAAGGTAAATGAAACATCTATTATTTTCCCTTGTAAACGGAATTTGTTGTTTCATGTGTCTCTTTTTAAATTTAATATAAACTTTACTTGAAATCTTTACCAGGACCTCACGAGAAATGCTTATAATAACCCCAAATACTGTATGATGATCACAGGGTTTAATTAGCAGTATCTGTATTTTTTTATTTATTTTTATCAAAGTGTAGACATTTGTTATACGAATATGCATCTTAACTGATAATTTGTCCATGTACTCAAACTTCTTATGATGGTAATGATTCTTATTATTTTATCTCCATCGATTGGCCACTGGTAAGATTTAAATACTTGTAACTGTCCACACTTCAAATAATTAACATAGTATTAAACGTCTTAAATTGATTTATTATTGGAGAGTTTAAGATAAAGACTACAGCCAGCTAGGGTTTCTTATAGCCTGAGAACCCATTGTATTGATAGAAGCAAGCATTTAACGGACATTAGCCCTGAATTAGATTGAAACAACCTTAACTAAAGGTCACTGTCCTCTCCTCAGCTAAATGTGTATTTTACACTTATGGGATCACTTGGTTTTTAATTGTATTTAAAGTAGTAAAGGTGTTATTTATTTATAACAGTTTTATTTTATCTAATATGGTTATTCAAGTGGTTAAATTATTAAAGGTCACCCTGCAAATATTGTGGAAAAATGACAAAAACTATTATATGACGTTATAAGAAACAAAAACCTTTAACTATATTAATACAAGTTAGTATAAGTAATGAAACATTTATAATGACATCTTTACTTTTACTGAAGTAAAATTATGTTAGACCTTTATAGATATTTATAAGGAGAACAATTGCTGATTGTATATAAAAAGTGGTTTGATTGTGTATTATGAATCTAAACTGTAAGGAGAAAATTTAAAACTTCTATAATCTGGCTTTAAACTTCATGACTAGCCTCAGTTAGGCTAGTAATGCAAGGTTGAGAAACTAAATGATCAAAGGAAATTAAAACTGACCAAGCTTTGCTCAGGGAAGTTCAGTCATTAATAAAAAATAGGGTAATTTACTTTCATTGAGACTTTGACATATCGTACTGAGACAGGGTTTTTCTTTTGGTTCGATGGTAATAGCTTATTATCTTTCAAAGCCTTGACACTTCATTTTTTTAAACTCACCAACTTATTACAGACTATGGTGTTACAATTTATTTATTTAGTGGAACCGGTTTCACTAAACTGGTTCCACAAAAGAAATAAATTGTAAAACTATAGGCTGTAAGAATTAGGTGAGTTTTGTAAAAGCTTGATATAGTTCTAAATAGTTCTAAATATAGTTCTTAATTCTTAATTTAGTAAAAGTTGTAATATATTATTTATTCTGTTGGAAGCACTAAACCATGGAAACCTAAAGCGAAATGAAGCGAAAATGAATTTGAAGCGAAAATGTAAATATGCGCTTAGTTCTGAATAGAAGCCAGTAAATTTCAGACTTACTGACTCACGTATCACGGTATAGTACTTATAGTAAACCTATGCTAACTAGTATTGTTGAAATAATTAACATAGCTAATACATATGATTACATGGCTTACATGACTTGTTATATAAAATTATTTCCAACCGTGTTTTATAGTTTTAAATATTAGTAAACAATCTTCACCATGCCAACAGACTATTAAAGGAAACACGTTTGCATCATTGTGACAACGCAATGGTAACTTCCCTCAGGCATTATCAGTCATAGAATTAATGAATATAAAAGTTAGCTCACTTATTGATTTTAAATGTTGACTGTCTACTGTCACTCTATACATGTCAAGCTATAAAATGATTACGAACAAGAAAATATTCGTAAAAATGAATTACCTGTAAAATACTGTCCTCCGTGTAAGAAAGCCCCATAAAGGTTCTTCACATGAAACAGTTTTTAATACTTTCCTATAAGTAGTTTACTATTAGCACAAAGGCATGGCCACTAAAATCTTTAACAATTACATAGTCTGTTTTGTATAATATATATTAGATATTAAAGAAACACATTATATACCTCAAGTGTATTACAGTTTTGTAAACATTCTCACTAAGAATTAGTTCAACAGTAAATTACAGCTTTAAATTAGATTTGTTAAAACTAAATGTCGTCAACAATAGTTCTTCAAGGTTAATGAACCGCTAGTACAATAATGAAACCGTGTGAATTTGTACTAATAATAAAAAATAAAAAATGCATATCTTATCAGGCAACAAGGCTACATTACTTTTTATAACAACCCTAGCCCTGTTTTAGCTAATTAAAGAGAGTTATGTTTTAAAGTATAAAAATGTACGAGATAATTTTTCACTTATTTGATAGCATATGTGTTTTAATTCATTTAATGGATTTATTATATTAATGGTGTGTTTTTAATATATTAAAATATTATATAGTTAAAAAAATATTCTAATAAATACTTAATGTTCAACTGATCTATATTAGGGTTATTTAAAAATCATCGGCAATACACATTTTGTAATAAATGTTTTAAACACTTTTTAGTATTTTCTTTTATAATGTATCTGATTAAGTATGCTATATAAATTATAACAAATTATATTACAAATGTAAGCAATAAACACAAATTATTATAATCGTTATTCTTACTAAAGCACATTTGATTAACAAACAATTCATGACTTATCAAAACTTAAGTGAGATATAATCGTGCAGTTTTAACACACCCACTGTTGGAAAT
Source organism: Allygus modestus (assembly GCA_963675035.1). Lineage (NCBI taxonomy): Eukaryota > Metazoa > Arthropoda > Insecta > Hemiptera > Cicadellidae > Allygus > Allygus modestus. Next base: position 429,382,574 of record OY776112.1, on the reverse strand, counting down.
GCATGTGACCATTGTAAGTATTACTATAAATGTATGTGTATTTTTTAACGCAATTTAATTTCAAACCTGTATAAAAATAAATATATCAATCCTGTAACCGGAAAATATCAACCAACTAATACATACAATTACGTTTTAGGCATATAATTAAGTGAGTTATTTACCATTAAACATATATTATAATGATTTTTTTATAAAAAAGTATTTTTATCATAATACCAAACGTATATTGATTAACAATAACGCTGAAGTAAATATATGTTTAAACTCAGAAACCTAACCAGGTCAATAAATATTTGTCTTCAAAAACTTAGTTTAGTTTCTGATAAAGCAAGTATTAGGTTGTGTAGGTAACGTGGGTATCGGTATGCTTGACAGGGTCCTAGATACGATGAACCAGCCAATCCTCATCGCTGGAAGTCATCCAACCCTAACAGTCTGGAATTATCTTACCCGTTATTTATTAAACACATAATCTTCTTTTTTCCGATACTTTAACTTCAATCAGACTTTCATCTGTTAAACACGTTCAAAACAAGAAAGGATAAGTTAAATATATGCAACAGTTTAATATCTGAAAAGCTTTACTCACTGAAGTAAAATAGTTGTTATTGTGAAAATAAGAGTAAGGTTAGCTACAATTCATTTTAGTTTATTGATGTTAGTAATAATTAGGATTTTTATTTGTAATAACTGATTTAATCTACAAGTTACGAATTACATTTAGTAAATCTTCATTACCAACTTTAAAAGTTCATAATATTCATTGTAAATTGTAATGCTATTTTAAAACTTAATGTGTTTTTATTTCATTAGACATGTTTTTGGTTTATACTTATGGTCACTTTTTTACTGTTAAATATCATTAATTGCATAAATTAATCAATGTTTTATAATTGAACATACATTTTTATAGTGATATAAAATGCTTTTATATTTATTTATTTGTGATTCTCATACTTTATTGTTGGCCCTCATTACATGTACATGTTGACATGAGGGCCCTCTGTAACATGAAGACAGAATTGAGATAGCTATTTTTATCATACAACTATTTATTTATGGATCCTAAAACCGTCAGAAAGACTGGTGTGTTTAATATTCTTACAAAACTAAAGTCATCCACTAGACATTTTTTAACTAAGAAAAAGAAATAACCATTCCCGTAATAAATTTTTCAATTTATATTTTATCTATTTAAACATGCTTTTTAATACAGCATAAAACATTAAATGATGTTTTGATATTTATTTATTTTAGGATATTTTGTAAAATCCAAGTTAATATGTTTTAAACCCCGAAATTAGTTTTACATGTGTACTTTCAAAACAAACTGAGCATAAGATTGCTGAAATGTTTAAGATAATTGTGTGGTCACAAAGTACAAGCCATATATATTGGTGATAAAATAAAAATAAAAAATTAAATGTAAAATATTAACTGTTTTAATACATTTTCAAATAGTACTATAATCCAAAAGCAACATATCCCTTACAGAATTAGCAAAATTTCAGCTGTAACACTTAGGCTTATATTGCCTCGACTGACTTTAAGTCTACAATATGCAGCAGCTTACAGATGTACGTACACCTGTGATATCGTATGTAATATAAAATAATTTTACTCTGATTTAGGTTCTACTTAAAAATCAGGTGTTTATGAATACGCCAGCAAAACTATATTTTTGGCCGAATATAGAGTTTAATGGGGAAAAATATCGATAAATATCGCACATGACTCTTAACTGTTTATTGGCACATTTTATATCAAAGACATTTGCTATTACTGGGTTTGCATCCTGCATTAAGTCCATCAAAACACAGATAAACTCCTAACTCATCTGCAGCTATTGTAGTTTAAGGGGCATAAACAATAGAAACCAAAGTTATAACCGGTAAAACTTTGCAACTACGTCCGCTTTAAGTTATCCTAACCACTCTTGATACGCTTTTGTAAATCTGCATAAATATTTATAAGAGGATCGTGTTGTATATACCTGAGGTTTCTGTGTTTGACTATCTATTTTGTTTTATAAAATTATATTAAATCAATGCAATTACTGCTTTGAGAGAATCGGTACAGTTCTTTTACACTAAACTTCTACTTCTAATAAACTTCTTTACAATATACAATCAAGTAATACAATTGTTTCGTGCATCGATGCTGTTAAACAATTGTGCACAGTAAAGCTTGTGTGAATTTATGTTGAAATGAATAAGATACATATTACCAAGGATTAAATGCATGTATAATATTATAAAGAAGCGGTGGTTCCTTTCTGTCTGTCTGCTGTTCCGGGTAAACGCAAAAACTACTGAACCGCCTCGGCTGAAACTTTACAAAAAGGTAGATCTTAAACCCGTGCATCACATAGACCTATTCACTTCCTTAAAATCCCCTCGGGACGCCCCGTGAACGTGCTAAATTTCAAAGTTTACATTTCAGAAAAAAGTAAACATTCAGAAACTGTAAACAGCTGTGGATACTTCTATTTGCCAGCTTACAAGAACAGATGTTTAAAAACCTTTCAAATCCGTGCGGGTACATCAGCAAGTTGTAACTAAATACACCGCACCAAATGTCAAAACAAAGGGTTCAATAATTATATTTAACTCAGTCTCGTTCCAAGCACACATATATACAAAAATAATTCAAATAAATATCAAAATATTGGTAAACTAAATATCGCTTTGATCTCCATATCAACATGATACATCCTAATAATTACTCCAAGGCTATGAGCAGTATTTGAAAAATTAAATGTATGTGGTAACATATTCAAACATATTCACTGCTCTATAAACTACTCTAACAATGATACCGGTAACACCCAATGCACTTACAGCGAATTGCAGTGACTTTGTGGGTTGACTAGATGACGTTGTGACACAAATTTCCACATTGTGATGATTTTGCATTTAGCTCTTCATTGCATTGGATTATAACAAGGCTATGTTTGCTTCAAACAAAATTACTGTTTGTGGATTAATGTGGAAATGAAAATATATATAAAAAAATCAATTATGTTTTACCAAGGCCATGAGCTCCTAATTTGTTATTTGTTATTAAGTTGCATAGCTAATAAATTAAAAAGATAAAAAATGTATTCTGATCATCCTTTTATTTAATGTATGCCCTTTGAAGATGTGTTTTCAGTAACTTTCGTTTCCCGCGGATTTTATCATAAATAGATTTATTTCATGAGTGAGTTTTTGGGTTTCAATCTTAAGATTTTCTCATAAATTCCTAGTAAGGAATAACGTTATAATATAAGCGTTCTGATTTCGGTCTTAATATTGTATTAATAAGAGCTAGAGGCTTGCAAACGCTACTTATAATGTTTGTAACTGTGACAACTACTTGCTAATATATTACAGGCATAGAATTACTTTTCTTGCTTGAAGACGGGAATTTTGTGTATTCCTATTAGTTTTAATAACTTACCTTCTTCTAAATATCTTTTCTAGCTAATATGTTTTATAAATACTACAAACAAACAAGCTATTTCAGACTGGAGTAACTATAATTAAATGTAGCGTATCAGTCCTAGTTTTTAGTTTATATTTTCAGTTATGGATAACTATAATAAAAATGTTTACATGTTTTAGAATTTTGTTTATAAATATTTTTTATAACACTAAAACGTTTTTAGTTAATCATTAAAGTGATATTTTATTGTTGAAGCAAACATGATTGCCAAATAGACGCACTTTAGTTAAACAGACTTGCGGGGCAAACTTTGCTAAACCGATTACTCTCAGTCTAATCAATAACAGAGTAACTGTTGCCTTTCTTTATTTGTATTAAGTAAATACATAATTTTTATTTTATTATTTATAAATTATCTATTTATCTCTTGGGCAATAACTCAGTGACCAAACGGAGGTGCTTACTTACATAAAACCACAGAGGTTTCAGTTACTTCGATTATTATTCCACCATTTCAATGTCATTATGTGTTACCTGGAGCAAAATATTCTTTAGTTTTGCAATATTTCAAGGATATGAGGTTCATCTTAGAGCAATAGTATGTATAAATCTTTTATAAGTTGGATAAGAATAACCACAATTCGGAAATTAGGGTTAATTTTTTCATTTTGCTAAGTGACGCCCGGAGTAAAATTCATTTTTGATCACGTATTGGTAAGAATCTGTAAAACACATTACATTATATTTAACTTAAGTAAGTATATGTGTAATTGTAAGTGTATTTACAACTTCGGTTTATAATCAACCAACCGTATTTAATACTTGTTCTAATAAACCTTCCGAAACAAAAATATTCAATCAATAATCAACATGTATTACGTTTACGGATGGTACTCATTTTTTTAGTAGTATTACATTGAGGAAAAATAAAAATAAATACATTTTAACGATAAGTTAAAAATTTATTTTATTGTAAAATTACAATCGCTTTAAGCCCTGATTCTATATTCAGTTATTTTACCCCTTAAAATTTTCTGGAAAAGGTGTTTAGTTTATTTTAAATTATGTTTGGCTGTGTTTGTTCCATATCTAAATTAAACGAGACGAGTACGATTGAAAAGACGAAACAGGGGAAGCAAGCCAGCCACTCGTTTTAAATATTTAGTTTGTTGCTGCGACCCTACTAAACCAGCGGGAAACAAAATTTGAGAGAAAAATAAAACCTTGTTTTTTTAGGAAAGCCATTCTTTGTATTAAGGTTTTAGAGAGTTAGGTTAGTTTTAAATTCTTTGTTGGTGATGGCGAGTTTATGTTGTTTAAGAAGATATTGCAGACATTTGCCATCACTGAATGAAAAAAAAACAAGTTTCACGACATTTCGAGATCTAGACTCTAATCCCGTCTTTAGGAGATTAAAATACGTAGAACATAACAAAATTACAAAATGATTAGTAGCAAAATCCAGGAAAAGCTGGAATTAACACAAAAAACTAAAACAAATAATTATTTTTTCTACATAAAGTCGGGATTAGATCCCCGCCAGGTATTTTTGTGAATCCAAAATAGTTTTAATAACATACCTCCTTCAAAGAATATTTTATAGTTTAGGTGTTTTTTACATACATTTTAAAATTGTCTGAATCGATGTCGATCATTTTTGTATCTAAATCTGTAGATTTCGTCTTGAAGCAAAGTTACGCAAAGTGGTTCTCAATGTTGCAACATGTTTGGAACCCTACCAAATCCATGTTTGATTGTTAATCGTTGTAAGCTAACAAATTAGGATACATATAAAGACATATACTTAATCTAAAATATTTTAAAGGGTATTACTCAGATCAAAAATTGTGTTGAGGTGTTTTCTGTGGTTTCCTTGAATACACAAAAACTAATTCATGTATTGCTCGTATGAAAAGAGCTTAATGAAAAAGAAAAAATCGTCTGTTAATAAATAAGTAAGATTAATGTAAGCCATTTACTGTGGCATCGATTGCAAAGTGTTCTCATTAAAACGTTTGGCTGGCTTATTCTAGCTGCACTATCACCCTTCAGAAATAATAATTTTACTTTATTTAAGTTGCAAACGAACAGAAATAAAATATCATATTTTCAAATATGTTATGTAACTTAACTTTCTCATAAAATATTATGTTGATAGGAATAAAAGTACATTAGGATTAGTCCAATGCATTGGGTAATATTTGCTTCAACTGATAAGTAATAGTTCATTAAATGTGTACTGACCTATCTTTTGCTTTATTCCTATAAACTTAGAAATAAATTATACATCAATAACTAATTTTAAATAGGCTACCTAATAACTTTTATGATGAAAGTTTGCATATAATTTCAACTAGAAAATACGTTCAATGGATTAAATAAAATAAAATATTACAGTTGAACCGTGATGAACAGATATGTTGTGGAAGGGATTAAAAACTCCAAAGTCTATAATACCATGATAACCAAAACCATAATTTTTAAAAATAATAACACAATTTTAGATTTAAGTTAACTATTAAAACGAATTGAGTTCAAAATCATCTACCCAATAGAATATTTAGATCTCATGCAAAAATAAATTTCCTTAGTTTTATCACCGTTAACAAGGAAATTATTTAAGTACTTTCTTTTTTGTTAATTCACATTGTAAAGTTGAGCGGGTTATAAACATCTCAATTTCAAGTTGGTTTCTGTTACAGAAATATATCAACATATACAAAACGTATAGGAAAACTGTTCTACTTTACTTTTCAAACAGCATAGGTCATTATCCTACGATTACAATCGGATGGTATGTAACTGTTTTATCATCGTAATTACAGTTTGGAGTTCCAGGGGAAAAGCCAAAGTTAAAATATCGCAACAGTTGAGTAACAGCCGCGAACTCTATTAACTGATAACGTTTGCACCGTGGTGAACCGGCCACCCTTCATGACAACTCCCCAAAATCGTTATTCTTGTTGTAAATATATTTATTTTTATCAGTTTATTGTTTTTTTTTCTAGAGAAGTTTTATTTTATACATTATTTCATTGATTATTATCACTTCACAAATTAACCCAAAATTCTTAAATTTTCAAAGTTCAACCAAACATCTTAAAACTCAAACCGTAGTTATTGGATTTTAAACATGTTTTTGTGCTTGTAAACATGATATATACTCTATCTTCATTTACTTTATTTTACTCTGATTAAGACTAAAAGTAATTTTAAGTGTTTAATCTAAATTGAACTGTTATAATTATTTATTAATTAATAGAACTGAGCAACAAAACGATGTTGAAAAATATTCTGATATTTTAAGCTAAATATCAGTTGTTCCGTTATTGTACTCAGTGATGTATTTTTTGAGTCTTAATAAATATACTCAAATATTTTTTACACGGTGTACCTGCACATGCAAATCTATGTAAATATAACTGTAACTAGTGACACCCCATGATTTGTTTTTATATTTTATTTAGTTTAGTTTTGCCCTCAGAATTTAGAGTAGAAAATAAGTTTTGGATGCTCCTGATTATTTTCCTTGGTGACGTTGCTCGGTACAGTTTATTATTTTGTAAATATATTAAATTTATATTAAAAGTGGGTGTAACCGTAAACGGTGTTACCGGAACTATAGAGTTAAATAATAATTTCAACTCCGTCTGAGAGTCGTTCTCACTGGCATTGGCATCAAATTAGGTTACAAAACAATATATCAAGTAGATCCATAAAGTGTATAGATAATAATGCTAATATCAAGCTATGAACTTTCAGGGAGAAGAATTTCCCAGGATGCATAACTCTAGTTTTGACTATTTTAGTTGTGTGTTTATAGTAGAGAGGATAAATAAAGTCTATTGATTGTGTTCCATGATCAAACCACCGCCTTGATTTCTGGCAAGGAAATGCTTTGGAGTAGGACAGTTGACCTTAATACAAGGTTCTGGTGGCAAGCCATATCGCATTTGTTGAAATTTATCACTTTTTATGTCGTAATTTATAGTGTACAAGCAACTGTCTCTCGTTGCTTTAAATATAAATTAATACATTTTATTTTCTATAGAGTTTTTATTTTTATACATTTTTCACTGAACAGATTGATTTAGACCTAACGGTACTCCCACCACATTATTATTTTCAATAGAGCTCAAAATGTTGTTAAGTGTTTTCCCCTATTCTTTAAGCGTTACATCAAACCCTCGTAATATGTCACTCTATATATTTGTAAAATGTGTACTAACGGGGTCTAACCGATATAGCGTAACTTAAACTCTTTGCTCTGCAGGTGCGTAGGTGATCTTAAATTATAACCATCAATAGTTCAAAGTAAATATCTTACAGCCTGCAATCTCCTTCACAAGTTTGCCCCCAACCTTTCAAATATTTTTGATTTTGTTATCTTCATGGATTTCGTTTGAAACATCATGCCATAGAAATCAAGTTCCTTAACATTCTCAACATAACTTTACTTATTTATTTCGAGGTGAAGTTAATATTACATAGACTTAGTGTAGTACGAGGGCAATTGCATTTACTCTCGAATTTCCTCTTAAGTTATACATGTGGATTTTCCATGGGTTCAACTTTTATGAAGATATATTGTATGAGCTATTGCATCAAATGTTTGAATTAACTTGTTAAAAATATTATACTTTTTTAGTTAATAAATATATAACTAGCTGTTTAAAAAGAGAGAGTATATATCTAGAAAAATCACTCTTTGTAGTCAAAAGGCGTTTTACCAAACCTCATCTCCTCCTTCTGCTTCCTCGGGCTACTATCAAACGAAACTTTAAAGTGGTTCTTTATGTTGTCTTTAAGTATATTCTTTTATCCGTTAGTATTGCATATTGGTTGATCCTACTAATATAATAAGTCTGATTGTATGTTTATTTGACTGTCCTTCAAGCACAATCTTTGTACCTGAGCAAGCTGGCATATATGATTTAATAAACTTATAATCTAATTTGTGTTATTTTGAAGCTCTTTAGAACACTGCCTCAAAGGCCATCAACGTTAAAATGATGGTCGTTTACTTTTATTGGGTTAGATGGTTAATTAAACATGTGTGAATTAAGTAAATTAAGAAGATAGTGTAGTGAAGTTCACCATAAAGTGCACTACACACTAACGACTGCATACGTTAAGCCGGGTACTTCTGCAGCTAGAATACTACTACATATTAACATCAATAAGAAACTTTGTTGTTGACTCATAAATACAAGAAAACAACTGTAAACGGAAAATTATACCGTTAATTGCAGACCGGAAGAAGGAATAGACCTTATTGGTATGCGAGCCTCGTACCAGGAAGGTGAAAATTTGCAATTCAAATTCTAAAACAGATGAAATCTAGAGGCGTTATAAGAAGTTATTTTCATAAACTTGTAATGAATATGTTGAGAGAGATATGAATCTCGTTTTAAATGTTATTTTGAAATACTTTTAAAACTGTTTTATATGAACTTTTTAAGTATCCACAATTAATATAAAAAACGCGAGGGCGTTAGCCTAACGGTTAGCGTTTCGGACTGTGGTGCAAGATGTCACGGGTTTGATTCCAGGAGTTCTACAAGACTTTGAGAGGTTTGAACCGTTGTCCTCTAACAGCGTTAAATACAAATGGCACTGGCGTAGACGAGCAAAACTAAGTGTAATATGAAGTATCGCCTCGTAGAAATCACAGGTGTTTACATGTGGACATTTCTCATTCATATTCAGAACGTCCTGTATAATGGAGTGCTGGGCTATTTTTAGTTAAAATTTAGGTTATATCATTAAGAAATTAAATATGTTTAATTATACATGACAAATCTTGTATGTGGCTTGTCTATTGTCTCCTCTCTACTTTTTCTTTGGGTATGGGTTTTTTACTGAATATGATATGCCTTACTTTGTATGCACTTTTCGTATTGACATAATACTTTGAACGTGCATGCATAAGTTCTAGTTTTGCATCAGGTTTTGAGTTTTGGGGTTTTTGTTGTTTTAAAACGGTGTTTTTATTATATGTTCATTTATGTCCCAGTAATGTAAGTATCAGTCAATATTTAACATGAATATAAATATATCTTGTCCGACTCAAAAAAGCATACCCATGGTGAATGTAGGCCCAGGAATAAACAATAACTTTATCAAACTATTAGCCGTCCAAGACGATTTGTTGAGTTTTTGTTATAAATTCAACAGTTTTTTTATATAACAAATCTAACTTTTTTGACACTTGACCAATTTCTAAGTTAAACTGTTGTACAATTAATTTATAGTGGTATACACAAAATGTTCCGATGGTATTTCAATGGGTGTAGTGCGGGTTATTTAAAAAATATGCGGGTTATATAAAATATAGGAAATACAATATTTTAATTCGTGACCACGAATATTTATGGCTAGCCATAATTTACATACCCAGAGACCAGGATTATTTTACAAATTATTGACAGCATAAGCTCTACCAAAACTAAGCCCTCTGTGTTGAGCACCGGATTTGGGGTGAGAAGTTTGAACAAGTAGAGCTGTGATAACCTTTAGAAATAAATCAAACAGTCTCGTAAAGTTATATTTCGCAAAAGGGTTTTACATACGAGTTTTATTATGAGGCCTTTAGATTTTTTAACTTAAACTTAAATGGTTCAATGTTTTATGATTTAGTTTTAGTGCCAGGAGTTGTAAGTAAATTTCGGTTAATAGATACAACTAATATAACTCCCATATTTTTATTATATGTTTTTAAATAAATTTAGATCAATAAGAACACTCCAATTAGATATTTTATCCAACAGTACAATTTAAAAAAGTTTACACATAGTCATGTCAATTAATAGTTCAGTAATTGGATTCAACCAACAGTCCTACATAGTAAATCTAGATAAACACATGTAAGACATGCCTTACATGGACATCATTCGAGCGACATGCATCATGCTTTAGTGGCTAGACCATAATTGGGCATTAAATAAATGATATTGTATCCTGCATAACAACATCATTTTTTCCTTACAAATTACCGAATTGAGAATTTTACATCATGTGCATTTTTTTAACACATCATTATCGACAGAAGCTCCACCAAAACTAAGCCCACTGTGATGAATGTAGGATTTAGGGTTAGAAGTATGGATATTTTGTAAAGTACAATTTTTCTGTGGAAAACAGTCTGCGCTAATATATTGCTACGATTAACTCTAGTTATTTTAGATAAAGGATAGTAGTAAGTGTTAGTCTTGTCCCAGGACAACCTTAAAACTTGTGTATACCAGCTTCGAGGCTATTATGAAGTTGTCATAACATATGCTCTTATAATTCTTTGGGCTGTACATTACAATACGACAAGCTTCCCTTTTACCTTTGGCCCCTCCATTTGCAGCGGCTGGGAACGAACATCCGTATTCGTTCCCGACCCGAGAATGTGGTCCCTGGCTGTTGTACATGGATACCCTGTCAGTTGAGTTGGCCAGTTGGAGGGCAGAGCGGGTTCGCCTGTTCGAGCCTGATCACAGCTGTCACAGGAGCACAGGAGTTGGCCTTCTGAAAGGTCAATTTAGTTGCCTGTCCCATCCCACCCATTCCTTTCCTGCTATATCTTATCCTTCCGGTATCCTGCCTAAAACTCCCGCTTGTGGAAGATGTGCATAGCAGCTTCGCTGGGGTTTCCTAATCCAACAAAACAACAAGTGTTATTTTAGTTATGATAAAGAGATGTAATCTTTATGGTTTTGCTATTACGAGCAATATAAACAAATGTATGAACAATTTATCCATTATTTTTTGGACTCATTGAATGTCATGTGAACTGGGAGCAGTTTAGAGGAGTATTTATTGGTATAACCTGGACGCTCACTCTCTAATACTTATTAATATTAGAGTCTACGTCTAAGGAAATCCATTTTACCTGTTCTATTTAGATCATATGCAGCTCAAATCGCAGTAAATTTTACCTGGAAATCAAAAAGGTAAAAATTAAACACTGGGGTTCAGTCAAAACGTAAGTTATTTATTGGTACTAAAAGTTGATACTATACACATATATTCAACATTATTTTAACAGCCCAACTTAAAACGTAATTTCCGAATTCGTTTAGTATCTTGAATTACGGTACCAAAAATCAACTCAATAACAACTTCAATTTTATTGTATACGTTTGATTATACGAATTATTACGTACCAGATTCTAAAGCTTTTTTATTTTAAAACACCAATAAGTACTTGGACATGACTCAGTATTTACAGACCCGGCAGAGCCGCCTAACTAGTCTGATGACATAAACAAGCAGGAGCGGCATTTCTCGCCTTTGATCAGGTTAATTAATAAGCGTTGCTTTGACTAGGGTGAGGTTTGTCACCACATCATCCATTCCACCTTAGTGTTTTAAAGGAACTATGATACATGTAATTAAATAAGTAGTAGTGTATTAATATTGAGTCGAGTACACCTACTTGACAATGTTGAGTTAATTTATAAAACTTGCATTAAATCGCTAATGAAAGTGCGTATGATCCAAAATACAAACCCATACCTTTATAAAATATATGTGCTGTCTTTGTGAGGTAATTGGATAATCGAAAAGAAGTGGAGAGTATTCTCATACCCAACTTAAATGCTTGTACTGCTAACGAAAGTCATTCAAACTGGAGTGTCTTTACGCACAATAACTCAAAAACGTCTCCATAGATCTACATTAGCAGATAAATTATTTAGTACAAAATATCGGTTAGGTTCGTTATTGGAATGATTCTTTTCAGTATTAACAAAATTATCTTCAAAACAAATTGACTTTTTTCCCCATAAGAATAAAATTGAAAGCCATTTTGGTGGTGCTTGAGTCGTTGAAATTTAGCCAACGTCTATGCTCCACCTATAGAGTAACATGAGTGCCTTAAATGTAGTTATACTTGAGTATAACTACGTTTTTACTGGATAAAAAGAGATTTTTGTAGACCAAAATAAACACAAATTAAAAAGTAAATTGTAGTGTATTTTATAATAATTGTGAGCATACTTCTTATTTTATGAAATTACTATAGAGATGCATTATTTAAATAACAAATCTGTATAATACATTATTTCCTTAGTTGGCTTACTGTGTGCAACAGACGACGCAACGACTAATTAAAATACGATACGAAATACGAATAAAAACTATAAAATAGTTTGTTTCGTTACACTGTATTATAGATAATAGGTAATATTAAAATTGCCATGTGGAAAGATTAAAAATCTTTGTTACTTAATTTTTCCAAACAACTAACACCAAGGTAATAAAACGGTAAGTATGTAACCAAATAAATCGTTAATTTATCACTAACTTAATTTTGTAGATAATTTGTAATCTTCCATGGAATCTTTTTAGATTACATTTGTAACAAATACATAACATTGTTTATTCTGCAAAACTTAAAATACGTTACCAGAAATTGTGTATCCAACCACAACAAAGGCTTCCAACTATACTAAGACTTTTTGCATGTTATCTGAGATGATTTTAACATAGCCTAGAATTGGCCTACAATAAGCCATTTTCATAATGTAACTTAGGCCTTTAGCCTTCTTGTCATTTAAAACATATTGCCTCATGTACGATCTTACACTGGGGCATATTCCTTGCATTTATATCAAGTAAAGGATCAATATTAGGATCAATATTTTGTCGTCTAGTTTGCCAACTGTGGTTTGTATTTTTTAGCCTACCTACAGCAATAAGCATCCTTCCAACCCTGCCTGTAAATTTTTTTAAATAAATAAACCAACTAATTACGACAGTATTTTATTTGGTTGGAGCCAAAATAATGTAAAAACAAGATCATGAATATCTCTACAGCAAAAGTGTTGCGAAGTGACCGGGGATCGATCCTGCGATCCTAGACATGTGAGACTAGTGCGCTTCCAACTGAGCTACCACATCATGATGATGTATCGGAAAAGTCGCTAATCAAGAATCAATGAAGCAATTAAAGGCCAATCTGCGCATTCTAGAGGCCCTTGAAAGAAACAGAGAAGCAAATTCTGATGAGATGGTTCAAATCAGATCATTAATTTGTTCGAGGCACAATTACAAATTATTGTTCATGTGTTTCGATTATCTTTATACGGGAGGAATACGGGAGGATTATCTTTTATACGGGGCCGCGTACACCTAGTTTAAGTCCCGTTTAAATGCTAAATCTTCTGCATCGATTGAGCTGAGACTTTTCATGACGGTGGTTATGGGCTCTGCATAGGGCTAGTTTCAATTCGAAATCCCTTAGATCTCAGCCCTGTGGGTCTTGAAAGTTCCTATGGATATTCATTTTGTTAATTATTATCATTGTGACAGTATGAGCTCTTTACAAAGTATATGCAAGGTTTTTGTACTTGCAAAATGAATGTGCAAGGAATAGGATACCAGTTAGAGTAAGATTGCCTTAAACAAAGAAGGGTACGAGTACGTCTAATTGAGTAGGCAGTTGGTACGTTGGTATGCGTGTACGTAGGCACTATATAGCATATTTAACCTTAATTTTCCAGGTGTGTCATGTACAACCACAGCTAGAACGTTATCCTTTGGTAGCATTTTTTGCTTCTGTTAAGATAAACATTATTGTAAACTACAAAGCTTTACAAAACCTTGCCAACTACAAACTATTGTATGGTAATATTTGAAAAACTATTTGTATAAACGAGACTTTTTTTAGTTAGTGTCAAGAACAAATACGTAAACTAAATTTATTTATTGCCATTAGGTAAAGTAATAGGTCACATCATTTTACGTCGAAATACCCCGAGTTTAAACTAATTCTATTGTAAAAAAGTTATAAATAAAAAAGGTTTCATAAGGTTGGTAACTGAGGCTAGATAAAATGCAATGTAAATAAAATGTGATTTAAAATATGAATTTAACAACATTCAATATTCCAGTGCTGTTGGACTGTTTTGCGCTATTTAGTGAAATCAGTGAATTTTTAAGTTTGGTATTAAATTGAAAGATTATCACCAGCATTTTATACTTTAAAATATTATGGGTTCTAAGAATGTTAAGGTTTCACTAATTGAGCTCCTATTTTTACAATGAGCCTTATTTAGTTTTAAATTTAAATCTAGTCCTTCTAGCATTTGTTTCAGGTAAATACAATAAATTTAACGTGGGTTTAGAGTAAGTGGGTCAACCTTGTTTTAATGTATCAAGTCGTGGAATAACAAGGTTAACCCGTTGTCTTGAATTCACTAGTCTGAGCTGGTAAAAGTTACTGCTGGGTTTATCGGAACAGAGCGGTAAAATAAAACATTAGGTATAGAGTGGTTGGCTTCAATCCAGCTTGCTGTCTTGCTGGTTGTGTAATCAATATCAATGTATCTTATGGTTTATTTTCATTTTAAGATCGAAAATGTTTAAACAGTTGTATGTAAAAGTATGTTCATGGTAATTCTGACATAGAGTTAGTATATATTTAATAAATTAAAAGTTTGATTTTGCATTTTAGCAAATTTCCCCTACAGGGAATAAGCTATTACCGTAGGTGTCATGGTAAGACCTAGGCCCGGGACCATGATAACGTTCCGTTTTGAGGCCCCCAGATGCCAAAAACACCATTCGTTCAAATTCATATATATATATATATATATATATATATCAATAAAATCAAGTGAAATATTAACTCACCTATGACTGATTAAATAGAATTTTAGATACAAGCTGCTAAGGAACCTCAAAACGCATTTTTATTTTGGTATAATATAATATGTCCCGTATTGGTGCTTACAGAATAGTTTTTGTGATTCCATTTAGGTAGTAAATTTTAATAGTTATTTATGCAACAAGTGCGCAAGGTGCCACTTTTCTGCACTTGAGAGAAATGTTTAGGCACGAGCCGTAGGTGAGTACAGGATAGTTTCTCTCGAGTGCAGCAAAGTCACCTTGCGCATGACTTGCATATTAAATCTTTCTTACTTATGCCAAATATTGATTATACAGTATGATATGTATAACATTTATGATAGCCTATATGATATATTTCTTACAGTTAGAATAAAGCGTTTAAATTATATTTATCCTTGTTTTTAGAAGAAGGCTGTCACTATTAAAATGATCTTAAAGATATACTATACCTGATTTAAGTAATAGTCACATAACTAGGAATACACACAATTTATGGACACTTTTTTATGTAAACAAGTAGTGGCGAAAGGGGGCTGCTGGCTCACTTGATTGACAGCTTCCGGTCACGTGACCGGAAGCGCTGCGTCATGAAACACGTCATCTGAGGCTGAGCCAGTGACGTAGGCGGTTTTGTGACGTAATGAGGGAAAGGTTAAAGTTCAAGGTCACGGGGAGGGTGTTTTAAAAAAGTACTACCTCGCACGCGTAAAATCCGATTGTGATTCGATAGTTTTAATTCGATACAAATATCGAATGAAAACAATCGAATGAAGCAATCGAATGATACGAGTGCGAGGTAGTACTATTTCATTTATTACTTTAATGTTTACATTTATTTTTATTTACAATAAGTTATGTTTACAATAATTTATGTTTACAATAGTTCCCCGTTGTTTGTCGTCATCGATGTTGTTGATCCGGAGTCGCGACCATCACTTCGTTTTCTGATGAAAGGCGGTAGATACTTTGACCCCTGCGCAGAGTCTATGTTGTTTGTTGCGATCAGTTCTAAAGATAAACTGTAGCCATTCGCTAGGAGAAGTCTTAACTCCTCTTTAAAAACCTCCAGGTCCGTAGAAGTTGATAGATAAATAGAGTCATAATAAATACATCGAATCTTGAGTGACATGATAATGTTATTTTGTGAAGAGCGCGGAGAGAGGATGATGTTCACCAGTCGAGAGCTGGAGGTGTACTGACTATTCACAAGCTAGCGTTGCAATCGTACTAAATGGTGGGGGTAAAAGTGTGGTGGGGCGGAGCAGATGGCGGAGCAGATGGCGGACGGCAGATGGTAGGCGGCAGATGGCAGGCGACAGGTGACAGGCGACAAGTGCGCGGCAGATGGCAGCTGACGTGGGGAGGAAGACCTCGAATAAAATATCCATTAGTTACCCATCAAAATATTTGTGGTTCCATGTGCACCGCGCAAAAGTTGGTCTGCTCGTTGAAGTTCCTCCTCTAGTTTAGTAACCAGCCGAAAATCCGCTTCCATTTCATCCTCCTGCTCTGGACATTGCGGCTGCGCACACCACCTCTTGCAAGCATAATCATACGCGTTCTTATATTCCTCCAGGACTTGTTCATATGTCCTAGGCTGCTGGGATATAGTTTGCATCGCCGCTCCTTGCTTAACCTCGGTAGTCTCAAGAGTTGCCACCAACTCCTTCTCACTAATCGCACCTCCCCAAATAATGTTATTGCCACGGCTTATGATGTTGCTTGTTGGCTGCTGAGATGTAGTTTGCTCAACCTCGGTAGCGTCAAGAGTTGCTATCAACTCCTCCTCACAAACCGCATCTCCCCAAATATTGTCGTTGACGCTGTTCATGGTGTTGTCTGTTCCAATGATAGTATAGTAATGCAGCGTTTGAGTGTAGGTTAGGTACTTGTCCCTTCCCCCACCACATCACTTCCCCCACCACACCACTTCCCCCACCAAGTTTTTACATCGCGCACTAACTAGCGTACACGCATTAGTTAGGGTCTGACTCTTACACTGTCAAGACCGTAGCTCCTTAACTGAAAACTTCAATTAATTTGTCTCAACACTATATGTGTATAAATATTACAGTCACTATGATCTAAACTAGTGCATGTTTCCATGTGTTGCTTCTTGTGCAGCAGATAACTGGCTAAGAGTGTTTCAACCTTGGCTATTCTACGATGGAACCGCTCATTGTCCGCTAAAAGCGTAGACATTCTATCTTCATCGTCGGAGAAGTAGAAGGTGGTGGCAAGCGGGCTACTGAAGGACACCTTACTCATATTCCTGTAAAACTGTGACATGTTCAGACGTTAACACAAACTATATAGGTAGATGTTCATCCGACAAGAGCTGGAAGTATAATGATGTACCGCTAGCGAGTAGGATAGACACCTATCCCCACCACAACGTTACCTTGTCCTTCAAACAGTTGTTTTTCGCTACAGTTGCTATACCCTTGGTCGGATCTGAAGTCTGTTTGCACTAACTTGTTCGTATGATCAATCCGCGTAGTTTGAGTACCCACTTGATATATTTTAAACCGCAAATAAAGAAGTTATGTAGGTTTGACCTCTAAAATAGCTGTTTTTTAGCTATTACTGCTATGCCCTTGGTCGGATCTGAATTTTTTTGCACCACCTTGTTTGTCTGATCAATCCGCGTAATTTGAATACCCACTTGATATATTTTAATCCGTAAATAAAGAAGTTATTTAGGTTTGACCTCCAAAATAGTTGTTTTTAGCTATTACTGCTATACCCTTGGTCGGATCTGAATTCCGTTTGCACCAACTTGTTCTTCTGATCAATCCGCGTAATTTGAGTACCCACTTGATATACTTTAATCCGTAAATAAAGAAGTTATGTAGGTTTAACCTCCAAAATAGTTGTTTTTAGCTAATACTGCTATACCCTTGGTCGGATCTGAATTCCGTTTGCACCAACTTGTTCGTCTGATCATTTCGCGTAATTTGGGTACCCACATGACATACTTTACACAAACTTTGTACCCCCCCCCCAAAATGGGTCATGTTCAAGGTCAACCCCAAGGTCAAGGACCTTAGGACTTAGAAATTTTCACAAAGTGGGCTGCACACAAACATGAGACTAACAGTCTCCTGCCTATGTACAGGCCAAGTCCCTAACTTGAAATGCTTAAGGTGGTCCTGAAAAGGACCGTTTGTGTGTGGTAGGACAGTTGTCAGGGAACGGTGGAACGGCGGTCAGTTTGGAGGTCAGTGGTTTATTCTTTTACCACCCACTTTACAAGCCCCTTCTGCTTAATTAGAAGCATTTCCTTCTCTGTCTTAGGAGGCGGTGGAATACACCGCGGCATATCCACCTCGATGTATCTTTCACTGAAGTGGTGTTGAAGAAGACAGGTGTTCTCGTTTTTACATACAAATATGTAACCCGTCTCCAACTTCAGTTTTCTGAACTTCGTCTTCACGACCTCGAATGGCGTCACTACACTGTCGATCTTCATCCGCTTCAGCACCTCATCGGCAGTTAGAGGCGGAGTCAATGGTCGAGTCGTTGCAGAAGTTGATGGTTGAGGCGTAGTTGAAGGTCGAGGCAATGGTCGAGTCGTGGCAGAAGTAGATGGTTGAGGCTTAGTTGAAGGTCGAGTCTCAGGCTGTTGTTTAAAATATAGTGGGTGGTTCCGGAAATTCTTTTTGATACAAGACTTAAAAGAAGTTGGTCTTTTAAACCCGCTTCGTTTCTCTGAAGTCTTCTTCAAACTCTCCTTCACACGTTGCAGTTTCTCGATTGTCAGAGGAGAAGTCATAGCGATGTAGGTGGTTACAGTTCGCAAGGCAAAGCTGGAATGAGCTGACAGCCGGAGTAAAGCGGGTAATAAGTGAAACCATGTCCTATCCATATATGGGTAGAAAGTTGGGGACTGGTTTGACCTAGACCGGTTAACATCCGGGACCCCCTCCGCCAAGGTCAAGCCAAGGTAACGCCAAGGTCAAGTCAAGGTCAAGTCAAGGTCACGCCAAGGTCAAGTCAAGGTCAACTCAAGGTCAAGCCAAGGTCACGCCAAGGTCAAGCCAAGGTCACGCCAAGGTCAAGCCAAGGTCAAGCCAAGGTCAACTCAAGGTCAAGCCAAGGTCACGCCAAGGTCAAGTCAAGGTCAAGCCAAGGTCAAGCCAAGGTCACGCCAAGGTCAAGTCAAGGTCAAGCCAAGGTCACGCCAAAGTCAAGTCAAGGTCAAGCCAAGGTCACGCCAAGGTCAACTCAAGGTCAAGCCAAGGTCAACTCAAGGTCAACTCAAGGTCAAGTCAAGGTTGACCCCCTTGTGACGACACAGGCGTGGTTGCCCCCCACCACTGTCTGCCGCCTTTATAAGCGGGAGCAGCCCGCAGTCTCTTCGCAGTAGCTTGCCGCCCGTTGTTTGGATATACGTCCCAGTGGGTTGCACTCTGCTGCAGCGTAGGTCTGTTAAGTGTGCGTTGGGCCCGACGCGCAATTAAGAGATCCGCGCCCTTGCATGTTTAGTTAAGTTTGTTAAGCATGTTAGATAACGCTTGTAGTTTGCTGCTAGGTAATGTAGTTAGTCTAATATATGTTAGTGTTTGGTATCTGTTTGAAGTGTCTTATTTACTAATGAAATATGTACTCCCGGCCCTACAGGTCCCTCAACAACCTTGGTCAAAACTTGGGTTCGCAGCAGCCTGACGCCGGGTGTTTGGATCTAAGTCCCACCGGGTTTCAGTGATACTGTTGACCTTTGCAAAACCGACCTCGGCTGTTCTTGTAAAAGTAACGTTAACTGATTAATTTGTTTCTTTTACATAGTTGCTGGTAAAGTCTTTATTTTCAAAGTAATGTATTTTGTTTCCCATCCTTTTCCTAACCCCCTGACAATAAGGTTCGGCCCTGAAAACCGGCCTTGTCAATAAGATCAATACGGCCATGCAAACCGGTTGACACCACCTATCTCACCCATGAGAAACGTTTGTGAAATATAAAATCAGTCTCTTGTTTAAAATCAGTCTCTTGTTTAAAATCAGTCTCTTGTTTGTTGTCTTTTGTCCCCTTCCTCAATACAGAGCGGGGAATAGAGCAGTATGTTATGCTCTATTCCCCGCTTTGGCATTATGTCAGATGACCTTGACCTACTGACGGGACTTAGAAAAACTTTCGTTTGATCAAATATTGGAAGAAATATACTTTTAAAATAACCTTTCTCAATCACCTCCACTCCCACCACTTACATCTCCCCACCATTTACATCTCCCACCACTTACATTGGGTATAAAAGAGGTTCCCCATCACTGGTAAAACATTCTGCTGTTTGTGTTTAACCATGGCGCATATCAGGAAGCAGACCAAGCCTAAGAAGATGGTCGTAGCAAAACCAGCTCTTGTAACACCTACTACCTCTTCTACTGCTTCTTCATCATCTACACCAACTACTTCTGCACCGTCTCTACTCCGCCAGGTTTTATCTTCGCCAGCTTCTTCATCGCCTGCTTCTTCATCGCCTGCTTCTTCATCATCCGGTCCTGCGTCCATACTCCGCCACGCATTACTGATGTCCTTGATAATCCCGGAAGAGTCGCAACCAAGGTCTCCATCTTCTCCACCACCAAGACCCAAGTCACCAACAAAATCATCTTTATCTTCCCCATCACCAAGGTCAAGGACAAGGTCTTCTTCGTCATCTTCTTCTTCGTCATCTTCTTCTTCGTCATCTTCTTCTTCGTCATCTTCGAGCTCGAGGTCCTCTTCTTCTTCATCTTCGAGCTCGGGATCATCATCACCGAGTTCAAGATCTTCAACACCCACTATACCGCAGATCATTTCTCCAATCATCACTCCACCTTCCACAAGTTTTCGTCCGTCAGTAATCTGCATAAATGATCAAACTCCTTCAGAGAAATTTAATGAATTAAAATCCTTGAGAAGGAAGTGCTTACTTCCTGCACAACAATGTAAATACAGTTTTAAAAAAGGTGCAAGGAAAGGGGAACGTTGTGCTAAATCTTGTGTCTTAGATGAAGAATTATGCAGTTTTCATTTAAGACAAAAACACAAGGGTACCGTTTCTCTTTCCACACCACATCCAACAGTGAAACCAGCCAAAACTCGGATTAATAGGCTTTGTAAAAACAAACAATACTTCTTTGTCAAAATAATGGGTTTCTTAAAGGTCATGTTAAAATGTGGAGACCAACTCTACATTTTAAGATTACCTAAAGCCATGCGCCATCCCTACAAACCCACGAAAAAGCACTATCTAATCAGAGACAATTCAGGAACCACTGTGTGGAAAAAATTGTAATAACCTTTTTCCAAATTAAATCAAGTCTTTCTTTTTCCAAATTAAAAAAAAAGTGTGGACAACCTATTTAAATTTTGTAGCATATGCTGCAGAGTGTAAATAGGTTGTCCACACTTTTTTTTACAATGTTACAACGACCTTGACCTAGATAAGGAACTTAGAAACATTTCGCTCTGTTTAAATTCCTTTTCAAACCAAAACATTGACCTGTTCACCAACCTTTTAGGTGGGGGTAAGCGGGTATATAAGCGTGGCGTCGTAGAACATATTCATTAGTCAGCTATGGAGACTCCAGCAGGTTCATCCAACTCATCAGCTACTGATATGGAAGTAATCTGGAAACGTAGAGCGAAACAAAATAGTGCACGTTCGCGAAGAAACGAAAATAAAGTAATAGAAGGATTCAAAAGATTACAAGTCGCTGTACCATTTGCTAATCCTAGTGATTCTAGGATTTCAAAAATTCGACAGGCAGTACAATATATTAAGTTCCTTCAAACACAGCTTCAAGAACCTTGTATAAAAGCTGAACTGCCTGAGGAACCGCTGCCCCCCTCAATCTTACAAAAAGAATTAGGGAACGTTTTTGTCGAACCTTCGACCCTTAAAAAAGAAGATGACTAAACAATGATAGGGGTTAAAAAAAAAAAAACAAAAAAAAAACAAAGCGGGGAATAGATCAGTTTGTGGTCAAAGTGAGAATCACTTACTGCTCTATTCCCCGTTTTGGCAATATGTTCAGACGACCTTGACCCAATAAAAAGACTTAGATTATTCGTGTATAGTAGTGACTTACACTCCGTGTGGTAAAATAATGGAAGATATATTAATTTCTTAACACGATATAACCCTTCCCTAACCCTTGTACTCCCACCACTAACCCCCACCATTTAAACGTAGTATAAAAGGGGTTCCCTATCACTGGTAAAATCATTCTGCTGAAAATGAGTACACCCGCTCTCCCTATCGCTGCAGCAACACTAGTAGTAAGCAGAAAGGTTGAAAATCACGAGCAGTTAATTGTCTTAAGAAGAATACTGCACAAGTTTCTCGATTGGGAGGTTGGTTGTGATTTGTATATGTGGAAGCCTACGGCTCCAGTGTATAATAGTGAACAGGAAGCATGGAAAACAAGCTATAAAAACAATGTAAAGTTACTTAAAATGATTGGTATAGTGGAAAGGTTACTCCGGCAGAAATGGATCATCAATACAACATTTTATATTAAACCAAACCATTGTTGAATCAATAAAAAGGAGAGAGATTAAAAACAGAGCGGGGAATAGATCAGTTTGAGGTCTAAGTGAGAACCACTTACTGCTCTATTCCCCGTTCTGGTGGTATGTTCAGACGACCTTGACCCACATACAAGACTTGTCATTCTGCGACATCGATGTTTGATATAAAATGTACTTCCTACAATAATATCCTTGTCATTTACCCCCACCACGTAAACTTGGTATTTAAGCGACCGCATCGGAATATCCCCAGTAGTTAGCTATGGATTCCCAAGCAAGCACATCCAAAGAGTATAAAGATGAACTATCAGAGTTTTTGAAGTTCAACAATTGCTTGCGGAACCGAAGAGCCGAAAACGCATTAAGAACAAAAACATATAAGCTGACAATGCAAAAAGCCTACCGGAGATTATCAAGTAAAGTCCCGGGCGTTAAATCTACTACTAAAACAAAGGACATGATATATCGGGCAATAGAATACATAAAACATCTGCAGGAAATAGTTGCAGAAGTTCATTCTGATGAACCGGTCTCTCTTGAACCGATAGAATGCGTGTTCCTGGTGGAAGATAGGTTAGCGAAACATCATTTTCTTGAGGAAGAACCGTCAGCCTACAAACAAATCTTCCTCATGGATGAAGACCAGGATGAATAACTGGGTTAACAAAATTAAAGACGTCTGGAATACAAAGCGGGGAATAGATCAGTTTGTGGTCCAAGTGAGAATCACTTACTGCTCTATTCCCCATTTTGGTAACATGTTCTAACGACCTTGACCCACTTCAGGACTTGGAAACAACTTTGTTTAGTACTAAATATATATTTAACAACAATATCCCCTCCCCAACACTCCCCCCTATAAATATTGTGGTATAAAAGGCGAGTTTGTATCAATGGATGAATCAGTCTAGTCATGGCACCAAGAGACATCATCTTTCCTCATCCACGAGAGGTAATTCTAATGTTAAAATTATTATGTTAGAAGATAAAGATGAAAATGAAGATGCGGTGTTGGAAGATGAAGAAGTTGATTCCGTAGAGATGGAAGCCGTGAGTTGGATGGAACAATTGGAGAGTGATGAGGATATCTCTAGTGTAGCGGATGACGTGGAGGAAAACTCAAATTCGGACGATGCGGAGTGTTACCAACAGTCACTCTGTTTGGAACACATGGAGACAACTCCGAGTGGTAGTAGGACCCTTTTTGAGGGTACCTACGTCACTAGCTTTCTCCCCCGTCGCTTATTTCCGTTTGATGAGTCGGATTTGTCAGATGAGTCTGATTAGTTTTCTTCGTTAACCTTCCAACTACAAATACAGAGCGGAGAATAGATCAGTTTGTAGTCAAAGTGAGAACTACTTACTGCTCTATTCCCCGTTCTGGAAATATCTTCAGATGACCTTGACCTATATCTGGACTTGGAAACAACTTCTTTTGATACAATAATTATTACTAAATCAAACATATGCTCCAAGAGGGGGGTACTCTAATGGTGGGGGTAAGCAGGTATTTAACCATGCACTTTGGAATACACGTATTAGTCAGCTATGGATTCGCAAGCAAGCACATCCAACTCCAGATCTGGCTACAATCAGAGAAACGCTGAACACTCAAAGAAATGGAGAGTGAATATTAACACTGGATATGAGAGATTACAAAGTGTAATCCCATTCGCCAATCCTCGAGATGCAAAAATAACCGTTTTGTATAAGGCCATGGAATATATCAAAAGTTTACAGTTAAAACTCCAAGAACCGCTGTCAGCTCCCTCAATCGACCAAAAACTGTTGGAATCATGTCCTCTGACTGAAGATGAAAAACTCCAAGAACCGCTGTCAGCTGCCTCAATCGATCAAAAACTGTTGGAATCATGTCCTTTGACTGAAGATGACTTGGCGGTTCAACATTTCTTTGCTGAAGAACCCTCATACAAACAACTTTTTGAAGATCAGGATAATTAAAAGAAAACTTAAAGATCTGTTAAATAATACAAAGCGGGGAATAGATCAGTTTGTGGTCCAAGTGAGAATCACTTACTGCTCTATTCCCCGTTTTGGCAACATGTTCAAACGACCTTGACCCACTTTGGGGACTTGAAAACATCTTGGTTTGATGCAAAATGTACTTCCTGCGTAAAATTTGGTATTTCTTCACTAACACATATACTCCGGCATGTATACCCCCCACCACTGTTCTTATTCGGGTATAAATAGAGGTGCATTTTGGAGTGTTATTAGTTGCTGGTTAGCCTTTGAGGAAGACACAGTTATAATATGTATCGGTGCGATATTTGTAAAGCCTCATTTAGAGATGATTGGCTTTTAGCCATTCATAAAGAACTAAAACATAATTCCAACACAAATACAAAAGAAGAACAAAATGAACAAGAATTAGATTCAATCGATCATCAATTAGCACAACATCAATTTGCAAACCTAAATCAAAAAGAACAAAATGAAGTTTTAAGACCGAGTGTCATTCATTATGCACAATCAACGTCATCAACATCGACTTCTACGCCTGCTATGTCTACACTTCACCATCCTTCATCATCAACACCATCAACATCGACTTCAACGCCTGCTATGTCTACACTTCACCGTCCTTCAACATCAACAGCTGCTATGTCTACACTTCACCGACCCTCAACATCAACAGCAGTAGATGTGGAACTACACGCTCAAGCACTACCTGGTAAGGTAGTAACACATTTTAAAATTAACAACGTAAAATTACAACTTGAAAACTTTTTACATAACGCCAAAGAATTAGTAACCAAAACACTAAAGAATGAACAAAAAAGATTAAATTTTATCAAATTTGGACTGTTGCTAGATGCCATATTCACTAACATTCAAAACGAAACATCACCAAGAGGATTCATGACAAAAAACCGAACCATCATGGCTGCGTCAGATATTGAAAAGATCGTAACAGAATGTTTTGAGGAACTTTTGACGAAACTACAAGAGCATGAAGGAAGAGGATCTGGATGGACTTTATTAAGTATAACAAGTCTGGATGTTAGAGTTCATAAACACGGTTATGGAATGAGAGGAAGTAGTTATATTCCTCTTCCGAAAAAAGTAAGTGATACAAAATCCTGTATTAATGTGCAAAATGAAGATAACGAATGTTTTAAATATGCCATGTTGACCAAATATGTAACAGACAATCCGATAAGACCAGGTCACAAATATGAAGAAGTACAACATAAGTATAATTTCCAGGGAATGACTTACCCTGTTGCAATTACTGATATACCAAAATTTGAAAAGCAAAATCCGTCAGCTTCTGTCAACATTTTCGGCTTAGATTCGTCAAACAATGCATACCCCTTGCGCATAACACCTATTGAGCGCAGAGATCATACGGATTTGCTATTGATCACTAAAGGGGACATATCCCACTATGTCTACATAAAAAACTTTGGAGCTCTTGTTTCTAAACAAATATCAAAAAAACGCGTTGAAAAAACCATCTGTAAAAGGTGTTTTTGTCATATAGGCAAGTCATTAAGAAGGGGAGGTTCAGAATGGTTAGTAGAACATCAATGGTTATGTAGTGGAAACTATGAGGTAAGAATTAAATTGCCACATCCCAGCAGAGCGCAGATAAAATTTGACAAAGTAAATCAACAATACCCTGTTCCATTTGTTGTGTACGCGGACTTCGAAGCATCTTTACTTCCTATTGAACAACAAGAAGAGGATGTCACAAAAAGAAGCAAATATCAAAAACATGCACCAAACAGTTATTGTATACTAACAAAATCCACGCTGTCTGAAGAACATCTTCAAGAATTTGGACTATCATCTGCTCCGAAGATTTATCGTGGTGAACAAGCAGCGAAACACTTTGTAGATGAGTTGTATTACATTGCCTCTAAGGTGGAAGAAATCTACAAAATTAAAATACCGATGCAACCTATGGATGAACACCAACTTCAACATCACAATTTGGCAACAACATGTTATCTGTGTAATAACCTATTTACACCAGATAACGTTAAAGTGCGTGATCACGACCATCTTACAGGAGCCTACAGAGGTGCAGCCTGTAACGCTTGCAACTTAAATTACAAAGTACCATCTTTTATACCCGTTGTTCTACATAACCTTAGCGGATATGACTCTCATTTCATAATCCCGGAGTTAGGAAGAGATGATGGAGCAATAGATGTTTTGGCAACAACAATGGAAAAATTTATAAGTTTCTCTAAAAAGGTTGGCAAAATAAAACTTAGATTTATTGATTCGTTTCGATTTATGCCTTCTAGTCTAATGAAATTAACTGATCATTTAAAAAGAGAAGATCTGATAGAAACAAGCAAAATTGTAGCCAGTAGTAAAATGGATCTGGTTCTTCGAAAAGGAGTCTTCCCCTACGATTACATCGATGGACTTCATAGATTTAATGAAACATCACTTCCTCCACCAGAACAATTTAACAACAAACTTAATGATTCGGAGATTTCACTTGAAGACTATCAACACGCATGTCGAGTATGGAACGAGTTGGATATGAAGACTTTAGGAGAATACTCAGACTTTTATGTAAAACTTGACGTGACTCTTCTCTGCGATGTTATGGAAGAATTCCGAAGAACCTGTTTTGCAGCATACGGTTTAGACCCTCTACATTCATATACATCTCCAGGACTAGCTTGGCAAGCAATGCTGAAAGAAACAAAATGCAAACTTCAGCTGTTAACAGATATAGATATGGTTTTAATGGTTGAGTCGGGTGTTAGAGGTGGATTAACTCAAAGCGTGACGAGACATGTTAAAGCCAACAACAAATATCTACCTGACCATGATCAAGAGAAACCTTCAACATACTTGGGATATTTCGACGCGAATAATCTGTATGGATGGGCCATGTCGAACCCACTTCCATTTGACAACTTTAAATGGGTTGATCCCGACTGTATTGGCGATATTTCACAAATTCCAAAACAAGGAGATACCGGATATATTTTGGATTGCGACTTTGAATATCCAGAACATTTACACGATCTTCATTATGACCTTCCACTCCTTGCAAGAACAGAAATTTCACCAACTGGAAAACACCCCAAATTAATGATGACCCTAAACAATAAACAACGATACGTAGCTCACTATTGGGTTGTTCAACAAGCTATCGAATTAGGTTTACGTCTTACTAAAATTAATAGAGCTGTAGAATTTTCCCAATCGTGCTGGTTGAAACCGTACATAGACTCGAATACTACCAGAAGAGCAGCCGCTACATCAGCCTTTCAAAAAGACTTTTTTAAATTGATGAACAATGCGATATTCGGTAAAACATTGGAAAACAAAAGAAGACATAAAAATGTTAAACTTGTTACAGATCCGAACAAACTTCAAAAACTCGTACAACAGCCAAACTTTGGAACATCTATAATTATTAATGAAAATCTTGTAGCTGTATCTATGAAGAAAACAAGTGTGAAGATGGATCGTCCTTTGTATATAGGTATGACAATCCTGGATATCTCCAAGACTCATATGTACGATTTTCATTACAAGAAGATGGTCACCTTTTATGGACGAGAAAACATCGGCATCTCCTACATGGATACAGACGCTTTTATATATTGGATAATTACTAACGATATGTATGAAGACCTTCGGACATTTGATTACAAAAACGACTTTGACTTTTCCGACTATCCAAAAGATCATCCAAACTATGACAATGACAGAAACAAAAAAGTGCTTGGCAAATTTAAAGATGAAGCCAATGGTGTTATACTTCAAGAAATTGTTGCACTAATGTCAAAATTATATTCTTTACAACTAAATGAAAACCAAGTCATTAAGAAAGCTAAAGGAGTAAAAAGTTTGTATTTAAAGAAGAATGTGCATTTTAATCACTATAAGAAATGTTTATTTGAAGATCAAGATATAACAGCAAAATTCAACACAATCAGAAGTTTCAACCATCAGCTGTACAGCGTGACGGAAGTAAACAAATCTCTCTCTTCAAATGATGATAAACGACACATCCTTGCAGACAACATCCACACTCTACCATTCGGCCACTATTCCCTCAACCCTATTGACGAGTAACCCTTTCATCGTCCTACATCCCTTTTCCTTTTCCTTTCCGTATAAAAGGGGGAACACAGCAGTATTTTGCTGTGTTCCCCCTTTTATACATTAGTTTAGAATGACCTTGACCTATATAAGCAGATTTATACAAAAGAATATTTAATATCATATCAGCTGTCTTCGTGAAACCATCATGTCAGACCTGAAGGAGAAGATTATTAATGAACTACACAAACCTGCAAGAATAAAGTTTCCAAGAAGAAATACTGTTATAAAAGGGATAAATGATCTATATCAAGCGGATTTAATTGAAATGCGACCGCATAGCAGAATAAACAAAGGATTTAAATATATACTCACAATTATTAATTGTTTTACAAAAGTTGCAGACGCTTTGCCTCTAAAGGACAAGACTGGTAAAAGCGTAACAGAAGCCATGGAAATAGCCATAAAAAGAGATAAAAACAAAATTAAACATTTACAAACTGATGATGGAACAGAATACTTTAATACAAACTTTGCACAGTTAATGAATAAATATAAAATAAATCATTATTCTACAAATTCAGAGAAAAAAGCAGCTATTGTAGAAAGATTCAATAGAACCTTAAAAGGAGCACTGTATAAACAATTTTCAAAAAGAGGTTCTTACGTATGGTATGATGTTTTACCACAATTAATAAATGATTATAACAACAGGTTTCATTGAAAACAGTGACGTTCGGGATTTACCACAGTTGGGACCGAAATCCTATTATCTGATAACGAGTCGGCCAAGCGCACAGAACGGCGAAACAGTCGGCCCGACAGCTGGTATCGAGGGGGTTGAATTGGGTAATTTAAGTTGGGCTTTGTTGTGGTGAGATTCTAGACTACCACTTTGACAGGACGTAGTCCTGGTCATTATTAGATACACCAATTGTAACAAACTAAAGCAAATAACTAATATACCATGACTAGAACATGTATTTCCGACTATACGGTATCTGTGTTCATTCCAATGTAATACCTTATGTATATATTACTGTAACTAATAAATACTGATTAATTAGAAACATAAATATACTTTTATAATGCTATAAATTATACTAAATAATTTAAGCCAATAGCGTTAAGAAAGACGTTTATTGTAGTGTCCCTGTTGGTGGTTTCCTGATAAATAAAACAAGGTATTATTTCACAATCGTTATTATTCAATTTATAAATTAATTGAATATATGTTATAGCCTATTACGGCTTTTTAAAGCAAACTTGAATAGTGCAAAATCCATAATTTGCTTTATTTCATACTCTTTAATGTATTATAACACTTTTCTCTGCAGATATCACATGTTATTACATCTGTGAGATTATGTATTATTAGATAATATTTTATTAAAATTATCCTTGGAGAAAATAATTATAGATGAATTTTTTATCTCTTTGATTTTGCTCTTTTTAATTATCAAGTAGTGACGAAAAGGTGACACCACCTATACGTTTTTTCCTAGCAAAATTGAATAGGATGTAAAACTACAGCCTACTGATATAGGATATTGCATTTAAATATCTTTCTAGCTCTAATTTTGGTGTGAATATTTTAATTTAGAGTTCATTGTTAATTTTTTAATCTATGTCTTGAAAAAAATTACTTTTCAATGAATAATATTATATTATGAACATTTACACCGATTACCATTGCTATAAATCGTGATTATTCATTGTAAAGCCAACTTACCTTATTTTCAATAATATTTAAAAAAATTAAAAACGTAACTCCTTGCAATTTTATCAGACCACACTATTATATATATCATATGTAAAGTAGCTAGATCACTGTACTTTCATTGTATTGAATAGTCAGTAGAGATAACGAGGTAGAAAGGTTTGTTGTATTCTATACTTTTCTTTTTGTCTTGTTAATTATGAGAACTATATTTAATTTTTAAAATTGTTAACTGCCTCAGATGACCGGTGAATATTAAATATTATAAATTAAACATCTATTTAAATAATAAAGTCAAATACAATTTTCTTTCTTCATTAGTTTAATACTTATAAACAGGCAAAAGAAGTATCTTATTTATATTATGTACTGCTGATTTTTTTATCTCCAATTTTGTTACTGAAAAAATGAGTCCTAAAACAGAAATCTACACTTCCTATCTTTAAACTGCATAATAATAAAACGTGTAAAATGGATCCTCGTTTGAAATATAAATGGATAGTGCTCTCAATGGACAAAAACCGTACCGGTCCCTGAGTCCGCTGGGTAACAAAAAGGCCTGAACTGGCCGCTGCGCCGTGTTAAATTAACTTAATTATATTTCGCTGTAACCATCTACTAAAACTCTAATATTTTAAAAGCTATACACATGGAAAGATTACATTTTACAGAATCTAATAGTATAAATATTATTGCTGAAACTAATCGAGAATACTGTCATATCTTTAAAATATATAATGCTTCACGCGGCGTGACATAACTTTAATTAGGTCTCACTGAGAGCGACTGTTATTACTTAAATCAGTTGAAACTTAGATTACTGGTAATATTACGTTCCAAAGAATCTAATCATGTAAATTTTATTACTAGCATAGGATAAAAACTATTTTTTTTATCTTTGAAAGAAGTTCGAGTTTGTGCGCCGCAATCGTGAGCGCAACGTGACTTTCATTACGACTACCTGTAACCAGCTGCTAACATTAAGATCGATTAAAACTTATACAAATAAAACATTTTTTATTTTTATTTATTTGCAATGTGTTCAAATGTATAAAAAATATTTTGGAAAAATAAAATAGTCAACGTTTTAACAAAACATAAAAAGTAAACACTAGTACCGATAGTTATTTATTTGTATTATTGAAATTGGGTTTATTTGGTTATGGATATTGGCTTTCATTGTGTCTAACCACTTGCCTATCTGTTTATTTAGAAAACAATAAAATTATGTTTAAATAAATAAATAAGCGTTAACAATATTATAAACCTTCTCGTTACAGTTTAGAGACTTGCTTTTACTATGGGAATGTTTTATCCTATTTATTGTTTGCTGGTTACCTTTTAGAAATAATGCTGTTTTCTCCGAGTTCCTGGGATCAAGACCTTAAATTTGAACCGTCTTCCATCATCCTGCAATCTGCCAAATTCCCACAATTTTGAATTAAAAATTTCGCTTACAGAATTATATACATATAAAGATAAGGATTAATAAAAATACATATTTAATATGTTATCTGGACGGTAAATGGATTAATATTTGCAGAGAATTACTCCAAATCCCTAAAATAATTCCATAGTCTAGATCGTTCTGTCTTCCCGAGTATTCTGCCGCTCCTTGAATTCGGTTTATCGTACTCTTCCACGAAATCCTCTCTTAAAAAAGAGTATACATATAACGGCTAGTCTTAAAAAAATTGTTCGAATAAAAAATAAACTTTTGAACGTTATCTACAACTTTCCCACTGACAGTTTTTACCTGAAAAAAATTAAATAGTTCCTCGCTTACTACTTTTTTTGTTTCTGTGTTTGTTTTATTATTAAAATTATTTCCATTACTTTTTACCATTGTAATGTATGTTGTTTGATTCACCATTTAAAGCTGTAAAATCCAATGTAAAGATATAATAATTACCTCGGTTTTTGTTGTACAAATGTCAGTTTGAATGAAGCGCTGTTTTGTCGTCTGACATCAAGGTCTCGCGGATATAGACTCTTATGCCATCCAGCGACATTAATGACGGCACGGTTTTCGGCTCACATTAGCATTGCTAGGCGCTATCCATTTATATTTCATCCGAGAATGAAACACATAAGACGTTTTATACAGTACATTTCTGCTTTGCAATATCTGGGGTAACTGAATCTCAAATATAACAAACTACTTGTGCAAATTCACTACGAAAAAGCCAAAAAACTCCGAAATTCTGTATGTATACTAGGTAGGCTTACAAAATATAATTTCCCTAATGCAGCATGCGAAATACATCTAGATTTGGTAAACTTAGTAAAGTGTTTAAAAAATATTATTATAGAACCAAGTTTCTAATAATTTAGTCCTTAAAGTATTAAACAAATACTTTATTATACTATTATACTTTGAACAAAACTAACAAAATGCATAAAAAATGTTGCATTAAAAAAAAATATATATTGTCTTTCAACTATAATGTGTAGGTAGTAAATATTGCACTAGCAAAGTATAACAAAAATAACTCAATATACATTAACTTTATGGGTATAAATCCGGAACATTGTATTCTTTAGTGCTAAGAAGATGTTTTGCACTAAGCAATAATTTACCGCATATATTTTATTTTATTTCATTTACATGCTCCAATACAGTTTCACAACCAATTACATTCACGCAGTTTTAAATAATTTTAACAGTTCATTGGGGAATCATTGTGGTTTATTCATGTCTTCACTTCTTAATTGATACAATAATATAAAAAACAACATATAATATTATATAATAACTTAAATTGCATAGTCATAGACAGATTCAATAACAAATGTGGTAGAAAAGGGATAATGTAAAACAATGGCCATTACAACATGCTCAGAACAGAACTAACAATCAATATAAAAACGAAATAAATAAATAACGCATATTAGTAACTTAAATAAGCCAAGCATTTTAACTTAAAAATATTTAACGAATCAAGAAAAATATCAACGTATGAACCAGTAACAGATATTGAGTTGTAAGCCCTCATCACACGGTAGAGGGTCGAGGACATATGTGTAGAGGAACGAGAGTGAGGGAGAGAGAAGTGAAGTTTGCTCCTACTGTTTAAAGAGGGTACACGAAACGGCAGGACTTATCCAAGTCGAGATGAAAATCCAATTTAACGGAAAAGTGAAAGGGACTCGGTAGCTGATTGTCAAATTACTTATAATTAAGTTTTTTTGTGGAATTTCGAGAGAGTTTAACCGGGTGAACCTGAGTTTGAATCCCAGGGGTTAAGATAGATATATAATATTAGTTCCATTGTTTACACAGCGCTCCCGTATTCTCTCCGGAAACTTAAGGAACTTTTACCAGGGGCCAAAAAACGTAAAAGTGTATGTGATCATAGCGCATACCTCTCCCCGTTTCTCCTATGTCTATCTGAATGTTTTTTTAATAAACACATTATATTTTACGAACCACATACAGTGATAACTAGTCAAAAATGGATTAAAAATCACGTTGACTATTACTATTCAGCCCAGTATTGTGTAATTGATTTATTTTTGGTAAATTAATTTTTTTTTCTAGACAATTAAACAAAATTACTAGATTACGTTTTTACTCCTAAATATTACAATTTCTGATCTGTGTTAAGTTATCTAAAACAAAAATCTGTATACCACTTTTTTATTTAAGTTCCAAATTTATTTTAATATGTCCCACTCTGCAGGGTCCGAATAGTGGCGCACTCACCCGGGATGGGATGGTACCATTGCAACGCACTAGCTGCCTAGCGGCATCAAATAAAAACGTCTAATGATTTTTTTTGTCTATTTCATGTACCACCTCCGTTGATGATGGGGTTCCGTGCTGACCACGAGCCAAATGGAAGGAGGAACAGATAGACACAAAACGGCTTCTCACAATGCTTAAGTATAATTAGGTTAAGAAAGGGAAACCGTGGAGGGATTAATCTTGAATAAACTTTCCGTACTTTAACGAAAATCAAACAAATCACTTGGCTTCTTTCCCAGTCCAAAGGAACATGCGCCACATTCACTTTCACATTCACACTCAAATAGTGAGAACCCCAAACGTTCCTCGATTCCAGGAGGGTGTGGACGGTGCGGAGCTAGCATCTGGTAATGGAGTGGAATTAGGTAATGAACGGTAATAATGTTCAAATATTTCAGGTGTAACCCCCCTTTCCTATCCCCAAGGTGTTTGGAGCTTCTAGGTTCCAACCAGCAAAGCAGCTCCCTTTCCCATTATGCAGTAGCTGGGTTTGCCCAGGGGTCTGTATCAATATCAATATCAA
This sequence comes from Allygus modestus, assembly GCA_963675035.1. Classification (NCBI taxonomy): domain Eukaryota; kingdom Metazoa; phylum Arthropoda; class Insecta; order Hemiptera; family Cicadellidae; genus Allygus; species Allygus modestus. Next base: position 429,347,972 of record OY776112.1, on the reverse strand, counting down.
GTTCAGAATTTGTTTCAATATGTAGATTGATATTAAACAAAACCCATTGGCATGGTATTAGACGCTATTTTGAAGTGGTAGAAGCTGTAAACGTCAAGTTCAATGTAAAACGAATTCGCACACAGCACGCTGACGTGAGGGAAGTGAATTTCCAAATAAAAACTTTTAAAACTCAAAATCAGTCTAAAAACATTTATTTGTCCAATTTTTATTGAAATCGGAAAACATTGATTTTTTGGCTGTTTCATTTACTTGCAACGCTGGGAATACAATTTTGCCCAATATAAGGTTAGGAGAAGGTCCAGACAGGCTTGAAAGTATCCGTGAGGTTGCTGGGGATGATAAAAGTACTCTAACAAAGGAATGACAGGCTTTTCTCGTGTAAAACCCCCATAAGACAACGTACTGTGTTTATTCGATACACATTTTCTTAAATAACTCGGTAAATATTTATGCTAGAATAACAGAGAGCTTAAAGCTTTTGCCTCTCTAATTCCCATCTTTTTACATGCATTTAGTAGAGAAGAACTAGCGGTTTAACATACTATTCGGCGCTTTTTTCCCATGTTATTCTTATGGGGAGCCGTTTTTGGACCGACACCAGCTCCCGCCTTACACAAGTTTCCTGTACTAGTACCCTTGCCTTAAATACATTTTCCCCATCCTCTATATTTAAAAATTAACTTTGGATTTGTCTGAAATTTATCTAATGCATTAATAAATCCCAAATGAACTTTTACGGTCGAATTAAAACTGCCAACTTACTGATTTTTGCACCCGCCCTAATTTCCGTTTTGACCCTTGCCATACTTTTCCCCTATATTTTTAAAATTTGAATTCATTTTAATACATCCTTTGCAGAAATCCACGAGTTCTGGCTACTTGGGAACCCGAGCCATTTGACATATAATAAATCACCCTTCCTCCTAATTACCTTCTCTACCAAATACATGTCTTTATATTTAGTCTTTAACAATTCTTCTGTATAAAATCCTCCTTTGATTATATTGCCATTTTCATCTTTCAAAATATAAGTCACAGGCTTTGTTTTCTTAACTTCTGCTATTGTAAAAAGCTCTCCCATCCAGTTAGGGGTATATCCTTTACTAAATACATGTTTATATTTAGATATCCTTACACTATCCCCCACCTTATATCTTGGCTTTTTAACTTGTACTTTAGATGCTAACCTTTCATGTACATCTTTAGAGTTCTTAGCACTTACTTGGTTAGGCTTCATCCCTATGGATCTATGTACTTTATTATTATATATCCTTATTAACTTTGGAAGTAAATCCATCCACTTGTAACTCCCTTGTGCACTAAACTCTCTATACAACCAATTCTTTAAAGTTCTCTGGAACCTTTCCACAATAGCCGCCTTAGTTGTAGAGTAAGTGTGGTAGTGATTAATATTTAGAATTTTCATTAGTTTGGTAAAATGTTCATTAAAAAATTCTTTTCCGTTATCAGAGTGAATATTTTTAACTCCCTTTGGGAGAATAGTTTTTATAGCTTCTGTGACTACTAATCCAGTTTTATTCTTTAGTGGAGCAGCATAAGCTTTTTTAGAAAATGTGTCTATTAAAGTTAAAATATATTTATTCCCAGAATTCTCTCTAGCATAATTCCGCATATCTATTAAATCTATTTGAACAGTTTCGTTTATACCCAACACCTTAAAAGACCTTCTAACAAAGTTCTTTCTCGCGGGCTTATGCAATTCGTAAGCAATTTTTTCCATTTTTTATTCTTTATTTTTAATGTTAACGTATCTGCCAGTCTCTGTCGTTTCAAAAACACCTCCATTGCTACCAATTAACATACCATCACTCATTCTTTGATATACATAGTCTTTTGGCAAATATGCCTCTCCATCTAAAGTCTTAAATCCGCTTAAAGATGTAGGGTCTGCAACCAACAATTTAGGATTGTACATCATCAAATCGATTTGATTATTGTCTTGTATAAATTTATTAGTTTTATTGTTAAACCTTAATGCATGTGATTTTAAACAAATATCAAATTTAATATTGTCTTGTCTAAAAGTTTTAATATTATCGTCATACCTCAAAACTTGTGACATTAAACAAATATCACTCCTATCTTTGCCTTCAGGTACATTCTTTATTAATTTGTCCTCTGCATCCCACATATCGCTATCTAATGTTAATACATTATAATTTTTATCCCCCTGTTTTATTATGCTTTTCTCACCTTTTGTTAATATTTGATTAACAACAGCCACATCATTTGGCAATGTTCCAGGTAAAATGTTTGTTAATTGCTTATTTTTACCATCAAATTTAAGACCGTCTAAAGTCACAGTCTGATGTTTTGTAACACAATCGTTCTCATCAACAGCGGGTTTAACACGAACTAGCCTTTTATTATTAAAATCCCAAAAGTTTAGATCCATTTTTGGTACTTGAGAGACGTTTACAACATCATCGCTTTCTTTACCAGCCAACAAATTACTTATTTTTCGCTTTTTGGCATTCCAAATACCATTCTCCGATTCCAAAAATTCATAATTATTTTTGTCTTGTACAAAGACACCATCTTTTCTTATTAAAGTTTGCTCTAATGTGGGTACATCGGTTGAGCTTTCACCTCGTTTAACATTAGTAATTTTGCGTTTATTCGCGTTCCAATTATTACTCTTGGATTCTAAAAACTTATATTTAGTATTACCTTGTACAAAAGCATCACCTTTTCTAGTTAACGTCTGCCCCAAAGTCGATACATCATCAGTAAACTCCCCACCTTTAACACTACTAATTTTATAATTTAAAGCATTCCAACCATAATCTTTTAGATTTAAAGTAGTTTCTTTAAAACTTCTAGCTTCTGGTTTACTATATGGGTTATATACGAGATAAAATTTATCTATCATCTTTTTATTTAATAAACAATTCCACTTTCCCTCAATTCTTCTATGATAGAATCTATCTCATTATCCACTCCAGAATTTCCCGCCAATCGGCTTAACCAAAGCAGTCTTAACCTATCTACAAGCTCATTAGGATCGTCCCAATAAACATAGTCTATTTTATGACCAGTTACCTGCCTTAAACCTTCACCAACAGTCTTAAACAGGGGTTTAATTATATTAAGATATTTAGTGTGTTTATTACTTGACATCGCCGCACCTGGTTTATAACCCTTTAAATGTGCATTTGTAGCTTCCAAAATCTCTTTATAATTTTGCAAATCAACCTGACTATAGTTTACGGGTTCTTTTAAAGTTAACAATTCCCACAATCCCTTTGTCCCTTTATAAATTGTTTCTCCAACTGTAACATCATCATTGGCAATTTGAACTTCCTGATTCCCAATAAAAAATTTATTTCCTTCTCGCCTAATACCATATGTGGTGTCTGTCATACTACTTCTACTAAGGTAATTTCCTAAATAGTCTGATGCTAAAAGACTAAAATCTAATTTGTGCGGTGTTATCTGGGTTATTCTTGGTATTCTAGACGGGGTCTTTTCTAAAATCATTGGGAGAACTGGCCTCTCTGTTTTTGTGGCTAAATTTTTTAATTCTTGCAAAGGCTCTATTAACAGTTGGAATGTTTGGAACCTCTCTTCAGCCTCTAGAAATTTACCACGTTTTAACGCCCTATATTTTTCTCTTATTTGTTTTGCAGACTCTACCAATTCTTGTTAAATATTTGTTTTCATTTTATTTACATTTTATTTATCTCATTTGTCAAAGGATTATACTCAAACACTTTATCGTGTATTATTAGGCAAAGTGCAGATGTGTTTGAAGGGACATTTTCTGCAGTTTCAATTTCTAATTTAATATCTACAACCCCCTCTTTGACTTATTCATTCTGCCTAGAACAATCTATTACAATTAGAGGATATTTCTTTATAAAGTCAGCTCTGTTAAACATAGGATCGGGGACGGTGTTGTAGTAACTCTCCCTAAACCTCACAAACATCTCATAAGCTTTAGAGGCATCTCCATTTTCAAAGTCGAGATTTAAATCACTATAAGGATAATATTCAGAGTTTAAAAACACTTTGAGATTTTTCAATTTACAGTGATCAAATTCATCAGTTCTTTTTCGTGCACTGTTGTCCCTACCAGTTTGGAAACCAAATATAATATACCTGGGCTTCTCCAAACTCGAAGACGTCTTAACTGACCATGTATGTCTCTTGGTTTCGGGGTATGATGGGAGTTCGTGTAGCTCCAAACTTCTAAATGCAATTTGCAAATTTTTATTTTGCAATAACATCTTTTGTAATTGAAGCTTCTCCCCATCAGATGGCACCACATGCGGCATCACCCACTGAATCGATTTAAGTGTAATTTTAGGAATAGGATCGACCCCAGTTGGAGCATTAGATGTTGTTAATATACAATTTAAGTCGTTTTTGGATCTTTTCAACACCAATTCTTGTTTAACATTTACTAAAACCTTATTAAAATCCTCAAACACACCCATTAACAGCTCTAACGGGACACAAGTACTAAACTTGCCACTTTTATTGAAATCCTTTAAATTTTCATCAGAATCAAACGCTACATTTGACAATTTAGTTGTTTTATTGTAAGAGCACAATATTTTCATAAGACTGGAAATTCCTGGATTTCTTACAATATCTATTTCTTTACCAGCAACTTCGTATCTAATTTCGTCAAATAAGAATGCAAATGCATTATTTATAAAATGTCCTTTATCATGATTCTCTATTTCTCCTTTAATATACAGATAACTCCTACTTGGGAGTGTTAGTAAATCTTGATTATTTATGCATATTTGAATTTCATCGGAATTATTTATTGCTAAAGTGTTGTGTGGAACATAGGAGTGATTTGTAATTTTAACCACGCTATCGTCGTATTGGAATTTTCCTGTAACGTCTAGAAAATCTTCCATTTTTATTAATAGAAAATTTTAACTTCAACCCAATTGATCGCAGAAACCTGGCATTTTGCACACTCAGTCCGTTCTTGTAAATTCTCATATCTTTTTTATATGACAAGTAATTGTAGTTTCTTCTTTATTAAAGTCAATTGGCTTGTCGTGTTGATCTGCAAATGTAATGCTAACAACATCTAAACTTCTCTTATTTACAGGGAAGTATATAATATTTCTGGGAACCTCAATAATTTTGTAGCCGGGAGGAGCTTCTGGGTAAAAACTGTGTATGGTGTGTGATTTGTCACCATTTAAATAAGACCCATTCGCAATATTACATTTTACTCTAATCACATTTACATTATTTATGTTGATTTTATTTACGGATTTAAACGCAATATCTGGAGTAGAAAGTCCTTTAAATCCCAATAATTCAGACCCTAAACACGGTTTTGTAAAATCAAACACATGGCCAGAATGTAATGTTGCTTTCATAGTTTTATTATCGGCTATAAGTACAAAATCTGGGAGTTGCTTTTGAATTTCCTTCGCAAGCTCAAACACTTCGTATGTACCTTCAGCAATTTCAATTACATTTGGAGCTTTGTGATCGTAATAATACACATCCTCACCCTCGTCTATAGTTAATTTTGTGTCTTTAAGTTTATTTAATTTTGGAACTAGCCCTTTGTAAAATATAAGTTTGACTTTTGTATTAATTAATGCTACTTTATTTTGTATAATAACTTCAACTTTACCAGCTAATGCCCGGTTTAATTCGTCAATTGTAACCTCCCCTTTTGGGGTTGTAATTTTGTGCATTTTGTAATATGTCAAAGTATTTAGAGGTTTTTTAACATTAAATATAGAATTATAACTTTGAAAATCTACAAGTCCAATTACATAATCACCATTTAATTCTATAGGAGGAAAGAACACCGACTTCAACTCTGGCTCTGTGCCCGTAAATGTTATAGTAAATGAATCCATTTTTATAAACTAAAATTTTTCAGAAATGATAAACATAAAATTCCACAAATGGAACTGTTTAAATCTTGTATTTGATCAGTTGTATAGTAAATTTTAGATGGTACAAAATATTCAATTACCTCTTTTGGAGGCTGTATTCCGAATGGGTCAAAATATATTACAATATCTTTATTTTTACGATATGCTGTCCAATGTGTGCCCCTGTCACTGTCTAAATTAATAATTCCACATTCTCTTCCTTTTGGTCTCTGTTTTCTTAGCTCGTTTTTTAGGTACACTCCTCGAAAGTGAGGCACGTCTCTTGCGGCCTCTAACAGCTGAAAGTTGTCCATCTTTTTTATTAAATTTTAATCCCATTCCCATTTTTGCCTTGGCCTTCATCAAATTTGTCACTGCATAAGCTGCTGCTTTTTCAGCTAGATTGGCGTCCTTTGCCGAAACCCTAGTCCAAGCCTGGTCCGCTAATCTCATATCTGCCTTGTTCTGGGCGGCTGTATCAGGATTGTTCATGTAGAATATGTCGTGCTCTTTACAATAAGAGTCTAGCTTATTTTTTGGAGGTACATTTTTGGCTAAATTTTCACGTATCTTAGTTGCAGGACCACAATATGAATATGACGGGATGTGGAGGGGGAAAGGAAGGTTGTTTATAAGGGTATTTAACAAGCCACGGCCTCTATATGGCTTTAAGAATAATCCCTTACCTTGGACCTTTTTACACTTTCTCTTTGCCATTTTTATTATATAAAAAATGTCATTTATTCAACAAAAGAACAAATTTAAAATAGCACATAAAGAAAATACACCAAAGAAGTTGGGTCTATTTCCTAATAATATTCGCTATCTTATAATAGGGCCTAGCGGTTCGGGGAATACCGTTGTAATTTATAACTTAATTGTAAAAAAGCAAGGATTAAAGTTTACAAATTTATATATAATATCCAAATCTTTAGAACAAGAAAAATATAAAAAATAATTGAAATATTCCGTCTGTGTGATGAAGTTAAATTGCACACATATTCAAACTGTAAAATCACACCAAATGATGTAGAATCACACTCAATAGTTGTATTTGACGACATAAATAGTCCAAATATCACACAATTTTTCTCAATGGGCAGACACAAAAATATTAACAGTTTTTACTTGTGTCAATCTTACAGTAAAGTAAACAAACATTTACGTGACAATGTTAATTTCCTAATATTATTTAAACAAGACGATTTAAATTTAAAACATGTGTATAACAATCATGTGGGAAATGATTTTTCATTTAACCAATTTAGAAATCTCTGCCACCAATGTTGGGATAGGTCTAAATATGGCTTTTTTGTAATAGACAAGGAAATGCCAAAGAATAATGGGAAATATAGATTTATGTTTGACCAATTTTATAGTGACCAAGGGCAAGAGTGTTAATGCCATCCAGAATAAACCTCTTGTCGTCATCAAAAGAGAGTACCTTTTTGTTCATCGTTAATGTTTGAAGATGGTGGTTTGTGGATTTAATTCTTGTAACATTCTCATAGTAATCTTCCCCGGTTGCAAGACAGTTTAAGTAATGTTGGTGTCTTAAGAGATGTTTAACTGTAGCATTGTCAGTCCCCTTTGCCTTTTTAACCTCTAGCTCATTTTGCTTTTCTTTTTCATATAACCATTGTAAAGGAATGAAAGAGTATAATTTTGGCCTTAAACCACAATATTCATACATAATTTTACCATTTAATTCGTCTTTAAACTTGCCCGTAACTTTTTTATTTTTATCAGAGTATAAGAAATGGTCTTTACTATATGCAGAGGTGTCAAAACAGTCCAAGTCACATTGTATTTCCTTGTAAAAGTCCTCTGTTACTATAGAATAAACAAGACTGTCTGTGTCTGTCATTAGGAACTTTTTATTCTTAAATTTTGACATATAATTATAGTGGAATTCATACATTATTACTTTACTGATATCCAAAATGGTCATTCCTAAATATATTGGTTTATCAAACTTTACAATTAATTTATTTAAATGTACAGCATGCAAATTGTTATCGAACATTTTGCTACAGTCAAACCTTGGCTTTGTAACGTACTTTGTTAACTTAGACTCGTCTACAAGATGTATATCACGAAACTTACGTTGGTTCATAATTGTTCGACCAAAGAGACTGTTATTTAACAGTTTGTAAAAGTCTTTTTCAAAATCGTGTTTAGCTTTTTGTCGCTTTTCAATATTAAAATTAATATAGGGTGCAAGCCATTTCGACTGTCTAAATTTTAAAATTCTGTGGTATTTTGTAACTACCAAACCCAGTTCTTCGTATTTTTTTAGTGCTTTATAATGTAAAATATATTTAGTTTTGTCATTTAAATTTGGTATTAATTTCCATTCATTTTTTCTGGTGCGAGCGGGTAGTAATTATGCAAATCGTGTAAACTTTTATCGTATTTTAAATCAACTTCCAAAATAAATCCAAAGTTTTCATTTTGATTGTATTTATAATCTTTCTCATTTGTCCATCTAAAGCCATCGATGGGCAACGACTAGCACATTGCTGTAGAGTATAGCGAGTTACAGTCTAAGTATACAAGATAGGTGCTTTCTTGATTTGGGTCATAATATTCGCCCATGTACTTATTATTGGCTTTAGCATAGCGCGTGGAAATCATACTTACACCGCCTCTAATGGCATGTTCTATAAACAAATGCATGTCAATGTCACGAAATAATTGTAATTTTATGCCGGTCATTCTAAGACATGCCTCCCATGTTAGTCCAGGCAATGAGTACATATGAACAGGGTCGAGTTTATAATCCTTTAAACATAAGTCCCTAAATGTCTCAAACACATCAGCCAATAACAACACATCTGTTTTAAGGTATAAATCGTGATATTCTTTTAAATTATTTATATTAAAATGATTCCATACGTTTTTAGCATGTTCATATTGTGCAGGAGATATACATTCTTTAGTTAGACTACTGTAAAATGCCTCTATGGGTGGGAGAGGCTCTAAAAACATTTCTGGTCCTGTCATGTATTCGTACGGAAATTCGCCCTTACGTTGTAGTAGTGGATTGTCTATAAATCTAAATGTATTTAAATTGGAAGCTAATTTGCTTAAGGGAAGGGACAGAAAGTTGTAGGAATCCAAAAATACTAAATCATCAACAGAGAATGAAATATACTTTTCCATATCTTTGGCTATGCAATTCAATTTGCGATAAATTTTCCTAAGTGTTGCATTATTAAATGACCATCATAGTTTTTAAGATTGTGGAAGAATACTGGAATTTTCTTGGTTACTTTATAGTTCAAATTACAAGAGTTATGGGCGGGTCCTCTGAACTCACCTGTTAAGTGACAATGATCGCGCACTTTATCACACAGTAACGGCTGGCGGCATATGTGGCAGCGTGTAGAGTTTTGAAATAACGTCTCTTGCTCTGGAGTCATTACAAGGGTAACATATACTCCCATCTGACTTTTAATAAAGTCATAAGTTTTAAATAACTTTTCGAAAAACACATTCATTAAATTTTCACCACTGTACAACTCTTCGTAAATAATTTTGGAATCTCTCACTACAACATAAGCAAATCCAGATGGAGTGTGTTTGTTAGAGTTTATAAAGCATTCAAATTCTGCATAAATCACAAAGGGAGCTTTAAGTTGATATTTGTAATTCGTAAATTGTAATGTATCTTTTTTAGACATTTGTACTCTTTGGGCAACAAAGGTTTTACAATATGTTATGTGACGTTCCAATATATCTTTAGTGTAAAAATGTTGCACACAGAACTTGCAAAAATATTTCTTATGGTCATATTTTGTAGAATTAAACATTAACTTATCAAAATCACGAATTAAACAGTAATGTGATTTGAGGCCTTGTTGTAAAAGCAGCAGGTTTGCGTGCGTATTACTATTTAGTTTAGTTATTCTCAATGGATATATTAATTGTCCTTCAATTCCATATACATTAACACTTATATTATTTTGTTTTTCAACTTTATCAATGTCGGATATTTTTACGGGATATTTTATATTTGTCATATTTAACTGACCTTCATAGGGTTCGTAGTAAAATACTCGATTTGCATTTTCTTTACAATTCCTTGGTTTTAAGCTTGCTAAAATACTCCACACAAAACATTTATTATCACTATTTTTAATATTTAAAACAGCGTGTTTTGATTTTATATTTTCTGGTGTGGGGATGTATGACTTGGGAGTTAGGGGTTTATACTTGTAAACATGCAGCTGCCAGTATTTAGTATGGTCATATATCCATCCACTGCCTTCTGATTGAAATTTGTGTAAAGATGTGTCGATTTTTAAAAGTGAATTTTCAATTTGTGTCTTTAATTGTGCTTTCTCAATTGATAAATTAGTTAAACTTCGAAAGTTAGCAATAGTTTCTTTATCAATTAATAATTCACCATTCTTACTAACTGTGTGTTTGATAAATTTCACTCTCCTAATAAGAATCCATTTTATTGGTAAAGGACATGATTGAAGGGTGTTTAATATATCCACGGACTCACCTTGAAACTTAAACACATTATAGGGTCGCTTGTCACATCGTAGGTGGTGGCGTTTCTTTTGACAGTTAATAGCCTTCTTACACACATTACAAGTATTGTGGTTCTCTAGCATATGCATTTTAAAATTGCAATTGTCAAATATTTGATGACATATTTTACAAATTTTAGGAATAACTTTGTGGATGTTACGATAGTGTCTGATTAAATTACTTCTTTTGGAGCAGGGCACGGAGCAGATTGCACAGGACAACATGTTCGATGTAAATAAATTTTGAGATGACATTACTCTGTTTTTTATAAACAAAAATTACCACTTTTTAATGTTAAATTAGACAAAAATTATTTAACAGCGGTTTTAAATTATATTTTACTTTAACAAGTTTAATTTACGAATATGAGAGTTCACAAATTGCCATTTTTAATGTTAAATTAGACAAATCATTTAACAATGGTTTTAAATTATATACTTTAACAAGTTTAATTTACAAATATGAGAGTTCAAAAAATTACCATTTTAATGTTAAATTAGACAAAATCATTTAACATTGGTTTTAATTTATATTTTACTTTAACAAGTTTAATTTAAAACACGAAGTTATAGATGTGTGAAACCAACGTCAGTGCAGCTGAACTGTTTGTTTGGACTGGATACGTATTCACACTGTACAATATCATTTTATAAATAAAACTGCCATTTTGAAACTATCAATCTACATATTCAATTAGAACAGATAATTTAATATTTAAAGTCTAAAATTCAAAACATATTTTACTTTAATATTTAGTTTGATCAAAGTACAAATAATTTTCAAAACACATTTAACTTTGAAGTGTAAGATAATTGTTGCGCCCTAAATTAATATCCTTAAAACATCCTAAGAGATTTGGTGATGGGAGTGACTATTAGATCACTAGTAATTTTGTATCTCCCAATTCAATAGTTATGTTTTACGATTACAGTTTTGAAATGGAGAATTAAATTAGTAAATGGTGAATTGGAAGTATGATTTACAAATGAGAATTTAAATATGAAAATCTATTTTAAAATTTAATTTGGAAATGCAGCTGTTACATTTGAAATATGATTTATAAATGGATATTTAAATATGGAAATATATTTTAAAATTTAATTTGGAAATGGTGAATTGGAAGTATGATTTATAAATGGATATTTAAATATGGAAATCTATTTTCAAATTTAATTTGGAAATGGTGAATTGGAAGTATGATTTACAAATGAGAATTTAAATATGAAAATCTATTTTAATTTTAATTTGGAAATGCAGTTGTCACATTCGAAATATGATTTACAAATGGATATTTAAATATGGAAATCTATTTTCAAATTTAATTTGGAAATGCAGTTGTCACATTCGAAATATGATTTACAAATGGATATTTAAATATGGAAATCTATTTTAAAATTTAATTTGGAAATGTGGCTGTTACATTCGAAATATGATTTACAAATATTAGGAAAGCTATTTCACAATTTTCGGAGCGATTATAAAAAAATGATGGATTAACAGTCAGTTGTGATTGTCCTCCGCTGAAGACATCATCTACACTTTAGCTACAACTAACTACCGTCGCTAACACTCCCTCATTATCAGCTTACATAGTCGGAGTCCTAGGTGCGAGACGTCGGGCCCAGTGACGGGAGAGGTGAGCCGTGACGCGTCCAGTGCCACTGCGTGGTGACGTCATTCAGTGCCACTCGCCGCCTCGAGGTCGTGTCACTGTTGACTGTCCTGGGTCCTGGGATGTTGAACAATAGAGATAATGTTGTCGGTAGCTTCTTATATACACGTCGAGAGGCTGGATTTTCAATTTAACCAGGAAATTACCTCATAGCTAATTCTGGCCAAGGCTGGTCGCCCACTGACACACATGCGTGACCGGCCTTGCCGTCGTGGTCAGTGTGTCAGTAGGCAGCGGTGTGGATCGTTGCGTGTGTAGGCATGCGTGACCGGCCTTGGCGTCATGGTCAGTGTGGATCGTTGCGGTTGGTGTGTGTTTTAATTACAAAAATCAGTAAGTTGGCAGTTTTAACTCGACCGTAATAGTTAATTTGGGATTTATTAATGCATTAGATAAATTTCAGACAAATCCAAAGTTAATTTTTTAATATAGAGGATGGGGAAAATGTATTTAAGGCAAGGGTACTAGTACAGGAAACTTGTGTAAGGCGTGAGCTGGTGTCGGTCCAAAAACGGCTCCCCATAAGAATAACATGGGAAAAAAGTGCCGAATAGTATGTTAAACCGCTAGTTCTTCTCTACTGCATTTATTTTACATCTGGGGCTTTTATGACCATTTTTGGGCGCAACAACTCGAAATTTGAAAGATTAATCCCCCAAAAAAGGGGTTTAGAGTTTTCCGATTGTTTTGCCCAACGAACTTGTCCAACTGATTACAGAAAGGAACGTTCCTACCAAATTTTAAGTAAATCGGACAAACATTGCGACCGCTAGAGTGCAAACACCCACACACACACACACACATATATATATATATATATATATATATATATATATATAATTTTGAACGACCCCCCAAAACGTGTTCAGGGGGTCACGTTAGGAACTTCTATGGTGGTCGCGGGCTTAAGTTTCACCGTGCGGGTCATGCTAATAGTTCACTTTCCAAAGGAAATTCACTAATTATCTTTTAGAAGGAATAATAGACGCGCTCAGTTTTAAGTCAGTTCTTCAAGTGATTCCTAGTAAACTATTTACTTATTTAAAACCAAATCACACAAAAACGACTGGAACTGGAGAGAACTATGTTTGTTTACATATCGTGTTTTGTTGTTTTCATCCAACTTAGGTAAGTTTCCAGGGATAGTTCATAAATACCATGAATATCGCCAAAGAAAAACTGCTGCTGAATTAAATTTTAGATTGCGTTTTTTTTAATACTTATAACCCCAATTAGAAATTTGCCACAAAATGGTTTCCGGAACAATTTAACCTCCAGTTTTCAATTTTGCCAGCACTATTTCAGTGTAACACTGAACACACCTGGATATTGCGGTCATATTTCTCCGTAACATGCTGGGGGACGTAAAACATACTCACACAATTACAAACATACTGTGGAATTTCATGTATTGTAGGTCAATAAAGGACAAGCATACTAATCTTCTTGTTTTTACATTGTGACAGTATATAACTATACAGTATTTACGAACCAACCCTCTTACGACAATCTTCTCTCTAAAACCTTTTTTTACTTTAAGAAATAAGTAACACCTTTGAAGAAAAATCGGTAAACTCTAGTACTTTAAATTAACCTTAAGTGATCTTCAGAAGAGCTGAAGTTTCCGATGTTGCTTTGCCCAACTATTTCTGGGGTTTTACATAAAAGGTATAACTGAAAAATTATTGACTTAAAGCTTTATTAGAATTATGGAAGCAGACCACTGACCAGCGAGGCCCTCTAAGAGCTAATGCAGAATAAGTTTAAAGATAATGTATATGTTTTTATGTAAGCTGGAAACATTTTTGGGTGTGATATTTGCACTAAACCAATCAGTTAAATAATTATTAGGAAATCGCATTCGAGCTGCCAGGCGTTACTTTCACAATGGAAATCTTTCTTGGGTCACCGTACGGGTAAATCAGATAAACACACTTCTAAATAATCTTTTGATTTAATGTAACAAACTATCAAACCTGTAATTATGACTGTGAGGGCCACAAGGCCCTGTTTTAATTTGTATTTCTTGTCTTTGATCGGAACAGTCCATACTATTACATTAAAATACAAAAAATATTAACTGTTTTTAAAAAACAAAACCCTAGACCCTGCAGAAACCAACGCTATAACATGGAGTTATTTTACTAGATGTTGGTAGTAAATTTATGATAAAATTTGCCTAATAGACAGAATAAAGTATCATGAAACTTTACATGAGTCTATGACCTATCTTTATAACACTATTCGTCAGGTTAGTTAAAACAGCCTCCACTTTTGATAAATTGATTGTCTGTCCCCACACAAAAATTATCTCGTAAGTTATTTTCGTCATTTGTGTCTGGTTGTTTTCTCTAAAAAAGAATAAAAAACTTTTTAAAATTATTTTAGTTTAGGAAACTTAAACATTTTGAGGGATATTTGAGTTGGAAATGTATAGAAATTGCAGTGTTAAATGTTATTTATAAAGCAGATGTTTACATTTTAAATTGTTTTTAAAAATTGTGTACAAAGGTATGTGTTGTCTCCAGAGCTAATAAATCATCATAAATTAATTAAAGTATTACTGAGAACGCAACAAGTGTGAGTTAAGTAGTAGAGAAAGTTGCGGATTTCCTGGAAAAAATCTTCACATCTGCCAAAAAAGTTCTAACTTATGGAAAATATGATTATTAAAGGCATAGCTTCAATTTACGCAAATTGGAAAACTTGTTAGTTCCTTTGTGTCGTTCCGCACTTCAGTACCAGACCATTTTAGCGTTTGACCTTTAACCGCTATTAGTTTCTGTTTAAATAACAAACAGAACCATTTTTTACTAAAAATATAAAAAAATCTTAACCCATCTATCTATATCCATATAAACGAAAAACTTATCAACCGCAAGCCAAAACTCTACACATACAACCATGAAATTTGGCACTTAAACTTGTTCTATAACGTTGAAAACCATTAAGAAAGGATTTCAAGAAATCCCTATATGGCTCCGCCCCACGGGGAATCAAAGTTCCAATCCCCGTGTACTCTTATGGACATTCACTTTGGTTTGAGCTGATGGAAATTCAAACAGTTGATCATGATTTGTAGTAGTTCCACGGGTTAACCACATGATGGAGCACGCACCACAGGTTTTAATCCCGGGTGAAACCGTATACGATGGCAGCTAGTAATAATATAATATATAACAAAACTCTTATAATAAAATAAATAACGCATGAAAATCTAGTTACAAGAATTGGTTTTAGTTGAATACAAAAACATTTTCAAGCAATACTTATCGAATAATTAACTAAGCTTGAGCAGTAAATAAACAAACTAACAAATATTTGACGTACGACTTTGTAGAAATTTAAACACATGATATTTATGTATATGAAATGAAACCTAAGAAAACGTCGTGTACTTAATGACAGAAATTAGAGAGCTTTATTCCATAATGTGAAACAATAATATTCGTAAGTATCTGTAGTTTAATTTGCTTTCATTATTATTTTAGAAACACACAAATTACATTTTTAATTTTACAAGCTGTTCTCCCTCAATACGAGTATCTCCAGTACCATTAAGTGAGCTACGGCAGCCGCCCAAGGTGGACAGTAAACTTCCCGATATCGGTTCGTAGAAAGCAGCATTAGAATATCTTCCCTTACTTCTCTCAGGTTCTATACATTGGAATTTTTGGTTTAAACTGAACACAGAATCAAACTTGTACATGTAGTAGTTTTGGCCAAGGTAATCGTCAATTTATCAGTTACCGTTGTCATTTATCATCACATGGCGAATGCATAATTCATATTGCACATACATATAGTACATTCATATAGTACATAGATGCAATTCATGAGCAGTTGAGTATCTTATTTTGTTAACTTTCATTTAATGTGTGTACTCTAATTAGTTTGAGTGAAAATTAATAAAATTATTAAATTTTATTTCTGGTTTGATACCACGTTTGTAGTCCAATAACTTTAATTCTCAAAAGCAGACTACACTGTACGCAAAGAAATTGACGGTGCTCTGGGATTTATCATTAATTGCTTCGGATTTTTTTTATAAAACCCAAACAAATAAATGTATAGTAGCCTGATGGAGTCAAGAAGAAGTCTGTATAGTAGTATGTGAAGTCAATCAGATGTATTAAATGTTTTTTAAGCCCGTAAAATTGTCGTTGGTTATATCTATTTTAGAAAAATTATGATTTTATATGGGTTAAATAATTGCTTGATTATACCCCACATAAACAAACGAGTTTGTTTCTCAAATACATGTCAGGGGTAATTAAATTTATTACGTTGCCTACTTTGTTGTTTTCTGCCAAATTATTGCCATACAGAATTTTTAATTAAATGATTTAGCGTATATTTTTTATTTATTATTTTAATTAAAAGTAGTTACACCCCGTCGTAAAAGAGAGGTCTAGCACATTAGGAACGCAGCGACTTGCAAAGGAACGGATAATTACTTTTAAATTAAACCGTTCTTAGGCTAATAACAGGACAATATCCCTGCCTTGTCGTTTAAAGCGGTAAAAGCGTAAAACATAAAATAGGGGAATTATTTTTTGTATTTAATTTATTTAAACAGTAACCTTAGATAAACGTGTAATATTAAAAAATTAGTTTAAAGAAAGACAAATTCCAACAACTTCTTGTATTTTTCTTAAATGCTAAGGATATTTAATACATTAAATAATTATAAATGACATCAAACCGCCCTAAAAAACCGTTTAGAAAACTAACTATGACAACTATCAACCACATACTAGCATAAAAGATACCGAAACAGGGTAAAATGTTAGTATTTCAATATAAAATTCCTATTTACAAATTATATTTAAATGGAAAAACTTAAAAAGTTCATGAGCAGTTGAGTATCTTATTTTGTTAACTTTCATTTAATGTGTGTGCTTAACGTATTTACGTTTACAAATATTAAAAGTTGGTCAGCTGTGAAAATTAACTATATTATAAAACTGGCAATAAATATGAGTGAACCGGTTGGGTCCAGCTTGTTATAATACAGTTTTTATAACTTACGGACAAGTCATATATACAACAGTAATCAAGAAAGTGAATTCAAAATGAATCCGTTAGCCCAAAAGGTACATTTTACCATCCATTTTCTTATATTCTTATATAAGTTATATTAAATGGGGTATCTTTAACTAAGTATTGGTTAGTATAAACCAATAGATTATAAATATACCAATGGCTTTTTCGAGAAATGTAGAACATGAGTTTCTGGCAATCCTGATCCGGTTAATTAAATTGTATTACAATAAAACATTATTTTATTACCAATCAGTATGTTACCGGCTAGCTAAAATTTAAATGAAATAATAAAACTGTTTAGACTGTTTAAACTAGCAATATCAATGTTACAATCAGTGCAAACAAGAAAATCCCGTTCACAATGCAACATTTATTCGAAAATTCACTGTTTTAGCGAATCTCCCCTATAGGGAAGAAGCTATTACCGCAGTCGGCATGGTAATACCTAGGCCCGGGACCATGACAAATTTTCGTTTTGAGGCCCCCAGATGCCAAAAACATCATTCGTTCAAATTCATACACACACACACACACACACACATATATGTATACATGGTTTATATATATACATATATGTGTGTGTGTGTGTGTGTGTGTGTGTGTGTGTGTGTGTGTGTGTGTGTGTGTGTGTGTGTGTGTGTGTGTGTGTGTGTCCGTAGGCACAATAACTTTCGTAAAGATGGTCCGATCTTGATGAAATTTGGTATAAACGATAAGACAGCATCTATTTTTATGAGTTCAAGAACCAGACAGGTCTCTGTATTTAAAGGGGGGTTTTGGGAGGATTTTGTACCCCAAAAATGTTTTTTTTTTACTTTTTAAATATCATTATTTATAAACCAAATTTTGGTTTACACCATAAAGTTAAGCTTAAAATAAAAAATAAATTTGGTATTTTGATTATCGCTCTACG
Organism: Allygus modestus; assembly: GCA_963675035.1. Lineage (NCBI taxonomy): Eukaryota > Metazoa > Arthropoda > Insecta > Hemiptera > Cicadellidae > Allygus > Allygus modestus. The sequence continues at coordinate 429,329,908 of OY776112.1, read as the reverse complement.
TCAATTGTTTACCGAGATATTGAGCATACCTGAGTACTCAGCAGCTATTATGTTATTCTTAAATGTCATCAATAGCTGTCTTAAAAGAATTATGTTAGCTGAAATTGAAGTATGTGGATTCCACTACGTTCTTCCAATTAGGACTGAGTACGCAGGTTTGCTGCAAAAATAGAATAAATATGTTTTTGTTCAATATAACTCATTCAGGTGAAGCTACATACTAAGTTTTATTAATTTATGTTCATAATTAAGGGAGATATAAAACTTGACTTATTCTCCATAAGAATAACATTAGGGCTGAGTATGCAGGTTTGCTGCTACGGGGATAGTCAACAAAAAAAATTATCAATATACCAATGCTACGTGAAGCCACATACCAAGTTTCATCAATGTACATTCATAAATAATGGAGATATAAAATTGTATTTATTCTCCATAAGGATAACATTGGAAAACGTACTGTCTTTAGCACTTTGAGTATCTCTGCAACGGTTGGACATAGAATATGATTGTTTTGTGGAGCTGAGTTGATTGGTAAAAGTTTATGTGAAGTTTACATCAAAATTAACTAAAGAAAAGCCAAAACCCTTTTTCCCATAAGATTAACATGGGAGATTTAATGAACAGGTTTTTTTGGATTTTCTCCTCAACCGCTTAACCTAGGTTATTAATTAAAAATACTATAATATTTGTTTTTTTTAAAAGCTCTATAACATGGTCTAAGCCTAAATTAAGTGTTTTAAAATTTGCAAGGTGAAAAATGCAAAAAACCAATTTTTTGAAAATTTAAAACCCCCATAAACCCCCCTTCCCATTGTCCGATTTCTCTGGTTTTCGAACTTAAAGTCATAAATGTCACTTTACACATTTGAGCCAAATTTAATCGAAATGGGACGTCTTTTACTCGAGTTATCGCATTCACGGACACACAAATAAATAAATAAATATATACATATATATATATATATATATATATATATATATATATATATATATATATATATATATATATATACAAATTTGAACGAATTGTGTTTTTGTCATCTGGGGACCTCAAAACAAAGAGTTGTCTAAGGGTTGTCTTACCATGAGACCTACGGTAAAAGCTTCTTCCCTATAAGGGAAATTCTCTAACAAATGGTATTTAGTCTGATTTTCTATGATTACTACAACCAATATAAACTGTTAAACCAATCTTTTTAGGAATAATGTTCTGAGAACACTCCTTATCAAAATCTATAAGGGATTTTACGATGAAACATAAAATAGTGATCATTGAACTGAGTGTAAGATAACTTCAGACGATTGACTTTGGAATACATCCAAGACCCTGTATTAGCCGGTTCCGAATATCTGAGCATCTACAAAGTTTTCCCAATTTATACAGCTACCAGATTAGGATAGTTAAGTAAATGTTGTGTTCAATATGAATCCCTTATCTAATAATGTGTTCTTAGGATAATTTCCACTTTGTTTGACTGGCATTTGTTACATTTCAAAAAGGTAAGTCTCATATTCATTATTCCAAAGTAAAATTGTGTAAAAATAAAGTAAAAAAATGCCAGATAATGGATAATTAATATAAGGTCAAGCTTGCACATAAGATCGAGAACTTTTCTATTTAAAATAATAATTACTATTAACTCTATGACTTTTAGATGAAACTTTTTTATTAATCCCTTCCTAAAGTAGTTTTAAACATTTAATTTGTATATATATGTTCATAATTTAGAATTTTTATATGACTTATGTATAAAATACAACGATTAATAAGGTCGATATCTATTAACAAGCATAGGATCATTGTCTATAAGCATTGACTATAAATACTGAAGTAGACTTCTCATTGCCATTGTAAAATGTGTCCCTAGTTTTGTGTATGCCAAGGTTGAAAGAGGTCGTAGTTTACACTAATTACCAACAGAGTGTACTGCTGTCAACTATTACTTATCCTCTCAAGGAGGGGATAACACAACTGTTGGTGTGTCAGGAAGCAAACATAAGTTGATTATCACTTGCTTTCTAGGGTGGAGATATTTTAAAAGTTAACGTAAATAACTAAAATAGAAAGTTGACAGTAGCACAATCTGTCGGTGACCCAATCAAACTACTTCAATTTTAAATTCTAGCATACACTAAAAGTGGGACAGCTGGGCCATATGGATGGGATGCCTCCTTCAGTATTTATAGTCAATGCTATAAGGTAAATCCATTCATTGATCACAAGGAACCCTAAAACACAAGATTCATTTCCACAACAAAACCATGATGGATAGGGTAAATTCCATGTAAAAGAAATGGCTAATCATATTTTCAAGTGACGAAGTACTTAAATTAAATAGTAATATATACTAAATAAAATAAATTAGAAGTAAATTATTGAAATAATAAATGTAAATTACAACAACGTTGTAACTGACAACTTTAGCAAAATTTAGTTTTTAGCAGAACAACGTTGTAACTAGCATTCTAAACCATGTGGTATATTTTGTTTTGGAATAACTCAAGTTGGCAACCCTGGACAGCTGACTGAAATGGCGGCAAACCAGCCTCCGCGCTCAGAACAACGTTGTATCTAGCACGGCGCTGAACAACGTTGTATCTAACAGCTAGCACGATGTCGGCCGCTCCAGGCGTTGTCATTTCACCCGGTGCCAAAAATCGCATAAATAAGGGGAAAAAAGGAAAGTGAAGCTTACGACGTGGAAAGACACGCTTCGCAAGATGGCAAGGGATGCTGAAAACACGTATATTTCCAAGAGAAATAAACCTGTTCCAGGGAAATTGCCACCTGAAATGGTAAGTAGAACAACGTTGTATCTACACCTATTAAGTGCTGTCAGATAACCTCGTATAAGCATGACTACATACAAAGTTTGTTTTTAAACGAATAATAATATTTATATGAGCAATGAATAGTATGATTTTGATGTCTTACAATATTTAAAAATTGATTCCCGGGAGCCAAATAAATTATATTATTTTAGACTTGCACTATTTTTGGCAATACATCACATGTCTATTACAGGAGATTTTCACTACTACTATAACATGTTTTTTGTAAAATATTATCCTAATATACTTTTTCCTAATTAATTGAATACATCATACTATCCTATTTTTGGGCGAAGAATCCAAACTACCTAGGCGATCTGTTATCAACATTGTAATTTTTCAGAGTAGCTCACTGCTCTGCCAAACAAAATATTAAAATGAATACCTCCTAAAAATACAGTATTTGAAATTGTACTTAGGCCTATATTACAAATAAAATATTTTTACAGGGTAGACAATGCAACTGCAGGTTCAAGTGTGATGAACTGACTCAAGATGAAATACTTAAAAACTTTAAGGACTTTTATCAGATGAGTTAAAACAATCAAACAGCTTCCTCGCCCAGTCCTGTATCAAGGTAGTGGATATCACACGACATACGGTGAGTGAAAATATATCTAAGAGACATTTTACCGTGGAATATTATCTTCCAAGAATCAACGAGAATATCCGCATCTGCCAAAAAATAATATGCCACGAGCTTAAAATAATAATATGGAACGAGCTTGTTTCCATTTCAGCGTTACGTGACTGCGTAACATTGTTATAGAATAAATTAAAAGTGCCCGATCATTCTCCCATCCATAATTAGCAAAGCCATCTAGACGAATGGTTAACCAACGTTATATCCACAAATGATCTAGTATAATAGGAAATGAGAATTGTGTCTATATTCTAAATGCAGATTAATAAAACTTAATCACTGTTTAAGACACTGGCGCCGACGCAATTAATGCAAATTTTAAGTCGAATAGGATTTAATGATGAGTGTAGAGTGGGAGAGATTCCTTTTGTAGCTTATTACATTTTTACGTTTCCAAAAAAATTGAATTATCATTCCACCCCTACACGGCTATTGTATTGTGCACTTCATAGTTTATATAGACTTAAAATTACAGCTCACGTTTTGGCGTAAAATTATGTGACACGAAACGAGAACCATTTATAATCATCGGTTACCTCCGAATCAAAAAGGAACCGTAATAACGATATCAGTTTACTGTAACGTACATTACATATAATTAACAGTCTAAAACCAAACGGGTATCTCCTCTACATTGAGAAATGCACAATGTATGCATTGGAAGACTTCGGTATCCAAACAGACATTGTTGACAGAAGGTATTACAGCTGACATTACCTTTAACGAGGATCGCCTTGCGCAGCAGACGCAGACGTAGCTTATGGGATTACACTCGGATATAACAACGCTGTGCAAATGGTTGAGATGCATTTTTTCCACAGTGTTTCTTCATATAAACATTATTTTTTCAATACTTGATTAAGGGGTGATCTATCCTACCTTAGTATTTGACTACTTAAACTGATATTTTTCTACTCCAAGTATTACTAATTATAGCCAGTCATGTGTATCGGACTCTTAAAAAGTTAATAAATTATAAAAAAGCGAACGTATTATCTAAATACACCATACATCATATTGTCGTAAATAAAATTAAAATAGAATGAAATCCCCTTTAAATTTCAACATGTTGTTGCAAAACAATTGAGCATTTTGGACGATTTACCTTAAAAAATATATACTCGAACAGGTAATATTGTTGAGTAGGTTACTCTACAAGGTTAAACATCAAAGTAAATAGCAATTATCTATAAATGTGTTAAGATTTTGGTAGATTTCCTCATATATATTTACATTTTGGAAAAAGTAATATAAACCAGCAAACCTCCTACACCAAAGAATCAATTTAAAGAGTAAAACGTGTAAATTAAATTAAAATCAATCCCGTAGTCATGATTAAACATTAATTTATCAAATATTTTAGTTGTAATAACACATTACATGCTAAACAAACGTTAGTAATTAATAGCGGTACATCTTTATTTTTGTTGTCTGGTGTAACATCTGTATGTGTTATAATTTGTTTCAAAATAAGCCAATTTTTAACTTACGTCTCGATGAATGCTTGAACATGTTTCAAACTTATTACTTAAACACATAAAATCTTCTATAGAAGCTTGAACTATTTAAAATAGCAAACTTTTACTTTAATCAAATTACTTTAGAAGTCAACCTGAAATTAGTGAGGCATTAATCAACCTCCTACATACACGAAAGATAACCAGACCCTGGACTTCGTGTTCCAGTGTAACTTCACTCCCTTACTATAACTCCTTCCTCAAAGAAAATTCCACACGCTTTAAAAAATAAAATACTGAAAAACCTGATATGTTTTTTGTAGGCTGTGTTATCTTGAACAGAAAGGAAAATAGCATCCGAAATCAACGACTAACGAAGCGTCAAACTGCTTTCAATTTAATTCACCCATCATTTCTAACCGGGTTGATTCTTTAAATCATTGTCTCCACATTTCACAGAAAGCGTCTATTGAGCTATTTGTAACAGTTGTATATTTACGGTATTACGTTTAAAGTACTTTTAACGTGTAATGTAACTCTTGCCCTCGTATACTAAATAGGTTATACTGTACTTAATTTTTGAGTAATTTGGGCAACACCCACCTTAGTGGGTGACAAAATAACTCAAAAAATTAGTAATAGTCATGTAATTTCGCTCAAATATGTTATATAGTATAAAATTACAAGTTAAATAGTAATATAATATCAGCAATTTTGGATAAATATGTATTTATTTTTTCAATGCTGTGATATATTTACTAGGTTTATATGTGTGTTATATTTTAATAATTGGGGCAACCATATATGCTCGGAATTCAATAATTTTGAATAATAGGGTTGGAGTAACATTTCACCACGTCCCTATAATTCGAGCAGGTTTCCTTCTAAATTGTTTATTTTCTGGAATGCCTTTGTTGTTGTTATTCTAGCTCAATGTCCATTCAGGTAGTAATTTTATTATATTCACTACTTCCTTTTGTTTGGCATTACCCACTCTATATGCTTCCTTTAATAGCTTAGCCAATGTTCTCAGAAAATAACTGTAGATATCTAAACTAAATTTCACAGTTGACTGGATGTTCATGAATAGCTGATAAGATTCCTTTGTTTTTATTTTAAACTCCTAATGCGTCATATTCGTGTCAAATTCTCGTTATTAAGAAACAAATCTTTTCTGGGAATCGGACCCACCTAGAACATATGTTTAACCCATTAATTAGTTGATTCAAGCATTTGAAGGAAATCGTTGGAGCCATTAACGAAATCAGAGTTGCAAGCAAGCAAACACTACTCATATAAAGGGTAGGATATGTTTGACATATTTTTTTACCCATGGTAAGGCTAACCATAGAAATATAAACATAAAACAATAATTAATTTTCAAGATTCGTTCCATTGATTATCATTGTATTTGAAGTCATATACGCACTCATTTTGAGAGATACATGTATCGTCACTTTTAAACCTCCCAAAATATTCCTGATATAAACTTTATATCTTGTTTCTTAACCAATGATTTGATGACATGCAAATGACATGATAGCAGGAACGACACAATGAACCCGCCGGCGCCGGATGACCACACGTCTATGTTTGTGTAAGGTCGGGTCATGGAGGTGAAGTGTAAGTAAGATCTGGGCCAGACCATCCCATGTATAGCTGCTGCAGACGCACTTTGCATATCTGTCTAGGTTTATAGCTTGGCATACAAGAGCTTTGTTCAGGTTTATAGCTTGGCGTAGGTCGTAATAAAAACATAAGGACTTAATAGTTTTAGTATAATCACAGTTTTATAATTAAAAAACTCTGCGTGACTAACAATTAATTGTTTTAGTTTTTCAAATTTGATATAATACAAAACGTGTTTTCCAATTTTATTTCAATCAGTTATTTTATTATTAAACATTATATTATTTAATACTGTTTTACCACGTAAGCCAATTTTATTGATTTTTAAGGAGTTATTGCGGACATTATCCATTACTCACAGGCCATAACCTGTCCTACTCAACGTAGAGTTGGAAAACAGAAGTCGTAAAGCTTTAGTAAGTAGGGAAACTTATTTAACACAAAAACTCACACATTATGTTAACTCGTACTCAGGCTTGAGAGATGCGTCAGGTAGGAAAAAAAGTAACAAATAGACATACTAACATGTGCGGGTATTTTATCATCGCCTTGTGCTCTGATACAGGTTGCCTCCACCGCGCCGTGAGCGCTAGTATCGTGTCCAGACTACGCCTGCCAAGCCACACCCGCTCGAGTTCACCCCATCAGTATTAAGCTTCTGGGTTTTGTGTTTAGTTTGTTCCTTTTTAATGTTTTTCAGACCTCTGTTTGAACTTTGTTGTGTGTTGCAGCTTTGATTGATTTGTAACTAAACTTGTTATGTTCTAGGTATTCTTCTTATCATAATAGGGGGTCATTTCCCGGATCGGAAAATGTGGGAAAACTATTTTTTCTCAATCATTGATTGAAAATGTCTGCAGTTTCTAGATACAAATAATCTCACTTTACCAATAATGACAATCGAACAAATCTTGTTATTTAAATTCATCAAGTTTTATACCTTTGAACTGCAGTTTAATGGCAAATTTAGTTACACACTTCCGTGAGCAGACCAAAGATAAAGTAAACTGCGTTACATACGTAGTCATTGTCCAACACCACGACACATGAACTGATTAAATGTTGTTTGACCTTGTCACGAAGTCAAAAATGTACTAACTCAAAGACGAGGATGTGTAATGAACATACAAATTATCATAGGAATTATTCAATTATTATTATTGTCTGGCACAGTAATGTTTAAGTTATAAAAGTCCGTCAAGACCTTCCGGATGTCAAAGAATATGTAGCTTAAAATAGTATTTGGTATAATTATACAAGTATAACTTTAAGTAGAATTTTACATAACCTTAACTATATTTTAAATATGCATATTTATAACTTTGCATTCTTTAACTTTAAGAATGTATTCCAATTTTTACTGTGAAAACTTTTGCATCATATTAAAACGAAAATAACAAACGTAAACGTTTTTATATTATTTATATGAACTAATAAAATAATTACATATGGCTTTAAGCCAAAGGATACGATTAAGGTCATCGGCATGTTACTCCAAGTCGTTGGCCTAGATCTAGTGCATTGTTCCTTTTACCCTTAACCGATAGCTTCTTTTATATTATTAAAAACTGTATTACACAATACAAAAATATAAGTGTATCAAAAACGTATATGAAAATCGTTAATGCACATATATTTAATAGAAAGCTTTAAATAAAAAACAAGAATTTGTTACTTATGATTTTTAAAGTAGAGGCAATCTATTGTTTTACGCCAAAAAACCAACATGCGTAAACAATTTTGTAGAAAACCCCTCGATTTCCCCTAACTGAAAACGAAGTCTGGAGGGTCAGTAGTTTGGACCACCACAAGATCCCAGCCATAACATTTTAAAAGTGCCTTTGATAATACCAGTCGCATAACCAATCACAATATTGTAATCCAGCTACCAAGTAAGTAGTGGGGAGGGGTATACATTCAGAAGAGTGCCAGCGGTGATGGGCTCTTTTCCTTGACTAGTACTTTTACCACCCCGGGCGTACCAATGTGTAGATCTTAAATATTATGTTATATTTACAAATTCTTAAATATCATGATATTGTGCACACTTTTATTTTTTATTTTACTTGATACCATTATATTTTAACTACTTAAATAACATAAACTCTCCATGATTACCAAACTATTAAATTTCATTACATTCCCCTCTTAAACTGTACTTCTTAAAACATCGTATCATATTAACGTTAACATAAAACATAAACCTGCATATTATATTATTCGAGTGAGTTATTGAAACTACTACATGAAGAGCAATATATGGCTTCAAGCCAAAGGATCCAGTTCAGGGCATTGGAATATTAATCGCAGTCGCTGCCCTGAATCTAGGGCACTGTTCCATATTCCCTTAATTGAACTTGTTTCATATTATCAACAATGTTATTATACAATAAAAAGGTTAATTATTGTAACCTACTAAGGCTCTAATTGTTACATATATAGGTATATATATATTAAAATCATCTATGTGCGTACATTTCGTAATCATCGTTAAACAACAAACATAGTTTAACATTTTAAGGGAATAAGATCTTTAAAATTTGTATTTATATTTTAATGAAAATATAATTACATGATCGTTATTGTAGTAGCCGATTGTTTTTGTTTTATTTCAAGTGTATTTTTAAATATTGCTAAAGTTGTAATTTTAAATTAGTTATTGTAACAAAAATTACAACTCTTGACTGAAGATTGATGATTATAATCAAATGGAACATGATTGTGATAAAATTTTGTACTGTCGCGGATACATGTATTAACAGAAAAGATGGATCGTGACTGAAGTACAAAAAAAAACTTCTCAACAAATGTTTTCGTAAGTATGCACATTTAACGTTACATAAAATACAAAAATTAAGAATTTGTTCTTATTGTAACTTTATATTTCTGAAACGAGCAGACAGCTGTAACCACCGCTGTAAATAATTGATATAGGTAGAAAAATAAGGTTATTATTTACAATTTAGCCTTGCTTGAAGCGTAAAGGACATACATAATTAGTTTAAATAATTAAGTATCTTTCAGTAATAACACGAAAACATAGGTTGCCCTTGTTGATACAAACCTTGACTGCCCTGTAGAGTAATAGATCCCTAACTCCGATCGCTCATAAGAAAAAACTTTAGGTTATACAGTGTGCTAAAAAAGTCCCGGAACGGTTTAATATTTTTTTAACCGTGTTCAGTTACTACAGCTCTTGTCGATTTTCTGGGGTCTTCAATAAAATATGGCAATACATCTAATGATTTTTCGTTGTTTGTTGCAGTCTTGGGTCTCTTCCACTTCTGGCCAAGGTCTTTAATACTGTCGGTTTACTCAAAACGTTGAACTGTTCTGCATACGGTAGATTTTGATACAGGTGGTCTATCCTGAAATCGGTAATTAAATAAGTAAACAACTTCTTGAAATTGTCTTAATCAATCGCCATACGCAACGTTACTCATCATCAGCAACGTTATTCTTTCAGTCTCAGTGAGAGACATTCTTAGAAGGATATTATAAGGATATTAATAATTATAAAATGTAAGTTAAAACCTCGATAAAAATCGTCACTTAATCTTTCAACTTTTACTACACAGCACACACGTGTAAAAAAAGTATAAATTTCGAAAATATCCTTTTTTTGTAAAAACTGTAATCATATGGTTAAAAACACATGGTTTAATTTTTCTTATTTTCATTTTTATTAATTTTTGAATTGCTGCTTTTTGTTTATGATGAACCTTTTAAGGTCCGGTTTGCGGCGTTGTATTCTACTAATTAAGGCCTTTAATTTGATGTACATCTCAACCTATGCTTACATTAAAGATTTTCTTTTTCCTCCTTGTGGGCCGTCCCCCTGTAGGAGCGGGAAATTGATAATTGCTTAAAACGGTAGGTTTTGACAATAAATGTCTAGATACAAAGTTGTATTACTATATCTGTGTTGGTTAAACAAATATAAAACTGTTCCGTGACTTTTTTAACACACTGTATTTTACTAATGTTGTTGTGAGTATACAGTATATTCTTTTAATATATAAGAGACATCCTTGGCATTTTATAAAGGAAAAACATTTTAAAGTTCAGAACTCAGTGGCTGATAAAACCTCAAGATTTTGCCGGTCGTCGAAGGCGGAATGCAAATTGTCATCTTGTCGGAACGAACCTTGCATATTCAACTAGTCATGTTCCTCGTTACAAATGGTAATTAACCGTCTATATTTATCACAGTCCTTTTAATTTTAGGAATTTAGCGCATATTTTAGGATAAAGTTGTTTAAAGCAAAACTAGTTCCAAATTTATTACTGTGTTCAAACCTCAGAAAAACTACTAAAACAGTCATTGACGAATTAATTATAAAAAAAGGTTAAAACATGTTTCTGTTATCTTTTAAATTGTGTTTAATAATGCAGATTTATTTCACAAAAGCCATTTCAAAGGAGCTCCAGGCTTACCGATTTGTCAATTAATTGCTATTGACATTTTTCATTAAATTGGCTGCCACTGACATTCATTTTATATTTAATACTTCATTTTTCACTGAATTCATATTTTTATTGATATTTAATAGCCTCCGAAGCTGATAACACAATTAAAAGATTGAAGTTATTTTACATCCGTCTTCAACTTTAAGTTAATCCAAACTAAACTACCGCGGTTAACAAAGCTTAATTGTGCTTCAGTCTTCAGGTCTTGAAGTTCAATAAAATCTTACAGAATTTGCATGTCTGTTGTCAAAAGTTTAAAAAGACACATCACACCGAACAAAACACTCGACACTCGACAGAGAAAAATATTTAAAGTGCACTATTAACGGGTACCGGGCGGTAAGTGAACGACTCGCGTGATATTTTTTCCTTCTATTTCTGATGACATTAAGAAAACATTTCAAGATCAAATGTATTATGTAAAATGTAAAATACTTGTGTATACTTCCATACAGTAGGGAAATGTTTTAATATTACTTATTTAAATGATAAATTTATCCGATATTTTATAATTATACGTTTTATTTGAAAGGACATTTAATATAAAACAGCTGTTCTTAACGTATAAGAGAATACAATAAAATGAATGGTGCCATTTAGTCTCTTTACTGTCTTCTTCATCACGTGTTAAAGTTATAAACCTAGTTTATGTTTATTGGCACAAAGTTATATGAGCCAAACCTTTTGTAGAAAAATACTCACGCAAAGTGTGGTTTGATGTTGGTTTAAAATATAAGTAAGATATTACAAGTTGACGTTTCAGGTTTTACATAAAACCACAACGATTTCTGAGCTGATTTTGGATTGATGGATAAGATGGCATTATACGTCGTTTAGTAATAATCGTTACTAAAAATTCAAAATAAACTCTTAACAAAAAAAAAAACAACAAAATAGAACCGACTCCAATAATTATAAAACGTGCTTAATAGTATACAATAAATAATCACGTGTTTATTTTAATATACCAGTGTCAGGAGCGTAACATAAATAAATACATAACAATTGTCTTAAATTAAGCTGTAAATTAAGTATGCCTACTCTTAAAAAAAAATAAAAAATAGAACCGACTCCACTGATTATAAAACGTGCCAAATAGTATAAAATAAATAATTACAGTGTCAGGAGCATAAACATAAATAAATACATGACAATTGTCTTAAATTAAGGCTGTAAATTAAGTATGCCTACTTGTGTAATAGTTTGTTTTGATTTGGAGTTGGTGCCGTTTATAAAATATTGTGTTACAAGTATGGCACCAACTCCAAATCAAAACAACAAGTTACACAAGTAGGCCTACTTAATTTACAGCCCTAATATAAGACAATTGCTATGTATTTATTTATGTTACGCTCCAACTAGTATATTAAAAGAAATACGTAATTATTTATTTTACACTATTCAGCGCGTATTATAATTATCAGAGTCGGTTCTATTTTTTGTTAAAAATAGTTTATTTCATTATTTTTAGTAACTGGAAAGAATCGAAAAGAAATGCAATTTAGATTTTCGTAGCTATTAGTCACGATAGAACCTGGGTGAGTGATACTATTAATTGACTTGTTGTTTTCAACAGCTAGTTTTTATTTTAAACCACATAATCCAACATTTAATGATTTTTTTAATGCTTGGTTGTTTTTAGGGCCAGACTTGTCTAAAGCACATTTTTAACCCAGTTAATCCAATTTTTGTTTTAAATCGTTCGTACCGTTTTGTCCTAAGAGTTGCAAGCAAGCAAGCTTACTCATATTATATACGGAACTACTGTTAACGTCTTTTGACGAATCTTAGGAAGCAAAAACACACTCTCGCATCGTTCCTAGTGATGCCAGTTACTGTGGCGGCAGATTTACTTAAATAACAGCATTGGCCTCACTTAGGTTCAAAAGGAAATGCTGAGCCAAAACATATGATGGAGGGAGGGGATCAGGTGATGGTGGGACGGTGAACATAGTAGCTACGGGAATCAAGAACAAATTGAAATGACCGGCCTACATCGAACTGGGGGAATGTAAAGCTGATTAAGGCAGTCTTAGACATATTTGATGATTTATCAATAGTGATCACATTCAAGAATGCATACTTATTTGTTGCCATCACCTCTGTTAGTGTCACGTTCCAGGCGTCCAAAGGATACCGGACGTCTGTTAAGAGTCATTATTTTGCTGCTGCGGCCATCAATCCTAGCTAGGCTAAAACAGTCCTTAATATGCAGGGTACCGCTTATTGAGCAGGGTTGTCATAGACCTATTATAGAAGGAATTTTCTTAGGACCAAGCGTACGTAGCTCTGAGCAGATAAAAAATGGAAGTTAACTGTGTGACCTGAAGTCAAGCTAACTCCTCAGCAAGTCGTTTGACAACAGGTCAGTCCCAGAAATTACTAAGGCTTAGTTTTATTCAACAACAAAATACTAAATTGAAGTTTAATTAATTAAATCCTTTAAATACCCTTTGATATCAGTTTGTAATGTAATTGTATTACAATTATATTGTATGTAATTATTCGTTATTATATTTAGTGATAAGCCTCGCGTGACCAACCTCCAGCCTTTAGGCCTCGCAAATATTTTGAGGCAGGGAAATATACTATAGACCGGGAGTTTTTAGTTTGGAGTTTCTATAAAGTATTTAAACTTGTTTAACAATTGTTTATCTTATTTCCATTATATAATCATACTCTCATATATGTATAGGATACCGGCAAAACAATTTCGTATTCTGCATTCTGAGTTGATGTTTTACATTATTACTCTCAGTCACTGTTTGAAAATTGTTTTCCCATTCCATTAGTATAGTTTTATTGATTTACATTGCGAGTTAAATATGATTTCAGACTACAGCTGAATAGCTGAATAATATCATTGATTTTGAATACAGAATATCCCAAGACTGGTTAATTTTTGAAGCCAAGAAAATGGCCCAGCTGGTCCACTAATCATACAATATATCAGCTGCGTACGAAACAAAATTAACAAACCTGTTTTTCATACAAAAAGGACCCCGTTTTATCCCTTTGAATCACCTTAAAAAAATCCCTTTCCATCCCACTTTTAATTTTAAATCATTCATATGTTTTCCGATAGATTGCAGAACCAAATATTTTTGTTTTTACTTTTACTAGCTGCTCTCTTTTAATTGTACCTTATATGTTTATACTTTTAATTATTGGTAACTTTTATAACCTGTGATGCGGGACGAATGAGGAAGGTAATATCGGTTTGTTTCTCCCGCATCTAGTTTTAATGCCATGGGGTGGTCTGAAATCCTGGAAACGGGATACAAATCTCGCAAATTGAAACATCGGTTGCCAGCGCCTCGTTTGAGATGGTCTAGCACTAGTTTCATGGTGTTTTTTTTCGGGTAATAGATGGTTCATAAGCTCTGTTCATATCTTATGTATTTAAATTTCATGTTAATATGCACTTTTCAATTGAAAACCATTCCGCCACAAGATTTACATTGAAACTTCAAAGGTCTAGAGCAGAGCCCTCATGTTGGATTTGATTTAAGTAATGTGGGACGACCCTGGAATCGAGACCTATAAAACAAGACCAAAATCATCAAAATTAGTTTGAAAAACATCAAAGTTATGCGCGCACATAAACGAAAGAACATACCGACAGATCGAATCTATAACAATCTCTTTTTTTGAAGTCGGTTAAAAATTAAATACATCGGGTAATTTTTTAACTCCATCTCCTTATGTTCCTTGTCAAAAGTTTTTAATAACTAACCCTTACACTGTTATTGTATTTTTTACCAAATTTATGGAAATTGAAAATTTACTTCGATGTTTATTCTTCATTGTCAAGGTTTGTTGTAAAAAGTCAGCGCAACACAAACACATTAATGAGAACACTCCGTCCTCGCAAGGGTTCTATCTTAGTCTGACCTAACTCCCAATTAACCTACATTTGTTTGTCTGCAGTGTAATTCTACTGCGGGAAATAACGTACCTTAAACTTCCTTCCTGATTTACATTACAACAAAAAGCAATATCGGAAAAACGATGCCTCGTAAAGTTGATTTTTCATCCGTGTATGAAATTTTTACCATACAGCTATCGTAAAGGAAAATGTAACTGACCCTTAAGTTAAATAAACCTTCCAATAATTTCAAGCAATTACAAGATGCAACTAATTCTAATTTCAACATGAATGTCCACTTTAAAATAAGTTTTCTCGTTTGTTATGAGCAAAAACCCTTTTAAAATGGACCTGTTAATAAAGTGAGAAAAAAATATTTAGTCAAGCTTAAACCCTTTGCAACTACTAACATAACGTGATACCCGGATAACGAGTTAAAGGGCCACTAAAAACGTTTCCCATATCTGTAACTCACCACTCTGGTGATTGCGTTTAGTGACCTATTCATTTAAATTTAAATTAACCAGCAAACTTGAATTGTCAGAATAACCGACACGATATCCTCGCACAGCCAAAAGCCTTAACAGCAGATGTGTGGACCGGAGAATTTGGTCTTGGTGAGACCGAAGCCTAAATAACCACCTCAAGCACCGCTAAACGTCAACCCTGAGTCGGACTCGGCATGACGTCTCTCCATAAACATGCTACAGCTAAGACCATTTTGGCCTCTACATTGTCAAGATCAAGGTCTGCCACTTGTTGTTCTTGCCTGTTAGGCTGCAACAGAGAGATTTTAGTAGTTATTCTTTCTGACCCTGGTGTAAGTTATCTTTCTTTGCCAAGAAGCTGACACGTCTTCGTCCGTTGCGGGTGCATCCATATCGAGGACCTCCAGCCCAGTGGAGGGACGAAAACTTTACTACAGTAACTTGCTAAATTTTATTTGGATTTTGAATTGGCCAAGCTCAATGAGGTCCCAACTAAAATATGTTTTCCGTATCTAGATTTCCTTTGAATTAGATTCTTCAGCCACGACAGTTCTCCGAATCGCTGTAGACGTCTGACTTCTAAGGAGCAGGGTTGATGAGGTAGCACTACTCCTATGGGCACTCACTCCAAACATGGTTACTCCTGTTCCCCTCCCCCCTTTTATTATATATTCTGTCCATATTAGATGATGGAGCTGACAGATCTTGACTCTCATCCGCGAATGCAGGGGGAGTTTGAGAATTTTGCGGATTTTGTTTCCGTTTTCTGTTCCTTTGTTTGCCACTTAATAGGGTATCCGAGAATTATCCTTGGTTAGGCCAGAAGCGAAGACTCCAGCGACTAAATTATGTTTTACGGATTGAACTGTCCAAGTAGCGATTATCGTACCCAATACCAAATAAATACAAATATTTTACAAAACTAGAGTTTTAATACATATTAAATATAGGATATAGCCAGGATAAGTTTTAATTTCATTGCCCTAAGGGACTATTTATTTGTTCTTATGGGATTAAATTAAATAGAATAATCCTTACTGTACCTAAAATGCTACTCTTCAGCCAAGAGTGCCTCGTTTTAAAGTATCAGTAGTGAACCAGACTTTGGAAGTCCGATTGCGTTTGAATAAAAACACGATAAGCAATATAATTTGAATTGTAACAAACTTAAATCTATTTTACTTTTAAACCTTAGACGTATGATACAAAACTAGATGTAACATCCTACTACGATTAGCCTACAATAACTACAGACGGAAGATTAAATTTAAATATAACACTAATACAAAGTAGATCATTTTAAACTCAACAAATATTAATATAAATTAAACGATAAAATTAGGACGAAAATTACTGGGAATTTTTAATAAAGGACTCATTACTAAAATATCGCAAAATTGTTATTAAATCTAAAATGTTTGAATATTCAACAAAATGCTGCTTAGTTACTAACATAAAATTATAATATCCCCAGTCACAGCAAACCTGCGTACTCAGCAGCGTACATATATATAAATTTGAACGAATAGTGTTTTTGGCATCTGGGGACCTCAAAACAAAAAGTTATCATGGTCTCGGGCTTAAGTCTTACCATGCGACCTACGGTAATAGCTTCTTCCCTATAGGGGAAATTCGCTAAAAACAATTATTCAATGTTTAATATATTTTCTTTTTACAAACAAGTATAAAGCAAATATTAATAATTGCTCTAGTGGGTTTAATCAAACTGTAATTATTAAGTCAATTTACATCCAGAATTACGAGGGAGAACAATTTAGAATTTAATTTATTATTCATTTCTTTAAGAGACATGCACATTAAAAGCATTTTCTTAGAATGGAAACGTAAAATAGCTCTAATTAGAGCTCTTAAACTAACACAAGAGCATGTTTCATTTAAACATTTGACCGCACAAAGGTAAAAGTGTAGCATTCCCACTTTCTGGTAATAGTTATATTTTACTAAAGGCAGTCGGTACTTAATGTTTCTTTATACAAAGTATGAGTCTGCACTTTCTATACCTTTACTATAACACTTAATTAATTTGTCTGTTAAAAATTACTAGCAATGCATATAGCACTCTCTTGAAGGAATTACGTAACAGTAATCTGCTACAATCAGTCATCACATGGTAATTATTTGGTTCTGCGACTGCACCATCATTCGATCCTATCATATAAATTCTAGTCTCAAGAATAATATTCGTTAATGATTTTCTTACAGGATAATTAATTGTAAAGATTTTATAGTCCAGGGCAAAGTGTAAAGTATAATACCACTTATCAGGGAGACTTAAAAATGTATAATTATTTTTTAAATTAAATATATAAAGAACATTTTATTATTTGGTAACAAAACCTTTGAATAAAAGCTCGAGAAATGTTCCTGAGAGATATTCCAGAAAAAGTAGGACATTTATTTTAATTTTATTTTGTCTATTTTATAAACGATTTTGTTAGTGCTCCTTAATAAATAACTTTTTTATTTACTTTTTCATCTTCAAAAGTGAACATCTAACACTTTTTCCTGGAAAAGTAAATTGATTACATATTACGAATTTAATCTTCATTTCTAAACTGATAATCTTCTTACTACAAATAATTGCTCTGGAATTTTTCCTGAGAGCAATATTTTTAAACCGCATTGGTACTGTAAAAAATAACTGTTCTCTGACCTCTCGTGCAAATGTTTTAACACGTTCTTTAAATACAAACATGATGCTTTCCCACCCACATAATATTCGAAGTTGGCAACCCTCATCATCAGAAAACTAGTCTGTTGTTGATTGAAGAGCATTTTACTGGTCATTGGGGTTTTGGAAACAGCTCGCTCTGTTATAATAATTGCGTTAGTTACATGTTTTGATTTGCAATTGTACCGTTTAAGGTAAAATGAAATTGTATTTTATTTATGCTGTAAGCAGTATAAATTAGTTTTTCAACAAATGTGTTTTCATCCTATAAATACAAACTCATAAATAAAAGGAATGTTCAATTGAAATTTATACCAGCAATTGTGTTTGTCTTGTTAAATAACCTTACAAACCTATTCCACGCAGGTACATTTTATTATATATCGTATATGTATTAAGAAGGTTAAACAAGCTTGACATCTACATTCACCTAGTTAAGGGGTCGTAACGGTCGTACCCCCTTCAGAGATATTTACCATTCAATTAAAATACCTTAATACGATAAAAAAATCACAGGATTCATTAGAAATTCTTCGACATCTTGGGACTTAATCAAACTTCCTTATTTTAAATGTATTTTAATACATCCCATATCTTAAAATAATTTAGTTTTATATTTGTAATCATACATTTTTTAGGAAATTGTGACATATTATTTCAAAGGGTGGAAAAATTGCCTATACTTGTATTAGGAACTACTGAAAATCTACATACAGTCTTGCTTCATAAATATCAATAAGATATTTATGAAGTAAAATAAGAAAATGATAAACCTCTATATAATGTATTGACTTTAATCCAAATAAAAATTTACATCATGACATTTGTTTCACCCAAATAGACTAGGTTTACTTTGAAGAAGATAATCTAAAGACAACCTCCGGCATATAAATTCGTCAAACATGTTTTGATGACAAATGTAATTCTTCGTTGTAATTCCTGCCATAGACAGTTCCTTGATCTTTCAAGATCAATTGTTCCGCCGTTAACACACAAAAACATTTTGTATTCATATCAGTGTCGTAGGTTTGATCTTACAGTATCCCGTTCTTACGGCTTTACAGATTTGTAAGTTCATAAATTAATTTACTTCGACTTTTGTACTTTACTAGAATGTATTCTTAAATTTAAATAATATTAATTTCTACTACTTATATAATTAACTTTATCGTTTAAAAAGACGGGATATATCCAACATGAGCAAATATATCTCTTGCAAAAATTTCGATGCAAGAGATACATTTTAATAATATAACTAATTGAATAAAGGAATCGGTCAGTTCTTAAGCACTCGCAAAATTAACTTTTTAATTATTTTATAATGTACTAGCTCACATTTAAAAATTGTATTTTTTATATTTAATAAACTGTTTAACACCAAAAGGTATTTCCTAAATAACTATTTAAGTCAAAATAATTAATTTTCCGAAAAAAAATAAATACTTTATGTTCCTAGAAAAAATTATCCCCTTTTTAGCGAATTTCCCATATAGGGAAGAAGCTATTACCGTAGACTGGTAAGACTTAAGCCCAAGACCATGATAAATTTTTGTTTTGAGGTCCCCAGATGCCAAAAACACTATTCGTTCAAATTTATATATATATATATATATATATATATATATATATATATATATATATATATATATATATATGTGTGTGTGTGTGTGTGTGTGTGTGTGTGTGTGTGTGTGTGTGTGTGTGTGTGTGTGTGTGTGTGTGTGTGTGACCGTTACCGCGATAACTTTTGAAAGAAACGCCCGATTTTGATGAAATTCGGCACACATGTGTAGAGTAACATTTATGACTTTAAGTTCGAAAACCAGATTGATCGAACTATGAGAAGAGGGTTTTATGGGGGGTTTTAAATTTTCCAAAAATCAGTTTTTTGAATTTTTCCCCCTAAAATTTTAAAAACACTCAATTTTGGTTATAGCCATTTTATAGAGCTTCAAAAAACAAATAATTTAGTATTTTGAATCATTAACCTAGGATAGTGGTTGTAGAGAAAAGTCAAAAAACGCGTCCATAAAATTGTCCATGTTAATCTTATGGGAAAAAGGTTTTTGGATTTTCCTCAGATAATTTTACTGAAAACTAGACATCCGCTGATACCAATCAGTTCAGCTCTATAAAACAATCATTTTGGTGTTTTAAATGTTGTTCTACGTCCAACCGTTGCAGAGATATTCAAAGTGCTAAACACAGTGCGTTGTCCAATGTTATCCTTATGGAGAATAAATACAATTTTATATCTCGATTATTTATGAATGTTTATTGATTAAACTTGGTATGTGGCTTCGCGTAGTACTGGTATATTGATATTTGCACACTAAATGGATTTTTTGTTGATTATCCCCATTGCAGCAAACCTGCATACTCGGCCTCCATATTATTCATATGGAGAATAAGTCAAGTTTTATATCTCCCTTAGTTATGAAGCTAAATTAATAAAACTTGGTATGTAGCTTCACCTGGTTGAGTTATATTGATAATTGCAAAAATACACAATTTTTATCTTCTTCTTTGCAGCAAACCTGCGTACTTAGCTCTAATGTTATTGTTATGGAGAATAAATAAAATTCTATATATCACTTATTTATAAATGGATTTTTGTGAAACTTGGTAAGTAGCTCTATGTAGTAATGAGACACATATATATGCATTGGAAATTCACTGAGTACGCAGGTTTGCTGTGACGAGTGTATTTCTAGTATTAAAATAAGGTGAGCATGTCCCATAATAAACATATATAGTACATGAACTTGTATAATTTTAAGTCATACGTTCACTAACTGCTCCCCTCCTTTCAAGGAATAATTTACCACTTATTTCCCAACTCCGATATATAGATAATATTTTACCTTACCTTGCCCGTCTACATGGGCCTCAGGGCTGTAGTCCAATATTGCAAATTGAGGGGAGGGACATTAAAGTATTTATTGAACTGTACTGATGAAGTAACATTGCCATGATTAAAACCCACGATAACAAGGCCGCTGTTGTGATTTTGACGTCCCTCAAATTGCTGGATTTTGTAACTAGACATTAATTATTTAAACAGTGAAAATACAATAACACAACTTAAATTTCATAACTTTAAATTCCATAACATTGAATGTAATATATTTAAATATTTTACAGATTTAAAATCAGTGTTACACCACCCCAGTGTAAGTTGATGTTTTATGTGCCACATGTAACATCAACAGATAACACTTTATCACGTTGATTTATCTAGGGATAGCAAGCTCTATTGAGGAAATTAACACCAGCCAGTCCAGCATGCCTGGATATAAACCACTAATGAAATACTGTTCGATTTATCGCCAATTTTATTCTTGTAGTTGCTTTTGCCGAATATAAGAATCTGCAATGTTAATTATATCTTATAACTAAGTTCTCCTGAAATTATTCTACAACTAGCTAAAAGACTGTGTAGTGTTTTAAATATTTAAAGCATTAGAGATTTACAAGGACCTACCTAATTCAGTTGCCATTTACGTTTTTTTTGCAGCAAAATTA
The DNA here is from genome assembly GCA_963675035.1 of Allygus modestus. Classification (NCBI taxonomy): domain Eukaryota; kingdom Metazoa; phylum Arthropoda; class Insecta; order Hemiptera; family Cicadellidae; genus Allygus; species Allygus modestus. Next base: position 429,308,301 of record OY776112.1, on the reverse strand, counting down.
TCAATATAATGCTTGAAACTAGTGGAAGAATAAAATATTGATAGTTCAACGGTTTCTATATAAAATAATTAAATGTCGAATACAATTGAGTATTGTAAATTCAAAATTAAGTAGACCTAAACGGCGTTTTTTTTTACATTTTCCGTTTGATGCTGCTCAAACGACTGGACTATTTTATACTCTTCTTCTTTCGACTTTCCTTTAGCGCCTTTAAATGCACCTTTGAGCTAGGGATACATTTTTCGGCTTAATCAACATCGGTTTAAACTTCTTTGAAAAGCTTTACCACTAACTAAATGTAGCTACCCATAGCCTAGTTAGTTGATAAATTACGAATTAATAATATAATACCGTAGCAGATACTATATCTACAAGGAAAAGTCTGAGTAAATTTTAATTGAATATTTTATGTGCTAAATTAACTAGAAAAATTATGAAATCCAAACAAATAGTTAATATACAAAGCAATTTCACAAAAACCAATTCCGGTCATAATTGAGTTTAGGTACTCTAGTGCGTATTGGGATCTAGGAAGATGAAGTCTGTGTTACTTCTATGAACAATTGTTTAAGAAAGACTCCTTATTATATAGAATGGTTTACAATTTACAATGCATCATTTTTAGTTTCACGCCCACCAATTTTATTTATTCTATTTCAAATTATAATGTTGTATTTCCAAATTCTATCGATGTGTTTCTTTTTAATTACTTCGTTAGAAATAGATTTATGAAATTTATATTTGTCTACCATATAACTGAATAAAACAAAGAAACATGAAAAAAATTATAATCTTGTTAACTATTGCAAAATACACTAACCTCTGATGTTAGTTACTGTAACGCTCGTTATGTACTTTAAACTTATGTTTTATGTATTTAATATTTCATAAAATTAGAGGTAAGTTTAAGCTGTTGGCAATAGGTAGTTAAATTGTATTATATACACTTCCAAGAAGTTTAAATGTTTTAAGCTATCAAGAATGCATAAATCTGTTGTCATATTTAATGGACAAACAAACAAACAGCTGTTGTTGACAGAGGGGATTACAGCGGGCGGGCACCGTTTAACGAGGATTAACTCACGCAGCAAACGTCGCTAAACGGATTACACTCAGAATATTCTGCAATAACAAACTTTAACAAGTATATTTTGTGATTTTACACATTTTAAAATCAAAAATTGTTCAATACATTAATGAATGCTTTAACATTTAGGTTTGTTTTACTTCCAGACTGTTAACTTAAAAAAAAACGTAAAAAGGTTTAGTAAATTTATAATTTCACAATTGAGTATTTACTATTTTAGGTTAAAGACGGTTTGGCCTGGAGATGAAAATAGACATCGTACTCGTCTTAATCCAAAATAAAAGCTCAAACTAGGCGTAATAACCGGCACATTGCAACCAGGTGTATTAAACCGTAAAAAGCTAAAACTGCCCAAGGACAGCTTGCACATCGAAACACATGTTTTAATTAATAGCACTTACCACTGTAAGATGGAGCCTCCAGTAGGTTGACAAATAAATCATTGATATAACCCATTAAACTATGATTACTGTAACTATTACTATGAGAAGTATATTTATTTTCATCATTTAGCGGTGGAGATAATCATGAAAACGATGACTAATTTATTGGTATTTATAGTGTATCAAGGGCAATAAGGCATACAAACAAAACACATGATTGAGAAATAATATATATTGATAAACAAAACAATTTACGAATTTAAAATTTGTTCTCCGTTTCGAATTGATTTGTTTAATTATTCATCTCTTTTTATGCCTTTGTAAGGTACTGCCTAATGCTAATATAAACATAATTTTAAATTCAAACTACATTATACAGAAATCTACAGCCCGAAGTATAGATATTTATAGTGAACTCAGTTTGCATATAGCCGGAAAGAAAGGTACTAAATATTGATAAGATATAACCTAAACTGCAGTAAATCAACCTATCATCAAATGTGTGCAGTACTTTGCATAAAATATCAATCAATTGTGTCCCATAATATAATTTTGTATACTACCTTTCTTGGAACCAAACTAACAACACCTCTCACTTTCACCTATAAAGCACTGTTCAGGTTATAATAAGATGGGTTTACATTTATATATACATTTCAGTAAAGTAAATATAAAAATAATATACATTTGAGAACATAATGAACAATAATGTAAACCTTTAACATAAAAAAACACATTAAATTATCACATATTTAGTGGTTCTAAATATGCACTCCCTTCAGATTTAGTACAAGGTTATGTTACTTAAATTATTTGCTTAGAAAGGAACTAAGGCTTAGTCCTTCTGATGAATGTAAGTTGCTTGAGAAGTAATTAAACTCGGTAGAATCTGGAATCCCCCCCACCGTTACAGGGGGTTGTTCCATGTTACAGAATTACTTGAGTTTGGTGCTCAAAATTTCTATAATTCTTAATTAAGAAATTCTAGATAACGTTAAAAGATATAGATATAGTATAGATATAGTTATAGATATGATAACGTTTAAAGAAATTAAGTAATTACTTAATTTCTTTAAACGTTATCATATAATATTTTAAGAACTATACATTTTGCTAACTGTAATTAGATATTTATAAATTTGAAATAATCTCTACAATTTGGGATCTTACTTGATTCTAATTCATAAACATAATCTGATCAAATAATAAGTTATTGTGTGTATTTGCTTCATCACAACCAAATCCCCTTTAAATATGTCTTTTGCTCGTTTAGTATTCAAATAATAGTACATAACGTACGAAATATATATTATAATAGTGGCTTGAAGGGACCATAGCCCCTAACTTTGCTCCGATACTCTGCCTCTCTGATTTGAACACACGTCATTTCATAAACAAAGTCGACTCTTAATCACATGTTTTAATGTAAATAAAGCAGACGTTTTAATATCCCCATGCTTTTGTTATGGGGGATGTTTTACGTTATTTCTCGTTTGCTAGAAACCTTTTGGAAATACTAGAGAAAGAATTCATCGTAATAAAAAAATAAACAGTACATATAATGACAACCCAGGTAATATAAATTAAACTACAGAAATATCTACTCACTCAATGTGCTTTCCATACTTGTATAAACCTTGGGAGCTGTTAGATGGAACGATAAAGCTAAAAAAAAATTATGCAAGTAACATTAAACTAGAATAAAAGAATAAAAACAATCGCACATAACAAAAAGCACCGCCAACTTCACTCAATTGCTCAATATATTTCACCAAGTTGTTTCGGATTGCTAAGACCTTTATTTTATAATTGATCATCCTTGTCATTTCTACTAGCATAATTTGCGTTTATTATTCAGAAAAAAAAGTATTAAGTATGTATAAATAAACCTATCAATAATATTGTGATCAACGTAATTTTGTTGCTGATTTTTATTTTAAACCAAATGTTAATACTTATATTTGTCACTTTAAAGCTAAGTATCAAAGTGAATTTATGGTTAAACCGGTTTGTAACCTAATACCCATAATCGCTTTACAAATTGGTGTAGAATCGCAAATCACGACTGCGTTTTAATTCGCTTTGAATATCGAGCCTCTTAATCACGTTCCGCTCTGTTAGCATTAATCAGATAAATAGTTCCAAAATTGAAAACGTGTTAAAAGGGTTTAACACGTTTAAAAAAAACACGTAAAAATGCAGTGAGGGTACAGCATTTTTCTTTCTTATAATTTTGGTTTTGTCTTCATACTTGTGACAACATAACTGATTTCTGTATGATATTAACCTCATTTTTTAAAACGTGTCATCTTTTAAACCTTAAAATAATAAACTTATCACTTTGGACTCAAACTACTATGCTATTATTCCAAAATACATACGTATATATGAAGATTGTTCATAATTTAGTACATATTGCCAAAATATTCATAAAAAAATTAATCTAAATTGCAACTCTGTTGATATGACTATAGTATTCTTTTGAGAGTGTTACGGATAAAATTATCATATATTTTCAAAAACAAAAAATTTAGGCTCTTGAGTTTATATCGTCAAAATTGTCAGCAATGCATAAAGAGAACGACGGCAATTTATTACTTGTCACAGAAAATAGCATTTATGAACAACAATATCTCGACGAGAGAGTGTTTCCACGTGAATATTCATGACGTTTCTGGTTCTCCTTCTCTACTTTATGGATTCACCAATACAAAATGTTACTAAAACTAAGAGATTCTGTCCAAAAGAATTGTCGGAAGAGATTTATTTATTTATGTAAAACCAAACGGACACAAACACAAATACAGTAAATATATACAAAATCAAGAGTGTTATAGATTTTCCAAAAACATCTTCAGTGTGTAAATTGAATTACAAATGGTGGAACCTACAATCATGTACTACTGTTAAGAAGAAAATTGAAAATTTAATAACGCCAATAAATATTCAAAGTAAAATTAACGACTTATAATTGGTGTAATAAAAATAAATAATGAATATATTTCAGAGATAATCTAGTTTTAAAGTTATGGGTAATTTTAGTATTTCAGTGTGACGAAACTTTAAAACAGATATAAAATTATTTTTAAAGCCTTTTCATAATTTTTAAGAGACATTTTGCAAAAATACGAACATTACTAAAATACTCACGATCGCATTGTAGTGATTAAAATAACACATATTATACAATACTAGCTGTTACACGCGGCTTCGCTCGCGACGGATTAAAACAAATTAAAAAGATTTATTTGACCAGCACTATCAAATCATTGTTTGGTTTTACCATATATGACTTCCTTTACAATAACTGACAAACAACTACAGCTGGTAATTTTATAAATGATATCTCTCATAAGATTTGCACTGGTACTTATAGGACCCGAGGGGTGGAGCCCTAAGGTTGGATGTGGACATTATCATCTCTATATGTTAATGCGATATGTAAGCTATGTCCATGCAAAATATTAGCTTAATCGGTCCAGTAGTTTATGCGTGATGGAACTCCAAATATCCATACATACATCCAAACTTTCACCTTTATAGTATTAGTAGGATTCAAACAATATTTTCTTATCTTTACATATGTAGGAAACTGTAACTAAATTAATTTAACAGATCTACTCACTTTAGGAGTTTAGATGTGGGACATTTGCATTGTAGCCAGAAATATAAACTATTGTTTGTGTTTGTTATTAATTTAAATAATTGTTGAATTAGTAAGTGAACATTTTAGGTAGTTTGTTTGTGTAAATAGTAATGACGTGTGTATCAGCTCCAATACTGTAAAACTTTCTATGATTCATATTGTTTTGTCCAGACTTGGGGGAAGAGTGGATTTTTAAGTCTATACCAGGGCAGTAGCATAAACAAATAGCTCATGCATTCCTCGCACTCTCTCTAGTTGTGTTTGTGTGTATTTTGAAGAGAACGTCCAGTAATTTTCATTTACATTCTGATTTTCTTGTGGTTCATTTTCTTGTTTTTTTGTGTTTTTTGTATATTTCTTTCGTACTTACTCAAATAAGTTGGACGTACACAAAATATTTGACTGAGTTTATACTTGGTCATCCCTTAATTAAAACGTAAATGTATGAATTGAACTCACCTATGATTAGAATTCAGCCTTTACTGCATGTATGCATGTAGGTTTTAAATCTTTGTACTAATAGGCAAGCACAAAACTGTCCCTTCTTTTTTCTCAGCGTGTGTGTATCGTAAGGGAAATTCACGCATACAGTTAGAAACGTACTGCCGTGGTGTAGATATGCAGAAACTTATTTTAATTTGCATCGGCCCTTAGGGCTACGCCCCACAGGCTTTCAAAATTTAAATGTCAATCTTATGGAAGAACAGTAATTGATTTAATAATACATTTGGGCAGCTGAGTAGGGGGCATTAGAGGGTTCAGAACCAGCATAGGCGCGGTGAGGACGCGAGGACGCGAGGACGCGAGGACGTCCCCCCCCCCGTCCCCCCCCCATGACCTTGACCTTGACCCCAAGGTCACCCCCGAGGGCACCCCCCCCCCAATGACGGCACCCCCCCCCATGACCTTGACTTAAGGTCACCCTCGAGGGCACCCCCCCCCTCACGTGACCCATTAACCTAACTTAAACCTGGCACCTGGCGTGAGGATGCGAGGATGCAACCCCCCCCCCCGTCACGTGACCCATTAACCTAACTTAAACCTGGCACCTGGCGTGAGGATGCGAGGATGCAACCCCCCCCCCCCCACCGGTCGTCTGCAGCACTTTTCGTGATGAGGAAAAAACTTTCGAAAATTAATAACTAGCCTATTTACTCACCGATTCCCACGGGACTTTTTCCAGAGTGTAGGCCTATCCCAGAGGAAGCGAATGACGAAAGAACCCCATAGATCCGCCATCAAACAAGGCCGCTATTAATTTATAACCGCGTTTTCCTTATGGGATCTCAGCTGTTTACCGACCGATTTTGACGAAACCTCACCACATGTCGGGCGACGGCCTAAGTAAACCATCCCTTAAAGAAAATTGAAAATCAACCGTTAAACGAGCCCGCTATTAATTTTTAAACGCGTTTTCCTTATGGGATCTCAGCTGTTTACCGACCGATTTTGATGAAATTTCACCACATGTCAGGCGGCAGCCTAAGTAAACCATCCCTTAAAGAAAATTGAGAATCCACCGTTAAACGGGCTCGCTATTAATTTTTAAACGCGTTTTCCTTATGGGATCTCAGCTGTTTACCGACCGATTTTGACGAAACCTCACCACATGTCGGGTGACGGCCTACGTAAACCATCCCTTAAAGAAAATTGAAAATCAACCGTTAAACGGGCCCGCTATTAATTTTTAAACGCGTTCTCCTTATGGGATCTTAGCTGTTTACCGACCGATTTTGATGAAATTTCACCACATGTCAGGCGGCAGCCTAAGTAAACCATCCCTTAAAGAAAATTGAGAATCCACCGTTAAACGGGCTCGCTATTAATTTTTAAACGCGTTTTCCTCATGGGATCTCGACTGTTTGCCGACTGAATTTGATGTGACTTCACTACACGTTGTATGCCGGCTTGACTAAGCCAAACTGCGAGCGGCTCCACGGAGTCACGTGTCGAGGCGCGTGCTAGGGCCTACGTGACCGCCTGGGGCTGTTTACTCATCAGCGACCTCCTAGAAGCTTCCAGAGTGTCGTGGACGTTATCCATTATTTTTCTTTTTTATTCTTTAATATATTTATTTTATTCATAAAAGTTATGCTTAACCTACCCTCCATTTACTACAACCCTCGCATATATCGGGGGATTAGCTTCTCGAAGGAGCCAAACTATGACGTTGCGACATGAGACGTGTGTCGCTATTGAACTCACGTCTCCCAGGTCAGCCCTAAGCTGCCGACATTTGTGTGGGGCTAACGGTCTATCCAACCAGAAGTCAATATATAATCTACCGAAGAAGCATCTCGTGTAATAATACACCGTTTGTAGAAACACCTCAGCGTCTATTGAATCTACTTCTGTTATTGTGGAATTGATGTGAAATGGCTTTGTTACGAGGTAGGGCCCGACTGGCTCTGTAACTATCGCAAACAAGTGGAACATGGTGTACCGCTTGTCAGTAATGCTAGAAGGAGACTGGTGAGTAGGACCGAAGCTGTAAACAACTCGGTAGAAACCTCCATGACGTCATCCCTATGCCTACGTGACCCCCCCCCCCCGTTGACGGAGAGTATAGATACCCGATGTTGCAGATGGCTGTTCCTCGTATGTGTGAGGTCTGTGGACGCGTCTTCGCGAACGTTGGAAACCTGGCTCGTCACGCTGCATTCCTCACGATCAAGCGCCAGGCATGGTTTTTATGTTAAAAAAGAAACCACCAGTACTAATGACCTGTTTTCGAGAGAGAGTAAACGGCTTTAGCCGAGTAAACAGATTCAAGTAGTAAACAAGGGGCTGCCAGCCTCTGTACAGTTCCTCACCCTTGTATCACTGGGCTCAAACTGGCGATCGAGATGAGGAAGAGGTCGCCAGGCCTCTGTACAATTCCTCACTCCTATATTACCGGGCTCAAACTGGTGATCGAGATGAGGAAGAGGTTGCCAGCCCTCTGTGTAATTCCTCACCCTTGTATTACCGGGTTCAAACTGGCGATCGAGATGAGGAAGAAGTCGCCAGCCCTCTGTGCAATTCCTCACCCTTGTATTTACTGGGCTCTGGTAAACTGGCGATCAAGATGAGGAAGAGGTCGCCAGGCCTCTGTACAATTCCTCACTCCTATATTACCGGGCTCAAACTGGCGATCGAGATGAGGAAGAGGTCGCCAGCCCTCTGTGCAATTCCTCACCCTTGTATTTACTGGGCTCTGGTAAACTGGCGATCAAGATGAGGAAGAGGTCGCCAGGCCTCTGTACAACTCCTCACTCCTATATCACCGGGCTCAAACTGGCGATCGAGATGAGGAAGAGGTCGCCAGTTCCTCACCCTCGTGTTTATCGAGGTAACTAATAGGACTTGTTTTCCTGTTCACAGGTGGTGCATCCTCCCCGACGGCATCCACACTCTACCGTGAGGCATAAGGACAGGGCCAGCGACATACTGACTCGACCATGTCGGAATTTCCATATAAGAATATGTAACTATCTAGTTTCAAGAACCCACTGTGCCTTCGCTGGTTTTGAATCGGCTACTGGCAAAATGCATATAAAACCCAGTTAACCATTTAATACCTCCAATAAAAAAAAAATCAGTACCTCGTCTGGAACGGAGGTAGTTGCATTCAATGAGTAACTAGACATTTTCGTGCTCTGGACAAGTACGGTTCACTTTTACCTAGTTAACAAAGCCGAGGATAGATGATATTTATTTTCATCATGAACTTTAAACGTGTTTCATAACAGGCAACATTTTAATTTAAATTTAATATTTTGTTTGAAAACATTGAGAACAGTGTTTAATCCATGTACTAGAGAAATATAAACACCGCTGAAATTAAAATAACAACTCGAGGCGTGAACGAAAACAATTAACGAGTGGAAAGTGACTTTGCCCTAGAGGAATGGAATGTCTATTCTCCACCTACAGAAAGTTTCACTTGCCTCAAGGCATTGTCATTACCGTCGCTATGTATAACCCGCAGTCCTTTAGTAGACGGTACATTAACCTTTAACGGTTTAAAAACGTTAAAAACAAAACATAACCACCTCAAAATGAAATAAATAAAATGCTTTATTCCTTTATCCTAATCAATACAAAATAAATGAAGCATCTTAAATTCTCTGAGTATGTAGGTTTGCTACAACGTTAAAAACAAAACATAGCTTCGACCTCCTCTTCCTCCGCTGCGACGCCACCCGCCAGAGACCTGCGGCCCGGGTGGACCTACCTCCGTATACGCGATCTGGAGATCCGCGTCAACCTCTACACCCCGTTGGGAGAAGGCGGAGCCCGGTTCATCCAACTTCCCAGGGCCATCTGCGCGAGGCGCGCTGTCATCAACGTGCACAATGACATGTGTTTCATGTACGCTATCCTGGCCAACTTCGTCCCGATGAACCCGCAGAGACCCGCATCTTATACCTTGGACATCATCGCCCGTTACGACTGGACCGGCCTGCGCTTCCCCGTGGCGCTGAAGGACATCGAGTCCTTTGAGCGCAAGAACGCCATCAGCGTAAACGTTTACGGGATCGAGTGGGTGATGGTGGGGAGACGCCCCGACGGGACGCCAGAGTTCAAGGACAAGGTCTACCCGTTGAAGATCTACAAGCGGGAGTTGGAGGATCACCGGGACCTGTTGTACATGACTGCCGGTGGGGAACAGTCACTACACCTACATCGTAAACATGAGTAGGCTAGTGCGTTCTCAGCTGACGTCCCACGCCAACGCTATCCACGTGTGTAAGCGATGCTTCGCTTACTTCCATAATCGACCCAACAAACTGAAACTGTCCGGTGCCGAGCGTCTGGAGGAACACAAGCGATACTGTACCGCCAAGGCCCTCCCTCCGCTTGGACATGTCCGGGAAGCAGCAGATCCGCTTCGCCCATCCCGAGTACACTCGGCGCGAGCGTTTTTGCGTTTACGCCGTTAAGCTGGTGTGTACCCCGGAGAAGTTCACCAAGTACGTGGCCAAGTCCAACTTCCTGGACCGCACGTACTACACGGAGGACGTGGCCCTGGTGCATCTGTCCAAAGTCAACATCGTGTTGGACAAGCCCGTCTACGTAGGCATGACAGTCCTGGAGCTGAGCAAGTGGTTCATGTACGAGTTCCTGCGGAAGATGAAGGAGCACCTGGAAGACTTTGACACCAGCGGCTACCCGAGGTCCCACCCCTGCTACAGCCCCGTCAACGCCAAGGTCATCGGAAAGTTTAAGGACGAGTGTAACGGCCTATCCTTATTCGAGTACCTCGGCCTGCGGTCCAAGCTGTATTTCATGGGCATCGAGGACGCAGCGACAGGCGGCAGTAAGGCTCTCAAGCGAGCCAAGGGGGGGTGGCGAAGGGCGTTGTCAAGAACGTCCTCACCCCCGACGACTACAGAGAGTGTCTGTTTGACGGGGTCCAGAAACACACCACCAACGTCCGGTTCCAGTCCCACTTGCACCGGGTGTACACCGTGCAGGTGGACAAGCTGAGCCTCAGTCCAGCTGACGACAAGCGGTGCGTCCTCCCCGACGGCATCCACACTCTGCCGTGGGGACACAAGGACGTCCCGCCGCTACCGCCAGCCAGGAGGAGAGGAGAACATCCGCAGCGGATGGAAGTGGACGGTGAGGAGGAGGAGGAGGGACAGCGCCAGGACGAAGACGAGGAAGAAGAGGAATTCCCCGTCTAGTTGTATATATTAGTTATAAGAGAAAAAAAATTGTAAATAGTATTTGTAAGAAAATAAATAGCTTTATGTACAGCATGAACCCGAGTTGTTTATTTCCTCCCTTTGCTCACTCAAAAGTCACAAGCCGTTAGGCTCGGAAAGGCGTTATGGGCCGTTTGGCCCGAGCCGTGCAGCTTAAAAAGCCCCCGCCAACCGGGAGCGGTTGGCGGCGCGTGTCGGGGACGACCCTGAAGGAGTTGCCCAGGAAGGAGTTGCTAAGTGGTTTGCTGATGTCCGAGGGGTCACCCTCGAATTACTCAGCGGTTTGCTGATGTCCGAGGGGTCTCGTGGCGCGCCCTCTTTGGCGGCCTTCACTGCCGCTTGGCGGGGGCTCAGCCAGTGACACGCGCCGCTGGTATATAAACCTGAGGTCCAGCCCCGCTGCCTCAATTTTGACAATTTATTTTTTTTATCAAAATTTAGTAAGGAGAAAGGAAAAACACAAGCTTTATCATAATGAGACATGTATTGTACAGTAATAAGGTTACATACACACACTACAAAAACCTTACAAACTAGTTTTAAGCGAATATGGAGAAGCAGTCCGCACCGGTTGTGCGATACCTTCATTACCACCAGTTGCACACTTTATCACCACCGGCTTCACTGTGTGTGTCAAACCAGCGACTCTGGGGACTCCTGAATAACGGTTCACCCAAAGGTTTTCCAATCGCGTTATGATGTCCATAATCATAATGTAGATTTCACAGTCTTTATTTTCATCCAAATATAAGTTGCAACCATGTGTATGCTGACCTCTATGATGTAACTGGATGTCCAAGAACACATTACCCTGATTGGCGGGATTTTGCACCGTATGTTGATAACCGGAATCGACCCAACTGACAGTGGGTGGTGAATCGTTCGAATCTTTTTCCACAAGCTCCAAGTCTCCAGGTAGTTTCGGGGGATTGACACTTCTACTGTTGTCGTTCATGCAACTGCTATCGGCACAAATGCTGACGTTCTTGGAACCTCCTCCTTCGGATATTTGGTTGGATGATGGTGATGCAAAGTCTTCAGATATCTCCGGAGCATTGCCACTTTCAATGTCGTTTATGCAACTGCTATCAATGCATGTGTTGACTTTCTGCGGACCTCTTCCTGCTGAGGTTTGTATGAACGATCTCGGTTGTGAGGAACGATTGTTTCTTCGCTTCCTTCTAACACAGAGGTGGTGCTGACGATGATGGAGACGAAGTCCATCTCGCGACGTGAACGACTCCTCGCAGTATGGACATTTCCAGGTCGCCAGCTTCGATGGCGTGGCGACTGACCGTTTCAGTGATGGTGCTGGCGGTGGTTGTTCAGGACTTCGTGGAGAAAAGTACATGGTGCTGTAGCCTTCCATCGCTTCCAACTCCTTCAACAACGTCTGGACTGATTCATCCACTTCGATTGCACTAGCCATGTTTGTGTTTACTCTGCAACATCACTAGACAAACTGAAGGTGCGCGTCTGCATTTATATTCACAAAATCCATCTCAAGAAGTGTTTCTTTAATTCGACCAATCGTAGGGCAGAACGTCTAATTTTAACCACTCAGAGGGCAGGATATTTCCACCAATCACAGTACCCGCATTTGCTTACACGATTTAGGGTAGGTCAAGAGTCAGCAGACAAGTGCACGCAGGTATAAGTTAGGTTTGAGGATGCATAAACGTCGCGCGAAGTGATGACAATCACTGAAGTAACAAAGCTACGTACCGTACAGTAGAAGGCGGTGGACAATTCTCGAAATCGCGGCAATTATCGCTAATGAGTAAACAGCCTGGGGCAGTCACGTAGGCACGGGGTGATGACGTCACCGCGGTCCACGACTACACTATTTAAGGTAGGTCAATGCGTGCGTGCGTGCGTGCGTGCAGGTTTTAGTTAGGTTTACAGACGCAGGTTTAGGTTAGGTTTACAAACGCAGGTTTAGGTTAGGTTTACAGACGCAGGTTTAGGTTAGGTTTACAGACGCAGGTTTAAGTTAGATTTGAATATGTATCTTGCGCGCGCGACGTTTATACATGTTGGTCGAATTAAAGAAACACTTCTTGAGATGGATTTTGTGAATATAAATGCAGACGCGCACCTTCAGTTTGTCTAGTGATGTTGCAGAGTAAACACAAACATGGCTAGTGCAATCGAAGTGGATGAATCAGTCCAGACGTTGTTGAAGGAGTTGGAAGCGATGGAAGGCTACAGCACCATGTACTTTTCTCCACGAAGTCCTGAACAACCACCGCCAGCACCATCACTGAAACGGTCAGTCGCCACGCCATCGAAGCTGGCGACCTGGAAATGTCCATACTGCGAGGAGTCGTTCACGTCGCGAGATGGACTTCGTCTCCATCATCGTCAGCACCACCTCTGTGTTAGAAGGAAGCGAAGAAACAATCGTTCCTCACAACCGAGATCGTTCATACAAACCTCAGCAGGAAGAGGTCCGCAGAAAGTCAACACATGCATTGATAGCAGTTGCATAAACGACATTGAAAGTGGCAATGCTCCGGAGATATCTGAAGACTTTGCATCACCATCATCCAACCAAATATCCGAAGGAGGAGGTTCCAAGAACGTCAGCATTTGTGCCGATAGCAGTTGCATGAACGACAACAGTAGAAGTGTCAATCCCCCGAAACTACCTGGAGACTTGGAGCTTGTGGAAAAAGATTCGAACGATTCACCACCCACTGTCAGTTGGGTCGATTCCGGTTATCAACATACGGTGCAAAATCCCGCCAATCAGGGTAATGTGTTCTTGGACATCCAGTTACATCATAGAGGTCAGCATACACATGGTTGCAACTTATATTTGGATGAAAATAAAGACTGTGAAATCTACATTATGATTATGGACATCATAACGCGATTGGAAAACCTTTGGGTGAACCGTTATTCAGGAGTCCCCAGAGTCGCTGGTTTGACACACACAGTGAAGCCGGTGGTGATAAAGTGTGCAACTGGTGGTAATGAAGGTATCGCACAACCGGTGCGGACTGCTTCTCCATATTCGCTTAAAACTAGTTTGTAAGGTTTTTGTAGTGTGTGTATGTAACCTTATTACTGTACAATACATGTCTCATTATGATAAAGCTTGTGTTTTTCCTTTCTCCTTACTAAATTTTGATAAAAAAAATAAATTGTCAAAATTGAGGCAGCGGGGCTGGACCTCAGGTTTATATACCAGCGGCGCGTGTCACTGGCTGAGCCCCCGCCAAGCGGCAGTGAAGGCCGCCAAAGAGGGCGCGCCACGAGACCCCTCGGACATCAGCAAACCGCTGAGTAATTCGAGGGTGACCCCTCGGACATCAGCAAACCACTTAGCAACTCCTTCCTGGGCAACTCCTTCAGGGTCGTCCCCGACACGCGCCGCCAACCGCTCCCGGTTGGCGGGGGCTTTTTAAGCTGCACGGCTCGGGCCAAACGGCCCATAACGCCTTTCCGAGCCTAACGGCTTGTGACTTTTGAGTGAGCAAAGGGAGGAAATAAACAACTCGGGTTCATGCTGTACATAAAGCTATTTATTTTCTTACAAATACTATTTACAATTTTTTTTCTCTTATAACTAATATATACAACTAGACGGGGAATTCCTCTTCTTCCTCGTCTTCGTCCTGGCGCTGTCCCTCCTCCTCCTCCTCACCGTCCACTTCCATCCGCTGCGGATGTTCTCCTCTCCTCCTGGCTGGCGGTAGCGGCGGGACGTCCTTGTGTCCCCACGGCAGAGTGTGGATGCCGTCGGGGAGGACGCACCGCTTGTCGTCAGCTGGACTGAGGCTCAGCTTGTCCACCTGCACGGTGTACACCCGGTGCAAGTGGGACTGGAACCGGACGTTGGTGGTGTGTTTCTGGACCCCGTCAAACAGACACTCTCTGTAGTCGTCGGGGGTGAGGACGTTCTTGACAACGCCCTTCGCCACCCCCCTTGGCTCGCTTGAGAGCCTTACTGCCGCCTGTCGCTGCGTCCTCGATGCCCATGAAATACAGCTTGGACCGCAGGCCGAGGTACTCGAATAAGGATAGGCCGTTACACTCGTCCTTAAACTTTCCGATGACCTTGGCGTTGACGGGGCTGTAGCAGGGGTGGGACCTCGGGTAGCCGCTGGTGTCAAAGTCTTCCAGGTGCTCCTTCATCTTCCGCAGGAACTCGTACATGAACCACTTGCTCAGCTCCAGGACTGTCATGCCTACGTAGACGGGCTTGTCCAACACGATGTTGACTTTGGACAGATGCACCAGGGCCACGTCCTCCGTGTAGTACGTGCGGTCCAGGAAGTTGGACTTGGCCACGTACTTGGTGAACTTCTCCGGGGTACACACCAGCTTAACGGCGTAAACGCAAAAACGCTCGCGCCGAGTGTACTCGGGATGGGCGAAGCGGATCTGCTGCTTCCCGGACATGTCCAAGCGGAGGGAGGGCCTTGGCGGTACAGTATCGCTTGTGTTCCTCCAGACGCTCGGCACCGGACAGTTTCAGTTTGTTGGGTCGATTATGGAAGTAAGCGAAGCATCGCTTACACACGTGGATAGCGTTGGCGTGGGACGTCAGCTGAGAACGCACTAGCCTACTCATGTTTACGATGTAGGTGTAGTGACTGTTCCCCACCGGCAGTCACGTACAACAGGTCCCGGTGATCCTCCAACTCCCGCTTGTAGATCTTCAACGGGTAGACCTTGTCCTTGAACTCTGGCGTCCCGTTGGGGCGTCTCCCCACCATCACCCACTCGATCCCGTAAACGTTTACGCTGTTGGCGTTCTTGCGCTCAAAGGACTCGATGTCCTTCAGCGCCACGGGGAAGCGCAGGCCGGTCCAGTCGTAACGGGCGATGATGTCCAAGGTATAAGATGCGGGTCTCTGCGGGTTCATCGGGACGAAGTTGGCCAGGATAGCGTACATGAAACACATGTCATTGTGCACGTTGATGACAGCGCGCCTCGCGCAGATGGCCCTGGGAAGTTGGATGAACCGGGCTCCGCCTTCTCCCAACGGGGTGTAGAGGTTGACGCGGATCTCCAGATCGCGTATACGGAGGTAGGTCCACCCGGGCCGCAGGTCTCTGGCGGGTGGCGTCGCAGCGGAGGAAGAGGAGGTCGAAGCTATGTTTTGTTTTTAACGTTGTAGCAAACCTACATACTCAGAGAATTTAAGATGCTTCATTTATTTTGTATTGATTAGGATAAAGGAATAAAGCATTTTATTTATTTCATTTTGAGGTGGTTATGTTTTGTTTTTAACGTTTTTAAACCGTTAAAGGTTAATGTACCGTCTACTAAAGGACTGCGGGTTATACATAGCGACGGTAATGACAATGCCTTGAGGCAAGTGAAACTTTCTGTAGGTGGAGAATAGACATTCCATTCCTCTAGGGCAAAGTCACTTTCCACTCGTTAATTGTTTTCGTTCACGCCTCGAGTTGTTATTTTAATTTCAGCGGTGTTTATATTTCTCTAGTACATGGATTAAACACTGTTCTCAATGTTTTCAAACAAAATATTAAATTTAAATTAAAATGTTGCCTGTTATGAAACACGTTTAAAGTTCATGATGAAAATAAATATCATCTATCCTCGGCTTTGTTAACTAGGTAAAAGTGAACCGTACTTGTCCAGAGCACGAAAATGTCTAGTTACTCATTGAATGCAACTACCTCCGTTCCAGACGAGGTACTGATTTTTTTTTTTATTGGAGGTATTAAATGGTTAACTGGGTTTTATATGCATTTTGCCAGTAGCCGATTCAAAACCAGCGAAGGCACAGTGGGTTCTTGAAACTAGATAGTTACATATTCTTATATGGAAATTCCGACATGGTCGAGTCAGTATGTCGCTGGCCCTGTCCTTATGCCTCACGGTAGAGTGTGGATGCCGTCGGGGAGGATGCACCACCTGTGAACAGGAAAACAAGTCCTATTAGTTACCTCGATAAACACGAGGGTGAGGAACTGGCGACCTCTTCCTCATCTCGATCGCCAGTTTGAGCCCGGTGATATAGGAGTGAGGAGTTGTACAGAGGCCTGGCGACCTCTTCCTCATCTTGATCGCCAGTTTACCAGAGCCCAGTAAATACAAGGGTGAGGAATTGCACAGAGGGCTGGCGACCTCTTCCTCATCTCGATCGCCAGTTTGAGCCCGGTAATATAGGAGTGAGGAATTGTACAGAGGCCTGGCGACCTCTTCCTCATCTTGATCGCCAGTTTACCAGAGCCCAGTAAATACAAGGGTGAGGAATTGCACAGAGGGCTGGCGACTTCTTCCTCATCTCGATCGCCAGTTTGAACCCGGTAATACAAGGGTGAGGAATTACACAGAGGGCTGGCAACCTCTTCCTCATCTCGATCACCAGTTTGAGCCCGGTAATATAGGAGTGAGGAATTGTACAGAGGCCTGGCGACCTCTTCCTCATCTCGATCGCCAGTTTGAGCCCAGTGATACAAGGGTGAGGAACTGTACAGAGGCTGGCAGCCCCTTGTTTACTACTTGAATCTGTTTACTCGGCTAAAGCCGTTTACTCTCTCTCGAAAACAGGTCATTAGTACTGGTGGTTTCTTTTTTTAACATAAAAACCATGCCTGGCGCTTGATCGTGAGGAATGCAGCGTGACGAGCCAGGTTTCCAACGTTCGCGAAGACGCGTCCACAGACCTCACACATACGAGGAACAGCCATCTGCAACATCGGGTATCTATACTCTCCGTCAACGGGGGGGGGGGGGGGGTCACGTAGGCATAGGGATGACGTCATGGAGGTTTCTACCGAGTTGTTTACAGCTTCGGTCCTACTCACCAGTCTCCTTCTAGCATTACTGACAAGCGGTACACCATGTTCCACTTGTTTGCGATAGTTACAGAGCCAGTCGGGCCCTACCTCGTAACAAAGCCATTTCACATCAATTCCACAATAACAGAAGTAGATTCAATAGACGCTGAGGTGTTTCTACAAACGGTGTATTATTACACGAGATGCTTCTTCGGTAGATTATATATTGACTTCTGGTTGGATAGACCGTTAGCCCCACACAAATGTCGGCAGCTTAGGGCTGACCTGGGAGACGTGAGTTCAATAGCGACACACGTCTCATGTCGCAACGTCATAGTTTGGCTCCTTCGAGAAGCTAATCCCCCGATATATGCGAGGGTTGTAGTAAATGGAGGGTAGGTTAAGCATAACTTTTATGAATAAAATAAATATATTAAAGAATAAAAAAGAAAAATAATGGATAACGTCCACGACACTCTGGAAGCTTCTAGGAGGTCGCTGATGAGTAAACAGCCCCAGGCGGTCACGTAGGCCCTAGCACGCGCCTCGACACGTGACTCCGTGGAGCCGCTCGCAGTTTGGCTTAGTCAAGCCGGCATACAACGTGTAGTGAAGTCACATCAAATTCAGTCGGCAAACAGTCGAGATCCCATGAGGAAAACGCGTTTAAAAATTAATAGCGAGCCCGTTTAACGGTGGATTCTCAATTTTCTTTAAGGGATGGTTTACTTAGGCTGCCGCCTGACATGTGGTGAAATTTCATCAAAATCGGTCGGTAAACAGCTAAGATCCCATAAGGAAAACGCGTTTAAAAATTAATAGCGGGCCCGTTTAACGGTTGATTTTCAATTTTCTTTAAGGGATGGTTTACTTAGGCCGTCACCCGACATGTGGTGAGGTTTCGTCAAAATCGGTCGGTAAACAGCTGAGATCCCATAAGGAAAACGCGTTTAAAAATTAATAGCGAGCCCGTTTAACGGTGGATTCTCAATTTTCTTTAAGGGATGGTTTACTTAGGCTGCCGCCTGACATGTGGTGAAATTTCATCAAAATCGGTCGGTAAACAGCTGAGATCCCATAAGGAAAACGCGTTTAAAAATTAATAGCGGGCCCGTTTAACGGTTGATTTTCAATTTTCTTTAAGGGATGGTTTACTTAGGCCGTCGCCCGACATGTGGTGAGGTTTCGTCAAAATCGGTCGGTAAACAGCTGAGATCCCATAAGGAAAACGCGGTTATAAATTAATAGCGGCCTTGTTTGATGGCGGATCTATGGGGTTCTTTCGTCATTCGCTTCCTCTGGGATAGGCCTACACTCTGGAAAAAGTCCCGTGGGAATCGGTGAGTAAATAGGCTAGTTATTAATTTTCGAAAGTTTTTTCCTCATCACGAAAAGTGCTGCAGACGACCGGTGGGGGGGGGGGTTGCATCCTCGCATCCTCACGCCAGGTGCCAGGTTTAAGTTAGGTTAATGGGTCACGTGACGGGGGGGGGGTTGCATCCTCGCATCCTCACGCCAGGTGCCAGGTTTAAGTTAGGTTAATGGGTCACGTGAGGGGGGGGGGGTGCCCTCGAGGGTGACCTTGGGTCAAGGTCATGGGGGGGGTGTGCCGTCATTGGGGGGGGGGTGCCCTCGGGGGTGACCTTGGGGTCAAGGTCAAGGTCATGGGGGGGGGACGGGGGGGGGGACGGGGGGGGGGACGTCCTCGCGTCCTCGCGTCCTCACCGCGCCTATGCTGGTTCTGAACCCTCTAATGCCCCCTACTCAGCTGATATAATAAAAAACGCTAGCACAAGAGCAGGAGCAGATGTTTTAGGACTAATGTAAATAAAAAATACTACTGACTAACCCTTTTCTTATCCGTTTTAACTCAATATTTAAAAAAAACTCAAGTTAAACAAATAAATCTGGGTGTGAGGGGGTAGAGAGTGATTGAGGGTGATAAGGAGAGTGAGAAAGATGGGCTATTCATGAAGTTCAGGATAAGGGTACTGGTTCAAATGCATTTAATTAACTGCTCACACGGGATTTGGCAAAATATTCACACAAACATCTATTATTCGAACGTGCCACTTTTTGTTTCCATAGAATCATTTTTTGTCCAATTTTGGCCTCTGAGCGATCACTAATATGTATTAAGAGCTTAGGGACTACAATATTGAATTTAAAAGCAACAATAACATAGATAATGCCCACAGTCGTGGTGTTATCGTTTAAGTTTTAAAATTAGACTCCTTAATTGTATGATGATGTTGTGGTATTATATATATCTACATTATTATAGTGTGTATACATATACTAACATTAAAAAAAACTAGGCTACTTAATAAACTAGTTTTATCTACATCGCAGGCATTAAAATTATGCGAAGCTTCTAAATTTTATTTTGTACTTTATGGGTACTCCTTTATTTGTTCTCTTATAAAAATATCTCTTAAATTTCATTTCACTAGACTCAAACAGAGGAACTAAAACTAAACCCACTTACCAGCAATTCATGAAAGGCAAATAGTCGGTCTAACTTGTTAAACGTAATCTACTTCAATTCAAAGTAGCGAGTAAGTGATATAAACTCTATCAGAGCAAATGGCGCATATTATTGAAGTTTATATTGGAGTGACAAAATTAAACCTGCCCCATTTAAAGTTCCATTTCATTACCCAATTTGCTGGCTTAACTCGAGCAAATATTCAATATGTCTAAATGCAATTTTTAAAACCTTTACAATGTAAAACCAAACTTTCACTTTTTATTTTATACGATTCTCCCCAAATATTTTAGAATTTAAAAAAGATTTTGTGTTTATATAAATTTACAAATTTTATATTTTTTACGTAACAATAATTTAAATTACCTTTTAATTCTGCCTCTGCACAAATAATCGATGAAGACAAATGTCCAAATGAACCTTCTCGTAATAATTCCACGTTGTTGATGTATGTCGCATTAAATTTATCCTTATACAAATCGTCAATTAAAGCAAGCAAAGCTGACAGTTTGTGGTTCTGTAGGCGGTAAAGCTATAGGTCAACGAAAAATCATGTAATAGCTGTAAATCATGTCATCAAGATGAGTATGAGTGTTGTTACATAGATTTAGACTACATATGGAAAATTTAAATCATTCACATTACAATCTAAGTAATTTATAGTAAAATTGTCATCATAAACTCTTATCGCAAACAAAAAGAAGGTGGGAAAAATTAAAGCTGTACAGTTTCGTGATAAATGCCCAAGTGTTATCTGTGGATTTTGATTTTATATAAATGTCTATGACTAATATTAACATTAACCATACATTTACTATAATATTCATTATAAATATAGTTTATTATTGATTTATTTAGACTTTAATTATCACTTCTAGTGTTTAAAGCTACACTGCGTTTCGGGAGGTAAAGAAACTCCTTCCATTATCAAGTGAACCCCACTTACCTACATCTAAATATCAAGCACTTTCACCTACCAAGCCTACATATTTGTCCCCGTTACATTTTCATTTACACGAGCACAAAACTAACATAAATACAATAACTAACAAATACAAATACAATACACTAACACAAAATGTATTTAAAAAGAACAAATTAAAAACTGACAATACATGACTTGTTCTTCTTTGCTGCCTCTATGCTTACAGTAAACCGGCAAACTACGTAGATGAGAGCTTAACATTGAGCAGTGGTATATCAAGTTTTTATATTTTATACGTAAGGGACGTATTAAGCTATATCGTTCTAGACCAAAATGTCAATCCAGTTCTTACCAAAGTACTTTTAATACATACGAGTGGATTTGTTCGCACTATGATTATACAAAATTAAAATTAAGCACCATGTCGGTCAAACTCGAATAAAATACAGTACATATGTTTCAGTTAATATATATGTCGATGTTTATTTTTTCGGTATTTCAACCCCACCGGCATTTTTGTTATAAGATCAAACAAACGATTTTAGAGAAAGCGGTCCAAACCCCTCAAATTGTTGTGAACACCCCGGGATTTGAACCTGTGACCCCATGAACCGAAGTCCAAGACGCTAACCTTTAGACTAACAAGATGCCCAATACTTATAGATGTTACAATAACTAACTAAATTAAAAATACGGGATTAAGAACCAGTTGAAAATGTGCTAAGCAAAACCTTTTTTAAGTAAATGTAAACAAAATCATTTCACCTATATTGCAATCCTACACGCTTTCATTTATTTGGTGTTCGTAAAAAATATTTTAATAAAAACAAAACAAAAATGCAAAACGGTTAAACAGGAAATTCCAAAGTACAAGTTCGTGATGTAAATGTAAATAAATGAAAAACACTTAAATTAATTTTTTAATTTTAAATATTACACAGTATTTGCTCATAAATATTTAATTGTCAGTGATTAAAAATATAAAAAAAATTTGACTCCTAATTGTTGAACCTTTGCTTAGACCTGGATAGATAATAAACCTGACACTACCTGCATTATCAAACAAATTAACCTCATTTTCTTGTTTTTTCATTTTTTGTATTTTTTTTGGTACTTACTGAAATAAGGTGGACGTACACAAAATATTTGACTCATTTTCTACTTGGCCATCCCTTAATTAAAAAATATGTGTACGAATTGAATTAGATTAATCCTTCAACCTACACGCTTTATGCTTGGCCATACCTTAATTAAAACGTATGTGTATTAATTGAACACAAACATACAACCCACTTACCCACTTCAATCAATCGAGCCTCATAAACCCTGGGGTATCTTACAGAAAAACTCATTACAACCAGTAATTAACTTAAAAAAACACATTCATTTGCCGGGTAGGCAAATTTGTCTTCATCGCTATCTGTTATTACTTGTACTTTTAATGAAGGAAAATTTGTAAATAAAGAAACACTAACTCGAAAGAATATTTCCAAGAGACTGTTATTTGCGGCTGCTGACACTTCAATAATAATAATATTCTGATTGGGAGCGAATTCTCCATTGCCATTCGCTAACGTCAGATAAATCAAACAGATTATTTCCTCTCCGCCGAAAGTCCATAAATCATAACACATACCAACTTTGACCTTATGTAGAATTAATATCACTAGTCTTTTAACAAACGTCCACTTAAACTATGTTATGTTGCCAATTACCAAATCTATAATACCTAGGTTGCTTTAAGAGGTAAATCTGTTTCTAAAGGTGAAGTAATTTCTGTTATATTTATAGTCAATAGTGGTCAAAATAATAAAATAGGCAATTAAAATGTATACATATCCATGGTGGTTATCACAACTGAGTACTGGCCTACCACCCAAAAGACCCAGATTCAATTCCTGGTGAAATCGATTTGACGTTTGAAACTCAGACTGCTGCGGTGCTTCGGAAAAAAACGTAAACCGTTGATCCTGGCTACATATCAAGTCGACAGTCGGTCACAGGCACTAGTGCGACCTGAATACTATGACGACAGACCTGGGCCAGAGGGTTACACGAACTTTACTTGATCATATCTTAGAAATAAAAAAATATAAATTTTTTTTTAATATTGTAGGCACTGCATTAAATCCTGTTTATCTGGAACAAGCTTACAAACAAAGCTATCCTCATTGGAATTCTGCATATTTGTCTAAAATCGAATTGATGAAATATACAAATACAAATACAGGACTGTTGACTGTTTAACAACAGAAAAACTTCTACGAAGTCACCAGTAATCCGAGTTAATTCAACACACGACGAATACTTTTCCATATATTCACTTGGCGGTGTATAAGAGGCGGCCAACCCAATGTGGCGAGCAGTAAACAGACGATCACGTGACTAAGTGACGTCGATGTCGTTCATGGTGCCAAATCGTAAACCTTGTCGTAAACCCAGTACCCCGATAGTGTCTGACCTCCGTGGCCAGTGCTCCATAAACCCGGATAACCTGCATCTAAGCGTTAGTACAGGATATATCATACATAAAATAGACATAATTAAATTTTATTTGCTCTGATTATATGTAATATTGATTCTTTCATATAATAGTTAGGTAAACGTTATTTCGAATCAGATTCAGGAAAATGTGAGAATCCTGTAAAATCATTCGTAAAATATTGCACATGTTTACATGTATGCACCCTACCGTGATCTAAAAGACGTAGCAAGAAACCTGTGTAATCGGTTTATTTATTTTTTATTATTTTTTATTTTTTACTAAGTAGACATATTATCGAAAACCTTTACACTGCTTTCTTTGTTATAGGAATATTAAATGTACTGCATTTATTTTGTCATGCAGTTATGATAAACGATAATACCGTTTTGTTAGAATTTCATTTTCTTGCACTATACATACCTATAGATTACGTGCTGTTGCAATTAAACAGATTTATCGGAGGTATTTAATGTGTTTTTACTACAATTTTGTAATTGTATTATTATATAATATTCTGAAATTGATATATTTTGATTACGAAAATCTATAGCATAAAAAGTGAACAGAATAATGAAATTGTTTAGTGTATGTATTTGATAAACGGGTTGTGAATCTGCAATAAAATAAAATAAAACACAGTAATCCATTTTGTTTGATTTGTATGTAATTCTTTAAAACAAAAAGTGAACTGAATTGTAAATATTGATGACATAAAACATATGTAAAACAAACTTACTACAAATAGTTCACCTGCTCTTATTCTCTGGACGAAGACTTTATCATGACTATAGAAAATTAAGGGATTATATAAATCTAAAAAAAACCAGGTTCATATTTTTTATAGTTTATGTGTTTACCCATTTTAATAATCAGTGTCTGTAGAACCTAGCTTTGCTCGGGGGAAGTCATTCAGTTTGTTTAGAATTTTTTAAATTTCTGTTCTCAGGAAACCACATGTTAATATTTAAATCACATAAGTATTACTTTGTCAGTTCACAGTTATACGCAATGTATTGTGATTCTTTGCTTCTGACTTTAAACTTTATAAGCCCGAAGCTAATTTGTTAACTATTCATTGTCGTTTTTATATAATTCAATTATTCCTGTGAATGGGACATGTATGAATTTTATTTTACCCCATAAATTAGTTATTTCCAACATCCAAAAGAAATCTATGGAGCCGTTTTTGACATCCGAGTTGCAAGAAAGCAAGCAACCAATTGAACATGCAAGCAACCAATTGAACAAGCAAGCAACCACCTAACCAAGTAAGCAAACGTTACTCATATTAGAGTATAGGATTAAAAGGTCCCTAATAGACCCATATGTTAAAACCAACACCAACTTATTGCCCACTAGTTTGCAGCGACGGATATTAATTTCCAACGCTGTTCGCTATCACCAGATAAATCAAACAGATTGGATTCTCTCCGTTGAGTTTCATATATCACAGCACATAAAACTTTGACCTGTAAAACTGATTCTTCTTTTCGATGTTAGAAAATCATTACGGCTAAATTGTATTAGGGAAAATATATTATAGCTACCAACGCAATATCTACACATTTTCGGAAAAAGGAAAATATAGAGTTTTACTTCATTATACATTCTGGAATCACTGATGTTTGGTTTTTCTGTGTGAAAAAACACCTATTTATTTTTTCACGGCTTATAATTTTCTGATACTTAATGAACTGCTCTTTCCAAAGCACAGAAATACACTTTTAGAAAAAAAGTCCTTCCTTACACCTACCTCAAGCTATGTAATACTTAATACTTGATTCCTCTATCCTTTATCCAGCGCACCCGGATAGATTGTGTACTTTGTTAACTAAACTTAATTTATGTTCATTTCCAAATTACCACAAAGTGTAATAGCCACCTGAAAACGTACTTTGAGGAAAACCTCTTCTATAGAAGGCTATTCCACCATGAGGCAATTTGGAAATGAACATAAATTAAGTTTAGTTAACAAAGTGACACAATCTATCTTAATAAGGAAATACCTAGTGCCATGTATGCTAACAAGCTATTTTATGTTAATGGTTAAAAGATTGTTTTAAATGTTTTGTTTTTTATTTGTTTTTGATGCCAGTGCTCATGTAAGTCTCATGGCAATAAAGAGCATTTTATTTGAGAAGTATGACCAAAAGTAACCGTGACGTAACTAAGATTGTAAGAGGTAAAAGTTCACCTTTCTATGCCGCTGTCCCACCAACATGTTTGGTTGGAGTGCCGAATCAGCTATGCAGTCCAATGACCACGGGGTCTTTCTTGCTTTGTTGCCCAGCTCCCATCTAAGGTGCATACGAGAGCACTTCTTAACTTTTGCAGCATCATTGCCGATTTCATTTTGCCCCTGATAGATCTCCTTCCTATCAGATTCTATGAGTTTTACAATGAGCCTCTAACAACCCCTAGGACTGTAAAATATTTAAGAATGAAGGTGCCACCTTAAAAATATCTTGAGTGGACCTCATTCACTACAATGTTTAATGAAGTGCGTCTAACTCTTTCTTACCTAATATAAAAAAGTTTTAAAACTACTTGAACATATATTTGTAAACTAAAAGACTTTACAAATTTGGTTTTTAATCATATGTACTACACACACACACATTACTGTTTTTAAATATACTGTTTATTAATGTAAGAGCTTAGTGTAATTTTAAATGTAAACCTAGTGTATTACTTGTACTTTTAATGAAGGAAAATTTGTAAATAGAGAAACACTAACTAGAATGAATATTTCCAAGAGACTGTTATTTGCGGCTGCTGACACTTCAATTTCCTTCCTGTCACGGTGTATATTTCAATTTACAATTCGTACAATACAAAAGACGTAATAGAAAGCTCGGGAAGTAGTTTAAATTGTTCCGCGTTGCTAAATGAAATATTCCTTCTTTAATACTTTGAATTGAGTCTTTAAATGTTTCTTGAAAGCAAACACACTTACACTATTATTGTCAGTGTTTGATTGATGTTTTAATACAATTTTAAATAAAGGTGTACCCAAAATTACACAATGTGTAATAATTGTAATTGTATTATTTCAAGTATTTAATTTAACTTATTAGATTTAGGTTGGCATATTTTAACTGCACGTTGTTTTATAACAGTATCATTTTCCCCATTATTTTCGTTTCTATAAGGATTGAAGAAAAAAGGTTTTTATTTTCGGTGTAGTAGACATATTTATACACTTTATTTAACAATATTACATACACTATATACATACGTTTCTCAGAAAAAACTGTGCGTGAGGAAAAGCGTATCAGACACTTACTGTTGGTCCAAAGAAATGTTTTCTTAACAAACTATACAACTGCTTGTAGATTAAAAGTAAGGATATATTTTAATATGGCGCTCCTTCCATAGTTAACGAAATAAAATGAACATATTATTAAGTGGGATTGATTTCAAAAGTCGTTAGTAAAAAACTACATCCTTGAATATACATTACCTCTTGAACATAATTGTATAACAAGGATTTGATGTACGAACAGGCACAATATCCGGAGATATAACAC
The DNA here is from genome assembly GCA_963675035.1 of Allygus modestus. Classification (NCBI taxonomy): domain Eukaryota; kingdom Metazoa; phylum Arthropoda; class Insecta; order Hemiptera; family Cicadellidae; genus Allygus; species Allygus modestus. The sequence continues at coordinate 429,281,299 of OY776112.1, read as the reverse complement.
CTATGATGGTAGATTTAATCCAAGTCTATTTAAGGAAAGAGAGATGAAGATGATCCAAGTGATTCGAATGCTTTTAAACCAATGCGGGGCTGCCCCTGCTTAACCTTACGCTTGTAGACAGTGTTACAGTCACAATATGCAGTTATGATTTTGTTAGGAATACTGCGGTATAGTTAATTAGCTAAGTAGAACGAGTTAAATAAATGTGTTTTATAATTTACCTTTTTATTTGCATAACAACAACTTTTGCTTGCTTCAAATCCGTATTTTTAGTTTGTAGATGAATTACAGGATATTGTTTTAAGATATGTTTTAAGTAGTGACGTCAACAATCTATCAATTACTTAGAAAGAAGTCTCAAGCATCGTGTCAGACGGGTTTGGCAAAACATTGTCCCGCTCCAAACTAAACCACTCTATCAGAAAAACAGATGTGTTCCCCAGTAAAATAATTAAAAATAGGAATTTACAAATGGATCACACAAAAGAGTTGCCATATAATATTCCACAATATTTTAGCTTATATCATTATTACATAATGTAAACATTTAAATGTTTACTTGCATTAAACAAGTTTAAACATGTTTAGAGTTCACAATACTTTCATATTTAACGTATGTCTCGTTTTGTAATAGGAAAATAGGAAATTCACCATTTATTTACCTTTAACCATGTGGGATTGAAGGTTTTAGAATTACTGATGCAATGTTAATAGACCCAAGCAAAATAATTATAACTCAGTAAGGATTATGAGTTTGCAGGCGATTATATGTAGTCAATTTACTACTTGCATTAGTCTGGAAAAACTAACTGTATGAAGTTGCCATTTTTCAACTTAAGCTTTGCGTTCATTTTAATGTTTTGTTGTGGTTATTTTTATTTTGAGTAGACCTTCGGATATTGGTTAACACTACGGTAACAGTTAATTTACCCCACAAATTATTGGCAGTAATACGTTTTTCCATAATAAAGAGTTAAAATGTATACTCCGTACTTCCAAAATGAACCAATAAATACTACATATCGTTGGAAAGTGGATATTCCGTCGTTTATATACAGCATATTATCTATCAAATGTAAAATGTTTTTGTTTAGCATATTACGTGTTGTTTTACTTACGGGATATAATAATTATTTTAAAGCCAGGTTTACATACCTTTTCCGTCCAAACAGTTCAAAAATATATGCTGCCACATACTTATAAGTAATTATTTTAATATATTCACCATCTGTTATTTAAATGCAGAGTAAATGTAAATACAATTTTTAATGTTATAAGACGTCTTTTATTACATAACCTAATCAAATGTAATATTGTTTTATTATTATTCGACAATAAACATGAAAGAGCAGTTTATCAACAGGACGCTATAAATGTTGTACACCCAATAACAAGTTGGCCAGTGGTGTCTGATGTTGTTTCCTTTACACTTCCATCATCAGTATCTTGGTCGACCGCGTTTTCCGCTTCACGGTCTGAAGCAAACGTTATTTATATTCACCAAACCGGCTACAACAGTCGCCTTGACTATATTTATACTTCAATGAAATTCACAATATAGTTAAACAGGTTTTTATCTCTGCGTTACTAACGAAGTTTAATGTGAATTTTAGTTGGATTACGAGTTTTACAAAGCACTTTGTTGCTGTTTCAGACACTTAAGGAATTTCACAACAGATGTCTTACATCGATTACAAATATATTTACACTTAAACTGCATTGACATACCAGACAGTAAATATATATCAAAGATAGGACGAGTCTATAGACTTCCACCAGTCTCACCAGACATCATCATGTCCAATAAGAGAACTACGCTATCATTAGGAAATCAAAAGGTACTACGCTAATCAAGAATTGTTTCAGACATCAAAATTTAAGTACTTACTCGCATGCTAAATACAATATACCGGTTCCTCAGATTATCTATAAACGTTTGAAAAACGTAAACTAATAGTAATATTTCTGTGAGGTTTGATTTTTGACAAAGACATATTAGAAAATTTTTTGTTAATTTTTGTTAGTCTTTACTTATTCATTTTAGTTACTATTTACTTGTTTACTTCATAACATAACTATAATTTACAATATTGCCTTTGAAATGAAGGCAAGGGGTGTTTACAGGTTCTTGACTGCTAACTACAAGATCTGATGATCCAGTTCCAAATAATTAGGGAACTTATACAACAAGAAACCTTTTTATATGCCTAATATCTGAAATTGAATTAAACAATTAATGGAAGCAGGAAGTGTACTCTACCAAATAAAATAGTACTCTTGAAACCAACACTTAACCTTCCTTCCGTAGAAAAACGCCATTTTCAAAATAAGATACTTACTAACGTAAGTCAAATAGAATAACACGATGACAAGGTAAGCAAACAAACTTTAGAAAATAAATGTGTTTCACAAATAATCCATCCCCACTAAAATATGACTTTTATCTTCCAAAAACTTTTATTATTGTAAAGTTAATTTGTGGGCACCCGGTATGTTTGTTTTTATTTTTGTAAGTGATTTAATGTATATTGTTCATTACTCACTAAACAACTTGTTTAAAGTAGTATTACGTTGCTAACTTTTAACAAATGTTTATTTTAATTGAAATGAAATAAGATAAAACACATAATACATACACAGAACATAATCTTATATAAGAATAACGTGGGAACTTTGGAGGCCGGTGGGCTAGAGCATTGAGTACCTAGGGAGAAATCAATTCCTTTCAAAGAAAAGTCTGTTAAAGAAAAATCCCTTAATTTTATTCTTCAATTCTTGGAATTTGTCTTGAAAGAAAAACTTAGGGGACTCAAAAAAGATGCCTTAGGGAGTTAAAAAGTAATATTAATAAAAAGTATTATTTCAACGTTTTAATAACTGTTTTTCAAGTTGTATAGAAGTAATTTCATTGTAGAATAAATTCAACAGTCATTCATTGAGGAAGTTGCGATATATGTTAAAATATAATCTTTTAAATGGCCTTAATATGTTTGCAATAAAGTCATTGAAGGTGTTTTTTCACAACAGAATTAACTTTCAGAAACTATGTAATTTAAGTGAGGAAAATAAACAATGATAGTCAAATTGGTTCAAGTTTTATAATATGTAAGGGTATAGTAAAATGGTGCTACTTAGAGTAAAATTGGAGATCTTTTGGATAACATTGGTTTGATCTGAATCATCAGCATCACAGGACGTGTAATAGAATTGATAACACTCTTATAGAAAATAAAGTTAAAGTAAAAGGCATAATAGTTAATCTTTCGTGCCCAGTCAAAGAAATCAAAGCAATAAAGATAACAAATGTTTGAGTTAACTGCAGAGTAATTTAGGCACTAAATAAAACTGTTTATCAATCGATTAGTTGGAAGTATATACAAATCGATTGAATATCTATACAACTTTATGTTACGATACACTTTCAGTACAAACAGCTAGTCCTGTTTATGTCACAAAATAAATTAGTTTATCACTTGAACCATAACGTTGTTTTTTGTATGAATCCACGTGATTTATTCCGTACGATAATTTGTCTACATATATTGTTAAATCACAGGACGATGGAGGATCTTAGACTACAGATATTTACCCAAGGGACTCAGGATGAATGAGGTTTTAATTTGTTAATTTCAGCCAGATATAAGGCAAAATTTCCCCTCCAGAAAATTATGATAAATATAAAACGCAGCTTTAATTGCATTTAATTGCAGCTTTAATTTGCACATGTAATTTAAAAGTCTGTTTTGATTACGTAATAATATGTGTTCTTACTTTCATACTGATATACCAAATATTTGGTTTGGAGAGGTTGTTAAAAAGACCTAATATGATTCTAAAACATGAGGGAGGACTCCGTGGGTGGTTAAATTTCCCACTCCAACACAAATTCCCCTCAGTCAAATTTAAATCGGATGATGTATTTGTGAAATGTGATGATGTAATATTACAACATTATTTTTGATAATTTTGCAAAGCGAAGGATTATCCACTTATATTTAGTACAATAACTTGTTTTGTTATCATTAGTAATTTGATCGATGTAGCATTATATTTTATTATCATGAAAATATTTTCTTATGATATTGTGCCCAGTTTTTCCCCCTCTCTCTGTTGATCACTATTCCGATAACCAATCAAAACACGATTGTCACTCACGTCCGAAAAGTGACAATTGAAAGTTACTGGGATGTTCACCTGTCAAAACAAAGAATTTGATTAACGCTTTTTTTAGAGGACTACTGCTTATTACATTTTTAAGTATAACAATTATTAAATTGAGTTTTTCATCGAACCATAATTGTGGAATTGGAAAGACTACTGTGGTTGGTAATATATATGGATTACCTGGATTAAACATTAAATAATGTTTTGTATAAAAAGATTTAATAAAGATCTAATTTAAATATTTTAAAACTGAGTTAACCATTTGGAAGTTTAAGTTGGAAAGATTTGGTTGATTCTATCATAAATGGTGGACAGGAAGTTTAATAAATACCTGTGTATGTCATCCAAGAATGTTTTTCAGATTTATAATTTGCCAGTCTCATTTAATGCTTTTGTATTAGTAAAGTTGTTACCTGTGTTAGCTTAGGACAATTCATTGCATTTTACCAATGAATTGTAAATGTAATTTTAGTAATTGCCAGTTTGACCTAATCGTGTGCAAACGTATTATTAGGAAAAGTCATACAAATTTTAGTACTATAAAATATACTCACCAGTGTTACGTTTTCAATAGTCGTGAACGATTTATCCATACTGATTCATAGGAGGGGTTTTGTGGCTTTATAAACAAAATCGTAGTTCCAGACGGTCATGAAAAGGCTCGTGACACTATTCGTTTAGGTGAAATAGATTCAAACTCTCATTTTAAGGGTCTTATTAAAGTTTTGTAGACTCTAGATATTGTATGGAATGTTATTTTGTTTCGAGTTATAAATACTAAAAAACCTTTTTGTATGGAAACAGTTTTGTTGCATTTTGATTTGTATAGTTTATAAAATTGAAATATTCAACCTGTAACCCCATAAACGTTTTAATTTATTTATAGTAGTAAAGAAATAATACTAAAAAAAATTTAAAAAAACAATATCAAAGAATTCCTATGCTCAACAAACAATTGACCACGACTGTGTCAATCCATCAAATCATGTTTGTTTTATTATAAGTGTTTGTGATACTAAATATTAATTACGAATTTTTTGTTGTGTCAACTTTGATTGTTTTATAACCATTAATTATATCTTACGAATCAAATATGTTATTCATTTTTAAATGTAGTAGTAGACATATGAATTTAAATAAAAACAATTCACAATCAATAATATTAAAATTACAAATAACAGAATTACTATATATCAACAAAAATAATAATTACTTCATTTACGATTAGTAAAAGCCAAGTACATCCTAATTATGGATTCATAATGATATTAATTTAGACTATCTAAAATGTATAACTTTTAACGCACACTTGTAAAATTAAAAACAATTATTAAGCAAATATATATAATTATTAGTAACAGGTACTTTAAAAAAATGGTTGGCAGCCTCTCTTTACCTTTCTTTGCCAGCCTACATAGACTATAGCTCTGAGCGTGGAACGTATCCAGCAAAGCAAGGGGTGAGTCGTTACAGTACGAGTTGTATAGTACTGATACAATGTACATGCCAGGATTGGGATTGGAACCCACTACGAGGCTGCTGCCATTGCTCCTGAGTCCGTCGCCTTAACCTCTAAGCTAACGACTCACAACATTAAAATGGCTTCAACCCTGCTTTATCAACTTTATTTAACCCTTGTTGATAAACCTTATTTCTTTGATTGTTTTATTTTATATTGGGATCAAATTTAATAGCTATTAACAACATTAAAAGTCTAGTCAACAAAAAACCTACTTTGATATGAGTAGCTAATAAAAATATAGTTGCAGCTTTTTTATAATAGGTTGAAATTATACTTAAATACAAAATATTTAACTTGATTTTCCCTTTTTTTAACGTCTCCAGCATTTTTGTTTTCAGACTACACCAGCGCTTCTAGGAGAAACGGTCCAAACCCTTCAAATGTTTGGTTTTTCGTTTTTTTATTCGTTTATAGAGATATAGTTTGGTAGCCTAAAGTTATCCATCTATACAATGTCGTCCACAATAGCAACAACAACAAACAACCAAAAAGGGTAATAATATGAGGAAACTATGTTTAATACCTCCATGAAGTTTCCAAGTAATGCTACAACTAACAATACCACTCCTCACTCCGACTTATTATATTGGACGTTTTCAAACATATTTTGTTAAGAAAATATTTATAATTTAAATGAGATAAGTAAAATTATACTTCAATTCCGTGTTACCTCATATGCATATATTTTAGGCCTTTTTTTACAGGGCCAGAAAATGTTGTACTTATTCTGAAATGGAAAATAGCTAATTAACTATACCAAAGTTATCTGTAAACTAGCATTGTTATCTAAGGTCATAAATAATGTCAATATTTGAAGAAAGAATAAAACTAAAAACTCAGAAAGTAGAGCTAAAAAATTACTTTGATCAATATTACTACTTCAATATACATTTTACAGTTTTGATGTATTTTTATTGGTCTACGTTCTTTAAAGGGAGACTATTATTACTGACTGAGTTATTATCAGTCTGAGTTTTTGCTGGATGGTAAAGTAATGGACAAGTCGTTGGCTACCTACTACACTATCTTTGTCAAATTTAAAAAAAACCAACATTTGTTTTGCTTGTCTACGCCAGTGTAATTGGTTATTTAACGTCGTTAGAGGACAACTGTCCTAAGCTCTCAAAGTCTTGTAGGCGCCCAGGGAACCAAAACCGTGACAAATGGCACAGAAGTCCAACACTTTAACCGTTAGGCTTTACCACACAAACAGCTCATATCAACAATTCATAATAAAGTGGCCTGAGGATACTAAACCAACTTATTCGATAATCTTTATAAAAATAAATCCCAATTTCCCATGGTCACGCCATAACTTGAGAATGATTGCACAAAATTTAACAATTTTTTTTGTCTTTGTTAATGTCAGGACAAGGTTTTTATAACAGTAAATTTTTAATCCAACCTAAGGGTTCTGTCCTACTGGCCTTCAAAGTTCTCATTGATTTTATCAAAATTCAACAAAGTTAGTAACAACAAACAGCTGATAACAAGGATTACATCTATACATACTTGAAAGGCATAAACATATGTTCATTACGGAAATAACAAATCTACTTGATTTGCAACTCAAACTCTTTTTTTGATGCCGAAGTTAGCACTATACAAAAGTTGGCAAGTGAGCGTAACGAACGAGCTTCCCCGGGAGGTGAGTGAGCGAAGCGAACTAGGTCATCTTGAAAATGAACGAATATTTGACATAAAACAAATTCAATGACATTAGGACAGAACAACGTCTGTCGGGCCAGCTAGCCCGACAGACGTTATTAATAATAATAATAATAATAATAAGGGCCTTTATATGTCATCCTTGAATTTATAAGTGTACTATCTTCTACCGTAGTATCGTTCGTAGCTTCTGTACAGGCGGTGTTCTCAGGCGGTGGCTCTCGTTTGTGGCTGGAGTGATTACAGGTAAAATCGTTGGGAGGTCTTCCTCTTGGGATCGGGCGTAAGGAGGAAGATGTGTCACAAGCCTCGAGATCGGACTAAGGAGGAAACTGTATCACAAGCCCACAATGCAAGTTTCGCTCACTATGTGGCTGTACAGCAGTGGTGGGACCATGCAGACTGCTTGGACGCGTATCCTTGTTCGAGATCTTGTACCATGGGTTGAGCGTGGTCATGCTGATGAGCCTGTATCCAGCAATGGTCGATCAGGGGTGCCTACACGCCCAAATGAAGCAAATGGGTGATAGGAGTTTTAATATGTAGCACGCCACCGGTCTTTAGGCTTGGTGTACCACCCTCTTCCAACCTTTTTGCCTATTAAGCATTTCCTCTATACAAATATGGTATATTTATATACACTTTATATTAGAAGTATAATACATGTGAATTGTATTATTATCTACATTAGTGCCTAAATTATAACCATCCCTATTACATTTTAATAAAGAACAAATTTAATCCACTTTTACGAATAGTGATATTATATTATCTCCTTTTACCTATTTGTATACTTGTTTATTAAGACTCGGCAAAGTGGAAATAGTATAAAAGCTTTCAAAGAAATTGTTCTCACAAAAGCACTTTACTACTTGAGTTAGATTTTATTAAATTGGATGTCTTCCAGAGTTCTCTGTCTCTAAATGTAAGCGCCGAACATTGATGCTACATTTTGCTTAATAAAAGCCTACTGACTGCGATAATAGAAGCAAACCATTATTTATTTGCCTAAAACGATTTAATTTTGATTTAGTTAGATGATTGTTGTGTAAAGTCAGGTGAAAATGTTTTTAGTCAATAATTTTCATAAAAAACATAGAATGGATTCTATCTGTAACAAGGATAACTGTATTTCTTGGAAAATGAATATGATTGTTAGAGTGAAAAAAGGTAATTCGTAAAATTAAAGATATAATTAATTTTATATGGTTTATTTGTTATTAATAATAGCCCTGTGGATAACGTGAAACTGTATATTTAACCTTTACAACTTTACGAGGATGAAGTTTATAAAAAGTAAGGTAATGAGACTTGGCTATTCAATAACTAACTTCGGCGTGGGTTGGGAAGATGGTCTCCTGATTCTATCAAATGTAATTAACTCTTAACAAGTAGACATGCATCAAAACCTGTGTGGTTTCTTTTGAAGTAGACTAGAGCGTTTTTAGAATTTTTATGACTGACCTAAAAACACACGTAATTTTATTTTTTAACTAAGTATATTCACAATAAAATCACTTAATTACGTTAAAGAATGCAAGTAGGAAGGTAAAGTATTCAATTAAAATTTAAATTACCTAAGTGAAAGAAGCTAACTATTACTTTCACTATACAAATTGCATGGATGTAACCAGTGAAGTTGACGGTTGACGATTGTAAGTATATATTATGTGTATACAAAGTTATGATAAAAACTATAACCTATATAATCAAACATATCAATAATTGTTACGATTATTATCCTAGTTAAATTAATTACCCTCCAAACCCACAGGTTTAGAGAATCAAATGTTTATATTTCTATCTTAAACTTCAAATAGATATTTCGATTTCCAACCACACATAAACATACATGTTATTCTGCACTTATGCGTATTATGCTTCAATTTATATACTTGTGTCAATACTTGTACATCCTGATGCGACGAGAGTATTAATAATAACCTGATAGAGTGTCGTAATATTAAAGTGGCAATGGGGAAACAATATCGAAATGTCAATCATAGTGCCTCAGGAAACAGAACTAGTGTGACGGACTGAAATTTTAGGTATGCGATGACAGATTGATTTACCGTAGTAAACCCTTATTTAATCTAATGCTGTACTTTTTAAAAAAATAAAAAAATAAAATTCATTAGTCAGTAAAATAAATAAAACGGTTGAAGATAAGTTTCCATTTGTAAGTACTTTGTTGACAATGTAATTAATCGAGTTTTGTAACATTTCTCTGAAGTATAATTTGTTATTTATAATAGTACAAATAAAATGAGTTTAATAAATCAGTTTTAAACGTTAAAAATATTCATTACATATTGAAGAGTTTTAATTTGGGTTTTTAATGAACTATTCAATTTAGGCCGTTGATTAGTTTAAATATTATTTATTATTTACACAATATACCTGGAGGAAATAAAAGGTTGCGTATGCCCTAACGTATGTCTCTGACTGAAGCTGCTACTAATAACCATACAACTTGTGTAGTTATAAACAGTAAAATGGTTGCACTAGTTTCGTAGGTAATTGCATTCCCCATTTTATACCGTGAGCTTTAACCATAGATTAAGCATCCGATCATTTTGTAAATAGTGGGACTTATTTGAAAGTCAAAGAATAATCATAATTCCACGATGTACGATGTATTTTAATTAATTAAATTGAACTTTAAATCAAATTATATCCCCGTGTACAACCAAAACATTTACATCCATAACTTTATCGTATCAGCATATTCTGAGTGTAATCCGTTCACTATGATTGACATTTCGATATTGTTTCCCCATTGCCACTTTAATATTACGACACTCTATCAGGTTATTATTAATACTGACGTTTGCTGCGTGAGTTAATCCTCGTTAAACGGTGCCCGCCAGCCGTAATCCCTTCTGTTAACAACAGCTGGTTGTTTATCTATGAAATAATAAATCCGCTTACTGTTTGGTCGCCTTTTGTAGGTCTGGGTTGGATTAAACCTTCATGAAACTTGACAATACGTATCCCCGCACCCCTACGCCACACAATGGCTACTGTCTAAATCATATGGTGGACATAATAGCGTCCATTATCAAACTATTGCTAGCGTTGTCAATTTTGGTCATTTACTAGAAAATATTTATAAAAAATTATTTCCAGAAAACCTTTAATAATCACGTTTGAATAGACAGGTGAAATATTAATGCCCGCTGCAAATTGGTAGGGATTTAACTATTTTCTTTCAAAAGAGTAAAAAATGGCACTGACTTCATTTTTGATATTGTTAACAGCAGTCGGATGCTACTTCTCTATAGCAATTTCGTTATGCAAATGAGTTTGTTAACGTTTTATTGATGTATAAAGATGTACACTTTATTATTTCTTGGTAAAATGCCCTATTTTAAAAAAAATATTTGCGCTAGTATACTTTTCTGAATAATATTAAGGGCAATCCACCGTCTTAGTATGTTTCTGGCAAGCTTGCGTTTCATTGAAATATTATTGAAGATCGTATTTGAAACCCTTGAAAATGCAACTTGTTCCTCACAAGTACGATTACACAGAGATGATATAAATATTTGGTCCAGAATAAAATGAATACTATCCACTAGGGAAGTAGGTTATACCCCTAGGATCCCTTGACTAGATTAAAAACGTGTTGAGTTGGCTTGGTCATAAACAGGGTATCGTAAATCCAGTTTATATTTGCGTTCATATTTCTCTGTTTATTTTAACACGATTAAAATACACAGTGCATCCTTTACTGTTATTAAATTTGTTTTAATTCATTTAAAAATAATCTGATCTTGATTCAAGTGTAAAATTAATTTATTAGAGGCTTACATAAATGAACAGCAAGATCCTATAATCAAAGATGCAAAATATAAATTCGATTGAATGGATTGCCAAATATGTTGACACAGTTTATTTGATGAGATTGCAGAGGTTTTACGATTGTGATGAAAAGTTAATAAAGAAATAACTCAGCATTTTTGGTCCAACAAGCAAGCAATATATAATTTTATTTTATTTTAAATCTTGAACTTTTTATCTTAAATTTGTTATTATGACGTTGTTGATGCAATTTTAAATTAGGTTTTTAATAGTCACTTTAAAACGGCTTTACTTGGAAAAAAATTGTACTCACTTATTTTGTATTTACCAAGGTGCACCAAGTTCAACTTTCCAACGCTGAAAGATCTTTAAGTTATGTACTTTTACCGGAAATGACAATTTAATCGTGTTAAGTTTGTCTTATCTAATATTAACCAATAAACAAATTTGCGACTTTAAATACACCACGTACTTACTGGTGTGTAAGCACAACGTAAATGTAAGTATATTTAAAACTGTTACAAGACCATTTAATTACAGTTAATTTTGGTAATTACGGACTGTCGGTGTATTACTGTTGATATCATTATATAATTATGGGAAGATGTTTGGGTGACAATATCTTAAAATGTAGGTGGGACCTTATTTTACAAATATAATTATTTGTATAACAATGACTCTAAGGCTGCTCGAAGTTCAGGGTAATTTCCTTATCAGGAACTTCAGACAGACCTTTTGATTCATATCTTCTATTTTTCTGATATTGTATACGATTTCAAAAAGAAGTAGCAAAGGTGGTAGCAAAACTTGTCACGTGTAAATCTTCACTCAGTGAAATCACTTCACATAGTGTTCATAAATGCTTATTTCTGTTGACAAGTAATAAGTTGTTGTCATTCTCTCCTTTCAAAGGAGACAAGCTTGATAACAGTAACTTCCGTTTATATTATATTAAAACGATTACTACTTTGACTCATACTTTGGATACTATATCATTTTAAAAAGTTTTCTTTTTATATTTTAAGAGGTTAGTGGTCTCTTTTTCCTTATACTTTGTCCGTCTACACGGGCCTCAGACCTGTGCGTAGATCGTGTCAAGCAAAGCAGTGGTTCAAGCAATACAGTCACAGGAGCAATGGTACTAATACAATTTACTAGCCAGGACTGGGATTCACACTTACTGCAAGGCTATACCATGGTTCCAAAGTCCGTTGCCTTGACCCATGCAACTCACCATGGTTATATCATGTGTGTTTCAGTTTAGACTTGATTACATTGTTAAATTTCCGATTCAATTTAAAATACGTGCACATATATACACCACTATATTTACTAACGTTTTGTATTACTAACGATACATATTTAAATTATACGCTACATGTTCATCACAAATTCCTGTATAATTTAATTCATTTATTTTTTATCCTAAAAATGATTTAGGATACGCATAACAAGGGTATTTATTATATTGACAAACGAATAATATATCATCATACAGGGAAAAAAGAAAGACAAATTTGTTGAAACTAATTTTAATTTTAGAACTATTCATTATCATACCAACAAAGCAGTACATAATTAAAAGTATCGTCGTTCAAAACACATCAAAGCTCAACCGTGTTTCGCGGTTCTCCACCTAGTTGTAAGCGGTTACTGGTACTGTAACGATCCCGTCAAACAATAATTATTCACTTTCCAGCCCTCCTTTAAATCGTCAAAAATGTTTATTATGTTATACAAAATAATAAAACACCTTTGAAATAAATTGGTATTATCATGCACTTATGTTATTGTAACTAAAATGTAACGTTATTTCGTGCTGTGCTGATACAATCTATAAGATTTATAACCAAGTACAGCATAAAAATATATACATACTTTTAGTTCATGTTAAATTTATGACTAATTTTTTAAGGATTTCCTTAGAACACATCTGGAAGCAATGCCGTGTAGATGATTTTTACGTAATGATTTTTAATGTTATTTAGTTCATGTCCATGCTTCACAACAGATCCAAACCCAATTACAGTGTTTACAAAAAACCAAGCTCCACAACATTACACGTGCAATGGCTGTGGTTGATTTTCGTTAGGTCCTTTGCATCTTGTTAATATTCAAATAAACAAACACTGTTTATATCAACAATAAACAGACAAATAAAATATAAATGAAACTACATCTTATAAAACATTAAATACAGCGAATATGGACTAATACAAATATTACTGACTGATATTTAAAATTATGTGAAGATAGGAGGTGGCAAATACCGTGACGTTGTTGAGCAGAGGTTTAAGATGGTTTCTATCTTAAATATTGTAACTGTTTTGTTTTTATTTATTTGTTCCTACTAACAATTTATATTTATTACCTGAAGTTAGGTGTAAGAGAGAGCTAAGTTTGTTGTATAAAATTTATACACAAACGATACACCAATAACATATTAGAAACCTACTATAAAATTTGTCATTCTGGTAAAGGACAATAACACATTTCAAAATTATAATATTGAACTAAAAAAAAAACAGTAATCTTACAATGTTATTATTTTAGGAAAGTCAAAATATTCTAATTGATTTTCACTTTAATACTAAAATACTTTACCTAAAAACATGGAATTTCTCCCAGAAACGGGGTAAAATATGGGCTGATATATATATTTTTCTGGTGTCATTATTTTTATTTCATGAAAACCTATAAATTGAATCAAGCAATGTATTATACAACAAGTATATTGCAGTTTTGTAAGAATTAGATCAACACACAATAGGAATCTTATAAATTACTTCAAACTTAAGTATAAAGGTGGCCATACATAATAACGGTTTACATGATTCAATATACTCAAAGTAAAGCTAAATTTGTATTTTGATAAGAGCACATATATTCAGAAACAGGTGATAAATTTAGCGCATCATAATTTAAACGACCCTTTGCAAGTATTTTGTTAAGTCGGGCAACACTCACGAATTTCCCTTGTGAATGGACGGTATAAAACTCTTACCCTATTCTATTGTCAAATGTAAAACTTGAATATTCTGTCCATTTAAGGATACGAAGTTTATATTGAGTACTGTCACGTTTACAATGCGATTTCCATTTGATCTTCATTATTGCTGCTAATTGTATCGTACCTTGAATATTTAGGCTACACAATTAGTGAACTCAGCTACCACCTACCATCCCATAGCTCCGAATATTCTACAAATATTTTGTTTTACTTTTTTACTTTATCAGACCGTCCATGATAAGTTTCATTCTTCACAAATTAATATTATAAAATATATCTAAAAAGTAGCACATTATATGAGACCCGTAAGGATGTGCAACTAACCTTTCCATATTAAGTAGTCTTATATCATGGAGAATAGGAATATCGCATTAAACGTTTTTAAGGCAAACATTATAGATTCAAAGTATTTAAAGGGTTAAGTTACGCTCAATTAAATTGAATGTCTTCCACAAGCCTTCATTTTAAGTACTGTTACAGTTTCCGAACTGAAAACCCTGATGATTGTAATACTAGAATCAGCTATTAACCTCTTTCTTCGAAGGAGACTGGCAATTCTATAATAAGAAATTATATTACCCTTTATTTTTCATAAATGTTTCTTATTGATGATGACCAAAATAAAAAAAAACATTTATTTTATTGGGGAAATGTTAATTCATCAACTAAATATTTAAACTTAATACATAAATCTTCCCTCAGTAAATTAATCCCGTATGCCTTGTTTATATTATACGTTGCTCAAATATTTCCTTATAAATTAAAAATATGTTATAAACTTACAATAGTTATTATAAATTGAGGGACTTTGATAATCCCTTTAAATATTTTTCGGCAAAAAAAGTTAATTACACTCCAAGAAAACAGGACAAAAGGCTTCATGGGGAGTGCAGACTTACGAATTTTTTTTAAGTTTAATTATCTCTCAACCAATTCACATTCAGCAAAAGAACTTGTCTAAAGGGAGACTTTTTGACGGCAATTCTTAAATGTATAATTAATTGGAAGATTTCACATTAAAACTTTAATTTAGACCACAAAAACGATCGTTTAAGTAGGTAGGGTTTTTTATTAAGCTGTTCATACAGTTCTCAAGATTTTTGTATGTTATAATTTTTGTTGATAAGTTTCAATACAGATCTATGAAAATGGGCAAATCTGATTTGAAAGTTCGCACTTTATATATAAAACATATAAGAATACTTTAATGAGTTCAGAACACTAAAGCAAAATTTCACCATAAATTATTTTTCAGCAATATGTTAAATACACAATATTAAACCAAAATCCACCTATGGTAAAATACCATGCACAAGATATGAAGTTGTCTATATGAAGTTAAACACAAAATTCTGTCCTTGGAACCAATGTAGTCACTTTTTGTACATATTCTAAGCTCTGTAGTACCCTAAAGGTTTTTGTTACATTAATTGCAAGGCCGAAGGTCTAAGGTCAGGGCATGGGTGTAAAAACCCAAAGATATAATCTTTGAGGCTCCGGCCTACCCTTATCACGTGGCACGAAGTGGGAGATTTATAGTTTTATATTTAACGAAGGCTAAATAAACCTAGAGTCAAAGTTAAGGTCTCATATTACTAAAGAAAATTATTTAATTTTAATTTTTTTTAAGTCAATGGTCTTTTAATTTTAGAAAATTAAGTTTTCTAAACAATAATAACTTAAGAGGGGAATAGTTATTTATGTATTAAGAGCAAGAGCGTAAAGTATATATTTATCACTTGAGGAAAACTGTTACAGCGCGTAGGGTTCACGAGATCGAGGTTATACATCCAAGTTAGTAATGTAGCGTGGTCCAAACCAACAATCAGTCAGCTACATGTTACCGTCAGCGCGTAAACAAGTAGTCGCAGATCAGCTGTTTTACCAAGTGTTATCGCAAAGAAGTACTGTATGAGCGGTTGTTAGAAATATAGTTTTAAGTTCTAAAACCTACAATTGTAGTAATATTTATAATTTTACATTCCGATTGGACATTGCATTGAACATATTGAAGACGGTAAGATTAACCCTGCAGATCTGCAAAGTATTTATTTTTAAGCCTTAATATGACTATTTGAAAATAGTACTTTGGCTTATGATCTAAGTTTAAAATATTTCGAGGCCGTAAACCAATTAGTAGCTATTGCGAATTGAGTGATATTACCTACCGAGCATAATTGCTACGTTTCACGTAATATGTCCTTGGTAAAAAAGATTCCAGTAAACGGTTTGTTTAAGTAAACGAGGAGCTCAAAATAAATAAATAAATAAATAAGGTCTTTATTTGGCAAGCGTTAATCAAAGTATAAACTCTGTTTTTCATTACAACTTTTGTCAGAAAAGAAAATAAAATAACATTACATTCCATAAAAACAAAACGAAAAATAAAAAGTAAATATCCAGGTCAGACGAACACTTCCTTTACATATTCCTTAAACCTAAAATAACTGCACTCTTTTAAGGTG
Source organism: Allygus modestus (assembly GCA_963675035.1). Lineage (NCBI taxonomy): Eukaryota > Metazoa > Arthropoda > Insecta > Hemiptera > Cicadellidae > Allygus > Allygus modestus. The sequence continues at coordinate 429,264,666 of OY776112.1, read as the reverse complement.
GATGGCAAAGCATTGTACTTTTTTGGGCCAAAGTACCTAAACCCTTTTTTCCCCGTTTCCAGTTTTGTCTTTGGCAGGTGCAATAGGCTGTCCTGTCGGGTACTACGCTCTTTAATTTCGTGCCTAAAGACCAACTTCCTCCTAAGGTACTCAGGTTTTCCCGTCTGTAGAACTTTGTGAATCAAGTTGACAGTTTGCATATCGGAGGAGCCCATAATTGACAACACCTTGGAGTTCAATCTGTACTCACTAATGTGATCAAATTTTTTCAGGTTATAGACAAATCTAAGCACTCTGTTCTGCAGCCGGGAAAGGAACGTCAAATTTTCCTGAGTAAGGCAACAGGCAAAAGCAGGAAGAGCATAGTATATTACAGGAAAAATGGTTGAACGGACAATTTCCAGCTTAGAAAGTTCTGGCAAAATTGAGCTTAATCTGCGAAGGGTTTTCAAACGGATTGTTACTGTTTTACAAATAGCTTTTACATGTTTAGAAAAATCAAGTTGGGAATCAAGAGTAACACCAAGAATCTTAAGAATATTACTTGAAGTCAGTGGTTGGCCGTCAACAAAGATACACTGCTCAACACAACTATTTGTTGATTGAGCACCAGAAGATGACCTATCTACTAACAAGACGGAACATTTACTGGAGTTCAATAGAAAACCATGATCGTCCGACCATCTATTTACACTCTCTAAATCAGTGTTGATACAACGGACAGCTTCAGCTACTTCTGAGGGCTTAAAAGAAATTAGCAGTTGAGAATCATCCGCATAAGAATGTAAAGCACAGTGGCTCAAATGATCTTTCAAATCTGCTGTGTATATAAGGAAGAGAATCGGTCCCAAGCAACTGCCTTGAGGAACACCGACAAACCTAGAAAGTGCTGACGAGAACTGCCCGTTAACCTTTGTACGTTGAGTACGACCGGTCAAGTATGATGAAAACCACTTAACTGAGATATCATCAAACTGATAAAATCTTAGCCTTGCAAGCAGCAAATCGAAATTCACCGAATCAAAAGCCTGGGAGAAGTCAAGAGAAGTCATCACACTCTCTAAGCCCTTATCTTTTGCTGCGATAATTTCATCAATAACATTAAGGAGTGCTGAGCAAGTGCTAAACCCCTGCCTAAATCCTGACTGTGTTTCAGGAAGCAATCCTTCGGATTCTAAATGAGAGACTAATTGCTCTGCCACAGCCTTTTCCAGTATTTTGGAGATGACGGGGAGGATTGAAATAGGTCGGAAGTCAGAAACCAAAGAAGGGTTCAGGGTTTTAGGGAGAGGAACTACCACGCTCTGCTTCCAACTAGAAGGAAAATTGCCAGTGTTCAGTGATGCATTGATCAGGTGAGTAACTGCTCCAATACAGAAAGGGCTTAATCCTCTGAGCATTTTTATGGATATTCCATCCACGCCAAATGCAGTACTTGTGATACTGTTCATTAACTCCTTTACCTTACTTTCTGATACAGAAGAAAAAGTGAAAGGTGATTTTATCCCTGCACATTTATTTCTGTTAAAGAATCTTATTTTTTCTGTGTTCGCAGTCTTGCTACAACCCATAGTTGAGAAGTAATTGTTTAAATCTTCTAGTCCAATTGAATGGTCTTTTGCTTCAACTGAACTCATTACGCCACCAGCTCGTAAAGTAGCCCAGAAGGTCTTAGGGTTTTTTGTGTCCAGATTCTCAGCAAAATACTTTCTCTTTGCTGATCGTATGGCCACATTTAGTGCATTGCGAGCCCTGCAGTAAGCATTTCTTGAAGCCTGTGCTTTCAGAGACAGGTAGTCATTTTTACATTTGTTCTTTTTCCTTGTGAGATACTTTATATTTGAGTCTCTCCAAGGAGATTTCTTTCTCGTTATTCTTTTTCTCACCATAGGGGCACATTCATCATACACTTGAATTATATTTGTAGTTATTGCATTGGCGATATCGTTAACGTTTTGCTGTGTCATTATGATATCCCAGTGTATGTTAGTAGCAACGTCAAGAAACTTATCGCCATCAAAATCTCTGAAATTTCGATATGAAATCAACTTTGCTTTGGATTTGTACTTATTGCAAGGCACGTCACAGTAATTCAGCTTGTGGTCAGTGATCCGTTTTCCATTTTGAGTAAAAATGTTGGAAGTATCAACCAAACCTACTTCAAAATTATGGGCTTTATCAACAATAATCAAATCAATCAGTGAAGATGAACTTTCTGTAACACGTGTGGGCTCTTTAATGATCTCAGCAAGGCCCATTGATTGAAGAATTCTCTCTAGATATTTTACATCTGCCCTTTTTTTGTCTAGCAGATTCACATTCAAATCACCCAACAAAATCACTGAATCAACATCCGGTGACTCATCGATGTACAGAGCGTGGATTAAGGAGCTTAAGGTCGAATAAGGAACGTCTGGAGGTTTGTATGCAATGCAGATGAGGAGCTTCAAACCTTTAAGATTAACAACACCACTGATATATTCAATACGGTTGTCAACATTTTGAAGACAAAGGCGAACAAACTTAATTCCTTGCTTCACATAGAGGACTACACCACCACCACCATCTCCCAAATCAATGGGTCTATCGCTACGATGAAGAGAATAGCAAGGCACATCATAAACATGAGAGGGGGTCTCCGGAGATAACCATGACTCCGTGATTCCCAACAAGTCAAACTGGAAATCATCTATCACAGAACATAGCTCTTCAAAACCTGTATTTATAGATCGAATATTTACATGCGCTACTCTGCAAGTATTGGTAGATTCACGTTGTCGTTTCCCGACGGGTTACTACTCAAAGAGCGAGAAACTGCAACATCAGTATGTGATACCTGAGGGCTGGGACACACACCTTTTGGCTCAGCGGACACAGCTTCGTGAATTATTTTCAATGAATGAAAAATAAGATCACCAAAACAGAAGTTCCCCTTTCGACTCAAGTGAATCCCGTCCCGCGCTTGATGATGATATTGAACCACAGCGCTAGTGTCAAGGAACTCAACATTGAAATTATTACACATCAACATCAACTGTTCATTAAAGTAGAAGAGAGCTTTCTGACTTATATCCTTCCTTGTCAGAACACTATTTAAAATGATGATAGAGTTCGGAAACATTTGTTTTGCAGTGCTCAACAGGTCAGCCATAGAGTGAAGCACCGCGCGCTTACCCCACCCGCCATTATACCCAGGCCCACCATTATAACCAGGCACAAGGTTGTTAGTGCCAACAAGAATGTATATTATTTTGGGTTGTGCAGATTGATATTTCCCAAGTTTACCCGTAATATGTGAAATTTTAGCACCCGGGTTTACATCCACGACAGCCCCACCATCTGCACACCTTTTCCCTGAGTAACGCAAAAGTGAATCCCCGATCAACAAAACATTGGACATTGGGCCTTCCTGGATATTTTCATTTTCATTTGCTTGCATTGAACACCTTTTACTGCTTGTGACACTTGAAACCACTCCTCTAACATTTGAGTGCACGATATTGCGATGAGAAGTGGTTTCTTTACCCATCTTAGAACTACTTCCGTTTGGCACATTTACAGGTACCCCAGTTTTGTCTGTTCCCCGTTTAAATGACTTTTTTTGCCATTTACCAGATGCATTGCATACTATTGTATCATTTACAAAATTGCCCTCCAACTCAAGAGCTTGAAAACGACTTGTACATTTTTCAGTTTTGTCAGTTTGGCTAAAATACATGTCATTTCTGGTCTTTTTTATAATGGCAATTACCATAATAACTCTCTTTACATATTGAATGAATTTATTATTGTTTTACTTTATTCCTAATAATTTGTTAACAACTTATTCTCACGTTGTTCCCTAATAATTTTCCGAAAATAATTGTTCGTTTTTCATCTATTAAAAGTACTGATAACGTTAGTCATACGCAGGAAAGTTACGGTCAAGGTAAAGTAATGACAGACCATGGGATCGTATAAGACAAAAATCTATGTGATGGACTGGAATTTCACATACTAGATGAAAAGTTGATTTACTCCATTGAGACGGTATCTTTAGTTTTATTATTATACCGGGTGTCCATCCTGGACTGTTTTAAGATCTCGGCGGCCCTTAGCTTGACCTTATCACTCACCGGATATTAACCCAATGGACGTTGACCGTATCTTTAGCTTTATTATTATACCGGGTGTCCATCCTGGACTGTTTTAGGGTCTCGGCGGCCCTTAGCTTGACCTTCTCACTCACCGGATATTACCCCAATGGACGTTGACCGTATCTTTAGCTTTATTATTATACCGGGTGTCCATCCTGGACTGTTTTAAGATCTCGGCGGCCCTTAGCTTGACCTTATCACTCACCGGATATTAACCCAATGGACGTTGACCGTATCTTTAGCTTTATTATTATACCGGGTGTCCATCCTGGACTGTTTTAAGATCTCAGCGGCCCTTAGCTTGACCTTATCACTCACCGGATATTACCCCAATGGACGTTGACCGTATCTTTAGCTTTATTATTATACCGGGTGTCCATCCTGGACTGTTTTAGGGTCTCGGCGGCCCTTAGCTTGACCTTCTCACTCACCGGATATTACCCCAATGGACGTTGACCGTATCTTTAGCTTTATTATTATACCGGGTGTCCATCCTGGACTGTTTTAAGATCTCGGCGGCCCTTAGCTTGACCTTATCACTCACCGGATATTAACCCAATGGACGTTGACCGTATCTTTAGCTTTATTATTATACCGGGTGTCCATCCTGGACTGTTTTAAGGTCTCGGCAGCCCTTAGCTTGACCTTATCACTCACCGGATATTACCCCAATGGACGTTGACCGTATCTTTAGCTTTATTATTATACCGGGTGTCCATCCTGGACTGTTTTAGGGTCTCGGCGGCCCATAGCTTGACCTTATCACTCACCGGATATTACCCCAATGGACGTTGACCGTATCTTTAGCTTTATTATTATACCGGGTGTCCATCCTGGACTGTTTTAGGGTCTCGGCGGCCCTTAGCTTGACCTTATCACTCACCGGATATTACCCCAATGGACGTTGACCGTATCTTTAGCTTTATTATTATACCGGGTGTCCATCCTGGACTGTTTTAGGGTCTCGGCGGCCCTTAGCTTGACCTTATCACTCACCGGATATTACCCCAATGGACGTTGACCGTATCTTTAGCTTTATTATTATACCGGGTGTCCATCCTGGACTGTTTTAGGGTCTCGGCGGCCCTTAGCTTGACCTTCTCACTCACCGGATATTACCCCAATGGACGTTGACCGTATCTTTAGCTTTATTATTATACCGGGTGTCCATCCTGGACTGTTTTAAGATCTCGGCGGCCCTTAGCTTGACCTTCTCACTCACCGGATATTACCCCAATGGACGTTGACCGTATCTTTAGCTTTATTATTATACCGGGTGTCCATCCTGGACTGTTTTAAGATCTCGGCGGCCCTTAGCTTGACCTTCTCACTCACCGGATATTACCCCAATGGACGTTGACCGTATCTTTAGCTTTATTATTATACCGGGTGTCCATCCTGGACTGTTTTAAGGTCTCGGCGGCCCATAGCTTGACCTTATCACTCACCGGATATTACCCCAATGGACTTCTGTTGGGGCTAGGAGGAGCAATATTGACAATCACTGATAAGATGTTGGTTTAGTTTTTGAGCGGAAATTAAATTTTGGCTAGATATGCTAGGGGCCACACGTGAAAATGTACTGATGTGGTATGTATTGTAAATAAAACTCTATTTGTTGCACCGTCTTAAAAATCTAAGCGTATACTTGCATCCCTGATGGTTTCCATTTTATTACACATAAAAATCAGTCCATAACTTTACAGACACCTGGTATATGTTTATTTTACCACGGAAGTCCATTAATTTTTCTATATCTTATATCTCAAAAGTCATGATATTACCTCTGGTAACAGTCACTATCATAAGTTTTGTATGAATATAATCAAAAAGATATTTTAATCATTTTAAAATAATGCTAAAACAAGTAAATTTAAAAAATAAAATTAAAAAATGTGTTATATAATTATAGTACTAAAACCTGCAATTGTAGTAATATTTATTATTTTACATTCCGATTGGGCATTGCATTGAAAATTATCATCTACAAACATCTAATTTAATAATAATAATAATTTAATAATTTATTAATTTTATTATTTTAATTTTTTGTTTATAACCACACTACATGTGTTTATAGGTTATGACGCAGATAGCTAGGGCCTTCTGGTCATATTAAGGTAATTCTCATATGATTATATTGGTCCTGCTGGCCAAAATAATTATGACGGTATTATATACTAAATGCTGTTATATTACTTCAAATTATGTTTTATATGTGTTACGAATAAATAATATGAAACTAAAAGGGATCCTTTATTTTGTACAAAAACAAACCTTCAATTTATTTAACTATTTTACCTTCTTACCTAAGTAAATACACTACAATTTGCCTATAACTGAATTATATCAGAACATGCTAAGTGTAATCCGTTTAGCGACGTTTGCTGCGTGAGTTAATCCTCGTTACACGGCGGGCGCCCGCCGTAATCTCTTCTGTCAACATTGCCTGTTTTTATTAATATAAAGTATAGATTTTGTCCCGGTACAGTTGTAAGAGATCGTTCACTTATTCTTCTATAAAAAGGTATATTGTTAGCATTATTATCCATAAATTACTTTAATTAAAAGTAGGCCTATTTATTTTACTCATGTTGGTCATTTTGTCCTGGAAAAGGAATGACTGATTTATACTGAGGCGTTATATTACCTTTATTCTCGCCTCCAGTTCAAATACTAATTTTATATGACGTTCAGATTTTGACGCCAGCTTGCGTCATGTTCTATACTCAAAAGTACGAAGTGTTCACATAGTAAAAGTCTTGACATACCAAGCTGCTACTCCACGTGTTTCAGTCGTTAGCATTGTCGAAGAATTAAATAGCTTACAGATCAAAAACACAGAACATTTTCACAATTTAACATGTAATACTAAAAACGGTTCTTACGGACTGACGACGGTAACAATGTCAATGTCGCCATTTTATCACGATGCAGTAGCCTCGCAGAGGGTGTGTACACGTGTAATTAAAATGAGGTTTCATATTACAAATGTGGTTATATCATTATTTTGTGTGGTTTCTAAAATAAACTACTATAGCTAAATAATGTTATGGTTTAACACAATTAACGAGAATTGGTTGACGGTAAACTCTTTTTATATCTGTTTTTTACCAGTTAGATAACCAGTTGATTGAATAATTTTGTGTCCTTGATATGTGAGCCAGATATTTTTTTTAAATAGGGTGGCTGCCTCTTTTTCCTTTCTTTACCAGGCCACATAGACTATGAAACTGTGCGTGGAACGTATCCCACGACAGGGTCGCTGCCATGGTCCCGGCGTCCACAATGCCAACGACTCACTAAGTTTACTGACTATGGCTAATGTTTGCTGTGATGTTTTGGATTGTAAAGAATATTAAAAATGACCGTTGAGAATTACTGATATTTAGGATTAAACTGTGGATATCCTTTGAGTCCTCTAGGATACCTTGATCTTAGTCTATGAACCCCTTAGTTTTAACCTCCCAGAAAAGAGTGCAAAGAAAATTAATAGTCCAGTTCATTTAAACAACACAATTTCTTAACCTAGAAGTTTGAAATAACAAGCAGAATTTTGTTAGAGATTTAAAAAAAAAAACATTTTATAAAACATAACCAAATTCCCGAAATTTCCTAGTTGGTGAAAATCCGTCATCTTGGATTTTATACCCCACAAGTGTTTTTTTTTTAGTTTTTTTTACATATAATATTTTAAGAAATCGATTTTTGGTTTTCAACATTGACTTCAGCTTAAAAACAAACAATTTGGCGTTTTGATAATTTCCCTACGTCAATTGGTTGCAGAGATATTGAACGTGCTAAACACAGCACGTTGTCCAATCTATTGTTATGGAGAAAAAAAATATCTCACTTATTTATGACCGTATACTGACGAAAGTTGGTACATGGATTCATTTGGTTGTTGTCTATTGGTATTTGCACACAAAAATGAATTTTCAGCCGATGGTTCCCATAGCAGCAAACCTGCGTACTTAGCCCCCAGGTTATTCTTATGGAGAATAATTAAACTTGTATATACCGCTTATTTGAGAATGCATCTCTATAAAACTTGATAAGTGGCTTTATACGGTGTATATACATGCACTGGAAATTCGCTGAGTCCACAGTTTTGCTGCGACGGGGGTATTTTTATTTACCTTGGAAAAATCTCATAATCAGGCAATAAGATTATCAGCAATAACATGGGGAATAAGTACACGGGTTTGCTGCAACAAGGAAAACAAATTATAATATTTGTTTTTCATGCAAATACCAATATAACTCAAATATTTGAAGCTGCATACCAAGTTTTATTAATTTATTTTCATAATTAAGAGAGGCATAACATTTTACTTATCCTCCGTAGAAATAATATGGGATCTGAGAACGCAGGCTTGCTGCTACGGGAAAAATCAGCAGAAAATTGTCCTTTGTCTGCAAATGTCAATAGACGACAACCAGATGAAGCCATATACTAACTTTCGTCAGGATACGTTCACAAATAAGTGAGATATGAAATTGTTCTTTTTCTCCATAAAAATAACATTGGACAACGTACTGTGTTTAGTACTTTCAATATCTCTGTAACCAACTGACACAATCATCAAAATACCAAATTGTTTTTGGGGTTCAAAATCTAAGATGGCGGATTTTCCCCAAGTTTTAAATTTTGGGAATTTGGATGTGTTTTATAAAATGGTTTTCTGAACATCTCCACTAAAATTCAGCTTGTTATTTAACATTTTCGGGTCGATGCCTATTTGCCCTGGACTATAAAGTGATTGAAAAGTGTTTCTTTCATATGTCCATTGTAGTTGGTAATAGATGTCAACAAATGCAGCTGAGGTCTCATTTTTACCAAACGTAACATAAGATTTTTTTAGCGAATTTCCCCTATAGGGAAGAAGCTATTACCGTAGGTCTCATGGTAATATTTAAGCCCAAGACCATGATAACTTTTTGTTTTGAGGTCCCTAGATGCCAAAAAAACTATTCGTTCAAATTTATATAATGTATATATATGTATATATGATATATGAGTGCCCGTGAATGCGATAACTTGAGTAAAAGACGTCCAATTTCGATGAAATTTGGCTCAAACGTGTACTTTAAGATCGAAAACCAGAAAAATCGGACCATGAGAAGGGGGGAAGGAGCCTTTGTGGGAGTTTTCAATTTTCCAAAAATCAGTTTTTTGCGTTTTTCACCCTACAATTTAAAAAAACGTAATTTTGGTTTTGATCATGTTATAGAGCTTAAAAAACAAATAATACTGTATTTTGAATTATTAACATAGGTTAAGTGGTTGCGGAGAAAATCCAAAAAAAATCATAAAATCTTCCATGTTAATCTTTGCATTTCCTCAGTTCATTTTCATGTAAACTTCACATTTGATTTTACCAATCAGTTCAGCTCCACAAAATAATTTGTTGTGTGTTTAAATTGTGATTCTAACCCAATCATTGCAGAGATATTCAAAGTGCTAAACACAGTACGTTGTCCAATGTTAGCCTTATGGAGAATAAACAAAATTTGATATCTCGATTATTTATAATGTATATTGATGAAAATTGGTATGTGGCTTCAGGTAGTAATGGTATATTGATATGAGTAAACAAAATTATTTTTGTTGATTATTTCCGTAGCAGCGAACTTGGGTACTCAGTCCCCATTTTATTCTTATGGACAATAAGTAACATGTAATGACTCCCTTAATTATGAGCATTAATTAATAAAAATTTGTATGTGGCTTCACCATGTTGAGTTATATTGATATTTGCATAAAACTCCATTTTTTTGTTCCTTGTTGCAGCAAACCTGCTCACTCAGCCCCCTTGTTATTCTTATGGAGAATAATTAAAATGTTATATAGCGATTATTTATGATTGAATATTGATGAAACTTGTGGTATGTGGCTTTGCCTAGTTAAATAATATTTATATTTGCATAAAAAACAATTATTTTTGTTCCTTGTTTCAGCAAACTTACGTACTCATCAGCAATGTTATTCTTATGGAGAATAATTAAAATTGTATGTATCGCTTATATGTGAATATATTTTTATGAAACTTGGTATGCGGCTTTATGTGGTATTAAGACATATATTATGCATTAGAAATTCGCTGAATACGCAGGTTTGTTGTGACGGGGGTATTTCGTATTACTACTTAATTTATTTCCAGCTATATAAAATGTAATAATTTAATCTTTCGTTGAACTATTTCTATTAATTGCTCACTAAATCAACAATTTCACTACTGATCACCATTAGTGTTGTGGATTTGAAATTTGCTGATCCTGAAAAAGAACTCAAAACTATGGTAGGCCTAGTATAAACACTGAATAAATACATGTCAGTAAAATACTATTTTGATAAAATATAATTGTCATGTTGGCTTTTTTCAACATATTTTCATTAAAAACCAAATACAAAGATAAAACAAATGACAAACTGAACAATATTTCATAATGGTTTATGGCAAGACATACTGGAGTGACTGGTATTAATTTCCTCAATAGAGTTTGCTATCTCTAGATAAATCAACATGATAAATTGTTATCTGTGGATGTTTCATATTGTAAACCATACATAAATAACCTATAGGAGTATTTACGGTTTTAAATACAAATTTAAAACCATACAAATTTTTAAATATAAGAACGAGATTTCTTGGAATTAGTGAAATATAAACATCGTTTTAATGTTTGCTTGATGCAAATACATTACATGATTGGACTTATTTTTGTCTTGACTACTTGCATAAGTTAGGAAAAATCGAATGCAAATAAGCTATAAAATTAATTATATACCTGAATCAAATCACGAGTAAACCCCTTTTTAAAGGAAAGATATAATTTATTTTAAATAAAGAAAAAAAATATGTATAATTATTATATAAACATGTTGTTTATATAACTAGTTTTATTTTAAAGAATCATCTGAATATTAATCTATAGCCAATTTAATTTACAGTAACACTATCGAAGTGTAAAGACCTCTACAATAAACTGTAATTGTTTAAGTTCTGTTGTAGCTTGTTAGATTTATTAAGTACGAGTATATGTTAAATAAAAGGAAACATTAAGAAATCAAGTAACATGAAACCATATTATTTATATATATATATATACACACACAATATATACAAATTGAACCTTTAAAGATCAGAATAATAAATGTTTCAATCAAAACAAGCTAACCAATTATGTAATTTCCAAAGACGTAAAAGAGTCAATAACTCATATCTCAGTTCTTCGTTATTAGTGAATTTCCTATGGAAAGTGAACTATTGGCATGACCTGCAAGGTGTAACTTAAGCCAGGGACCTCCATAGAGGTTCCTAACGTGACCCTCTGAACACTTTGGGGGGTGGTTCAAAATTCTATTTACAAATATGTGTATGTATATATGTAGAAATATATTCATATATATATGTGTATGTTTGTGTGTGTGTGCGTGTGTGTGTGTGTGTGTGTGTGTGTGTGTGTGTGTGTGTGTGTGTGTGTGTGTGTGTGTGTGTGTGTGTGTGTGTGTGTTTGAACTCTAGCGGTCGCATTTTTTGTCCGATTTACTTCAAATTTGTTAGGGGCGTTCCTCTCTATAATCACTTAGACAAGTTCGTTGGGCAAAACAATCGGAAAACTCCAAACCCTTTTTTGGGAATTAATCTTTCAAATTTCGAGTTTTTAGACCCGAAAAATGTCAGAAAAGCCCCGGATGTAAAAGTAATGCATATAAACAGATGGGAATTAGTGAAGTGAAGCTTTTAAGTTCTCTTTCGTCATCCTAGCATAAATATTACCGAGTTATTAAGGAAAATGTGTATCGACAAAACACAGTACGTCGTCTTATGGGGATTTTACATTGGAAAAGCCTGTTATTCATTTTTGGTTTACTTTTATCATCCCCAGCAACCTCACGCCTACTTTCAATCCTGACTGGATCTCCTCCTGACCTTATAATGCGCAACATTTAATTCACAGCATGAATTAATGAATCAATAAATGAAACCAGGAGCATCAGAACAGCCAAAAAATCAATGTTTTCAGATTTCCAAAAAAATTTGAATAAATGTATGTTTTACACTGATTTTGAGTTTTAAATGTTTATTAAGTGGAAAGTCACTTCCCTGACGTCAGTGTGCTGCGTGCGAACTCGTTTACTCGTACTTTAATGACACTTTGAACAAAAAAACTATTAAATAGTCATTTATTTGATCTAAATAGTTTTTTATAGATGGTGTGCCTAGAATAGAATAGAATTATTTATTTCCGAAAATTCTTTCAATATTAACAATAGATTCAACAGTGTTCAATATTCTCAAACATATAAAACAATCTTTAGCCAATTAAAAGCATAAGATCAATAATGGAAACTAGTACGTCTAATATTAATGAAACGTCAATAATAACCCCTCTTGTTTTGAGATAAAATTAGGATTCTTAATGGACACTTTTCAAGATTATTACATTTAGTTTGCTTATAAGAATAAAGGTTTAGTTTGAGAGAGGTGTTGTAAAATGTTTACGTGAGATCTTAACAACCAGTGCTCTATGTATTTGGGTCACTGTAATTGTTTTACTTGAATGTATGCTTTAGCTTGTCTATGAGCTATATTTTTCAACGATAATATTGAAGTTTAAAAATCGTTAACTGTAGTTAATTTTTATTAAACTTTAACAACATTAAAATCGTAGATTTTTATGTTAGACGTAGATGGAATTAAATTTGGAATATAAGACTTTGGTTATAAAATATAGATAACAAATAACATAGTATAAGACATCAAGATGACGTCAAAGGCAGAAGCAATAACGAACAATTACAACTTTCATTGACCGCTGTTAGGTGGTTTGAAATGTTGAGGATACTTTAAAGTAACATTATTTATGTTATTGTTGATTTGCTTTCAAAGATCAAGCTTACTGTGATTTAGAACTTTGAAAATCTGAATGTTACATCTTTAATGCATGTCCATAACTGAACCTCGAGGTTTAAAATCAAAATATTTTACTCTTATTTATATCTGCGTTAAATACAAATGAATACTCTGGAATGCCATTTTCTCAATTTTCTTTCCTCTTTAGTTCAATTCAATGATCACTAGGTACGTATCCAAGGTAAAACCAACTCCTTCCGAAACGCGTGATTACATCTCACAAACAAAGGAATCAACAGACTGGATGCTGGCTTCTTATTCAACCCAAAAATAATACATTAAACAGCGTAATATAAACCATCGAGGTGGCCAAACAAAGGCATCCCTCTTCTAGTCCATGTTTCATCAAACTTGTTAGAATTTGACGCCCTCAAGTTTTGTAATGAGGGAGAGCTCCACTTTGCTGTAATAATAAGAAACTTCGGACTCAATATAAACTAATTGAGGAGGGGTAATTCCCAAATGTCATATTCAATACTACCATATTGAAAATATATTGATATTGACCTACGCCAATAATGAACAATCCAATCACACTGTTGTGCATTAAACCAGATCGAACATTGATCTTGTTAGAATCCCTTAGCCACTGATGGATCATTAATTACTGAATACAGGACGAAAAGTACGTTGTACCGTAATAGCAGAATTACTTCCATCTAAAAGCCAAACCACGCATTTGGCGATTGTGTATTGCTTCTTACAGATAGAGTTGTTTTTAAGTTGTTAAGTGTTAACTCGGTATTTTTATTCTCTTTCATACAATTGTTGGTCATTTATGCACGTAAATATAGCTGTAAATATATTTGCTTCATAATTTAAAAATACCGATACAAAAAAACTCATATCGAATATGCATGGACCATAAAATCTAAGTTAAACATTTGTTGACAGATAAGGGTTTATCTTACAGCTATTCATAATATAATAAAGTGTATAAATAAATAACTGAGTTTAAACATAATTGCACTAGATTCATGTTTTTATAATCCTGTGATCGCCGGACTATACGCTCTAACTAATCGCTCTGCAGTGTTGGCTTGCTCTTATATGGCTGAAAGGGACTGGATTTGGTTTAGTGTAGAGAAAACTATTGTTCATTTTAACGCTGGTCCGAAGTGTATAAAAGTGGTACAACAAGTAGAAAGTTGTATAAATTAATTCTTCTCAAACACTAGCTTGCACTACACTTGGTAGACAATTATTTTTTTCATTCTACGTTAATCACTAAACTATGTTTGTATATATGTTTATTTATTATTCGTATTAAAAAAGTATACAGTACATTTTACAATATTAGTTATTTTTTAGGACTACTTAAACAGACGTCAATGTACATCGAAGAGGAAAGAGCTGTTTTCAAAACATTAACGGGCAATACAATGTGTTCCAATCAACGACAGCCGTGTTCTCCGATAATGAGGGTGGCTGAATTTGAATGTAATTGGGTTTTAATACATGTCATTTGTATTTTACCAACCCGGTATGATTAAAGACAAATTTATTCCTAAATGACTAAATTTAAATTATGCAACTGTACGTAGGAACTTATTTGTTTTAATTATTGTGATATTGGTTTTCTGATTTAATACATAAAATAAATTATCTTTAGCAAATATAGTAGCTAACGGTAATAATAGTATTGTATGGAAACCATTTAAAAGATGGAGCTATTATTGCTATCTGAAGGTGTTAAAATCTAAATAAACGAGCTAAACTAGCTCTAAACTAGAAAACGAGGTTTTCAGATCTGCTAAACGATCGTTATATTTGGACTCGAGTTAAAAAAACAATGTGTTCCAATCAATGACAGCCGTGTTCTCCGATAATGAGGGTTGCCGTATTTGAATGTAATTGGGATTAAAAACATGTAATTCGTTCACCAACCCGGTATAATTAAAGGTGACAGTATTCCTAAATATCTAAATTTCAAAAATGTAGCTGTTAAAAAACATATTTGTTTGAATTACGATGAAATTGGTTTTCTAATTAAATACATAAAATAAATGATCTTTAGATAAATAGTAGCTAATGGTAGTAATTGTATTTTATGGAAACTATTTAGAAGATGGAGATATTATTACTAACTGTAGGTGTTAAAATCTAAATAAACGAACTAAACTAGCACGTAAAATAGAAGACGAACTTTTCAAATCTACCTAAACGATCGTTGTATTTGGACTCCGCAGTTAATATATCAGGATGATACGAATTGCATAATTGATGGTGAGAACTTGTTTTATATTACTAAGCGGATACTGACTTAGGACAAATGGAAGTAAGTATTTTAAAAACAGGAATAAATAAAAAAATATTTTAGTTCTGTGAGAAAAATTACATGGTTCATCCATTAGATTAACATAGTGATCCAATTTTCCCACAACATTAAAATATTCTGATCACAAATATGATCGCATATTTTCCTCCTATTATGGCTATTCATTCTTATTTGAGTATATGAACCTTTGAATTCGATTATACTGGCACATGTTCGACATATATTTTAATGAATTCATATTTTTCAGAAATCCAAGAATTACTTGGATAACCTAACCATTTGACATGTAATAAGTTAACTTTTTTCCTTGTTACCTTCTCGATCAAGTACATATTATCCTTATAATTAGTCTTTCACAATTCTTATCCATAACACCTCGCGTTTCTAACAACCTCAACAGCACGTCACCATAGACCTATGCGGCATTCCAAAGACAGCGAGAAACTTTTCCCGGAAACACGCACATAGATATGCTAGTGGTGACCAGTCGAGTAAAAGTATAAATTTGATCAGCTAGGAATGAATTAATTCTTAGGTAGATCACCGGCTTTGAATCCTTAACCTTATAGCAGCAAACCCAATTTCCAGTTAGGAGGATACCTTTTGGTAAGTACTTGTATATTGACAAAATATTATGCTTCCCCTAACTTAAATTTAGACTATTTAACTATTAATATTTTGGATACAAACTTTACTTAAGAAATATTAATTTACGTTATTATTTTGAAGCCTTACAATCAAATTTACACTGGGAACTTTCTTGGAGAGGAAAACATTTGTTTGTAATGCAAGCTGTACTAATGAACTTTTACGACCAAAATACAAATGTTTATAACATCAACTGAAACAAAATTATCATCTGCCTTTGATAAACATTAAAAATTTTAAGGAAAGTGAGGCAAAGCCCCTGGGGAACTTTGGCTATATTTTCAATTTTTATAAATGTAGGAATAAACCAACTGCAATATGTTAGGATTTTGTCACGACAGTAAGTTAAAAATTGACACAGCGAATTTCCCATTTAATTTAATACATTGCAAAATTAGCATTTAAAAAATATACATGCATTATATTAACATTTCACTTCTACAGTCCAAAGCTACAATCCTGCAGTCTAATAAACTACAGGATAGATATTTTGCTATCAATTTTTGAAGTAAATCCAGCCACTTACACAGCGTTGTGCAAAAAACTCTTTAAATAACCAATTATTTTAAGTCAATTGGAACCTTTCTGCATTAGCTTCCTCAATAATTGTATTTAAAATGATACCGATATAACTTATATAGTACAAAAACATATTTAAAAACATATTTTGTATCCTGGGGTCGCGTAATGTACAGTAAATTGTTCCTGCAATGGCGATTTGACGGTCGCTCCACCCTGCTTTAAATGGTAATAGCTTTCCATATGAATCACATATAAATGATTTAAACCGTTCAAAATATATAGTTAACTCTGTGTCTTGTGATCAATTAAAGAGTAAAACGACACATATCCTTTATACAGTGTTTTTTTTATGGAAACAGCTTGTTGACTTTTTTGGCATAAGGTAAAACTCGTGTAGTGTAATTATTTCCTGTACAGAACCATGTGAACACCAAGACGGCGTATATTATACTAGAAGGTATATTTTACTAGGTTTTTACGTCGTAGTAGCTGCATAGTAAACATCATATTTATTATAAACAAAATTCAACTACCGTAAGTAAATTAATTTAAAGACTCTTTATATTTCGCGCAGTTCAGGAGAGAAGGGTGATGCTGGTAATCTTCCCACAGTGTAATTACACTGCAGTAAAACAAATGTAGGTTAATTGGGTGTTAGAGCAGATCAGTCTGTAACGGGTGTGATAATGTAGTGTTCCCGGAATCTATCATTATAATGTACTAATGGTTCTGTCAGTATGAAGACCTTTAGGAAAACACAACTAAGAGTTAGCCTCAGTAAT
Source organism: Allygus modestus (assembly GCA_963675035.1). Classification (NCBI taxonomy): domain Eukaryota; kingdom Metazoa; phylum Arthropoda; class Insecta; order Hemiptera; family Cicadellidae; genus Allygus; species Allygus modestus. The sequence continues at coordinate 429,247,379 of OY776112.1, read as the reverse complement.
ATATTGTGTATGAAAACTATTTTTATCTAACACTGTTATAATCAAATGTAAGAGTTATTGCAACATTTGTTTTGCAGTGCATTTTAAATGGTTTTATTTTTATTAATAGTTATAAAATGTTTGTATGTCAATTTGCTAATTTGCATGCATCATATTACTTTATAGTAGTTGGTTTTAAAATACCTCAGACAAAAGTATAGCCGGTTGTAGTTTTCAGTTGTAAAGGAACACTTGTTAATACCTCGTGCTGTATTTCAAACCGACATAGCCCACCTAGCGTTATTGCGGACATATATCTCCCCAACCAGCTGGCCTCGTAAATTACACACTTACACACGTACACATACACGCACACAAACACAATTACAGTTATTTTAAAAATGTATTTCTTATTATTGAATAAAACACATGAATCAGGCTTGTTGACTAGCTTATAGTTTAATAAGTGATTTGGATTCAGATACTAACCAAAATAAAAACTGGTAAAATCTTTTAAGTTCTGCAAGATTTAACAACTTTGGTGACTTATATTTGTTACGCCAAGTTAAGAATTATTTTATAACAAATTAAAAGAATTTTAACAATAGTGGCATGGTTTAAAGCATAACGCATAATTTAACGATGAAGAAATTTGTAATTTTGAAAACTTGGTATGGTGATTAGCTCCTTTCTCTTTTATTCTTATAAGTTTTAATCATAATATTACATTCTTAAATACGAACTATTATACTTAATTTACAAACTTCTCATTCTACTGATGAACATAATTTTGAAATACCAAAATAATGTATTCATTAAACGTAAAATTAAATCGTCTGATTTAAATTTTGTTACAATATAACGTATACTAAAAAACGTAAATTTATAGTAACAACAAAGTGTCATCCCATTCAAAATGCTTGTATGACAGACGTGCTAGTAAGTTGTATGATTAAATTAAAATAATTACACTATAACACAGCATTACTGCTTGTGAAGGCACACTTATAAACTCTTTTGCGTGTTTTGGTATTCGCTTGGATAGTTCCAAAAGTTTATCGAACATATTAATAGAAAGAAAATAGAGTATGAAAAATAAAGCGAATGTCAATGGCAGAAAATGCAATTGAAAATACCAATCGTCATTCATAACCATTCGACAAAGTGGAAAGTCTGACGTTTGCGTTTGAAATCGATCTTTTAATGAATCTGCCACAGTGACTAAATGTTAAAGTTTATCAAAGTGGCCTCTTTCAGAACGATAATGGCCTCTTACCAGACCACATCAGAATTGGTTAACTAAAATAACAAATAATTTTTGTTTACTTAAATGTGTGGGTTTAACTTACTAAAGTAGTAATTATCAAATTTATACTTCGGGAAATGGTCAGATTTTACAGTTTTGAAGGGATGTACAAGTTTTTACACATTTAATTTCTTTCTACTTCTTTGCATTAAAATCTGTTTTATTTACAGATTTAGAACACTGGAGAAAAATTAGTAGCATATCTTTGCATGTGAAAATGGTCATTAAAATGCGGCTTAATAACATTTGCTTCAATGTTATTTGAATATCATAATTAACTATATCAGGAAATATAAGGAAAATAATTGAATATCAGGAAAGTTTTACCTATCTCAGCTTGGTTACAAAAAAATCTGCACTAAATTGTTTAATTTAACAGACTTATGATAAATATAGACAGTCAATTACCATTTGTAACGAGGAACATGACTCATTGAATATGCAAGCTTTGTTTCAACAAGATGGCAATTTGCATTCCACTCTCACCAACCAACGAAATCTTGTGACCGTTAGGTCCGTGTGTTTTGATAAATATTTAAATTTTTACCTTAAACAAGTTCATTCCTAAAGAGCCAATCGATGCCTAATTTATATTAATGTTATAAGTAGACCTTGTTAATACAAACAAAGATTTAGTGAGGCTGAGACTGGCTGTACAAGCAAATAAGTAGGGCGAAACAGAGCTTCTTGACATAAGCAAACATTCAATACGAGGTACAGTTTGTTAATACAAACGAACAATTTAATACGAGGCAGAGATTTTTTTAATAAGAAAACATTCAATATGAGTAAGAGTTTGTTGATACTAAATCACATTAATTAAAAACAGAGCTTTTAAGTATGTACAAGTATTTTATACGAGACTGAGTTTTTTGATATAAGCCAAAATTCAATACAAGACAAAGCTTGTTAGCACAAGCATACATTATTACAAAGCATATTAGCTTTTTAATAGATTCAACACGAGGCAATTTTTGATGGTACACACAAAAATTAATTAATAAACAGAGATTTTTGAGACAGGCAAACATTTAGTACGAGGCAGAGCTTGTTGATACAAACAAACATTTAATATGAGGCAAGTATTTTGCATAGAAGCAAACACTCAATACGATAAAGAGATTGTTGATCCATACAGACATTCAATACGAGACAGAGATTGTTGATCCATACAGACATTCAATAAGAGGATGAGCTTGTTGCTCTATCAAGACATTCAATACAAGACAGAGCTTGTTGATCGATACAGACATTCAGTATGAGGCAGATATTGTTGATGCATACAGACATTCAATGCGAGGCAGAGCTTGTTGTCCATACAGACATTCAATACGATGCAGAGCTTGTTGATCCATACAGACATTCAATAAGAGGATGAGTTTTTTGATCTATCAAGACATTCAATACAAGACAGAGCTTGTTGATCGATACAGACATTCAGTATGAGGCAGATATTGTTGATCCATACAGACATTAAATACGAGGCAGAGCTTGTTGATCCATATATACATTCAATACGAGTCAGACCTTGTTAATCCATACATACATTCAATACGAGGCAGCGAATTTTCATCCATACAGACATTCAATACGAGGGAGAGCTTGTTGATCCACACATGCATTCAATACGAGGCAGATCTTGATGATCCATACAAATATTCAATATGAGACAGATCTTATTGATCCATACAAACATTCAATACGAGACAGAGCTTGTTGATCTATACATACATTTTATACGAGGCAGAGAATTTTCATCCATACAGGCATTCAATACGAGGCAGAGCTTGTTGATCCATACAGACATTCAATACGAGGCAGAGCTGTTTGATCCATAGATACTTTCAAAACGAGGCAGAGCTTTTTGATCCATACAGACATTAAATACGAGGCAGAGCTTGTTGATCCATATATACATTCAATACGAGTCAGAGCTTGCTAATCCATACATACATTCAATACGAGGCAGAGAATTTTCATCCATACAGACATTCAATACGAGGCAGAGCTTGTTGATCCACACATACATTCAATACGAGGCAGAGCTTGATGATCCATACAAATATTCAATACGAGACAGATCTTGTTTATCCATACAAACATTCAATACGAGACAGAGCTTGTTGATCCATACATACATTTTATACGAGGCAGAGAATTTTCATCCATACAGGCATTCAATACGATGCAGAGCTTGTTGACCTACACATACATTCAATATGAGGCAGAGCTTGATGATCCATACAAATATTCAATACGAGACAGATCTTGTTGATCCATACAAACATTTAATACGAGACAAAGCTTGTTGAGCCGTACAAACACTCAATACGAGACAGAGTTTTTAGATACAAGCAATTATTTAATACAAAGCAGAGCTTGTTGATCCATACAGACATTCAATAAGAGGAAGAGGTTGTTGATCTATCAAGACATTCAATACGAGGCAGAGCGTGTTGATCCAAAGAGACATTCAAAACGGGGCAGAGCTTGTTGATCCATACAGACATTCAATGAGAGGATGAGCTTGTTGATCCATCAAGACGTTCAATACTAGGCAGAGCTTGTTGATCCATACAAACATTCAATAAGAGGAAGAGTTTGTTGATCTATCAAGACATTCACTACGAGACAGAGCTTGTTGATCCATTCAGACATTCAATACGAGTCAGAGCTTGTTGATCCATACAGACATTCAATACGAGGCAGACATTTTCCATCCATACGGACACTCAATATGAGGCAGAGCTTGTTAATCCACACAAAAAATCAATACGAGGGAGAGCTTGTTGATCCATACAATTATTTGATACGAGACAGAGCTTGTAGATACAAGCAGTTATTTAATACAAGGCAGAGAACTTTGATATACGTAATTATTTAATAAGAGGTAGAGCTTTTATATACTAGCAAATATTCTATACGATGATCCAAGCAAATATTTAATGCAAAGCAGAGCTTGCTGATAAAATTAGACATTAAGTTTAATACTTGATTGCATATATTATTAATAAATATTTCATATTTAAAATGTTATTATTTAGTTTTTAAAAAGTTTTATCTCTATTTTGAAATGTTTGAAGGACGGCATTTTTATTTTGATAGGAGGAGGTAGAGTACTTGTTAACATATGCACGTCAGAGTGTAGGCAAGCTATCAGGGAAAATACATCGTGTGTCAATTACCGCTTGGCTTGTTTTCCAATAATGTTGCTACAGTTTTCAATCGATTTTAATCTGAACCATATTCCATTTCGAATTAACTAACTTTAGCATTTTGACTATATTGCATTTTATTGTGCTGAGAAGAATCGAAAACCAATTGTTTATGCAATCTAAATGAGTAATATTACTTATAAGTTATATGAATGAATAATAGATACTAATTTTCTATCGATTTTAATCTAAACCATATTCCATTTTTCGGATTAACTAACTTTAGCATTTTGACATATTGCATTTTATTGTGCTGATAAGAATCTAAAACCAATTGTTTATGCAATCTAAATGAGTAATATTACTTATAAGTTATATGAATGAATAACAGATACTAATTATAGGGGTGAGAGGACTTATAAGGTAACTGTTTGAGGTTATTGGAGGGTATTATACTTGTATTTTCCTAGAATGTTGAGCATTAATACACAACTACTCAACTGTTGCTTACCAAAATTAAGTCTTCAGATTATAAACACAGTCACTAGTAGCATAGTTAGTATTAAGTGGGGTCGATCTACAATATGGGGTTGAAACTGAGGTAATATATTACTTCGGTTTCTAACGATGAACATATGAACATTAACTAAAGTTTGAGTTTGTTTGTGTTAGTTCAGGTTCAGAAATACGCGAATAGATGGAGCTTGTACTTTGTTTTATTGTTTAGTTTATGCCTTGTTAAAAAATTTTGGTGGTAATAGGTTTCCTGAAAAATAGCTAGTGTTGACTTTAAACTTGTAAAATTCAAAAACTACCAGGTCAACCTCAACCGCCTTACACCTTACACAGCGCACATACAATATGTGGATTGTGTCGTTTCCAAGGTCATGATGTTTATATCTGATTAAAATTATATGAAGAATACAATCATCAAGTTACTGCAGAAAGAACAGTTTGGCATAAATCAATTCAAATTGTTTGTTTGCCGTTGATCATACAAATTAAATGAGAATTTTCACATAATTACAATATAATTTGATTACAATTTCATAAAAATGACGATGTTAAAATGCCTTAAATCTTGAATGAATTGCATGACCTATACACAATTTAAATATTAAAGAATATAAGATGCATACATTATGCACATACAAAACCCATAAATGTGAAGAGTACCGAAATTAAGTATTCGTAGGGATGTTATTTATTTGTATTTGTTTACACATGAGGTCATTATATTTGTTATCCGACTATCACTTTGTTACCCCAAAGTTAAACATAAATGGTGTCTTTAATCTGTCCCATGTTGAAATTATTATATAAATGTAGACATGTCGTTACACAACTTTTATTTTGTGTAAAATTACTGAAGAAATTGTTATGCCTTTATTTTACGTTTAATTTCCAACGGTATTCAGTTAAATTAAATAGTTCATTTAAACATTATAAACATACACCGAAAGGATTTTGTTGAAGTACTTACATGCTTAAAAATCGACCTCAACACGATTTTACTGTTCCTTATAGCTACTTTGCAACCTTGTTAACATATAGGAATATAATGTTATATTGATGTTGTTACAAATTAAGTTGATTTTACAAAACATATTTTCTGACTTTGGTATCACGTGTGTGTATTGTTTGATATCACATCACGCTCACATTCCATTGCCTTTGGACCCCTCCTGAGTCGGGTATCGGCGGCGATCACAGTCGATAGTTAACGATACTCTAAACTGCGTTCCCAACAACACTAACGGATTCAGATATGTGTAACTATCAGTTTTGCTTCATGCATATTCAATACAATATATTCTTAATTATTAAATAATTGGCTACATCTTGTTTATCAATAGGATTTCTTTATTGCAATTACCTATTAAGTTTTTTTTTTTCAATGTCTTCAGAAATAAATCAACATTTTACTAAAAGTCACTAAAAGTTTACACCAATACACTTACACAGGTTATATCACAAATAATTTGTGTAACGTGTCAGTGATTGGACATCAGAAGATATATTCCTTATACTAAACAATAGCCAAGTTTTGTTAAGGGTCGGGTAATGAACTCTTATCTGTTATCCATAATAAACCAGTCCGTTTAGATATGATTGAATAAGTGGATTGGCAGCAACTTAATGCTTCGTTAGCCTAGACTCTCGGGAGGTTAATTTTTATTGTAAAAATGCCTATTGTAATTCCTAAATATGAAGATGGTTATTTATAGAAATAGATATGGGTAGGTATAGATAGATTTGTGATAAATATGATTAAAGTAAAAGTAAAACATATAGTAGTTAAACATATGGTTTATCAATTATATATGAAAAATATTGGGAAGTATTAAATGCTTTAAGGAAGGTAACCGACTCGATACTATAATATTTTGTTTGATTATAATTGTTAGTGAATTTCCTTTGGAAAGTGAACTGTTAGAATGATCCGCACGGTGACACTTAAGTCCAGGACCACCATAGAAGTCCTTAACGCAACCCCCTGAACACGTTTTGGGCGGTCGTTCAAAATTGTATACATATGTATATATAGACATATGTGTGTGTGTGGTTGTGTGTGTGTGTGTGTGTGTGTGTGTGTGTGTGTGTGTGTGTGTGTGTGTGTGTGTGTGTGTTCTCACTCTAGCGGTCGCATTTTTTGTCCGATTTACTTCAAATTTGGTAGGGACATTCCTTTCTGTAATCAGTTGGATAAGTTTGTTGGGAAAAACAATCTCTAAACCTCTAAACCCCTTTTTTTGGGGATTAATCTTTAAAATGTAGAGGTTTTGGGCCCCAAAAGGGTCAGAAAAGCCCCGTATGTAAAATTAATGCATGTAAAAAGATGGGAAATAGTGAGGCGAAAGTTGTAAGCCCTTTCTCGTCATTCTAGCCTAAATATCTACCGAGTTATTAAAGAAAATGTGGTTCGACCAAACACAGTACGTTGTCTTATGGGAGTTTTACACTAGAAAAGCCTGATATTTCTTTGTGTATAGTTTTAGCCGTCGAGAGAGTGATCAAAACCCCCCCTTGCCCCAAGAATTCTTAATTTTGTTTCAACCTTCTGTATTTTCTTATCAACTGTTCTTATTTATTTCCTTAATCTCTCATATGTTTTTATTATCACCTGACTGTTTGTTTATATTTCTACTCTATTATTCTTAGTTCCCAAAACCCAATGAAAGTAATTTAGCTTCTTTTGGAGGCACGAGTATTTTATTTTGCAGACGTAAATTCAGTGAAAAGTGATGTTGGACATAGAAGTGACGGTTAATTGACATTATGGAAGGTGAAAGTAACTACCCACCCACACCTACCGGACTCAGTTACAACTGGTGAGCTGGGGATAACAAGAGTGTAAATTATGAACTAGTAAGAGAATAGTATGGAATGCTACTGGCTTAATGAACATTGAAGGGTTAAGGGGGGGGTGAACATTTGTATGTTTTTTTTTAGCTTGTGCCTGTCAATTCTCCTTTTCTTGTGAATAAATGTTCGTGTTTCTTAACTTGCCATTCTTATTTTCCTTCATTTTTGGATGTTTTCACCCTGGTCCTCCAATTTATATTTGTTTAATATTTCATTCCCTTTATTCCATAATATGTTTGGTCCTCCGGGCCGCATAGAACTCACGCTATGGATAAACTAACTTCAGTCCCTTCAATCCTTTCTTTTACCCTCAACCTATTTCCGTCTATGAATGAACTTCTATCCTTCAATTCTTCTTTCCACTTCTTGTCCCTGCCACTCTCTCGATCGGTGTGGACTCTTACACTGTTACAACATCAGAAAAGTTATGATGTTTATGATGTTCAACGCCAAGTGTTTTTGGATTCCTACAAACTTAGTAATAAGTTGTGAACCTTGGGATGTTCACAAATAATCAATAAGTTATTCTGACAAACTATTCTACTTCTTTTTATTACAATATTTTATTCTATTTTGTGTTTCTCTACCCCTGATAATGGCACCGCTTCGTTCAACTGATCTTAAAGCAGATACTTACAAGCGTACGCCTTTGATCATTAAAAACCGTTTTAACAGTATTAAAACCGCTGTCGACGCTTTACAATCTCAAACTGAACCGTTGACGGTTGTTCAACATAAGAAACTTGCCGCTTATTTGTTAGAAATTGAGTCTCAAAGATCCGAGTTTAAGACGCTCATCAATCGCGCTTTAACGCTTGACGAAAAAGAATTATCACATGAAACCATCATGCAAGATCAAGACGAAATCTTTGACTTGCATGTTGATATTTCGAGTCTCATTGAAGCCCTCACAAGCTCAAACAACCCGCCTATCAATTCTGAAATCTGCAGTGACAGTTGTGTTACGAATTCAGGATCGCAATTACGACTGCCTAAATTAGACTTGCCTAAATTTAACGGGGAACTTGCCGCTTGGACGTCGTTCATAAACTTGTTTGAAATGACAATACATAATAATCTTAACATCTCGGAAGTAATGATATTCCAGTACTTGTTGAGCGTGCTCCAAGGCGAACCTTTTAACTTTGTAAAAAGTCTTACTTTAACCGCAGAAAACTATGCCATAGCTTACAAGCTCCTTCATGACCGCTATCACAACACACGTAGACTGCAATCATTGCACTTAAACCAACTTTTGGACTTACCCGCTATATCCGCCACTCACATGCCTTCATTAAGGCAGTTTGTAAATACTTTCACTGAAAACTCGCAAGCTTTAACCGCTCTTAATTGTCCTGTCCATGATCCTAACCCGCTACTCACAGCTGTTTTGCTACGAAAAATGGACATGGAACTCTGCAAACGTCTTGAGAAATTTCACCCTGATGGAAATTCCTCGAAACATGCCTTACCTTTAGTGAATGAGATTATAGACTTTTTGACTACGGAATGTAATCATAATGAAGATGCCACTTTGCATTCGATATCCCGCTCTATTGAATCAAATCAATCATTGTCTCGTAACCGAGACCAGGTTCCTCATAAAGTGATTCCTTCTCGCAAAACCGCTTCTGTAATAGTCACTGAATCATCATATGTACCTACTTCATGTTTCGTTTGCAATAAAACTTCTCACAAAGTGTATACTTGTCCAGTATTCAAGAACAAGACTCCTCATGAAAGATATCAATTGGTCAAGTTGCAACGACATTGTATTTCTTGTCTGGGATCCCATAGTGTCAAACAATGTAAGTCACAGTCTACGTGTCAAATATGTCATCAGAAACACCATACACTTCTTCACTATAATAGTGATTCATGTATTACCGCGACTCAGACAAAGTCCTTCAACAACTCTGTAGTTGCCAAACCTGGAACTACACATAATCGAGAATCTTCAACGGAAAAGTACGTTTCTGCCACTTTAACTTCCCATAGAATTTCTTCGGATTCTGATTCTAAGGTTACAGTTTTACTGGAAACCTATTATTACAACTAAGAACTCCGGACGGAAATATACACATATTTCGTGCACTCCTTGACTCTGGGAGTATGTGTGACCTTATTTCTGAGCGGGCAGCTAATATTCTCAGTATTCGTCGACAGAAATCTGATATCCAGCTTGCCGGTATAAGTCAAAATGTCACCCGCAACAAAGGCCAAATCCATGTTGATGTAGTTACTTCATCTGGTGAGCTGACAGCTAAACATCATTCATTCCTAATCCTAGACAAACTGACCGTGGATTTACCTCGAGTTACAATCGCTCCTCGAGTTTTGAAACATACTCAATCATACAATTTAGCTGATCCAAACTTCCACGTCCCTGGTCGTATTGACGTAGTCCTTGGGGGATACATTTTCCCGCATGTGTTCACTAATGAACAACACTCCCTGGGTCCACGCATGCCAGTCATACTTGGCACACGTTTCGGACATGTAGTAATGGGTACTGCTCCATGTTTGTCCACTGTTTCTAATTCAAATCACTCATCATTTTCCTTGAATGTTTGTCTACATGCTGCTTCTGATGCAGATTTGCATGAATCTATTCAACGGTTTTGGAAACAAGAAGAACCACCCATTCATTCTATTAAATCATTCGAAGATAATCTATGTGATAATCACTTTGCCACAACGCACTCACGAGATAAGGACGGACGCTATGTTGTCTGTTTACCGTTTAAAGAAGATCACCCTGTCCTTGGTAGTTCTAAACAAGCAGCGGAAACTCGACTCGCGGCCATGGAGCGTAAATGTATCGCTAACCGTAGATTTTCACAATTGTATCATGATTTCATGGGTGAATACCTAAGTCTCGGCCATATGTCTGTTTGCGCTAATGATTTACTAAAAATAAACCGCAATATTTTCTCCCTCATCATGGAGTGTTGAAATAAATTAGTAGCACTACAAAACTCCGAACTGTATTTGACGCTAGTTGCAAAAGCAGCTCAGGCGTGTCTCTTAACGACACCCTTCTTACTGGGCGCAAGTTGAAAATAAACATTTGTGATTTACTTTTGCCATTTCGACGACATAATATTGTCTTTTGTTGTGACATCCGCCAAATGTATCGTCAGATTTTGATTAATCATAATGACCGCAATTTCCAATTGATAGTATGGCGAGACTCTCCTGAATCTCTTCTCACCACCTATCAACTTAATACTGTCACGTACGGTATGAATAGTTCTCCCTACCTCGCCATTAAGACATTACACCAACTTGCTGAAGACGAAGGTGATAACTATCCACAAGAAGCTTATGCTATTAAACATCACACATATATCGATGACATTATACAGGCGCTGCTAATGAAACTGATGCATTACAACTCCAAACCCAGCTTATTTCCTTGCTTGAGCGCGGAGGCTTTGAATTGCGCAAATGGGTTTCAAATTCTCCACTATTACTTAAGAACGTTCCTGATTCCCATTTGGAAACTCCAACCTCCTTACAAGAATCTAAAACTCCTCAATTCACTGTGCTTGGTCTTCAATGGTCTCCTACCACTGACTCATTCTCATACAACTTTCAATTGTCTTCAGAGCAGCATCCTACTAAGAGACAAGTTTTAAGCACTATAGCCAAAGTTTATGATCCATGTGGTTTCCTCACTCCTTTCATCATGCTAATGAAATGTTTCATGCAACTGTTATGGACGAAAGGCCTCTCTTGGGATGAACTTCTACCACCAGATTTTGCCTCTCAGTGGAAATTTATTACTGACAATCTAACTGACTTGAAAAACATTACTATTCCGCGATAATTGAATCTAACGTCATCCTGCGTGATGGAATTACATTGCTTCTGTGACGCCTCGGAATCTGGATACGCTGCCATAGTGTATTTTCGGTGTGAACTTGCTGATCACAGTATTAAGATTAATCCCATAATAGCGAAAAGCCGTGTTGCTCCTTTAAAGCGTGTAACTATACCCCGGCTTGAACTATGCGCAGCTCACTTATTAGCGCAACTTGTTTCTCACTGTCGAAATATTTTCGCAAACGAACTGACAAATAACCAAATCTATCTTTGGTGCGATTCCACAATTGTACTTTCTTGGTTACGCACTCCAACTTTCAAACTGAAAACATATGTCGCTAACCGAGTCACTTCCATTCAAGAACTTGTTCCTGTTAAATCTTGGAAACAAGATTATTTTTTCTGAACAAAACCCCGCTGACTGTGCGTCACGAGGTATTCTACCTCCACATCTTATTGACTATCCGTTATGGTGGACAGGTCCAGACTGGCTGTCAAAACCTCCTTGTCAGTTTCCAGAATCAAATTTCACTCCAATCAAACTCGATGCATCCCACGAACTTAAAGACATTCCGCTAATTGTCCTTAACACAAGCCAAGTCTCAGAATGGCCTTTGTTAACGAAATTTTCACCTTGGGACACATTAGTTCATGTAATGGCTTTGGTAATAAGATTCTGTCACAATTGGCATGCACTTAATCACCGTATTGGTTACATTACCACCGATGAGCTTCGCTATGTTAAAGTTAAGATATTTTCTTTAGTTCAACAAACTTCATTTTCAGAAGAAATTTCTTGATTCAAGAATCATCAAGATTGTACAACACGCATCCAACGTTTGAATCCATTTTTGGATAGTAACAGATTGATTCGTGTCGGCGGACGTTTGAGTAAAACCTCACTTTCTTTTGATGCACAACATCCTATTCTACTCCCGAAACGTCATATGTTGTTGATTTACTGATTGACTATAACCACGTGCGATACTTACACGCCGGACCACAGCTGGTTCAATCACTAATCTCCTCGCATATTATGTGCTCGAAGCCGAATCCGATCACGCATTCACGAATGTATCACCTGTTTTAAGGTTCGACCTGCCAACGAGTTTCCCCTCATGGGTTATTTACCTTCTCCACGTGTTACTCCTGCAAAACCATTCTTATCAACCGGAATTGATTACTGCGGACCGTTTACCATAAAAATGTTAAACTTGCGATTTGCTAAACAAGTTAAAGTTTACATTTGCCTGTTTGTATGTATGGTTACAAAGTCAGTTCATATTGAAGTCGTAACTGATCTCACAACTGATGCCTTTCTCGCTGTTCTGACTCGGTTCATGTCCCGCCATGGAACGGTCACTGATTTGAACTCTGATTGCGGAACAAATTTTATTGGTGCTGATTCTGCTTTGCGGAAAACTATCCTATCAGTACTTATAAACAACGACTCTAAATCTATCATTGAACGCTTTATTGCTACGCATGGAATAAGATTTCATTTCAACCCCCTTGTGTCACCACATCATGGAGGTTTATGGGAAAGAGCCATAAGAAGTGTAAAACATAACTTACGACGTGTCATGGGAAACACGATATTGACCCTTCCGGAATTCACCACCCTTACTACTTGCATCGAAGCAATGCTGAACTCCCGACCACTCACACCTCTTTCAAGTGACCCATCTGATTGGTCAGCCTTGACACCGGGACACTTTTTAATAGGAGGCCCTCTCATCTCATTGGCTGAACCTGGTCAGTCACTTATACCTCAAAATCGTCTGAAACATTAGCACCTCGTGCAACAACTTAATCTCCATATATGGCGTCGATGGAGCAGAGAATATCTGCATACGCTTCAGCAACGTACAAAGTGGATTCGCCGCGGTAAGAATATTGAAGTTAGAGACCTAGTGCTAGTGCACACAGATTCAAGCCCTCTCAGCTGGCCACTTGTTCGAATCACAGCTGTCCACCCTGGGAAAGATGGCGTAGTGCGAGTTGTGACGCTCCGGACTGCTTCAGGAACACTCATTCGGCCAGCAACTAAAGTGTTTCCGTTACCTCTCACTGAAGAAGAGTCTGTTGAAGCTACCGCGCTTCAATGTGGGCAGAATGTTTAGTTTTAGCCGTCGAGAGAGTGATCAAACCCCCCCCCCCCCTTGTCACCAAGAATTCTTAATTTTGTTTCAACCTTCTGTATTTTCTTATCAACTGTTCTTATTTATTTCCTTAATCTCTCATATGTTTTTATTATCACCTGACTGTTTGTTTATATTTCTATTCTATTATTCTTAGTTCCCAAAATCCAATGAAAGTAATTTAGCTTCTTTTTGAGGCACGAGTATTTTATTTTGCAGGCGTAAATTCAGTGAAAAGTGATGTTGGACATAGAAGTGACGGTTAATTGACATTATGGAAGGTGAAAGTAACTACCCACCCACACCTACCGGACTCAGTTAAAACTGGTGTGTTAGGGATAACAAGAGTGTACATTATGAACTAGTAAGAGAATAGTATTGAATGCTACTGGCTTAATGAACATTGAAGGGTGAAGATATTTGCATGTTATTTTAAGCTTGCGCCTGTCAATTATCCTTTTCTTGTGAATAAATGTTCGTCTTTCTTAACTTGCCATTCTTCTTTTCCTTCATTTTTGTGAGTAGAGTGGAGGACAGGCTTGCTGCTAAGTAAATCGCTCTATGCACCTTCATGGACATTGAAGGTGCCTTTGACAGTGTTACTTACACGGTCATGGTCCGGGCGGTGCGTGAGCGTGGTATTGAGTCTGCTATATGTAGGTGGATAGAGACCATGTTCTGCTCCAGGCAGATTAGAGCCAATCTTCAAGGTGAATAGATAGTGATCGCACCCACGAAGGGTTGTCCGCAGGGAGGTGCGCTTTCGCCTCTTCTGTGGAACCTGGTGGTGGACGGTCTCCTTCGTGAGCTCACCAGCAGGGGCGTCTTTGTCCAGGGCTATGCAGATGACATAGTCCTAATGGTACAAAAAGGTTCACGAATATTGTTGCTGATGTCATGAATGTCAATCTTCAATATGTCAATGTCTGGTGTCTTGGAGAGGGACTAAGCATAAACCCCTCAAAGACAGTATTGTTCCGTTCACAAGGAAAAAGAACCTGGAGTCTCTTTCCCGGCTGAGACTTGGACCAACACGGCTTGAAGGATCAGATACAGTCAAATACCAAGGGCTGACAATTGATTTTAAGCTTACTTGGAATGATCATTTGAATAATACACTGCATAAGGCGAAATAGGCACTCATGACGTCCAGGAGATTTGCAGGCTCCACGTGGGGGATCAAGCCTCACATAGCGCTGTGGCTGTACAAGGCAGTAATAAGGCCTCAAGTCACATATGGATCACTAGTCTGGTGGACAAAGGTGAACCAGACTACAGCCATAGCCAAACTCACAAGTTTACAAAGGTTGGTCACGCTTCTAGTCACTGGAGCTTTCAGGAGCAGCCCGTCAGCAGCTCTCGAAGTTGCTCTTGGATTACTGCCTTTGGATATCTTCATCAAGGCAGAAGCACGAAAATCAGCCTATCGATTAAAACTCGCAGGCCAATGGAGGGAAGGCCTATCTGGAACAGGCCATTGCACCATCACCAAAGCTGTTGCTCAAAACCGTGCTTGATACGACATCAGATGTCATGAGTACGGAGATGGTTTTCACTAAACCTTTTTCTATTGGATTCTGCTCCAGAGATGAGTGGACATCTGAGGAAGGGCCCTATTACAGGAAAGGCAGCCTTGTATGGTACACGGACGGCTCTCTCAGTGAAGGAAAATCTGGCTATAGGGTGTACATAGAATCGCCTAGAACATAACTCTGTGCCAGTCTGCACTGCACTATTTTTCAAGCATAAGTTTGTGGCATCATGGTGTGTGCCAATCTAGGCATTCCCAGACGCTATTGCGACAAGCATATATTAATCTTGTCAGATTGTCAGGCTGCCCTCAAGGCTCTTGACTCCAACTATATCAAGTCAAAACTAGTGTGGGAATGTTACAACACACTCAGCAAACTCGCAACACGCAACTTGGTGCATCTTGGTTGGGTACCTGGCCATGTAGGCATAGGTGGCAATGAGTGTGCAGATATGCTTGCTAAAAGAGGTTCCGGTTTGTCATTCTTTGGTCCAAAGCCAAGCTGTGGCATAAGCAAAACAACTGCTTTTCACACAATAAACAAATAGTCTAGGGACTTACATGGCAAGCAATGGCAAACTTACACTGGTCACGCTCTTGGAAAAAGGCTGCTAGCAGACACTAGCTCTTACTTCACTAACTGGTTGGTGAGTTTGGGCAGAGATCGGGTTAAGCAGTTGATTGTTTTGATAACTGGACACGGCCACTTCAGGAAACATCTCCTCACTCTCGGACTCAGAAATGAAAGTCAGGTGTGTAGGCTTTGCAATCAGTCTGAAGAGACTGCCAAGCACATCATACTGGATTGCGAGAGACTCGGGGCAAGGAGAAAGGCTCTGTTTGGTTGTAAGCAACCACGTGATGAAAGGGACGTTAGTATTGTTAAAAAACTCCTGGATCTCGTAAAGGGTAGGGGCATTGGTTTGCCGAACTTACGTACTAGGGACACACAATAAGCTTCGGTTGATGTGTGAGGATCTTCGAATCTTTGGATCTCTGAATCCGTCCCTTCAACAACACATTTACATAAACACTGAAATGGAAACAAGCCAAACGCTGCCTCATTAAGATGGCCGCTTGCCAAGACTCGGTGTGGCAGAGAAGTGAAACTGAACAGATGTAACGTTAACGTTTCAATCAGTTACATTTGTTATTAATATCCAGATGTTTTAAGTTATTTGAGTACAAATGCAATTGACTATCTTGTTTGACGTAACTGTTTGCATTTTTGAACTTTGGACTTTTTTGTGTTTCTTTTATAAAAAAAAACACTATTTAACACGTACAGTTGATGGATTCTGGTTTATTAGATGATTTGATAAAAATTGTCAAGTACGGTTGAACATAAGGCCCAAATGTTTTAGAGTTTTCAGTATGATTTTTAGGTTGATTTATAATTTAATCATCATTAAAAATTACGGCTACAGTTCCGCTGACGTCCTACAATATATTATCGAACGAAAATATCGATTGAAATCTATGTTTATTATCAATCGAATTAATCGTTATTTTCGATATGTTTAACAATATTTATACTGTAAAGAAACATATGTTTTGAAATATATTTTGTTCACTTTTTTGATATATGTTTACGTTATTTCTTTTATTTTTATTGTGAACGAAAAATACTACCAGAAGTGATAATTTTAGTTTTTTTATGTCTAAATGTTTTAAAAGATACTGAAACTGCTTTGACATGGTTGCAAGAATAATGTTTAATTCCGAAGAATCATGAATTTGGAAAATGTGGTGACTTTATGAGAAGTAAAATAAGAGGTGAGAATCAAGTTGTATTTCGTTGTCAAAAATGTAATAACCAACCAAACATTAACTATTAGCTATTGTTTTAATTTTAAATATGCTTTATGTTTTACCCCTTGTTAATTTGTTGTAATATATATGTTTATTCAGTTATATTCGTATTCATTTTATTTTTATTTACAAAACACTGTACATAATAAATTATATAAAAATAGTACTTTAAATACAAGACAGCCGATTACAAATATGGTATACCAACAGATGTTCAATCGATATTTATAATCAATCGATATTTTCATTCGGTGATATATCGTAGGACGTCTGCGGAACTGTACACAAAATTAGTTTAATTATCATTTAAACCGTCGATTTTACAGTAAGGGTGGTGTTAATAGTAGCACTGATCAAAATTATTATAATTATTTGAACAATTCGCTAGTATTTTGAAAACACATAAACCAATTGAAGTCAAGAAAAGTATAAAAATACAATAATTCACCAGGTATATCACAGCGATTGTGTTTCATTGAACATAGGGTAAATTGGTATGGCTTCAAGTAGCATGTAAATACCTTTACGTGTAACAAGTGTTCGCCACATGTAATACAATCAATAATAATATTATTTATTTCAGTATGACAATTATATTTAGTTACGTTGCATAAGTCATTAATTCTAGAAAACTAAACATACAAATTTACATTAGCTAGATCCCATTTCTTTCGCCAATTACATCGTTTCTTCGGCTCAGGGGTCATTATTTTGCTCGAAGTCGGTGGTCTCTCTGTAACGTAAGAAGAACTCGCCTACGTCATAAGAAGCCTTTGATGCCTAAAACAACTCGAGGTAAGTATTTAATGCATTTGGCATTAGTTCACTTTTGAATGAGTCAGGAACTCATTAACTCAACACTTGCTTGAGAGGGCCTGTAATGTTTTAATTATGAATTACGTATCTGCAACAATTGTTGTCCATAACCATAGGGTGATAACCATAGAGTGTTACAGACATAAACTGGATATATACTGACACTCCAGCTTACATTTCGATCGATGCACTTTTACATTCCAGCAATGATGCTTTATTTACAAAACAAAGATTAGTTTAAAAATATATAGTTCTATAAATTAGAAAATTGTAATATGTCTACGCTATTAGGGGCTGTACAAACTGTTAACTTAAATCATATAATAATCAGTTATTGACAACATCAAACAAAGTATAATTTAGTTCAGCCCTTTGTCAACGGTTTTCTATTAATCAAACTACGTAAAAACTACTATAGGTTTTGTTTATAAATCAAGTCAACTAAATTGCTAAAATATGTTTTGTTTGTTTTACAATCGTATTTCCGATAGTTTGTATTATTTGTACAATTATGTTTTAACCGTATGAAGATACAGGTTTTATTTACTATACTGACTGTGTTGTAAGCATGTTGTTTATAATTCTGTTTGGGGGAAAAACATGCCATTCCTTTGAGGTATTTTAACAGCGTATCCCCAAAAGAGCCATCTTCAAAGGCTCAGCGCCTAGTCCCTTGATAGTCGTCAGATATCGGAAAACGTTTTGCCCTCAGTGGTTATAATGTCTCCACGTGTCGTCAGCGCTGCCACGAGAGTAACAAGCGATAGTATTACACTTTGAAGGGAACGTCTGACTCATGTGGCCTGTTATCCTTCCTACCTGTTGATTGTAATATTGCGTTTACAAGCTCTAGTTTACTTCTTTGTTAAAATATTTACAGTTAACTTAACCTATGCTTTGTATGTGACAATGGCGTCAGTATGTATCTTTTAAAAACGAATTCATCAGTAAATCATAACCTTAATTTCAAACTAGCGTTATTGGTTAGGTATAATTTCGTAAAAAAATACCAAATGTAATAAATATGATTCTAAATGTTCAAATGGAAATAAAAAACTATAACTATTTCTCAAGATGGGCTGCCCGAATTAAAATAATAAATTATAATATGCTCCAGTAAGTGTTTATTACAGATAGCTGAACACATAATATAGCTATTTCTCTGTTACTCTGTGATTTATTTCATATTAGTACATTCAGCTATCCAGTAATAAAAAATATCTAATGCAAGAGAGGACCAAGATACTACTAATATCGACATTTATTATTGAGCGAATATTATAGTTATTAACTAACACTTTTTTAAACCTTTAACATAACCTAACCACAGATGGTCGGAGGGGGTTGCCAGATCATCATCAAGGGGCCACCCGCTATCAGTTAATAGAGTTTCCGTATCTGCAGTTATGTTAAAATATATACTTCCAGTGTTCCTCTGGACATGATTAAACACTTTTTGGATGTTATTATAAGTTTAATGATCCCAACCCGGCTTCCTGTTCTTTGCAAGAAATCTCACATACATGAACCTACATTTTAGCGAATTTCCCCTATAGGGAAGAAGCTATTACCGTAGGTAAGACTTAAGCCCGAGACCATGATAACTTTTTGTTTTGAGGTCCCCAGATGCCAAAAACACTATTCGTTCAAATTTAAATATATATGTATATATATATATATATATATATATATATATATATATATATATATATATATAATATACAAGGTGTACATAAAGTCCCACACGGGTTTAATATTTTTTGAATGATAAGAGATAAATCAATAAGATTTGGTATATCAACACTACACCTAAAAATCTACTTTTTGAAGGAACTATCAGTTATCTGTCATATCATGGGGACGTCCCGCAAAGAGTCAGAAGGAAATTTTCAATAGGAGCATAGGTCAATATGCAAATCACTTTAAAGGCCTTATCTAGCAGAGTTGAATGCCGCAAACCGCACTATAAAAGGTTGATCCAGTAAAAATTGGCGGCTGTTCAAAGGTTTTATTAAAAAAAGATAAGATCTTTCTAATTGTTACTGTTACCAGTTTTTCCCCATTATCAAGAGATTAGGACTAAATTTGTAACCCTTGAGGATAACTAACATCATAATTCACTTCTGTATTGACAGGCATAATGTAGTATTTAGCTGCAGTATTTAGCTGCAGTATTCATTTAGTTGCAGTTTTGCTTTAATGGGGTTGTGGCTACTAATAAAATGTTAACTTTGAACAGCCGCCAATTTTTACTGGATCAACCTTTTTTAGTGCGGTTTGCGGTATTAAACTCTGCTAGATAAGCCCTTTAAAGTGATGTGCATATTGACCTATACTCCTATTTAAAATTTCCTTCTGACTCCTTGCGGGACGTCCCCATGATATGACAGAAAACTGAGAGTTCCTTCAAAAAGTAGAATTTTAGGTGTAGTGTTGATATACCAAATCTTATTGATTTATCTCTTATCATTAAAAAAATATTAAACCCGTGCGGGACTTTATGTACACCTTGTATATATATATATATATATATATATATATATATATTTATTTATTTATTATTTTTAAAAGAAAATTACCAGAGTACCCTTCAAAATTCATTTTTAATTCACTGACACGTGTTTCGAGGTTTACCTCATGATCACAGTGCAGCTAATAACCTTAAACTTAAAATTAAAATCTTTCGTGGTACAAGCATTTTAGTATAAATATATATTTTTAATTCTATAAAATCGTGTATAAATAAATTGGGCTCTTAATTGTTGTTTCTGTCATATGAAGGGTAAGGTAGGGTTTTATATATTTGTATATAAATGTTTATATATTTAAAAATATAACAACTGGAAGGTTTGTTTTGAAGAGAATATGTATTTAATATTATACTAAATTTATTTTTTTACTCTTCCAGGAAACATGAAATGTTTTTTTGTTTCCTCTCTGCTTTAGTGCTTATAAGGATTAGAGAACACCATGAATGTGCCTATGACAGTGTAAACTAAACAGAACGGTCTTGATGACAATTGTTTTATAGTGCTAAGTAAACTTTCTAGTTTAAGTATTGTTATGATACTAATAAAGTACTTTTTATCTCTTCTTACAAAATGTCTTAGATTTTAGTCCGTAAAATATATCGATAATTTATCACTTTTCCTCAACTCCCTGATAATCCTTAAAACGGTCTTATAAATATTGAAAACATGTTATATATGATCAATATATTACAACCATGATAAAAATAAAAATAATATATTGTAAGTGTATCAGTAAAATGAGACATACATGGTCAAGAATAGAAAAATATATAAATCCCTTAGTGTTTTATATAAACTTGTTTTAATACTGCAAAGCCCATCATAATACGATGATTGAAGTTAATTTAGACCTGTTTGACATTTTACCATCGAATTCAGCAAGTTAGTCACAGTAAAACCAGGGTCAATAAATATAGTACATTATAAATTATATATGGGTTATACAAGTTTTAAAAATAAGAGATTTGATTAAAGAAAAAGATAATAATTTTTTTAACGTTTAATCATTTGATATTATTTTTTAATCATTTATCTGATAATGATTACATAATAATATTAAATGATTAAGCTTTAAAAAAATGTTATCTTTTTCTTTAATCAAATCTCCGATACTGAAAACTTGTATAACCCATAAATAATTCATAATGTACTGTATTTATTGACCCTGGTTACACCAACAGACAGACTGAGGATGTTAGCTTGGTTGTAGGGAACCACTCTATTTAAATGGTTTATTTTATCGCCGTGTCCGTATACAACTAGTGGTAACTGTAACCCTCTCGTACTAGTTAATCCAACAAAGGGTTTGACCTTGTTTTACTTCAATCGAGACATTTAAACAACGTTGACCTACTCACTTTATACACACAGTTCTTTTTTACTTTTGACAAATTGGCATTTAATTGTTAACATTGTTTTTAAACCAAAAACTATTTTTGATGAATTTTAAAATCGAAAATACGTATAACGTAGTTTTAAATTAACTTTCTAAATAAAAACATATTTCGTGTTACATTTACCTGTGGCATTATGAGCTCTTACATTGTGCATCATGACGTACTTCCCTATTCCCACGATGCGAGTCGTGTACTGTTTTCAGCCATTTTAAATTGTTGTGTTCGATTGAGTGCATACAGGCATACTTTATGTTGCACTTTAATTTATATATTTGTCTCCTTGCAATACGCATGGAATTTCAATATATTTCGTAAACTCTCACAAAAGAATATAATATCAAAATATTGGAAAACTTTAATTATGAATGTAAATGAGAGCTGATAATAACGCAAGATATTATCTGTTGTCGAATTTGAAATGCAAATTTTCATGTTGTTGAACGGGTCTTGCATATTCAGTAAGTTAGTTATATTTATTGTTAGGGACTGAAAATGATTTCATTTGTACACATTTCTTTAATAGGCCAAGAATTCACAATTTAAAATTAATTTGGTCTACTCTCGTATAACATTAGTCTCTTGTTACTTTAAAAAACAAAATTATAAAATTTACTTTAAAAATAATTTTATTTGCTAAAAAAATCTATAAATGAATCTAAGATCTTTTTTTACGGATCATACAGGCAAAATATAAAAATTCAATATCAGAATCAAATCAAAAATGTTTCTAAACGTCATGTAAACGTATTTCGATGAGAGTAAAGTTGTGAGATCCATTCGTTAAACGTATTTTATTAATAGTCGATGCTCAAACTTGGCATTTATTTTTCGTACCCGGTATGCCAAATTGTTGTCAATACGCAACTTTGTATTTTTTATATTTTAGTTTTAAGCACTTTACTTGAGCTAATCTTAAAAGCAGTTGTTTACTGATAATTTTTCATGAATTTGTATTTGATTTGATTTATTTATTTACTTATTTTATATATTTATAATGCATTTAAAATATATATATAATTCATTGAAAGCAATTTAAGTCATATTTATAATTTGAAAATTACTTTTGACAGGTTAGTAACACAAACACAGAATAAACTCAGAATAGTAACGCAGTTGTAATAAATACATGCTATTGTTCAAATTCATTTCATCTTACAAATAACTTACTTTTCTATGACTGCAACGAATTAATTTTTATTTGTATTTTATGTAGATCTGCTTGAATGTGGAAAAAGGACTATGATAGTAGAAAGGTCAAACTCATTATACAGTCAAAGTGACATGTCATACACCAAACATATAAAAGCAAAAAGACAATCCAAGCAATACAATAGTACGGATCTTTTCGTTGATTTTTGTCTGTATTCCTTAAGTTCAAGTCGTATTTTAATTATAATCATCCTCTTTATGATTTATCAAATAATGCGCAGTACAAGAGCTCAAAAGAATAAACCTAGAGGACAATATAAAGGACCAAGGATAGTGGAAATGAGGTTTTTATAAAACGCCTTTTGTCTGTAATGAGTGGCTTTTTATCAGATCTCATCTTTCTCTTGTTGTACGCTAAAAACGTTTTAAGACTTCAAAGCGAATAATTATTTTGTAATATTAACTCACTTAATAATTTCACTCAAACTTAAATTAATAGCTCATATTGAACTTCATACAATTACGCTGCTAGATTGAAATGTGTAGTTATAAGTTAATAAAAAGTTCGGTTCAGCGGGAAAACACTTGTTCTTACGATTTCCTCTTTCTGTACAAACATATCTTCGCGTTATAGTTAAATTCGTTATATATTGTGATATTATGCTGTATTGATATCAACAACGATAGAATGGTTCAAACTTATGCTTGTTACGTTATGGATATATACACACACATATATATATATATACATATTAATTAAATAATTGTTTATTTGAAAGTTATTCTGAGGTTCTAAGAGTAGCTTAATTTGGAGTTAAAATATATAAAAAATCACAAGCTTTAATATTCTTATTTCTGAATGACATGATTTGTTGGGTGAGGTAATTTTCAATAATTACTGTTTTACTTCTTAGGGCGTGTTACTAATCCACTACCTTGGAAGTGGATTTCTGCCTTCACCGGATAAAATATAGGTGAGTGTTGCCCTAAGAAGTTAAAACAGCAATTTAATATTCTTGGTGATCTACACAGCAATATGCAGATTTCACCATTACACCAATTAAATCCAGCCAATTATTTTGAATTTTAAAGCCTAACACATTTCAGGTAGTTGAGTGAATACTAGTAAATAAATCACAAATAATATTTCGTAAAACAATATTTTGTGTATTATAGCCACACGTCCGTCACTAAGATTGGTTTTTTTCTAAAACTAAGTTTAATACCAACTTAAAGATGTTTTACAATAAATTTCTTAGAATATAAAAGCGTATTGTTTAATTATTGGTTAGATTAAATTTATTCCCTTAAATAACATTTCCATAAAATACCGATAGTGTAACAGAATCCAACTGCCAAACGTTTTAATGAGAAAACTTTGAAATCGATACCGCAGTTAATGGCTTTTCAGTCTTGTTTATTGGTGTAAATCGTTTCTAAGAAAAACAGAATATTTTGAATAAACTAATTTTAGTGTATATATTTAAAAGATTTATTATTACAACTACACTGTAGCTTCATATTATTCGATATAAATTGTTTTATTTGAATGAAGTTTGGTAGTGAAAATATATCATATAATGCAAACTAAACCTATATTCGATAATCTTATATTACATCTATAGTTTTGTTACTTTATTTCTAGCTGATTACTATGTCACTGCGTTTCCTATTCTTAAGACATTACGTGTTCGTTCTGGTTAGCCTGGGTAATATTTTAATATATGTTTTAACCTTTTCCCTTATTTTATTCACGCCATAGAATCTTAGTTTATTTAGCAAAACATCGCAGTCTATTATGTCAAAAGCTTTTTGAAGATCGTAAAAAACACCAGCAGCGCAGCTTGAATCATCAAGATTTTTGAATATGATATTCACAAAAGCAGCAAGAGCACTCCTTGTAGACAGATTTTTTCTAAAACCATGTTGATTCGGTGTTAAAATGTTATTAGCTTCTAGGTAGTGCACAAAACAGTTATTTACTATAATTTCAAATATCTTCGAAAAACTAGGTAGTATTGTAATTGACCTGAAGTTAGAGACATCTCTGCTCTCTCCTTTATGTATTGGAGTCACTACTCCGTATATCAGTTTTGAGGGGAAATAACCTTCTTTAAGCGATTGATAGATTATGTAACACAAAGGGGGGCTAATTTATTTTCTTACAAATGTAATTACATTCGTAGCTATTCCATCCCAGTCACAAGTAAGTTTACATTTTATCTTGTCAGTAGCTTGTGTTACCTCTGCAGTTGTAACTGGGTCAATACTCGACAAATATACATAATTATTGACTATTATGTTTGAATTTATTAATTTATTCGTTGATTCTATCAGTGAAGACTGTGATTTAATGTTGTTAGCTATATTTATAAGGTATCCATTTAATGTATCACTTGCTTTCATCGGGCATCTTATTTCACTGTTAATTTCAATCCTGTCATTTAATACTTTCTTCCGTGTATATCCTAGTTATTTTTTCACGACGTTCCAACTAACTTTACTTTTATTTTCAGCCATTTTTATAAGTCTATTATTTGAAATTTTTTGGCCCTATAGATAACCTCTTTCAATATTTTGTTATACACCTTGTAGTGTAGCTTAATACTTTCATTAGTCGTTTTTTTAGCAATTGCATGAAGTTCTCTTTTCCTCTTGCTTGATATTCTTATACCCTGAGTTATCCATTTTGGGCCTTGTCTAGTTTTACTGCTTTTACATGGAGCAATAGAAAATGACTCCTCAAAAGCGTTCAGAAATTGTCCTAGAAAACTATTGAAATTTTCCTCTACATCCCTACATGATTGAAAAAGACAATTTAAATTGAGAATTTGTTCTGAAAAAAGAAAAAAAATTTCTTCATCTGTCCCCTCATTTGGCCGCCCTCGCTTGGAAAAACGTTGGCTGTCGGCTGCGGAAGAGACAAGATGAGTGCTCTGTGGTCTGAAAACCCCATTTCTACAACTTTGACCTCTTGTTTGCCGTTAAATAGGTTTGTTAAAATATTGTCGATGCAAGACTCCGACGTGGCAGTGACTCTAGTAAGATCCCTAAAGTAAAATTGATATCCATACATCTCCACAATATTTATGAAATCTATTTCTAGGTTATACTTAAGAAAGTTAAAATTACTAGCTTCAGTATCGTCAAATAAGACGATATTAGTTAGCCTATATAATTAGTTATATATTGATATTCCTGTATACATTCCTGTTATATCGTATCCTACACGATACGTATCCTACACGATACGTTAAATCGTACCGTACCCTACGATATCCTGTTATACATTGAAATACACGTTATATTGATTGCATAATGTCACTAGTAATAAAAATATGTTTCTTTTAGCGAATTTCCGCTATAGGGAAGAAGCTATTACCGTAGGTGGCATGGTAAGACTTAAGCCTGTGACCATGATAACTTTTTGGTTTGAGTTCCCCAGGTGCCAAAAACACTATTCCTTCTAATTTATATCCATGTAATATATATATATGACATATATATATGAATGAATATATATATGACAGTTACCGCTTTAACTTTTGAAATAAATGCCCGATTTTGATGAAATTTGGATCAAATGTGTAGAGTAACATTTATGACTTTAAGTTCGAATCGATCGATTGATCGGACTATGAGAAGGGGGTTTTATGGGGTTTTAAATATTCCAAAAATCAGTTTTTTGAATTTTTTCCCCTAAAATTTCAAAAACACTCAATTTTGGTTATAGCCATTTTGTAGAGCTTAAAAAACAAATAATTTTGTATTTTGAATCATGAACCTAGGTTAAGTTTTTATATAGAAAAGTCAAAAAACGTGACCATAAAATTTCCCATGTTGATCTTATGGGAAAAAGAGTTTTGGATTTTCCTCAGATAGTTTTACTAAAAACTTCACATTTCTTTTTACCAATCTGTTTAGCTCTACAAAACAATCATTTTGGTGATTTAATTGTTGTTCTACATCCAACCATTGCAGAGATATTCAATGTGCTAAACACAGTATGCTGTCCAATGTTATCCTTATGGAGGATAAATAAAATTTGATATCTTGATTATTTATGAATGTATATTGATGAAAATTTGTATGAGGCTTCAACTAGTTGTGGTATATTGATAAATGCATAAATAGAGTTTTTTGTTGATTTTCCCCGTAGCAGCAAACCTGCATACTCGGGCCCCATGTTATTCATATGCAGAATAAGTAAAGTTTTATATCTCCCTTAGTTATCAACCAAAATTAATAAAATTTGGTATGTAGCTTCACCTGGTCGAGTTATATTGATAATTACAAAGATACACATTTCTCATCTTCCTCGTTGCAGCAAACCTGCGTACTCAGCCCTAATGTTATTCTTATGGAGAATAAATAAAATTTTATAAATCACTTATGATTGTATTTTTGTGAAACTTGGTAAGTGGCTCTATGTAGTAGCACGGCACATATATTAGGATTGGAAATTCGCTGAGTGCACAGGTTTGCTGCCACGGGGGTGTTTATATTCATCGCTTAACAGTTTAAACAAAATTTCAAATTTATTTACTAATTGTTCAAGACTATAATAGTTAGGTGTTCTATAAATAGATGTTATTACTGCATTCAATTTTACAATCTCAACATCAGATCACTCAAAAACAAAATCCTCACTTAGCCTCTTAATATCGTCTCTTTGTTTCACTGTATCAGCTATGTCCTTAGCTACTAAAATACAACTGCAACCTCTGATTGCATCCGACCTGCAGTAGGCATCGACCACCATATAATTTGGAAAGCTATTTAAAATTTAAATGTTTCCTGACTCAAGCCAATGTTCATTTAGTGCAATTAGTTTTAAGTTGTTTACTTTGTTGGTTTTCAAAAATATTTCCAACTGAAGGATTTTATATCTTGCACTTAACCCCTGTGTATTGAGGTGTATTATACAGGGTGCCGGTCACACTGCAGACTCAGAATGCTTTTCATTTTAATTTAAATTTATGAACTGATTATGATAATCAGTGATATTTTGGTTATGCTGAAGGGCAGTGTGAATTGACCTCTTTTTCATATTCTAAACAAAATCACTATTTGGCTTAGGAGAGATATTATTTGTATTTAAATTAATCAAATATTTTAACCAAAAACAGATTTTTTACTATCAACCCTTTTTATTCGTTGACTTTGATGGGAGCCACTGTTTGAGAAATAGTTTGTATACATTAAAACGCGTGAGAAAAAAGGTAAGGTACATTTAATTGTAATGATAAACTTGCAAGTTGGTTATTACTTATTTTTATTTGGTTTGCTCGGTGTTTGGGCAGATTGAGGAGGTATGGCAGCTCAGTTAGGACAATGGTTGCTTCAGTAGAGGCTATGATTGTTGGGAGGCGGTCCAGCACCCGCGCCAAGTGTGTGGGACTAGAGTCGTTGGTGCCGCCCACCAACACAACGTGGTCCCCAGCCTCCCCGTGTCGCCGCTTGACAACGAGTTCTATAGATTATTTTAATTTTAAAAATAATTTTGGCATTTGGGCTTTAACCCCATATAATTAGACCATATTATATATGTGAATGGATATAAGCATAATATACCATTTCATTTATGTCTAAATTCCGTTATTTAGAAAAACATTTTATCAAAAAAATTCCTGAACTTATTCCTTTGCAAATATAATCAATGTGAGATCGCCATTTCTAAGAGGTATAAGAAGCATTTTCCAACTTGCATTACCCTATTTAGTTTGCGTAATAAATGAACAAAAAATAATGTAATAACATAAGCTCACAATCACCTACAACTAATTTAATACAAAGAAATGTGCAAAGTAAAGTTTAACTGGCATTATTTAAGAAAGGTCAAAGGAACAATCTCCCGATAATATTTAGAGATATGGATTGCACTAAAGTTCAAAGATTTAAGAAAAGTAAGCCATGACAATGAATATGTAGTTTAACAATTGTTTCTGATTCTTCAATATCAAAATCTGTATCATGTAAAAACTGAATCCCAACAGCCAAAAGGAACTTTAAAGTGAAAAATTTATATATATATATATATATATATATATATATATATATATATGTGTTCACTCATCTGTATTTAAGTAATTTTCAGAGTAATAAATTATAAATATCGTACTATATTACTATCTAAACAAAAGCTTGGAAGTATTTTTTAACATAATTGTATTATATTAAAACTGTTTTTTGAAATAGTCCACTCTAAAAAAATTAACACATATTAGGTTTTCTCCAGCGGAGGAATATTTTCGCTTCTTATCTCAAATTCAGTTTCCCATTCGCTTCGTAGGAACACAGCCTTAAACTAAACCGTTTAAATAGATTGGTTGGTTCGGTTCCAGTTCTTTGTCTTCTCTACTTTAATCTGGATTGACACTCAAACCATCAATATAATCATGTTTATAACAAGATTTTAGATAATTGATAATTAAGAAAAAAATCATAGCGAGTTAATAAGACAATATATTTATTATTTACCTTTTTTAACTTTGCTTTGTGATGATTACTGGTCAGTTTGTCGAGTTTTAAGAGATTATTGGAAAAGAAAAGCACTTTTAGTTAAGTTAGGACAAAGGTCGTAGATTATAAATTGTTACTTAATACATAAGTTAACATACAAAGTTAATAATAAAATATTTTACTGCCAATTACACTGAGTATCATTAAGTGAGTGGTTGTATACGTTCATGAGTAGTTATTCATCATTTTCAATTATAAAGTATCAGTGTACTGACTGCTTTGGGTTTATTACATAAGATCCGCTGCACTAGTCATTACTTTTCAAATGGTTAAGTTGTTTGGGAAAAATATAGTGCCCGTTCGTATTTACAGTATAATATTACTTGCACATGTAAAGAAATCGTAATTTGATTTGTGTTTAAATAACCAGTACATTTTTGCAATCATAAGTTTATGTTATTCAGAATTCATTTAATAAATTAAATAAATAAATAAATTAATAAATGATTGAAAAAAACACAACATGGGATTCACAATGTGATGTTTCGGGATCTGGAATTTGTATGATAATGAGACAGTCTCGAGTTTCCACGCTGTTCTCTTGTGCCTGGTTTTTGTGTTGTGTTTAGTTGGTTATTTTTTCTTTGACGGCAAAACAAAAACCAGGTAGACAAAACAAACAAAACACGTGACACAAATCACTTGACGAAAACGTGGCTTATATCGTGGTAAAACGTTGGGTTTGTCTGGTGTCTGATTTCGGTGTATGTTTGCAGTTTTGCCTAGATAGTGCTTTTATTCTGTAATATTCTAGGTATTCTCCCCTCTCAAAGGTGGAATATGACCCTAGATCCCAAAACGTCGTGAAAAAGGTTTCTTGATTTGTGATGGCAAACGTCAAATGGAATCAGTCACAAGTAAAATCGTATCAAACTAGTTTTAAATAAATTCTAATTTATTAACTAATGATATTATTAAGATTAAGTTTAGTAACTTCAAATTGCATTGATATGTTCTACGAGAACAGATGTAAACATCTAAACTAGAACTGCATAAGCTGCAGTCTGGTGGATATAAACAAAGAGAAGTAGGAGTTACGGCCGGTGTAAAACTTGGCAACAAGCCTCGCTCCTCGTACACCCAGCTTACTCGTTGCTACTTGTCAAACCCTGCATGAAGAGCTTTATAACTATTGGTGTTGGGATTTGTGCTATTGAACAATTTAGGTTAGTTAAAATGATATATACAGTATACATTTGAAATTAACATTTTTGACTTTTACAAAAATATAAAATTCCGTTTCTGCTACTCCGAGTCCAATACTATTTAATTTACCATAAGAACATACTTGACTTGGCATTATCCCTAAACATGAGACATATTGTACCTGATGGGTTTCCTGACACGTCCTGTATATCTGACGTGTTTATAACGGGACAGTAAACTATTCATAAATTTCCCCTCATAACATAACTTCCAATATGTTCTGATTTTTTAAATTTAGATAAAAAGCAGATTTTTCAGATTTGTTTAATGGTAAATTGATATTTAATTTTCTAATGTTCCTTCTACAATTTATTTTTTTAACTTTTTACCTAAAAACTTATAATATTCGTCTTTAATGGTTGATACTTAATAACTACCAAGAAATATTAAACGTAATTAATTTATCAAGCTATGTGCAGTAATAATAAATGATTTAATAGTTATCATACTGGTTTTTCAAATCAATCCTAAAATAATCTAAAATATACCCCCGTAGCAGAAAACCTGCATACTCAGTGAATTTCAAATGGTACTTAACTGAGTCATGAAGCCACTTACCAACATTAATCAAAGCATATTAATAAATAAGCGAGATATGACATTTTATTTATTCCCCATAAGAAAAACATTAGGACTGAGTATGCAGGTTCGCTGCATCAAGGACCACAAAATCTGGTTTTTAACTAAATACCAAAGGATCACCTCCAGATGAAGCAACATACCAAGTTTTACCAATTTATAATCATAAATGAATATATTACATTTTTATTATTCTCCATAAGAATAACATTATAGCTGCTGAGTACGCAGGTTTGCTGCCATGGGGACCACAACAAATTAGTTTTGAATGTAAATAGCATAAAAACCCAACCATATAAAGCCAAATACCATGTTTCATTAATATATGTTCATTGGTAAGCAAGATATACAATTTTACTTATTCTCCTTAAGATTATCATTGGACAACGTACTGTGTTTAGCACTCTCAATATCTCGGCAACCAATTGACGTAGAGCGATGATCAAAATACCAAATTGTTTGTTTTTAAGCTGAATTTAATGGTGTAATTCAGAATTAGAGTATACAAATAATAATATGTAAAAGTTGAAAAACCCCATTTTTGGGGCAAACACCCCCTAAAGCTCCCCTTAAAGTAGAGCGACCTTTCTGGTTCTCGAACTCATGAAAATAGAGCCTTACATGTTTATACAAAATTTCATCAAGATCGTATCATTTTTACGAAAGTTATCGTGCCTACGGACACCCATATATATATATATGACACAATATAATAAAATATTATAAAACAGTATATTTATTTAAAATATATATTGTGAATTTTAACGAATGGTGTTTTTGGCATCTGGGGGCCTCAAAACGAAAAGTTATCATGGTCCCGGGCCTAGGTCTTACCATGCCACCTACCATAATAGCTTCTTCCCTATAGGGTAAATTCACTAAAATAGCTTGAAGGTTTAATGATACACAACATATAACATGTACAATAGACAAATTACTTTTTAGGTAATTATATATGTAAATTACAATTTAACTTGCTAAACCGCTAATAAATTCAGTGTCTTATATGACCTTTCCCTATGCACGTTTAACCCATCAACTGAATTGGACAAGCTTAAAATATGTTTCTGATGAGAGCCTAAAAAGCCAAGTAAATATCTAAAGGAAATCAATACTGAAATATGAATAGACTGTCGACAGCAGCAAATTTAATGAAAAACGTCAATCGTCATTGACAAGCGTTTGCTGGAATGGTATGTTTGAGGTTTCATTTGCAAAGGCTATTGAAAGATAAATCTGGTATAATAAACAAATATAGATCGTCTGGCATTATATATTTCAGTTTTGTCAGAGCACCTAATATTTCTTTGAAACTGTGCTTATTATTGTTTATTTGGCCTTGTGCATGAATACTACTTGATACATACTTTTGGAAATTTTAAAAGGAAATTTGTATTTAGAAAAGTTAATTCTTAATGGTTGTCTTAGGCTTTAGGTGTCTTACAAAGTAAAGCCGAAATAGTGACTATCATAATGTATCTATTTGAAACAGCTTCAGTTTTAACAATTGTCGTTTCGTGGGTTTGGTCCCTAATTATAAGTAGTAAACTGAGCACGTCCCACAGAATATGAAGCTGACTCTAAAGTAATATATCGTCTACGTGTGATTGATACAATATTTAATGTAGGTCATTTTTATTTTTCATATAGATCAAGTAGAATTTGTTTCATTGTTATTTATGAAATTATCGTGGTGATAAGTTTAAAAAAGGTAATATAGGGTTACTAAAGGTAATACTGGGTTTAGTGCATCACAGCTTTTTACCAACGTACATTTTACTAATACCAAATTTGCAAATAATTAAGGATCAAATATAAAATAAACGCATAGACCATTTTTTAAAAAAAAGGTTGTGATTCCTCAAGTATGTGAGTCCTAAACCAGGGATTGAGTCAGTGTATATGAGTCCAAAATTGTGAGTCCTAAACCCAACCTGACCTCTTACTAAATATTATTACATGGTTTTAGATGCACTAACAATAAAATATAACACTATTCATAGCTTTGTAATAACTGAGATAGGTAAATGTAATTCTAGATTAAAATCAACAGTATTACTATTTCTACCCTCACAGTATATTATTATTTAAAATTTAAAACCTTATATACACAAATTTATGCCGCATTATTATTTTAATTACTTAACCGTAAAACTTGTTGTTTTTTGTTAATTTATGCACGTGTGGTTATCAGGCCAGCATCCAAGCGACACTAATTACCAAAGAGTAATTAGTCTGCCCCAATTAACAGTTCAATTATTGGGAGGCCACTTTTCGACTAGCAGTTTGTGTAATTTTCATTTCGCTTGAGATGGATCTGTTTACAGAACCAAATGTTGATATGAAGTTCAATATAATTCGTTTCAGCAACGGTATTGCTCTCGAAGCCTAAAGCGAGTTAAAAAAAACATTATTATTGAAGTTCACGTAGTTATTTAATCAATCAAATAAAGTTTTTGTTATCAAACTAATAGATACTTCTCAAATGTGGTTCCCCCAGCTATAGGCTTTAATGTTCCCCCAGCAATTAATTGTTTTTAGGTACACAGTTATATATTTTCATAATTCTGTTGGAAGTTAGCTAAAAACACATAGAATTTATTTCTGTAAATTAGTTTGCAATTATTTTTGTGGTAGGGTAAAGTATAAACTTATTTGGAAAATAAGACTTTCCTTATAACAAATCACAAAAACTGTATCGTTTTAATTTATTAAATAATACAACATTGTTCAGATCATAAATAAATAGGCTTTAGTAATTTGTACCAAATTAAATGAGAGAAGGAATTTTACGTCTTTTAATACTCATATATAAACTTAGGGATAGGCTCTTAAGAACAAATTAAAAATTAGAAACTTTTAAATTTATAATTTTATTAATCTTTGGAGGCACAAAATTTTGACAGCAAACTGTTATACGTGTCGCACTTTTCAAGTGTTTTTATGGGATGTAATCCTAATATGTCTTATGCTTTATTACTTAAACAGTGTAAAGTTAATACTGGAATGTCGTGCGTGTAATGCACTGAAGTGTAGGGAAGTGTGTTATCGATGATATTGCCCATAACCTGAGATAGTTCCAGACAATTGACGTTGGATGACTTCCAACAGAACGTGTTATCTTACGAGGAATATTTGCTTAGGAGCGTGATGTGTTATGGTTCTATCAGCTGTTGTTTCTTTATCAACGATTATATCCGAGTTTTATTACATAGTTTTTTTTATTATGGTAAATCAGTGCATTTCCATTACAAAAATTATTTTTACGTTATCTTACCCTGTCTAGGGAAGAAGTATAATGCTTAAAACAACACCAAAAAATTATATTTTAACGTTTTAGTGTTATATACGTTAAAAAAAACGTGTTATTTAATAAAAATTGTAATACAAATTCGATTATTCGAATATTAATACAAATACTGGATATACAAAAAAGCTCTCTATTTTACCCACTAGATTCAATTGTATGCAAAATCTTACAGAGTTGTAGAGAAGGTTCTAACATTTGAACTATTTCGAATAAAAGTTAAGGCTTATTTCGGAGATTTAACTTCATGTTCTTTATTGATTTACTGTAAATAACTATCAGATTGGGGATACTCATTAAAAATAATGTAAATGGTCCGTAGGGTAAATATATTAAAGGACTGAATAATTAATTATATAGTTCAGATTTTTAAAATGAGAACATTACGAGTACTTTGAACCAGCTGTACACCTTTTGTTATATCTTGTTTTGATTTTTGTATTAATTTACTAAATTACAGCATCTGCAGTTTAGTTTAAGTGAGACTAAAGACTAGCATGTACCCTGTTTATTAGATATATCTTATAATGATGCCACGTTGCAGTTGGCTGATCGTTTTAGTGTTTTCAAGTATTCATTAAAATAAATAAATTTTCCAGGTAGACGTTTTATTGA
Organism: Allygus modestus; assembly: GCA_963675035.1. Taxonomy (NCBI): domain Eukaryota; kingdom Metazoa; phylum Arthropoda; class Insecta; order Hemiptera; family Cicadellidae; genus Allygus; species Allygus modestus. The sequence goes on along the minus strand of OY776112.1, from coordinate 429,212,139 downwards.
GTATTGTACAAAAATATATATTTACAATGGACAAGGCATCATAACAGTCCTGAGAACCTTGCATGTGCGACAGAGAACAAATACTTGTTGTAGTGAGCTATGTTCAGATATCAGAGGACTAGTATGCTTATAATAGTCTACTTAAAAAAGTAAAGATTTTCTTTTTTTATAATATTGACCAATTACCAAAAGTAGGTATAGCAATTGAATGGTATTCAAGTGAAATGTTTTACAGTATACTAGCCGATTATCCGTCCTTTGTACAACAAATTTAGGAAAGAACAGCTGATTACTAGACCTACTTAAGAACATACAAAGATCATTTGGTCATAAATGCATAGGCTTTAGTACTTTTTACCAAATTTATCATGATGAACATGATTGAACATGAATTAAACAGTTATTGATGTTTGCCAGCTTGTAATCTCATGATGTATTTGGTTGAGTTTTTATCAGCTTCTGATACATTAAACCTGTTACCCATAAAAATAACATTGTATATTTAAGGGCGACTGTAGCTGAGCCCTAAAATATGATATTGACCAATATTATATTTCACTTTTCAAATCTTGGGTTTTTGGGCCCAAAAAGGGTCAGAAAAGCCCCGATTGTAACATTAATGCATTAAATAAGATGTAGATTAGTAAGGTGGAGGTTTTAAGCCCTCCCTCCTAATTCTAGCATAACTAACACTATAATTTTATATTATGTTCATTGAACACTGGCTCCAATATTTCCGAGCCGTTAGGGTTGGATGACTTCCAGCCACGAGTATTGGCTGGTTCCACGTATCTATTTCTCTGGAAGAGCTGTATAATCCAAAAACACTTAATTCTTAGTACGTTTCATAACTAGCTGCTTACCAGTTACTATTTGTTCTGTACTAATTACTAGTTGCTATGTACTAATTATATTAGTTGCTTTGTACTGCTTGCTAGCATTAACTACTATTTAGTGTGTAATAATTCCTAGTTTTCTTGTACTATTTACTTGTTGGTATGTCTTAGGTACTAGTTGTTTTGTACTAGATACTAGTTGGTCTGTACTAGTTACTAGTTGGTCTGTAATAATTAGTGAAATTCCTATGGAAAAGTGAACTATTAGCATGACCCGCACGGTGAAACGTAAGCCCGGGACCATCATAGAAGTTCCATAAGTTCCATTAATGACAGTTACATAAGTCTCTATCCTTTTATTTGGGCATACACAAATACTTGTTGTGGGCTGATTAAGAAAACGCTTCAAGGAATAAGTTCTACAAACGTGTTGTAAACTAATTTGCATCATCAAAAGTGTGTATAAAAAAATTCGTAAACAGTAAAAAAGATTAACAAAATCCTCTACAACCGTTAGATCACGCTGTTGGATAGGGATATAAAATTGATTTTTTAATAGTGGTTTACTCCAAAAAGCGTTATGCATCAATATCCCTAGCTATTAATCCAGTTCTGTACTAACATGGAATTAGTTGCGGTGGCCTAAGTGGTCAATATCTGCTAAGAACACTGCTTAAAACACATTTTTAAATACTGGAAATACATCAGCTGTTTGATTTTATTTAACTAAACAACAAAGGTCAAGTAAAAAGGCGAAGCTATCTGGAAAAGCTAGTTGCAATAATAATAAAAGCTGTTGTGGAAATGCACTTTTACATGCTGTTGTGTTGAACTACTTTTACATTGTTATCATCTCAGCGAATCTAAAATAGTATTGAAACTCGTTCTACAGAAGTAATTTCATCATATTTATATAGGTATAATACGAATACCTAAGTTATGCCATATAAATTAAAGCTAATATTTTATGTCGCAAAATTATTATCAGTAATTCGTTTAGTCTCAATTATCATCTAACATAAATTTATGAAATTAATAAGTACTAATACTGCTAAAATGTATAAATAACTATTTATAATAAATCCCTTTAGAAAAATTATCAATACTAATAGTTATTTATACAGTATAATCTAATATTTAATATCCTACTATAATTTCTTTGCAAACAGTAAAAAAAGAAAAGTACATTATGAACCAGACATTAGTTAATATCATATTCAACATTTTATCTACTCAGCATATATATTGTGTATAGTTATATCTCTCCACAAACAAATAAAGGGATCACGCAGACGGAATTTAATTTAAAAAATATAAAGGGGGTCTTTAATTAAGGCTGTTTCAACTTATCTCACGGATAAATCCCATTTCATAATTGTTTCAACTGTACAAACAATAGAGATTTAGTTTGCAAGAAACACGGTTTGACTATGTCTTCCATCCTATCTTCTCCCTTAAGTGAAAAACCAAGCAGCTGTCGTGAATTATGTATTAGCCAGTATTCGTCATTGTAACATTATAAATAGTTTGGGATTTCTTTTGTAGGGAACTTGTTACGAGTATTAACGTGTGTTATAGTTATATACAGAATTCCCTGTAATCTCTCATTAAATGTACATAACATTATTCCTTGGGCCAAGACAAACTCATTTTATAATATGAACCAGGGTTTTCCTATGCCTAGTTTTCCGTCCGTCTGTGTGTGTGTTTTCACTTTGAAGTTCATATTTTAAAAACGACGGAACCAAATTCAAAGAAACTTAAGTCTTGTTCAAGTTAATGGGGTCTATCAATGGAAATGTTATGGTATAATTATCTCTGAAATAAATTTTAAAATTTTGGTAATTTTAAACCTTCTAACGTAAATGGTTATTTTACTGATTATTTACAATAACAACTTTACCATTCTTTTAGAATGGTTTATGACGAATCTAACGATGGTTAAGTTATAACAAACACGCTGATTTAGGCGATCGCGTGAAAGTCAAAGTCCTTGTTGCCCTTCTTGCGTAATTTTATTTGGGGCTGAGTGGAGATGGCTAGTGATCATTGGATAAATAATGAGTAAGAATCTAGAATAACCACAAACTGCTCACGCCGGCGCCACGTCCGGGGGATGGGCAGTGTAATGTTCCTACCGTCTGCTGGCTACGATGGAGAGCCATAAAGTTATTACCTCCTTCTTTTTTTATTTCAACACCAGTGGAATTTATGTAAAGAGTACAATACAAACGCTTTCAGGCAAAGCTGTCCAAACCTCTGACATATTTGTGGATGGCCTGGGATTTGCACCTGGGCCCCTTGAACCGAAGTCCAAGACGCTAACCTTTAGGGTAGCAGGATACCCAAGACCCCCCTTAGACATAGCCATACTAAGATTATACCTCGAAATAAAGCATAATTAAAATAACCAAGCAACAGTGAAAAGACTGAATCGTTGTCGGTAGAGTTTAACAAACTTGAGGCTGGAGAATTGTATAATAGGCATGTTCTTTATTACAAATGGATGACTTTTCCAAGTATAGGGAAACCATTAATTTGTATTTATCTCATCTTGTACGTCCTTAGTGTTCGGTGGATATAGAACGTTTAAATGTAAAGATCTGAAAGCACATTTCCAATCAGTATTTTTTGATTTTACATCGATTATCGGTATTTGTTTTGTATCCATGGTTTTAGCCCCTGAGCTGTACGAATTATTGTAAGACTAAATTACTTACGTATACCATAAACAGCTCAAAATGTGTTATTCCTGTTCAGGACATGTTTCGGCGTTGATGCGCCATCTTCAGCTGCTCATTTATAATGAAGTTGTTGACCACTTGGCTTCGTCAGGAATATTAAAAAACACAAAACACATTAACAAGTATCGAAACGAACATATAACAAATAAGAAAACATTTAAACAATTTGTATAGGCCTGTCTTAACAAAAACGTCACGATCACGCAACGCCAACAGCTGTCCCCTACCGTTGGCGTGGCGTGATCGTAGCGTTTTTGTGGAGACAGGTCTATCAAAATTGTTTAAATGTTTTCTCGTTTGTTAAATATTCCTTTCGATACTTGTGAATGTGTTTTGTGTTTTTTAATGTTGGTTCCTGACGAAGCCAAGTGGTCGGCAACTTCATTGTAAATGAGAAGCTGAAGATGCCGTATTAACGCCGAAACATGTCCTGAACAGTACATGAGTACAGTATATGTCATTCCTTTTGCGGAATTAAATATGACAAAGAAGGCGATACAATGATATTAATTTTATTTGATTTACATCCAAGAATTAGTTCTGCTTTAACTCACCATCTTCTTTAAAAGTGGTTAACACTTCTTGAGCTGTTTGAAGGTATACGTAAGTAATTTAGTCTTACAATGGATTATCCCCCTCCCTTCAATGGGATGATTAGAGATGCAGATAATATATGGAGGATCGGTTCCTGATTGTAGCCACCCAGCTTAATGCCTAATTTATAAATCTATCTAGTTAAAAAGTTTTATTTATGAGTTACCGTAATTTTAGCCGAACAATATTATATTGATGAAACTTATTTCTTGCGAACTAGTTTTGTCACTTTATTAATTATTGATCACAAAAAATCACTCCCTCCTGATTAAGCTTCATGGTTTTGCCTGCGATTTTTGTTGTTGTTAGAATCTACTGATTTCTTTTCCTTGACTCTGACACACGAAATTTAATTGGAATTGTAGGAAAAAAGTTAATATTGATCTCTTATAGGTGTAAATCAAATTATGATAATCAACCCTTAACCGTTTTTCGGTTTTCACATATCATTCCTATTTTAAGAGCAAAATTAACAAATTTCGAAGTATTATTTACTACGTCTCTTCATTTTAATCTTAATCGTCGTTTTTTATTTTAATACTTTTTTTCTTAGTTATTATATTACTTTAATATTTTATTTTCCCTACAGCTAAGTTACGCTACATTAGGAAATGCCTATTACATCATCATCTAATCATACATTTTGTCTTTTAAGTCTGTGATGCATAAACATTCAAAGTAAAAGTTAATTTTTGACACACATTCTAAAAAAAAACAAAAAATATATTATGAAATTGGTTAAAGAAGTATTTTATATTCAAGCATGTTTAATTTCTAACATCTAATGTGTATTTAGTAACAAATAACTCTTGTTGATCCAACAATTTCAAAACCAACGAACAATATTGGGGTGACATTTATTTCCTAATAACGTTAACCAAATGCAAATAATGATCTACATTGCATCATATCATCCGGATTTCCCACTGAATATGTCTATATTATTTCATTCCTTTTCAAAATTAAACAGTGATATATGGTGGAAGTAACGCGAATGTTCCATTGATGTAAGAAAGTATCCTTTAACATGGAGTTCCATGATCGTATTACCGATATTGGCAGGTGAGATAGTAATGCAGACACGGGAATCTCTCTCTCTGAACACAAATGCCTTTAACAGTGGCCATTCCGATAGGACCGATGTGATCTGTGGGGTTGTGAAGGAGGGGGGTACGCGCAATAAAATTTTTGACATTTGATATTTAAAAATTGCAATATGTCTTTTTACTTTCACTCGATAAATGTGATTTGTACAAGTCTGTTTTGGTTCACAAACTGAAACTGTATTTTGGAGATTAGAAAATATTTTTCAAATACGGTTTTCCTTAGCCTTTATATTGAGATGTCTAAGAATATCAGACTTACAGGTATTTTAGTTGATTCTAAACTGATTAATAATTTTTAATATTCTTTTCCTTTACTTGTGTTTACTTGTGTTTTCCGTCCTTGTGTTATCTGAATAGTTTAGCGGATATGTATTAAACATTTACATTTATTTTTGATTTATTTGGACTTTACCTATCGCTTCTAGTGTTTAAAACTACACTAAGTTTCGGGAGGTAAGGAAACTCCTTCCGTTATCAAGTGAACCCTACTTACATCTAAATATCAAGTTCTTACACCTAACTATGCTAAATTTTGTTGTGGATTTTCTTATCTTTTTCTTTTGCATTTTAATTCACACAAACACAAAAATAACAAATATATACAAAAATTCAAATACAATACTGATGGATAAATAAAAATGAAAATTGAAAAATAAGTGAATTTTGATTTGAATGGTTTATGTTTTTACGGAGGACCTTGTGCGGGATGAAATATGACAAAGAAGGTGATACAATGATATTAATTTTATTTTATTTACATCCAAGAATCGGTTCTGCTTTGACTCATCATCTTCTTGAACACACTGTCTTCTTTCACTAATTGTTCTTCTATTGTTCTTCTAATTGTCTAATTGTCTTCTAATTGTTCTTGTTGTTGTTTTCTATTTACTTCAAATAACAGTTTGTAAGTTGCACAATATAAAAATAAATGTCAATATTAATGAAATATTGCGGGATGAAATATGCGGTTGAATTACGGTAATGAAAAGGAAAACTGTTGTATGAAAACTCAAGATGGAAATGTAATGTGAGAGTGTTTTATTATTTTATAATGACTAAATATCAACAAAAGTCAGCTGATTGAAACATAGCAGATGATTTGAGCAAGAAATAAAAAAGTATGAAGGGAATAAATACATATTATTTAATTGAAAGTATTGCAAGCTGTTGTAGTGTGATGTTACCAACTGTCTGAATGAAATAAGAAAAAAAATTTAAAATATATTATAAAAGTTCATAAAACTTCACCATACTGTCCACCTTGAAGTTTCCTAAACTTCAAAAGATTCACTAATTGACTTCAGCATTGGGTAAGGGAAACAATTTCACGACAGGTCGTACAAATGTTCCATCCTTGGTCAGTAGTTTAGCAATGCGCACAATTCCATCAGATCCAGGAAACACTTCCAGGATGCACCCAAGTGGCCAATTATTTGCTTGAGACACTAATCTTCGTTCTTTAGAAAATTCTGCATGTTGCACAGTAGAAAATATTTTCAAGCGTGCTTCGTCAAGCTCTTCAGTGGTGAGACACCCATAGCGCTGAGATGTAGTTCAACAGTTATGAATGAACCTTAAGACAAAAGCTATTACGTGTTGCAAAGTGGTCCAAGATGAGAATTTATTCAAGACTGACCACTCTTCATGGGGATTGACTGATAACACTGCTAAGGGATTCGGTTTTAGTTCATGTGATTGTTCAAGTTCAATGGGAATAAATATACATATCGCCAGTCGCATGACGGCAAGGAAAGCCCCGAAGGGCCGTTCCACCAAAGTGAATGGTTTATCAGATGCGATACGAGTAACCCTCTTGATGCGCAATCAGCAGGATTATCTTCCAATGCTATGTGTTTCCAAGATTCAGGAGGTACAAGTTCTTGCGTTTGCAAGACACGATTGGCAACATAAGTTTTCAGTCTATATGCTGGAGTGCGTAGCCATGTTAATGCTACAGAAGAATAACTCCACAAATGAATATTGTCAGATGTGATTATGTCAGAGAAAAGAGCTTTACAATGTGCTAAAAGCTGAGCTAGTAAGTGAGCTGAACATAGTTCGAGACGTGGGATAGTGATTCGATTTAACGCTTTTTGCCAAGATAAGGTTTACTGTTGTTACTTGATCAGACTGTTCACTTCTGAAATAAATACCAGTGGCATATCCGCTTTCAGATGCGTCACAAAAACCCTGTAACTCTATGTTGTGAGACGCGGAAAGTTTCAAAGCCCGAGGTATAAAACATTTACATCCAACCATTTGACATCATCAAACCATTTGAGGTGCTAACCATTTGACATTATCAGTAAATGACTGCCATTCTGAACGAACGTCAGTTGGCAATGGTGAGTCCCACGATAATCATCGTGACCAAATTAATTGCATAAAACACTTAGCAAGCATGATGAACGGTGTGAGAAAACCGCATGGACCGTATATTTTTGCGATTGTACTTAGAACGATCCGTTTAGTTGGGCTGTTGGGTACAGTAATTAGGTGGACATTTTATGAAAACATGTCTGTAGTGGAAGACCATTGTAGTCCAAGTACTGTGAAATGTGGTGTTTGTGAATTTCGCAAAAACTTTGGTGACTCTAAGTGGGTATTAGGAAGAGTGTCCAACAGTCGAGATGAGTTTTAAACCCATTTGCGTAGCTCAAAACACCCTCGGTTCAATAGCGAAAGTAGTTGTGTTTGTAATGTGATTGCTTCGTCTTCTGTATCCGCACCCGTGATAATGTCGTCCACGTACGTGTGATTTCTCAAAACATGAGTAGCGTCAGGAAAGTAATTTCCTTCATCAGCCACAAGTTGGTGTAACGTTCGGATAGCGAGATACGGGTAGCTATTCATTCCATACGTAACTGTATTCAATTGATAAACAGACACAGGTTGGTTAAGGTTAGATTTCCACAAGATCAACTGGAAGTTACTATCATCAGGATGGACAGAAATCTGGCGACACATCTGTCTGATATCGCAGCAAAACACAAAGTTATGGCGACGAAAATGCATTAGTACGTCGCAAATGTTGGTTTACAGTTTATGGTCCATTAATAAAAGATCGTTTAGTGATGTATCTGAACTAGTCTTACAATTTGCGTCAAATACTGTGCGTAGTTTAGTTGTGCTACTACTTTCTTTGAGAATGCCATTATGCGGTAAAAAGTAATGCGAGTTCGGAAATTGGATGGAATCACATTTGGACAAGTGGCCAAGAGTAAGATAGTCACCCATGCCAGTTGTGACCATGGAACAGTTCTGAAAACTGAGCGTTTGTGTTGAACTTGCGTTCCATTGCGTGCAATCTAAGTTCTGCGGCGTTTCGAGAGGTACCTAGTTCTGGATTTGAAGTGTTAAATGGTAGACGAACTGTGTAACGACCTGAACAATCACGTGAATGCGTAGCAGCGAAATGTGTGTCACACATATTGTTCTCGTGTGTCTGAGTAGAGCACATTGGTGGCTCTTCTTGATGCCAAAACTGTTGTATGGATGAATGCAAATCTGCATCGCTAATTGAATGAAGCCATATGTTAAGAGTAGATGCGGGTCTAGAGACAGATAATGCCGGAGGGATCGGAATACATGGAGCAGTCCCCAAAATTACGGGACCGGAATACATGGAGCAGTCCCCAAAATTACGTATCCGAATTGAGTACCCAGTACATGAGTCATGGTAGTTCCCAGAGAACATTGTTCACGGGTAAACAACTGTGGAAACAACGATGCTCCGAGAACAATGTCAATGCGTCCAGGGATGTGAAAGGTTGAGTCTGCAAGATTGTAGGATTGTGTGTGTTTAAGGATGTCTGGTAAGAATGGCATGCGAGGAAGGTCGACAGTTAACTTATTGAGAATTACCATAGGCTGTGGCTCTGCGAATTTGTGTGTATACAACACAAGGTGAATGTGTTTGGATAGGAGGATTTGCTGGTGGAGTACATTGAATAGCAACCATGGATACGTCTTTTTTTGAAGAGATTTTACTATTAGATGCGGGTTTATTACGTGAATATGATGAGCAGGTTTCTGTGGTATCAATGCCTGGGAACAATAATGCGTCTTCCATGTGAGAGCATTCCGTATTCAGAAAATCTATGATATCTTTAACGGTGGGCAATGTGTGATTTGTTGACAATGATGCGGTACGAAATCCTTCTAATTTCTTGCGTAAATCTAAGTCCATTTTACGCAACACGACTGCAGTAAATAAGGGGTTTGGATCGTGAACATCACAGTTCAATGCGTTTAGTGCCTGCGTATTTTCATTAAATGAATTGATAAATTTATGTACTCCGTGAATGTTTGTGGACGAAATTTGTGGTAAGTCCAAGAGTTGGTTTAGATGAAGCAACTGTAAGCGGTGATTGTTATGGTAACAATATTTAATCAAATTGTAAGATCGTGTAGTTTTCTTCTGTAAGACTAAGACTGCGGATCAAATTCAGGGGTTCCTGAGAAAGTACGCTCAGTAGATACTTGTTGCGAGTACACATGTTTAAGTGTTTGATATAGTGTACATTCGTATAAGGTTTGCTGCGATTTTGGCGGCCTTTGAGTATATAGTGTGGGAAACGACGCAAGGCTCGGCCCTTTTCTCAATTGGTTATTCTACAAGAATCACGACAAGTTTTACCTCTGATATGGGAATCGACGGATATGGTGAGTAAATGACTTATTTGAAGGATATCCTTGCAGATTTAGATTTAGGAATAACTACTGAACATTTTGAGATATAAATCATGGTCGGAAATTATGGAAAAGTTAACCAAAACTGCAAGAGAAAAATTGTTGTCAGGAATAGGCTTGTGTTCACCAAGACCACGTTGACAAATTTCTGCAAAGTAAAGATTTCTTTGTGAAATAATAGTTTAAAGTTTTAATCATGTATGAAGTAAGAAGATTGATGCTCCACCAAATTTTGATTTACATTACAGCTGCTCTTTTACTCAGCGATTTTCACATTTTAGGTACTTTTGTATGTTTCCGGTTGGGCCTACATTTTGGGTTCTAGTGTAAAGTAAATTTCCTTGTGGTATTTAAATAAAGTTACCTTGAGATCTTGTAACTAAATATTGTAACGTAAAAGGCTGATTCAAGACTGATTTTTTTTTTGTATCCATAATTTGTAGTGCTTAAGTAGCCAAGTTTTTTTTTAAGATACGTTGTAATTTTTTATGCGCAATAATCTGTTTTGCTATGTCATATAGTAGTATTTTGTTTAGTCGCAACGTCTTGCTCAAAAGATTGCCTTTACCGTGAAGATTTTTACTTTACGTATGTTCATTTGTAGGTTATGTCACCTGAGCCTATAAGCCTAGTAGTTTTACACATTTTTCTTTAAATTTAAAATTGTAAGAATTTTTAAAAAAACTGCCGCTGTAGCCTAACAAACCGAGCCTATTTAATACTCATGGGATTTCATGTCCTAGCCTGTGAGTAGTGTTGGAAGGGGACTTTTGGCTCACTTGATTTATGGCTTCCGGTCACGTGACCGGAAGCGCTGAGTCATGAAAGACGTCATCTGAGGCTGAGCCAGTGACGTAGGCGGTTTTGTGACGTAATGAGGTACAGTTCAAGGTCACGGGGAGGGTGTTTTAAAAAAGTACTACCTCGCACGCGTAAAATTCGATTGTGATTCGATAGTTAATCGATAAGAAATATCGAATGAAAATAATCGAATGAAACAATCGAATGATACGAGTGCGAGGTAGTACTATTACAAAATAACTTTATTTTATTAACAATGTTTGTTCTTAATTACAATACGAAGCTTCCGCCGATGTTGGTTAAAATCGAAGTTGATGATGCCGACGAGTCGCGATCATCGTGTTTTTTCCTGATGAAAGAAGGTAGATACTTCGATCCCTGCGCAGAGTCCATGTTGTTTTTTGTTGCGTAAAGTTCCAAAGATAAATCGTAACCGGACGCAATGAGAAGTCTTAACTCTTCATTAAAAACCTCGAGGTCTTGGAAAGTCGCCAGATGAATAGAGTCATAATGAATACACCTAATTTTGATGGACATTTCAACAGAGAGCTCGATGTACACTGGTCAAGAGCTGGAGGTGTACTGACTATTCGCTAGCTAGCGTTTTGGTATCAAACCAAATTGTGGGGGTAAAAGTGTTGTGGGGCGGAGCAGATGTCAGGCGGCAGGTGGTGCGAGGCAGATGGTTGCTACTACATCCACCATCATTAGTCAAACCCTATTAGAGATGACATTATTGCTTCTGCATCAGAAGATATTGTGCTATAAACTTCATGTACTTGTATTTCATCATTTATATTGTCAGCTTGCTCAATATTAAAAGAAGAACATGTGGAAGAAACCGTAGTGCCTTGTATTGGTGAATCCATGTGAACTATGCAAGAGCCGCAGGTATACTGAAGTGATACAAGCATGTAGGATAGACACTCGTCTTTACCCCCCACCACACCAGTTTCCCCCACCAAGTTGTCACATCGCACAATAACTACGGGACATGCATTAGTTAGAGTCTAGCTCTGACTCTGTGAGGATCGGAGCTCCGTAACTAAAAACATTAACAATTCTTGCTCGACACTGTTTTTACGCAATCATAACAGTCACTGTGATCTAATTTATTGCATGTACTCATATGATGCATCTTGCGTAGCAGACAACTTGCTAAGAATGTTTCAGCCTGGAGTATTCTACGGCGAAATCGCTCACAATTTACTAACAGCGTAGACCTTCTATCTTCACAGTCGGAGAAGTAGAAGGTGGTGGCAGGCGGACTGTTGAAGGACACCTTCGTCATATTTCTGTAAAACTGTGACATCTTTAGAATAACACAAACTCTATAGGTAGATGTTAATCCTGCAAGGGTTGAAAGTATAATGATATAGCGCTAGCGTGTATGATACCCACCCAACGTTACCTCGATATACTTTAAACTACCATATAACACAACTACCATATAACACAACTACCATATAACACTCAATATTAACTAAAACGTAGAACTGATCTTAAAGCATATTATATGACATTATAAAAAAGCATAAAGCATAAAGCATTATATGACTATTGTAACACAGTTTGTACAAATGCAAATTAAATTAAAATCGACGTCCAAAACATGAACTGTTATCTGACTTATTCTCGTGACGATCGGTAGATTTCTTGGAAACCGAGTGTCGGATATAAGTACAATACCCCGTCGCCCTACTTTTATTCATTGTTCAGAGATTTATAGGGAAAGTAATTGCCTCAATGGTTTAAATTTGGATTATAACGAGAAATAGTACTTTTATAGTACGTTTAGTACATCAAACAAAATCAAAATAACATCCAAGAACTCCATTTGCTAGCCTTACAATCAAACTCTTTCACCTTCTACCAGTACCTCATACAATGAGACAAATTATAATTGATGATAAAATGTTTGTCATTTAGGCGAATATCTTCAAAATTCTTATTTTTTTTGTAGATATTACCATAGTCGGTTTCTACGGACCGTAAACGCTCCTTTTCAAAAAGTTTAAAAGAATCCTGCAGCAGGATTCAGAGATACACAAGTATTTTTTCTTATTTAGTTTTGTGAGACGTTTTTTATTACAATTATATCCTGTAGAAAAACAAAGACCAAAACATTATTTTTTAAAGGGTAAACTAAAGGGAAAATTACAATTTTATTTTTTTATTTACCATAAGAATCAAACGTAAAAATACAACGTAAAACTCACCGCTGGCTATAGATAACAGCAAAGATTTCACAGCCCGTTTCATGGGTAGACCAGACCGGTTACAATGTTGATTCCACAAGGTCGTACCGTTTTTATATATTTTTTAATATTTGTATTGGTAGTAAAAACGAAATCAGGTCAAACTTGTTGTGGTGGTTAAATTTCTTTATAATGCTTATAAAGCTACTGCTACATTAGAATAGCCTTCAGTTCACAACAGATGGGTAGGTAATTCGATTAAATATCGACTATTGTATCATAGACTACCGATTCTAGCTCTTTACAACTTAAACGAACAAAATATTATCAATAAATCTATGGCAACGTCTGAATGTGTTAACAATTGGATAGGGTAGAAATATGAATATATGTATGTCTTACAAGTAGGGCTACATTAATATCAAAATGTATTGCCTGTTATTACAAATATTACGATTCATAATTTAGTAAGACACACTATAATGGACAAACTTCAAAGTACTTGAAAGCATGTCTTAACTACCTAATCTTAAACAAAACAAAAAAATTTCGTTGAACTTTCCTCATTAGATAAAAAAAATACATGTCATTTTCTGTGCAATGTATTAAGCTATATATTTACTTTTAATTTAAATTTTCGAATAAATAAAAACTACCTATCCACGCATTAATAAAGCGCAATTTAATCCACAAATATTGTATACCTTTTTGAAGATGTATAATATCCAATCACATTTTTATACACTGAAAACCCAATACAATTATGAATGTTTATACTGGCACTAACAACAAACAAAAAAAATTGTATCACAAAATAAAGTTTTATCATACAGATCAAACTACATACATGAGCTGTAAAACCGCAAGTCGGAAAGCATGCTGAACGCGCAACACACTTGCACTACAGACTATAGGCTGAGACCCAGTTCAGTCATATCGGTCCGTAAAAGTTGATTATACAAGGTCATTTGTACCGCACAATATCAAAGTCAAACCACTCACCGGGAGCCGAGGGACCGAACACCGCTTTTATTAACACATTTTTAACACTCGTTAACAGGTCGATACCAAGGCCGAAGCAAATCGTACGTCTTTTTGCGGAGTGAATTGGTAACCGGATTGGCTGACCGTGCGCGGCGCCGGACGTAGGAGATGTAATCTTAAAGACCATCAAAAAATTGTAAATGATTATTTTTAATTTGGTAAAGGGCCATAAGAATAATGTAGCAGTAGATAAACCCTGCCAACAATTATTTCGAGATCTAAAATTAATTACCTTACTATGACTGTACGTATGAGAATTGTGTTGGTATTTCATAAAGTATAAACAATCATTTAAACAATCATTTAAACAATCATTTTCCGCATATTCAAAATACAAGACTAACTTTTTAATTTATCCACTCACTTAACCTCAAAATTAAAAAAAAATCATCCAAACTACATGACTTGTAAAATCGTGAACATGTTTATGTTATTAGAGGGATTATTTTCAATAGTTTTTTTTTAAGAAAAATGAAAGAATATTTGTTTAATAATGCACTTTGTTGTCTACATGATTTTTTTTTGAACAATAATATTAAGTTTATCTAAGTTAAGAGGCAAAACTGTACATCATGTAAATCTAGTTAGGCTTAGTTTTGACATTTCTTTATGCATAAAATTGTATATTTTTTATGGAGAAATAAAATTCTGATTATGATTCAGTCCAATTAATGTCTTATTGGTTTAACTAGTTAATTCATTGTTTTTTTTACGTTTCATACTTGGAGGTCGAATAAGTTTACAGTCTGGCATACTGAATCTTTTTTTAAAGACATTTTGGATGTATTTTGATTGATTGATTTGCTGTAATTTGTCCATCTTTGTAGTGAATCTGACTTCCAATACAGTGGTTTAGTTAGCCTAGTTCAGTAGTGGGTAAACTAGGGGGGAGGGGCCACTTTCGGCACTTTTTCCCCATGTTATTCTTATGGGGATCAGTTTTTGAACACTTGCCCGATCCTACCCTACACAAATTTCCTTGTTAGCCTGTACTAATGTCCAACCCTTGCCTATGTTAAATATATTTTCCCAATCCCCATCCCTCCTCTATATTTTTTAAAATTAATTTTCAAATCTTTTCCTTCAGAAAAGTTTTGGAAGGGTGGATCGATAGTTCGTAATTTCTCAAATAGTTCTCTCTTGGTTATGAACAGGGCTGCACCTAAAAAAAAGCACTACTTGTTAAACGGCCAACGTACTTAGGATTTTCTAACTTGTTAAACAAAAATAATCCATCGCTAAAAAGCCTTTTTATTACTGGTTTCCTAATCCATTGACATGTGCTTTAGCTTTGTATGGTTATTTAATCATTAAAGAGCTAGTACATATTTTTTACTGTGAATATTTAAATTATTTGCCTACTTTTACGGTAGCTTATTAAATATTAGTCTACTAAATAAATATTGAAGTAGAATATGTAAGCAACAATGTTTTTTCTGTGCAGGATATGTGCATTTTCTCAATAACAATGGGGGCTTTTTCATGAGAGCTATTTTTATTACTGGTGAGTGAATTAAGTGTGGTTAACAATTGTAAAAATATATTCAATTAAGAAGAGTAAAGCTAAAATCATTGTATAATGAATTTTTTTTTTTACAAAAGGTGATGTAGGCCTATGCAAGTTTAATTTGACATAACCTCATAGAGGTTTTTAGGAAAAGCTATAAATTTATTAAGTTTACCTACCTTGAAATCCTATATAGTTAACTGTTAAAGATAACAATCAACTTGTTTAATAAAAAAACATCCTGATACTTGTATTGCACTGTAGCGAAAATCAACCAATAATAGTTTACTATTGGGATTATAAATAAATTAAACATTTTAAAAACTTTAATACACCAGATTTTTATAAGGTTCTGATCATATAACCTGTCATATATGTAAATAAAAACGTGTATGAGTTTAATGAGTAAATTAATGTAATCTAACATTTTTTGTTATTGAAATATCATTGGAGCCCACGATTTTGAATAAGTGCAAATGAAAAACATTTGATATCGATTGTTCTTTAATGAAACTAACAAATATTTTGAAAATCAAGTTTGCTATTAAAGTTTGTACGCCAACAAATGTACGTACAACTACTCCAAAATTTAGTATTGCAGGGTAATCCTATAGTATTTTTTCTTTACAAATTTAAAGTTGCAAAAAGTAGCAGCTAAAACACGAATTTTTGGATTGTGTACAATCCGCTCTTCATGGAAATATATAATATTCAAGGTTCTGGTAGGTTCCTTGAAACCTTTACTCTAAAACACTTTGTAACACATTTATTTTAAAAGATTAAGCAAAAAAATCTTCACATTAAAAAAATAATCAAAACAGGAACACTGACTTACCTTTGTGTTTCTTATCCATTGTATTAATAATAAAATAATAACCTATTTGAAGAACATCACATACTGGGGTCCTACACAGCGACTAATTGACAGCGACAACTTTAACTACTGACCGGCTCCCGCATTATCTGAGTATTTGGCCTTATCTGCACTCCGCCCAATGACAATGCAATTATAATAATCATTGTTTTGACTCTTTTGACTATTTGTTTATTTATATTTTATGTCCTTTTGTTAAATAACAATATTTCTGATAGGCATTTTTGTCCAGCTAGATTATTAAAATTGGCCCACTATGCGACGTTCGACGTCTTGGCCGTATTTCACAATGATATATAATGGGGGCAGCTCACACTAAAGTAATAATACGAATACGTAAATGCAAAATACCTCAACTAGCTACACAACATAATTATTTTAGTTACAACAAAAGGTACCTAAATTAAATATGAATAGAGATAGAGAATACCAACCTGTACTAGCGTTCAGCAAAACAAAACTAGTGGGAGAGTTAATTACCTAGTAGAATGCAACCGGTGCGCAACCCATTAAATCAAGCTGTCAAGGGAACGCCCCGCGCCAGCTGTTACACGCGAAATTAAAAACCTCACTAAATCAGCCGAATTTTGTTTTTATGTCTAGAGCTGCATTACACAACAAAATACCCAACCAAATTACCCTGTGTCGGGAAAATTACCCGCGCCCTCCCGCGGGCATATAAGCGAGTGCTCCGGACAGTTCCTTAGCAGTCGTCGATCTAAGTCGAGACTGCTCCCATGCAAGTGACCTGCGTATTAAAGTGCGAGGACAATTGCAGTAGCGTGGTAATGCGGGGGGAGGGCGCCCCCCTCGTAAGATCTCGCTACCTGGGTTCTCTTTCTCTCTCTTTTCCTTCTCTTTCACTCTGTCTTTTCCTGCATGTTATATTGCTGCTTTATTAGTCTGGCTATAGTAGTTTGTTTCTTCCTTGTCTTTCTTTTCTTGCATGCTAGGGTCGCTGCTTTTGCTTTCAGCTTTTGTATTTAAAATCTTCCACATGTCTTTGCTTTTCTTAACTGTATTGTAGTATGCTGATAAAAGCGAAATTAAAACCTCATCAAACTCAGCCGAGGTAATTTCGCGTCTCCTATATAAGCGAACCATGCAGTAACTGACATCAGTTGCTTGCTGTACAGTGGAGTGTTAACATGGTACCATCTCCACTGTTCAGTGCAACTGTCTAGTTGTTCTTTTTATAAGAACAACTGGAGAAATAAGGGGTTAATACTAAGTATGCGCACACTTTTTATTAATCCCTTATACTTTTGCATGTTGCATGTTGTATGTTTGGTTGAACTTTGCTTGCTTGTTTGCTTATTTTGTATTGTAGATAGTACTAACTCCTTTCTTTAAATTACTTTAAAGTTTGGCTAGGTTATTTATACATTTTTTTAATTTATTAACATCTTACACACACACACACACACACATATTAATGACACCCTTCAACTCCATCTCCTTTCCTTGCGAGTACGGCAAGAAAACCGGCTCTCCTTAGCTTTTAAGAGTACGGCCAGCAAACCGGCTCTTGCTTTGCAGTGTTTACGGCCCGCAAACCGATCACTGCACCTTCTTTGCATACCGGATGGGGTTTCGCATTTCCCCGGTTTTCGCTAGACCTCAGTGAGAGGGGTCCTAAGGCTCCTCACTGACTCCTTTATTTTAGATTAGTACAATTTACATTTATAACTCTTGTTAATTGAAATTAATTATTCATCATACAAATATGTAAGATACCCTTTAACTCCATCTCCTTTCCTTGCGAGTACGGCAAGAAAACCGGCTCTCCTTAGCTTTTAGGAGTACGGCCAGCAAACCGGCTCTTGCTTTGCAGTGTTTACGGCCTGCAAACCGATCACTGCACCTTCTTTGCATACCGGATGGGGTTTCGCATTTCCCCGGTTTTCGCTAGACCTCGGTGAGAGGGGTCCTAAGGCTCCTCACCGACTCCTTTATTTTAGATTCGTACAATTTACATATTTGTTTGACTTTATATTTGTAAAATAATAACTCTTCATTGTGACTTGAACTTTAGCCAGACTTTACTGTAAATTATATCTACTTCCCTTTAGGTTTCCGGGGTGTGAGATTCTGTCAAATCTCACACCCCACCCCCCATTTTGTTCAGAAACGACCTTGACCCAGTTAGAAGATGTGGTAGAAGGGGTGATCACAGGCGGGGAATATATCAGTTTGTGGTTATAGTGAGAATCACTTACTGCTCTATTCCCCGTTTTGGTAATATAATCAGACGGCTTGACCCACTTGCATGATGGGTATTAAAGCGCGATGTTGCAGAGTCAATAATCACTTTGGTTGTGAACTGCATCAATAGAGCATCTACCATGGTATACCTCCACTATATTAACTTTACTACTAAAGCGGATATCTTTACCCAGCGTGTATACCAACTGCTTATGGAGTATCATGATGTTAAGGTCAAAGGATTGGGTATTCGTAAAACTGAAGAGGTAAAAATAGATGTGGAACCAATTCCTTTGAAGAGAGAAATTTACCGATTATTACAAGAGGGGTTTGTTTTGTGTCTTTATTACACTACACGTTAGGTTAGCGACTTTTTCCCGAACAAGACATTGAACCAGCTATATTCATTGTAAAAGGGTGGTGGTAAACATATATAAGGCAGTCGGCTTCGGAGTATAGTTATTGTTCAGCTATGGATAGCCCAGGAGGATCGTCTAACTTAGATGTTAAAGGCAATGTTGACTATTGAATATGTTAAAGATGAATCTACAACTGAAGATCCCTATTATTTTATGAAATTTTTAGTTGATCGAGATGCAATGTGTACAATCCGACTTCACATCCAAGTTTAAAAATCTATCAAATGTTCCTGTTGAAGAAAATTGTCCTTGTTAAATACAGAGCGGGGAATAGATCAATTTATGGTTTAAAATGAAATCATTTACTGCTTTATTCCTCGTTTTGGCTAATATGTTCAATGACCTTGAACTAAATACAAAAATTTTGTAGCCTCCAACTACAATAGTAAACAGAAAATGTAAAATATAGTAAACCTAACCTAATACTTACCCCCACCACTTCTTCTAGGGTATAAATAGAGGTGCATTTGCAGTGTTTTTTATTATTGCGTTGACCCTTGTGGAGAGCACACCTACATTATGAATCGCTGCAATATTTGTAAAGCTTCTTTCAGAGATGAATGGCTTTTAACCATTCATAAAGAATTGAAACATAACACCAATACAAATACAGAAGAGGAAGAACCAAATGAAGAAGAATTAGATTCAATCGACCAACAATTAGCAAAACATCAAGAAGAACAAAATGTAGAAGAAAAAGAAGAAAATGAAGAAAAAGAAGAAAATGAAGTTTCAAGACCAAGTGTCATTCATTATGCGCCTGGACCATCAATAAATGTGGAACTACACGCCCGAGCACTTCCGGGTAATGTTGTAACCCACTTTAAAATTGACAATACAAAATTGAAACTTGAAGAATTTTTAAATAACGCAAAAGGATTGGTTAGCAAAACTCTGAAAAATGAATTAAAAAGATTAAATTTTATTAAATTTGGACTATTACTGGATGCTTTATTTACAAACATTCAAAATGAAACCTCACCGAGAGGTTTCTTAACAAAAAACCGAACTATTATGTTTTCGTCAGATATTGATTCAATCGTATCTGAATGTTTTGAAGAGCTAATGACAAAAATACAAGAACATGAAGGAAGAGGCTCTGGATGGAGTTTGTTAAGCATCACAGGGCTAGACTTAAGAGTACACAAACACGGCTATGGAATTCGAGGAAGTAGCTACATCCCTCTACCAACAAAGATTAGAAATACCTTATCCTGCGTCAACGTACAAAATCATGATACTGAATGTTTTAAATATGCCATGTTGGTCAAATATGTAACAGACAATCCGATAAGACCAAGCCGCAAATATGATGAAGTACAACATAGATATAATTTTCAAGGGATGACTTATCCTGTTGCTATAACAGACATTTCAAAATTTGAAAAGCAAAATCCTTCAGCTTCTGTCAACATTTTCGGCTTAGATTCGTCAAACAATGCGTACTCCTTGCGCATAACACCTATTGAGCGCAGAGATCATACGGATTTGCTATTGATCACTAAAGGGGACATATCCCACTATGTCTACATAAGAAACTTTGGAGCTCTTGTATCTAAACAAATATCAAAAAAACACGGAGAGAAAACCATTTGTAAAAGATGTTTTTGTCATGTAGGCAAACCATTAAGAAGGGGAGGTTCAGAATGGTTAGTAGAACATCAAAGGTTATGTAATGGAAACTATGAGGTTAGAATTAAATTGCCACATTCCAGCAGAGCGCAGATAAAATTTGACAAAGTAATACAACAATACCGTGTACCTGTTGCTGTTTACGCTGATTTCGAGTCTTCTTTACATCCGCTTGAACAACAAGAAGAGGACGTTACAAGAAGAAGCAAATACCAACTTCATTCACCAAACAGTTATTGCATACTAATTAAATCCACGTTGACTGAAGACCATCTTCAAAAATATGGACTATCATCTTCTCCAAAGATTTATCGCGGTGAAGAAGCAGCCAAATACTTTGTCGATGATCTGTATGACATAGCTGCAAAGGTAGAAGAACTGTATAGAACAAAGGTACCCATGTCACCTATGGAAGAAGAAGAGCTTCAACATTATGATTCAACAACAACGTGTTATCTGTGTAATAACACCTTTACACTGGATAACGTTAAAGTTCGTGACCACGATCATCTTACGGGAGCGTACAGAGGTGCAGCCTGTAACGCTTGCAACTTGAACTACAAACTACCATATTTCATCCCAGTAGTTCTGCACAATCTGAGTGGTTATGATTCGCACTTCATAATCCCCGAACTAGGAAGAGATAATGGAGCAATAGACGTTTTGGCTACTACAATGGAAAAATTTATAAGCTTTTCAAAAAAGGTGGGTAAAATTAAATTAAGGTTTGTTGATTCATTTAGATTTATGCCTTCAAGCCTCATGAAATTATCTGAAAATCTAAGAAGAACAGATTTGATAGAAACAAGCAAAATTGTACCCAATAGTAAAATGGATTTGGTTCTTCGAAAAGGAGTCTTCCCCTATGACTACATCGATGGACTGCATAGATTTGATGAAACATCACTACCTCCACCAGAACACTTCAAAAACAAACTTAATGATTCGGAAATATCACTTGAGGACTATCAACACGCAAGTCGAGTATGGAACGAGTTAGATATGAAGACCTTAGGAGATTACTCGGACTTTTATGTCAAACTAGATGTAACTCTTCTTTGTGATGTAATGGAAGAATTCCGAAACACCTGTTTTGCTGCATACGGTTTGGACCCTCTACATTCGTATACTTCACCAGGATTAGCTTGGCAAGCCATGTTAAAAGAAACAAAATGCAAACTCCAACTTTTAACAGATATTGACATGGTTTTAATGGTTGAAGCTGGAGTAAGAGGCGGATTGACCCAAAGTGTTACCAGACATGTCAAAGCCAACAACAAATACCTTCCCGATTACGATGAAACCAAACCGTCAACCTATTTAGGATATTTCGATGCAAATAACCTGTACGGATGGGCGATGTCAAACCCACTTCCTTTTGATAACTTTAAATGGATTAATCCCGACTCTATTGGCGATATTTTACAAATTCCGAAACATGGTGACACTGGATATATTTTGGATTGCGATTTTGAATACCCAGAAAATTTACATGATCTTCATTATGACCTTCCACTTCTTGCTAAAACAGAAATTTCACCAATTGGAAAACACCCCAAATTAATGATGACATTAAATAATAAACAACGCTACGTGGCTCACTTTTGGGTGGTTCAACAAGCTATCGAATTAGGACTACGTCTAACAAAAATTAATAGAGTTTTGGAATTTTCTCAATCATGCTGGTTGAAACCCTACATTGATTCAAATACCATCAGAAGAGCAGCAGCTACATCAGACTTTCAAAAAGATTTCTTTAAATTAATGAATAATGCGATATTTGGAAAAACATTGGAAAACAAAAGAAGACATAAAAACGTTAAACTTGTTACCGACGCAAAAAAATTACAGAAACTAGTACAGCAGCCAAATTTTGGAACATCTATAATTATTAATGAAAAACTTGTAGCAGTGTCCATGAAGAAGACGAGTGTGAAGATGGATCGTCCTTTGTATATAGGCATGTCAATCTTGGACATCTCAAAAACACACATGTACGACTTTCACTACAACAAAATGGTGGCGTTCTACGGAAGAGAAAATATATCTATTACATATATGGACACTGACGCTTTCATATATCGCATAGTAACATTGGACATGTATAAAGACTTACGTACATTTATTTACAAGAACGACTTTGATTTCTCCGATTATCCAAAAGATCATCCAAACTACGACAATGGCAGACACAAAAAAGTACTAGGCAAATTCAAGGATGAGGCTAATGGTGTTCTACTTGAAGAGATTGTTGCACTGATGTCTAAACTATATTCTTTGAAACTCTATAATGAAAAAGAAGAAGAAGAAAAGAACAATAGCTATATTAAGAAAGCTAAAGGTGTGAAGAGTTTATATTTAAAGAAGAAAGTGCATTTTGAACACTACAAGCAATGCTTATTTGAGGATAACATCATTACAGCTAAATTCAACACCATCAGAAGTTTTAACCATCAGCTGTACAGCGTGACTGAAGTTAAAAAGGCACTATCCTGTAATGACGACAAAAGACAAACCCTTCCAGACAAAATCAACACATTGCCATTCGGCCACTACTCCCTCAACCCTATTGACGAGTAACCTTTTCATCGTCCTAGATCCTTTATCCTTTTCCTTTCCGTAAAAAAAGGGGAAACACAGCAATGTTAAGCTGTGTTTCCCCTTTTTTTACACAAGTTTTGAATGACCTTGAACTATATGTATATATATATATATATATATATATATATATATAAGCAGATTTATACCATAGAATATTTAATACCATATCAGCTGCCTTCGTGAAACCATCATGTCAGACCTGAAGGAGAAGATTATTAATGAACTACACAAACCTGTAAGAATAAAGTTTCCAAGAAGAAATACTGTTATAAAAGGGATAAATGATCTATATCAAGCGGATTTAATTGAAATGCGACCGCATAGCAGAATAAACAAAGGATTTAAATATATACTCACAATTATTAATTGTTTTACAAAAGTTGCAGACGCTTTGCCTCTAAAGGACAAGACTGGTAAAAGCGTAACAGAAGCCATGGAAATAGCCATAAAAAGAGATAAAAACAAAATTAAACATTTACAAACTGATGATGGAACAGAATACTTTAATACAAACTTTGCACAGTTAATGAATAAATATAAAATAAATCATTATTCTACAAATTCAGAGAAAAAAGCAGCTATTGTAGAAAGATTCAATAGAACCTTAAAAGGAGCACTGTATAAACAATTTTCAAAAAGAGGTTCTTACGTATGGAATGATGTTTTACCACAATTAATAAATGATTATAACAACAGGTTTCATAGAACTATTGGTATGAAACCTAACAAAGTAAATAGAAGAAATGCAAAAGATGTATTAAAACGCATAAAAAAAAATACAAAGCCTAAAGTAGAAAAAATGCAGCCAAGAAAATTTAATGTAAGTGATAAAGTACGGATTAGTAAATATAAGGGAGTGTTTACCAAGAAATACTTTCCCAATTGGACGAATGAAGTTTTTACAGTGTATAAAGTGCAACCGACTGAACCTGAAACGTATATCCTAAAAGATAACAAAGGAGATTTGTTGCAAGGTGCATTTTATGGACATGAAATGTTAAAGTCAACAGTTGGTGATGTATATCTTGTTGAAAAAGTGTTACAAAGAAAAAAGGACGCAGTTAAAGTGCGGTGGTTAGGGTTTAACAAAACTGAGGATTCATGGATACCTATAAAGGACTTGGTTTAATACAAGCAACTCATTTCATCGTTAACCTTTGAGCAAGATAGATTCAATATTAATAACATAGATGATTTAACTGTGGATAACGTTAAAATCAACAATGGTAAACACGGTAGTTTACTTCCAAACACTGTTCGATGTATAGTAAGTGGCCCCTCAAACTGTGGAAAGACCAATGTTGTCTTTAATTTGATCACTAATCCGCAGGGATTAAGGATTAATAACCTATATATTTTTTCAAAGTCTGTACATCAACCAAAGTATCAATTGCTGGATAAAATCCTATCTGATGTGTCTGATGTTAATTTTTACAAATTTAACGCTAGTGATAGCATTATGCAACCAAACGAAGCGAAACCGTATTCTGTATTTATATTTGACGATGTATCTTGTGAAAATCAGGATACTATTAGAAACTACTTTGCCATGGGAAGACATAATAACATCGACAGCATATATATAGGACAAACTTATAGCAAAATCCCAAAACAACTTATCAGAGATAATGCAAATATTCTAATTGTATTCAAACAAGATGATACTAACCTAAAACATATATATAACGATCATGTGAATGCGGATATGCCATTTGAAAAGTTTAAAGAGCTTTGCGGAAAAGCATGGGCGGAAAAGTATGGATTTTTGGTTATTATAAAAGATCAAGCTATAAAAGATGGTCGTTATAGAATAGGTTTTGATAAATTCGTTTTAATACACTGATTAGCGGTATTACTGTACAAGACGTCAAGGTGTGAAGATGGTTAACCAGGAAAAGCTATTAAAGGAAATAAAATCACTTAGTGATTCTATTAGACAAAAAAACCGAGCTTTAAAATCAGGTATAAATGAAAGAGAGCAATTTTTAGAAACAACATTCAAACCTGTTACTGAACCTTTAAAGCGATTAGCACAAAATATGGAAAAACCTTCAATTCGCTTCGAAGGGGATAAAATGCTACCAATTTCCAAATATGAAGAAGAATTTCAAAATGATGAAAGTTTTGGCCAGTTACAAACATCTGAAGAAAGTGACGAGTATGAAGAAAGCGGAGATATAGAGGATTTAAAGGAAAAGGACATTGCAGAAGATACAAGTACAGAAGATACAAGTGTAGAAGATACAAGAGCAGAAGAAGAGGATATTAACCCATCCAACTTAAGCAAATTAGGCACGGATATTATGTTTAAAGGAACACTTGGAAGAACATATACGTTAAAAATGTTACACGCCGCACATGCTAATCGAAATTATCATACTTATGGAGCTAGAATAGAGGATAAAGGATTAATGATTGGAGATAGCAAGTTAGATATAAACGAAAATGATGATATAGTTATTGGAGATAAGAAATATAAAGGTACTAAAGGTTTGTTTGAACTCATCTTTAAAAATAATCCTGGTAAATATACTAAAAGGGATTTACAATTGTTTAAAAATATATTAGAGTATACAAATGCACATAGAAAGAAGTATTCCAAAGACCTACCTATTCATAGAAATCGGTCAATAAAATATACAAGTATTATATCTAGTCTTTTCCCCTCGAAATCAAAAAAAGCTCAAATTAAAAGAAGAGCTTTATCTTCTGCTGAATTAAATGTTTTGCATAAAAAGAGAAAAACAACTGATCCTACCACATCTGGAAGGGGATTATTGAAAAATTTGTATAAAACTAATATAATATATTACAACGATATAAATAAGTTAGTTGATCGAATGAGGTTATTACATGAAGCTATGGAAGCCGGGCACACTGGTTTAGAAAACGAATGGGTAGCTTTGGTTGATGAACTGCGAAAACAAGGAATAATTGTTCAGTAGACGTATATATAATAAGAACCTAAACGATAGCGATTCAGTTACATCATGAGTGTGGACAAGTTTGGACGGTATTCCGAGTTTGGAGTAAAATCTGGATATAGTGAAAAAAGAGCTGGGTTTCCGTTAACACCTGACGGAAACTATAATTTTGAAGGAAAAGTAATTCAAAATGTTGGTGATCCGCTTATGTCGTCTGATGCGGTTACGGTACAGTACATGAAAAAAAGAACCCCAACTGTACACGAAGATCATTGGGGGTTTTCCGGTAAAAGGTTAAGCGATATACAATATCCCATTTATGATGGTGAAGCAGTAAATTTAGCTACTCTAAAATTGTTAACGATTTACAAAAGGAATAAAACTGATACAAGCTATGATTTAAAAAAATTAAAATTATCAAACGTAGGTGATTGTGAGCAGGATGGAGACGCTGTAAATAAGAAAATGTTTGATAATGTACACAAGAAATGGACTACGGAATATGAAAAACATTTGGAAAGGTTTGGTGCAGCTCTATTCCATTATATCCATCGGGCTTCAGGAAGAGATGCAGCTTCAGATGTTGACAGTCACAATTATTTAGACTGGAAAAATATACACAATCCAGAGAAACCTAATCAACGAAATATACCGTCTGAGCCTTCTAAAGTCAAGACATTAGGAAAGGAGGATAAAGTGAATGTGATTAATGAACCAACAGAAAACAATGAAGATTACATAAGAGAAAAAAGAATTTAAAATACCCATGATAAGGGATAAAGCATCAGTCATATTCGAGAGACGATACAGAGAGGATGATGGAATCCAATATTACTGCGTGGAGTTTAATATCTCAAGAGCCGAGATTTCCCCAAGGAGTGTTGACAGATGGTTTTGTTCAACGGTTTGATAGATATATGGATTGGGAACAACTTTCCATACACTACCTCTTTACAATGACTATGTTAAGAATTTATTTTCACAGAGTTAACTGGATCCATATTTTACAAAGACAACAGTTTTCAGAAGACTTCCTCGTAGAGATGACACCAAATTTTAATAACTGTTGGGAAGTAATAAGTAAATATCAAAATCTCTCTGAGAATTATATTGACAATTTTAAAGATAAACTAAACTGGGATGTGTTATTCAATTACCAACGATTAAGTGGCAAGTTTCTAAGGGAACATGCCAACTATTTAAAGTTTATTCATTTTACCGAAGACAACGATACCATCACCAGCGGAGAAACATCTGGAACATCTTCAATTACACCTTATTTCTATTTTTACTACTTTTATTTAATATGTCTACATTTAATTAATAAATCCATTTCTATATAATAAATGGATTTTAAACAGTATATAATACAAGAAACCAAAACTGATATTACATTCATTGTAAAACATTTATAGAGTGCACCTACTGATTGTAGTTTTTGCTATAAATAGTCATGTCGAGGGTTAAACGCATCAGTCATAATCGAGAGAGATTACAGAGAGGAAGGGGAATAGCATCAACAGCATTTTCTCTATTGAGTAAACCGGTTGGAGCTATAGTTAACAAGGCGATTGATTTATTACCTGTGGAATTACATTTACCTGGATGATATCAATATTGTGGTCCTGGAACCAAATTAGAGAAACGCCTTGCTAGAGGAGATCCTGGAATAAATAAGCTCGATCAGGCTTGTAAACAGCACGATATAGCGTATTCCAAATTTGGTGATACTAAAAATAGATCAATAGCGGATAAAGCACTTGCTGAGAAAGCTTGGCAAAGAGTTAAATCTAGTGATGCGAGTATTGGTGAAAAAGCAGCGTCTTTAGCAGTAACAGCAGCAATGAAAGCAAAAACTACGTTTGGAGGAGGAAAGAGAAGAAGGCGTGGGAAAAAACCCGCTAAGAAACAAGGAGGTAATATCAGAAGAAAACGTCGATCTACCAGTGGTAAAGCTAAAAAGAAACCAACAATATGGTCAATGATAAAAAAGGGAGGAGGATTATACCTAAGACCGTATCGTGTGTATTAAATAAGAAAGAGCAATTAATAATTAAAAACAAAGAATTGACTAATGAAGAACTGATTACATATGCTTCTTGTTTGAAAATCCCATTTTTTAGAGGAGTATTTATGAAAGATGAATTACCGGTTAAAATGTGGAAAAATGAGGCTGGTATTGTAAATTTGGATAATAGTGAAGGATTAGGCACTCATTGGGTGTGTTACAAGAAACTTGGTAAAACCGTTTATTATTTCGACAGTTTTGGAGACCTTCCACCACCGAAAGAACTTCAACGATACTTTCGTGCGGCAGAAAATGTTTTTTACAATCATACAAGAAAACAACCTGATGATACATCCATTTGCGGTCATTTATGTTTAGACTTTTTAGCTAAAAGTGTTAGTCAACTTTAAGATGTCCTCGTATACAGTGTCATTAACCGGTAACTCATGTACTTTGCGCAGTATTCTGTTTCCAGCGCTACGTTTGCAAAAAGGAAGACTATGGGAAGCCGCATTATTGGATTTAACAACATATAACTCTATTCCAAACGTTAGTGAAGGAATTAATAACAAAATACATTATTACAAGACAAAAGATGATAAAGGAAAGTATTCAGCTTTGGAAGAATTCAGTTTACCAACAGGAGCTTATGAAATTGATAATATAAATGAAGTTATACAAAAACATATGGGAAAACAAAATATAACGATAAAAGGCAATAACAATACAATGAAAGCCGAAATTACGTCTAAGTATTATATTGATTTTAGTCAAGAACATTCAATTGGTAGTTTATTGGGGTTTTCTAAGGAAACAAAAGTATTAGAACCTAATAAAACTCATTCTGGGAATAAAACTGTGACGATCATCAAAGTTAATAGCATAGACATTGCATGTAACATTATACAAGGATCCTACAGAGATGGAGAGAATCGTCATATATTACACACATTCTACCCATCAGTTGCACCGGGTTTCAAGATAGTAGAAAAGCCTCAAAACCTTGTGTACCTACCGTTAAACACCAGTTTCATTTCAGACATCGTGCTGAACATAGTGGATCAAGACGGAAACCTTATTGACTTTAGAGGAGAAGCTATTACTGTAAGAATACATATAAAATCATCCGCTTAGACAATGGGGTTATCATTTAAAAAGAGAGAGCCAACAAGCAAAGAGGTCAGTAGCTCATCAGCTGTAGAAGGATTAACAAGTGACAACATTCGTTTTCTAGAAGAAATTGGATTAAAGGTCATTAACAATGGATATACTGGATATAGCGCAGGGTCCAACATTCGACGAGACCTTATGGGAAAAGGAATATCACACGCACAACCCTTACGCTTCGTCCAAATTAAACAATAACGATGAAATTAGGATTCCTATACAACAACAAGACATTTATACTCTTCCATGCGAAAGTTATTTATATATTGAAGGAAAAGTAACAAAAAATGATGGTACTGCTGGAACCACTGTTCCGTTCATAAATAATCCTATGGCATTTTTGTTTGACGAGATTAGATATGAAATTTCAGGAGTTACAGTCGATTCAACAAAAAAGGTTGGAATTTCCAGTACATTGAAAGGATTAGCGTCTTTAACACCAAATGAGAAGAATTTGTTAGCTGTTGCAGGATGGGTTGCACCAGACAAAAGTACATTCGCTCCTGACTCTTCGGGAAACTTTGATTTCTACGTACCTTTAAGATTACTCCTAGGATTTGCTGAAGACTACAGAAGAATAATAATAAATGTAAAACAAGAACTAGTTTTATTAAGATCATCAAACGATAAAGATATTATTAAAGCAGCTACTGGAACAACTGATGCCAATTTAGACTGGAAATTAACATTAGACAAGATTGTTTGGAGAGTACCACATGTGCGACTAAATGATGAACACAGGATTACATTATTAAGAAAGTTAAAATCAGATCGAGACATTGTAATGCCATTCAGAAGCTGGGAGTTTCATGAATACCCCGTTTTACCTACAACACAACGGCATACATGGACTGTAAAAACTTCTACTCATTTGGAAAAAGCGAGATATGTAATATTTGGATTACAAACGAAGAAGAAAAGTATAATAACTGAAAATGCTGGTGAATTTGACCATTGTAAATTAACAAACTGTAAAGTGTTCCTGAATTCACAATTCTTTCCCTACGACAACTTTAATATTTCTTTTGATAAAAAAAGGTACAGTGTTTTATACGATATGTACGCTAGGTTCCAAAATTCATATTACGGCAAAACAAATACACCTCTACTATCTCCCGTACAGTTTGAATCGAAAGCTCCGATTGTTGTAATTGATTGTTCCAAACAAAATGAATCTGTAAAATCGTCTAGTGTTGATATAAAAATAGAAATGGAATTTCAAGAAAACGTACCTGCAAATACATCTGCGTATTGTTTAATTTTGCACGATAAAATTGTTACATACACACCGTTGACCGGTATTGTAAAGACAGTATTGTAAAACGTTGTACTACCACCGGCACCGCCACTGTCGCTAACCTATAAATAGCGGAGCAACAATGCAGGTCTTCAGTTGATCGTCTATCGTCGCATGGGTAACATCTTCTACAAAATGAGTTCTCCATCTGTTGTACAAGGTGATGCAGAGGTAGCACCGTTATTGGAACGTGATAATACTAGTGAAGAAGAAATCATCAAGGAAATAACTGCATTTTTAAAGTTTGGTAAAAGAGATAGAGAGGAGGAAAGTAATGCAGACCCATCAAAGGTAGTACCAAAGAGGAAGAAGAAAGTTGAAGAAAATATTCCTCCTCACATTTTAACTGAAGTTTTTTTGCGAATCTTTTACCCCATCTCAGCATGCATCAGTAAAAGTGTATCAGTTGGATTGATGAAGTCATTGGATTATTCCCCTACAGTAATACTACACCATGGAACAAAAAAGGTTTTATTTTCGCAAAATGCTTGGGAGTCATTTTTGAAACATGTACATTTAATAGAATGTTATTTAACTAACAGTTTGTGTGGAAGGAAAACACATATTCGACTTTTGGATTGTGACAATGAAATCGATATTGTTAAACATCGCGGGCAACTACAAGTGCGAATTAGAGACTTGACTCAACATGAAAATAAGATTCTACTGTCACGTGAAGAATTCTACGTTTTAAACTACGCAACAGAACCTATTACAAGGTACATGAGACAGTTGGTATTTGCAAGCGCTATTATTAAAGAATATTTGGTCGATACTTTGGAAAAACAACCTGATAGCACCATCGTGTACGGACCTGTGGATACATCTATTTTTAATAGAATACCTCATGAAGTTTGCATGTGGAGAAAGTTAAAGGATTTTGAACCACTTGTAGAAATCGCTACAGAAGCTACAGAAGAAACAACACAGGAAGAAGAAACGGAGAAACAAGAAGAAGAAGAAAACGAAACACAAGAAGAAGAAGTTAAAAAAGACTAAAGTTTGACTTAGTAAAGAAGAACACACGTGGGGTAGGCCTATTGGGGACGGTGCCCACGTTAAATATACACCAACGCGCCTGCAACTGTACGGCCTGGTATTTAACCTACCGTGGTGTGGAAAACAGTTTAGTTGATCGCTAGGTGCCATGATGAGCGGAGGGGATGAAGAAGTGAGTGTAAAGCCTTGTGTAATAGAATTTCAAGCATTTCGAAATAATGATGATAGGTTTATTATCAAGGAATTAGTAATTTTAGACTTGCTTACATTTGTAGCCTACCCATTCACGTTTGAAGCTCCTTTTTCTTTTAACAAACTTAACACCAAAGCAAAAAGTACAAACAAATGGATAACAAACTACTTTCATCACATACATTGGTATGAAGGATTTATAAGCTACAGTAATCTGCACAGTATTATGTTTAACTTTTGCAAACAATATTCACATATATACACAAGAGGATTAGAAAAAAAGAACTGGATACAAAAGTACACGCACGGTGATGTTTTCGATATAACTATCAGTAAGGACTTTAACATTAATCTCGGTAATATTTGCGTCGCTGCAAAAGATCTTAAACACGGCCAAACAAACTGTGCATTGTACAACGCATATCGTTTGGCTGCTTACTTGAAACAAACGCAGGAATGTGGTGGGGGTAGCGGAGAACAGAAATGTGGTGGGGGTAGCGGGGCCTATAAATACGAGGAGACAGCACCGCTCCAGCACGAGTATTATTCGAGACTCCAAAGAGGCAACATCACAGAAGACACCACAACCACCACTGACGAAGATGGCATCACAACAGTTTCTACAAACACTGGTTGATCAATTCAACACTCATTCAAAATCCGACCTTCTGCTAACTAAAAAGTGTTCAGAACTAAAAGAACAAAAACACTACATTATTCATAACATCAAGAAAGTGGAAACCACACATGGAGAAGCAATTCTAGTTTCATTGAGCGAAGGACCTTTCACTCCAGGAGATGAGCCGAAGTTTCAAGTATTTCTTCCAAAACGATTTGTTCAACTGCTACAAAATGAAGATTTGCGAGATATTCAACCGGGGACGTTGTATTTGGTATCACACGGTGTAAGCGGCAACAACTCTACGGAACTCACTCTGCACATCACGCATCCTTGTACATAATGTCTCTGTTTCTATTTCTAGTCATTAATGTTAGACTTAAGCTTATTGTATTGTAAGATGTTTGTTTAATAAAGAAAAGAAAAAAAGAAAAACAGCAACACAGCAGTATATTATTTTATATACTGCTGTGTTGCTTTTTTTAAAAATTCAAACGGATGACCTTGAACTTTTATTCAGGGTTAACTTATGAAGAGGTATAAAAAAGAGGGGAGCAGTGAAGTTAGTCTCAGTCTTGTCTAACACACGCTGCAGCTAACATGTCGGTGCCACCGATGAACAATTTATCATTCGATAACAATTTGAATACATATTGTTGCGAGTTACAATGTTTTAAAATACCAGGCGATCAAGTTGACGGGAAAGCTTGTCGTAAGTGCAGGTGTTTCAGCTATTGCATATGTAGATGTAAAACGTATCAAATGAACCGACAAGATAAATTACAAGAATTACGCCGACGGATTGCATTACTGTGGCGGCGAATGTAGTAGCAACCATCTGCCTCGCACCAGCTGCCTGCCATCTGCCGTCCGCCATCTGCTCCGCCCCACCACACTTTTACCCCCACCATTTTGTTTGATACCAAAACGCTAGCTAGCGAATAGTCAGTACACCTCCAGCTCTTGACCAGTGTACATCGAGCTCTCTGTTGAAATGTCCATCAAAATTAGGTGTATTCATTATGACTCTATTCATCTGACGACTTTCCAAGACCTCGAGGTTTTTAATGAAGAGTTAAGACTTCTTATTGCGTCCGGTTACGATTTATCTTTGGAACTTTACGCATCAAAAAACAACATGGACTCTGCGCAGGAATCAAAGTATCTGCCGTCTTTCATCAGAAAGCGAAGTGATGGTCGCAACTCGTCCGGATCAACAACATCGATGACAACGAACAACGGGGAACTATTGTAAATATGAATGAATTATTGTAAATAAAATAAAGTAATATTTGTAATATGAATTATTGTAAATAAAATAAAGTAATATTTGTAATATGAATTATTGTAAATAGAATAAAGTAATATTTGTAATAGTACTACGTTGCATTCGTATCATTCGATTGTTTCATTCGATTATTTTCATTCGATATTTATTATCGATTAACTATCGAATCACAATCGGATTTTACGCGTGCGAGGTAGTACTTTTTTAAAACACCCTCCCCGTGACCTTGAACTTTGCCTCATTACGTCACAAAACCGCCTACGTCACTGGCTCAGCCTCAGATGACGTCTTTCATGACTCAGCGCATCCGGTCACGTGACCGGATGACGTCACTTCCGGTCCAAAACCGGCAAACCCACACTACTCCTGTGGTCTAGTTTTGTGATTTTAGAATTTGTTTAAACCATTTGTCGATTAGTAGACTTTAAGCTCTTCTGACCTTTAAAAGAAAAAAAAATTCTTAGATCATGTTTTGAAAAGTTTATTTCAGCTCTTGTCTTGAAAGTTTAAATGTAAGCTGATGAGTAAGTTTAGGCCTAACCTATAATCTCAGACAACGGAAATATGGACACTATTGCAGTGCTTAGATTAAGATGTGCATTGATTATCGTACTAACTGCAATTATGGACATTCCCACATGAGGAATAGTGATTTTGTAGTCAATATTATATTCTTGTATTTAGATGTATTATCACGTGCCAATTTTGGTGCTATATTTATTAGGTAAATCATTTATTTTGTGTAACGGGAGTTTACATACTTATTTGGTTCTGTGATTGCAAAAGTTAGGTTAAGTTTGTCTGGGCCCTGTGCCACTGAGAATAAATAGGTCAAATTAAATGATTTTGTAGGCCAAAATGTTCAGACTGATTAGTTAAAATAATAGTATGTTATATTTAATGTGTTTTATTACACAGATGTTATGATAAACGATTGAGGTCTTAAAACTTTGAAAAAACTTTGAAGTTATTTAATTTAAGTTTTCTGCAATTTTGAAAATTAAATTGGTTCACAATTTTGCTAATATTTTGAGCTTGGATAAATTTTGAGTAATATTTGCAGTGTGAAATGAGATTTTAGAATTTTATTAATTTAAAGCCTGTTTTGGAAATATTTTGTTTTGAGCTATTGATTATCAGTGACTATCATCTCTCGAATGTACCTTGTATAGGTCGTCGCTTTGGCTGACCTGTCGTTCCTGAACTTCCGCTGTGGACCCGCCATGCCTGATGCACTGACCTGCAACACCCGATCTGCTGACCTGACACTCCTGAACCACTGGGTCGCGCTGAAACCAATCGTACCAGCACCGGCGTGAGATGCAGGGACCTTTGAGCGGCTGGCGTATGTGACTCGCTCTTGAGGACCAGCTACTGCTGTATGAATGGACCCCTGCCTACAAACTCGATGGTATTGCAACGGTGGACCGTGAGTTCAAAACTTCTCTTTTGTATTTAAACTTCACTATCGGGCTTGAACTCAGTTCGAGTGGCAACGGAACTTTTGTGTGGTGTGTTCCTGATGACCATCTTTTTCTTCCAGTCTACAACTCAAGGAACTTCAACGTCATCCTTTCAGCTCTTTCAAATATAGTCAATTTATGAATATTTAGTTTAAATTGGTTTTTATTTTGTAAACAAACAAAAAATAGAGATAAATTCTAAAATCTCATTTAAATCAATTTAGGACCTCAATTATAAATTTGAGATGTAGTAAATCAAGGTGTATCCTATTTCTTGTTTAGTGTAAATTGTTAAAACTCATATTGAGTTTTGATTATTATTCTGAGTGATGTTTATTTTTAGCTGAATAAAAGAGTTTTATTTTGTTCTCATGAAATGTGTGGTTAATTGACAGCCTACTGTTTAAGCATTGTAAGGTTGTTGAAATATATGTTTTGGAGTGCAGCTCCTTCCTGAGTTGCTGGCGCCCTTCAAAATTTATTTGAGTAGAGATTTTTTTTGTTAAGAAGATTGTGGCCTATTTTGTTAGTACAGTTTTGTTTACTCGGCCAAGCCTATTTCGCCTCAATTTGACTGAACAGTTCAATGTATTTTGCTTTTGGCCTAACTTGTATAAATCCACGACCCAGCTACGCACCTAACCCTAGCCAGGTTTCCGTGTAACATACTAAAACTTAATAACGTTAGGTAAGGCATCATTGTGATGTATCGTGGTGTCAAACAAATTTATAAATGTTGTCCACGTAGCTAAATCACCGGTAAACTTAGGCAACTCAATTTTGGGTAGTCGCACTTGCGAGTGTAGATTAGCAGTTATTCCGCTGTTATTACTACAATTAACAGCAGAAGTTTTGGAATCATCATTAGGAATCAACGACTCAATGTGGCTTGACATGTAAACGTACAAATCATTGATTTCGTCTTGATCTTGAGACAGTACTTCAGTCGATATAGTGTCTTCACCGGTATAGTTTAGTATCCGACTCAAGTTTGTTTCAAAATCCGCCTTTTTCTTGTTGAGATCGATCATGTGTGTGTTTAAAGACTTAGTTTGAACGATATTAAGTGGTTCGATTTGTCTATATAACTTGACAACAGCATTTTTTATTGTGTTCAATCGAGTTTTAATGAGAGTTGTGACCCGGTTGTAAGTGTCAGGTTTGAACTCAGTGTTTCGTGGTGGCGCCATGATAAATGCTTTTTATACGACACAAAATTATTAAAGAGGATAATTTATATAATCAACTTAGTTATTAATAGTCTATTGTTGATATTTGAGCTTAGAGATAGTGGTACAGACACTCTTAATGGTTAGATATTGCTAAACTAACTTAACATAAATCATGATGCCAGTAGATGGACATACAATGAAATAATCTAAATATTTAAAGAATCTGAAGTCCTTCTTAGGTCATATATTTTTGTAAAATGAACTGAAATAGCATCCAAATTGCTGAAATTCTATCTAGGCCCGGCGGGGACCAAAAAATGATGGATAGAGAAAAATTAAAATTGAAAAATAAGAGAATTTTGATTTGAAGTGTTTATGTTTTTACGGAGGACCTTTTGCGGAATTAAATATGACAAAGAAGGTGATACAATGATATTAATTTTATTTGATTTAAATCCAAGAATCAGTTCTGCTTTGACTCACAATCTTCTTGAACACAATGTCTTCTTTCACTAATTGTTCTGTTTTTCTATACACTTCAAATAACAGTTTGTAAGTTGCACAATATAATAAAAATAAATGACCATATTAATGAAAGATTGCTGAATGAAATATGCGGTTGAATTAAGGTAATGAAAAGGAAAACTGTTGTATGAAAACTCAAGTGGGAAATGTAATGTGAGAGTGTTTTATTTTGGTATGAGAACAATGATTAAAAATCAAAAAAAATTAGCTGATTGAAACGTAGCAGATGATTTGAACAAGAAATAAAAAGGTATGAAGGGGATAAAATACATATGATTTAATTGAAAGTATTGCAAGCTGTTGTAGTGTGATGTTACCAACTCTCTGAATGAAATAAGAAAAAAAAAATATTTAAAATATGTTATAAAAAGTTCATAAATCTTCACCAAATACACTAACACAACATTTATATACAGGAACAAATGGAAAACTGACCATTACCTGTTCTGCACCTTTATCTCCAAGCTGACGGCAAAAACGGGAAACTTCTCTCCCATGTCAACTCACTACCGGACTGCGCACTCAACTAGGGGTTAAAGGAGGTGGGGAGAGCCGTTACCCCCACCTACCGCCAGGGGCACGTGACGACAAAGCTGTGGCTACCCACCCTTCTGTGTCGACAGGAACATGACACGAAAACCAAAAATTGCACTTTTCCTCCTAGAATGCTACACGGGCACACGTACGATATCGTTATAGAGATTAACGCATGAGGATATCGTACGGGTGCCCGTGTACCGCTAGCCACTGTCTAGTCGATTGCGCAGTCCGGTAGTGAGTTGACGTGTGAGAGAAGTTTCCCGTTTTTGCCGTCAGCTTGGAGGCAACGATGGAGAACAGGTAATGTATTGTCAGTTTTCCATTCGTTCGTGTATATAAATGTTGTGTTAGTGTATTGTATTTTAATTTTTGTATATATTTGTAATTTTTGTGTTTGTGTAAATTAAAATATAAATGAAAAAGATAAGTAAATCCACAACAAAATTTAGGTTAGTTAGGTGTAAGAACTTGATATTTAGATGTAAGTAGGGTTCACTTGATAACGGGAAGAGTTTCCTTACCTCCTGAAACCTAGTGTAGTTTGAAACACTAGAAGCGATAGGTAAAGTCCAAATAAATCAAAAAATAAATTCAAATCCATCGCTATTATGAGTTTCAAAAAAATTACTGTTTAAATTATCTGTTATACATCTCCTTAAAAATACCCATTTATCCTTGATTAAAATTAACAATTCATAGTTGTTAAAGAGCAAAAACCGACACTTAAACGTATATGCAATTACTTATAAATTAGTTCATGGCACAGAACTAACATAAGGTCCTTAGGAGGTTATATATAGTAAAAACTAAAATAACACTTTTCTAATGAGCTAATTACATGTTAATAATCATTTATTAATTAACTACTCCTTTAAAGCCTTTTATTTGGAGATGTTAATTAAAGTATGTCAAAATGTTTAATGTTCTACTCCTTCCGGTTTCCTTTGACGATTTAATTAGAAGGCTTCATTTAATTATAGCCACAGGCGTTATAAAAAAAGGGTTTCGTCTGTTAGAAAAAATCAGTGTTTAATCTAGAGTAACTCTTCCCTTGAGTAGCTCTTTATTTGATTTTTCTCAGAGCTGAGACTTTGTACACGTAGAAATAATTTATATTAGCTATTGAATTTCAGAACTTTTCAAAAACAAAAATAATTTTGGTTAATATGTTGATAAATTTATTGTATTGTGTTCATTACATTTTCTACTTCAAAGTTTATTAATATTTCTTTTCACATTGTAAGTTCAAATGCTTGATAAAAGAAAACTAATAATAAAAGAATTACTCAACAATTTGTAAAATATTAATCGATAAATTTGATGTACTGTACTATATCCTATCTGTATTAAACTGTCATAATAATGTGCATAATTTGGGATATCATTGAAAGACCAATATTGTAAAACCATTTGCTCCGCCTTTGACAGTTTTAGCGGTTTAATTATTGGCTACTCAAGATTACAGATGGGAATCTTTGCTTATTTCAAAAACTAGTGTTGGTTTTCATGTGGTAGTAACACAATATATGAATCTACGATTCGATCTATTAATCGATATATGTATATATTATGAAATTATGTACGAATATCGTTAAATCCCGGAATCAAGTAATAAGATAACGTGTTGCATTTTAAAATACAAGCAAAGTATTAATGCAAAGTTTTAAATATATAGTCAACGCAAAAGCTTGCCGCAATTATTTTAATGAGCTGACTTTTACTACCAATATAAAAATAAACACATTTACACACGTTGTAGAGATACTTATCAAATATGTGAAATGTGGAAGAATGTAAACTTTTCGACGAGTAGGTTTTTATCCCAGTTTTACTCTTTTTTGTGCTCCAGGCAACGTATTAGTTAACTTCAAAGAGTACTTGTATTTACAGAGTGGCGTATTTCAAATGTTTTCCAACGGATAATACAAATTGACTCTTTTACTTTTTTATTATGAAACCAAAACTACACGTATTATAAACCTTTTTACACGTTTTTTCCAAAGTACGAGTAGTGTTCTTTAAATTTAATTTTTTGTTGTAATCAGTTTTCTACCTATCAATGGCATAGCATAAGTAATTAATATGGAACAAATAGTAGTAGGTAATATGTTTACATCAGTCTTATTTCAAAATTACTTTCGTGTCAATTTAAATTTTATACACCAGTAAACTAGACACGTTTTACATCCCAATCTAAGTTCACTGAGTGATAAAAAGAACATGGCCTGTGATTTTGCAGTATTACATTCTATGTAACAAAAATTTGGATTTTTTTTACCTTTAGAAAATTTTTTTCTCCTTCCGATAAATCACCTCCTAACTTTACTCCTGAAATCAAAGAACCGTTATATCAACTACTTATCGAGAGGGTTTTAGTTTTTACACTTTAAAATAACGTAAGTTATCGTGGTTCAAAAACAGTCGATATCACACTTTAGATATTTTAATACCAAAGCTTAAATGATTTATGAGAAAGCGAACCTAAAAAATGTTTACCATGTTAGTTGCCCGAAGCTCGCGACCTACTAGAAGTTACGAAGAAATTGTCCGATATAGAGTTTCACCCCTGGCGTTCAAACTTTGGTCAAAGACAAACCACTTATCTCCAAACTGTCTCGGAGGGGTTACATTTAACATTGAAGCTTTTGTTAAATATTATAATGAAAGCTTTAACGTGCAGCATTAATGACAGAGTAGATTTATTTAGCGTAGTGGTAAATCATAATGTTTAACATAATATAGTTAGTGGGATTTCTCACATTAGAGTATCATTTGTTCCAATATCAAATTGAAATTAATGAGGTTGTCTAATTAATCTATGTATAGGCAGTTACGTCGAA
The DNA here is from genome assembly GCA_963675035.1 of Allygus modestus. Classification (NCBI taxonomy): domain Eukaryota; kingdom Metazoa; phylum Arthropoda; class Insecta; order Hemiptera; family Cicadellidae; genus Allygus; species Allygus modestus. Next base: position 429,171,852 of record OY776112.1, on the reverse strand, counting down.
GCTTCTATCGAGTTTTTTATGATAATATCCAAACTCTTCAAGAAACGAATGTTTGGTTTAAAACAGTTTTAAACATTTTCTAATGTGAAATTTAACTTAGACAGGGTCTTTCTGCATTCATCAGTGGCTAGTTGCCGTGATGTATATTTAACTTTACTTGAACATTCAAAGAACTATGAACACTGTTGAGTTACTCGGCGTTGGTTAGAGAGAAGCTAAATAAATGTTGTCCAAACCGTGAAGCATAAGACTCACTGGAGCAAGGCGTTCGGTGCTGTGACGCAAAGGAGACAGGACCAGTCGCAACTGAACAAACTCTAACAATAGTTAGAGTACAACAAGTCGTATTGTACAACTCTAACAGTTGGCGTACTGTAAACTTATCTTTCTTCGTTGATTTTTACTAGTAATAAACCAACATTGAGTTATTACAATGACTATATTAGTTTTAATCGCGTGGGAATATCCTCTTTTCAACGTTTTAACGATTCATTCTCTCTTTCTGAGCGATGGTGAACCTTTTTTAACGGCACAACATAAATGAGTTACAATGGAATTGGTGAACAATTTATTGATGGAGTCGCTAATGAAACGGTTTGTATCCTTAAGGTGGCGATTGTAAATCTTTATCTGAAAACATATTTTAGTGCGAAATTTTCTATACTCACTTATAAATTACTTTATCTTGATCGTTTGATAAAGAGACGTCTTAACTAAAGGTTTGTCACTAAAAAGACAACTATGTGCTTTTTTAGGTTTAACTAAATAGTGACGCCAGCACAACACTAAGCTGATAAAATACAGTATCAGGACGAGAAGTATTGACTGTGGCTGAGGTTAATATTGACTAGGAAAATTGACTAGTGAAACTTCCCTATTTCATTGTATTCCCTAGCGACGAAATATAATTCACAGTGTACAGACAGTTTCTTAGAACCAGGACGAGAATAATAAAACGGCACTAAAGTTAATGTCTGAGAGTGCTTAGAAAGAATGGTTTTACCCTATTTACTTGAGAACATAAAATTAGTTAGAATGACAGTAAATATAGTTATAATGGTGCTTCATTTTTTTACAGTATTTTAAAATTCTTCATAATCAGTTTTGTGTCATACAAGTTATCCGTCATTTGAGAAAGTGTTAACACATCTTACCTGTATTTGTTTTATATGTACATCAACGGTTAATCTATAGAATAAATAGGCATAAAAATAAATAAAATAAATAAAAGTGTTTAAGAAATTAATAAGTGATTGGGCTAGCAGTATTTCTCTTATTCCTACACAGAACAAACCCAGCAAGACATGAGTGTGTTTATTGCATTTTACATTCTTATGTCATTTTAGCAGCTAATAATAGTTTTTGTTTTACATTTATGTATAGTTTCCCATTTTATGAGATTAATTATTAATTAGAAATCGTAGTACCAACACTGGTTAGTTTCACCCGGAAATACTACAGTTGTGCGTGATGCTCTCTGTGATTGAACGTTTGAACAATTTTGATTAAGTAACATCTGTTTGTGCTATAATTTGTAAAAATATTGTCCATAATAATAACATTGGAACTTTGGGTGCTACTGTAATATCCGAATCAAAACCCTTTACTTTTCCTACTCTAAACAATCAGTGAACCAAATTTCACCTCTCCAGCATAACGGAACGGTGGAGATATTTTGGTGTACACCCCAGGGCTTTCGCTTTTATATACTAGAATTCGCTTGAAGTTTACTATAACTAAAGTGACTTCATGTTTTCCACATTTTTGCTTCTATAAACCCCCTTAATACTGCTGAACTTAGTGTATTAGTGTATTGGAATGATTACCTGACGTTGATATTTAACAAAAGCCAAAGTCCTATATGGGTTTTAATCAAAAAAGGATATGAAATTGAACAGAGGCTTGCATCTTATATATTTCCATAATATAATATAATAATATAATTATAATAATATATAATATATAATAATATATAATAATAATATATAATATAATATTTCTAATATTGCAAACATATTAATTAATGCCTATATCATGTTGACAATATTATCTATTTGTTTAATCATCTCCATTAATGCAAGTAACCAGTCGTCTGCATACCAATACCAAACAGATATTCTACTTATTCTAAACCCCCTTTAACGAGATTTTACATCCTACTTCAGAATCCATCAAAGGACATTTTTATCCCGTAAATACCTTGAATTCCTTTTATTATTTTATTAATTTCCAGTCCGTTTTCTAAAAGATCGCGTCTATTCTAAAGGTTTTGGCCTGTTAGCCTCCTGCGACAGGCAGTTGAAGTTAAAAAAATAATGAATATTGTCTGTAATCTCTCGTTATGAACAAATAAAATGTAATAATTTTAAAATATAAATTCATATTAAGCAAAAATATAATAAATCCCACTTAGGCCTATATTATTCTAATATTAACTTTTTTTATAATTGATTTAAGAAGGTAAACTGTAGTTTTTATTTTGTAAAAACACTGACGCGTTATTTTGAATCACCAAACGTTAATACAGCATTTTTCTACATAACCTCAAGCACTAATTTTTGTTTAGATACATATTTTACATATTTTTACGAAATCTGAAACCTCACATGGGGAAAAGTATACTTATAATCAAAATTTTAATTTGTTAATACATTGAATGCATTTTCTATTTAATGTTAGATAAAAATATAAAATGACAAATATAGTTCATATTAACGCTGATTATAATGCTGATTAATACGCAAAAGAAGCAATCTGCAATACAATATAACAAATGATTTCCAACACTTTAAACACAGAGAACCCATTGTATCTTTAGTCATTGTAAATAACCACACTAGTAATTTGGCATGAAACATGTTAGTAACACGGTAATATTGCAGAAGAGCGCTCATTACAACTTTTGGACAGTTTGGTAAGTTTATAATCTCAATAAGAGTTACTATTTATTCTGTAGGGATCACAGTCTCGAATAAACTAAACTTTAAAGCGTGTAAAGAAGATTTTATGGTGTCATGTGGAAAGCCTCATCACAAACCATTAAAGTATTGAAGGGTTGGCCGATGCTTCTAGGTGTCCAAATCCACCAGCTACCCCCAACTACTTTCTACTTTATATCATAATGCCGAAAAAGGTAATTTTGAAACATCCTATTACGCCTTTGTAACAGTGAAATATACACCGTGACAGGAAGGAAATGAAAGTGTCAGCGGCCGCAAATAACAGTCTCTTTGAAATATCCATTCTAGTAAAGGTTTCTTTATGTTCAAATGTCCACTATTTTTTAAATAAATGGTTACCATAAGATTAATCGTGATACATCAAGTATTTTTCATCAGTCGTCAGTAAACAAACATGCAATAATTAATTGCAAAATTAATACCAAGAAAAGAGTTTTCTTTAATAATATAAAAATACCCCCGTAGCAGCAAACCTGCGTACTCAGCGAATTTCCAATGCATATATATGTATCTTAATACCAAATAAAGCCACATACCAAGTTTCATCAATATACATTCATAAATAAACGATTTATGTCAATTTAATTATTCTCCATAAGAATAACATGGCAGCTGAGTATGCAGGTTTGCTGAAGTTAGGAACACAAAAAATGGGGTTTTATACAAATATCAATATAACTCATGTAGGTAAAGCCACATACCAAATTTCATCAATTTATTTTCATAATGAAGGCAGATAACACGTTACTTATTCTCCATAAGAATAACATGTGGCTGAGTACGCAGGTTTGCTGCTACGGGAGCCTTGGGTAAAAAATTATTTTTTTGAGCAAATATCAATGGTCCACAACCAGATGAAGCCGTATACCAAGTTTCGTCAGTATACGTTCATAAATAAGCGAGATATAAAATTTTTCTTTTCCTCCATAAGAATAACATTAGACAACGTACTGTGTTTAGCACTTTCGATATCTTGGTAACCAATTGACGCAGAGAAATGATCAAAATACCAAATTGTGTGTTTTTTTAAGCTGATCCAATGGGAAAAAATAAAATTTGACTTTTTCCAAAATTATATGTAAAAAATTCGAAAAACCCATTTTTGGGGTACAAAACGCCCCCAAAATACCCCTTCGGATAGAGCGATCTGGCTGGTTTTCGAACTTAAAGTCATAAATGTTGCTTTACATGTTTATACCAAATTTCATCAAAATCGGATAATTTTTACGAGAGTTATCGTGCTCACGGACATATATATATATATATATATATATATATATATATATATATACAGTTTCGAACGAATGGTGTTTTTGGGGTCTGGGGACCTCAAAACGAAAAGTTATCATGGGCCCGGGCCTAGGTCTTACCATGCCGACTACGGTAATAGCTTCTTCCCTATAGGGGAAATTCGCTAACAAATGGTTTTAACCTTAATTTATCAATTATTTATGTGCAGAAGGAAACAATTTTATGCTAAAAGCACAGTAAATAGTATATTTATTAAATATTTTTAAATGATATTGAAACTCTATTATGATAACTCAATGTATATATATTCATAAAATATCGTGTTCCCATTATCCTCGTCCCTAATTTAAAAATCATGCACAAATTTATAAATAATTACTTTTAATAAACCTTACCTACGTAATAAAAATGTTTGATTGTAATCATGAGAGGAAGATTCTACGAATCAGGAGGTCCTATTCTAATTAAAGTAGGAGGTTCTAGTCTAGGAGGTTATTTAATGCCCATAAAGATCCAGTTACCCTAAGGGACTCTCGATGCGTAATTTTATGTCCCAATCCAAACATATTTTAAAGAATTTCTTTTGGGGTATTGTCATATTTTTGGGGAAACAGGTTTTTAATATTTAACTTGTTATTGTTTTATATATTTCGAATCAAATGCATTTAATTTCATCATTACAGATTTAAGTAAAATTATAAATAAACTCTAGGTTTATATAGAATATACTTTAAGTTCATATCTAAATTAAATGGTTAATTATAATTAAATTAATAAATGATTTATTTCCTGGAAATACAAGTACAGGTAACAATAAATCATATTGGAACCACAGATCTAAAAAATTCTAATTCAAAACATAATATCCTGTTACGATAATGAAAAATAAACATTCTAAGAGGAAAATAGTGTTCCAAAGGCAAAGCCTGATTAGAGATTCCATCACAACAGTTTGATCATTTAGATAAAGAAGAGTTCATTTGCGGTGGCAGACACTAACACTAAATATAATTATAAATCCCATAAACTTAATTGTATTTATCTTCAATTTTTTGGCATACAAAACAGAATAATTAAAAAAAAACATATCCTTTGTGTACAGTAGTTATAAATAAATAGAACACACTTATCTGACAGATATTATATTTCAAATATTGATTATAATCTACAAAAATAAAATGAATAAAAACGTTTTGTCTTATGTAATGAAGCCAGCTAACCCTAAAGACATACTATCCTATAGTAAATGTATCTAAGTAGTGATAAGCAAAGCGACAAAACTATGAAATAAAACCAATTTCAAACAATCAGGCCAACGACAATCAGGACCTTCCTTTTTTTAATATACCTAATTATATACTATAATATAATTATATTTGATAATTGAAGTATTGAAGCACATAAATATATAAGTAACAAAACATTTACGTTATCCGTATTTAATCCGAAAGTGCATGTAACAAATGCTTAATATTAGATAACGGCCATCAAGGTGTATTAAGATTAATCGGATTCCAAGGGTTCTTGTTTTTCTTCTTTTCTTGTATCTTTCAAAGGGAAACGGGTAAGAACGTTGAATGTTTTCTTTGACAGTTTTTCCGTAACCCCAATATTTTCTTTTACATTCTTACCCATTCCATTCTTTTATTTTTTAATTACACTTTTGAAGACGATTTTCATTTTACTGATCCCTCCGTATGATTTGAGATTTTTTCTAACAATTACTCACTGATCGATATAACATATGTAATTCTTCATTTCTTAGTACAGTATTAATTCCATGATGAATTAGACCCTGTTTCACAAATTATCAGTAAAAAGGTATATTATAGAAGTAATTATCGTTTGAAGCTTTACACGTTGAGCTAATCTTCAGCTTGTAAACTTCCTTAATTTCTCTCTCTCTCTCTCTCTCTCTCTCTCTCTCTCTCTATATATATATATATATATATATTTATATGTGTGTGTGTGTGTGGTGTGTGGGTGTGGGTGTGGGTGTGTGTGTGTGTGTGTGTGTGTGTGTGTGTGTGTGTGTGTGTTGTGTGTGTGTGTGTGTGTGTGTGTGTGTGTGTGTGTGTGTGTGTGTGTGTGTGTGTGTGTGTGTGTGTGTGTGTGTGTGTGTGTGTGTGTGTTTGTGAGTGTGTGTGTGTTTGTGAATTTGTAAGTATTATAAATAAAAATACGCACGAATACTATACATTAACATTTCATTTTAATTTATGAATAATAATATTTATGGAACATGATTTCATGATTCAGGTAAACATGACAAGTCTATCTCATCAGTTTACCAAAATAATCAAACTAAATTCACTTACTTTAGAAACAAGTAATATATGTTTCATCCTGATATATTATACTAAAACATTAATATAATACGCTATAATAACCTTATTTTGTAGGTATTTATTAAATTCAAGTATTTAGTATATTTATTTGACTCATATTTTACAAACGTTAAACTGGGATCACGAGCAAAGTATCAAACTATGTGTTGAATAGTACAATTCAGAAACACATTAATTCCTTTTTTGATGTACTGTGTAGCAAATTATGCCTTCACAGTGTTACGATTTTAATTTTAGTTAATACAAAGAAATCAATTGCCATCATGGCCATTTTAAATCAAGCATTCAAGCTTGGTAAATTACATGAAGCATGATAAAAAATAATTTATTTGGAATATATATAAATTATTTTAAGAAAAGTCTAGTGAACGAGCTAAATTCTGAGTACAATCTGTTGGATCGGATGTAAGCACGGTTTCGGAGATTTCACGTTCAAACCTCATTAATGCGCAGTCGTGGTTTGTATTTTGTGGTTATCTAACCAGTGTAAAAACATTGTTGAGCATTGGGGGTGTTTTTATTACCTGTTTACATTGTAAAACATTATACACCTCGAGATTCTCACTCGAAACTGGGAAACTTATGAAATAAAATATTATCTTTAACGTCCTTTTCTGAGTTGGATCAAATGCACATAGATTTTTGTATTTATTGTTTTATTGTTTATTATTTATTGTTTATCTAATTATGTTTCGAGTTATTAAAACCGCTTCGTGTACATTTCATGCCGCTTGTAAATCAAACTTTTTTGCATGTGTAAACCTTACGATCTTAAATTAGTAATGCTCATGGAAGCTTAGGTTTCAGTGTCGAAACACTATCATCAGTCCAGTTTTGGCTGAGGCATGCTACATTTAAAAATTGCCCTCTCTTGATTGGGATTTTGTCATTTGTTCAACAGTGGTGTTACATATTACACAAATATACAAACACTTCAAACAATGGTATAAAATGGGCCAAGAAATGGAAAGTTCGATGCATGATGATAAGGTAGGTAAGGAAAGGGATGAAGTAAAATGTGACGTCCGTACCAGTAAGCTTAGAATAATAATTATAACTAACGATCCAGAGGCTAAACTACCCGGTTAACCAACCTCTAAAAGACTACAGTGGTACAAATAGTTTGCATATTCCATTAAAATATTTAATTCAAAACCCATTGTATGAACTTGTGTCAGGTACACTCCCTCATTAAATTTGTGCATCGAGGAACATCCGGTAGACTCGAGTGACTTGTTCATGATGTTTCAACTTCATGAACTGAACGAAGATATGTTTTAGTTTATTTAAATAACGTTAATTATCGTAGTTATCAACAAAAAAAGTACAAGTCTAACAGTTTCTTTTGCAACTCCACTGATTGTCAATTAACTGTAACTCAAAACGGGGACACTGTATGTCGTCTCGACTTTGAGCAACCAAGTAGATCAGCATGCAATCTCACTTTGAGTAAATTAATCAAAGTGAACAGCTATGTTGACGCTTTGGAGAGGAAAACTCGGAAACCTAAGGTTTAACGGACATTGCAATTATATCTCAATAGGCCTACTTCAACAGTGTGTGGTCTTGTGTCTATTGTTCATGAGAAAAATTTGATAATCAAAAGTTTTAACTTATGGTAAACATCTTAGTTAACAGAAAATAAGTTAATTATGTAAAATAGATGCGTATACTATAAAATATATAATTGTTAATATCAAAACGTGTTTTATATGTCTGATATGTGAGATATGTAACAATAAGTTAAGCACGTAATTTAAATAAGATATATTACAGAATTAAATTAATCAGCTTAAATGCAGCTTGTCCAAGTTTATAGATCACTCGGCACGGATTCCGGACTCTCTTAGAGTACGGTAATATAAGGTTTACGACGTGGTTTACGATTTGGCGCTATGAACGACATCAACTGCTGTGATGACGTCACTGAGTCACGTGGTCGTCGGTTTACTACTCGCCTCATTCGGTTGGCCATCGTCTCGATCCTTGGTCTACGATAACTAACGGCCTGCATATTTCCCCCTTCCACTAAAACCACGTACCTCTGTGTGGCCGATCAGCAGCCGGATATCCCATTAAAAAACTCATAACAAAATATAAAATCATAAACTGTATACTTTATAAACTATCATAAACAAGACATCAAAAATATTAATCTGGATAAAATGGCGAACAAATTTATTCCGTCAGCATCCAATTTCAAATTATTATTCTAATTCTATTCACGGGTTGAAGTGAAATACTTTACACTTTTTGTAACTCGTCATTTGTTAACACTTTTCAGAATGTTATAAAACTAAAATTAGCTGTTTTTATATTTTCTGTTTTTGAAGTCAACGGTTGGTTGAAAACAAACTTTGAGACTGACCTTTGTACATCTAAATGTTGGTATGACAAATTGAAAACAACTCTGCACTACTACGTATACGGGAAATTCTTGTTATACCTCAATTGTCAAAATCGGTTCAGAAATGCCGTAAAAGTAATTCTTAAAAAAACCTCCTTAGAGTATCGTAGATTATGAAAGACAAGTTTTTTGTAAACCCAAAAAGTATATCTATGTTTTTGACATAGTATGGTATTGGCATCACCGCATTTGTATTTAAATCCAGATTATAATGATATAAAAAATTTTTTTCTTTGTTGAAGAGGTAGGAAATACTGGCGGCAGATTAGGTGTTCGCAATGCTTCTAGACGGGATTAACAGCTGCAAGTCGGCCGCAGTAACCAAAAATGTATGTAGGCCCGTTAGTTATCGTAGGTCACGCTCGATCCACAAATTTTACCGCGTGTCATGTTGAATCTGAAAATCCAAAAATTAAATAAACTGCAGGCATAGTTTCTGTTGCCATAAAAGGTGACTCGGCACACATTTTGAAACAATCTGTGGATTTTGCCGCTGATTGCAGTAGTTTTGTACCGTTTCCCGCAGTAGTAGAGGGGCCATGCATTCTGTTATGACGGGACAGTACCGTACACCATCGTATTCGAAAATGTATCCTTTTTCAGCAATCAATTTACAAATATAAATATAATTTTGAAACATGGCTTATACTAACAAGAAGAATGGAGGAATCAAATATACTAAGGTTCTTACTAAACTGGTCTTTTGTTATGGTGAGGAAATTTCATGTTTCATGCGAAATTTAAACGTGGTTGGATTGTTAAATGTCTGCTGGGAACAAGTGTACAGATAGGAACATTATTTTATGTAATGAACAGCTTAAGTTTTCCAAAAGATCACGTCTTGAGGTAGAAACATTTCGAGACAATTTTGCCAACATTTGTTCTATGAAATGCTCTTAAATAACAAGTATTGAAAATATAAGTAGATCTTAGAAGTCATTTTGAAATAAAGAATCCACAGGATAGGCAGGGCCCTCAAGTGATCACAATCCACAGGATAGGCAGGGCCCTCAAGTGATCACAATCCACAGGATAGGCAGGGCCCTCAAGTGATCACAATCCACAGGATAGGCAGGGCCCTCAAGTGATCACAATCCACAGGATAGGCAGGGCCCTCAAGTGATCACAATCCACAGGATAGGCAGGGCCCTCAAGTGATCACAATCCACAGGATAGGCAGGGCCCTCAAGTGATCACAATCCACAGGATAGGCAGGGCCCTCAAGTGATCACAATCCACAGGATAGGCAGGGCCCTCAAGTGATCACAATCCACAGGATAGGCAGGGCCCTCAAGTGATCACAATCCACAGGATAGGCAGGGCCCTCAAGTGATCACAATCCACAGGATAGGCAGGGCCCTCAAGTGATCACAATCCACAGGATAGGCAGGGCCCTCAAGTGATCACAATCCACAGGATAGGCAGGGCCCTCAAGTGATCACAATCCACAGGATAGGCAGGGCCCTCAAGTGATCACAATCCACAGGATAGGCAGGGCCCTCAAGTGATCACAATCCACAGGATGGGCAGGGCCCTCAAGTGATCACAATCCACAGGATAGGCAGGGCCCTCAAGTGATCACAATCCACAGGATAGGCAGGGCCCTCAAGTGATCACAATCCACAGGATAGGCAGGGCCCTCAAGTGATCACAATCCACAGGATAGTCAGGGCCCTCAAGTGATTACAATCCACAGGATAGGCAGGGCCCTCAAGTGATCACAATCCACAGGATAGGCAGGGCCCTCAAGTGATCACAATCCACAGGATAGGCAGGGCCCTCAAGTGATCACAATCCACAGGATGGGCAGGGCCCTCAAGTGATCACAATCCACAGGATAGGCAGGGCCCTCAAGTGATTACAATCCACAGGATAGGCAGGGCCCTCAAGTGATCACAATCCACAGGATAGGCAGGGCCCTCAAGTGATCACAATCCACAGGATAGGCAGGGCCCTCAAGTGATCACAATCCACAGGATAGGCAGGGCCCTCAAGTGTTTACAATTGATTTTACTTATGCAGATCGGGTTCCTATTACCGTAGTGAAATATTTTCAAGTCAAAACAATTTTGATAATTTACAATATAGTTAAAACGAAAGTTTATACGGTTAAAATTAGGTAAATAAGTATTTACTAATTTTTCTGGGTTTGTCAGATGCAGGTAGTTTATGCTTCCTTTCAACCTAAAATATACCAAAAGGCAATGTTATTCTTGTAACATATTTCCCGGACTCTTTTTCACCCTGGTTACGGAACCCTCACCCATCAGTACCCGTATTATGATGTCCCGCTATCGGCAAAAAAATTAGCCACCTCACACTGTAGACGGCTTTGTTCGTAAGTGTGTCCCGCAGCAAAATTTGTTTTTTTAGAACTTGAAACTGATGATTTTTTTAACTTACACTCCTTATTAAAATCTGATATATCACTCAAACACAAAATTCTCTTACTAGATTTGATTTATTTCTATTCAATTTTAGTACAACTAATCATAGTAAAACCCATCCTACTTCATCTTTGTTAGCGATTGTATTTCTTCAAACAACCCGGATAAAATTATAAATTGTTATTACATTTTTTTTTTGTGAAATATAAAGAGGCAAATACATGTTCTATAGGGGTGACACTTTAAAACCAATTTGGCTTACACCTCTATAAAAAATCTTAAGGCTGTATCCTATATCATCTAAGTTTGTTTCAGTATTTTGTTCCAAGTACCCTCACACGTAATTTAATGGTTTGTCTGACAAGTTAACCTAATGAAGTATCTCGCTAGACTAACAGTTAGCGTCTTGAATTTTGGTTCAAGGGGTCACGGGTTCGAATGTGTGTTCTGTTAACAAAAAATACCATTGACATTGTAATACAAAAATATTGTTTGAATGTTATATGTATGAATGCATGATAATTACTATATTCGGCTGCTTAATACAATGGAGTATTTCGTAAAAATAAATTCATATGAGAGACACCGAAGTCTGTTGTCGACGCCGGTTGAAATTTCATTATGCGTTTCATAAACCATTCATGCGTAGTAGCTTTTAAATGGTACTCTTTTTTCACAAACCGTCAATGACTTTTGATATTATAGTGCATACAAGTTTTAATGAACTCATATACTATTGCTTAATTTACTTTTACTATTTACTATTACATTTACTAGTTTAAAAAGATATTAGTACTTTATTTATTCCGTGAAACGCATCACTTATTAATAGTATCATGGCTAAAATGCAAACTCGGCAAAATCCAACTTTAATAAAACCCCATCTACAATTCCATGTTTAATTGACATTCGAATATAGATTGAAGATTTTTCAATAACAAAACTGATACTACAGTGTTTAATTTACTTTACGTGAAATGTTACTTGTGAGGGTAAAAAAGCTAAAATTTCATTTCATCCAAATTGAACTTTAATAAAACCCAATCCGCAATTCTATGTTGGATTGGCGTGTGGAGTAGATGAAAGACCGACCAATGACCAATATTGAAGTTATCACTGCAGCATTTCGTAATACGATGCTAAAGTATACAACATATTGCCTAAAAGTGTATTTATAGTAGATATATTATCTAAAAGTATATTTATTATTAAGTTAGTCTTCATTTATTTAGTTTATGGGTTTTGTACTAAAACATTAAGAATTTTACAACTACCAAACATTTTCTTGAAAACACTCACAATACCGTATGACTATGATACCAATTACATACAAAAACTATAATAGTTCTGCACTAACTTCAAACGTATATTTCTCTTAATCCTAACCTGTTTCTTTTTAATTCTTTAAAAAAATACATAATGAAGAAGAAATTGTTACTTGTTCCTAAAGCGTTTAAGAAGATTAGATGAAAATACTTTTTAGAACAGAGAAGATACATTATTTTACTTAAACAGCTCATATTATAATGTTTTTACAGGAAACCTTAATGATAATGAGCTAGATATTACTCTCTCATAATGCATGTGTACAAATCAAATATTTTGTAGATTTTCAAAATAACCAATCAATATTTGTATGTTTAATATGGTACAAAGGAGATATAAAGAAACGGATACTTAAAATAATGTCTTATTTTTAATTAAAATTTTTAATTGGTTTGTTATAAGTCGTTACTCAGACTATATGAAAAGTGGTGTAAACAGTAATACACCTTAGTATACTTTAATTATGATTTTCTGCCACCTTTAATAAACCTCCCGAAAATATTACCTGAAAATTTTAAATTATCGCATGCTATGAATGCCAAAATTTGGAATGATAAACTCAAAGTAAAAGTTTGATATATCAGAGTTTTCTCCATTTATTTGTTTAAATTTAGTCCCTTAAAATGAATGAATACTCCTTAGGGGTTTATAAGTCCAAATTTTTGAACAAGAAAATAATTAATTGTATTTTAGGGAAGGGAAAATATGACTCATTCTCCAGAAATTTGATCATTTACTGTAGAATCACGAGTATAATATTTTGTATTGAACTTATGTTGTTTAGATTTTGTTTAGTAGTCTTTAGCCAACTAAAGACTAATTGTTATTTTAAATAAATAAATAAATAAATAAACATGTTTAGATGTTAATCATCAACCATTTTGGATTGGACCTTGCATAGGTGCCATTGGAATTTACCTTTTTAATTAGATGGGGACACAATCAAATTTCGGACTACCTCCCAAAAACCTCATTTTAAAAATAGATGCTGGTGTAAGTTATTAAACACAAATAATTATTTTATACTTGAAATAATTTACTAAATAATTTGACTGTTCTACAACTTTAAAGTCATTACATATAGTTTTGTCATCAGTCACGGATAAAGGTTTTCTGACTAGTTTTTATGGATAAAGTTTTAATAGGAGGAGTTGGAGTTCTGAAATGTATACTCAGGACACAAACCGCCTGTGTATTGAGAGAACTTGACTTATTTTTCTGATGATATTATCTTAATGATAATAATTATAATTGATTTTATTTACAATTTTAACAAATAAAATAACATTAAATGTAATAATATAAAACGAGTTCGCACGCTGTCGTGAGGGAAGTGAATTTCCACATAAAAAACTATAAAACTCAAAATAAGTTGAAAACATACAATTATTCCAATTTTTATTCAAATCTGAAAATATTAATTTTTTGGCTGTTCTGATACTCCTGGTTCTACTTACCTAAAATGCTGGGAATACAATTTTGCGCATTATAAGGTTAGGAGAAGGTCCAGTCCAGTACTTTAAAGTAGGCGTGAGGTTGTTGGGGATGATAAAAGTACACCAAAAAATGATTAACAGGCTTTTCTAATGTAAAACCCCCATAAGACAACATACTGTGTTTGGTCAATACATATTTCCTTTAATAACCCGGTAAATATACATGCTAGAATGACGAGAGAGGGCTTAAAAGTTTCGCCACACTAATTCCCATATTTATAACTTCATTAATTTCACATCAGGGGCTTTTCTGACCCTTTTTGGGCCCAAAAACCCCGAGTTATCCGATTGTTTTGCCCAACGAACTCGTCCAACTGATTATAAAAAAGGAACGTCCCTACCAAATTTGAAGTAAATCGTACAAAAAATGCGACCGCTAGAGTGCCTGCATATATATGTCTATATATATATACATACACACACACACACATATATATATATATATATGTATATAAGTACATTTATACAATTTAGTACGAACCCCCAAAACATGTTCAGGGGGTCACGTTTGAACTTCTATGGTGGTCCCGGGCTTAAGTTTCACCGTGCGGGTCATGCTAATAGTTCACTTTCCGTAGGAAATTCACTAACAAAACTATATAACAATACTCGTTGTAATCCGTAACAACCTTATTCGTATTTTAACGTCAGTAATGTTTAAATAAACTCTTAATATTAATTATTACGTGTATTTTTATTAAAAATAACGAGAGCAGAAACTAAACTCAGGGAAACTTACTATGCAATTTTGTTTTTATAACAAATATTTTTACTTTTACACTTGTTTACATGGAGCACAGTTTAGTGGCTTGATGACCTCTATAATGCCAGCTATGAAATAACGAAATAATTCAACAATTTCTATCATTTGATGTTGAAGTGAAATAAGAAAACAAGTATTGTAATGAGAAATATTTAATTTTTTAATAGTCTAAAATGGGTAGAGTGATATTTTTGTATAATATTTTTTTACCTATAAATGAAATTAATATATAACAAAACAATCACAAAGTAGGTCAGGTTTATGGGTTTTAGAGAATCTCGTGAGTTTGTTCTCTCTTACCGTGGTTTCTTCATGAAGCACGCTTGGGTCAGTTTTTGCTTTCTGTCTTAGCGAAATGAATTTATAAATGGTTAAACATTTTTACTTATTTGGTAAAAGGGTTGCCTAATTGACTCCCTCTACTATCACAAGCAGGGAAATTCACAAGCCTACTCATCCCTTATTTATGACGCTCCAAGAGGATTTTGTTATAGCAGATTTCTTTCTCTTTGCAAATTCAGAATAACTATGATATTAAATGGTGTTTCTTTGCAACAGAAGTGTTACTTTGATAGTTATCAGACTTTTTTTGAACAGCTATGATTGTTAAGTTTTAACTTTAAACTGCATAAGGAATCACGTAGCCTATCGCAGACAACAGGATATTTAAAGGTAAAACGGTTATTCTATCACTTATTTGAACGTCAATGTAAGGGTTATCTAATATTATTTAAATTTTTAAATTTGCTTTAACAATACTGATCTACTATAAGAATGAGATTATTTTTAACCTTAATACTTTAACTAGGAACCATTTTTAAGATAATTGGGCAGTTCAAACGCATGCTCATATTAGAATATAGAATGGAAAACACGCCAAAATATGATAGTGAAGCGGTTGCACCGCCAAAGTTGAGAGGCAGGTAAACAATCGGTCGTGACCCGGGATAATACGGCGTGGCCAATGTAAACTATGGCGAAACGGTTTATGTCAACGGTCTCCACAACAGGGTGATACCAACAGAAACTTAGATTTTTGTTAAATAAAGTATTTTTTATCTTACAACTTATTTTTAAAATAACAGTCCTCGTAGTCTGAACAAGTGCGGATTAAACTTTACTTATAATAAACACTTCACTATAAAAAACACTCGTGATAAATAGTAGAGGTATGTTATTTTAAAATTTAAGTCGACTCTGTTATGTTATTGCTGGATTAGGATACAGCTAAGCTGCTAGGCATGTCTTCCACAAGCAGGAATTATAAGCAGGTTACCGGAAGGATAGATATGGTGAAAATGAAACTGGGTGGGATGAGACAGGCAGCCACATTGACATTTCAGAGGGCCAACTCCCGTGCTCCTGTGACAGCTGTGATCAGGCTCAAACAGGCGGACCAACTCTGCCCTCCAACAGGCCAACTCAACACAGGGCACGTACAATAACCCTGGACCATATTCTTGGTTCGGGCACGAACCCGGACCGTTCCCTTTCGCTGCAAATGAAGGGACCAAAGGTGAAAGGGAAACTAGTCATGATCGACAGCCAAAATACTTACCACGTGTTATGATAACTTCATTTTCTGTACCCAACCAGGGTCAGCCTCGAAACTGGTGTAGACCAGGTTAAGGTTGTTCTGAGAAAACGTCGATACTATATGGAGATGATTTTACGGCCAGCAATTAAACAAAGGGGTGAGGAGAAGGTTACCCCCAAACAATCATTCCCTACTTATACCACTGGACAAAGTTATTTTATTAGTTTTTTATCGTAAGACTTTATCACATCTGATAGTCATTACGTTGTACTAAACAAAAAAGTTATTACGTTTCCCTGATAACTTCTTATCGAATTTCTTACGTTTCCCCTTACCCTCTGTTCACTAGCTGGTCATCAAGTTATCTCCTTCCAGAACTTTCTTTGCCGTAAACCTTCTATAAACCATCCGCTCCAACATGGAATTACATTTCAATTGTCCAAATTATAATTTATTATTTTACTTGTTCCCTCAAAACCTGTTATTTTCCTCAGCCCGGTCCGGCAACGCAGCTACTGACCGTAGGCGATGTTTACATGCTAAGGCCCAAGACACTTGAGGTCGAGGGTCCTACAAAGATAAAGCCCTTCGACAACTGTTTACCTTCTCAGAGCTTCAGGCCGACCTGCTCCGTTTGGCTACCTTACTTGTTTTACCAAATAGTATTAAACTGTTTTGGATATTTTAATAAAGTATATTACTTTTAATTTTGTCAACTTATAACGGTTTGTAAGTAGTTTGTGAGTACTATATCTGAGCTTGAGGTTGATAAGGATAATTGAATTAATTTTTAAGTGCGATTCCAGTTTGTAGGTAATAAATAAAATTCACTTTACTTACTGATTATAAACAAGACATAGACTATTTTAAAATATTTAAACAAATATACTAAATTTTAATTTTTATAAACCTAATAAATAATGCTGTACCTTTAAAAAAATTGCTTAATTGACGATTTTACAAATAAACTTATTCAGTACACTATGGGTTTCATGAGTTGGTTAACTATGGTTAACTATGTTTTACTAGAATGTTTATAAGTAAATAATCCTTTAAATATTATCATTAATTAGGTCACAGCACTGAAATAATTGGAAAGGTATTCCCTGAACATGTCACCTATACCAGAATACGTTTTGTGTGAATAAAGAGTCTCCTATAACTAACCTTTAGTGCTTGCCTATTGGATTTGAATCGTTAAAGAAGTACAGACGAATACTGCGTATAACAGTGGTAACTATTACATTTGTATGACACTTAAATATAATTTTAATTTTCCACATGACTTTATTTTCTGCACAGAGTCACTAACATTCATAAAGTGATTTACACTCTAAGGAGATACAAAATAGTCAAAAACAATGAACACGGCAAAAAGTATTAATATTATCTACATCACTATCAAAGTTTCTAAACTGTTAGGTGAGCATGTGGCAAAGTTGCTCTATTTCATAACGCGCTCCTCATTCCATGTAGTTGAACTTTAATTGCGTTTCCGTGGTTTACACTTGTAAGTGGATGAAGTGCTGATTAGTGTTGGCTTAGTTAAAATTTTGTTTTGCTCGTTTTGTTAATTTTCAATGACAGCTATACCTGAATTTCCAGATTCACTAGTTTTCGATGTACTAAATTAAGGCAGTGATTAAATTTATTTGTTGTTATCTACTACATATATAAAATAAACTGTATATAATGTACCTCCCGACTCAAAAGTGTGTAATCGTATAAAATTATAAGTGACTAACAGTAAAAAGTTACATTAATTCATATTAGAAAATTCTCCAAAAATAAAACACAGGAAATACATTTCCTTATAAAATAGTTTTATTTGGTAATACAAACTTGGACCGGACGTGATTTTTTAATTGAAATAGTTTGTTTTCAATTTAAACATAATCCAGTTATGAAATTTCACCCATAAATCTGCCAAACGCCAAAGAGCCTCATAAAACACAACACATAAACCCCCTGTCTCACTCACACATCCCCCCTCTCACACACACAGACAGAGGGAGTGCAAGAGAGGGGGGAGGGGGTCGATAGAAAATGTATGGAATAGTAAATGTTCAAACTTTCTGTCTTATTTGGTCACTACTATTATGCCGGTGCACTGCAGAGTTCGCACTTTAATGCAGGGTACTTTTTACGCTTTATAGTAGAACATATTATAGCTAAAGTTAAGATTAATACACTTTTATAAATTGGTATCTCATCATTCTTTACTTTACCCTCCGTCGGATGGTTTGAATGGTTGCCAATCGTTTTAGTTAATTTTATGTATATTAAATTTCATCACCAAAATCTTACTTAAAGCCTAGACTAGAAAAATACACATAGTAACAAAAAAATAAGACGAATAAAGGCTTTACAGTGCACAAAAGGTTAGTTTTTAAAGATTTTTATTCAAGCTATTGAGCCCCTTTTTTGGGTCAGACGTAAACGGGTTCCCGACGTTCAAATTGCACCGAAGGCCAGACGTAACGCTGGTTAACACCTAGTTTGAAAGCGTTTATTGGTGTCACATTGTAAACCCGTTAAAACTAAACCTACCCACACCTATTCCCTATTTTAAACCCTAAAATAAGTTAAATAGCTTTTCTCCATCTGAAATAGTGTATTTAAGTTTGTTTTTTATACCTCAGTTCAAAAAGTATTACTGTTATTAATTATAATATCAATAAAACTGTTGACATTATAATCCCATTACAATCATAACATATGTTTCTCAGGAAATGCAACATTAAATCTATTAAGGTATAATTACGAAGTTAATCCAGCAATAATAGTGGCTCGTATTCTACAATATGTTTTAGGTTTACAAATAATACTTCGTGGCGATTGTAAGAAGGAACTTGGAAAGAATTTTGATTTTAACTTTAAAGTGTTTCGGCCATTAGAAATCTTAAGAGTGGCCGGCCACCTTTAAAATGATTCGTTTGATGAGTCCTCATAACATTGTTAGGTGGACCGTAACTCAAAGACTTGAAAACTGAATACTAACCATCCAAAACTTACATTCTCTTGTTGCTAGATGGTACTTCCTTCAATATTAAACATATTTTTGTTAACAAACATTCTGAACTCCCATTCTTATAACAAATAAAGCCATATATACAGTTTCCTTTTTAGTCTAATATGAAGAGCTTTAAATCGTAAATCAACGGCAGAAAGGATCATATTATTCTTGTATGAGTACATTTTATCTGCGGTGAGTGATATGGCAGAAACAATTTCACTCATGCATGGCTTATAATAAAATAGTTTATTTATTTTTTATCGTGTATCAACTTTACTCATATTTATCGCATAAACGCATACTTCCTATTGTTGTTTCCAAATATTTATAAGTATGAAATAAATAATAAGTAATGCATTTTTATAACATTTCACGAGCCTCATATGTTGATTACAAAAGTCACATGAACTTTCAGAGAACACAATAGGCAACCCTGGTGAATGTGAATATAATAATTACAAAGTTTTAAATATATTTTAATTCAATTATGATTTACACTTCACATAGTTAGAGACACATATACAATAATAAATTTTATTTTCATTTCTCTATTGTTTTAATAGATATACAGAGTACGTGAATGGGTACATTTTAGTCTGAACGCTCTGATTGATATCTCAATAAGTATTCACAGATAAATACATTATGACCAAACGTAATTAATTCAAATAAGTTTACATTCTGGTTTATGGATTTCTCGGTGTTAACAATATTATTAGTCAGGTAGTATTAAAACACGCATTTTCCCATTTAAATTATTCTACTGTCTAAATTTCCCATTATTCTGTTTATGCCACGCATTTTCAAAACGTGTCCAGCAGGAGTGTTCAGGGCTCACCGCCAGACTCGTGCAGAAATACAATTCCAGGATTAAAATTCCGGGGTCTTTGTCACTTTGTATGTTGGTCATGGTGGAGAGACTTTTGGAGAATTTCCTATAATCATAACTTCACAAAGTCACATATCCACTTGTCCGAAGTCTTCTTTGCCAGCCAGCACAGCTTCTGCAAACATAATTTTAACGTGATGGGCATTCCGGTTAGGACCGTTTGTTTGGGTGGAAACTTTTTGTTATAAAGTCCGAGACATCGTGCTACTTGTGGCCCTGAACCGCAAAACTCATTTAACTCTAAAAGTTTGGAATCCATGCTTGAGGCCTTGCAAAAAATTCTTGTGTGCCTAATTGTTTGTTTGTAATGGTCAGGGATTAACTAAAGAGAGAGTGGCTATTGTGTGATACAGCCTCTGAACTTCACACTAGAAAGGTGCTGTTCAACTTTGGTTTTTGGCCTAAACCTGTGGAACTCCTCGTTTGACAGTCTGCTCTGTCATTCAGAGGCCTTCTGCTGTGTTCGTAGTGGGGTACGCCAACGACGTTCTGGTGTTCATAACCACCGGGGATGCCGAGTTTGATCAGATTAAAATGGAAATAGCAACCGACCAAGCCATTGACTGAATGGAGAAGCATCATTTCCAGACGGTGTTTTCCAAAAATTCTTACTAAACAGAGAATATTCCAAGTTTGGTCATACTGGACTTTCCTACTGAGACCACTCTCGTCTGCTGTGTTATGTCTCAAGACTAGTGTCGCAGTTCAGCGAGGGATTCAGATGTAAATGCCGAAGATCATTCCACCTGGAAAAGTGACTCTTGATCCTCTCAGCTCACGTTTCTGTACGGTGCTGAGGTCTGGACTGGTGCCCTAACATTAGAATGTTTCTCTGGTCAGCCTAACGTCAGGACACGCTGCGTATCAATCGTAACTACTGTACAGTGTCTTAGGCGGCGGCCCTCATTGTGGCTGGTATGATTCCAATTAAAATTGTAGGGAGGTCTCCCTCTCAAGATCGGACATAAGATAGAAGGAAGCTGTGTCATAGGTCCACAATGCAAGTTGTGCTCACCATGTGGTTGTACAGTAGTGGTGGGAGCATGTGGACTGCTTGGACGTCTAGCCTTGTTCGAGTTCTAGGACCATGGGTCATGCTGATGAGCCTGTAGCCAGCAATGGTCGATCAGGCGTGCCAACACACCCAAATGAAGCAAATGGATGATAGAAGTTTTAATCTGTAGCACACCACCGGTATTTAGGCTTGGAGAACCACCCTCTTCCATCCTTTTTGCCTAATAAGCATTTCGCTATACAAATATGGTATGTAAATGTGGTATACATATATGATATTTCCTCTATATACACGTTATGATAGACGTATAATACAAGTAAATTGTATTACTATCTACATTAGTGCCTAAATTATAATAATCTCTATTGCATTTTAATAAAGATTTAACAAATTTAATCCACTTTTACGAATATTGAAATAATATTACCTCCTTTAACCTATCTGTATACTTGTTTATTTAAGACTTGCTAAAGTGGGAAAAGTATAAAAGCTTTTCAAAGCTTTTTAGCAGTTTTATCTCAAAAGCACTTTACAACTTGAGTTAAATTGTATTAAACTGGATGTCTTCCAGAGTTCTCTGTCTCTAACTGTAACATTGATGCTACAATTCCCTTAATAAAATCTGACTGACTGTGATAATATAAGGAAACCATTACTTCTTTGCTTAAAACGATTTAATTTTGATTTGGTTTGATGATTGTTGTGTAAGGTCTAGTGAAAATAGTTTCACTCAATAGTTTTTAGAAAAAAACGTATAATGGTTTCTGTCTGTAACAAAGATAATTTATCCCTCGGAAAATTAATATGATTAAACGAGTGAAGAAAGTTAATTCGTAAAATTAAAGATATAATTCATTCATGTTTGGTATAATTGTTATTAATAATAGCCCTGTGGATAACCTGAAACTGTGATAACTGTATATTTAAAATTTACAACTTTACGAGTAAAAGTTTATAAAACGTAAGGTAATGAGACTAGACCATTCAATAAATACAGGGTGTCCGGGCGAGAGGTATCAAGAAATAACTATCTTGTGCGATATAAAAATATTATTTTTATTTAAAAATGACTATGCTAACATGTCATAAATACAACCAAGATTGTGTGTACAAAGTTTAACGGTCTTATTTAAAACACAGTGCCTAAAAACTACAAGTTAAGGAAAATTCAATCTTTCCATGTGACCAAGCTGAATTTATAGTGGCGTCCACATTTTTAACATAATAAACTTACAATTTATAGCTAAATGACAACCGTGATAGGATAACGACTACAGTCAATGTTATGGATTTAAAGCCAGCAATGGCGTTGTAATCAGCTGACTTCACAGTAAACATAATCATTACGCTGATGTTCACATTAGTGGCTATGTTGTTGTTATGGCCAGAAATGATTCAGCTTGGTCACATGGAAATATTTCATTTTCCTTAACTTGTAGATTTTAGGCATGGGTATTTTAAATATGACCGTTAACTTTGTACACACAATCTTGGTTGTATTTATATGTTGGCATAGTTATTTTAAAATAAATATAACATTTTTATATCGCACGAGATAGTTATTTCTTGATACCTCTAGGCCGGACTGTAGTTTGGCGTGGGTTGGAAAGATGGTCTCCTCATTCTATCAAATTTAATTGATAGATTATCAATTGAATTGATTATCTCTTAACATGTAGACATGAATCAAAAGCTGTGTAGTTTCCTTACAAGTAGACTAGTGCGTTTTTATAAATTTTACGACTGGCCAGTGCTTTAAAGTGAAAATGTTAATATGAAAACAAACGTAGTTCTTTTTTTAACAAAGGATATTCAAAATATAATCACTTAATTATGTTACAGAATGCGAGTAGGAAAGTAAATCATGCATTTAGTACCATAAAAAAGAACCAAACTATTACTTTCACCATTAAAATTGAATGGATAATACCGGCGAAGATGAGCGTAGGTATATATTATTTTTATAAAAAGTTATGATAGAAAATATAACCTATAGAATTAAACATATCAATAAGTTTAACGAGTAATTTTCCTAATTAAACAAATTATTCTTCAAATCTAGAGGTATAGAGAATCAAGTTATTATATTTCGATCTTAAACTTAAAATATATATTTCGGTTTCTAACCACATGTTATTCTGCACTTATGGGTAATATGCTTCAATTTATATGCTTGTGTCAATACTTGTACATTCTGATGTGACGAGAGTATTAATAACACTGGTAGAGTGTTGTAGTATTAAAGTTGCAATGGGGAAAGCAATATCGTACTGTCAATCATAGTGTCTCAGGAAACAGAACTCGTGTGACGGACTGAAATTGTAGATATGGGATGATAGATTGATTTACTGAAGTAAAGTAATATTTACTATAATACTGTACGTTATCTTTAAATAATGAATAAATAAAAATGCATTAGTCAGTAAAATGAATAAAAGGTTTGAAGATAAGTTTATCTTTTGTAAGTGCTACGTTGACAATGCAATTAATCGAGTTTTACAACAAATTTACTCTGAAATATAATTTGTAATTCATAATATTGCAAATGACATGAGTTAAATAAATCAGTTTACAATGTTAAAGGTATGCATTAAATATCCACGAGTTATAATTTGGGTTTTTAAATAATTATTATATTTAGGCTGTTTAAATATTATTTATTATCTACACAGTCTACCTGGAGGAAATAATAATAATACCCCTGTCGCAGCAAACCTGCATACTCAGCGAATTTCCAATGATTAAATAACATAACACATTAAAACACCTAACAGGATTCATACGAAATATATTCATCAACTAGCGATATTTAAAATATTAATTATTCTCCATAAGAATAACATTGGGGATGAGTACGCAGGTTTGCTGCTACAAGGAACAAAAAATAATAGGTTTTTATGCAAATATAAATAGAACTCACCTTAGTGAAGTCACATACCAAGTTTCCTCCATATTCATCCATAAATAAGCGATATATAACATTTTAATTATTTTCCATGAGAATATATGGGGACCAAGAACCTAGGTTTGCTGCTACGGGAACTATAGGCAAAAATTGTTTTTGTGCAAAAAACAATAAACGATAACCAGATGAAGCCATACACCAAATTTCGTCATTTTATGTACATAAATAAGCCAGATATAAAATTGCTCTTTTTCTCCATAATAATAACATTACACAACGTCAGTACACAGTTGTTTAGAACTTTCTATATCTCAGTTACCAATTATCGTAGAGCAATGATCAAAATACCAAATTGTTTGTTTTTTATACTGAATTCAATGGTTAAAATTAAAATTTGATTGAAATAATAATTATTACATTATTATTACAATAAAAATTACATGTGGAAACACCAAAAAACCCGTTTTGGGGGGACAAAACCCCCTCTTTGGATTGTGCCATTCGTCTGGTTTTCGAACTCGTTCAAAAAAATGGTACTTTACACATTTGTACTAAATTTAATTAAGATCGAACCTTTTGTACGAGAGTTATCGTTCTTACGGCCACACGTATATATAATATATATTTACAAATTTTTACGAGTGGTGTATATATGTATTTGAACGAATAGTTTTTTTAGCATCAGGGGACATCAAACTGTAAAGTTATCATGTTCTCGGTCTTAAGTATTACCACGAGACCTACGGTAATAGCTTCCTTCCTAAAGGGGAAATTCGCTAATATAGGGGAAATTCGCTAAAAGGTTGCGTATGGCCTAACTTGTGTCTCTGACTAGAGCGGCAAATAATAATCATACAATTAGTGTATATAAACAGTAAAAGGGTTCCACTAGTGTCGTAGGTAATTTCATTCCCCATTTTAAACCTTTAACTCCTTTGATCATTTTGTTAATAGAGAGGCTTTTTTCAAAGTAAAAGAATCATAATAATTCCATGTCCGATGTATTTTAATTAATTAAACTTTAAATAAAATGATTTACTCGTATAAAACCAAAACATTTACATTCATAACTTTATCGTATTAGCATATTCTGAGTGTAATCCGCTTAGCGACGTTTTCTGCGTGAGTTAATCCTAGTTAAACGGCACGGCGCCCGCCACCGAAATACCTTCTGTCGACAACAGCTGTTTGTTTGTTTATCTATGAAATATTAAATCTGCTTACTGTTTGGTCGCCTTGTGAAGGTCTGGGTTGGATTAAACCTTCATTGAACTTGACAATACGTATCCCCGCACTCCTTCGCCACACAATGGCTGCTGTCTGAATCATATGGTGGTCATAACCTCGTCCATAATCAAACTTTTGCTAGCGTGTAAAATTTTGGTTATTTATAAGACATTTTTGTTATAAAAAGTATTTCCAGAAAATCGATAATAAACTCGTATGAATAGACAGGTGAAATATTACTATCCCCTGCAATCAGTGGGGATTTAACAATTTCCTTTCAAAAGAGTAAACAATGTAACTTACTTCATTTTTAATATTGTTGGCAGCAGTCGGATGCTACCTCTCTAATAGCGATTTCGTTATGCAAATGAGTCCGTTAACATTTTATTGATGTATAAAGCTGTACACTTTATTATTACTTGGTAAAATGCGCTCTTTTAAAAAAATACTTGTTCTTGTATACTTTTCTGAATAATATTAAAGTCAATCCACTTTCTTAGTCTATTTCTGGCAAGCTCGCATTAGATAAAAATATTATTGAAGATTGTATTTGAAATCCTTGAAAATACATCTTATTCCTCTCAAGTGCGATTATACAGAGATGATTTACAATAAGACATAATTGAGTGAATTCACGAAATGAGTGGGATCTCATACCTAACTTCAATCCTTGTATTTCTAACAGGAGTTACACAAAATAGAGTTATCTTTGCGCTCTATATCTTCAAAAACACTCTACAGATCTACTGCTCATTTTTCAGTACAAACTCTCAGTTAACTCGTTTTTGGAATTTTTTTCAGTATTAATAATATGATTTTTTTAACTAGTTTGTTCTTTTGCTCCCATGAAATTAACATTGAAGGCCATTTTAGTGGTACTTTAAGCATTAATATTTGTCCAACGTCTATGTTTTAACGAGAACTTAAGTATTGAACTTGATCATATTCGTGTTATGACAGGATATTTTACTATATGACCTAATTTTGTTTACTGTTACAAATGTTAGTAGTTACACTTTAAGAGACCAAATTCACACCAACTCCACTACGAATCTAAAAAATGTCAAAGTACAAAATTGTAGGCATACACAACCTCAGTTTAGTGTTTATATTGTATTTGTAGAATATAATAGAAACTTATTTTTATTTCAAGCGGGTTTCAGCGCAATACAACTGTTTTTCAAAACAACTCAAGACAATATTTACATAAATACAATATAATAAAATAAAAATAAAACTCATAAAATCTAGCTTACTTTGTAATTTTACAGTGACATTTAAATTTTGTTTGCTTGCTTTTTAAATGTTTTATAACTAAAAATCGTAATTTTTCAGGTAACTCAATGTATTTCTTAGGCCCAAAATATGAAAACCCTCTTTTTCCAAAGTCATGACTGAAGCGAGGCAAATGCAGCAGGCCATCCTGCCGTGTACACCTCTCTCCTAACTCTTTACGAGACACTATTTTACCTTTGAGATAAGCGGGTCTGAGCGTGCTAACTATCCTGTGCACAATGGCAACGGTGTCCAAAATGCAGTCATTCAGCACCGGCAACATTTCACTTTGTCTTCTTAATTGTGATATATGATCAAATTTCTTTAGGTAATAGACAAACCTTAGATTATTGTTTTGTAAGCGATTAAAAATATTTGTGTACTCTTTTGTCAAGCTAGAACCAAAAGTGGGCAGGGCGTAATTTATAATTAGAATTATAAACAAGGACCATTTTCAGCTTCGCATCCTCGGGCAACATAGTCTGAATCTGTTCAACACTCTGAGTAGTGGCACAACTCTCTGTATGATTGATTTGACATTCTTTGAAAAATTTAATTCACATTCACTTGTGAGATCAAAAACCTTAACAGCCTCAGTGGCCTTCAATACCTCGCTCTCAAGAAGAGCTTCAAGACTTGGTTTGTGACTCAGGATATTGTGACTCAGGAGCTGGCTGATATGTAACACTGAGCACTTCTCAACTTTTAACCTCAGCCCATGACTCTTCGACCACTGGTTAACTGTCATCAGATCCCAATTGATCATCTCTTCTGTTAGTACACTATCTGAGGGTTTGTAGAACTGTACAATAAACTTTCAAAAACTAGTTTTCCTCATCTTTTAATGATTTTAAAACGCATCTATAACTGTATGATGAAAATCCATTAAATTCATCAGAATAGTTTTTAAATTTTCTTGGTAAGAATATTGTAATTTATATGTATCATGTTCAGTAAATTTGATCTTATGACTATATGATATGTTATTGTTTCTTACTTTTTTGTTGTAAAAATATATGTATTGACATTTTTCTTAACCTGAATTTGTGTTGATTGACAGTAAAATATTCTTATTCTTTTAAAATTAAAAACTTTTCTATAAAATAAACTATAACTTTTCTATAAACACACTAAATAAGCTTAATATCGTATTCGTTTCTAGAATATATATATTTGTTTTGTAAAAATAAGGATGCATTATTATTTTTAAGTCTTATTAAATAAATACGTTACTGATAGTGTGTATAAAATCTTTGTCTACTGTCAATAACAGACCACCATATCCGTACATACCGGGCACCAACTACCAGACGACAAAGTGTCAAAATTAATAAACAGCTGAAAATATAATTTAACAGCCAAAAACGACCACACACATATTTTTTAAGAGTGTGTTATAATTAAAGTGCCTGGTCACAAGACTTTCCCTGAGATCGTGAGTTTATTGGAATCCCATGTG
Organism: Allygus modestus; assembly: GCA_963675035.1. Taxonomy (NCBI): domain Eukaryota; kingdom Metazoa; phylum Arthropoda; class Insecta; order Hemiptera; family Cicadellidae; genus Allygus; species Allygus modestus. The sequence goes on along the minus strand of OY776112.1, from coordinate 429,143,591 downwards.
AGTCTGTGACTGGAACAAGAAGAATTCCGATGTCAGTTTCCCCTAATTTAATCAGGATTTCCATCGCTTAAAATGAACAATTAATGTTTTCTATATTATTTCCCTTAACTCTGTAAACTTTATAGTATAATAATCATAATAATAATAAACTTCATCCAATATAAAAAAATATGTGATATACGGTTGTTAACTGTTTTGTTATGTATTATATATTGTGTATGTTGATTTTAGGTGGTCATTGCCTAAGTTTAATGAACAGTAAAGACCTCTTTTATAATGTGAGTGACCTCTAAATAATATATGACTGCTGTAAGTAAAATGGTTTCAGTGTTTTAATATTATATTTATTCTACAAATATTGGACCTGAACTTATCTAAGTAGTAATATTGAGGATACCAACTTTTCAAATTTAATCAAAAAGTGCTGGAGGGGTTTCTGTTATAAATAGGCAGAGGTTTTAATGAAAATCTGTGGTTCCTACTCTTTTCACCAACAGCATTATCGTCCTAATTGCCAATTATCTCGATTGTCACTCACGTCAACCTGATGGAGACCGCATCAAATTATACTGAGACGTTTAGTTAAAACTGATTGTTTGGTGAAATTCCTTAGAAAACAGTACCCTTTACTGTTTACAGGTTTAAATATGCATACAAATTATTATATATTATTCACAAGAGAACAGTCATATATAAACAGTAATCAAGAAAGTCGATTAAAAATGAATCCGCAAGCCCAAAAGTTACATTTTACTATCCATTTTCTTATAGAAGTTATATTAAATGGAGTATCTTTAACTAAGATATCTTTATAAACCAATAATGGCTTGGTTCTAGAAATATAGAATGTGTGTTTCTGGCAGTCCTGAACCAGGTAATCAAATTTTATTGTAATAAAAACATTATTTTACTACCAATCAGTATGTTACCAATTAGCTAAAGCTTAAAATAAAATAATACAACTGTTTGGGCAGTTTTAACTAACGATGTCAATGTTACAATCAGTGTAAACAAGAAAATCACTTTCTCAATGCAAATTTTGTTTGAAAATTCACTGTTTTATTAGTTCATTATAATCATCCTTTAATGTGTGAAAACACTGTCATGCATGTTATCTTTGAATTATGTCCCTAGGAACTTCGTACTTTTTCAATATTTAACTGTAAAATTTTTTTTATTTTAAAAGTTAATCATATAGCTTGTATAATGTTACATAATAATTTTAATATATTTTTATTTTTCTCAACGTTTATTATAAGTTACGATATTTTTGAGGCAGGCAATTTCTTGATTAAACATCGTATTATTTATTACTGGAAACAAATATCGCACGTCTTGGACGTAATTTTCTATCACAGTAATTATGCCTCTCATTACAGTTGAATAATGTGATGGAAGTCTTTGCCAGACACCAACTGGCCGTGGTCCTCGTTTAGTTTGATTTATTGCTAACATTTGTAAGTAATTCGTTCTCTTTTATTATGTATAATATTTTGCATGACACTCCTGTATGCATAACGTTGAGAAAATATTTATTTCGAATAAAGAAAATATTTGGTGTGGTATTAAAACTGAATTTCGAATTTACATATTGCTTAAGTTAATGTTAATTTGTATAGTTTTGAATTTCCTTGATCTAAGTAATTGTTATTGTTTCTGATATTAATATAAAATGATATATGCACTTGATATTTAATAATTATTATTGTTTTTTAGAGGTTTAGACGATATTTCCTGAGCTTAGGTAATTATCATTGTGAATGATATAAATACAAAATTATAAATGCACTTAGTATTTTTTTATCATAAGTGTTTTTTTGTTGATGGATTTAAATTGTTTGTGTAATTATTTAAACTACTCAGCCACTACTTTAAGAGGATCCTAATACATCTTTTAAACAGCGCAAAGTGCTATAGGAAGGAGACGTAAAACAGTTAAATTCAGACAATTTAGATTACATTATATATTTTAATTCCGACGTTATTTAGGAATTTGACGGGAAGATACAATAATAAATGTAAGTTATAACAGAAGTGTTTACTGATTAAACAACTTACTTTTAAAAGTGAAACAATAATAATAACATGTCGTCATACCTAAAAACAATGCTCTAGGTTATTTTTAACAAAATCCTTGTAAAATAGATGTTACAAATTAAAATAACTGGAAACAGTAAAGAAGCATTCATGTAATTATGTTTCGTAAAAGCTAGAACAGAAGATGGTTTTACTGTAAATGTCCATTGTCAGTAATGAGTGGCTTGTAAAAGATCTCCGCACCCGCTCGTTGCACCGCTAGCAGCGTTATTCATTATCTTTAAAGGGGATAGCTACTTAGAAAAACGCAGCTTGTATATATTTGTAGCTTTATTTCCAGCTTTAAGACATGGCAGGGTTGAAAAAATAATAATCGCAAAGTTTCTCAAACTGAAAACTGCTATTCATGCATTTTTGTATAACAATTTCTTACTATCTACAGCTTAAACCCCTTAAAGTATACACCCTTTAAAGTGTAAACTTCCGTATAGGATTCATTATTATGTCAGAGACAGCGCAAATTCTTGTTTCCATCAGAAACTTTTAAGGTTATATATGTTTTAAATGAATGTAAGTCGTTTTATTAATCTTACTTTTATAATATATCCATAATTATGCCACAGCACATAACGCTATATTTAAATAATCTTTTGTTATTGTCGGTATAGTATTAAAGTTTTATTTTTATTTGTATCAAATAATGTTATTATAGTTTATAACCGAGTGTATTGTGTTTAATTTCCTGTTGGTAATGAATGGAATTAAAGTACCGTCAAATGTTTAAGCTCAGCAGGGAAACAGTAAGTGCAATTATTAGTCATAGAATACCAGATACATTTTAAAATTGTAACATATTTTGTATTGTGTTCGTAAAATTTATTCCCATCCAGTTTAACTTTTCAAGCTATTGGTTACTTTGCTGTATTTTTTACATCTTAAAAAACGTGTCAAAACATAATTGATTAAAAACATTGAAATAAACACTTTGTTAGTAAATGAGAATATGTGTTTATTATGTTTTGTACAAAAATACTTTTGAGAAAATTACTAAGTGTGTTATGCATTTTGATTTAACATAAAATGTTTATAACCTTAAAATAATGTTATGGTGATATAAAAAAAATATTTGATCTTATTTGTTATGATTAGTACAATCAATATATACTGTTAAACCAATCTTTTTAGGAATAATGTTCTGAGAACACTCCTTATCAAAATCTATAAGGGATTTTACGATGAAACATGAAGTAGTGATCATTGACCTGAGGGTAAGATAACTTCAGACGATTGACTTTGGAATACATCCAAGACCCTGTATTAGCCGGTTCCGAATATCTGAGCATCTACAAAGTTTGCCCAGTTTATACAGCTACTCGGATTAAGATAGTTAAGTAAATGTTGTGTTCAATATGAATCCCTTATCTAATAATGTCATTTCCACCTTGTTTAACTGATATTTGTTTCATTACAATTAAATACGAAGTCTTATTTGTCTATATTTTAAATAGTCTTATATTCATTATTCCAAAGTAAAATTGTGTAAAAATAAAGTGAAAAAACAGGTAATGGATAATTAATATAAATTTAAGCATGCACATAAGATCGAGAACTTTTCTTTTTAAATAAATAATTACTATTAATTCTATGACTTAGATGAAACTTTTTTATTGATACCTTTCTAAAATAGCTTTCAAGATTTAATTTGTATATATTTTTTCATAATTTCAAATTTTTATATGAACGGTTTATAAAATACAATGATTAATAAGGTAAGGATTTTTAAGGATATCTATTAACAAGCATAGGATCATTGTCTATAAGGTAAAGCCATTCATTGATCATAAGGAACCCTAAAACACATGATTCATTTCCACAACAAAACCATAGGGTAAATTCCATGATTGTTCACGTAAAATAAATGGGTAGTCATATTTTAAAGTGACGAAGTACTTAAATTAAATAGTACTATATATTAAATAAAATAAATTAGAAGTAATTATTTAAATGCAAATACAGTAATGCTTTTATTAATGCGATATTTAAGTATATTTCTTAATGTGCTCATGCGAATCCTCGTGTAATCTAAATATTTTATAAGTGCCCTTACTTACCTGATATGTACCTCTCTAGGTCATAGAGGAGCTTTACTGTTCTAGTTCAAGAAAAAGAGTTAAGTACTAATCGTATCTGATAAAACAATTGATACACCTAACCCAGAGATCATTCAACTCATACCTAAATAGCGGTCACTTTGAATTATATATGGACTTTTTACATGCACTAAGTCTAAACAAAGCGTATAAAGATAATTTTAAAACTAATTTGAACTTTAATCTCAATTTACTTTATGCTTGTCATTAAAATGTTCATCAATATTCACCATTAAGACAATTGAATAGATAAACAAACCAAATAAAGTTATTGCGTCTTTAGTAGCCCTCCCTCTAAAAGTCTGTTACACCTTTTAAATAATACATTTAGAAGGAATGATCATCCAATAGGGATTTACAGTTTGAAATTTAGCGTCTACCCGCTCATAATTCTAGTTAGAAGTATTGTAAGCGTTAATTCTTGCAATGAATATGTTTTTTATTGATAAGAATCTTGGTGTTATATATGAATTCACAGAACACGGTTATAAAATGTTATGTTTTTGTTTTTAATTATTTGTCTAATGGACGATTTTTTTATTAAAAAATTGGTTTATTTACATTGGACAGTTTACCTTGTGTTTAGGTTATTTTTTTTAGATATGGAAAATCTCCCTGTCATCCGCATTATTTAGATTTCTAAGGTCAAATTAAACTAGGTTTGTGTTTATCCTTCTAGTTAGGGGTCGAGGGGACTTTGTTGCATCAGCACCTTGGCCGATACTACAACAACGGCGGATAAATCAAAATTGAGCATTACGGTTGTACAAATTGTGTATTTATTTACTATTTTTAAATTAAAACTTTAATTATTCGGTATTATGAATTAAAAAGCTGGTCTACGTAATCATTAACAGTGATACCAATCAAATTAAGGAGGTAAATCGTATAAATAAACATATAAATAATAATGTCCAAAGAAAATCTTGGAAATGTAATGATAGTGTATTTTTAAAAGGGTAAGTAAAGTTTGGGAATTAAACAATAAACTATAATGTGACTACCATTACCAAAACACAAAATGTTATTTCAACTCAACTACTTTATTGAGTTGATATTTAAAGTAACATTTCAACTGGAGACAGTTCCCTTGAAATGAATCTTCAGTAACAGTTACCAACCGATCAAACCAATATTAATTGTCGTCTGGGTTGGAAAGCTCTTTGGTATATTTATTATATTTATATTTAGCACCGCAAAGTAATTTCGACTTTCTATCACTCCTCAATTATGTTTCAGGTTTGGTTATGATTCTCACTATCATTCAGTACAAGACAGAGTACTACTTTTTTGTAGCGCCCATTCATCCACACAATGTTAACAAGTAAAAAATCTTAATTATATAAAAATTACACAAACAGATGATTTAATTGATTGTCAATCCAAGTTACCGATATTTAAATATAATTATTAGTACTATATGGTGGTTATTAGTACTCACTGTTTAAAAAAAACTCACGCTTGTCAATGATATGATTGTAGTCGAACGACGACAAATATTTTTAATATTTTTAATTGGATTTGATTCAAAATTGTAAAAGTGTTTTTTACGCCACTGTAAAGCTTAAAATAGCCAAAAGTCTAAAGTTTGTTCCTGCTAATTATTGGAAAATTCATAGAAGGGTTTGTTTCTGACGGTTTGGCTCCAGAAGCTACTGGATCACCTGTATTCACAAGCAGGAATACCTATTTAAAATACCACAATTTTGTATGGCACGTTACCGAAAAAGTCAGAGGCTTTTAGCTTTATAAATTATTAATTTCCATGATAAAACGTTGCTAAATTAGTGGCTTATGAGTGAATCATCAACAGAAAACATCAGGTTTTTATACCGTAATGGATTTTACAATTAAAACAAAGGGATAAAAGTTTTTATTCATAAATTTAAGGATGCCGAGTTTTGGAAAGGTTTGCGTTATCCTGAATAGCTTAATATGGTATTGAGTAGAGTTATGTTTGATATGCAAGAGACTAATACAATGAGGAATGATTTGTTTCCTAGTAAGCTTTCATAGTAGTAGAACTTCAAGGTAAAAGATATTGGTTTACTCTACAGTTAATTGTATTACCAACATCTAATATCAATAGTTAATATCATATTTACGTTAGATAAATGGTTATTAAAGCTTAAAAGAAAAAAAACAATTAGTTTCAAGTTTCCTCAAAGATGGTCTGATAAAATTTTATTACAAAATATTTAATGTAAGTAACAGCTTAAATTTTACAGTTCACCTATGATACAATAAGCTAGCTGTATTAAGTGGAGTTTTTTAGTTCATACCATTCTGTGACTATAAAAGGTTATTACATACTTGTTGCTACCTTGGAAGACATAGAAAATCAATACAATGGAAAATACTTGTCAGTTTTTAAAAATTGCACTTTATATTATTTTAGAGCAATTCAAAGTTATTGTGTCGTACTTTTTCTGTACATATAGTTTGAAACAAACTGTTAACCATTTTTGGCAGAAAGTCGCACTAATTAAAATATTAATACCTAACTACCTAACTAAGTTTAACTAGGTTTAACTTAATACCTAGTCACTAATAAAAACTATTCAACAGTTCTATTTTTTTAACGCAATATAATATTTTTATTAGATGATAATGACACATCCAATATCTGAATTTTATAATTTCTAAAGGCAAATTATTTAAAATTTTTGAAGAGTCAATAGATAAAACTAACTACCACGACGTCATTTTCTTTAAGGGTTTTATGAACTCTCAATGTGTATATCACTATAAATAGTTTAACATTCTCCATTCTCTTAAATAGTCCAATGGGTTTTCAGTTTGACTTACTACAAATTTAACTAAGACGTATAATAAAGATTTATGTCAAACGTTCTAATAATCATGAAGATCACTACTTTAAGTGCAGATAGCATAAAACAAATAAAATAATCAACAGATTGTATTGTTAATTGACCAAATTGAGGTAAGAAAAAATCAATTTAGGTAAAAAACTTGCACCTATCAAATTCGTAAAGAGTGGTCATATTTGCGTTATCGGTTAAATTATTAAACAAATTTTCTGAGAATTTAATAAAATGGAATTTAGCAAAATGCCAACGTTACACCTGTTTCACTTCTCTGCCACACCGAGTCTTGGCAAACGGCCATCTAAACGAGGCAGCGTTTGGCTTGTTTCCATTTCAGCGTTACGTGACTGCGTAACATTGTTATAGCATAAATTGAAGGTGCCCGATCATTCTCTCATCCATAATTAGCAAAGCCATCTAGTCAAATGGTTAACCAACGTTACATCCACAAATGATCTAATATAATAGGGAATGAGAATTGTGTCTATATTCTAAATGCAGATTAATGTAACTTAATCACTGTTTAAGACACTGGCGCCGACGCAATTAATGCATATTCTAAGTCGAATAAGATTGAATGATGAGTTTAGAGTGGGAGAGATGCCTTGTGTAGCTTATTATATTTTTACGTTTCCAAAAACCTAAAATTATCATTCCAACCCTACAAGGTTATTTTACTGTGCACTACAAAGTTTATATAGACTTACAATTACAGCTCAAGTTTTGGCGTAAAATTATGTGACACGAAACGAAAACCATTTATAATCCTCGATTACCTTCGAATCAAAAAATAACTGAAATAACGATATCAGTTTACTGTATCGTACATTGCAGTTGATTAACAGTCTAAAACCAAACGGGTATTTCCTCTACATTGAGAAATGCACAATTTATGCATTGGAAGACTTTGGTATCCAAACAGACATTGTTGACAGAAGGTATTACAGCTGATATGTGCCTTTAACGAGGATCGCAGTTTAACTTTTTAAGCTACTGGTTACTTTTCTACATTTTTTTAATTTAAAAAAACGTGTCAAAACATAATTAATAAAAAACATTAAAATAATGTTAGTATCAATAGGATTATTTTACAAAACATAATAAACACATATTTTAATTTACTAACAAAGTGATTATTTTCATGTTTTTTATTAATTATGTTTTGACACGTTTTTTAAAATGTAAAAAATATAGAAAAGTAACCAGTAGTTTGAAAAGTTCAACTGAATGGGAATAAATTTTACGAATACAATACAAAATATATTACAATTTTAAAAATGTATCTGGCATTCTATGACTAGTAATTGTACTTACGGTTTCCCTGCTGAGCTTACACATTTGACGGTACTTTTAATTACATTAATTACTAACAGGAAATTAAACACAATACGAGTGTATACAGTTTATAATTGTGTAGTTATTAACAATAACAACATTATTTGATAAAAATAAAAAATAACTTTATTACTGATCCGGCAATAACCAAAAACAATTATTAATTAAGTATAGCGTTATTTCAAGGTACTGCGCCATAATTACGACCATATTATAAAAGTATGATTAATAAAATAAATTACCTTAATTAAAAACATATATAACCTGAAAGGTTACTGATGAAAACAAGAATTTGCACTGTCTCTGGAATAATAATGATCCTATACGTACGTTTACAATTTGTACACTTTGTAATGGGTGTACAATTTAAGGGGTTAAATCTGTAGATAGTAAGAAAGTGGTAGACAAAAAATACATAAATAGCAGTTTTCAGTTTACAAAACTTTCCGATTATTATTATTTTAACTCTGACATATCATTTAGTACTCCTGGAATTCCCTAATAAAGGGAAACGTATACAAGCTGTGATTTTGTAAGTAGCTATTTAAGGTTAATGAATAACGCTGCTAGCGGTGCAACGAGCGGGTGCGGAGATCTGGTAACAAACCATTCATTACTGACAATGGGCATTTACAGTAAATCCATCTTCTGTTCTAGCTTCTACGAAACATAAGTACATGAAAGGTTCTTTACTGTTTTCGGTTACTTTAATTTGTAACATCTATTTTACAAGGTTTTTGTTAAAAATAACATTAAGCATTGTTTTTAGATATGACAAACATAGTGTTATTTTTATTTGTTTACTTTTAAAAGAAAGTTGTGTAATCCTTAAACATTTATGTTATAACTTATATTTATTATTGTAGCTTCCCGTAAAATTCCTAAATAACGTCGGAATTAAAATATATAATGTAATAAAAATTGTCCGAATTTAATTGTTTTACTTCTCCTTACCATAGTGATTTTCGCTGATTAAAAGATGTATTAGGATTCTCTTCAAGTAGTGGCTAAGTAATTTAAATGTTTACATAAACAATTTAAATCATTCAACAAAGAAACACTTATGATTAAAAAATATTAAGTGCATTAATAATTTTGTATTTATATCATACACAATAACAATTACAATAATAATCAAGGAAATTCAAACCTCTAAAAAATTTACAATTACTTAAGCAATATGAGGATTCAAAATTTAGCTTTAATACCACTCTAAAAATTATTTACTTTGAAATAAATATTTTCCCAACTTTATGCATACAGCAGTGTCATGCAAAATAGTTTACATAATAAAAGAGTACGAATTACTTGCAAAAGTTGGCAATAAATCAAACTAAACGAGGACCACGGCCAGTTGGTGTCTGGCAAAGACTTCGATCACATTATTCAACTGTAATGAGAGGCATAATTTATTTACTACCTTAGCTATTGTGATAAAAATGAAGTCCAAGACGTGCGATATTTGTTTCCAGTAATAATACGTTATTTAATCAAGAAATAAAAGTATCATAAAAGTATTTTCAATGCTTTAAAAGTATCATAACTTATAAAAAACTTAGAGGAAACCAAAAAATATATTAAAATAGCCATGCAAGCTATAAGATCTACTTTAAAAAAATTAAAAAATGTTACATTAAATTAACGGAAAATTACAGTTCCAAGTTACAACATTCAAAGGTAAAACTTATTTTAGTATTTTCACTCATCAAAGGATGATTATAACGAACTAATAACACCCCCGTTGCAGCAAAACTGCATACTCAGAGAATTTCTCATGGCACTTCACTACTACTATGAAGTCACTTAACAACTTTTATCAAAGCATTTTCATGAATAAGCGAGATATGACATTTTATTGATTCTCCTTAGGAAAAACATGAGGACTGAGTATGCAGATTTGCTGCCTCAAGGACCACAAAATTGGGTTTTTATGCAAGTGCCAATGGATCACCACCAGATGAAGCAACATACCAAGTTTAGCCAATTTATATTCATAAACAAACAAGATACCACATGTTTATTATTCTCCTTAAGAATAACATAATAGCTGCTGAGTACTCAGGTTCGCTGCCATGGGGACCTAAAAAAATGGGGTTTGTATGCAAATATCGGTATACCCCAACAATATAAAGCTACATACCAAGTTGCATTAATATACGTTAATCAATAAGCAAGATATAAAATTATACTTATTCTCCATAAGATTAACATTGGACAAGTACTGTGTTTAGCTCTTTCAATATTTCGGTAAACAATTGACTTAGAGCGATAGTCAAAATACCAAATTTATTGTTTCTTTTTAGCTAAACTTTATGGTGCAAACCAAAATTTGGTTTTAAAAAATTATATTTAAAAATTAAAAAAAAGTTGGGGTAAAAAATTCTCCAAAACCCCCCTTGAACTAGAGCTACCTGTCTGGTTCTTGAACTCATAAAAATCGATTTTGTCTTAGCACGTTTATACAAAATTTCATTAAGATCGGACCATTTTTACGAAAGTTATTGTGACTATGGACACACACACACACACACACACACACACACACACACACACACACATATATATATATATATATATATATATATGAATTTGAACGAATGATGTTTTTGGAATCTAGGGGCCTCAAAACGAATAGTTATCATGGTCCCGGGCCTAGGTATTACCATGCCGACTACAGTAATAGCTTCTTCCCTATAGGAGAGATTCAATAAAACGGTGAATTTTCGAATAAAAGTTGCATTGTGTACGGGATTTTCTTGTTTGCACTGATTGTAACATTGATATTAAACAGTTTTATTATTTCATTTAAATTTTCGCTAACAGGTAACATTGGTAACATTGGTATTAAAATAATGTTTTTATTATAATACTATTTAATTAACCGGATCAGGTTTGCCAGAAACTCATGTTCTACATTTCTTGAACAAAGCCATTGGTACATTTATAAGCTATTGGTTTATACTAACCAATACTTAGTTAATGATACCCTGTTTAATATAACTGATATAAGAATATAAGAAAATGGATGGTAAAATGTAACTTTTGGATCAACGGATTCATTTTGAATTAACTTTCTCGATTACTGTTGTATATATGACTTGTCCTTACGTCATAAAAACTGTATTATAAAAAGCTGGACCCAACTGGTTCACTCATATTTATTGCCAGTTTTATAATATAGTTAATTTTCACCACTGATCAACTTTTAATATTTGTAAACGTATTTGAGTTTTACCATTTACATATAATTTGTAAATAGGAATTTATATTGAAAAACTCAAATTTTACACTGTTTCGCTATCTTTTATCCTAGTATGCGGTTGATAGTTGTCACAGGTTCAGTTTTCTAAACAGTTTTTCTTAGGATGCTTTGGTGTAATTTATAATTATTTAATGTATTTAAGATCTTTAGTATTTAAGAAAAATACAAGAAGTTGTAGGAATTTGTCTTTCTTTAAACTAATTTTGTTAAGGTTTCACGTTTATTTAAGGTTACGGTTTAAATAAATAAAAATAATAATTCCCTAATTTATGTCTTACACTTTTACCGCTTTAAACGACAAGGCAGGGATATTGTCCTGTTATTAGCCTAAAAACGGTTTCATTTAAAAGTAATTATCCGTTCCTTTGCAAGTCGCTGTGTTCCTAATGTGCTAGACCTCTCTTTTACGACGGGGTGTAACTACTTTTAATTAAAATAATAAATAAAAAAATACGCTAAATCATTTAAGTAAAAATTCTGTATGGCGATAATTTGGCAGAAAACAACAAAGTAGTTAACGTAATAATTGTAATTACCCCTGACACGTATTTTAAAAACAAACTCGTGTTTATATATGGGATATAATCAAGCAAACATTTAATCCATTTAAAATAATATTTTTTCTAAAATAGATATAACCAACGACAATTTTAAGGACTTAAAAAAAAACATTTAATACATCTGATTGACTTCACATACTACTATACAGACTTCTTCTTGACTCCATCAGGCTACTATACATTTATTTGTTTGGATTTTATAAAAAAAATCCGAAGCAATTAATGGTAAATCCCAGAGCACCGTCAGTTTCTTTGCGTACAGTGTAGTCTGCTTTTGAGAATTAAAGTTATTGGACTACAAACGTGGTATCAAACCGGAGAGAAAATTTAATATTTTTATTAATTTTCACTCAACATAATTACAGCACACACATTAAATTAAAGTTAACAAAATAAGATACTCAACTGCTCATGAATTGCATGTATGTACTAAATAAGTGCAATATGAATTACTAGCTGTGTACCCGTCCTTCGTACGGGTTGTATATAAATGGAAGAATAACTAAAGAAAATAACAATCCACATTATTTTTACAATATTAAAATTACATTTTACACGTTTAATGTACAATTAAATCAAAGTTAACGAAATAATATACTGGCAGATAGTTCGGGTCCTGTTGCTAAGTCGAGGAAATCTGTTGGGTAGTAAACGGCGTGTGGTTTGCGACTCCAAATCGGTACAAGTAACTCTTTGGATTTGCTTTTTAGAAATAAAAGAACTCAAGTAAAAAAAAATTAAAATACCGGGGTGGAGGGAGGGGTGCATAAATATGAAATCGGTTAGGTGGGCTACATATATAATTGGGGGGGAGGGTAAAAATATTAAATTGGGGGGGGGGCAAAAATTTAAAATGGAGGAGGCATAAAATGAAAATATAAAGTCGAAGAGGGGGGTAGCAAAATATAAAATTGGGGGTGAGGTAAAAATAAAAATGGGGGAGCAAGTATATAAAATTAGGGGGAGACAAAAAATATAAAATCGGTGGGCGGGGGCAAAAATTTAAAATCAGGGGGAGGGGAAAAAATCAAATCAAGGGGTAAGCAAAAATATAAAATCGGGGGGGACAACATAAAATAAAAAACAAAATCAAAGAGGGAGGAGGAAAATATAAAAATGGGGGTGGGGCAACAATGGAAATGGGGGAAATATAAAATCGGGGGGGGCAAAAAATCATAAAATCGGGGTGGGGGAAAAATATAAAATGGGGGGCACATAAAATAAAATCTAAGTGTGGGGGAGTGCAAAAATATAAAATCGGGAGGGCAAAAATATAATATGGGGGAAATAAAATAAAAATATAAAATTGAAGTGGGGAGGGCAAAAAATATAAAATGGGAGGACATAAAAAAAAATGTAAAATCGGGGGGGAATATAAAATCGGGGGAATTGGGGGGACAAAAATATAAAATTGGGGCAAATAAATATAAAATCGGGGGGGGGGCAAAAATATAAATTTGGGAACATAAAATAAAAATATAAAAATCGAAGTGTGGAGCAAAATATAAAATCGGGGGTGGGGCAAAATTGAAAATCTGTGGGAGGAGCAAAAATATAATATTGTGGGGGGTATAGGAAATATCAGTAAAAATTGTTTTTGTGCAAATAAGAATAGACCACAACCGGATGAAGCCACATTACTATTTGTTCATTAATATTAATTTATAGCTAGCTGACGTACCCGATCTTCGCACAGGGGCTTTCTCTACCCGTTCTTTAGTCAATGTAATTTGCATTTTACTTAGCTTTAAACAGCTGCTCTTGCTTCTGCTCTTTAAGCTGTCAAATGGAAGTATCCACAGCTGTTTCTGTATGTTTACTTTATTCTAAAATGTAAACAATGAAACTAAGGAAGTTCACGGGACGTAGCCCGAGGGGATTTTAAGGAAGTGAATAGGCCTATGTGTTACATGGGTTCAAGATCTACCTATGTGCAAAGTTTCAGCCCAGTCGGTTCAGTAGTTTTTGCGTTCACCCGGAACATCAGACAGACAGACAGAAAGAAACCACCTCTTCTTTATAATATTATATACTAGCTGATGTACCCGTCCTTCGTACAGGTTGTACATAAATGGCAGATTAACTAAAAATATTAACAACCCACATAATTTTACAATATTAAAATTACATTTTACACTTTTAAAGTAGAATCAAATTAAAGTTAACGAAATATACTATGGCAGATAGTTCGGGTACTGCTGCCAAGTCGAGGAACTCTGTCGGGTAGTGAAAGTGTGGTTTTTGCTATTCCAAATCGGTACACGTAACACTTTGGATTCGATTTTAGAAATAAATGAACTCAAGTACAACAAAATATTAACCCTGTTTAATTTAACATTTTAAAAACTTTGATACATTAATCTTTACATTCCAATAAATTAATAGTAATGTAACGAAACATTAAACTTTAAAAACATTGACAAACCACTTATAAAATCACCATTCTTGCCAGGTCCTGTTTTCAATATAATTGTAAATAAACAATTTAAACTTGGAAAAATCATATGTTTTAAAAACATATGACTACTTGATTTTATTTAAATAAATGTAAATCAATATATACGAACTGTTCTAACAGTGGTCATGGTTAAATGAACGGTATTAAATATTGTATATGTTCGTTCCTCCCTTTGGAATGGACCTATATTTGTGTTGATCTCCGTTGCTTGTTCATTGGTCGATGTGAGGATGGCACAATCACAGAGCCAGGCACTTTCCAGATTAAACTATTTATGAACCTCGGTTTAACAAACTGTTAATCAATAAATCCTGTGATTCATCGATAGTGCCGAGTGAAGGATAAACGTTTCTGAGACCTTAATTTGTTTTTCAATGTCCCAATCTCAACTTTTAAAAGCGCATAAGAAAACTGATCAACCCCTTAATCTTCTCAAAAATACATTTTCATTTTACTGTTAAGTTCAGACGCTCAGTGGTCGGCTATATAAAATATATTTTTAGAGAGGCGTAGACTCGTCCACTCATATCTCACTTACGACAAAGGGTCTGTGTGAGATCTCCAGAGAACAACACCATGACTCCCCATGATGTTGTTTCTTGTTTCCTTTAAGGCATCAAATTTCAGCTCTACTGGTTGAGTAGTTGGTGTGTAATGGCGCTTATATAAAAGGCCATTGGGCCAGAGTCCTTGAGTATATTTGTATCTGGAGTAGGTAAATGTCTGCACTGAGCTATCAGCTATACATTCCTACAGAATTTCAGATCCATCAGTCCACGAGTATGTGCAAGATTGTTAAAATATTGTATTTTGAAATTCCGGGGGGCGAAGCCCTTAAACATTTTCATAACAGGAATAGGCTGCATTTTTTCTGATGAATTAGTTATGTTCCTACCGAAATGTAACTTACAAAGGTCCAGAAAGTACTAATACTCATACAATTGCCATAAAAGTAAATTAGCGAAGAACCCTATAGGACTTTTTTAAACGTATTCTTATTGTAATACTGCAGCATAAGAGGAACCACCATCCAAAATTTTATCTTCAATAGACATTGTCGTTGCTTGGATAAAGTGATGACTATGTCAGTGAGTGCATGAGTCTGACAAATATAGATTTAGATCATATATCCACTTATGTTGTTTATTACCAATCTTCACCCAACGTTTTAAAAAAGAACTAAATACCTATTTATAGCATAACTATGCCATCATCTGGTTCAATATAAATAAATGCTTTGTCCATAAGAATAGCATAGGATCTTTAAAACCCTATGGGGCAGTGTCCTAAGGTAATTTAAAACAATCCAATTAGCCTAAAACCTTCTAATGCACATATAGAACATATAAAAAGTTGCATAAAAATCGGTGCACCCTTTTTCCTGTGAAAAGCGAACAAAACATGACCAAAACCGCACAAAATCACGTTTTTGAGCGGCCGCCATTATTTTTAAAAAGGCGTATGCCAGTTTATAGTGCCCTAAAACCTTCTCACGCATATATAGAACAAAGAAAAAAAGTTTCATTAATGTCACTGCACCCGTTTTCGAGTGAAAAGCGAACAAAACCCCGTCCTTGAGCGTTACTGGCAGACAGACAGACATAAATTGAGTTAAGATTGGTTTTGGTTTCCCTAGGGTGTAAAACGTGAAAATATGCAAGAATTTCATAATTCCAAGCAATGTACAGACAAAACTCTAATTTTATTTATATAGATTAATTATACGGTATATTGAAATAAATAAATAAATATATATATATATATATATATATATACTTGATGTACGCGTTCTTCGCACAGGGATTTTCCTTACCCGTTCTATAGTCAATGCAAATTTCATTTTATTTAGCTTGAAACAGCTGTTGTTCTTGCTTCTGCTCTTTAAGCTGTCAAATGTAAGTTCCCTCAGCTGTTCGCATTACAGTTTCTGAATGTTTACTTTCTTATGAAATGTAAACATTAAAACTTAGAACGTTCACGGGGCGTAGTCCGAGGGGATTTTAAGGAAGTGAATAGGCCTATGTGTTGCATGGGTTCAAGATCTACCTTTGTGTAAAGTTTCAGCCCAGTCGGTTCAGTAGTTTTTGCGTTCACCCGGAACATCAGACAGACAGACAGACAGACAGAAACCACCTCTTCTTTATAATATTATAGATTATATTATTACTAGCTGCCATCGTGTTTCACCCAGAATTAAAACCTGTGGTGCGTGCTCCATCATGTGGTTAACCCGTGGAACTACTACAAATCATGATCAACTGTTTGAATTTTCATCAGCTTAAACCAAAGTGAATGTCCATAAGAGTACACGGGGATTGGAACTTTGATTCTCCGTGGGGTGGAGCCATATAGGAATTTTTTGAAATCCTTTCTTAACGGTGTTAAACGTTATAGAAAAAGTATACGTGCCAAATTTCGTGGTTGTATGTGAGAGGTTTGGCTATGGGTTGATAAGTTTTTCGTTTTTATGGATATAGATAGAAGATGGGTTAAGATTTCGTTTATATTAATAATACAAAATGGTTCCGTTTGTTATTTAAATTGAAACTAATAGCGGTTAAAGGTCAAACGCTAAAATGGTCTGGTAGTGAAGTGCGGAACGACACAAAGGAACTAACAAGTTTTCCAATTTGCGTAAATTTAAGCTATGCCTTTAATAATCATATTATCCATAAGTTAGGACTTTTTTGGCAGATGTGAAGATTTTTTCCAGGAAATCCGCAACTTTGTACACTTCTCAACTCACACTTATTGCGTTCTCAGTAATACTTTAATTAATTTATGATGATTCATTATCTCCGGAGACAACGCCTACCTTCGTACACAATTTTACAAAAAATTTAAAATGTAAACACCTTCTTTATAAATAACATTTAACACTGAAATTTCTATACATTTCCAACTCCAATATTCCTCAAAATGTTTAAGTTTCCTAAACTAATATAATTTAAAAAAAGTTTAAAACTTTGTATTTATTTTTTTATATAAAACAACCAGACACAAATGACGAAAATAACTTACGAGATAATTTTTGTGTGGGGATAGACAATCAATTTCTCAAAAGTGGAGGCTGTTTTAACTAACCTGACGAATAGTTTATAAAGATAGGTCATAGACTCATGTAAAGTTTCATGATATTTTATTCGGTCTATTAGAACAATTTTATCATAAATTTACTTCCAACTTCTAGTAAAATAACTCCATGTTAGAGGGTTGGTTTCTGCAGGGTCTAGGGTTTTGTTTTTTAAGTACAGTTAATTTTTTTTTGTATTTTAATGTAATAGTATGCACTGTTCTCATCAAAGACAAGAAATAAAAATTAAAACAGGGTCTGGTGGCCCTAACAGTCATAATTACAGGTTTGATAGTTCGTTGCATTAAAACAAAAGATTATTTAGAAGTGTGTTTATCTGATTTACCCATACGGTGACCCAAGAAAGATTTCCATTGTGAAAGTAACGCCTGGCAGCTCGAATGCGATTTCCTGATAATTATTTAACTGATTGGTTTAGTGCAAATATCACACCCAAAAATGTTTTCAGCTTACATAAAAACATATACATTATCTTTAAACTTATTCTGCATTAGCTCTTAGAGGGCCTCGCTTGTCAGTGGTCTGCTTCCATAATTCTAATAAAGCTCAATAATTTGTGAGTTATACCTTTTATGTAAAACCCCAGAAATAGCTGGGCAAAGCAACATCGGAAACTTCAGCTCTTCTGAAGATCACTTAAGGTTAATTTAAAGTACTTGAGTTTACCGATTTTTCTTCAAAGGTGTTACTTATTTCTTAAAGTAAAAAAAGGGTTTAGAGAGAAGATTGTCGTAAGAGGGTTGGTTCGTAAATACTGAATAGTTATATTCTGTCACAATGTAAAAACAAGAAGATTAGTATGCTTGTCCTTTATTGACCCTACAATACATGACATTCCACAGTATTTTTGTAATTGTGTGAGTATGTTTTACGTCCCCCAGCATGTTACGGAGAAATATGACCGCAATATCCAGGTGTGTTCAGTGTTACACTGAAATAGTGCTCGCAAAATTGAAAACTGTAGGTTAAATTGTTCCGGAAATCATTTTGTGTCAAATTTCTTAATAGGGTTATAAGTATTAATAAAACACAATCTAAAATTTAATTCCCCAACAGTTTTTATTTGGCGATATACTTGGTATTTATGAGCTATCTCTGGAAACTTACCTAAGTTGGATAAAAACAATAAAATACGTTATGTAAACAAACATAAGGCTTCCCTCTCTCCAGTTCCGGTCGTTTTTGTGTGATTTGGTTTTAAATAAGTAAATAATTTACTAGGAATCATTTGAAGAACTGACTTATAACTGAGGACGTCTATTATTCCTTCTAAAAGCTAATTTTAAATTGAATTTGACGTTTATAGCTTTTATCGCTTCAAAATAGCGTCCAATAGCATTCCAATAATTTATTTTAATATCCATCAACATAATAAAACAAATTTGGAACTTGATATTGATATTGATACAGACCCCTGGGCGAACCCAGCTACTGCATCATGGGAAAGGGAGCTGCTTTGCTGGTTGGAACCTAGAAGCTCCAAACACCTTGTGGATAGGAAGGGGGGTTACACCTGAAATATTTGAACATTATTACCGTTCATTACCTAATTCCACTCCATTACCAGATGCTAGCTCCGCAACATCCACACCCTCCTGGAATCGAGGAACGTTTGGGGTTCTCACTATTTGAGTGTGAATGTGAAAGTGAATGTGGCGCATGTTCCTTTGGACTGGGAAAGAGGCCAAGTTATTTGTTTGATTTTCGTTAAAGTACAGAAAGTTCATTCAAGATTAATCCCTCCACCGTTTCTCTTTCTTAACCTAATTATACTTAAGCATTGTGAGAAGCCGTTTTGTGTCTATTTGTTCCTCCTTCCATTTGGCTCGTGGTCAGCACGGAACCCCATCATCAACGGATGCGGTACATGAAATAGACAAAAAATCATTAGAATTTTTATTTGACGCCGATAGACAGCTAGCGCGTTGCAATGGTACCATCCCATCCCGGGTGAGTGCGCCACTACTCGGACCCTGCAGAGTGGGGACATATTAAAATAAATTTGGAACTTAAATAAAAAAGTTGGTATACAGATTTTTGTTTTTGATAACTTACCACAGATCATAAATTGTAATGTTTAGGATTAAAATCGTAATATAGTAATTTTGTTTAATTGACTAGAAAACAAAACAATTAATTTACCAAAAATAAATCAAATACACAATACTGGGCTGAGTAGTATTAGTCAACGTGATCTTTAATAGAATTTGGACTAGTTAGTACTCTATGTGGTTCGTAAAATATAATATGTTTATTAAAACAACATTCAGATAGACATAAGAGAGACGGGGAGAAGTATACGCTATGATCAAATATACATTTACGTTTTTTTGGCCCCTGGTAAAAGTAAAAGTTCCTAAAGTTTCCAGAGAGAATACGGGAGCGCTGTGTAAACAATGGAACTAATATTATATATCTGTCTTATTTCCTGGGTTTCAAACTCAGGTTCACCCGGGTAAACTCTTTCGAAATTCCACAAAAAAAAACTTAATTATAAGTAATTTGACAATCAGCTACCGAGAGTCCCTTTCAATTTTCCGTTAAATTGGATTTTCATCTCGACTTGGATAAGTACTGCCGTTTCGTGTACCCTCTTTCAACAGTAGGAGCAAACTCCACTTCCCTCTCCCTCACGCCCGTTCCTCTACACATACGTCCTCGACGAGGGACACGGTAGAGGTACCGTGTGATGAGAGCTTCCAACTCAATTTCTGTTACTGGTTCAGACGTTGATATTTTTCTTGATTCGTTAAATATTTTTAAGTCATAATGCTTGGCTTATTTAAGTTACTAATATGTGTTGTTTATTTATTTAATTTGCATATTGATTGTTAGTTCTGTTCTGAGCATGTTGTAATGGCTATTGTTTTACATTATCGCTTTTCTACCACATCTGTTATTGAATCTGTCTATGACTATGCAATCTAAGTTATTATTATAATATTATATTTTTTTATATTATTGTATCCATTAAGAAGTGAAGACATGAATAAACCGCAATGATTTCCCAATGTACTGTTAAAATGATTTAAAGCTGATTTAATGTAATTGGTTGTGAAACTGTATTGGAGCATGTAAATAAAATAAAATAAAGTATGCCGTTAATTATTATTGCTTAGTGCAAAACATAATCTTAGCACTAAAAAATACAATTTAATGGATTTATACCATAAAGTTAATGTATATTGAGTTATTATAGTTATACTTTGCCAGTGCAATATTTACTACCTACACATTATAGTTGAAAGACAATATAATTTTTTTTCTTTTTAAAATGCAACTTTTTTATGCATTTTGCTAGTTTTGTTCAAAGCTAGTACAATAAAGTATTATTTGTTTAATACTATAAGGACTAAATGATTAGAAACTTGGTTCTAAAACAATATTTTTGAAACACTTTACTAAGTTTACCAAATCTTGTTGTATTTCGCATGCTGCATTAGAGAAATGATGTTTTGTAAGCCTACCTAGTATACATACAGAATTTCGGAGTTTTTCGTCTTTTTCGTAGTGAATTTGTAGAAGTAGTTTGTTATATTTGAGATTAAGTTACCCCAGATATTGCAAAGTAGAAATGTACTGGATACAAAATATTACGTGTTTCATTCTCGGACGAAATATAAATGGATAGCGCCTAGCAATGCTAATATGAGCCGAAAACCGTGCCGTTATTAATGCCGCTAGGTGGCTAAAGAGTCTATATCCAGGAGACCCCGATGTCAGACGACAAAACAGCGCTTCATTCAAACTGACATTTGTACAAAAAAAACGAGGTAATTATTATATCTTTACATTGGATTTTCCAGCTTTAAATGGTGAATCAAACAACATACATTGCAATTGTAAAAAGTAATGGAAATAATTTTAATTATAAAACAAACACAGAAACAAAAAAATCAGTAAGCCAGGTACTATTTAATTTTTTCAGGGAAAAACTGTCAGTGGGAAAGTTGTAGATAACGTTCTAAAGTTTATTATTTATTTGAACAACTTTTTTAAGACTAGCTTTTATACGTATAATCTTTTTTTAAGAGTGGATTTCGTGGAAGAGCGCGACAAACCGAATTCAAGGAGCGGCAGAATACTTGGAAAGACAGAACGATCTAGACTATGGAATTATTTTAGGGATTTGGAATAATTCTCTGAAAATATTAATCCATTTACCGTCTAGATACTTAAATATGTATTTTTTATAACCCTATATAAATATATAATTCTGTAAACGAAATTTTTAAGTCAAAACTATGAAAATTTGGCAGATCGCAGGATGAAGGGAGACGGCTCAAATTTAAGGTCTTGATTCCAGGAACTCGGAGAAAACAGCAGTATTTCTAAAAGGTTACCAGCAAACAATAAATAACGTAAAACATTCCCATAAGAAAAGCAAGTCTTTAAACTGTAACGACAAGGTTTATAATATTGTTTACGTTTATTTATTTATTTAATCTTAATTTAATTGTTTTCTAAATAAACAGATAGGCAAGTGGTTAGACACAATGAAAGCCAATATCCATAACCAAATAAACCCAATTTCAATAATACAAATAAATAACTATCGGTACTAGTGTTTACTTTTTATGTTTTGTTAAAACGTTGACTATTTTATTTTTCCAAAATATTTTTTATACATTTGAACACATTGCAAATAAATAAAAATAAAAAATGTTTTATTTGTATAAGTTTTAATCGATCTTAATGTTAGCCGCTGGTTACAGGTAGTCGTAATGAAAGTCACGTTGCGGTCTCGATTGCGGCGCACAAACTCGAACTTCTTTCAAAGATGAAAAAATAGTTCTTATCCTATTATAGTAATCAGTTTTACATTATTAGATTCTTTAGAACGTAATATTACCATTAGTCTAAGTTTCAACCGATTTAAGTAATAACTGTCGCTCTTAGTGAGACATAATTAAAGTAATGTCACGCCGCGTGAAGCCTAATATATTTTTAAGAAATAACAGTATTCTCTATTAGTTACAGCAATAATATTTATACCATTAGATTCTGTAATATGTAATCTTTCAATGTATATAGCTTTTAAAATATTAGAGTTTTAGTAGACGGTTACAGCGAAATATAAATAAAGTTATTTTAACACGGTGCAGCGGCCAGCTCGGGCCTTTTTGCCACCCAGCGGACTCGGGGACCGGCACGGTTTTTGTCCATTGAGAGCGCTATCCATTCATATTTTATCCGAGGTTCCATTTTACACGTTTTATTATTATGCAGTTTAAGGGTAGGAAATGTAGTTTTATGTTTTAGGACTCATGTTTCCAGTAACAAATTTAATGTCATACGAACATAAAAAAATCAGCAGTACATAATATAAATAAGATATTTCTTTTGCCTGTTTATAGTGTTAAACTAATTAAGAAAGAAAATTGTATTTTACTTGATTATTTAAATGGATGTTTAATTTATAATATTTCATATTCACCAGTTATCTGAGGCAGTTAACAATTTTAAAGTATAGAATGCAACAAAACCTTTCTACCTCGTTATCTCTACTGACTAATCAATACAATGAAAGTACAGTGATCTAGCTACTTTACATATGATATATATATATAATAGTGTGGTCTGATAAAATTGTAAGGAGTTACGTTTTTAATAAAAACATTATTGAAAATAAGGTAAGTTGGCTTTAAAATGAATAATCACGATTTATAGCAATGGTAATCGGTGTAATAATCGATGTTCATAATGTAATATTATTCGTTGAAAAGTAAATATTTTCAAGATATAGATTAAAAAAATAACAATGAACTCTAAATTAAAATATTCACACCAAAATTACAGCTATAAATATATTTAAATGCAATATCTTATATAAGTAGGCTGTACTATTACATCCTATTCAATTTTGCTAGGAAAAAAGGTATAAGTGGGGTCACCTTTTCGTCACTTCTCGAAAATTTAAAAGAGCAAAATCAAAGAGATAAAAAAATTAATCTATAATTATTTTCTCCAAGGATAATGTTAATAAAATATTATCCAATAATATACAATTTCACAGGTGTAATAACATGTGATATCTGCAGAAAAAAAGTGTTATAATACATTAAAGAGTATGAAATAAAGCAAACTATGGATTTTGCACTATTCAAGTTTGATTAAAAAACCCGTAATAGGCTATAGTATTAATTTAATTTAGAAATTTAATAATAACGATTGTGAAATAATACCTTGTTTTATTTATCGGGAAACCACCAACAGGGACACTACAATAAACGTCTTTCTTAACGCTATTGGCTTAAATTGTTTAGTATAATGTATAGAATTATAAAAGTATATTTATGTTTCTAATTAATCAGTATTTATTAGTTACAGTAATATATACATAAGGTATTACATTGGAATGAACACAGATACCGTATAGTCGGAAATACATGTTCTAGTTATGGTATATTAGTTATTTGCTTTAGTTTGTTACAATTGGTGTATCTAATAATGACCTGGACTACGTCCTGTCAAAGTGGTAGTCTAGAATCTCACCACAACAAAGCCCAACTTAAATTACCCAATTCAACCCCCTCGATACCAGCTGTCGGGCCGACTGTTTCGCCGTTCTGTGCGCTTGGCCGACTCGTTATCAGATAATAGGATTTCGGTCCCGACTGTGGTAAATCCCGAACGTCACTGTTTTCAATGTATGTTTTATTTAATCGCTTGCTGTGTTCCAACTTAATTCTAGTGTATCTACTAAATAAAAAAATAAAAAAATAGTTTAAGTTTGTTGTTTACAGATGTAATAGTTTATTACAAATTTGAATAGTTCCATTAAAGATGAATACAATATCGTTGCTTATATAAATTACATGCATAACAAATGTAGATAATCAGTTGTATACATTACCTTTTAGGGGAGAATATACTGTATTTAGGCTGCTTCCGATGCCATGACACAATCGAAAAAGCATGTGGCAGGCCTACCTGTGATTATTGGTGTACTTGTATTGAGTGTGAATTGTGCTTGTGACTGTCATATTTAAATTCCGAAGCATCCTGTACTATGTGCACTGCAATATCTAATTGACAATACCGTCTTCATGGCAAAACATGTAGTAGATTTTATCCCTATTTTAAGATGTTAACAAGGTAGGTAAAATTCGTGATACAACTTATTCATGATGAAGGTAATTTTATAAATTACAAAGGTTATATTTCTAAATGTTTGTATAAGAAGGCATAAAAAAGTTCATAGTTTATCTTGTTTTAAATGCACAGTTTACATACTGTGTGAAATAATGCATTATATTCATCAAATTCATTGTAATTTTGTAGAAGCATTTACTATTTTTTATTGTTCGTCCATTCCTTGGCGGTAGTCTATAACATCATACACTGCGAGAAGTAACATAATATTTATTGCTACATTAGAAATAGTTTTACAGCAAAATTTTAGAATAGAGTTAACGTTTATAAAAAACAAAAATTAATTATGCAATAATGACACAAACAATAGCGAGGAAATCAAAATTCTCACAAGGGCCCTAACCGGCCTGTGTTTGAGAACGAACTCTTACTTTAACTTAGTGGCCTTAGGACGAATCTTAAAATGTAAAAAAAATTATAAATCTACTTGTTGATATTTTAATTAGCTTCAAAAACACATAACAAAGAAAATCCTTATATATAATACGTGAAGCCGTTTTTTTTTAAACGCAACTCCTCCCTTATTTCTTGACCAATTTTAATGTTTGACGTGTCAACAAAGTCTTCTCAGTTCTTGTTTTGCAAAACGTTTTTAATTTTCTATATTTTTATCCTGAAGGGCACGGGCTGACCTCAAAGTTCGTTTTCTACCCATAAGATTACCATGGGGAAGAAATTTACTTTAATTTCAGCTGTTAACACATTATGGACAGGTTATTAGATATACCAAATGTTACAAGTAAGGAATGTATCCATCTGTAAATAAAATCAATTTTGTTCTTCGAGCAGTGAAACGTTGTAAGCAGGGGAGATATTTAATTTATGTTTGTCTGTTTTTTTATGAACCAGGTTTGTTCCGCCCTTCACAAAAAAGTCTGAACCGAATGAAATCAAACATTTTGCCCATTTTCGTGTGGGGCAGGAAACTTTTAGGCTCATACAAATAATTACGTACGTCATTAGGGTTTTGCCCATTGGTCCGTCACTGCTCCAAAGAAGATCTTATGGGTACAGGTTACTCAACCTACAAATGAAGCATATTTGTTCTAATGAGCATTTAGTAAGCTAATTTATCTTTTGATATATAATGGAGGAAACACGTGCTTTACTAACTACTCCACAACGGTATGCTAAACAATATAAAATAACATCAAGATCATAAAATGAAAATAAACCATAAGATACATTGCTATTGATTACACAACCAGCAAGACAGCAAGCTGGATTGAAGCCAACCACTCTATACCTAATGTTTTATTTTACCGCTCTGTTCCGATAAACCCAGCAGTAACTTTTACCAGCTCAGACTAGTGAATTAAAGACAACGGGTTAACCTTGTTATTCCACGACTTGAGATATTAAAACAAGGTTGACCCAGTTACTCTAAATCCACATTAAAATTATTGTATTCACCTGAAACAAGTGCTTGAAGGACTAGATTTAAATTTAAAACTAAATAAGGCTCATTGTAAAAAAGGAGCTCAATCAGAGAAACCTTAAAATTTTTAAAACCCATAATATTTTAATGTAGAAAATGCTGGTGATAATCTTTCAATTTAATACCAACCTTAAAAATGCACTGAGTTCACTAAAGAGCACAAAACAGTCCCAACAGCTCTGTAATATTGAATGTTTTTATATTTATATTTTAAATCAAATTTTATTTACATTGAATTGTATCAAGCCTCAGTTACTAACCTTGTGAAATATTTTCATATCTAACTTTTTAACAGTAGAATTAGTTTTAACTTGGGGTATTTCGACGTAAAATAATGTGACTTATTACTTTACCTAGTGGCAATAAATACATTTAGTTTACATGTTTGTTCTTGATTATAACTAAAAAAAGTCTCGTTTATAGTTTCAAATAGTATTATACAATAGTTCCTAGTTGGCAAGGTTTTGTAAAGCTTTGTAGTTTACAAGAATGTATACTGGGAAGCCACAAAACATTAAAAAAACATGCCTGGCCGGTTTTTGGCTGGTGCATGTCTTAATAGAAGCCACAAATGCTACCAAAGGATGACGTTCTAGCTGACATGACAACACCTGTTTTACATGACAAACCTGGCAAATTAAGGTTACATATGTTATATAGCGCCTAAGTACATGCATACCTACATACCAACTGCCTACTCAATTAGACGTACTCGTACCCTTCTTTGTTTAAGACAATCTTACTCTAACCGGATCCAATTACCTCAGACAGACACCACATACATTATATAAAGGTATAGGTTTGTATTTTGGATCATACGCACTTTAATTAACGATTTAATGCAAGTTTTAGAAATGAACTCAACATTCTCAAGTAGGTGTACTTGACTCAATATTAATACATTGCTACTTATTTAATTACATATACATTATCATAGTTCCTTTAAAACACTAAGGTGGAATGGATGATGTAGTGAACAAGCCTCACCCTAGTCAAAGCAACCCTTATTAATTAACCTGATCAAAGGCGAGAAATGCCGCTCCTGCTTGTTTATGTCATCAGACTAGTTAGGCGGCTCTACCGGGTCTGTAAATATATCCATGAGTAATATGTCCAAGTACTTATTGGTGTTTTAAAAAAAGCTTTAGTATCTGGAACGTAATAATTCGTATAATCATACATATACAATAAAATTGAAGTTGTTATTGAGTTGATTTTTGGTTATTCAAGATTCTAAACGAATTCGAAAACTACGATTTATGTTGGGCTGTTAAAATAATGTTGAATATATGTGTATAGTATCAACTTTTGTACCAATAAATAACTTATGTTTTGACTGAACCCCAGTGTTTAATTTGTACCTTTTTGATATCCAGGTAAAATGCACTGCAACATGAGCTGCGTAGGATCTAAATAGAACAGGAAAAATGGATTTCCTTACTTGCACGATTTATTGTTAAATAGTTTTACTGCTTTAAATTAGAACATTTTTCTTATTCACGTTACAGTACGAACTGAGACGTAGACTCTAATATTTCTAAGTATTAGAGAGTGAGCGTCCAGGTTACACCAATAAATACTCCTCTAAACTGCTCCCAGTTCATATGACGTTCAATGAGTCCAAACAATAATGGATAAATTGTTCATACATTTGTTTATATTGGTCGTAGTAGCAAAACCATAAAGATTATATCTATTTGCCATAACTAAAATAACACTTATCGTTATTGCTGGATTAGAAAACCCCAACCAAGCTGCTATGCACGTCTTCCACAAGCGGAAGTTTTGGGCAGGATACCGGAAGGATAAAATATAGCAGGAAAGGAATAGGTAGGATGGGTCAGGCAACTAAATTTAACCATTCAGAAGGTAAACTTCTGTGCTCCTGTGACAGCTATGATCAGGCTCGAACAGGCGAACCCGCTCTGCCCTCTAACTAGCCAACTCAACTGACAGGGTATCCATGTACAACAGCCAGGGACCACATTCTCGGGTCGGGAACGAATACGGTTGTAACGTTCCCAGCCGCTGTAAATGGAGGGGCCCAAGGTAAAAAGGAAGCTTGTCGTATTTTAATGGACAGCCAAAAGACTTATAAGAGCATATGTTATGACAACTTCATTATAGCCTCGAAGCTGGTATACATGAGTTTTAAGTTTGTCCTGGGACAAGACTAACACTTACTACTATCCTTTATCTAAAATAACTAGAGTTAAGCGTAGCAATATATTAGCGCAGACTGTTTTCCACAGAAAAACTGTACTTTACAAAATATCCATACTTCTAACCCTAAATCCTACATTCATCACAGAGGGCTTAGTTTTGGTGGAGCTTATTCTGTCGATAATGAAGTGTTAAAAAAATGCACATGATGTAAAATTATCCATTCCGTATTTTTTAAGGAAAAAAATTATGTTGTTATGCAGGATACAATACCATTTATTTAATGCCCAATTGATGGGCTAGCCACTAAAGCATGATGCATGTCGCCCGAATGGTGTCCATGTAAGTAAGGCATGTCTTACAAGTGTTTATATAGATTTACTATGTAGGACTGTTGGTTGAATCCAATTATTGAACTATTAACTGACATGACTATGTATAAACTTTTTAAAACTGTACTGTTGGATAAAATATCTAATTGGAGTGTTCTTATTGATCTAAACTGATTAAAAAACATCTAATAAAAATATGGGAGTTATATTAGTTGTATTTACTAACCGCAATTTACTTACAACTCCTGACACTAAAACTGAATCAGTAAAACATTGAACCATTTAAGTTTAAGTTAAAAAATCTAAAGGCCTCATAATAAAACTCGTATGTAAAACCCTTTTTCGAAATATAACTTTACGAGACTGTTTGATTTATTTCTAAAGGTTATCAAGCTCTACTTGTTCAAACTTCTCACCCCAAATCCGGCGCTCAACACAGAGGGCTTAGTTTTGGTAGAGCTTATGCTGTCAATAATTTGTAAAATAATCCTGGTCTCTGGGTATGTAAATTATGGCTAGCCATAAATATTCGTGGTCAAATCCTGTCGAATAAAATATTGTATTTCCTATATTTTATGTAACCCGCATATTTTTTTAATGACCCGCACTACACCCATTGAAATACCATCGGAACATTTTGTGTATACCACTATAACTAAATTGTACAACAGTTTAACTTTGAAATTGGTCAAGTGTCAAAAAAGTTAGATTTGTTATATAAAAAACTATTGAATTTATAACAAAACCCAACAAATCGTCTTAGACGCCTAATAATTTGATAAAGTAATTGTATATTCCTGGGCCTAAATTCACCATATGTATGCTTTTTTGAGTCGAACAAGTTATATTTATATTCATGTCAAATATTGACTAATACTTACATTATTGGGACATAAATGAACATATAATAAAACACCGTTTTAAAACAACAAAAACCCCAAAACTCAAAACCTGATGCAAAACTAGATCTTATGCATACATGTTCAAAGTATTATGTCAATACGAAAAGTGCACACAAAGTAAGTCATATCATATTAAGTAAAAAACCCATACCCAAAGAAAAAGTAGAAAGGAGATAATAGACAAACCACATACAACATTTGTCATGTATACTAAAACATATTTAATTTCTTAATGATATAACCTAAATTTTAACTAAAAATAGCCCAGCACATATTACACTTAGTTTTGCTCGTCTACGCCAGCGCCATTTTTATAAAACGTTGTTAGGTGACAACGGTTCAAACCTCTCTAAGTCTTGTAGAACTCCTGGAATCAAACCCGTGACATCTTGCACCACAGTCCGAAACGCTAACCGTTAGGCTAACGCCCTCGCGTTTTTTTATATTAATTGTGGATTCTTAAAAAGTTTATATACAACATTTTTTAAAGTATTTCAAAATAACATTTAAAACGAGATTCATATCTCTCTCAACATATTCATTACAAGATTATGAAAATAACTTCTTATAACACCTCTAGATTTCATCTGTTTTAGAATTTGAATTGCAAATTTTCATCTCACTGGTACGAGGCTCGCATACCAATAAGGTCTATTCCTTCTTCCGGTCTGCAATTAACGGTATAATTTTCCGTTTACAGTTGTTTTCTTGTATTTAGGAGTCAACAATAAAGTTTCTTATTAATGTGAATATGTAGTAGTATTCTAGCTGCAGAAGTACCCGGCTTAACGTATGCAGTCGTTTGTGTGTAGTGCACTATATGGGGAACTTCACTACACTATCTTCTTAATTTACTTAATTCACACATGTTTAATTAACCATCAAACCCAATAAAAGTAAACGACCATCATTTTAACGTTGATGGCCTTTGAGGCAGTGTTCTAAAGAGCTTCAAAATAACACAAATTAGATTATAAGTTTATTAGATCATATATGCCAGCTTGATCAGGTACAAAGATTGTGCTTGAAGGACAGTCAAATAAACATACAATCAGACTTATTAGTAGGATCAACCAATATGCAATACTAACGGATAAAAGAATATACTTAAAGACAACATAAAGAACCACTTTAAAGTTTCGTTTGATATTAGCCCGAGGAAGCAGAAGGAGGAGATGAGGTTTGGTAAAACGCCTTTAGTCTACAAAGAGGGATTTTTCTAGATATATAATCTCTCTTTTTGCACAGCTAGTTATATATTCATTAACTAAAAAACGTATACTATTTTTAACAAGTTAATTCAAGCATTTGATGCGATAGCTCATACAATATATCTTCATAAAAGTTGAACTCATAGAATGAAAATCCACAAGTATACCTCTTAAGAGGAAATTCGAGAGTAAATACAATTGCCATCGTACTACTCTAAGTCTATGTAAGTCACTAAGTCACCTCGAAATAAATAACTAAAGTTATATTGAGATTTACAAGGAACTTTATTTCTGTGGCAAGATGTTTCAAAAAAATCCATAAAGATAACAAAATCTAAAATATTTGAAAAGTTTGGTGCAAACGTGTGAAGGAGATTGCAAGCTGTAAGATATTTACTTTGAATTATTGATGGTCATAAAGTAAAGTCACCTACGCACTTGCAGGGCAAAGAGTTAAGTTACGCTATATCGGTTAGACCCCGTTAGTACACACTTTACAAGTACAGGGTGTTTATAAAAGAACTCCTTGGTTTCAAGCGTTTATGTTACAGCATTATACATTAAAAACAGTTTAAATACTTATATATTATGAAAGAGTGCCTTCTTAAGTTTTTTTTTTATTCAGTACATTTCAATATGTGCTCCATTCGTTGCCCTCATCACATCCAAACGATAATCGATCTCTTCCCATGTACTCAGTAGCATGTCGGGTGTGATGGCTGCTATGGCTGCGATGATCCTCTCCCTCAGATGTCCAATGTCACGAATTTTCTGCGAGTACACAGTGTTCTTAACATGCCCCCATATAAAAAAGTCTAGTGGAGTCATATCTGGGCTTCTGGGTGGTCATGCGATCGGCCCGCGTCGTCCGATCCACCTGTATGGAAAACGCAAGTCTAATGCATACGGACACGGTTGCTGTAGTGCAGTGGGGCGCCCTCTTTCTGGAAGAAAATCAATCCTTTTTCTTTTTCGATATCATCTACCTGATATTAAATGTCCCCATAAATTG
Source organism: Allygus modestus (assembly GCA_963675035.1). Classification (NCBI taxonomy): domain Eukaryota; kingdom Metazoa; phylum Arthropoda; class Insecta; order Hemiptera; family Cicadellidae; genus Allygus; species Allygus modestus. Next base: position 429,111,654 of record OY776112.1, on the reverse strand, counting down.
TTATTTCTGTAAAGATGAATAGGCCGACAATACGGTCGTGCATCGTCCGCACCAAACATTGAGTTGGGGGAGTCACGTTGATGTTCAATAAATTCATGCGGTGTCTCAGACCCCCATATCCTACAGTTGTGTCGATTTACTGACCCACTAACGTGGAAAGTTGCTTCATATGAAAACATAACGTTTTTCAGAAAAATTTCACTTTCTTCAAAGTTGTTGAGAATTAGGGATGCAAACTCGACTCTTTTCATTCTGTCATTGGGTTTGATTTCATGTAAAAGTTGTATCTTGTATGTGCGGGCCAAGATCATGCAGGGATGCCAACTGCCAACCTAATATCCCCGCTATAAAACATAATTGTGAAAACCGCATGCTTTTCTGAAGTTCCGTTATTTAATTATGATTTTTTGAAACCAAGGAGTTATTTTATAAACACCCTGTATATAGAGTGACATATTACGAGGGTTTGATGGAACCATTAAATAATAAGGGGAAACAACTTCTTAATAGAGTTGATTTTAACAAAATTTTGAGCTCTATTGGAAGTAATAACGTGGTGGGAGTACCGTTATGTCTACATCAATCGGTTCAGTGAAAAATTCATAAAAATAAAACTCTGTGGAAAATAAAATATTTTAATTTATATTTAAAGCAACGGGGAACAGTTGCTTGTACACTATAAATTACGATATAAAAAGTGATAAATTTCAACAAATGTATGGCTTGCCGCCAGAACCTTGTATTAAGGTCAACTGTCCTACTCCCAAGCATTTACTTGCCAGAAATCAAGGCGGTGGTTTGATCTAGGAACACAATCAATAGACTTTATTTATCCTCTCTACTATAAACACACAACTAAAATAGTCAAACTAGAGTTATGCATCCTGGGAAATTCTTCTCCCTGAAAGTTCATAGCTTGATATTAGCATTATTATCTAAACACTTTATGGATCTACTTGATATATTGTTTTGTAACCTAATTTGATGCCAATGCCAGTGAGGACGACTCTCAGACGGAGTTAAAATTGTTATTTAACTCTATAGTTCCGGTAACACCGTTTACGGTTAGAACCCATTTTTAATATATAATTTAACATATTTACAAAATAATAAACTGTACCAAGCAACGTCACCAAGGACAAGAATTAGGAGCATCCAAAACTGATTTTCTACTCTAAATTCTGAGGGCAAAACTAAACTAAATAAAATATAAAAACAAATCATGGGGGTGTCACTAGTTACAGTTATATTTACATAGCGTTGCATGCGCTGGTACACCGTGTAAAAAATAGTTGAGTATTTTTATTAAGACTCAAAAAAATACATCACTGAATACAATAACGGAACAACTGATATTTAGCTTAAAATATCAGAATATTTTTCAACATCGTTATGTTGCTCATTTCTATTAATTAATATATAATTATAACGGTTCAATTTAGATTAAACACTTAAAATTACCTTTAGTCTTAATCAGAGTAAAATAAAGTAAATGAAGATAGAGTATATATCATGTTTACAAGCACAAAAACATGTTTTCGTCATACTGCTTCAAAAACAACTGTTTTTGACAGATGCGTTGAGATTCAAAAGTTCTTCTTTTTAGTCTTTGGATAATAACATATGTTTTGATGATCATTATCGTACTAGTACTAAAAAGATCATTGTTGATGATACTTTTGATTCGAGGTCGTCATAAATCAATTAAAATTCATTCGTTTATAAATAACCGAAGCATTCGTTGTTATTATCGAAACATTTATTGTTGTATTGTTATTATTTTTGCGTTCGTTTCCCGGACACCACTGGTGAGTGACGACTGTGAGTGACACGATAGACGAGGTTAGTAGGCCTAACGATTTGTATCGAAATATAATAGAAAAAGCCCAAACAATTAAAGAAGGTTTACTTCCAGAGAAGCCGCATAAATTCTATGAACAAGAATACAAGAAATTCAGTGATTGGTGCCTAAACCAAGTCATTGAGACTTCGAATGTAAGATACGAGGTTCTCTTGGTATACTTAGATGAATTGTCCAAGAGCATGAAACCGTATACATTGTGCAGTAAGTTTTCTATGGTTAAAAGCTGTTTAGAAGTTAAAGAAAATATCAACGTAAAGCAGTTTCACAAATGTGTAGCTTTCTTAAAACGGCAGAATGTTGGTTTTGTGCCAAAGAAATCTAATGTTTTAACGGCAGAACAAATCAGCTAGTTTATGATGGAAGCACCAAACGAACTTTGGCTACTAACTGAAGTGATTTTATCAATTGGTGTCTTTCGTGCTTGTCGGAGTGACGAACTTATAAATTTATCAGTTGGTGACATCCAAGACCATGGACGTTATTTAGCTGTGTTTCTAAAAGATGGAAAAATGCACAGAAGTCGGAGTTTCATAATCAACAATGAAGGTTGCGATTTTAAACATTGTGATTTGATTAGAAAATACATGTCATTAAGACCTAAACAAATGAAGAGTGATAGGCTTTTGATTGGCTTCAGGAAAGGAAAAAGTATTGCACAACATGTAGGTAAACATACCATAAGTGGCGTGCCTAACTCGTTGCTCAGTACCTAAATTTAAAGGATCCTGAGAGCTACACAGGACATTCGTTTAGGTGATCTTCGGCGACGATGCTGGTTGAAGGGGGTGGTGACCTACTGACTCTTAAAAGACACGGCGGCTGGCGTTCGTCGAGTGTGGCTGAAAGGTATTTAGAGGACTCCCTGACTAAAAAATCTGAGGTTTCTCAAAGACCTTTTGGTCAACTTAAACCACATACAGTGACCACATACCTCATCAAACCAAGAAGCCGACTTCGTTGGTAAAAATAAAAACAACACCAGCGAAAGCGAATATTTTGATGTAGACGATGTTTTTGAATATGACCGATTGAGACGAGAAATCTCAACAATACCGCGGCCTAATGTTAACATTCACAACTCACGAGAAGTAGTAATTAGTGATAACAAAAACACGACTAATCATATTTATGAAGAAACAAAACCAACACCTAAAATACACATTTCAAACAACCAAAATGGTACAATACATATCACATTTAAGTAAGTTATAATGTTAGATTGTAGTTAGTTATTACAAATAATATGAGTTTGTTCAAAATAATGACAAAGGTAGTTTTGTAATGTGTGTGTTTGTTTTTAGATATTAATGAAGGCTAGTTTTCAAATGTTCACCTATGATTTATAATTTAATTAATCAGTACTGGTGTACGTTTCTATTGTTAAGTGCGTTTTGTATTTTAATAAAATTAGTTAAGAGAACAGAAGGGTTTTTATTTAGTAGCGTATAAATAAAGGTTATAAATAAAAAGAATCCAAGGTAAATTTAGGGTTATCATATTTCCATTACAACCGTGCTCAAATCGAATGTTTGTTTTGAAGAACAACCGATTGATTCGAATCACAATGATTGGTTTGAAGTGATCGACTCAACAACCGATAGATATGAATGAACCGAAGTTATGCATGTGCAAAAGCTGATTGTTTCAATAGACAAGTTGAAAGAAACATTTGAGGTTATGAAGACACAGTACGTAAATTTTACTTTTGTTTTTATTTAAACCTTAAGTTTTTTGGCAGTATGACGAAAAATATAGTTCGTCACTCGGATCAAAAGTGTGTTTTTAATACTCGCTCATTTCCCAGCCTCGGCTTCGCCTCGGCAGTTAAACTGGAGCTCGTACTAAAAAGATACAATTTTGATCCTAGTGACGAAATATACTATTAAAATCCAATAACTACGGTTTGAGTTTTAAGATGTTTGGTTGAACTTTGAAAATTTAAGAATTTTGGGTTAATTTGTGAAGTGATAATAATCAATGAAATAATGTTTAAAATAAAACTTCTCTAGAAAAAAAAACAATAAAGTGATAAAAATAAATATATTTACAACAAGAATAACGATTTTGGGGAGTTGTCATGAAGGGTGGCCGGTTCACCACAGTGCAAACGTTATCAGTTAATAGAGTTCGCGGCTGTTACTCAACTGTTGCGATATTTTAACTTTGGATTTTCCCCTGGAACTCCAAACTGTAATTACGATGATAAAACAGTTACATACCATCCGATTATAATCGTAGGATAATGATCTATGCTGTTTGAAAAGTAAAGTAGAGCAGTTTTCCTATACGTTTTGTATATTATGTTGATTTATTTCTGTAACAGAAACCAACTTAAAATTGAGATGTTTATAACACGCTCAACTTTCCAATGTGAATTAACGATAAAGAAAGTACTTAAATAATTTTCTTGTTAACGGTGATAAAACTAAGGAAATTTATTTTTAAGGTCTAAATATTCTATTGGGTAGATGACGTAGAACTCAATTCGGTTTAAAAGTTAACTTAAATCTAAAATTGTGTTATGATTTTTACAACATATTATGGTTTTGGTTATCATGGTTATAGTATTTATAGACTTTGGAATTTTTAATCCCTTCCACAACATATCTGTTCATCACGGTTCAACTGTAATATTTTATTTTATTTAATCCATTGAACGTATTTTCTAGTTGAAATTATATGCAAACTTTCATTATAAACGTTATTAGGCATTTAAAATTAATTATTGATATATACTTTATTTCTAAGTTGAAAGTAATACAGCAAAAGATAAGTCAGTACACATTTAATGAACTATTACACAACTTATCAGTTGAAGCAAATATTACCCAATGCATTGGACTAATACTAATGTCTTTTTATTTTTATCAACATAATATTTTCTGAGACAGTTTAAAGTTACGTAACATATTTTAAAATATGATATTTTATTTCTGTTCGTTTGCAATTTAAATAAAATAAAATAATTATTTTTGAAGGGCCAATAGTGCCGTTAGAATAAGCCAGCCAAACTTTTTAATGAGAACACTTTGCAATCGATGCCACAGTAAATGGCTTACATTAATCTTACTTATTTATTAACAGACGATTTTTCCTTTTTCATTAAGCTCTTTTCATACGAGCAATACATGAATTAGTTTTTGTGTATTCAAGGAAACCACAGAAAACACGTCAACACAATTTTTGATCTGAGTAATACCCTTTTAAATATTTTAGATTAAGTATATGTCTTTATGTGTATCCTAATTTGTTAGCTTACATCCATTAACAATCAAGCATGAATTTGGTAGTGTTCCAAACATGTTGCAAAATTGAGAACCACTTTGCGTAACTTTGCTTCAAGACGAAATATACGGATTTAGATACAAAAATGATCGAAATCGATTCAGACAATTTTAAAATGTATGTAAAAAACACCTAAACTAGAAAATATTCTTGGAAGGAGGTATGTTATTAAAACTATTTTGGATTCACAAAAATACGTGACGGGGATCTAATCCGGACTTTATGTAGGAAAAGTAATTATTTGTTTTAGTTGTTTGTGTTAATTCCAGCTTTTTCTGGATTTTGCTACTAATCGTTTTGTAATTTTGTTATTTTCTACGTATTTTAATCTCCTAAAGACGGGATTAGAGTCTATATCTCGAAATGTCGTGAAACTTGTTTTTCTCATTCAGTGATGGCAATTGTCCGCAATCTTCTTAAACAACATAAACTAACCATCGCCAACAATGAATTGAATTCTAACCTAACTCTCTAAAACCTTAATACAAAGAATGGCTTTCCTAAAAAAACAAAGTTTTATTTTTCTCCCAAATTTAGTTTCCCGCTGGTTTAGTAGGGTCGCAGCAACAAACTAAATATTTAAAACGAGTGGATGGCTTGTTTCCCGTGTTTCGTCTTTTCAATCGTACTCGTCTCCTTTAATATAGATATGGAACAAACACATCAACACAGCCAAACATAATTTAAAACTAAACACCTTTTCCAGAAAATTGTAAGGGGTATTATAACTGAATATAGAATCAGGGCTTAAAGATTGTAATTTTACAATAAAATAAATTTTAAACTTATTGTTTAAATGTATTTTTTTATTTTTACTCAATGTATTACGACTAACAAATTGCGTACCATCAATAAACGTAATACATGTTGATTATTGATTCAATATTTTTGTTTCGGAAGGTTTATTAGAACAAGTATTAAATGCGGTTGGTTGATTATAAACCGAAGTTGTAAATACACTTACAATTACACATATACTTACTTAAGTTAAATATAATGTAATGTGTTTTACAGATTCTTACCAATACGTGATCAAAAATTAATTTTACTCCTGGCGTCACTTAGCAAAATGAAAAGATTAACCCTGATTTCCGAATTGTGGTTATTATTATCCAACTTATAAAAGATTTATACGTACTATTGCTCTAAGATGAACCTCACATCCCTGAAATATTGCAAAACTAAAGAATATTTTGCTCCAGGTCACACATAATGCCAAACACATAATGGCATTGAAATGGTGGAATAATAATCGAAGTAACTGAAACCTCTATGGGTTTATTATCAGTAAGCACCTCCGTTTGATCATTGAGTTATTGCCCAAGAGATAAATGGATAATTTACAAATAATAAAATAAAAATTGTATATTTTCTCAATATAAATAACGAAAGGCAACAGTTACTCTGTTATTAATTAGACTGTTTAGCAAAGTTTGCCCCGCAAGTCTGTTTAACTAAAGTGCGTCTGTTTGGCAATCCTGTTTGCTTCAACAACAAAATATCACTTTAATGACTAACTAAAAACGTATTAGTGTTATACAAAATATTTATAAACAAAATTCTCAAACGTGTAAACCTTTTTATTATAGTTATCTATAACTGAAAAAAAACAACTAAAAACTAGGATTGATACGCTACATTTAATTTTACCCCAATCTGAAATGGCTTGTTTGTTTGTAGTATTTATAAAACATATTAGCTAGAAAAGATATTTAGAAGAAGGTAAGTTATTAAAACTAATAGGGATACACAAAATTCTCGTCTTCAAGCAAGAAAAGTAATTCTATGCCTGTAATATATTAGCAAGTATTTGTCACAGTTACAAACATTATAAGTAGCATTTGCAACCCTCTAGCTCTTATTAATACAATATTAAGACCGAAATCAGAACGCTTATATTATAACGTTATTCCTTACTAGGAAATTATGAGTAACTCTTAAGAATGATACCCAAAAACCTCACTCATGAAATAAATATATTTATGATAAAATCTGAGGAAAAACTAAAGTTACTGAAAATATATCATCAAAGGGCATAAATTAAATAAAAGGATGATCAAAATACGTTTTTTATCTTTTTAATTGATTAGCTGTGTAACTTAATAACAAATAATAAATTAGGAGCTCTTGGTCTTGTTAAAACATAAGTAATTAGTAATTAGTAGTAGTTAGTAATTATTAGGATGTATAATGTTGATATGGAGATCAAAGCAATATTTAGTTTACCAATATTTTGATATTTATTTGAATTATTTTAACATATGTGTGTGCTTGAATCGAGACTGAGTTAAATATAATTATTGAAGCCTTTGTTTTGACATTTGGTGCGGTGCATTTTGTTATAACTAGCTGATGTACCCGCACGGATTAGAATGGTTTTGAAACATGTGTTCTTGTAAGCTGGCAAATAGAAGTATCCACAGCTGTATAATTTATAGTTTCTGAATGTTTAATTTTTTCTGAAATGTAAACATTGAAACTTAGGACGTTCACGGGTTGTAGCCCGAGGGGATTTTAAGGAAGTGAATAGGTCTATGTGATGCACGGGTTCAAGATCTACCTTTTTGTAAAGTTTCAGCTCAGTCGGTTCAGTAGTTTTTGCGTTTACCCGGAACAGCAGACAGACAGAAAGAAACCACCACTTCTTTATAATATTATACATGCATTTAATCCATGGTAATATGTATCTTATTCATTTCAACATAAATTCATACAAGCTTTACTGTGCACAGTTGTTATTACAGCATCGATGAATGAAAAAATTTTATCACTTGATTGTATATTGTAAAAAAGTTTAGTAGAAGTAGAAGTTTAGTTAAAAGAATTGTACGGATTCTCTCAAGGCAGTAATTGCATTGATTTAATATAATTTTATAAAACAAAATAGATAGTCAAACACAGAAACCTCAGGTATATACAACACGATCCTCTTCTAAATGTTTATGCAGATTTACAATAGCGTATCAAGAGTGGTTAGGATATCCTTAAATCGGACGTTGTTGCAAAGTTTTACCGGCTATAACTTTGGTTTCTATTGTTTATGCCCCTTAAACTACAATAGCTGCAGATGATTTAGGAGTTTATCTGTGTTTTGATAGACTTAATGCAGGATGGAATACCCAGTAATATCATATGGCTTTGATATAAAATGTGCCAATAAACAGTTAAGAGTCATGTGCGATATTTATCGATATTTTTCCGCGTTAAACTCTATATTTGACCAAAAATATAGTTTTGCTGGCGTATTCATAAACACCTAATTTTTAAGTATAACCTAAATCAGAGTAAAACTATTTTATATTACATACGATATCACAGGTGTACGTATATCTGTAAGCTCCTGCATACTGTAGAATTAAAGTCAGTCGAGGCAATATAAGCCTAAGTTTCACAGCTGAAATTTTGATAATTTCTAGGAGAAATGTTGCTTTTGGATTATAGTACTATTTGAAAATGTATTAAAACAGTTAATATTTTACATTTAAAGTTTTATTTATATTTTATCACCAATATATAGGGCTTGTACTTTGTGACCACACAATTAACTTAAACATTTCAGCAATCTTATGCTCAGTTTGTTTTGAAAGTACACATGTAAAACTAATTTCGGGGTTTAAAACATTAACTTGGATTTTACAAAATATCCTAAAATAACTAAATATAAAAAATCACTTAATGTTTTATGCTGCATTAAAAAGCATGTTTCAATAGATAAAATATAAATTGAAAACTTTAGTATGGGAACAATTATTTATTTTTCTTCGTTAAACAATTTCTAGTGGATGACGTTAGTTTTGTAAGTATATTAAACAAACCAGTCTTTCTGACGGTTTCAGAATCCATCAATAAATATTTGTAATAAAATTAGCTACCTCAATTCTGTCTTCATGTTACAGAGGACCCTCATGTGAACATGTACATGTAATGAGGGCCAACAATAAACGTAAGAGAATCACAAATAAATAAATATAAAAGCATTTTATATCACTATAAAAATGCATGTTCAATTATAAAACATTGATTCATTTATGCGACTAATGATATTTAACAGTAAAAAAGTGACCGTAAGTATAAACCAAAAACATGTCTAATGAAATAAAAACACATTAAGTTTTAAAATGGCATATTACAATTTACAATGAATATTATGAACTTTTAAAGTTGGTAATGAAGATTTACTTAATGCAATTCGTACTTGTAGATTAAATCAGTTATTACAAATAACAATACTAATTATTTCTAACATCAATAAACTAAAATGAATTGTAGCTAACTTTAATCTTACTTTCGCTATAACAACTATTTTACTTCAGTGAGTAAAGCTTTTCAGATATTAAACTGTTGCATATATTTAAATTATCCTTTCTTGTTTTGAACCTGTTCAACAGTTGAAAGTCTGATTGAAGTTAAAGTATCGGAAAAAATAAGATTATGTGTTTAATAAATAACGGGTAAGATAATTCCAAACAGTTAGGGTTGGATGACTTCCAGCGATGAGTATTGGCTGGTTCATCGTATCCAGGACCCTGTGAAGCATACTGCTACCCAGGCTCCCTACACAACCTAATACTTGCTTTATCAGAAACTAAACTAAGTTTTTCAAGACAAATATTTATTGACCTGGTTAGGTTTCTGAGTTTAAACATATATTTACTTCAGAGTTATCAATATACGTTTGGTATTATGATTAAAATAATTTTTTTATACAAAATTATTATAATGTATGTTTAATGGTAAGTAACTAACTTATTTACATGCCTGGAACGTAATTGTATGTATTAGTTGGTTAATATTTTCCGGTTACAGGATTCATTTATTTATTTTTAGACAAGGTTGAAATTAAATTGCGTTAAAAAATACACTTACATTTATAATACTAATTACAATGGCCACATGCATTTCCAACAGTGGGTGTGTTAAAACTGCACGATTATATCTCACTTAAGTTTTGATAAGTCATGAATTGTTTGTTAATCAAATGTGCTTCAGTAAGAATAACGATTATAATAATTTGTGTTTATTGCTTACATTTGTAATATAATTTGTTATAATTTAAATAGCCAACTTTAAACTTTCGCCAAAAATGCCAAAATTGGAACTTCTTGTAGCCAATAGTATATAAGCTATTTGCCATCTTGTTTCTGTCATTCTCTGATTGGGCCTGATTATGACCGGTGTAACTGGTTGAAATCGATCGCCTTGTACCATATTTTGTGTATATTTTACCGTCTTGTATGTAAGTACAGTATAAGTGTAAATATACTTTATAGTGTTGTAAGACGTATTTTATCCACCCTGCTTAAAATTAAGCTTTTACAAGACTCACTTACTTCTTAAAGCCTATGGTTTTACAATTTATTTCTTTTGTGGAACCGGTTTTGTGAAACCGGTTCCACTAAAGAAAGAAATCTTAATACCATAGGTCGTAATAAGAAGGGGAGTTTTTAAAACATGTTACAAGTTCAAACTCAAACTTGCCGCCATATCGGAAACATCTAGAAGACACTAACGCGCATAGAAGGACCTAATAAGAATGCAGTCACGTGACCCGCCTCGCTCATAAAACTGACTGACCGCGGCTACTCGTTCTCTTAGCTCGGAACAATTCGGCGTAACAGCATCTAAAACCTTTTTTCTAAATTAATACCGCGTTTCTTTGCCAATCCTAAAAGTTCGTCAATTTGTTAACGGGGTGCATCCCATACGTTCTCTATTTCGCGAATTATTTTAAAGAAAAGGCCGAAATTCGCGGTACAATCTCGCATTCGTATAAATTAATTTATCAAACTTTTTCAAAATTACACGTGCTAAGAGCAGGTTTTAACATTGCCATTCTTGTCGTTTTTTGGGGATTAAATAACTGGTATTATTAGTATTTAGTGCATTAATGGTGTTACAGTGTATTTATATTGTGTGCGTATTGTGTACCGGTATGTAATTTTCTACAATGGTCATGTAAGTAATATTTATTTGTTTTGCATACTTGGTCATATTTCACCAGAGCACATGTCATAATTGGTACTGATCAATGTTTAATAATTGTTAAGTTTAAATTCATTTATCATTGTTAATTTATTTGATGTAATTTCATATTCACATATCATTTAACGCAACTCTCTATTTATTGTAATTTAACTTGAAAACATAATTGCTGTAGTAGAATTAATTTATATTTAAGCAAGAATACTTTTAAAAGATATTTAAATTTAATAACATTGTCTCAAATCTAAAATAATTGTGAGAGCTGGAAATTGAGTAGAATCCGAAATTCTAGGAAATTTAGTACTTATATAACAGAGTGTTACTGTTTGGTTGATTTAAAAAAAAGAGTATAAAATTAATTAATTTGCAGTCCAGAGCTCAAATCAGGATTCACAATAGATTTTAATAAGTTAATCATGAATCATTCGAATGTGTAATTTTATTTGGTGGTAAAATTTTATAGGAGGATAGAGTGTGTCGGAGGTCAGGAGGTTTAGTTAGGAGGACTAGAATATTATTATTTATTCCCGACCACTCGCTTGTTTTAATGAACCGCCATTTGATTAACTAGGATTTCCTGATTACCACAACTTGATACTTCCACTTGAGAACTGCTTTCGATTATTTAAAATACAAAATATAAAAAAAATATTAAAACTAAAAAGGCCAGAAATCGACCATAGCCATAACCTCTAAGGTGATCCATTTCTGATTAATTAAAAATACTCTTTTCTGGCTCTGATTTAGGCATGTATATGTTGTAATGTTTTTTCTTAGATTTAAATAAAATAGTTTCTTGCAATCATGTTTTTCATTCAAGCAACCCACAACTAAATCAGAGATCCACGAGTGTTTTTGGGCCCAGCAACACTCGCTCTGCATTACTGCAATTGACAGATTAATGAAACAGAAATATATTGAGTTTTTATTCTTGTAACATAACAAGTGGTAACAGAACAGCACAAACATGAGGTCTGAAGGTTTTGAAAGATAATAAGCTATTACCATCGAACCAAAAGAAAAATCCTTTGTCAGTACGATATGTCAAAGCCTCAGTGAAAGTAAATTACCATATTTTTTTATTAATGACTGAACTTCCCTGAGCAAAGCTTGGTCAGTTTTAATTTCTTATGATCATTTAGATTCTCAACCTTGCATTACTAGCCTAACTAAGGCTAGTCATGAAGTTTAAAGGCAAATTATAGAAGTTTTAAATTTTCTTCTTACAGTTAAGATTTATAATACAAACCGAACCCCTTTTTATATACAATCATCAATTGTTCTTCATTTAAATATCTATATAGGTCCAACGTAGTTTTACTTCAGTAAAAGTAAATATGTCATTATAAATGTTTCATTACTTATACTAACTTTTATTAATATAGTTAAAGGTTTTTTTACTTAGAACGTCATGTAGTAGTTTATGTAATTTTTTCCACAATATTTCCTGGGTAACCTTTAATAATTTAACCACCTGAATATTAGATAAAATAAAACTGTTACAAACAAATAACACCTTTACTACTTTAAATAAATTAAAAAACTAAGCGATCCCATAAGTTTAAATTGCACATTTATCTGAGGAGAGGACAGTGACCTTTTGTTAAGATTGTTTCAATCTAATCCAGGGCTAATGCCCGTTAAGTGCCTGCTTCTACTAATACAATGGATTCTAAGGCTACAAGAAACCCTAGCTAGCTGTAGTCTTTATCTTACACTCTCATAAAAGAAATCAGTTTAAGACGTTTAATAATATGTTAATTTGTTGAAGTGTGATCAATTATAAGTATTTAAATATTACCGGTGGCCAATCGATGGAGATAAAATAATAAGAATCATTACCATCATAAGGATTTTGAGTACATAGACAAATTATCAGTTAATATTCATATTCGTATAACAAATGTCTACACTTTGATAAAAAAATAAAAAATACAGATACTGCTAATTAGTAGTATCATACAGTATTTGGGGTTATTATAAACATTTCTCGTAAGTTCCTGGTAAAGATTTCAAGTAAAGTTTATTTTAAATTAAAAAAGAGACACATGAAACAACAAATTCCGTTTACAAGGGAAAATAATAGATGTTTCATTTACCTTTAGAAACATTTAATTTGTCCTTTCTTTGAAGTCGGGCATTAAATTAATAATACGGGAGTTACAAAACGATCAGATTACCCCATTGGTAATAATTCGTGTGATATTATAATCTAAACACAAAAAAGGCAAAGTACTTCTAGACTCCGGCTTTTGGATTGGTTCAGAATGTCAGTATTATTACTTCATATGTATTATTACCTATCCTTGGTGTAACACATCACAACAATGAGTAAATTAATGTTTGTCATGTATATATCAAAGTAGATTTAGCGTAAATGATTGTGTTTTCGATAACGTAATTCGGGATAGTGATTCAGGCAGGGAACTCTCTCTCCAAACACAACTGCTTTTGACAGTGGCCGTTCCGATAACCTGTTTCTGTAAGGTAATTCGCACTTTAGTATTTATAGTTTTATTGCAAACTCAATTTTCATTTAACTCGCAAGACTAAATTTCATACTTTATTACATTAAATTAAGAAAGCACATACTGCTATAAATTCATAAACTAATTTTAAATCTATCAAGTTAAAACTATAGCAATAGAAGGATTTTTAAAATTTCTCTATGGAAATATACAGATGTTGCTTATATCATGGAATCAAATGTACTATTTATGCGAATGGTTTGTTTAATATCTACGTCTGAGTGTGTTTATTTTAACACTTCCTTAAATAGCCGGTAAGGAAGTTTAGTATTAGTGCAATTAAATGTAGTAAGATAAGCGTATAAAAACTTTACAGTATTACCTAAAAGCTACAAAACAACTTAATTCCATGTGAAGAGTTGTCAAGTCCGACAATAAATTTATAAAGTAACATTAATACGAAAAACTCCTAGTAAACCTAAATTTAACCACACCACTGCAATCGAGGTGAAGTAATTAATTAATATATACTCTTTTTTAATCCAATTGTATGGAATACCACAAACTAAAATATATTATTAAATTTGAACTTTACAGACTTAGAAATACTAAATAAATTAAAACCTTTAATTAAACATTTAAATTATAAAAGGCAGTTTATGTCAATTTATTAATATGCAATTATTTTGAACATGACAAACTAGTAATGTAATTAAATAATTTATTTGGTAGAAATTTATTATACAATATTTTGTGAATATTTTATCGTCTTGTATGTAAGTAGAGTATAAATTTAAATATACTTTGTGGTGATGCAATACGTAATTTATTTATCCTATTAATGTAATTAAAATATTTTGTTATTAAAATGTCACATTATATTTGACAAATAAATTAACGTTTAAACATTATTTTTTCAAAATATAAAATATTTTACTTGTTTCCTTTGATCTCTCAGTTAAAGGTTTTAATTTATTTAAAACTAGTTATTTTAAAAGGGGATCGTATCTCAAAGTCAAGGTAATTGAAAAAAAGGTAATTAATTTCGAATGACACTGCACTTGACCTTCTACTTAACTGAGCTCTCTTATAACTGAAACACTTTAAACGTACAAAAGGTTTGGTTTATAATTGATTAATTTATAAAATAAATAGAATTGTCACAGAACAAATAAGTGTTGGTTAATTGATTATACATAAACATAAACATAAACAAAATTAATTAAAAAATCGTTTTGATATTATCTTTTTCAATAGTGGAAGAAATATGACCTGTTTAGTTAAAATATTACATATGGATAAATTGTATTTTAATATTACTTTCCTCTTTTTGCTGATTTTGATTATTTTGTTTCTTGATTAAATTAATAGTAGGGTCTATATTTGTAGTTGTTAGCTATTAAATACGTTTTTGAGGTCTTTAGTTCTTATTCAATAATTGTTCATGAAACTTGGTTAAGTACTGTACGTGCACATTCCTAGCTTAAACAAGCAGCGGAAGAAGTGTTAGTAAAATATTAGGAGTAAAACTTTACATCTACTCAAAATCAAGCTTAAAAGGTTAAAACTGGAATAAATCCTAGGATAATTATAATATTAAATAGAAATTAATACAGGAGTAAAAAGTTTTAAGAACGTGCATTGTCGTCATGAACAATTGTAGCGGTTAATTCATATTAACTGTGAATAACTAACATTTCACGCAATAAAAACGTGTTAATTTTTAATATGAGAAAACTAGTAAACTATAGGATGGAATCATGTATTTACTGCACATTCTAACCATCTTATTGCATTACAAGGGGTTTTTGCAAACATGAATACATTTAACTATTATTGTTAAAGCTGCATATCAGTCACGTGAAGATGTGCTTACATGTAAACATATCCTGACAGTGACAAGTTACTTGTTGTCATAACTTTAATTCTCTTCCTCTGCTCCAAGCAAAATCAAAATTAACATTAAAAGCTGTTTTTGTTTAAAGAACCTTGTTTTTAACATATTTTTAGAAAACCTGTAAAAACGCATTTTTCTACCACCTAAAATGTATTTCAAGCTGAATATAAGCATGGTTTGGTTCTTAAGTATTGAAAACATTAATACGAAAGTAGTACACTTATACCTTTACGAAATATATATTGCAAATATTTATTCAATTTCCTTGATTAAAAGGTTTATTTTCATATGACTCGATTACATGAGTTGAAAAAACATATTTTCGTTTCATCAGAAAATATAAATATTTAAAATACTAATCTTTCTGTCATTTACTTAAATATCCCTATAGTAAGCCATCTAGAATTAATAATTGTATAATAATTTCGATAGAGTTGTGTTTAAGGTTGGATTATATATGCAATAACTTGCCACAAGAAATATAAGTAACATATATTTTGTACATAACGTCACAAAAATAAGTGGTCAAAGTTTGAGGCGAGTACAGTGAAAAGTTAAATAATCATTTATTTTCATTCAAGAGTAGCTAAACAAATAGCTTGAATAGGTATTAATACAATATAAAAATATATTAAGCTTACACTATAAGTTATCATAATATATTATCCGATATTAATAAATTTGGCGAACTTTGTTGGTACTCAGAGATTTCAACGCAGCTAACACAGAGACTTGGACGGGTTCCAAAGTCAATCGTCTGAAGTTATCTTCTTCTCTGTTCAATGATCACTTCTTCATATTTTATAGTTAACGCCCTTATTGATTTTCGAATGTGCTACATTATTCTCAGTTCCACAAATGTTCCAAAATGTATCAGTTGCCTAAACAATTATTTAAAACATTTTAGAAAACCTCATTGTGTCAAATGTTATATTTATTTAGTTTAATCAAGTCGAAAACAAAACCAGGATGATTAATGTTCTATTACGTCTGCTTGTTTATTTGTTGTTTTTTTTTAGATAGTAAAATGATGCAATGTTACATAAGTGGGAGGTTGTTATGTCTGCTTGTATAAAGTACATATGAAAAGATCCGGTCATTTCCATAACTTTTTTTGATAGCATTACCTTCATTTTTTGATAGCATTAATTTTATTTTTTTGTTGTATCAACGCCATCAGAATTCTCCAGTTAAATATTTTATGTACGCTTTTAAGGGAAAGTGGCCCAAACCTCTCAATCAATAAAAAACCGGTATTATCTTAAAGTAATAATTTTGTTACAGACAACAATCTTACATATAATTTATAACCTGTTTTGTATTTATGACCGTCTATCATAGTTATCTATGCTGGTGAATTAAGTTCTTTAGTCAATAATTATACTTTGGTTTGAATACTACACTTCCATAAATGTTTACACAAGCATACAACTAGTAATTGCTTTGTTCAAACTAAAATTTAACGGATATAAATTAAATTTAACAGTACATAATATATTTAAATGTTTATAAGGTCATTACAAATATTTCACTTTGTGTTAATATATATTTTGTATGATACCTTAAATAACAGATTCAACTAACTCATCTTAAAACAAATACAACCATCCGAAAAATACAATTCAAGTCTAGTTTAATTATAATTTTAATCTATGTCCCTCCTTGTGTATAAGTAATTTTCAGTTACCGGAATTGTTATACACTGATTAGGTATTGTTGGCACCAATACGTCTGGTAACCGAACTAAAAAAAGTGGTAATTGTCAAATTAAGCTAAACTATTTTTTTTACTCAGAAGAGCTAGTACCCAAGGGGGTCACATAATATCGTGGAAACTCCGACTTCTGTAACGCCACACAACTTACCGAACGCCGCCCTTATCCGTGTTAATAGCATTCCGACCGGACTGTCCGACTGCTCGGTATCTTAAGGTTTAATATACAGATCTGTCTAAGAAATGTGAAATTGTATTGTAGCAATCATTTTTCTTGTCCATTTCGTCCAGGTTTTAAAAACATTACGAAACACAAAATATTTTACGGTACAATTTCTTGAATTTACAAAAATAAAAATAAATTACACACACACACACAGCACAGCACAGCTATGTGAGCACAATTTTGTTTGATGGTGGCTTATTACCTTCCAATCTACTCAATACTCATAACCTTCGTAAGATTAACATCAACATTTTAAAAGCATATTTTAAACAACATTTGCACAGGGTAAACACATGTACCTCACTTATTTTACGATTAGATATTTTCCTTCCACAAAAAATTCCTTGAAAATTTCAAGTAAAATGGCCAAAAAATAGATGTATGATGGTAAATATAGCTTTGAACGCCAGTAGGGTAGTGTGCCCCATCGTTCTTTGGAATGGTAGTAGGCATACGCTTAACTCTATTCATATCCTCCTGCCAAGTTTCAGTTCCACCGTTTTAATAGTTTTGGTGTCATAGGAATATTAAATACCATCTAGTTGGAGACTAAAGGATAGTTTGATCTGCAGTATACCGTCTCCCTGATATATGTATGCCTTCCATGTGTTTGCTATCATTCTACCAAAATGTAGCTCTGTCAACCCAAATGTAGGTACGACATAGTTAACATAAATATTTCGAAGACCAGGGGGTGGATCTCTAAAGGGTTTGTCGGACGGGAGAAGGCTTATGTTTTATTATTGTCAAATAGTTATCTTCCTACCAAAATCCATATCAAAAGGTCTATTAAATATTAATATCCATTAGAGTAATACAATTATTTTGAATACCAGTGTACCAGGGTCCTAAAATGGGTTTTCCCATGAGTTTATTACGTATTTTCTAAAAGAATTTCAACTCACAGTCTACTGGTTATGAAACAAGCAAAAAAATATAAAACCGTCCATCTTTATATACAAAATAGGAAAATACATAATTTACTACAATAAGGTAAAAGAATATCTTATTATCAAATGATTTAAATAAAGTGGAAGTACTGGACGTTACACGTTCTTTACATAATGATTTGACTTATTTAGCTTGATATATTTTCAATGGTACATAGGTGAAGCTCACTTACCTTCCTTTTAACACATGAAGGCTTGGAAAACTGCCAGCTTAATGAGATTGCGCTTGGCTTGCTTCCATTTCCACGGAATGTGAGGGCATAAATTCAACACGTATACCGAACTGCAATTACATATTCATAAACATTTTAATTTGCATTAATTTATTCCACCACCCATTGATCCAAGTTGTTTAAAAACTGTATAATAATATTTCAGCTCAAAAGATAACGTGTTATTTTATAATAAACTACGTTATAATAAATTTGTTTGTGGGTAGAGTAGATATAATTGTATAACGGTATATACTGTAACAACGATAATTGTTTATCTTAAGGTATTATGAGATGGTTGGGATTCTTTAGAAAATATTATTCTGAGAAGGTAACTTAAATAAATTTTTGTAGATTTTTATCAAGTACATGTTGTGAAATGCATGAACCAAATATAACTTGTGATAATAACGGAAACTAAAACCATTAAACATAAGTTCACTATTCACAATGGAATACTCTCTGCTAAGAACAAAATAATATACTTAGTGTAAAGATGTAGCTGACGAACTTGAGTGAACAAGGTTAACTACAAAATTCCACTGAGTAGTAAAGAGAAAACTGTTTTATATTATAATCAGCCCGAGCTAGATGTCAACTTTTAACCTGTCTTTAAAACCAGGCATAATAAATGTTTGTACTATACAACTATAGGTTGGAAATAATACCCTAACTTGGTCTACCTATCGCTTTAAAACTATGGGAATCATTAAAATATAAACTTATTTTCATTTAAAAAAGATAAGTTATTTTACACGCATTTTCCAAAGACATGCTGAAATAAAAAGTTTTTCTGCTAAAATACATACGTTACTAAGAGTAATTATAAGCATAGTACTAAATGCGTTCAAACCTACATTATTTTACACACGCGTTTAAATTAAATCCACCTTTGCATACTTTTAAAAATTCTGAAATATTTGATACTATTCCTGGAAAAAAAATCTTACTGAATTTAGTAGTGGATAAACAGCGGTTTAGCATCACTTCCGGCGCTTTTTCCCCATGTTATTCTTATGGGGATCAGTTTTTGGACCGACACCCGATCCCGCCTATAGAGCTCCCGCCTGCTGGCCTATATTAAATATACCCCTGCCTTAAATATATTGTCCCTCCTCTTTTTAAAAACTCTGGTGTTTTAATCCCAACTGCCGCCAAAACTTGGTGTTTTAATCCCAACTATTACGGTCGAACTGTCAACTGATTAAAACATCCGCTGCATGCACATCCGCCGCTTTCACGCGCAACACCATTCACCCACACTCTCCCGAGAGCGAAAGTGCGCTTGCGACACATTAACACACTAACGGATTGTTGCGTGACACTTTGACCACACTTTCCACTTACCAGTAATTTCCTGGAAATCCTCTCAATGTGAGGTAATTTCCAAATTGTAAATCGAGGTGTATATAAGGAGCCACCAACACCGTTGTTCTACACCAGTGACCTCGACCACCGGACGTCACCACACTCCAGCGACCGCGACCACCGGACGTCACCACACTTGTCACCACCCACATGACATCACCGGCTCACCGCACCTCCACGCCACCGACTCACCGCACCTCCGCGCCACCGCCCCCTAGGACTCTGTGAGTGTTAGCAACGGTGTGATGTCTTTAGGGACAACTGTTAATCCATAATTGAAATAGCCTAATATTTGTAAATCTCCAATTCACCATTTCCAAATGTGTATTAATACCTAAAATGTGTATGTAAAAAATAATATTGTATGACCAAATTGGAATTTTTTTTAATATTTGTAGTAATTAAACTGCAAAAATGTCTTATTTTAGAGCTAAAAAATATGTTTTTATTATTTAAAAAAGATAAAATTTTAAAATTTTCAACCAAGGATATATATAGAAGCCCCAAAATCACCACCCTCATTCCAACAAAAAATGTTGACCTGTGCACAGTGCTCCACGTCTTGCTCCAACAGAAGCAATTTAATCAGACACTATCGTAACATTCACAAAGTTATTCCTAATATTTGTAAAATATGTCATCAAATATTTGATAATACAAATTTTAAAATTCACATGCTAGAAAAACATAATACTTGTGATGTGTGTAAGAGAGTTGTTAAATGTCAAAAGAAACGCCACTACCTACGATGTGACAAACAACCTTACAAGTTGTATATTTTTAACGGTGAATCTGTGGAAGTATTAGACACTCTCCAATCTTGTCCTCTACCCATCAAATGGATTCTTATTAGGAGAGTAAAATTCATCAAACACTCAGTGGACAATAATGGTGATTTAATCATTGACAAAGAATGTATTGCTGATTTTCGAAGTTTAACTAATTTATCAATTGTGAAAGCACAGCTAAAGACTCAAATTGAAAATTCACTTTTAAAAATCGATACCTCCATGCACAAGTATCAAGCTCAAGGCAGTGGATGGATATATGACCGC
This sequence comes from Allygus modestus, assembly GCA_963675035.1. NCBI lineage: Eukaryota > Metazoa > Arthropoda > Insecta > Hemiptera > Cicadellidae > Allygus > Allygus modestus. The sequence continues at coordinate 429,090,634 of OY776112.1, read as the reverse complement.
ACCAAATACTGGCAGTTGCATGTTTACAAATATAAACCCCTAACTCCCAAATCATACATCCCCACGCCAGAAAATATAAAATCAAAACACGCTGTTTTAAATATTAAAAACACCGATAATAAATGTTTCACCTGGAGTGTTTTAGCAAGCCTGAATCCAAGGAATCGTAAAGAAAATGCAAATCGAGTAGTTCACTACGAACCCTATGAGGGCCAGTTAAATATGACAAATATAAAATATCCAGTAAAAATATCTGACATTGATAAATTTGAAAAACAAAATAACATAAGTGTTAATGTATATGGAATTGAAGGAAAAACAATATATCCACTGAGAATAACTAAACTAAATGGCAATACGCACGTCAACCTGCTGCTTCTAAAACACGGTCAGAAATCACATTACTGTTTAATTCGTGATTTTGATAAGTTAATGTTTAATTCTACAAAATATGACCATAAAAAATATTTTTGCAAGTTCTGTTTGCAACATTTTGGCACCAAAGATATATTGGAACGTCACACAACACACTGTAAAACCTTTGATGCCCAAAGAGTACAAATGTCTAAAAAAGATACACTACAATTTACGAATTACAAATATCAACTTAAAGCTCCCTTTGTGATTTATGCAGATTTCGAATGTTTTATAAACGGCGGCAAACACACGCCTTCTGGATTTGCTTATGTTGTGGTGAGAGACTCTAAAATTATTTACGAAGAGTTGTACAGCGGTGAAAATGTGATGGATGTATTTTTCGAAAAGTTATTTAAAACTTATGACTTTATTAAAAGTCAGATGGAAGTATATGTTCCCCTTGTAATGACTCCAAAGCAAGAGGCATCCTTCAAAAACTCTAAATACTGCCACATATGCCAACAGCTGTTACTGGGTGATAAAGTGCGCGACCATTGCCATCTAACAGGCAAATTCCGAGGACCCTCCCACAACGCTTGCAATTTAAACTATAAAGTAACCAAGAAAATTCCAATATTCTTCCACAACCTTAAAAACTATGATGGTCATTTAATAATGCAACACTTGGGAAAACTCAATCGCAAATTGAATTGCATAGCCAAGGACATGGAAAAATATATATCGTTCTCTGTTGATGATTTGGTATTTTTGGATTCCTACAACTTTCTGTCTCTTCCCTTAAGCAAATTAGCTTCCAATTTAAATACATTTAGATTTATAGACAATCCACTACTACAACGCAAGGGCGAATTTCCATACGAATACATGACAGGACCAGAAAAGTTTTTAGAGACCCTACCACCCATAGAGGCATTTTACAGCAGCCTAACTAAAGAATGTATATCTCCTGCGCAATATGAACATGCTAAAAACGTATGGAATCATTTTAATATAAAGAATTTAAAAGAATATCACGATTTATACCTTAAAACAGATGTGTTGTTATTGGCTGATGTGTTTGAGACATTTAGGGACTTGAGTTTAAAGGATTATAAACTCGACCCCGTCCACAAGTACTCATTGCCTGGGCTATCATGGGAGGCGTGCCTTAGAATGACTGGCATAAAATTACAGTTATTTAGTGACATTGACATGCATTTGTTTATAGAACACGCCATTAGAGGTGGTGTAAGCATGATTTCCACGCGCTATGCTAAAGCCAACAATAAGTACATGGGCGAACATTATGACCCAAATCAAGAAAGCACCTATCTTGTATACTTAGACTGCAACTCGCTATACTCTACAGCAATGTGCGAGTCGTTGCCCGTTGATGGCTTTAGATGGACAAACGAGAAAGATTATAAAGCCAATAAAAATGAAAACTTTGGATTTATTTTGGAAGTTGATTTAAAATACGATAAAAGTTTACACGATTTGCACAACGACTACCCGCTCGCACCAGAAAAAATGAATGGAAAATTAATACCAAACTTAAATGACAAAACCAAATATATTCTACATTATAAAGCACTAAAAAAATACGAAGAACTGGGTTTGGTAGTTACAAAATACCACAGAATCTTAAAATTCAGACAATCAAAATGGCTCGCACCCTATATTAATTTTAATATTGAAAAGCGACAAAAAGCTGAACATGATTTTGAAAAAGACTTTTACAAACTGTTAAATAACAGTCTCTTTGGTCGAACAATTATGAACCAACGCAAGTTTCGTGATATACATCTTGTAGATGAGTCTATGTTAACAAAGTATGTTACAAAGCCAAGATTTGACTGCAGCAAAAAGTTCGATAACAACTTGCATGCTGTGCATTTAAATAAATTAATTGTAAAGTTTGATAAACCAATATATTTAGGAATGACCATTTTGGATATCAGCAAAGTAATCATGTATGATTTCCACTATAATTATATGTCAAAATTTAAGAATAAAAAGTTCTTAATGACAGACACGGATTCTCTGATGTATTCTATAGTAACAGAGGACTTTTACAAGGAAATACAAAGCGACTTGGACCGTTTTGACACCTCTGCATACAGTAAAGACCATTTCTTATACTCTGATAAAAACAAAAAAGTTACGGGCAAGTTTAAAGATGAATTAAATGGTCAAATTATGTATGAATATTGTGGTTTAAGGCCAAAATTATACTCTTTCATTCCTCTACAGTGGTTATACGAAAAAGAAAAGCAAAATGAGCTAGAGGTTAAGAAGGCAAAAGGAGCTGACGGCGCCACAGTTAAACATCTCTTAAGACACCAACACTACTTACACTGTCTTGCAACCGGAGAAGATTACTACGAGAATGTTACAAGAATTAAATCCACAAACCACCGTCTGCAAACATTAACGATGAACAAAAAGGTACTCTCTTTTGATGACGACAAGAGGTTTATTCTAGATGGCATCAACACCCTTGCCCTTGGTCACTATAAAATTGGTCAAACATAAATCTGTATTTGCCATTATTCTTTGGCCTTTCCTTGTCTATTACAATAAAGCCATATTTAGACCTATCCCAGCACTGATGACAGAGATTTCTAAATTGGTTAAATGAAAAATCATTTCCCACATGATTGTTATACACATGTTTTAAATTTAAATCGTCTTGTTTAAATAATATTAGGAAATTAACATTGTCACGTAAATGTTTGTTTACTTTACTGTAAGATTGACACAAGTAAAAACTGCTAATATTTTTGTGTCTGCCCATTGAGAAAAATTGTGTGATATTTGGACTATTTATGTCGTCAAATACAACTATTGAGTGTGATTCTACATCATTTGGTGTGATTTCACAGTTTGAATATGTGTGTAATTTAACTTCATCACACAGACGGAATATTTCAATTATTTTTTTATATTTTTCTTGTTCTAAAGATTTGGATATTATATATAAATTTGTAAACTTTAATCCTTGTTTTTTTACAATTAAGTTATAAATTACAACAGTCTTCCCCGAACCACTGGGCCCTATTATAAGACAGCGAATATTATTAGGAAATAGGCCCAACTTCTTTGGTGTATTTTCTTTATGTGCAATTTTAAATTTGTTCTTTTGTTGAATAAATGACATTTTTTATATAATGGTGTATTTTCTTTATGTGCTATGTTTGTTAATTTTTTTATATAATAAAAATGGCAAAGAGAAAGTGTAAGAAGGGTAAGGGATTATTCTTAAAGCCATATAGAGGCCGTGGCTTGTTAAATACCCTTATAAACAACCTTCCTTTCCCCCTCCACCTACCTGGAAATTATAAATGGTGCGGGCCCGGAACTAACGTGCGTGAAAATTTAGCCAGAAATGTACCTCCAAAAAATAAGCTAGACTCTTATTGTAAAGAGCACGACATATTCTACATGAATAATCCTGATACAGCCGCCCGGAACAAGGCAGATATGAGATTAGCGGACCAGGCTTGGACTAGGGTTTCGGCAAAGGACGCCAATCTGGCCGAAAAAGCAGCAGCTTATGCAGTGACAAATTTGATGAAGGCTAAGGCAAAAATGGGAATGGGATTAAAATTTAATAAAAAAGATGGACAACTTTCAGCTGTTAGAGGCAGCAAGAGACGTGCCTCACTTTCGAGGGGTGTACCTAAAAAACGAGCTAAGAAAACTGACACCAAAAGTAAGAGAATGTGGAATTATTAATTTAGACAGTGACAGGGGCACACATTGGACAGCATATCGTAAAAATAAAGATGTTGTAATATATTTTGACCCTTTCGGAATACAGCCTCCAAAAGAGGTAATTGAATATTTTGTACCATCTAAAATTTACTATACAACTGATCAAATACAAGATTTAAACAGTTCCATTTGTGGAATTTTATGTTTATCATTTCTGAAAAATTTTAGTTTATAAAAATGGATTCATTTACTATAACATTCACAGGTACAGAGCCAGAGTTGAAGTCGGTGTTCTTTCCTCCTATAGAATTAAATGGTGATTATGTAATTGGGCTGGTAGATTTTCAAAGTTATAATTCTATATTTAATGTTAAAAAACCTCTAAATACTTTGACATATTACAAAATGCACAAAATTACAACCCCAAAAGGGGAGGTTACAATTGACGAATTAAACCGGGCATTAGATGGTAAAGTTGAAGTTATTATACAAAATAAAGTAGCATTAATTAATACAAAAGTCAAACTTATATTTCACAAAGGCCTAGTTCCAAAATTAAATAAACTTAAAGACACAAAATTAACTATAGACGAGGGTGAGGATGTGTATTATTACGATCACAAAGCTCCAAATTTAATTGAAATTGCTGAAGGTACATACGAAGTGTTTGAGCTTGCGAAGGAAATTCAAAAGCAACTCCCAGATTTTGTACTTATAGCCGATAATAAAACTATGAAAGCCACATTACATTCTGGCCATGTGTTTGATTTTACAAAACCGTGTTTAGGGTCTGAATTATTGGGATTTAAAGGATTTTCTACTCCAGATATTGCGTTTAAATCCGTAAATAAAATCAACATAAATAATGTAAATGTGATTAGAGTAAAATGTAATATTGCGAATGGGTCTTATTTAAATGGTGACAAATCACACACCATACATAGTTTTTACCCAGAAGCTCCTCCGGGCTACAAAATTATTGAGGTTCCCAGAAATATTATATACTTCCCTGTCAATAAGAGAAGTTTAGATGTTGTTAGCATTACATTTGCAGATCAACACGACAAGCCAATTGACTTTAATAAAGAAGAAACTACAATTACTTGTCATATAAAAAAGATATGAGAATTTACAAGAACGGGCTGAGTGTGCAAAATGCCAGGTTTCTGCGATCAATTGGGTTGAAGTTAAAATTTTCTATTAATAAAAATGGAAGATTTTCTAGACGTTGCAGGAAAATTCCAATATGATGATAGCCTGGTTAAAATTACAAATCACTCCTATGTTCCACACAACACTTTAGCAATAAATAATTCCGATGAAATTCGAATATGCATAAATAATCAAGATTTACTAACACTCCCATGTAGGAGTTATCTGTATATTAAAGGAGAAATAGAGAATCACGATAAAGGACATTTTATAAATAATGCATTTGCATTCTTATTTGACGAAATTAGATACGAAGTTGCTGGTAAAGAAATAGATATTGTAAGAAATCCGGGAATTTCCAGTCTTATGAAAATATTGTGCTCTTACAATAAAACAACTAAATTGTCAAATGTAGCATTTGATTCTGATGAAAATTTAAAAGAGTTCCATAAAAGCGGCAAGTTTAGTACTTGTGTCCCGTTAGAGCTGTTAATGGGTGTGTTTGAGGATTTTAATAAGGTTTTAGTAAATGTTAAACAAGAATTGGTGTTGAAAAGATCCAAAAACGACTTAAATTGTATATTAACAACATCTAATGCTCCAACTGGTGTCGATCCTATTCCTAAAATTACACTTAAATCGATTCAGTGGGTGATGCCGCACGTGGTACCATCTGATGGGGAGAAGCTTCAATTACAAAAGATGTTATTGCAAAATAAAAATTTGCAAATTGCATTTAGAAGTTTGGAGCTACACGAACTCTCATCATACCCCGAAACCAAGAGACACACATGGTCAGTTAAGACGTCTTCGAGTTTGGAGAAGCCCAGGTATGTTATATTTGGTTTCCAAACAGGTAGGGACAACAGTGCACGAAAAAGAACTGATGAATTTGATCACTGTAAATTGAAAAATATCAAAGTGTTTTTAAACTCTGAATATTATCCTTATAGTGATTTAAATCTCGACTTTGAAAATGGAGATGCCTCTAAAGCTTATGAGATGTTTGTGAGGTTTAGGGAGAGTTACTACAACACCGTCCCCGATCCTATGTTTAACAGAGCTGACTTTATAAATAAATATCCTCTAATTGTAATAGATTGTTCTAGGCAGAATGAATCAATCAAAGAGGGGGTTGTAGATATTAAATTAGAAATTGAAACTGCAGAAAACGTCCCTTCAAACACATCTGCATATTGCCTAATAATACACGATAAGGTGTTTGAGTATAATCCTTTGACAAATGAGATAAATAAAATGTAAATAAAATGAAAACAAATATTCAACAAGAATTGGTAGAGTCTGCAAAACAAATAAGAGAAAAATATAGGGCGTTAAAACGTGGTAAATTTCTAGAGGCTGAAGAGAGGTTCCAAACATTCCAACCGTTAATAGAGCCTTTGCAAGAATTAAAAAATTTAGCCACAAAAACAGAGAGGCCAGTTCTCCCAATGATTTTAGAAAAGACCCCGTCTAGAATACCAAGAATAACACAGATAACACCACACAAATTAGATTTTGGTCTTTTAGCATCAGACTATTTAGGAAATTACCTTAGTAGAAGTAGTATGACAGACACCACATATGGTATTAGGCGAGAAGGAAATAAATTTTTTATTGGGAATCAGGAAGTTCAAATTGCCAATGATGATGTTACAGTTGGAGAAAAAATTTATAAAGGGACAAAGGGATTGTGGGAATTGTTAACTTTAAAAGAACCCGTAAACTATAGTCAGGCTGATTTGCAAAATTATAAAGAGATTTTGGAAGCTACAAATGCACATTTAAAGGGTTATAAACCAGGTGCGGCGATGTCAAGTAATAAACACACTAAATATCTTAATATAATTAAACCCCTGTTTAAGACTGTTGGTGAAGGTTTAAGGCAGGTAACTGGTAATAAAATAGACTATGTTTATTGGGATGATCCTAATGAGCTTGTAGATAGGTTAAGACTGCTTTGGTTAAGCCGATTGGCGGGAAATTCTGGAGTGGATAATGAGATAGATTCTATCATAGAAGAATTGAGGGAAAGTGGAATTGTTTATTAAATAAAAAGATGATAGATAAATTTTATCGCATATATAACCCGTATAGTAAACCAGAAGCTAGAAGTTTTAAAGAAACTACTTTAAATCTAAAAGATGATTGTTGGAATGCTTTAAATTATAAAATTAGTAATGTTAAAGGTGGGGAGTTTACTGACGATGTATCGACTTTGGGGCAGACGTTAACCAGGAAAGGTGATGCTTTTGTACAAGGTAATACTAAATATAAGTTTTTAGAATCCAAGAATAATAATTGGAACGCTAATAAACGCAAAATTACTAATGTTAAACGAGGTGAAAGCTCAACCGATGTACCCACATTAGAGCAAACTTTAATAAGAAAAGATGGTGTCTTTGTACAAGACAAAAATAATTATGAATTTTTGGAATCGGAGGGAAATGTTTGGAATGCCAAAAAGCGAAAGATTAGTAATTTGTTGGCTGGTAAAGAAAGCGATGATGTTGTAAACGTCTCTCAAGTACCAAAAATGGATCTAAACTTTTGGGATTTTAATAATAAAAGGCTAGTTCGTGTTAAACCCGCTGTTGATGAGAACGATTGTGTTACAAAACATCAGACTGTGACTTTAGACGGTCTTAAATTTGATGGTAAAAATAAGCAATTAACAAACATTTTACCTGGGACATTGCCAAATGATGTGGCTGTTGTTAAGCAAATATTAACAAAAGGTGAGAAAAGCATAATAAAACAGGGGGATAAATATTATAATGTATTAACATTAGATAGAGATATGTGGGATGCAGAGGACAAATTAATAAAGAATGTACCTGAAGGCAAAGATAGGAGTGATGTTTGTTTAATGTCGCAGGTTTTGAGGTATGACGATAATATTAAAACTTTTAGACAAGACAATATTAAATTTGATATTTGTTTAAAATCACACGCATTAAGGTTTAACAATAAAACTAATAAATTTATGCAAGACAATAATGAAATCGATTTGATGATGTACAATCCTAAATTGTTGGTTGCAGACCCTACGTCTTTAAGCGGATTTAAGACTTTAGATGGAGGGGCATATTTGCCAAAAAACTATGTATATCAAAGAATGAGTGATGGTATGTTAGTTGGTAGCAATGGAGGTGTTTTTGAAACGACAGAGACTGGCAGATACGTTAACATTAAAAATAAAGAATAAAAAATGGAAAAAATTGCTTACGAATTGCATAAGCCCGCGAGAAAGAACTTTGTTAGAAGGTCTTTTAAGGTGTTGGGTATAAACGAAACTGTTCAAATAGATTTAATAGATATGCGGAATTATGCTAGAGAGAATTCTGGGAATAAATATATTTTAACTTTAATAGACACATTTTCTAAAAAAGCTTATGCTGCTCCACTAAAGAATAAAACTGGATTAGTAGTCACAGAAGCTATAAAAACTATTCTCCCAAAGGGAGTTAAAAATATTCAATCTGATAACGGAAAAGAATTTTTTAATGAACATTTTACCAAACTAATGAAAATTCTAAATATTAATCACTACCACACTTACTCTACAACTAAGGCGGCTATTGTGGAAAGGTTCCAGAGAACTTTAAAGAATTGGTTGTATAGAGAGTTTAGTGCACAAGGGAGTTACAAGTGGTTGGATTTACTTCCAAAGTTAATAAGGATATATAATAATAAAGTACATAGATCCATAGGGATGAAACCTAACCAAGTAAGTGCTAAGAACTCTAAAGACGTACACGAAAGGTTAGCATCTAAAGTACAAGTTAAAAAGCCAAAATATAAGGTGGGTGATAGTGTAAGGATATCTAAATATAAACATGTATTTAGTAAAGGATATACCCCCAACTGGACGGGAGAGCTTTTTACAATAGCAGAAGTTAAGAAAACAAAGCCTGTGACTTATATTTTGAAAGATGAAAATGGCAATATAATCAAAGGAGGATTTTATACAGAAGAATTGTTAAAGACTAAATATAAAGACATGTATTTGGTAGAGAAGGTAATTAGGAGGAAGGGTGATTTATTATATGTCAAATGGCTCGGGTTCCCAAGTAGCCAGAACTCGTGGATTTCTGCAAAGGATGTATTAAAATGAATTTTAGGGTCAAAATATGGCAAGAGTCAAAACGGAAATTAGGGTGCAAAAGTCAGTAAATAGTTGGCAGTTTTAATTCAACCGTAATAGTTAATTTTGGGAAATGTAAGTGAAATTTATTAAAACACTTGCCTAGGACAATAACATATCCAAATTGCAGACAAATCGGACAGTAAACACCAAAGATAGTTTTTTAGCCTGAATTTGAAAATTAATTTTTAAAAATATAGAGGAGGGATGGGGATGGGGACAATATATTTAAGGCAGGGGTATATTTAATATAGGCCAGCAGGCGGGAGCTCTATAGGCGGGATCGGGTGTCGGTCCAAAAACTGATCCCCATAAGAATAACATGGGGAAAAAGCGCCGGAAGTGATGCTAAACCGCTGTTTATCCACTACTGAATTTAGTATTAAAAAATACTAAACAATAACATACTGGTTGCTTTATCTATGCAATAACTAAAACATTTTCTCATAAAGCAAGAAACATTACGTGAGCTGGTTTATTTTACGTAAATAATCCCTTTGAAGTTAATTAAAAACGTTGCTAGCGGAGCAACGAGCGAGAGTGGAGATCGGGTAAAAAGCCACTCATTACTGACAAAGGGCATTTACATAAACTCATCTTTAGTTCTTGCCATTCCGAAACATAATTACACGAAAGTTTCCTTGCTCACTTTATAGTTAATTATATTCAACTACCTCTGCTGTGCAGTTTAACCCATAGTAACACTATATTTCAATATTATTTTGTTTATTTACCATCAGTCAGTCAATCAAAACTACCACAAAAAGGTTCATCTGTGTAACGTCATGTGTTCTGTTTCACGCAAACACTCCTTACCTGTTTGAGCTGATATTTAACATTTAAGTAATTAATATATATATAAGGGATACAGAAAAACCCAATTTAGTTTTAAATATTTCCAAGGGCTCCGCCCAACGATTCTTAAATGTTATAATGAATTTTTTTTGGTAATTTGGTTTAAAAGATGAGTTGATTGGTAAGTTGTAATAATTATTATTATCATTATTAAAAACTTGTTAACATGTTAACTACACAATGCAGCACACACGAACACCGCACCCCAAAGGTGAAGCTGGGAACTATTACAAATATATATAAATAATTAGCATGATACGTGTTGTTACAACTAAACAGTATAAATAACAAACGTCTTACAACATTATAACGTATATTTACACTTATACTGTACTTGCATACAAGACGGTAAATATACACAAAAGATGGTACAAGGCGATCGATTTCAACCAGATACACCAGTCATCGTCAGGCCCAATCAGAGATTCTCTGATTGGGCCTGATGATGACCGGTGTGACTAGTTGAAATCGATCGCCTTGTACCATCTTTTGTGTTTATTTTCTGTCTTGTATGTAAGTACAGTATAAGTTTAAATATACTTTATAGTGTTGTAAGACGTATTTTATCCATCCTGTTTAAATATATATAGTACATACTATTATAATTTAGTATCATAGTATATATATATATAGTATTAAATAGATCCCGTTAACCTGTTAAATTAATTAAGAATTGTAATATTAGAGACCTATTCGTTTTCTTACTAGCCTAATAATGACCTGTGTGACGGGTCAGCATCGATTGCCTTTTACCATATTTACCATAGTTTGTATAAGCAAAGTGTATATGCAAGTATACGTAGCATTTCGTATAACTATTTTATTACATCCTTCTCTACAGTAAAAGTTTATAGCATGACAGGATACATGTCAGTGCATATTTCATTAAATGATCCTACATAGGGGTTAGTAGAACTTGACATGAACCAACCTGTTATATCTAGTTTGCGTTAGAGTATATGACTTTACAGTATAGTCTAACCTCAGAATATAGAAATGAAGAGCCTAGTATAACCTAGTATTAAGTGACTAGGTATGGTAGCAGTTGAAGATCTCGTCTCGTAGTCTCAGGTTCCCAGACGTCTCTATGCAATATATTGTGAAACACAATTAACGTAGAATATTACCGGAAATGTATGTCGATTTGTAGACAGTAATTTTTATCTAAAAGAAAAATTTACAATTAATTTTTAATTGGTCACAGTCGAGTAAGAGGGGAAGAACAGGTTTTTAATGTCAACATTCAACTATGAGAAACAAGAGAGAGTGCTTTTTACATAGCGAAGAATGATAATAACGGGATATTTTAACTAAATTTGCATTTAGAATAGACTTTCCTTGTCTGGCCTGACTTTAACATCGATATTTCTACTCGAGCCATCCGATATGGTATCAATATAAAATTAAAACCTCAAGTTTCCTAATTAAATTGGTTATTTTTTTAAGAACTTTTAGTTAGTTGCTTCCTTTTCTTTAAGCTTATTGGAATTCAACGGTTAGCAAAATAAACCTTTTATTCTATAGAACACCCACTTTTGATTGACTTTTATAATTTACTTTGAATACATTTACAACTATGCTGTACATTAAACATCCATTTCTTTACACTAAACAAAAAAAAAACTTAAATTTAGGAATAATATATATTTAAAACTAATACTTGCAATAAACCATACATTGAGTCGTGGACATTAAAGAAGAATTATTGTTTGTAAGTTAAATATAAAACTAAAATAAAATTGTATTCAGTCAGGCGTAATTGTTTTAAAACAACATGGCAGTGATACTGATATCAGCCCATATGCTATTAGCCTAAAGCCGACATTTAAAAACAAATAAAACTTTCCTTTGTATGTCATCGTTGCCTTTCTTGTACGTTAGACCCTTCTAAAGGAGAATATTTGATATTATATATATTTTTAATAACAACTCTTTTTGTTTTATCAGTTTTTTTATTTTTCCATTTGAAATTTTAGGCTTTGCTAGGGAACGGTAAAACCCTACTATTGTTAATATCTAAGGTTAACAAATTATTTAAAATCATTATTAATTGATATCCTCATGACAGATGGCAGCTGTATCCACTATCGAATCGTCCCAACATTTTCTAGTTTTAACTTTTAATTTTATTCACTCTTATTTGATTTTAAATATGTTTATTTGGTTTTTCGCTCTTAATGTTTTAACATGACTACTATATAGTCATTTTATAATTTGTGTTTAAAGGCCTATTTTCATTGGACTGTGATTTGGTTTTTTCCTTTTAAAACATTCTACAATGTTGGAAAGTGCTAGGAGGAAACATTTGGATAACTGCCCTTTATTAGAGCTCACAGTGACTTGTATTTTGTAGCTATAGTTCAAGTTACAAAACAATAAAAAAAAAAAACAGCGATAACATTTGTTGATACTGCAGTCAAATACATAAATAAACCAATTACTTAATAAAATAACATATATTACTAGTATAATAATAAGCACTAACAATCGATAGTCCGGTTGCATTTTCAATGGTAAATACGAGTATTAAGAATCCGAAAGATCAAACATTTACAAGTATGTAGCTTTTAGTTATTTATTCATACACTTATCTATCTATAGTATAAATTGCCTTTAACTATGAGTTTAAACTGCGTTTACTGAATCTACCAGCAAAACAGCAGACCTACGAATAGGGAAGTAAGGGAATGGTAGTCCTACGTAAATGTGTTGCCTGATAGTCACCAAATTGATTTACCTGCTGATAATATGATCTTAAAATAACAAAATAGAGATTTTGCGATCGTAGACAAAACGATACGTAACTACGTATCGTACAGTAATGTACATTTTAATATGCATGAACTATTTTGAATACCGTACGGACTAATGCAGGCCATCATAAAATAATACTACTTTCAAATTGTGTCTACTAATTTCCTATACCACTGTGAATATTACGTATAACTACTTTTTAAATTTTATTAAATTGGTAAGTAATATCATACAAATTACGAACCATTTATGATTGATTAGTTAGGTAATGAGAAATCGATTTTAGGTGAAGACAAATCCGTAAATTCCCATACTCGGCGTTGTCTTTGTATATCAGCTGTTTTACTATTATAAAGTTCTTAATATACTTTACATGAGATAATTATGGACCTGCACTGATTTACTACTGCTTTCATGACTTTGTAACCGTCAGATGTATCATATTAAAGATTATTCTTTAACTTACGAATAATCTAATTGTTGTGGTATGCTGTATCACCTGTAGGCACTAACAACACAGCTAAACAAAATTAGTAGGGATTGTATTTACCAGTAACACAATATTAGCCGGAAGTGTTTCCATGATATTTATGTTAAAGTTTACAAATATTATGTTTTATCCTTTAGCCAATAACTACTGTTTTTACTATCTGCTGGATAGGCTTTTATGTTTCGCACGTTAGATACACGTTTTACTGCAAAGGATAAAGATCCCAAGTTTATTTTTTCTAATACTTCCATGGCTGTACTATCTGAGGTTTATAATTATTGATTTATCTACTTCGTTTAAATTAACACTTATTAAATAAAAAAACTTTCCTCATTGTTACAAAGGACTTTACTCCGTGATGTTTATTTACTCTAGAGTTAAACCCCATATATCCAAAAAGCCGCCTGATAATAACAGGATTTTTATAATAAAAGAAAATTGTAATGTACATGAGTGTAATAGTAAAAAAGGCATAAAATAAAGTAGTCACACTTTTATGTTTAATTTACTACTTTTAAAGACTCGAGTTTAACGAACTTATCTTTTAACGAACAAAAGTTTTACTATAATCATATAATCTACACTACTGCTTAGTACTTTGTGTGGTTCAAAAACTAAAAATGCTATGTAGTTGTATCAGAGTTAATACTCACTTAACTAATAAACTTATTCGTATATAATTTGCACGGTATTTATGTTTTTGTATGCATAACTTTATGGCATGCAACACAAATTAAAGTTACATGAGAGCCGTGACACTTGATGCTGCCGCGCAGTGTTGCTTTTTGTCACGACTCATTTTGTATGTGTTTTTCTACATCGTCATTTTATGTTGTTGATCCAGCTGGCCGTGGCCTTTAAAATTTGTGACCCCCGGAGTAACGGTTGACTTAAGAGCAGGGACATTGAATGGCGTCAGAAGCTCAAGTTTGCCGTTGGCAATAATTTTCATTCTAAATTGTCCAAGGATGTTTTTCCATAAGTAAATCCATTTGTTTGATGCTTCTTTAAAATTCCGCCCCTATGCTCACGGGTAAACACACGGCTGGTTAGTTCATTAGTTTCAATAATAATTTCCACTTTGCCTGACTGGCTGACCGAACATTTTGCAAGTTTCTTTTAGGTCAGAAAAATGTCTATGAAGGTTCAAGGTAGTTTTTATTAAACAAAAAATAATAAAAGGAATTCGCCTTCACAATTTCACTGGTTTTTAGGGGAATTCCTCAGTGCCATTCCTAGGCTAACCAATGCCTGTTTGGCTAGGAGTACCAGTCATAGGCCTAAATGTTTTCTTGGCCAGAATAGTGGACCCAGTTTGTGTTTTTTGTGTCCCTCAGATACCAACTCAACTCCTCACCACACATTTTTGTGATTTTATTTTGTTGAAATGTTTGAAAGGGAGGTTTAGTCAGCCACAGACAAGTAGCCTAGATTTGGTTCAACTTTCAGTAAACACTGCAATTTTTCTAATAAAACAAGGTCTGCCTTCTATTTAACGTTTTTCCTATGTAAAGTAAATATTTGCTCCAAATTTTCTGTTAATTATAATCTACATTGTATAAAACATTTGGAAGTGAATCTGTCCATAACTCCTGAGGTATATTTTGCTGGTGAAATTGTCTATAACCTGTCCATAGGTGAATCGCTCCATAGCCATCGTTAACTACAGTTTATGTTTGAACTTCATTCTGGTGGACCCATCCTTGCTTATTATTATTTCCAACTTCTAATGGACTGCTACTTCATCGGAACAATTTAATTAAACACTTTTAATATTTTCTAGTGAACAATTTTTTTTTAATAAATTTAAATTGTTATTATTTTGCCCAAGCTTACATTTAGCCTCTTGAAATATTTAAACACCGTTTAACATTGTTAGTTGTTAATTTTGACTTGCCCTTCTGGTTTTAACTTTCGGTTTTTATCTGAACAATTCCAAAAATAAATGTATCAAATAATAAATATAAACAAAAAATCAATGATGTCATGAAATTTTGTTCTTCTTTGGTGATGTACTGGAACTTTGCAACTTGTGTGTGTTTATGGTTATTAATTATTTATTTACTTTTCTTGTGTCATGAAGTCATTTTCATATCTGTGTTATTTATTGCTGTTTGTTATATTTCATTTTTAGTGCATTTTTCACTCAATAAAGGTCACTGAACGTATTTTTACTTACACTGGTGAGCAGCCTTTTTCGCGTCTGACTTGTAAAGATTTTGCCGAATTCTGTTACTGTTAACTACTGTCAACTGTCATTTCCTTTTAACTTGTTACTGAGAGAATTGCTTGTATTAAAAACAAATTGCTCAAATTATTTACAAAGAAAAGATTAATTGTTTAAACTTGAAAAGTTATTAACTTGAGTCATACCGTGATCGACCTTATTGTACATCAGTTCTTTTTAATTATTTACGTTGGCCAATCACTACTACAGTTAGGATGTGTATAAATAATTTTTTTTTTAGCTGAAGAGCCCTTTGACTGTGATATAGTTTTCTTTTTGTTTATATTAAAATTTTGAAACTTAGAAAAGGTTCTTGTTGATCCTTAGTGGTGAATGACCATACATTTGTAGGACTTGTGCATATTTTTTAAAGGATATTGATGTATCTGATTAATTTATTGATGTAAAGGTTTTTTGTCAGGTAATTACATCTGTTTTTCTCATTTTGGTGTTAGATTCTGGAGTTACCCAAGGTTTTTAACCGGAACCCCTCCTTCGTCTCTTGGACTGTTGGCACGCTTCCTGGTTGTTAGATTGATGGGCCAAGGGACGGAGGAGTGCGGTTTACATGTATTCTTCTAAATACAGTATGGAAACAAGAGCGTTAGTTAATTTCTATGTTAAAAACAGAAACACAATAATAATTTCTATTTTGTTTATTTTTCATGAAGATTTAGTTTGATTTTTTTTAACGTTTAAAAATAAACTGTATCAGTAAAATATTTCCCCTGTTTGGGTGTTTTGTTTGTTCGTAAAACAAACAAATATTTATATCATTGTTTGTAAGGTAATAATAATTGAATTATTTCGGCATTCCTTTAAAAATATAATTTCCTTTTTTGCTTAACCCATTTATAAAACAGAAAGGAAAATATTGTCAAGAAAAAAAAACAAGTAACTTATAAAACCTTCCTAAAGTGTAAACCTGCCGAAAGTGAAGGATTTATAATAATTTTAAAAGTCTTGCAAAACATTATATCACCTGTTTAAATATGATATAAACGTTCCTACACATGCCAAATCTCGTAGAAACAGAATAATAATAAAATCATTTTATGAAAAACAGCTTATATTAAATAAAAGAATCGCTAAACTGTATACGATCGAACATAAGCAATTTAACAGTCTAAAACATGTTGTGTTTACATAAAAATACACATTATATATTTTACAATACGTTAAAATAATTTACCATCAATGATAGTTATTAATACTAAATATTATATATATAAATATATATATATATATATATATATATATACCATATATGTATATATAACATATATATATATATTAAATATATATATATGTTAACTAACCGAATGTTACAAATACATAGGTTAGTGGAATTTTATAAGAATTTGTTGTCCCTCAATTTCAGAGAATCTCAAGAATATTGGAAGGATGCCAACTTACCCAAAGCCGATTACTTTGCTGGAGCCGATGTCAATATTAGATACACTGACTTTGTGCTAAAGAAAAAAAACTTGTTACATTTAATACGCCAATAATAAAGCATATTAAAGTTTTTCTTATGTTAAAATTTGAAATAGTTTGTGTAATATTCATTAAATAATGACATGTTACTGACGTGTGTGTTATTTTATTCCTATCCCAGTAGTCAATCACTCAGTACATCACTTTCAATATAAACGGTCATATAACTGTTGTGCATTGAATTGTTACCATTAAAAAAAACACTTTCTGCCTATCCCATTGTCCTTAACTTATGATTTAAAAATATAAAAAAACCAGCTGCCCACCACCATAGGACAATGGGCCTGTGAAGCGATCTAAAGACAACAGGGTACCATAATAGTAAATAATAACATGGAATACAACAAACACTTTATCATGATAAATGCAAAAAATACAAGCGCATATGTTTTTTTGTTTTAATTATAGCCATTTTGTATAGGCATATTGGTGACGTTTATGACCGTGCATATATAAAGATGAATAGAGTAAAAAGAAAAACAACTTCTAAATAAAATGTAAGGTTTTTAACTGACCATGCCTTATCTATTAGAACTAATATATTTCAACTTATCAATACCAAGATAGAAACTATTAACTAATACCAAGATTAAATTTAAATTTATTTTTTCTCATAATATTAACAAAACTGTTAGAATAATGCAATAACTCTTATTAAATCGTTATAACTGTTGATTGAAACGCGTGTAAAAATATGGTGATGTAAATATGATTATGGTGAAATTTGTTCCGTATTGTATAACATATTATATTTTTAAATAGTTAAATTATTGGAGATACAATAAATTATTAATATAATGACAGGATGTAAATGCCATGATATACACTTATATTCAAATTAAAAATAATTACAATGCTCTCACTCCTAAACCTTCTTCTATATAAAGCAACAATAAAATAAAGATTAAAAACATTTATAAATAAACAGGGTCAAAGCTGTGTTTGATTCCGTATTTCAAATTCCAAAATGTAATCGTACACAAGTCAATGCTAATCGGGTATAACGAATAATGTAGCAAGACTTTAATTAGAGTGAATCAATTTTTGAGTATAGTTTTACGTAAGACTGTTATTCCAGTTAGTGCTCCGAAGTGATCGGGGTACCCTAGTCGGTGAGGGCCTATCCTGCCGGCTGCAGCGAGCCTGTCCTGAGGCTGGACTAAACCCAAAGTCTGTATTATTCATAGTACTTCTCCTTGTTAACTAAACTCTTCGATTTATGTGAGGTATTTATTTAACCGCGACTGAAATGTTATGTAAAGTATTTATATAATTTGGAAGACATTTTTATCCGTGTAGGATGATTAATAAAAAATACTGTGTAAGTAATTCAAAAACTAATCTATTATTTTAAGTTGTAGTATGTACATTTATTTTAGTTAAATAAACATAATTTATGCATTATTTAAACCATAATATTCTCCGCAGTTTTTAAAGAAGCTATTCGAATATTTGAATACAAATTTAACCCGCAAGGTTATGTAACAGGACAGACAGTGGTTGAATAAGATTTAAAATTTACAATGAACAATCCAAATCGGAAATGCTTTTGATATATATTTTTATTCACAACCTAAGGAACTTTAAAACCTAAAGGATATTAAAAAAAATTATTGTTATTGCGGTGAATACAAGTACATAAACAGGAAAATTAAATTGTTCATCATACTGAATTAGAAAAATAGTAACACCTCACCACCACTGACCAAACTTCAGGATTTTTAAGAAAACAAACATTTAGCTGTGAAATTATTCAATCCCATAGTTAACTTAGAAAGTTTTAACTAAGTGTATTAAGTTTAATTTAGACCTACGGAATGAAGTGAAAATGCTTTCAAGGTATAAAAAGAAACACACTTTTGTTATATTCTTATTAACTATAAATGAATAAAAATATAAAAAACTAGAAACCAATAATAAAAAAGAAAGTCATTTAATGACAAACTTACCTTAACATGGCATATAATTAAGTTTGTTAATATTTAATGATTTTAATATGGGATTTAAAAATAAGTTTTGATCATTCTATACGAAATCCACCTGAATTTTGTTCTCTAAATAGTATGCAAAACGTCACTTTATTGTCCTAGGACCTAAAAAATCAGCTGTGATTTTTTTAAGTCCTAGGACATAAAAAGTCAGCTGATTGCTTTATCTGTACATGATAGATGCGTTCCTTACCACACTTTATAAAAAGTATTGTTTGTAAATAACAGAAATGTAAATACTGTATATTACTTACTTTGTAAACATAACCTCAAAAACACAACTTTATAGTGAAAATTTTTAACGATTAAAAGTCTAATTCCTCAATATGACAAAAAACGTTGATCATCACTCGGAGCAAAAGTGTCTTTTTGGTGCTTAATCGTTCTAAAAAGAGCCAATTTTTCTCCTAGGAATGAAAACTACTTTACCATATAGAACTAGTATGTTGACCAGCCCATCTTATAAATACCAATCCAAAAAAACTAATGTTTAATATAAAATAAGCCATATTTTTCCTACAGTGAAAAACTATAGTATAATTTTTATCTGAATAATGCTATTATAAAATACAATTTTGATTTTTTTTATTGTAAAATATAAATGAATAGAAAAAATACGAGTTTACACTTTTTTCTTCTGACAAAAAAACACACAAATCTAGCGGAAGTATTTAAGTGTGTGGGAGTACGAGTGTTAGTGTCAGTATGTTTTATATGACACTCAGACTGTTACAGAGAAATATGACCGCAATAACCCACGGTGTGTTTTGTGTTACCTTGAAATAGTGCCGACGAAATTAAAATTTGGAGGTTGAAAATTATCTCAAAAACTGATAAATACGAAACAAACAACCATGCCACGAAACATTGCGAAAGTTATTTATCATGTTACATAAATATTATTTAAAAGCAACATTTATGTCGATCTGTAAAATAATCTTTTAATAAATCAGAAAAATCGTTATATATTTTATTCATTCTACATGCGTATTGATTTCGTGTATCATTGATCAATACGAAATCAATTTCGTATTTATTTGATATTAGGATAAAACTGGTCCCGAAACTAGTAATCTTTTGAACTAGTGGATTGATGACGACAAGGTACGTAACTTTTTTTAAGTGTATATTTTACTTGGCTTTTTTAGAGTTGAACATCTTATTATTTGTGGCAATAAACTAAAACTATAATTGTAGACATTTGAAGCTGCAACTTTTCATTAAGGAAAATTAAAACGTTTTTACTGCAAACAAACTTAAATCAATAACTTAATCTATTTGATATTATGAATGCAGTTTTTTTTTAATTGGATAACTTACAAAAATTCGGTCAAATTTCAAACTGATAACAAAGTACATAAATAAGTGAGATAAGTATCAAGGAAAAAGAAGAAAAAGCATCAAAATTTTATATCAGTAATGTTGTTTCTGACATGTCTCGTCAACAACTCCATTAATATTTCGATATAAGCACACAGAATGCACACAAAAAACAGTTGCCAACTAAAACAAAGCATTTTCGAGCCCTTAAAACTTCAAGCAGTTTAAAACATAATCAAAACGAGTTCGCACGCAGCACGCTGACGTGAGGGGGGTGAATTTCCGCATAAACAACTTTTAAAACTCAAAATCAGTGTAAAAACATACATTTGCCTAATTTTTATTGAAATCTGAAAACACTGTTTTTTGCTGTTCTGATACTCCTGATTTCATTTACTTGCAAAGCTGGGAATACAATTTTGCGCATTATAAGGTTAGGAGAAGGTCCAGTCAGGCTTGCAAGTAGGCGTGAGGTTGCTGGGGACGATAAAAGTACTCTAACAAAGGAATAACAGGCTTTTATAGTGTAAAACCTTCATAAGACAACGTACTGTGTTAAGTCGACAAACATTTTCTTTAATAACTCGGTATATATGTATGCTAGAATGCCAAGAGAGGGATTAAAACTTTCGCCTCTCTAATTCTCATCTTTTTATATCCATTTATTTTACATCTGGGGCTTCTCTGACCCTTGGGCCCAAAAAATCTAAATTTGAAAGATTAATCCCCAAAAAAAGGGCTTTAGAGTTTTCTGATTGTTTTGCCCAACAAATGTGTCCAACTGATCACAGAAAGGAACGTCCCTACCAAATTTGGGGTAAATCGGACAAGAAATGCGACCGCTAGAGTGCAAACATATATGTCTATATATAAACACACACACACACACATATATATATATATATATATATATATATATATATATATAATTCTGAACGACCCCCCAAAACGTGTTCAGGGGGTCATGTTAGGAACTTCTATGGTGGTCCTGGGCTAAGTTTCACCGTGCGGGTCATACTAATAGTTCACTCTCCAAAGGAAATTCACTAATAATTAAGTGTAACAAATAGGAGAGTAGGAAACCAATATTTTTTTTAAACATGTTGAATACATAAATAAAACAAAAAGATTATTCTCTTTAAAACTATATTAAATTGAATATCAATAATTGTATATATAATATATTATAATATACAATATATAAGAATTATTCTTATTTAACCTATAGGACAGGTAAAGAAAAGTTGTAATTAATTTACATTTTATAAAAGGTTATATTATTTGTATTAAAGAAATATTGGATTATAGAATTATTTTATACGTAAAATTATTATAAACAATATAAAACTACTGCATCTGATTACACTAAATAAACCTCTTTACATAAATATATATATATATATATATCAATGCAATATTTTACAAGAATAAGTCGCACGTTACCAGGATAAAGCCCTTAATCTGCACTTAGTTGGGTTTGAATAGTACCTTCAGTTTTGAATTTACCGATGAAATTATTCATACGTTCTCTGAATCAGGGGAAATATCTCGTTTTAATACGTGCAGTAATAAGTGCTAAACATAGATCTTTACTACCTACTGAGAATCACTTACCGTACTGCTTTACGAAGTGAAACCTATAACATCTACTTGTAAGATGACACATACAGGGTGTCCCATAAGTAAAGTGCCAAACTCCGGGAAATTGTTCTATGGGTCAAAATAAAGATAAAATTAAGAATGATTTTATCGAAAAAAGCTTCGTTTATCAGATATTCTAAATTTTGTATATTTTTCAAAAAGTGTTATGTTCGAATTTTGTCAACCGATATTTTTTAAACTCGGTATGTATGTTAAAGTAGAAGAGATCGATTCTAGGACAATAAATTCAACTTGGTCCAACTTTAAAATTTAAAATGGCGTCCATTTACAATTTGTAAATGGAAATGGCTGAAAAAATATCAAAATAGCAAAAATATCTAAGAACACATTTTTGTATAAAATGCTATTTTCAATCTGTCAACACCAAAGAATTAGAATCGGGCAAAAAATAACTTAGATCCATTAAACACATTTAATAAGTGACAACATATTAATGGTGTTAATAAAATAGCATTTTTGCTGCCTCTTAACTTTTAAAATACCACCGTTGCAGCAAACCTGCAAACTCAGTGAATTTCCACTGGAGATATAAATGTCTTAATTCTACATAAAGCCACTGACCAAGTTTCATAAAAATATATTCAAAAATAAGCGGTATGTATAATTCTAATTATTCTCTATAAGAATAACATGGGGCTGAGTACGCAGGATTGCTGCAATTTGCTTACTGCCTATGAACCGGCCACAGCCCTCTACTCACATCCGGGTTCTGGGAAGACTAGTCGGTTACCTTCGTGTGCTGTGTTGGCATGTCGAACAACATGGGCTCTCCTGCGGTATGCAGCACCAAATACGACACAAGCGAATGGGCGATCCACGTTCATGATCTGAAATAGAAAAGAGAATGATGTAGGGTTTGTGAGAAACAATCGCGAAAATATTCTCAGTCCATGAGATGGATGGATAGATGGACGTGGGACAGATGTGGAGGGGGGTGGCTGGAGGGGGGTACACTCCCCGGATGGGTGGGTAGAGGGGTATGAATGGATCTGATATGTGGTAAATACCATTAGTCTATTTAAAAATTTATATTTAAACTAAATACTGGGAATTTTTTTAACAATATTGTAACACACTGTTTTTCTGATGTTAAATGTGTTTATGGTATATTAACCTGTATGAAACTAATAATGGTTAGATAATAAATAATCCCAATTGAATACATATTAGTCCAGAAAATCCCATACATTAGTTCAACCATGATACATTTACAGTAAAACTAATAAATGTGTGTGTTTGTGTGTGTGTGTGTGTGTGTGTGTGTGTGCGTGCGTGCGTGCGTGCGTGCGTGTGTGTGTGTGTGTGTGTGTGTGTGTGTGTGTGTGTGTGTGTGTGTGTGTGTGTGTGTGTGTGTGTGTGTGTGTGTGTGTGTGTGTGTGTGTGTGTGTGTGTGTGTGTGTGTGTGTGTGTGTGTGTGTGTGTCTGTGTGGATGTGTAGCTAGAGCCATAATCAATGAGCCAATAAGCCAATTTTTTATAAAAATTGGGACGTAGGTACTATCTTATATTAAGCATTATGCTTAATCTATGGTACTATTCTTCGATATATCCAGGCGTTTTCTTCATTTTTAGAATTTTTGAATTTTAAGGGTATTTATTGCCCGAAAAACATCAAAAATACAAATGTCTCAATAACAGCTTTAACGATTTTCATTCAACCTAAGTAATTTGTAGAGCTTTAAGTTTCCAACAAAATGACACCACCCAAATTTTTGGGAAAATTCGAGTTCAGAAATTACAGGACTTAAAACATCCAAAATTCAGTTTTTTGTATTTTTCATTAAAAAAATACATAAATGTTAAAAAAGATTACTTATTGCAATTAAAAATAGCTGGATAAATAAATACTACGATGGCTGGTTGTTTTGCGGTAAACGCAGTACTATGTCCAATGTTATTCTTATGGGGAATACAACAATTACCATTTCTCTCTTATTTACTGTTTAATTTCTTTAAAACTTGATATACAGGTCAAAATATCATTGACCACCAGAGGATATTCAAAATCCCTACTTAACCCTATGGAGATGAGAGGGCGTTTCTCCTCTTATAACCATTGTGTATAGCAAAGGATTCTGTAGTGCCTCCATACAAAATCTTTGGGTGGATCTTTAAAGAAAAAAACAACTAAGGAGAAGAATAATTAGAATGCAATTGTTAAGTTTAGAGTTCATTTGGATGATTTATACATTTTCATAAATGTAGCATGTTCAAATAACTGTGCAATTTCCGTATTATATTATCTTTTTACGGAGTTCTGCCTTGATGGCCCACCCAGAATGCACGTAGTATAATAATAAGGTTGTTAAGTACCATACAAATAAAAAATAAAATAAAATGTCAAACATTTCCTTTTTGCTACATAATGGACTGTACCGACAAATTGGTACAACTTGGTTGGGCCAAGTTTTTGTATATATTTTTGAAGGAAATAAATGAAATGAAAATGAAAATATTACAGTAGTTACAGTTTATAGATTTCGCGAAAAACTGCTGACTTTAAATTCTTAAAAATTATTGAACTACAGTCAAACAAACTTTAATCATGCAAACATAGTTGTACATCTTTATAGAAGATCGTTAAAGATCAACTTTAAATTTAGTTGGTACAGTTTACATATTTAATGAAAATATCTTACTTCCCCTTTAGAACATCCCATATAGGCACAAACAAGGACATTTGTTTTCTTAATGAAAAAAAAATTCAGAAAATTAAATAACTAATCAGCAAATTATACCAAATACAATCCAAGCCATAAAATGGTTTGGATTGCATATCGGCTGAGAAAACTAAATACAATTATACAATCCTAATCACAATTTTTTAGTGACAAAATAAAAGCTAAAATACTGAAAAATCATTAACTCTTGATGTATTATAACCTCTCGATAATGCATTATTTATTGATAATAATATTAATTATTATTCAGTTTAACAAACAACATATTATAACAGTACTGGTGTAGTATTTATAATTGTATATGAAATTGGATCGTAGTGTACTTAATATATTACCTATATAGCGCTGCTTCGCAGGCTATAATTTTTCTTGTGGGTTATAAGAAGTGGTCATAAAATAAAAATAAAAGGAATTAATAAATTCTTCTTGTATTTATTTAAATAAGCAAATTAAAAGTCTTTCTTCTCAAATAAATCAGTTCAAAATTCAAAATAAAATTAAACTTGGTTTTGTTTATCACTTCTGTCTTTCAAAATAAAACATTAACTGTTCGATCCTTTTTTAATATTACTGGACTTTAATTTTAAATCTTCCTTTAAAGATAAATCCAAGAAAGAATGAAAGGATGAAACCATGAAACCATGAAACCATGAAACCATGAAACGCTTCGAACCCTGAAAAAGAAATAATTGTTTTACTAACTGTTCCCATTTTTGAAAAACAACAAATGAGAAATTGGAGCAATTATTTAAATCGAAACTCTAAATTTTAAAACAACGTTGTACCTTCAAATCTGAAGAGATTCACATTTCGTTGGTCGACGTACCACACACACACAAGACCAATGGTCAACGTAAAAATGCCGCATCCTCCCAGCGATCGTGAATATATACCCTTGGCTAAGAAAGTTCCAGAAGCCGGCCACGCCGGCCGTCACGTGACCCAGCTCCGGTTCAATCCAGCCAAGGAAGAACTTAAATCATTGTCTCCAACACTCTGTCTTACAAACCCGAACAAGAAATCGCGATCTTGCCTTGACTTGCAAAACCAAGTAGCACCAGCAATTCTTATTTGCAACTGTCAGCAATTATTCACAAAACATCTTTTATATTTTTATACATTAATTATTTTAATACATAACAAATAGTATATTTAATTATATATAGCGTTTCAATTACAATTGGGACGCTATATTCTCCCCTGACTTCCTGAAATTGCTGGTGCTCTGCTACAATACATCATCTAATTTTCATTTTTAAAACTTTCACAAATTTTCTTTTTCGTAAACAATTATACAATCCAAAATATTTACATTTTTCCAAACATTTATACAATTCAAAAATATTTACATTCAAATTCGCTCAACAAATATAAATTTTTAAAACCGCAGTCACTACTCAATATTTACATCAGTGGAATGTAGAATGACCAGCTGTACTCGAGCGATAACAATACACAAAGCCTCGCTCCTTATCTCCGCTCGAAGGTCAACGACCCAGTAACCCTTCTCAGTCCAGGTTGCACTGTGTCGATTGAACATTCACTAACACGGAGTTCACTACTCGTGTATGCAGTCCAGTTTTTGTAAGGCATCCGAAGTTCTCAGCAACATCTCGACGTTGGCGCAAGTAAACGGTCATCTCAGCACGAGCAGAAGAAGTTCTGCGCAGATCGGGTTGTCGTCCGGAATCGTCTTCGCAGTTGATACAGCAACAATACCCAGAACAAACAATCCTCAACGGCAGATTAATGTTATACTCATTATTTTACTATTTATTCCGTTCACACTGCTTAACACAGAAGGTGTTTTATTCTTCAGCCATTCCTCCGGAAAAATATTTCTCCAAGCGTCAACACTGTCTCCATTGAACGTCAACCATGAATCAATCCGACAACGGAGTGTGAGTGAAGTTTGGTCTATTGTGATTCAAGTGCTGTAGTTAAGTGATCAGTAAAAAATATTGTGAGTGCCCCAATGTGGACAAATCCCAGGTATTCGAACAACTTTCACAGCTAGCTAGTAAAAATATTTAATTCCATGTTTCTCATTCCTTTTGTTTGTCCATACACTCGCTCATTTATCCACATTTTATTTTATTTATTTAACTAAAATTTATTCTAAGACACAAGAAAATATTATTTCAATTGAGTCTTGTCGTCTTGGAGAAAGGTGATTGTTTTCTTGAATTAGCAATACCCATTAATTTACTTCAATAAATTATCTTCATTTATATCTTGTTTATAATCCATGTAGTCCAAGATATAATTTATTTATTACATTTTATATCTTCAAGTCTTCAGTATTGCCAATTACAATCACCCTTTTTATTCTCACTGAAACAGACGTTATTACACAACCTGAAAACATTATTTTATCAACTCGCGACACACCTTTGTCACACTTGGTTATTTACAAACAAATAACAGATGTTTATTTACAAACATTTACACAAGGTTTCAATTGACTGACATGTGCCCTTTTAACATCTAAAAAATCATCTTTGTGCTGCAATATACAACTCATATTAGTTAAATAATACAAGATTCTGTATGGACCAATGAACTTAGCAATAAACTTTTCATTACCTTCACTGGACCTATTTAGCACATAGGCCCAGCTTCCGATTTTGAATTGGCGGTTTTTACTGCCCTCGTAGACTTTCAACCTTTTATTTCTCTCATTCCTCTTCTTATTATTGGATATTGCTTCCTTCAATTTATTACAAACATCTTCAGCATTTACATCCTCTTCCGTCAAATCATTTAATTCCCAGGTGTTACTTAATTAATTGTTGTGGGCATAAGTAAACATTAACTCATGTGCGCTGAACTTCGTACTTTCACTTGTCCCAGAATTTAAAGTTTGTTGGACTTCACTCAAGTTTTTATCCCATTGGTTCTTAGCTTCATTAAAATAAATTTGTAAAATTGATTTTATATTCAGCAAATAACGTTCACTCAAATTTGCTTGTGGGTGATAAGGAACAATTGTTATATGTTTTATTGCCAAATTAAATAAAAAGGACCTGAACTCCTCACTCCTGTAATAACTTGCATTGTCTGTCACTATTTCTTTGCATAATGAGAAATTTTTTAAAATACAGATCTGGAACACTTGAATTATTGGAACTAACTATTCACACATCAGAACATTATACAAGTCTTTCGGAATGTTCTAATTTAAACTCTAGATGCACTAACTTATCTATTTACAACTTTTACATTCAAAGCCTCCAAATTTCTCACGTTTTCCTTAACTCCCAATTTTAAAATTTCTCGCAAATCCTTTCTTAATTGTAGCACAACATCGTCCTTGGGACATCCTCGAATTTTCAACTCATACATTAATTCTTGCTTTGACAGAAGGTCCACTTTTAAAACTCCCATTTTGACTGTTTTTTAATGACCAACTTCTTTTTAATTAGCAGAGTGGCGCAATCTATAGCGCTGCTTCGCAGGCTATAATTTTTCTTGTGGGTTATAAAAAGTGGTCATAAAATAAAAATAAAATAAATTAATAAATTCTTCTTGTATTTATTTAAATAAGCAAATTAAAAGTCTTTCTTCTCAAATAAATCAGTTCAAAATTCAAAATAAAATAAAACTTGGTTTTGCTTATCACTTCTGTCTTTCAAAATAAAACATTAACTGTTCGATCCTTTTTTAATATTACTGGACTTTAATTTTAAATCTTCCTTTAAAGATAAATCCAAGAAAGAATGAAAGGATGAAACCATGAAACCATGAAACCATGAAACCATGAAACGCTTCGAACCCTGAAAAAGAAATAATTGTTTTACTAACTGTTCCCCTTTTTAAAAAACAACAAATGAGAAATTGGAGCAATTATTTAAATCGAAACTCTAAATTTTAAAACAACTTTGTACCTTCAAATCTGAAGAGATTCACGTTTCGTTGGGCGACGTACCACACACACACAAGACCAATGGTCAACGTAAAAATGCCGCAGCCTCCCAGCGATCGTGAATATATACCCTTGGCTAAGAAAGTTCCAGAAGCCGGCCACGCCGGCCGTCACGTGACCCAGCTCCGGTTCAATCCAGCCAAGGAAGAACTTAAATCATTGTCTCCAACACTCTGTCTTACAAACCCGAACAAGAAATCGCGATCTTGCCTTGACTTGCAAAACCAAGTAGCACCAGCAATTCTTATTTGCAACTGTCAGCAATTATTCACAAAACATCTTTTATATTTTTATACATTAATTATTTTAATACATAACAAATAGTATATTTAATTATATATAGCGTTTCAATTACAATTGGGACGCTATACCTAAAACACTTACAAGTCTTATATTTCGATGATAGCATTTTTCTCGCGTCAATGAGTCACAACGTTTCTAATGATTAGGGGTTTTTCGAGCTATTTAAATCCACTGTAGAACACTCCAGTACTTGTATGAAATCTTCACGAGAAAGCCAATCTAGCTCCACCAAACAATTACCCAATTCAACCCTCTCGGCATTAGCTGTCGGGTCGAATGTTCCGCTCTTCTATTCACTGAACCTCACGTTATCAGGTAATGGGGTTTTTGTCCCAACAGTGTTAAATCTAGAGATTTGACGAATGGATAAAATTTTGTTCCTGCTAATTAACACACACACATAAATATATGTAAATAATAACCTACTACAATAAATTCTTAATTTCTGATGGGTAAAAATTTAAGAAAATAGTGTGAAGACCTAATGGTGAGTAAGGAGGTCTCTAAGGTTTTTCCTGAACTTTAATAGGTATAGAAATAATTATAGTTAAGTATAATACTCTTTACTGTAACATACAAAAAATCACGTTCATCCATTTTGACTAAAGTCGCAAAATTTGAGGCTATAAACCCCAAATATTATTGGATATTATGTTTCAAATATATATATTTTAAGTTTTTCCACATAAAATACGTTATTGTTGAGTAATTATAGCACAAATACATATAGGTAAAGGGTCGATGCTATGGGTTAAGAAAATTATTGCTTTCTCTGCGTTCATTAATAGGATCACTTGAGCTTATTCATCTACATGTAGAATCACCCAAAACCTTACTTTTTCTTATTAGATAATTTAGTTTAAAACATATATACATAGCAATTTATGTATTTTCTAAATAGATTTACCAGCCCTAAACAGATTTTGTCATCATACGCTGCTTTAGCCCTGATAAATGTATTTACAAAATACCATCTACCACACTTTGGGCAACACGTGGTGACGACCGTTTTGCGGTATCTTAAGTATAGAATTGCAGTAATAGGAAAACACAACTTATTATTCCGACTTGGCATTCGTACTAAGAATAAATTTAGCTGCATTAAAGTATTAATTGCGGGAGGATAAAAAAAATTAGTAAAGTCTTGTATAATCTGACTTTAAGAAAGGGGAGAAGCACAAAGAGAAAAGCTGATCAACTTTGTAAACATACATGTCTGAATGTGTTTTACCCTCTGCCAAAGTTTAGCTTTATAGGGTTTACTGTTTTTTGCAAAATAGAGCGATATTTTCTACTTCACTGCTTTTTCCGTTTGGTTACAGGGAAATATTAATACAAATAACCAAATTAACTGTGTCGATTGCAGGTTTTGAACTCCAACAAGGTTTTAAAAATTTGTTTGCGAACTTACTGTAAAAGGGACAAAAATTTATTATAAATATGAATTTTTGGCATTTCATATAATATTTATATTCACAATACTTTGGTTAAAACACATTTTTAAGGAATTTCAGATAATATTTTCCTGCAAAAATGTGATAAAATGCATAGTTTAGTTTATTTTCAACCCCCTAGCCCGATATTAAAACAAAAGTAACATCAACAAGACCAAGTTATAGTTTCCATTAGTGAATGCATCTTCGGTACACAATCACTATGTGGTGTATACACTGCAGACCAGTTGGTGATACGTAGACTGCAATATCAACGAGATATCGATAGTAGTGTCCTAATTTTCGATAGAAATAGAATTGTGTGTTGTCATTAGTTTGGTTCAGTAATACTAAAGATGTACTGTTTCACGTCTACTACTAGTTCATCAAAAGGAAAACTTAGTATATTTTACACGGTTTTTATATTATCTAATTAATATTTGATTATAATAATTGCAAGCAGTTGCAGACAAGTACAACATTAAATGTATGTTTTAAATATAAAAATTTAATATTACTTTGATAAATAATTACAAATGAGGCTGACACTACATGATTATATCTTTTCTTAAAGGTAAGTGAATCTACAACTTAAGTTGGATGAAAAATAACTGGTTCAAACAATATCACATGGAAAAAAATTAAGTCATCCAAATATTTGAGTCAGGCAAACATAATTTTAAATTTATTACAAATTAATTATTTCTTAGGCTTTTGAGTAATGATTATATACTGTATTGCAAACAATAATTAGCCTGCAGCTAATTGATAAATGATGGGTCCTAACTGAAACAATATTTTGTAACCAAATATTAGCTTAGAATATATTGTTTAAAGTGTGTTTTATGACAGAATGTTTTGATAAAGAGGTTCAAAGTAAATTACATCTTCAGAGAAGAGCCCCAAGGTATGTTGTAAAGTTCTGTTATCTAGCTGTGGAGAGTGGCATTACCATATCTTTCCAAACTTCCCTTTGATAAGCAAAGTAGAGCGATTTCTTTACTTTTTACAAAGAAATACGCGTTTTAAGACCCTCAATCGTGATAGGGGATGTGATTAAGACATTTTAATAAGTTATTTGAACAATAATCACCGTTTAATCTTATTTACATTTTTATTTGTGAAAGTACAAACCAAAATATGTATCTAGTTAATTAATCAATTTTTTACATTTGGTTTTAATTCTTTTAAACATGCCGTAGAAGCCTAAAAACTGTTATATTAAGTCAATTTATATTCGTGGAAACTCAAGGGAAACATAAAGTGCACTGTATGAAAAAGCCCGTCGTTTATGAACAAACAATCTAAATACAAAAAACGAGTTCGCACGCAGCACGCTGACGTGAGGGAAGTGAATTTCCAAATAAAAACTTTTAAAACTCAAAATCAGTGTAAAAACATACATTTGTCCAATTTTTATTGAAATATGAAAACATTGATTTTTTGGCTGTTCTGATACTCCTGGATTCATTTACTTGCAAAGCTGGGAATACAATTTTGCCCAATATAAGGTTAGGAGAAGGTCCAGACAGGCTTGAAAGTAGGTGTGAGGTTGCTGGGGATGATAAAAGTACTCTAACAAAGGAATAACAGGCTTTTCTCGTGTAAACCCCCCATAAGACAACGTACTGTGTTTAGTCAATTCACATTTTCTTTAATAACTCGGTAAATATTTATGCTAGAACGACGAAAGAGAGCTTAAAACTTTCGCCTCTCTAATTCCCATCTTTTTACATGCATTTATTTTACATATGGGGCTTTTATGACCATTTTGGGCCCAAAAACTCGAAATTTGAAAGATTAATCCCCCAAAAAAGGGGTTTAGAGTTTTCCGATTGTTTTGCCCAACGAACTTGTCCAACTGATTAGAGAAAGGAACTTCCCTACCAAATTTGAAGTAAATCGGACAAAAATTGCGACCGCTAGAGTGCAAACACATATATATATATGTCTATATATATATATATACAATTTTGAACGACCCCCCAAAACGTGTTTAGGGGGTCACGTTAGGAATTTCTATGGTGGTCCCGGGCTTAAGTTTCACCGTGTGGGTCATGCTAATAGTTCACTTTCCATAGGAAATTCACTAATAACAAGCCTAATACTAGAATGCAGGCTTATTGTTTTACTCACGTGAGTTTTTATTATTAATGATAGATTTAGAATTGAGTTCAATAGAAGAAGATAAATATTTCATTATAAGCAGGATTATGTTTTTTTTTTTAACAAAAGGCTTAAACGGACACAGTATATAAACTAGTATCATATTTTAGAACAAAGTCTATTCCTATTTATTTATTTTTAAACCGTTTAGTTATATAAAATTATGTCATAAACACATTTATAATTACTGATTAGGTGATAATATTTTCTAAAATATGTTATCAAGTCAGAAATTATGAGTTTAGTGTTATATTTAATTATCTTCAGCCGAATACAAATATACAACAAATAAGTAAGTAGACTAAGTAATGTGTACATTACGACAGAACGAATAAGTATTGAAGACAAACGACGAAATTTAAAAGCACAATATTAGAGAAACCGGACCTACAATTAATTTAAAAAACAATAATTAAACTAAATCGTTACTCCATTAAAGTGTTTGATCTGTAATTATGCCGTTTTGGGCAACTTAGGATTCTTTGTCTTGTTTAGAAATTTATATATTTTCCTGTAGGAGTTTCAATCACAAAATTATACACATTTATTTATTGAGTCTATATTGTGGCAAATAAATGTCATATTATTATTTTTTTACAATTTTTCGTTTAAAATAAGTTTAATTCAAAACTGACTTTGTAATACTTTACTTTATAATCATGATGAAATAATATTATTACTTGGTCAATAAATTTGTATGCACTGTAGAACGCCTCTCTACGTCAAATGTAACATTTGTTAAGCCCTATAATGAGAAAAGCACATTATACTGTTGTTTTTGTGTGGGAAATAAAAGCTAATTTACTCTTTTATTCGTTTTTGGACGGCTGAAATCAAAAAGGTTTATTAAAACGTAACCTTTAGAATAACGAACTCTAGGTAAACAAGAATGGGATGAAAGGTAAACGATATATATTGACTCTATATGAAGCCACCCGCTGTCACAATTTTGACATTGTCAGTCCCCGTCGGATAAACTGTTATTGTTGTATATTTTGCCTAACGAAACGTTTGTTAAAGCTTGTTCTGCTTATATCATACATTATATTGCTTTTGGATAGTTAAAAAATCAAAAATATTACAATAGTTACTTATTAGCAAATTGTTAAATATCTGTGCAAATTAATTAAATATTTAGGTATGATTATTATAAAATAAAATTAACAAATAAATAGACTATTACTAATTATTATTTTGTTCATAGTTTTAAATCTTTTTTCATGTTGTAAATCTATCAATTTCTCCTTGTAAATGAATTGTATCCTATCTAAATATTTATTTTCACTATACAAATTGAGAAATTGGGAAACTCTTGATACCGACGTTGAACCTTTTTAAACACTGAACTGCGTATATTCTATATTTCCCAACGGTTTTAATGATTGAAATAAGTACGTTTCAACTCTTTAGTTAGAGCAGTTGTAATAAATACATATATAAAATCCCAACTCCAATTTTGACTAGTGAAAGCAATGCACTTGACTAGTGAAAGTAATATTTCTGCGCACAAGAATTAATATAAGAATAGTAGAAGTGACTTATGAATATTTATTAATGTCGTGAAATTAAGATTTAACTAGATACTTATTATACTTGATACTGGTTTATACTTAAATTATTACTATATCTTAGGGATATAAAGTTATAAATGTACATTTAGTATTCTATCATATATTTTTTATTTTACCGAATTAGTTTTTACCATGTAGTTTATGTTATTAAATATGTTATTCAAGACGAAACGTTGTGTTATGGTAGTAAAGTAGCGTAAGAGAACGTAAACTATACTCATTTACTGAAGAGCTTAATTTGTAATCAGCTAGGCCTGGGACTCAGTGACACATAAACCTGGTTCGTTAAAGTATGCAAATGTCTGGAACACGATTAGGCAAACTCATATTTATGGTCGTTAGGGCCAGGATAGTTATAATGTTATGGTTATATTGGAGATGACTCAACCTTCACGTAATGCATGCTTAGAATTCTCATTGTAGAGGAAATTATAATTTTATTTACATCATAGACGTTTGTTTTCCTATTGTAATAATACAAAGTTGTGAATAAACCATTGTAATACGAGTGAAACTAAAATACAAAAATGCGTTCATCCCCTTTTATTATTGTTTAAGCATACTAGTGTAGGCCAAATTACTGTGTCTGTTTTATCTAACTTAGTGATGGATTGTTAAAGTAAACATAACAGAGCCTGATGAAATAGTCTTCAACTCATCTAATTTGGTCGTATGCTTTGGACAGTATATTATTTAATTATTACTAATTCTATACAAAATCTATTCAATAAAGTCTGACAGTATTAAAAGACATGTATCCTTTTACTCTGCTTAAATTTAATACTTAAATATGCATAAACTATGACAAAAGGACATCTTTGACTGGTAACCAGTGGTTATCCAGCCCAAAGACCAAGTGAGTACAGTGGAATCAAGAAGAGTATATGATGATATGCCTTGATGATATGCCTTTCTTGGTATGAACCCAATCAACCTACACCAGCAGTTTAACAATTTATCCTAGACATGTCAACCGAGCAGTACGCGTCTGCTGGCTACATTTTAATAGTTTTTTAATTAAATGTTCGTTTGTTTCAATGTGCGTTTTTCAATGTTTTTTACTGTTTTGACGACCTCGATATGAGTGAAGATTTTTTTTTAACTAGTGCATGTTGACGGCCTATTAAGATACGCTATTTATGTTCTGAAGATCTGAAGAAGGTAACATGTTCCCGAAACGATCGTAATATAATATATTGGATTACATAGCATCACTCGACAACCAGGTATTTTAACCTTTTTAATAGTAAAAAAAATATTGCGGGTGGACTAGATAAGAAATAGGCCCCCTATATGTTTTTCAGTTCTAATAACGATGCGATAGTAATACCAATTGTATGGAGACCACCGGCAATTTGACCGTTGAAATGGAGCAGGGCACGGGGAATCCCTTTGTCCGTAGCTTGAGACTATCTAGGGCACCACCTGCGACTATGAAGTCTGAAAAGGCACCAGTTGGGGTGTTATTAACTTTACCCCCCAACTGCAACACCTGCAGTACGCATTGGTGACCCGGGCGGAGATCAGGAAGAAGAAAAGGCAACGAGACCACCAAAACCCTTTGGCCCAGCCAAGGTTCAGGTGCAGACCCCACCGAATCCTTCTTGGCAAGACAAGGAGAAATCAATGGAGGCCGTTTTGAAGACTCCGAGGAGATACGTTGGTGGTTTTTATCACCTGAGGCGTCAAATCGGCGACGCGAACGAGGCTGAGGGTGAACAGCTCGATCTCATTACAAGCGGTTTGAGAGAGTTAGAAGCTGTATTTAAGTCAAACTACCGTGTTCCCACCGGTGTGAAGGAGGGCGTAAGGAAGATCAACGACACCTTTTGACCCGGAAACCTAGGCTGGCGTCAACTGAAGACTAAACAAGTAGACGTGAAAAGACACCAACTGGGGTAAAAAAATCAAGAGTTGATCAAGGGAGACCGAAAGAAAAGAAGACAAGGTGATGGGGATCAAGCCAGATAAGGAGAAAGCTTGACCTCTAGAAAGAGAAGGGCCTAAAGATAAGATATATAGTCCCCTTATAGACTGTGGTCTATTCTAACCCGGATGCCGCACGGGGAAGTAGTAGAACTAGTGTTTTTGCAAAATACATTATGCAACCTCAAGGTATGGTGTTTACTCTGGTGTGTAGGGCTCTCACCCACTAAAAACCTATCGCCCAGTCATTGGAAGCCCTCTCGGAAACGCTGTTCGCAATACTTCATACACCAAAGATGGCACTCCAGCCGCGGTGTTCCACCGGGTTTAGCTGCGTTGGTGCATCACAGCTGTTCTGTTCTCTTTTCTTCCAGCACCCTCCTGGAGAATGCAGAAACAGAGTTCCACGGTTCGGGACTGGACAGTGGACAACATCCGACGAACGAGCGTGTCCGGCAAGATCGGGTCAACGGCCGTTTCAAGGTCCCTTCTGTCCGCTTCCTACCTCCCGCAATGGAAAAAGGAGAACAAGACATCATCATAGTTTGAATAACCGTAAATTATATAATATTGAAATTAATTATATTATATTAAGTATATAATTATTAAATTGTAATACAATTAAATTACAGTACCGTGTAAAATGTGCGATAAGCTTCAATATTCTTCAAAGATCACTGGGAAAATATATATTTAATTTTCAAAGCTCGATAGAGAACTAATAAGCTGTAAATCAAAAGAAGGCTTTCGTATCTAGCCCTTTCTGCTAAAAGGAAAACCATTTTGAAGATGTCAATAACCTGAAGTTTTCTCATTAAAGTCCCACAATCTAGCAAAAATATTAGCATTTATCAAAATGCAAAATGTATAGCTTTTATAACTTGATGAATAATATTTTATCTAGCAAAGTCTCAAAATATTTACAAATCAATTACATGATGCTTCATGCTACTTTATTATTATGTGTAATCAATTTTAAGTAGTTTTTCAGACATATTTACAAGTTTTAGAAAAACTTAACTACACGTGTGGTTGCTACTCAATACTAAGTTAATCAAAAATACCAAAACAGATTTGATACTATAATGTTATTTCAAGTAATATTTCTGAGTTTGATCTATAAATAGATACTAAACATAGCTTTATTAAGATAAATTTTAAATAAGAGTTTTATTATGGGTAAAAAATATGTCATGCGAATGTTTACAGTTATTTTATAGCAAAAGATAAGTGTCAGAGTCATATCACCTGCGTATTGTATCAACAAACTGAAAATACATGCTGCTAACAGAAAAAATAATCTTATATTCAACTTTGCATGAGTTTGTTTTTGAAAACATCTTAGAGAAATAACATAACGTTACAAATACGTTCTATCGCTGATAAACAATATGGAAGTTCCGTTTACCATAGGGATTCATAAAAAATGGTCTAAAAGTCAAGTTTTTAAGAGAAAAGAGTAAATAGTTTCGAATAAGACCTCACTTGACATTTCATTCAAGCTGTCTACCATTTTCAATACTTCCATTTTTTTATTTCTTTAAATTATTTAACTTTTCAAAGTTTTAAAGAATTAAACTTAATTTTAATTAGATTATTGTTAGGTGCGTAATTTTAACATAGTATAAACGAACAGTTTATAATATTTTTAAATACAATTTCAACAAACATGTTGAAGTATGTATAACCTACACGAAACTAACAACTTATTAAAAATATATCAATAATTAATTCCAAACTTTATTTTTGTTGCATGAATCTAATAAATAAATGAGAGATTATAAATTAGTATGTCAAGTTTTTTTATTTGTGGAACAAGCAGCTTAATAAACTGAAGGAAAACATTTAAAAAACTAAATGTTAGTATTTTATAGTTTAAAAAGTCAGTTTATTAGTTTTGGTAGCTTAGCGAGCAATAGTAATGATCAGTCACTTAATGATAAGTTCTGTTACGATTAAACAGGATACATATATGACGCCTCACAATACTACAAAGTACATTTATACTATACTTACATACAAGACGGTAAACATTCAAACAAGATGGTACAAGGCAATTTGTTTCAACCAGTTACACCAGTCACCATCAGGCCCAATCAGAGAATGTAAAGATTAAAGGTTCAAGTTTTGCACTAATTTCGTCAACATAGTTTCAACGTATATACCACAGCATTTGACATTTATTTTCAATATAATAATTGTAATGTGTGTGTTTTATATCAAACTTAAAACAATTTGATAAAGGTGAAAGGCAGTTTATCGGTTAAGAAAAACATAGTACGTATTTTAATAGATCTTTATTTTGTTTCAGTTACATCATAATGAGCGGTCATTACTAAATAATCAGTTTCGGCTAGGAAAAAGAAATTCTAATATCTTTCAACAGGGGTGAAACTTTTTGCCCGAATACCATAAGTAAACACTAATAGCGTATTCAAGCATGGATAACTATATGGGTTAGTAACCTATACAAAGAGAAATGCATTTTTTGAGGAGAAAAAAGCGTTAAAAATCGTTTAATTAATTTTCGGACGGATCTTATAGCATTCCTGGGCATAATAAATAAATTAATGATGCGTAAAAACTAAAAACATTTGTAATAATTGAATAGCTGTGCATAAAGCTAACCAAGTTTTGTAAGTTAGCTTTTTTATAAACTAGCTATTTCTTTCAAAGTTAATTAAAAGCGTTGCTATAGTTGCATCGAGCGAGAGTGACGTTCGGGTAAAAAGCCACTTATTACTAACAAAGGGAATTTACATTAAACCCTTCTTCAGTCTTTGCTATTCCGAAGCATAACTACGTGGAAATGTTCTTTATACTGCTTTTAGTGAATTAATTTATATAATATATGTTGACTGATTTAAAAAAATATAAGACTAGTATTTTGTAATATTGTTATGCGTTATATACGTGAATTACAAATGTTTAGGTATCCTGTCACGCGTTTGTAATTAATTTATAATTTTATAACTGCAATAATAATTATTGAAGGATTATATCAATCCAAAACACACATGGTTTTTAAAGAATTGAGGTATTACTTTGAAATAAAAAAATCTTATTTAATCCTCTGTGTTTTCTAAATATCACTATGTTTTGTCTATTTATCTTTATGTCTTTTAAACTACTTATTCCGTGTGTTAATCTTTGGCTTGGATAAATTTTACTTTTCCTTTATTATATTATTAAATATAACTGCTCTGTAGTATTTTATATTAAGTTCATGCATTTAAAATAAAGTAAAAATATGTAAAATATACTATTTCTGTAAAATAGTTCTAGTTTAGTACCTATGTATCAAATGTACAAAAGTCATCATACATAATTTCATCGTTTCATTACATAATTCCATCATACATCACACAAATGTTGTCATCGTTTGTACGTAATATGTACGTAATCTGGGTACTAAGTGCATTTATTGTTACTTTGGATAAAAATGTTATGGTGTAAATTTATGGGTTCAAAAATTAAAGAACTAAGAATTAAGGAAAAAATTATAAGAATTCATCCATTAAAGTTAAATATAGGGAAAACATGCAACACATATACCAGATACTTCCGAACATGGTCAGTAAATCAAACAAAATTAGGACCACGGTCAGTTGGTGTCTAACAACGTCTTTCAAGGCATTACTCATATTTAAGGACAACCATTATTTATTTAACCTTTACTTCTTATAACCCTGAATACAAAAATGTATTATTTTGATACTATGAGTATGATTTTATTGTAGGTCTTGTTTTATTATCTCACTCAATGCACAAACAAAATATTTCTCTTTTGTTACAGTTGAGAAGGTAATGACAAAATAAAAAAGAATTATAGCAACATATTTGGGAATAATTACATAACATAATTAAAAACTAATCTAAAACAACTTGT
Source organism: Allygus modestus (assembly GCA_963675035.1). NCBI lineage: Eukaryota > Metazoa > Arthropoda > Insecta > Hemiptera > Cicadellidae > Allygus > Allygus modestus. Next base: position 429,050,574 of record OY776112.1, on the reverse strand, counting down.
AACATAAGTACAATGTTATGACAACTTAAGAGCAATCATATCGTCAACATATTCAATATAAATATTCATAAATTAGCCTATAGGTCCAGTTAAATATTGTTGTTGTACTCATATGAAAAAGTCACCTCTTACAAAAAAAGTTTCTTTACTAAAACCCTAAAAACTACAAGTTTGAACTTAATATTTTATTATTCACTATGCTCATGTTTTTTTAGGATAATTAGGACTTTAAAACTAAATATGAGTTTTATGGTAATTGACTGAAAGGGAAAGTCCGAAGTTCCAAATATAAACATTCAAATATCAAACACAAGAGAGTGCTTTCCACTCAGAGAAGGATGTTTATAATTGACTGATTCAAATTGAGGATTTCAAAGTATTTGCATTGCGAATGGACGTCCATACCCTGATGTTACTCCGTGCCGATATTAAAACATAAGATGGCTTATTTGTTTGAATTTTATCTTAATACGTCAATTACTTTATAGCTGTATATGAATTCAATGTACGAAAAAATTACATTGAAACTATTATATTATTATTGCTTGGTTTTCTTATAAAAAACTGATTTTCTAAATAAAGATTACAATAAACTAAAGGCTACCGAAATAAACTTAGTTTTACTTTTTAAAAATGAGTTGACTGCCTGTTTATTCCTATACTTTTCTGTTCACATGGGTCCAGGCCTGTATTTGGAAGGTATCAAACAAGACGAGAGACAGTACTATAGTACTACAGTACTAGCAGAACAGGACTGATAACATTTAGTAATCAGGAATGTGATTCGAACAAACGTCAGGGTTCCTGCCATCCATTACGAAGGCGTGCGAAGTCCGTCGCCTTAACTACTTACGTCAGTGACTGACCCCTAACTAGGTAGTTTATTATGAGTAGATAGAGTTCCTTAGGTTTTACAAAATCAATTTACTCTTTAGATTTGTTAAGAACTGAGATCAAAGCTCAAGTAAAAATAAGTGATTCACTTGAATTATGCTACGAAGAGTTAAACAAATCCAATGAAAAACTGACTAAGCACTCAGGTGTAATTGGTTTGCTTGGATATGCTATGGAAAAACTGGTTAAAAATAACCTCTTTCAAAATATGGACACCAACCAGATCGAAGGATAAATTACCTTGAACGACAACCCCAAATGAGCTATATGAAATACATGCAGTTCCTCAAAATAACAGTGAAAACGTGTCGTCACATATTAAACAAATTAAAACGAGTCTCTCAGAGTGAAGCTAGAGGATCGATACTGGTCATAGACTCAAGATAAGCCAGACTCTGGGAGGGTGTTAGGCATAATCGTGAAAATGGTGAGGCACTTCGACAGTGAAGAACATTTATTGAATTAAATATTATTGGCTTCTTACCGAAACCTGTATGATAAGTAAGTCCATTTGTTAATATTTTTATATTATTTTTAATATAAAGTAGGTTTACTTACATAAGAAATTACAGTTGAACTAATTATAAATGAAAGAAAAAGAAACTATACAATTATAAATATACTTAAAGTTTTAACCCGTCTAATACCCTACGATTTGTTATCCATCCGAACCCTTTAAAAAGCGAGAACATTGAAATTGTCCTGTTACTAGATCGGTTACCCTAAGAACGGTTTCATTTAAAAGTAATTAACCGCTCCTTTGTCGTCTTGCCTTCCTAATGTGCTGGGCCGTTCTTTTACGTTCGTGTGTCACTACTTCTAATTAAAAGTTGGCTAAAGAAACAACTAATAAAGAAATAATCCTACTCACGCTAATATGGCTAAAGATAATAATATTAGTGTAATGCAAGGAGTTTTATTATCCTCAGATGTATTTGAGACCAAATAAATTTAGACTACACAGGTTATATTCATGGACGACATACATTGAAGTAAAAAATATTTTGAAATTAAATATTGGTTTGTAACAGATTACTAATTTGAAGTACATATTGATACAACTGTTAAGGTTTAAGATATAAAATTTAAAAAACCGTGATTATAATAGGGGTTCAGAAAACAGTACTAGAACAGATGACAGTATTAGTCGTGCAGCATTAAAACTACTTTATACACTCTTTTAGGTTATTACAGTTGTTTTCGTTGGACTCATTACACTTAACTGATTTTACTTTTACTTTAAAACAATTTATATTATTACTGAATATAAGTTACATATTAATTTTAAAGGCCGACTTATACAAAACGACAAATATAAAACAAATATGAACGACAGAGAGTATTCAAGATGGTTATATATTTGTTATTGAGAACCACTAATTTGAACTATCTACTTCATATGTTTAACCATTACTTTTGATAATAGTGATAATGTTAAATATACATAATTAGGGCACTTTGAGATAAAACTTATATTTATTCTTCTTCTTACGATGTGTCTTGGGCAAAGTTACTATTATAAAAAACAAATTACTACCCTACGGTTTTGTACATTTCTGTTTATTGAATTTAGTTAAATCTTTTGGAAGTCAATATTAAACTAAAAGTGTGGATCATGCATGTTGAATTTAGCTTTAAAATACCTACAACAAATATTAGAAAGGATTTTCTATTACTTTTGTGAATCATTAGAAAAGTGTTGAACACCTTAAGGAAACACTTAATTTTAAACCCCATTCAGTTTACACCAAAATCCCAAGTTAAAATTTATTCTACCTGAGAAAAGAGCGGGAAGATATGCTAATGCTGCTCTCTCTCTACGTGCCGATATCGGGAAATTTACTGTCCACCTTGGGCGACTGCCGTGGCTCACATAATGGCACTGGAGATCTTTTGGAGAATAACTTTCTCCAATATCAAAAATATAAACATATAATCCATGTGTTTATTAACAAACCAACAAATACAACTAGTAATATTTGCTTGCTTTTGCAACACCGTACAGAAAACAGCAAAATGCTATTTATCCTTGAAAAACGGAAGGCAATCTAAGATTTCTAAAAGAACGATGCTATTATTAAATTTATTAAGTTTTTAATAGTACGGTTAGTAAATGACAGTATAAATGTATATTATGCAACGGTTTTTAGTGTCTGGATTGCAATTTTAAAATGAAAATTATAAAACAGATATTGCAGAAGAGTAGTTTTATATTAGTATTATAAGTAATAACACCGTTTGTGATAACTGAGGATAAGGTTATCTAGATGATTATATTTAAATTTCATACTAATATTAGTAGTAAACATAATAACATAGTATAATTTATTGAATAAACATTAATTATTAATGAAAATCAATAGTAGGCTACACAACAGAAGAACATGATAAAAATTCATTTAGAATTAAACCCACAAAAATGAAAATCATTAAGTTTTTAGCAAAGTTATAATGGAATTAAAGCCATATTTTATTAATAGTGTTGGTGGCCGCTATTGCGACAGCAGGAAATAATCAGCTGTTTCAGGAAAAAAGCTTGTAGGAATAGAAATCCACAGCCGAATACTCCCTGCCCCGATAATATATGCTAAAATGGCCTAAAAACAGCTTAAAGCTACCGTAACTCAAATAAGGTTGCTTTTCAAGAAAAAAAACGACACGTGCTGCTTTCCCGACCTTGATAAACCCTAAAAATTATCTTTTTGTAGATTGGGAGCCATTACTGATCGAGAAACGGCCGCTGACGGACGGACGCACGAAAATGGCCTAAACACATAAAGCGTTAAGCTACCGTAACTCAAATAAGGTGGTTTTTCAAGGAAAACGAACGACACGTGCAAGCTTCCCCGACCTCGATTACCCCAAAAAATTTCTTATTTTTTTTGTAATTGACTTGTATATAAATAAGATTAGCAGAAACATTAATACAGTGGCTCTAGCTTTTGGTTAGCCAGACGTCAAATGTTACAAAGGCGGTTTATATTGGTCAATGGTTACTTTAAATTACAAGAAAGCCCTTTGTTATGTGTAAATAGTCCATTTTTATTGCATAAAGCTTTACCAAGTATATAAGTTTTTATAAATTTCTATATTGGATTAAAAGTAAAACTACCTCGGAAACCACAGAATACAATAATACCTGTAAAGTGAAAATAAAAAGTTATCGGAATAAAAATAATATTCCTTTAAAATTTCTACTGCTATGAATTACTTCTTTTTAATAGTTTTCATGGTTTAAATCATTTAATGTTGCCAGTTAAAGACAATGCTTGGTTATTAAATTACTCTAATAATAAGCGGCATTATATACGCCGATATTGGTAACATTCTCACATACTATTTTTCTTATAGTAACATGTTAAAGCTGTTTAATGCGTGTATATTTAAAACATTAACATATGATTTTAATTGCAGTTATTGTGTTCGTTGAATGTACTTCTTCTGTTTTTTTTAATTGCAACAATTTATAAAGCTTTATATAAAAAAACTGCATAATTTTGACACAGAAGTGACGATTTCCCTATTTTTAAAAAATTTCCCTTATAGGGAAGAAGCTATTACCGTAGGTTGCATGGAAAGACTTGAGACCAGGTGCCCAAAACAATATTTTTTTCAAATTTGTATATATACGAGGCATGTGTTTAAAGTAAGTATCGTTTTTGAATTCCGTCGTTGTAGCGCTTCGGTTGGCATTCCTGCATGCTGCTCTCTGTACCTACATCTACTGGCAAGCCTGGCCCGCAACTACGGCAAAAACCGACCGGATTTTCATTTGTTTGTGAGCACAAAACTGATGCAGATTTCTATTAAACTAGGTAAGTGTCTTTATATGGCAGTGACAAAACACATACATATATTGGAAATTTGCTGCGTATGCAGGTTTGTGGCAACGGGGGTATTATATACATATTAATGAATATTTGAACCCAGTTTTAAATAAAACAGTAATAGTTTAAGCATCATAACTGGTAATGGCTTGTGTTGATTACTTACTTAATGACGCAAAAGCTCATGTTTCATTTTCAGTTAACTACTATTTGGTAAATATGATCAATCTACTTCTCATGGGTTGTTTTCAATCAATTTTGAGGTTCAGTGGTACAATAAAATATGTTAGTATTTAGACTTTAGTTAATAACATATAAAAAAATTAACATTTATTAAATGAAATATGACAACAAATTATAACTTCAGTAATTCGTCACCAAATGCTTTATCTACTAAACTAATTAAAAAATCAACAAATATTAATGTTTCCTCTTACAGAGATAATGTACATGATTATAATAATACTGAGATAGTAAAGTTGAATAATAGTTGTTTGTACTATTACAATTTTATTTGAATTAATATAAAGTATACCTTTACTTGTTTCGATTATAAACTGCATAAAGAGAAATATAATGTTAAATATGTACACGTTTTCCCTGGAAAGCCGTAGCTTGTTATCCACTTTGAATCACGCTTGTCGCACCTCCAGCTACGTTTTAATTAATTCAAGAAGACACATTTGCCCTGCAGACAATCCACCTTTTGCACAGTTAAATAAAAACTTGACAACAAAAAGGGTTTCTTTTATATGCATTTTTACAATCCTGATATGTTGAACTTGTTTGGTTACTGTGTAGAACATGGATAACATGCAATAATAAAATATTTTATGTATTAAGCTTTATTTATTGTTATATAAACAATTTTTCAATGTATATATAATATAATTTTAATAACAATTTTTTTTATGCATAAACATAGTGATAGGTACATTTTAGCGAATTTAACCTATAGGGAAGAAGCTATTACCGTAGGTCTCATGGTAAGACTTAAACCCGAGACCATGATAACTTTTTGTTTTGAGGTCCCCAGATGCCAAAAACACTATTCGTTCAAATTTATATATATGTATATATATATATACATATATATGTGTGTGTGTGTGTGTGTGTGTGTGTGTGTGTGTGTGTGTGTGTGTGTGTGTGTGTGTGTGTGTGTGTGTGTGTGTGTGTGTGTGTGTGTGTGTGTGTGTGTGTGTGTGTGTGTGTGTGTGTGTGTGTGCCCGTTAACACGATAACTTGAGTAAAAAAGTCCGGTTTTGATGAAATTTGGCTTAAACGTGTAGAATGACATTCATGACTTTAAGTTCGAAAACCAGAAAAATCGGACCATGGGAAGGGGGGTTTATGGGGGTTTTAAATTTTCCAAAAATTGGTTTTTTGCATTTTTCACCCAAACATTTTAAAAAACTTAATTTTGGTTTTGACCTTGTTATAGAGCCTAAAAAAACAAATAATATAGTATTTTGAATTATTAACCTAGGTTAAGGGGTTGCGGAGAAAATCCAAAAAACCTACTCATAAAATCTCTCATGTTAATCATATGGGAAAAATCTTTTTGGCTTTCCCTCAGTTTATTTTAATGTAAACTTCACAATTGCTTTTACCAATCTGTTCATTTCCACAAAACAATCATTTTGGTGTTTAAAAATTGTGATTCTACGCCCAACCGTTTCAGAGATATTCAAAGTGCTAAACACAGTACGTTGTCCAATGTGATCCTTATGGAGAATAAATAAAATTTGATATCTCGATTATTTATGAATGTATGTTGATGAAATTTGGTATGGGCTTCACGTAGTACTGTTATATTGATATTTGCACAAAAAATTATTTTTTGTTGATTATTCCTGTAGCAGCAAACCTGCGTACTCAGGCCCCATGTTATTCTTATGGGGAATAATTAAAATCGCTTATATTTGAATATAGTTTTATGAAACTTGGTATGTGGCTTTATGTGGTATTAAGACATATATTATGCATTGGAAATTCGCTGAGTACGCAGGTTTGCTGCGACGGGGGTATTTATTGATCACTAAACAAAACATGTGCAATATATCTCGTCTAAATACAACAATTCATACAAAACATTCTTATTGACATAATATGTTATTTGAAAGAGCAATACCTCTCATAAATAGTTGAAGTCAATAATAAAATTAAAAAAACAAACAAAAAAAACACCCCCGTCGCAGCAAACCTGCGAACTCAGCGAATTTACAATGAATATACATGTCCTAACACATTAATCCACTTAACAGGAATATATTTAAAAAAGCGATATTTAAAAAATTCATTATTCTCCATAAGAATAACATTGGGGATGAGTGCGCAGGTTTGCTGCAACAAGAAGCATAAAATAATGTTTTTTCTATGCAAATATCAATAGAACTCATCTAAGTGAAGTCAAATACTAAATTTCATCCATTCATAAATAAGCGATGCATGTCATTTGAATTATTTCCCAAAAGAATGACACGGGAACCTGGTACCTAGGTTTGTTGCTACAGGAACTTTAGGTAAAAAATTTTTTTTTATGCAAACATCATTAAACCATAACCATATGAAGTGAGCCCAAGGCCATATGAACTGACCAAGTTTCGTCAGTTTATGGTTATAAATAGCCTAAGCGAGATATCATTTTTTTTCTTTTTACTCATAATAATAATGACATTAGACAACGTACTGTGTTTAGCACATTCAATATCTCAGTAACCAATCGATAGAGAAATAATCAAAATACCAAATTGCTTGTTGTAATAAGCTTAATTCAATGGTAAAAATTTAAATTTGATTTAAATAAAAATTCCATGTGAAAAACCCAAAAAAAAAACATTTCTGCGGAACAAAACCCCCCTTCGGATGGTGTGATTTGTCTGGTTTACGAACTCGTTCAAATAAATGGTACTTTACACATTTCATTTAATTAAGATCGGACCTTTTTTCTGAGAGTTATTGTGCTTACACACACACACACACACACACACACACACACACACACACACACACACACACACACACACACACACACACAGACATATATATATACAGGGTGAGTCAGACCACTCGTCCAGCATGTATAACGAGAGAACGGTTTGGTCTAAAGTCGTCAAACAAAAATATTCCTCATTAAAACGCATATGGGATATCTATTACAAATATTTTAGTTAAAATTCATGTACAGAATGTTGCAAAACTGAAGGTCACGGGTTCGAATATCAATATTTTATAATGTAAACATGGAGAATATTATACATCGTTTTAAAGGTCTTGCTAAAATAAACAATTTGGCGAAAACAGAATTCACTTATCTTTATTCGTTTCAAAATATTTATTTTGTAAATACCCATATGCCCAAAACTCAAAAAAGTCAAATGATAGCGTATGTCAAAAATCATACCAAGGTCTTGAAAAGGTCTTGGAAATCCTATTAACTTTCTAATTTACATCCTTTTCGTTTTTCTGCAGTCAGCAAAAAACATTATTTTCTCATATTAAATTAATGTTAATTTGCATAACACTTGCATGTATTCTCTGTCCACATTCTTTTTATGTATTATGTATAATTAATATGCATTTCATATGGAAAAATAATGTTTTTTGCTGATTGCAGAAATACGGAAAAAGATATAAGGTTAGTGTAAATTAGAAAGTTGCTAGGATTTACAAGACATTTTCAATGGTAAGATTTTTGACATACGCTACCATTTGACTTTTTTTAATTTTGGGCATATGGGTATTTTCAAAATAAATATTTTGTTTAAATATAGATTTTCTCAAAAAAGCCTGTAATGTAGCATTAAGTAAAGCTGAGTTTATCACGAGTAAGAAATTTTAGTCGGAAAAAAGGTACAAGTAGTGGTTTAGAAAATACAGGGTATTCCGTTAATGTAAATATTTTACATAAAAATAGCCACCATTTTGAAACGAATAAAGATAAGTGAATTCTGTTTTCGTCAAAATGGTTACATTAACGAGACCTTTAAAATTATGTATAATATTCCCTATATTTACATTAGAAAATTTTGAGATTCGAACCCGTGACCTTCAGTTTTGGATCATTCTGATCATAGATTTTGATGAAAATATTTTTAATAGATAGTCCATATGCGTTTTAGTGGGAAGATGTTTGTTTGAAGACTTTATACCAAACCGTTCTCTCGTTATACATGATGTACGGGTGGTCTGACTCACCCTGTATATATATATATAAATATATATATTTATATACATTTATATATATATGTATTTATATACCATGATAACTTTTTTCTATGAGGTCCCCTGATGCCAAAAACACCATTTTTTCAAATTTATGTACATATATATATATATATATATATCTATATATATCATATAAAATAGGTTAAATTCTGATGTTGCTAAAACTACCTCTATTTTATTGCATATTTAAATCAAATATAATAATTATTTTGAACGGTTGAAATAACATCTTAATTAATTATACAATTTTTTATTTTAGTTGTTACTACTTTTAGCGAATTTCCCCAATAAGGAAGAAGCTATTACCGTAGGTCTCGTGGTAAGACTTAAGCCTGTGACCATGGTAACTTTTTGCTATGAGGTCCCCTGATGCCAAAAACACCATTTTTTCAAATTTATGTCTACCAATCGAAAGACCCGTCTTCAATTCCCGGTAAAATATTGTCTTTCGTTCCTCAGTTTATATATGGCGTTAAGCCATTGTTTCCGCCCTCAGAAGTAGTCGCCACGTATTGCCAGAAGACATAAAGAAAATAATTCATAAGCGTAGTAATTTTCATTGATCAGTCAATAAAATATGTTATATGTGAGCTTATTTTAGGTTTTATGTATAAGTTAATAAACATTTAGATATGGTTTTTGTTTAATGTGACTTAACTAAAAAATTACTAACATTTTATTACAACTTAAATTGTTACGGGACAAAAGTAGTGTTTTTTGATAGATGTGTATCTAATCAATATTGAATGAGCAAATACCAATCGTAATTTCAGTAGCAAAAGGTTATATTATTGAAGTATGTACTGTAAAATTGAATGGAATATGGTGATTTTGAGAAATCACATAGAACATAAACATGAATCTCTAGTTCTTGTCTGGAACATTAGAAGTGTTTCAGAAATAAAACATAAGTTTTTTTTAAATTACGATAAATATTAAATCCTGGTATTTATTAATAATAAAATAAAAACATATCTGGGTATTAACCTAGAAATATTACTGGATAATCGAACGAAGTGAAGTTTATCCTTATACACAACTTTACTGCTTGGACTGGTAAGAGAATCAACTCAACTGGCGTGTCTGTGACCAAAATAACTCGAGAACGCCTCCACAGTTAAACTTAAAATTTTTCCTTAAGCGACCAACCTTAAAATTTATTTTGTAAGACAATTATTTGCTATGTTATATTTTCACTAAATTAAGAATAACAATTCTCTACATTATCTAAAATACATTATCAGTAATATTGTAGGTATCCACAATAAAAGCTATAGACTCTTCTAACCAAACAGCCTTTCTCGGAAGGTTATCTTGAATGATTTGACATAGCCTAGGGTTGGATTACAGTAAGAGTAAGCCGACATTAAACTGGTAATGCAACTGTTGTAAAATACCTTGAACACATTACGAGGAATGTTGTAGCGAATCAAAACAAAAGCTTTAAACTATTCTAACCTAACTAAGCCTTTTATACAGGTTATCGGAAATCATTTGATATATCCCAGGTTTGGATTATAGTGAGCTGTCTTCATGATAAACGTGGACCTATGGCTATAAAATGTAGACCTATACACTTAGGCTACTTGCCATCTTAGAAGTTTCATGTACGGTCTTGGACCAACGCATGTTTATAGCATTTAATTTTATGATAACTTAGGCTATTGAAACAATATATTGAAATCTCATTTTGTCATTTAAATAACTAGAACTGACGACTTATTGTTATTCCATAAGGATATTTTGACTAGGCCTATAGAAATTGTTAACATTAGTTCATTTAGGAAACTCGCTGGTCTCTTAAAAGTCAAATTAACCACACTGCTAAAGTCACTGCCTTGCCCAAAATACTCTGTTTGTTTTATGATAACGCACCCATGCCAATCCTAACAACAAACCATACCTGAAATCTTCAATTTATTTTAAAAATAAATAAATTTACGGATTTATACAACATTTATTTTGATTAAAACAAGTGATAAATGTATGAATGTTTTTCTACGGATAACATTTTAGGTCGGCGACGGGATGCGAACCTGTGACCTTTCGCTCTGAGAGCCAGTGTAATACCCACTCAGCTAACGCGGTAAGTGGTTTTTAGGGGGTGTGACTAAAACTATAGCTATATAGACATAAGCCCGGATTCAGGCGCCAGTTAAATGATAACGGAATGTATTATGATGATGTTACTCAAATCAGATATTGAATTTTGTATGAGACTCGATTTAAGTTTGATCATGTGTTTCGATTATCCTTATACGCGAGGAATGAGCGTACACCTAGTTACTGTTTTAACACAAATATTGTTTACAAATTAAATTAACAGTAAAAGATAGTATATTTGAGCAATATAAATCCAACTATAATATTACGTAAAATACGATGTAATATATTTAATTATGTTTGTCGGCGAGCCTACCAACCTATAAAACAATAAAGGCTAATGTTAAAAAAAACTTATTTGCGGGTGGTTATATGTTGGTTCACAAACAATGTTTACATTCACTCTCGTTCTTGTTTACATTATCCCTGTTATTCTAAACATATTGTTTCCATAATTTTTAATTTTTTTATTTTGCTGCCCTGTTAGTTAAATATCTTTCATTATTGACATCGCATAAGTTTGAAATAGTTAATACATTATAGCGATATTATAGTTTGATTATTTGATTCGATTTTTGGGTCTAAAGTATTGATCAATGTGCTAAACCAGGTTTAACTGTATGACCTCGTTTTATAATAACTAACGAAGTTGCATTTTGGATACTATTTTAATGAAAATATATTGTTGAAGGTAGTTTGCATATATTTCAGACAAACAACAATAATGTGAGTATTCGCTTTTTAACAATCTATATATTTTAGTCATTGGAACCTTAATAACAGCAGAATAATGTATGTCCTAAAATTATTATTCACTTATTTAATTATTATTATTAAATTTAAATTTACTGTAAAACGTCTGTGTAATAATAATATACTTATAATATTTCATAAAATCCGAAGTGAGTACATTTAAATCTGTTCGTCAGTGAGTCTAGCAGCCTGTAAAACAGTTTTCCTTATCATGGGAAAGGTGATATAATGACTGTATCTTTGCGATAAGTAAAAAAAAATAAAACTTAGTTTTGCTTTGCTTACCAAAGAGGAGTTTGGAAATATATGCTAATGCCGCTCTCCACAGCCAGATAGCAGAACTTTACAACCGACCTTGGGGCTCTTCTCTGAAGATGTTATTTTCTTTGAACATCACTTTCTCTCAAACATTTCACTGTTAAAATCATTCTCAAAACATATGCATCGAAATCCAATATGGTTTTGGTAAAATTGGTTTTCTTAAGAACAGTACATCAGTGAACTGTGAACTGATCATGTCTACTAAATCTTTCATAATTCAGTGAAACTAATACTACTTTCGATAAATGTGCGATAGTGTGTTTATTAATTAAATTGCAAAATATTTGCGAACAGAGCGGATAAAGGAATCCGAAAGAACCTACAGTACAATCATCCACCTACTCTTAGTACTTATCACTTTAGGCTAAGGTAGATTGCCATAGACAAGTTTGTTTGAAACTTACCTTAAGCTGGAACGAAAAACAAATTCTATATCCTTCACAGAAACAAATACCCCATAGCAGCAAACCTGTGGATTCAGCGGATTTCCAATGCATATATATATATGTATAGTAATACCACATGAAGCCAAATACCAAGTTTCATCAATATAGATTGATAAATAAACAATTATGACATTTTAATTATTTTCCGTAAGAATTTAACATGGCGACTGAGTATGCAGGTTTGCTGAAGCAAGGAACACAAAAAATGGGGTTTTATACAAATATCCATATAACTCAAGTAGGTAAAGCCACATACCAAATTGTATTAATTTATGTTCATAACTAAGGGAGATAATACGTTACTTATTCTCCATAAGAATAACATGGGGGCTGAGCACGCAGGTTTGCTGCTACGGCCAAAAAATGTTTCTTAGTGCAAATATCAATAGACGACAACGATATGAAGCAATAAACCAAGTTTCATCACGATAAGCTGATAAATAAGCGAGACATACAATTTTTCTTATCCTTCATAAGAATAACATTGGACAACGTACTGTGGTTAGTACTTTCAATATCTCTGTAACCATTTAACGTAGATCAATGATCAAAACCCCAAATTGTGCGTATTTTTAAGCTGATTCCAATGTATATACGTTTTTCAAAAATTATATTTAAAAACCTCAACAAACCCATTTTTGATTTACAACCCCCCCCCAAAAATACCCCTTCGGATAAGACGATCTGTCTGGTTTTCGAACTTAAGTCAAAAATGCTGCTCTATACGTTTATACCAAATTTCGTCAAAATCGGACTATTTTTGCGAGAGTTATCGTGCTCACGCACACGCACACACACACACACACACACACACACACACACACACACACACACACACACACACACACACACACACACACATATATATATAAAGCTTTGAACGAATGGTGTTTTTGGCATATGGGGACCTCAAAACGAAAAGTTATCATGGTCCCGGTCCTAGGTCTTACCATGCCGACTACGATAATAGCTTCTTCCCTATTGGGGAAATTCGCTAAAACAAAATATAAGAGTACACAGAAATACAAACAACTAACTTATTAAATGCATATAATCTATTTAATTAATACAAACTTTAATGTATATGAACACCATAATGCATATATTGAAAAAAATTATTTATGTAACTGATTTTGCTCTTTTCAACCTTCTAAACTTAAATTAATGATTGCTAATGATGTAACAGATATAATATATTACTCTTTATCAAGGTAAGACATAGTTTGGACAATATTCAGTTGCGTAATACATGGCAATTCTTTTCACAATGAATAACCATTGATTCTCATTATGAACTGATGACGACTTATGTTTCAGTGTAAATATTTTTGCTCTATATTTGTAAAACTAGAACGCTAGACAAGTAATACCAAATTGATATTGCAGGCTATGAATTGACAATTTATCTGTAGTGTGTACACCACATAACGACTGAGTTCTAAATATGAATTCATTTTGTGAAAACTATTTTCGCTATTCTTTGTTTAAAAGTCATTGTAACTGACGGTGAGCTTTTGTTATTGAAGAAGTTATTGCGGACGTTTACCAACAGTGAATGAGAAAAACAAGTTTTATGACGCTTTGGAATCTAGAATAAGATTTCGTTTTCAGGTTAGAATAATGCCTAAAAAACAAAATAAAATATTAGTGGCACAATACAGGCAAAGCTCAAAAACACAAAAAAATCTAAATAAGAAAACTGTAAAAGAACTCAATCGAGGCTCGTGGTCGCACGGTGAAGTCCCGTGCCGTGTGTTCCGTTCAATGCCTTTTGTGTTTGGTTTGTTTTTCTTTTAGCGAATTTCCCCTATAGGGAAGAAGCTATTACCGTAGTCGGCATGGTAAGACCTAGGCCCGGGACCATGATAACTTTTCGTTTTGAGGTCCCCAGACCCCAAAAACACCATTCGTTCGAAACTATATATATATATATGTCCGTGAGCACGATAACTCTCGTAAAAATTATCCGATTTTGATGAAATTTGGTATGAACGTGTAAAACAACATTTATGACTTTAAGTTCGAAAACCAGCCAGATCGCTTTATCCGAAGGGGTATTTTGGGGGGGGTTTGTAACCCAAAAATGGGTTTTTTGAATTTTTTATATATAATTTTGGAAATAGTCAAATTTTAGTTTTTCCCATTGGATTCAGTGCAAAAAAAACACACAATTTGGTATTTTGATCATTTCTCTACGTCAATTGGTTACCGAGATATTGAAAGTGCTAAACACAGTACGTTGCCTAATGTTATCCTTATGGAGGAAAATAAAAATTTTATATCTCGCTTATTTATGAACATATACTGACGAAACTTGGTATACGGCTTCATCTGGTTGTGAACCATTGATATTTGCTGAAAAAAAAAAACAATTTTTTGCCAAAGGCTCCCGTAGCAGCAAACCTGCGTACTCAGCCCCATGTTATTCTTATGGAGAATAAGTAACGTGTTATCTCCCTTAATTATGAAAATAAATTAATGAAATTTGGTATGTGACTTCACATAGTTGAGTTATATTGATATTAGCATAAAACCCCATTTTTTGTCTTCCATGCTTTAGCAAACCTGTATACTCAGCCGCCATGTTATTCTTATGGAGAATAATTAAAATGACATAAATCGTTTATTTATGAAGGTATATTGATGAAACTTGGTATGTAGCTTTATGTGGTATTAAGATACATATATATGCATTGGAAATTCGCTGAGTACGCAGGTTTGCTGCTACGGGGATATTTATTATTTCGACTGTTTTAACAGTATTTTTGTCAGTTTTTCCAGCTTTGCCTGGATTGCGACACTAATATATCGTGACATTTGTTACGATAAAGGTGTGTTCCTCACCTGAAACATAATCAGATTCCAGATCCCAACTCCAGATTCCACATGTATATACGAAACGATCAAATTCAATCAGGAAGCTTGTTTATTCTTTTCAGAGAAAATAGATTCATAAATAACATCTTCGCTATGTTGAGCCGATCCTTGACATTACTTTCGGATAAATTATAGTGGTGGGGATTGCAAAGTAATTTTTTTTTTGACAAGCATAAATAAAAAAAACAAATATATCAATAACAAATATTAAAATTAATTTTACCAAGTATGTAATTTAACCTATATAATTCAAAATAATATGCATAATAATTAAATATCTAATTACAAAAGTGTTTTATTTTGCGGAGGGCCATACATGTTTTCTTTTATACTTTAAGATTTCAAAACTTGTATTTGACACATCTTATTTGATTTAAATAACCATACAACATATATATACTTTTACAAAGAGTATTAAAATGTGTTTTGTCCCAGAGTGTGCTGTGGTAGATTGGTATAAACTACGATTGTTTTAAGAACCACCGAAACACAGATTATTCTACATTTTACCAACAACGTAGTTGGTGATGTTTTACCGACTTATTGAAGGTCATTAAACGGACAAAGTAAATAATAAGTTCATATTCAGTGTATCGCGATACCAACCTTTTTTCATTTTATATTACAATCAAACTATATAAATATTTTCAGATAATTACCAAGTCATATTTGTGTTCTTTTCACACAATAGTTATGCAGTAAATTGAGAGACACCCTCCCAAAAACACTACATGTAACTAAATAGAATTGTAAAAAGTAGAACAATACCCCCGTCACAGAAAACCTGCATACTAAGCGAATTTACAATGAAAATATAAATGTATTAATACTACATAAAGCCACTTACCAAGTTTCATAAAAATATATTCACAAATAAGCGATATACACAATTTTAATTATTCTCTATAAGAATAACATTTGGTTACCTGAGTGCGCAGGTTTGCTGCATCAAGGAACACATAAAATGAGTTTTTATGCTAATATCAATATAACCCAACTAGGTGAAGTCATTGATTCACCAGCTTTGATTCATTTATGTTTATAATTAAGGGAGACATAGCATTTACTTATATCCATAAGAATAACAGGGGGCTGAGTACGCAGGTTTGCTGCTACGGGAGCCTTTGGCAAAAACATATTTTTTGAGCAAATATCAATAGACCACAACCAGATGAAGCCGTATACCAAGTTTCGTCAGTATACGTTCATAAATAAGCGAATATATTGTGTTTACGACCATGACTATGGCCTTAAGGTCCGAAACATGTCGGTCTTGAAATAAAATAATTTGAACCAGGGTACTGTGTTTAAAATGTTTAAAGTAATAAATATATACATACAGTTTCAAACGAATGGTTTTTTTGGGGTCTGGGGACCTCAAAACGAAAAGTTATCATGCTCCCGAGCCTAGGTCTTACCAGGCAACCTACGGTAATAGCTTCTTCCTTATAGTGGAAATTAGCTAATAAAAACACAATGCTAAAAAAAAGAGTAGACTACTGGAGAGAATATAACTAAATTAATTGGATATTTAGTTTTAAATAAAACACACATTAAAAACAACGACTAACAAACTGTTTTACAGTTGTGACAAAATCCCATTATTTGATAAAGCTTGGGAGCGGCGAACTGAACGGCTTGACAGCTGATAGCGAGGGAATTTAATTGGGTAATTGTTTGGTGGATAAACATTTGACATTGTTGTGAAAGGATTTTACATAACCACATTTACATTTCATAGTAACATAGGACGAAATCTAGTTTTTTAAGTATATTTATAATTATGTAGTTCCAGTAAAAATATAAATCTATAACTATAATACTATGTAAAACAATTTAGATAACATTATGTAATTCTAACTTATTAGGTTTATAGCGAGTTCTAAGCTTCCATACGAAAGATAATTCTAATTATATGGGTTCCAAAGTTGATGTCATAAATTTATTAATTTTGTTGTTTTATCGTATGAGGTACACTGGATACCTTCTAGCAGGTAAGGTGTATGAGTGGTAACAATTCATGCCACATGGATTTGAGTATCCATGTGACAGGTAGGGTTTGTTGCTGATAATGCCAACCACGCCCTGCTAAGACGCTAATGGTCTTCAATTTTTGAGTCAGATTGTAGGGTGGGAAAAGCGGGAATTGCAGGAAACAGGTGTGCCATCTTAAATAGAGCACCAACAAAAATTCCTTTTTTGAAAAAGCTAAGAGTAATACTTGAATTTTAAACTTATGTGAAGGAAATATTAGCAGAATATATTGATTTTTATATGATCAATACTATATCCATGTAGTAACTTAGTTCATACATCGACATATTTACAAACAATACACTTTTCAATTGATACAATAAACCCAAATTTTAGTTTTACGTTTGAAAAGGCTTAAATTGAAGTGAATAAAACCAATTTGATAAATCAATGTAAAAATTGAACAGAAAACTCTGTCAGTAATACTAAAATAAATTAACTTACCTTTCCTAACCTTAAAATAACTCAGTACCTCAGTAAACAAATGGCAGAAAACAAAAGACTTCTATCCGTAAAATTGTCAGAAATGTTATTGAGTAATTTCTAGAAATTTGAGAGAATTTATGTGACCATACTGAGAAAACTAGTAGTTGTGAGACACTGATACTGCACTTCCGATTGTACTTATCTGGAAGACCAAGCTGACTTCCACTCCTACAGGAAGGGGTGGTACTAACGGAAATGCTCTAGTCTAGGACCAGGAGTAATAGGATTGCCCTAACGTTACCTACTACAAACTTTACCAGTCACAGAGGTTACCGGCGAGAAGGCCTCCTGGAACACTGAATATTAATGTGATTTACCAATACATGAATTACCGGCAAACTGTCAAACTTAAACTATTCTTCTGTGTTTGGTTGACATTTCATTAAATATTGGCTTTGTTTATATTGTATTGATATTTAGTTAGTGCACTAATATTTTCATATTAATATAAAATAAACAAATTGTCTTCTATGTTGGTGAGTTGGAATTGAGTTAAAAATAAATATACCTCCAAAATTGTTACATATTTTGGTGAAAGCGTTTTTAAAAACTGGGGTGGTCTAAAATTACACTATTGAAAAGCCAGAAGGAGTAGACATAAATGAGAGATAATGACATATTATGAACATATATGTTTTTTCCTGTAACCAAGATACGTTTATAAATTAACCTAAGGTATCTGATCTTTTGGTGGATATAATATTAGTGAAGATTTGAGTTATATCGGTTATGTTTTGAGCAATGATAGTATAATAAGTGTTTGAAGACATAAACTATGTTTATGCAAGACTATGAATTAGATAGAGAAAAATTTTCTTTGCAAGCAAATATAGCACCTAGCAGACGCTGGTGTTGACATATGACTGCGAAGATACTTGTAAAATGAGTGTGTTGGACCCATCAACAACGACGTTGAGTTTTAAAAAGATTTTTAAGTTAAATTTACAATATTTTATAATTATAATTAATTTCATACATTGTTTCTTGCAAAAAATGCTGCAATGGGATATTGTGCTGTCCTTTTGTTATTTGTCACTTTGACTATGAATTCCAGGAAATTAAATCTTAAGTCCCGTGACCCAATTTTTGTATCTAAAACTTGAAAATTAGCTTTAAAAGTGGTATTTTTTAAATAAAGATTTATAAAATAGCTGATTTCTGAGTAAATTTCCTTTTTGACTTCGCACCTCTAGTACTTCTCATTTTATTGAACTCCATAAATGAAACTACTCAGTTTATTGCAGAAAATGTTAGATGATTAATACAAAGAAAAATCTAAAATTAATTTTAAAAACCTGCTATTTTACAGAAATGTAAATATGATATTTAAATGTATATTTTTTTATTAAAAAATATAGCTTTGTAAAATGTATTGCATGTACATGTATTAGCATGGGGCATAGTTATTTTCCAATATTTTGTTGGTATCCAAAATGTTTTAAACCTATCGTTTTAAATTTTGTTGGCACTATGTTAATGTATCACTGTACATACCTAGGATTAATGCGGTCATATTTCTCTCTAACAGCCTGCGAGATCCATAAAACATTCTGACACAAACTCACATTCTACTCACACATACATGCAGTAGAGTTGTATGGAATTTTTAAAGGGCCAACAAAGAGAAAACTATCATACTTGTGTTCTACGGCTTACTTAATATTTTACAGTAAAAAGGTTTAAAGCTAATTTTTTTACCATCAGAATGTATTATACGATTTTATTCTATATATGATTTACTCAAATAAATTCATATCTCATTAGGTGTAAGATAATAGTTTCCCATGTTTATTATGTAATTATAATAGATTATTTTTATTTAAAGCCAGGCGTAATTAAAATAAAAGCATAGTAATTATTTAGCCTTAGTTTCAATGAGGAAAGTTCTTCAGATTCAGAATTTACCAGGATAAAATTAATTGAGGAACGTCAATATAATAACCACCTTAAACGTTTTGCATATTAAGTGATTTCTTGGAAATTAACTGGAAAGATTTGGGCCTTGGTTATTATTTATAGTAAAATAAAAATAATTTATATATTAAAATTAAAAAAATGATGCATTATAATTATTAAAAAATATATTCAACGTTGTAGACTGTTTACAATATTTTATTTATAGTATTACAAATTTTTGTTATTAAGTTTATGAACTCAAAAAAATACAATTATTTATTAATATATTACATTACTTATTCTTATTATATTTAATTAAATATTTTTTTCTTTTTGCGTTTTGTTATTATTTGTTATAGGTAATAACAGAAATATATGTGTATTTTGAGAAATCTTACCTTATCAATCTAGTTAGTTCAATTATTCCTTAAAATCCAGATTTCGGTTCCCGTAGGACCACACCAGTTGGGCCTATAAGGGTCAACCAAGCTAAAATACAACTGAGCATTCGTCTGAAGGATTTCGTCGTGATTTAAAAAAAAAAACTGATATCATATATTACACCAACACTAAAACATATATTCAAAAACTGTCTTCTCAAGCTCTTTGTAATTCCAAACATATTTCTTGAGCTTAAACTTAAACTACACACTGCATGCATGCACTCTGACTAACTATTGATGAATGCCCAAATAATAACACAAGGAAGTAAGATAATAGAAAATGGGATATGAAATTTTGAGATGAATTTTTAAAAGACCCTAACTCTGATGTTACTATGTGTAAGCGTGTTTTTGTGTGTATTGGTGTCCTGGTGTGTGTTATACGACTCACAGGCTGTTTCAAGAGAAATATTACCGTCATAAACCAAGGTGTGTTTTGTTCCCCAATGAAATAATGCCAAGAAAACTGAAAATTACAAAAAATACTTTACTAGGATTGGTTAAGTTTTTGTAACAAAACTGACTTATGCTAACTGTTTTGCAATGGATTAATTTGTCTTTTATAAACATAGTATTTAATTTCAAATTGGCCTCCCCTTTGAGACCTCATAAACCTCATTGCCTTTCTACATTTTATTTATTTCTAAAAGCTGTGAATTAAGACGACATGTAATTTCAGCGACATTATCTCTGTGTGAGGTACTAGATACGACCCAAGGAACTGTATGGATCGTATAACAGATGTAAACCCACTGTACAGAGGTCAATAACATCTGTATATCTGTAGTTAGGTAAGTAGGGCTCAGTGGATAATTGCAATGAACATCAAACTGCAACTAATTAAATTAAAAGTTTATTAATAAATAAATATATTAGATTAGTAAATACATAAAGTAATGTTAATTTACATTATGGTTGAATGTACTTTAAAGTCTAATGATGATCCACCAAACATACCCAATTCATCCGCTCGGTATTAGCAATCGAGACAAATATTACGCCGCTCTGTTATCTAGATCAACACTTTATTAGATGACTAGCTGTGTATCCGTCCTTCGTACGGGTTGTAAATAATTGGTAGATTAACTAAAGCAACTACCAATCCACATTGTTTTATAATATTTAAATTTAATTTTACACGTTTTAAATTGTACGGTTAAATCAAAGTTAATTAACGAAATATACTGGCAGATAGTTCGGGTCCTCTTGCTAAGTCGAGGAACTTTGTCGGGTAGTAAACGGCGTGTGGTTTGCGACTCCAAATCGGTACACGTAACACTTTGGATTCGCTTTTAGAAATAAAAGAACTAAAGTACAATAATAATAAACAATATTGGGGAGGGGGAGGGGGCATTAATATAAAATCGGTGGGGGAGGGTAAAAATATACAATCGGGGTGAAGGGGGGGGGCAAAAATGTAAAATTGAGGGGGGACATAAAATAAAAATAAAAAATCTAAGAGGGGGGTGAGGCAAAAATAAAATGGGGGGAGCAACAAAATATAAAATCGGGGGGACATAAAATAAAAATATAAAATCGAAGAGGGGGGACAAAATATAAAATTGGGGGGGAGGCAAAAATAAAAATGGGGGGAACTCTGTCGGGTAGTAAATGGCGTGTGGTTTGCGACTCCAAATTGGTACACGTAACACTTTGGATTCGCTTTTAAAAATAAAAGAACTCAAGGACAATAAAAATAAAAAAATATCGGGAAGAGGGGAGGGGGGCATTAATATATAGTCAGTGAGGGGGAGCAAAATATAAAATTGGGGGGCAAAAATGAAAATTGGGGGGAGAGTTAAAATATAAAATCGGGGGGGGGCAAAAATATAAAATCGGGTGGGAAAAATATAAAATCGGCGGGGGGAAAACTATAAAATTTGGGGGGGGGGCAAAAATAAAAATCGGGGGGAGCAAAAATATAAAATCGGGGGGGGGGCAAAAATATAAAATAGAGGGAGTACAACATAAAATAAAAATATTAAATCGAAGAGGAGGGGGAGCAAAATATAAAATTGGGGTTGGGGCAAAAATAAAAATGGGGGAGCTAAAATAGAAAATCGGGGGGGTACAGGAAGTATCGGTAAAAATTGTTTTTGTGCAAATAAGAATAGACCACAACCAGATGAAACCACATTAATATTTTTGTTCATTAATATGTTTCTTAATATGAATAGCTAGCTGACGTACCCGTTCTTCGCACAGGGGTTTTCTCTACCCGTTCTTTAGTCATTGCAATTTACATTTTAGTAAGCTTGAAACAGCTATTCTTGCTTCTACTCTTTAAGCTGTCAAACGAAGTGTCCACAGCTGTTCGCATTACAGTTTCTGAATGTTTACTTTTTTCTGAAATGTAAACATGAAACTTAGGACGTTCACGGGGCGTAGCCCGAGGGGATTTTAAGGAAGTGAATAGGCCTATGTGTTGCATGGGTTCAGGATCTACCTATGTGTAAGGTTTCAGCCCAGTCGGTTCAGTAGTTTTTCCGTTCACCTGGAACATCAGACAGACAGAAACCACCTCTCTGCACACTGCAATGTGGACAGCGATTAAACTTATATGGACTACATTATCGACACTGTTTTCAATTCCGGCCGCCGCCGCACGCTCACGTTGGCACGTTTTGCTAAATAACTCGGAAACCATAAGAGATAGACAAACAATTTATAGATCAAAAAATGTTTAAAATTTATTTCCACACTTACATTTTTCAATCAGATTGAAGGTATGTTCACTTGTTCAGGCGCTAGAGGCGATAGTGTACAGGAAGTACAGTCCTATTTTTCCTAAAACTTCAACCCCTCGAAAACCACCCTAAAATTTTGAATTTTGTAAAACCCGTTCTTAGTGGGTGCCTACACCCTAAGAGGAACGTCCATGCACAATTTCAAGGTTCTAGGTCAAGTAGTTTAGGCTGTGCGATGATACGTGAGTGAGTGAGTGAGTCAGTCAGTGGATTTGACAAATATATAGTAGATTACGTTGTTGACCCAATTGAAGTCTATCTAGACTGTTTCTCAAAAATATAAATTAAGTTATCAATGTTATTTAAGTTATTGTGGACATTTTTGCTCACCGAATAGTAAGTTTAACGACTTTCTGGGATCTGTAGTATTTTGTTTTATGTGCCAAATTATGTTTCAAAATTATATAAATTTAAAATTTCCCTTATTAAATATCGAAAAATAATAATAAAATCTATAACCAAACTAAAAGTGTATAATTTTGTAGGATTCCAAAATGCAATTAAATATTGTATACTTTTTTAAGGTATTCTATGATTTAAGGTTAATATATAATAAATGCGAAGAAAAAACTATCTTGCATTATGTTTGAAGAGTATTAATTAAAAGTTTACCTTAAAACACGGAGTAACTATGCGTTTGGTGGTTAAAACTTGTATAGTTTACATTTTTAACCGAAATCCCAACAAAGACAGAACTCAATAGTAACTGCATGTATCCAACCAAAATGGTCATGTGATGGTTCTCATGTTCAAAAGACATGTTCAGTACACACTCATCACTTGGAGAGTACACAAATGCCTACCTTCATTGTGTGGACTGGAATATCACAGGGACATTACAGTGGTCAACAACATGATGTCCTGTCTTTCAACAACACATTTTAACTAGTATTTATTATTTACCAAATTATACGTCATAGGGGTTCCTAAAAACGTATTATTTTATTTATGGTTTGTATTTTTTCTAGATATTTAACAAGGATAAAATTAATCTTTCACTATTTTTAAATAGAATGTTCCACATAAACAAAATAATATCTGGGATAAAAAAGGGGAAAGTCCAACTTTTGCATTTTTTAAATAGTTGTTTTAACTTGTTATCTCTTTTAGCGAATTCCCCCTATAGGGAAGAAGCTATTACCGTAGGTCTCATGGTAAGACTTAAGCCCGAGACCATGATAACTTTTCATTTTGAGGTCCCCAGATGCCAAAAACACCATTCGTTCAAATTTTTATATATGTATATATATATATATATATATATATATTTATATTTATATATATATATTTATATATATAAATATATATATATAGGTACCTATATATATATATATATATATGTGTGTCCGTAAGCACGATAACTCTCGTAAAAAAGGTCCGATCTTAATGAAATTTGGTGCAAATGTGTAAAGTACCATTTATTTGAACGAGTTCGAAAACCAGATGAATCGCACCATCCGAAGGGGGGTTTTTGGGGGGTTTTGTATCCAAAAAATGTGTTTTTTGTGGTTTTCACATGTAATTTTAATTTAAATCAAATTGTAATTCATACCATTAAATTCAGCTTAAAAAACAAACAATTTTGTATTTTGATCATTGCTCTACGTCAGTTGGTTACCGAGATATTGAAAGTGCTAAACACAGTACGTTGTCTAATGTTATTCTTATGGAGAAAAAGAAAAACTGTATATCTCGCTTATTTATGAACGTAAACTGGCAAAATTTGGTATATGGCTTGATATGGTTGTGGTTTATTGTTGTTTGCACAAAAAAAATGTTTCGCCTATGGTTCCTGTAGCAGCAAACCTAGGTAATTGGTCCCCATGTTATTCTTATGGAAAATACTTAAAATGTTTTATATCAGTTATTTATGAATGTATATGGATGAAACGTGGTATGTGACTTTAGTTAGATGAGTTCTAATGATATTTGCATAAAAACCCATTATTTTGTGTTCCTTGTTGCAGCAAACCTGCGTACTCATCCCCAGTGTTATTCTT
Source organism: Allygus modestus (assembly GCA_963675035.1). NCBI lineage: Eukaryota > Metazoa > Arthropoda > Insecta > Hemiptera > Cicadellidae > Allygus > Allygus modestus. The sequence goes on along the minus strand of OY776112.1, from coordinate 429,025,520 downwards.
ATGGAGAATAATTAATATTTTGAATATCGCTTGTTTGTGAATATATTTCTTATGAATCCCGTTAAGTGTTAATGTGTTATGTTATATATCCATTGGAAATTCCCTGAGTATGCAGGTTTGCTGCGACAGGGGTATTTATCTATAACGATATAGTTAATTATACTATATGTCAACACGACATTATAAATCTACACCTACATAAATCGTTGTAAAAATAAAATATTAAACTAATAACTGTTGATTTTTTCAAATTAAATGTTATTGTATTAGTCATTTTATGTTAAGAATTTATTGCTGACCTTTAACATCTGTGAATGAGAAAATCTAATTTTTTCGACGTGTCAGGATCTGGGATGTGATACCGTCTTCAGGTGAAAAAAATGCCTCGTTCATAAAAAAACACAGAAAAGATTAGTGACATAATGGAGACAAAGCTTAAAACATACATTTTCGTAGGTATTCTATGTTATACATTACAATTTTGATAAATACGCTGCAAAATTAGTCTGGTTTGAATTTGTGTGCATATTTGTCAGAAATTATATATCAATGTCGTTTTCCCAAAAAATTCGTAGTTTTAGTCTGTGTATCTTTTATTTAAATCCATATTTTTAACAAAATATAACTTAAACTGCAACCATTCTGAAACATGATGTTAGACATAAACCAAATACTCTTGGAATTTATAATTATTTAATACCAGGTTTCTATATTTGATCTTAAACTCATTTTAATAAATTAGTTAGTTGTACAAAACAACCTAAATGAGTTCGCATGCAGGACGTTGACGTGACGGAAGTGAATTTCCAAATTAAAACCTTAAACAAAATCTAATAAAGGGTTTAAAACAACACTGGTAACATCTTTTTTAAATTTTACTATTTTACTTATTGGCTGTTATGATGCTCCTGGTTATACTTAAATTAAATATTAGAATGACAATGTCGTAAGGTTAAGAGGAGGTATAGTCAGGATAACAAGTTGCTAAAGGGGTATTGGGGGTGATAAAACTACACCAAGATATGAAACAGCCTTTTTCAGTGTAAAATTCCCATAAGACAACATACTGTGCTAAGACAACTAACATTTTCTTTAATAACTCGGTAAATATTTGATTTGTGCTACAATGATAAGAGAGGACATACAACTTTCGTCTCACTAATCTTTATCTTCTTAAATTAATTTTACACTCGGCCCAAAAAAAACCGAGTAAACCGATTTTTGGTTTTTCTGAACCTTTTCGGGCCCAAAAATTCTAAATTTTAAAATTAAAATCCTCAAAAAGGGGTTAGAGTTGCCTGATTGTTTTACCCAGCGAAATTGTCCAACGGTTTACAAAATTGAAGGTTCTTACAAAATTTGAAGTAAATCGGACAAAAATTGTGACCGCTAGAGTGCGAACACATTGTTAGCGCCCCCCCTAAAACGTGTTCAGGGTGTCACGTTAGGAACTTTAATGGTGGTCCCGGGCTTAAGTTTCACCGTGCGGGTTGTACTAATAGTTGACTTTTTCATAGGATATTCACTAATAACTTGCAAATAGATATTATAGCAAAATATAATGCATAATAAACCTGAATTATTATTATTAATTTTTAAACCTTACATACTTCAGGATAAAAACTGCCACAATTTACAATAATAAGTATACATTTCGGATTTTCTAATTTATTTGTTATAAAACCATCTATGGTTAAAATTTACATGTATTTTACTGCTATGGGTAAATTATAAAATTGTATAAATATCTTCGATACTGTAAGAATAATACTATATCTTTACTTTTCCTATCAAAGTATAAAACGAAAGGAGTTGGGAAAGATATGCTAATGTTTCTCTTTACAGCGTGATGTTACACTTTTACGGCCTGCATTTTGGCACTCATAAAGAAAAGATGTCTTAAACATAACCTTTACCATTAATACAGAGATGGTTCTCAGCAAACATTGTAACCGAAAGGCCTCATTCAAAGTAAAAACATTATAATTATTGATTTATTTGTTTGGAATTGTTATTAAAATCAAAAAGAATAGCTACAAAAGATGCTTGGTAAAGAAGCGACGATAATAAATGGTAATTTAAAAGTAACAAATGACTAAACCTTTAAGCAATACATTTACTTATAATTGATTTTTATAATATGAAGAAATTACAATATTCATAAAGCTTTACTAGCTATCCTTTATTGTTATTTCAGATTGTCTTGGTAATATGTTCAGGACGTATAAAAATACTAAAATTAGACCAGTTTCAAGAACGAGACTTAAAAGCAAACTTGATCTTTAAATTAGCTGAAAACTGCAGACAAAAAATAAACCATGCTAAGAGAAACTATGCAATTAAAGGCCTCAATCTGCACATGGTAGGTCTGGAGACTAGCTTATTTTGCTGTCCACAATGAGGGTATTTGGGATGTCCTCATAAGACTACCTCTGAAAACTTAGCCTTGCTGAGCTTGTTTTTGTTTTAGAGAACGTGGTTCACTTCGAGATGTGGGTGCCTTTTGTGAACAATCAAGCTCGTAGAAAACTATGTAATGGTGGTTCATGGTCGTGAAATCGTCAATAATTCTGTACTAATATATCGTGGCGGTAGTGAGTCAGCCCTTTACCCGAGGTGTAGGAAGGTAGGCAGGTTATAATTTATCAGGCCGAATAGTACAGCCCGGATGGCAGGCTCTAGAATACATTTCTCTCGGGATTTTGTCAAAGGGGTTCCTCAAGTTGCAGTATAGGCAAACAAAACATAAACATTTATCGATCACATTCAATCACAAAATTATTCTATTAATTTATAAGTAAATTAGAGTTGTCTAGATTATATGAAGCTATATATTATGCTGACGAAAAATTACAATGACATTTCTTTTCGAAAATAAGCATAAAGAGTTACGTATGGTATTTTTAGTTGTATTTTGAAATCACCGCAGTAGATGATGATTACTTTATGTGAGAAACAAATAATTTAACAACGACAAGTGTTGTAACAGATAATAGATATAATAAAACATTCCTAAAAAAATCGATTAACTATATTTTTGTAACTCATAATAGTGATGGATTTGAATTTATTATTGATTATTTATTATTTAGACTTACCTATCGCTTCTAGTGTTTAAAATTACACTACGTTTCGGGAGGTAAGGAAACTCCTCTCGTTATTCAGTGAACCCTACTTACATAAAGTTCTTACACCTACCTAACCTACATTATTTTGGATTTTCTTCTTTTTTCCTTTTACATCGGTTTACATCTGTAAATAAAAAATAAAATAGGTTAGGTAGGTGCAAGAACTTGATATTTAGATGTAAGTAGGTTTCACTGGATAACGGGAGGAGTTTCCTTACCTCCCGAAACGTAGTGTGGTTTTAAACACTAGAAGCGATAGGTAAAGTCCAAATAAATCAATAATAAAATAGATTAAGTATAACTATACGTCATAAGTTGTGTAATACTCTTTTGTTACTTAAATATTTTTTGGACTACTATTGTAACAATAAAATTAAACATTATAATTTTACAATATATCAAATTAAATAATTGAATGTAGTTCAATAACTATACAAATCTGTAGAGTAGATGCGTTTTTCAGGCAGAAAGTTCACCATTTACATTCCATGACATGAAACGTAAGTGACTAAATACCAACTCAGCTTTGCTTCTTTGGTTTATTGACCAACCTAGCATAGTCTGAAAATTACAAAAATTATAAAATGTAGAAGAGCAACTTTCTCTATCATCATCAAAACTGTAAACAACAAAAATGATGTAAAACTCTACTCACTTAATCAATTAAGGTCACATTTTAATTATTTCTTAACACAAAGCTTTAAATTAAATTTCATAACATATTATCGTCGTCTTTTCGATGTATTCAATAATTGGTTGTTCTAAGCTCTTTCAAGTTTACAGTGGTCAGGAAAAGTCAATTATACCTTGGAAATCAATACAGTATATGAAAAGGGAAAATTCTTTAAAAACGATTAAAATGAGTTAGTTGGATAACAATAACAGACATAAATTTCTTTTATAAGCGTACAGTTTTCCTCTATTGGAATTAAATAACTGTTTAAAATAATAATCACGATTTATATATTTTTTATTATATTTTATATATATTTTAAATAATATTACATTTTATACAATTGTTAATTAAATGTTGTTATTTACAATTTATTTAACCATGGTGAGATATAAAATGGTTTGTGATAGTAAAATGAGTTTCGAATGGCTTACTTATGGGGATATGTTATGTTTCAAACTCATAAACATTATATTCTCTGCTGATCTATTACTTTAAACTCCATTCCTTATAATTCGATAAGTAAATGATTTATTATAATTTATTTGACATATGTACGTGTTTTATGCAAGCTATCCTTACGAAATATACGATATAAGAAATAGTTTCATATTTAATTGTAATACGGACTACATAACATAAATAGTAACTTTATCAAAACTTCCGAACTTTCAGGTATTAATTAAGACTATGCTTATGACAGATTAACTAATTGTAATTATCACCTTTATTGGTCATCACTAAATATATATATATATATTGTATTTAGTTTAATAAATTGTAGTGAACGTTCTTGTAAATTCCCCTTGTAATACTTTAAGCAAAAGTTATTTTTGAAACAATGTTTGGATCAGATGGTTGCTAGTATTTTCATTTTGCATATGAAGAGAAATAATATAAATTTTAAGTTACAAGTATGTGTCTCAAGCGTAGTACTTATAAACAATGTTTATAATCTATATTATTAAATCACTATTTTGTTGCATAAATAGTTTGTACATATTTACTAGTCCATGAGATTAAGGTTAAAGTAATGAGAATGAGACCTCGTAATAGTAACCTAAACCAAAACAAAACGAAGCTTTAACCTCAAATTCATTTATAATACGAATTATGTAACATAGTAAACAAACTTTTAGCTTCACAGCTTTCCAAACGCTTATCCATAATATCCTTTTTGAAGTTATTTAAATATATTTCACTACTGTCAAAACATTATCACATCATCACACCATACTGAACAACCATGCCGCAGACCAATAGTCTGACCAAAGCTTTATATTCCCCCATAACAATCCCCAACAATCGTGATGAATTGTAATTACATGGTCTAATCAACATGGCCATGTGATAGCTCCCTTGTTCAGCGGCCATGTTCAGTACACACTCATTAGGTATAGTACACACTGACGACAACCACCATTGCGTGGACTAGAAATCAAAGGGGCATTAATGGTGTCCTGTCTATACTCTTTTGTATTTGTTATTTATTTACAAGTTGAGTTTACTATTATTTCTGGAATCTATATATAAAGACTTATACATAAAACTCCTAATAACTTTGTAATATCTACTACTTATATTTATTATTATTTTTTTTATTGTAAACCTTAACTCCCCGTCACCATAGGCCAGTAGGTCTGTGTGACGATCTAAAGTCAGCAAAGTACCGTAACGGAATAGTCACATGGGCAAGTCAGTGGTTACAGGCCGTGAAAAAGTACCTCTGAAGCCGGCAGGGATGGAACCACGCTTGACCACGGCTGAATCAAGCGCTGAACCAGCGCTCTGAATTTGAGCAACCACTTAAATTAGCTATTTATTTGGAACAATATATTGTGGCACTTAGTTTATCCCAAAGTTGTTTGTGTAAATTGTTTTGTCCTGAGACCACGTGAAATATTATAGGGCTGGACAATTATGGCATTGTCCACCATAAGCAATTCATTCATGAAGAATATTCCTAAAAACTTCAAGCGTAAGCTTAGTTTAAGGTTATACCTAATTGTAAGCGTCTTTATTATTTAAGCACACTCTTTTCATGGTTTAAAATTCAATTATTTTTGACGGAATGATCCTGTTGATGACCTTTTTAACATTTTAATAATATAACAACCCATTTTAGCGAATTTCCCCTATAGGGAAGAAGCTATTACCGTAGGTGGCATGGTAAGACCTAGACCCGGGACCATGATAACTTTTCGTTTTGAGGCCCCCAGATGCCAAAAACACCATTCGTTCAAATTAATATATACAGTGTGATTGAAAAGTCCCGGAACGGTAAAATATATTTTTACCATTATAGATAAAGTAATGAGAATTGGTATATCAATAATAGCCATAAATGTCTACTCTTTTAAGCTATTGTATCCCTTAAGGGGGACGGCTCACGAGGAGTCAGACAAAATTCTTAAATAGCAGCATAGGTTAGGTTTAGTATCAAATTAAAGGTCTTATTTATTAGAACACATTGCCGCAAACTGGACCTCGATAGGTCCACTTTAACCAAAATGGCGGCGTTTTAAAGTTATTCGTCATTTATCCAAATAAGCCATTCTCTTACATGAATATAACTTTAATTTAATTTATTGGAATTGAAAATGTAGTACTTACAGTTACAGAAAGTGTTCAAAATGTTGTCCAAGTTTCTCTTGGCAATAGCCTAATCTGTGGTAGAAGCCTTCAATAACTTTTAAAATCATCTCAGGAGGTATTTGACGAGTTTCTTCTGTGATGCGGTTGTAATTAGTTCTTCTGTGTTGATAGGCTTAGTTATAAAAACCATTTGTTTTAAATAACCCCATAAAAAGAAGTCAAGAGGATATAGATCAGGTGATCTAGGTGGCCACTCTATTGCTCCCCCACGTCCTATCCAACGATTGCAAAACTCTCTGTCAAGCAGCGCTCGTACTGGTAAAGCATAATGAGATGGTGCACCATCCTGTTGAAACCATACTGTGTTATAACTTCGACCCAACACAGCACGTAAAGCCGGTATAATGGTTTCTCTCAACATCAATTCATATGAAACCCCATTCAAATTTCCATTGATTATGAAAGGTCCAACAATATGATTGCCAACTATCCCAGCCCACACGTTAACTTTTTGGGGTTTCTGAGTATGGCTTTCCCTCATCCAGTGAGGATTGTCGTCGCTCCAATAACGACAGTTATGCCTACTTACATCCCCATGAAGTGTAAAGGTAGCTTCGTCTGAAAATACAACTTTTGCTAAGAAATTTGGTTCTTGTACATACCTAGCCATCATTGTTTCACAAAATTCGACTCTTCTGTCAAAATCGTCTTCCGAAAGCTCTTGGACCAATCTTACCTTATACGGATGATAGTGGTTTTGTTTTAAAACATTTAACACTGAAAACTGGCATATTCCGTGATAAGTTGCTGCAGTTCTTGTTGATGTGTGTAGCTCTTCGACGAAACTTTGTAATACTTCTATGGATGTATCTTCGTTAGTAGCAGATAAAGGTCTACCACTTCTTGGACGATCTTTAACATTGCCGGTATCTAGAAAACGTTGGACTGTTCTACATACGGTAGACTTTGATATTGGTGGCCTGTCCAGAAACCTGTCATTAAATAAATGTACAACTTCTTCATATTATCGTACGCGGTCACCATACCCCCTCATCATAAGCAGATTTATTCTCTCAGTCTCAGAGACATCCCTATCACAAGATACACAACTAGTCACTGTTAACAATTAAGTTAAAACCAAATTTACACTGTACAAATCTTAACTCGTTTTCACAACGGTCGACTTTGTAACACCTAATGAGGAAAATTAAATTTCCTGTCTAAACGCATTTTAACCTCAGAATAAGATACACAGTTAATGGCCCTACAGTTGGAATTTTAGCAGGAATATCAACTGAATAGAAAGGATGTAAACACTAATGAGTTTTCAAGACTAATACACTATCCTGGAAATCCCATTGTTGTGATGATTGTTGTCAAATTTGATCATACTGTTTACTTCCTATTTCAACAGTATCAGCTGTTTTCCTTCTTTGGATAAATGACGAATAACTTTAAAACGCCGCCATTTTGGTTAAAAAGGACCTATCGAGGTCCGGTTTGCGGCAATGTGTTCTACTAAATAAGACCTTTCATTTGATACTAAACTTGACCTATGCTGCTATTTAAGAATTTTGTCTGACTCCTCGTGGGCGTCCCCCTTAAGGGATAAAAAGTGACAATAGCTTAAAAGAGGAGAGATTTATGGCTATTATTGATATACCAAGTCTCATCACTTTATATATAACGGTAAAAATTATATTACACCGTTCCGGGACTTTTCAATCACACTATATATATTTGACCGTAGTTACGATAACTTTCGTAAAAATGGACCGATCTTGATGAAATTTGGTATAAACTTGTAAGGTAGCAACTATTTTCATGAGTTCGTGAACCAGACAGTTCGCTTTACTCTAAGGGGGGTTTTTGTACCCCAAAAATGGGTTTTTTGAACTTTTTACATATAATTCTTTTTAAACCCTAACTTTGGTTTACTTCATTAAGTTCAGCTTAAAAAAACAAACAATTTCGTATTTTGATCATCACTCTACGTCAATTGGTTACCGAGATATTGAGAGTACTAAACACAGTACGTTGTTCAATATGTACGTTGTTCCTATGGAGAATAAGTAAAATTGTATATCTCGTTTATTAATGAACATATATTAATGAAAGTTAGTATGTGGCTTTATATAGTTTGGTTTTAATACTATTTGCATACTAAACTCGTTTTTTGTGGTCCGCATGGCAGCAAACCTGCGTACTCAGCAGCTATAATGTTATTCTTATGGAGATTAATAAACAGGTGATATCTTGCTTGTTTATGAACAACTATAATATTATAAAGAAGAGATGGTTTCTGTCTGTCTGTCTGTCTGTCTATATGTCTGTCTGTCTGATGTTCCGGGTGAACGCAAAAACTACTGAACCGACTGGGCTGAAACATTATACATAGGTAGATCTTGAACCCATGCAACACATAGGCTTATTCACTTCCTTATAATCCCCTCGGGCTACGCCCCGTGAACGTCCTAAGTTTCAATGTTTACATTTCAGAATAAAGTAAACATTCAGAAACTGTAATGCGAACAGCTGTGGATACTTCCACTTGACAGCTTAAAGAGCAGAAGCAAGAACAGCTGTTTCAAGCTAACCAAAATGAAAATTTCATTGACTAAAGAACGGGTAGAGAAAGCCCCTGCGTGAAGAACGGGTACGTCACCTTGCTATTAATTCATATTAATGAACAAATATTAATGTGGCTTCATCTGGTTGTGGTCTATTCTTTTTGCACAAAAAAATTACCGATACTTCCTATACCCCCCGGGATTTTATATTTTTGCTCCCCCCGATTTATATATTTTTCCCCCCAATTTTTATTTTTGCCCCACCCACAATTTTATATTTTTGCCCCCCCCGGATTTTATATTTTATTGCCCCCCGGTTTTTATTTTGTTGCCCCCCCCCAAATTTATACTTTAATTACTTTGCCCTCCACCGCTTTTATATTTATGCCCCCCTCCCCACACGATATTCTTTCTTTTGTTTCTACTTGAGTTATTTTATATCTAAAAGCGAATCCAAAGTGTAACACGTGCCGATTTGGAGTCGCAAACCACACGTCGTTTACTACCCGACAGAGTTCCTCGACTTAGCAATAGGACCCGAACTATCTGCCAGTATATTTCGTCAACTTTTATTTTATTGTACATTAGACGTGTAAAATGTAATTTTAACATTGTAAAATAATGTGGATTGTTATTTTATTTAGTTAATCTACCATTTATATACAACCCGTACGAAGGACGGGTACATAGCTAGTAAAGTGAAAAAAACTTGGTATGTTTCTTCATCTGGAGGTGATCCATTGGTATTTGCATAAAAACCAGATTTTGAGGTCCTTGATGCAGCAAACTTGCATATTCAGTACTAATGTTTTTCTTATGGGGAATAAATAAAATGTCATATCTCACTTATTTATTAATATGCTTGAATTAAAGTTGGTAAGTGGCTTCATGACTTAGTGATGTACCATTTGAAATTCGATGAGTATGCAGGTTTGCTGCAACGTGGGTATTTAATAATATTATACTATGCCACATTATATAATATGATCTGGCTATCATAAGACGTACTAGACTCCCCTTGAGGGTCGTACACTGGAGTACTCATTATTACATAGGTCTTACTTAGTCATAAAAATCCACAAACCAGACATCCAAAGAATACCTTCGGGAACATTTTTCGAAAATGCATTTTCATATTCTGCTAATATTGTTAAAAAGGTTCTAGCAACTGCCATTTCCAGTTAAATCATCCGTTCGAGACCGGGTTTGTCGTAATGTGTTCTGTAAAGAAATGCCTTTATAATAAGATCTACGTCTACCTAGTCTTAATACTGAGATTTTAATATCATCCTACGTAGCCTATCTCAAGTTCCCATGCATTTGGGAGTTGTTAAGTAAATCAAAGTATTAGTCATATTGACTAGTACATGGCTGGAAAGTTTCCTTGCGGTTTGTGGAATATCTATGAAATTAATTAACACATTTCAAACTTCTCACAACGACATGTTTGCAGTTATTACTATTTTTAGGTTAGGTTATAGGCTGTAGGTGTAGTCCATTTAAAAAATTTTAGAAAAATAAAGGACCGTGTATTCAAGCTTAATGTAAAACAGATTGGTATATATATATATATATATATATATATATTTATATATAATATATATCATTTAATAATTTATTCATGCAAATGTTCAATAGAGTTATTCATAATTAATATTATACTAGTAGCCCGTCGTGGCTTCGCTCGCGTTCATAGTGCAATGTTATATTTGAAAAGTTTGGTACATTTGTTAAAAGCACTTCAGCACCTTGGGGACTGAGCTTTGCTTGAAAATCCAGTAAGATTGTTCAAAATGCTTATCTTAACGGTTCCTTTCTAAGGCGAGCATATTTACTTTGTTTATTTGCTCGTTACGTTTTATTTTGGTCATGTCCACTTACAATAAATTATTCCATCTTAATTTGTAATGGTTCCATAACTGTATACACAACCTGATAATCTATACATTATATTTATGTATACATTGGTTCTAATCACTATTCTCACAAAAATCACATGCTGATACCAAGTGACTGTTATTTTTAAAATTGACTGGTTCTTTGTTAACAGCTGTTAAGATTTTTTGTTTTTGTTTTCCATAGCCCAACGTTGTGTTTTTTCGAACAACCGTAGACGTAATTCGGGTGTGGCAAGGGGGGGCAGTTGTTTGCTATGTATGAAAAGTCTCGATAATCACTGTCATGACCATTTTTGCCCCTCCAATAAAAATACTGAAATTACGGTTATACGATCAACTACATAGGCCTAACTATATTTTTCTGGGGATGAGCCCTAATTAGGACTTATTTCTTTACCGAAAAATTGTATAGCGCAAACATTTGGAGGGCCCTAAAGCAGTTTTGGAACAGAGATAGGCAAAAGTCGTGGCTTTATTCTAACATATTAACTATTTTACTAACAAATGCATGTTTGTATCCCAGGAATACCTTATAAATGGTCTATTCCAGTTTTTAGGCTGACATTGGGTATAGCAAATGAAGTTGTCATTACATATGATTTGTCTTTTAGCTTTCCATTATGACAAACTTCCCTTTCACCTTTGGTCCCTACTCTTGCCGCGGCTAGGGACAGAATCTCCGGGTTTAGTCCTCAACCTGCCAACCTGAGAATGGATGGTCCCTGGCTGTTTTCATGGATATCCTGTCAGTTGAGTTGACCAGTTGGAGGGCAGAATACGGGTCCCCTGTTTGAGAGCCTCATCCCAGCGTCCACAGAGGCACGCGAGTTGGCCCTCATATACTATCCGTCCGGTAACCTACGCAATATTCCCGCTTGTGGAAGATGTGCCTAACAGCTATGCTGGGCTTTCATAATCCACAACAATTATGAATGATGATGAATGCATGTTCATTCGGTCTAGTTAACTAATAACGGTCAGTGTTGCTTAAATCAAAATGTTAAAGGCCAACAGAACAAAGGACATAAGGGACGGAAAGTATAGGCCTATATCTGCTTACATTACCATTGCCTGCTGTCTTTCTACCAATTATTTGTCAATCGGTCTAGTATGTATATGATTAACACGTACATTTTGAAGGTCATTAATAGGGCCGGGCCACATTGGAACGGGAATAAGCCCATACCTGCTTTTTGGGATGGACCTATCTTCTTCCAAATATCAGCTTAGAAACTCATGTAGTTTGTGCATGATTGGCTTAAAAAACATAACAAATTAAGCATTATAATCACAATGACTACCTAGAAAAACTGAGCTTTAAATACCATGTTGCAAGGTCTTATGTGTTCCTTACCCAATGGTTCGTTGCTGTGCCGTTGTTTTGAATTGTTTACCGTTATGGAGTGGTTAGTAAAGCACATGTTTTCTCCATTCTGTAGTAAAAGATAAATTAGCTGACTAAATGCAAATATGGTGCATTCTACAGTGAAAGGTTGAGTGACCTGTACCTATAAGATATTCTTTGGAGCAGTGACGGACCAATGGGCAAAACCCTAATGGCGTACGTAATGATTCACAGAAGCCTAAACGTTTAATGACCCCCACGAAAGTGAGCAAAATGTTTTATTTCATTCGGTTCAGTTTTTTTTTTTTTTTTTTTTTTTTTTTTGCAAAACGCGGAACAAACCTGGTTTATAAAAAAATGCCTAAAACAGACGGATAAACAACATTTTAATATCTTCGCTGCATACAAAATTTCACTACTCAAAGCTATGGAGGAACAAAACCATTATTTATAAAGTTTAATTTATAAAGATAAATACTTTCCTTACTTGTAACGTATGGTATTGCTAATAACCTACCCATAATGTGTTAAAAGCAGTGTTAAAGTGGCTGCAATTCAAATAAAATTGTTTCCCATGTTAATCTTATGGGAAAAAACTAACTTTGAGGGCAGCCCGTGCCCTTGAGAATAAAAATATTGATAATTAAAAATCTTATTGCAAAACTACGAACTGAGACGAATTTGTTGACACTTTAAACATTAAAAGTGGTCAAGAAATAAGGGAGGAGTTGTGTTTACAAAAAACGGCTTCACGTATTATATATAAGGATGCAGTTGTTTAGAGCAATAAATAAACTGGACAATTTCACAAAAATAAAACATTGCATTCGTAGACTATATTTTTTGAGTGGATGAAATTTATAGCAATTGAACTGATCAGTGAAATAAATATAATAAAACGGGATTAGAATCGAGTATGTTGATTTTGAAGAACAGTATAATCATAAATGTGTTTAGAAACGTAACAACAATTATGAATCATAAATATAATTTCATTTTATGTAATATTAAATTATACAACGATTTAACATTGTTGAACAGTGGAGCCCAACTTGTGATGAGGCCTCTAGATAACATCAGATAATTAAACTTAGCTACCGCAAAGCTCAGAAATTTCTTCTTGATTATGATTAATAGCTCTATTTTAACAAATACATGCGTCACTTTTCCCGTCTATTATTTTAGAGGCCCTAATTTTCCAAGGTACCTTTTATGAGATACGTATTATTTAATAAATTATCTCATTAGGTTGGTCTCTATGGCCTCTGTAGATATATTAGGATAAATATTCTTTATGTAATTATTTTTTGCATGTTTATTTTTGGGTGCATATTATAATTCGTTGGTTTATTTTGTACGTTTTTAAATGTAAGGGAAATGTCAAAACCTGGTCGTATAACTAACAACTCCAGCTCCAACCCGTATACATTATAAACATTACATTATATTATACATTACCCGTATCCAAATGAGGTGTTTTATAGATGTGGACTTTTAACTAAATATTGTTGAGGCCACTTGCATTTTTGTACTGTTGCTATGTAATATTGCCACGTAAAAATATTGCTGTATCTTTTAGTTATTTTTAAAACTTTTAATTCAAAAATACCCTGAAAAAGATCGTGTTTGCTGTTGTGCTTGATAATTAGAGTTTTTATTTTAAGAAGCCTCAGAGTATTAGAGCTAAAATGTTCTTAGTATGTTTAAAGATCATTAAATGTATTTGTAATTGTTTTCCGCTCTCTTAATTATACATCCCATTTGATTGGCATCATAAATGCGTTGTTATTGCAATTTTTTCAGTAACTTAACAGAAAAAAAACGTTCACATGACTTGCTACCAGACGGTGTATGATAATACAAGACAAGGGGTCTTGGGTTTTGTTTTTTGTACGCCCATCTCAGTTTCAGTTTGGTAATCTTTCTAAAAAAAAATCTTATAGTCTACTCTCTACGAAAATGTAGTACGAATAGGAGTGCAATGTTATAATACATAGAAAGGTTAAATTAATAGAAAAAATAACCGCGAAACAACCAACAAAAGCGCACAACTATATTGGTTTAAGTTTTACAATTACATAAAACTCTATGGGTAAGATATCTGTAGTTTTCATCTGGACAGAAATAATAAAAAACAAGGTTTTACTTAGGGGTTATCAAAGCTTCAGACGATAGGGGCTGGGAAAGATATGCTAATGCAGCTCTCCACAGCCCGATATCATAACTTTATGACTTGCCGCGGGCACTCGTACTCTTGTGAGAAAGAATTTACCTTTATCCTCTCCTGTAAAGTAAACTGTCTAAAAACATTTACACATTAAACCATTAATATTATTATTATATATTAGTGTTTGAATAAACTTTACAGTAAGGTTTTGAACTATATTCTGATTATTTTTACTATAAACATTATATAGTTTATTATTATAGTTTAAATAGAGTTAGTTCAAACATTTTGTGTTGAATGTGGTTGACAATACACTTCTGTGGACTGTTTTCCTTGAAAGCAGGATGTGGCCAAAAGTCATTTAACACATCTATACTGCCAGTTAAACCAATGGTGCTCCTGAAGCGGATTTCCTAGACCCCATATCACAAATAAAAGATATATTCTGTTACGTTCTAGTTTAGATGTATAAGGTGGCAATTACAAAATATTGTTTTAGTGTGTCTTAGATTCTTTGGAAGAAACAATAACAGTTTCTTCTTTTTATGAAACACTTGTTCAAAGCATAAACATTTGTTTATGGATATTTAAATTGCTTAAATATATTAAAACTGTACTAGTAAGTGCCCCTTTCTCTACACGGGAATCTCGTAGGCTTGAATCAGAGGTTTTGAATGATTACACTATTATCAGCTGATTGATTAAATAAAATAAAACTGCATAATAATAACACTGAAACTTTAAACGTTTACGGAGCAGAACCTTGACGGTAGATTTTTTTCAAAAACTGAATGGTAAATCTTGAAGGTAAGAGCTTTTGATTGATACCAGACATGTAAGAAAATTAAAAATTTTTGAGGTCTAAAATCTACAATAAAAATTCAAGAAATTCTTTTAATAATATAGATATTTATTAAATCATGCATATTCGAAATTTTTTACATATGTACACTGTATATGAGGTGGTAAACTTTATTTATTAAAATGTTAATGTTTTGCAATTAAAGGCAGCTAATATTAACAAAGAAATAATATAATCTCAACAATTTTGCTTAAGAGGGTTTTCTTGTGTCAACTTAGTAATTAGACTAAACACTATTTCAAGATAATGAAGTGTTCAGTGATGTTGTGAAACTTGTTTATCCAAATAAAAACCAAGCAATAAAAGTATCGATAGTGAAGGATTTAGATAACAATTCCAATAATACAATTAGAGTTTTATAGAATAACGTATTTCCGTTACTAGTTCAGAGAAAACACGTATGTCGTAATAAATATTTAGAAGACACATGCACTAACCACTACCGCACTTTCTCCAAATTCCAAGTACGCACTCAAAGCCAGTAGTGATAAAATTTCAATTAAATAGAAGATGTAACAACTCTAAGTTTGTTTGATGGGTCACAAATTGGAACATGTGTTCTTGAATTAAATTTCAATAGGCAGTTGTTGTCTATCTACATTAAACCCGCTTTCTGTCAGCTAAGTGCAATTACAAATCAGTCGAACACCATTCCAATCAAGGTGCACATGTGACGATGCTCCATCTACCGATGTAATGGGCAGTATACAGTTTGTAATCGGGTACCAAACAACAATACGTGGACTGGCATAGCAATATGGCCTGTTCTACTGCCAGAGCTATTGAGTAAATGTTTCGCTTGGTAGTTTAATAGGTTGGTTCAGTCTTAGTCCATTAGTGCTTATCTACGGTTTAATCTATGTATGTACATTTGTTTAATGCGAAAATTTATACCCCTAGATTTACGCTTCATTATTTAGTACGTATCATGCATTAAAATGCTTATAAATAGGGGAACATTTAAATGGTAGGATTTAATATGCCGATTCCCTGGAATGCAACTTTTTAAACCGAAATATCATTTTGTACTTGTTTAAATTTTAAAAAGTGTTTGACATAATTTGGCAAGTGTTTTATAATAATATTTCTTATCATTTTAAGGCATTGGACTAAAAATTAAAAAATTACTTTGTATATCCACCTTGAATCATTCAGTATGTATATTGTATTAATCACTCAGAACAAATCATATGTTCATCCATCATATTGTTGGATACTTTATTAATATTTACTTCACATATTTTCATTGACGAAAGGGTAAAAAAATAACTCAGGCAAAGAACATATTTTTACTATTAAATAAGCCAATTGAACTAATCGACTTGCTTGGATCTACATAAAATTAGACCTTCACGTTATGTTCGGAAGTTCATAAAAATACCGAATATATTGTAAAAAAGTGTGTTTAGTCAGCTTACAGTTATGGGAGAAAAGTTAACTAACTTATTAGAGAAAGCAGCCAATGTTTAGAAACGCTACTTATTTTAAAGAGGCTTAAACGTTTATCACACACGATGTGCTCTTCAGGTAGTGACCGAATTGGGTATTGATAATTTAATAGCGAACCAAAGTGATAAAGTCAATAAAGACTCCGGGAGCGCGAGCATTATAAACTTTGGTCTATATGTTACGTTATAAAAATAAAATACCCCCTTCGCAGCAAACCTGTGTACTCAGCGAATTTCCAATGCTTATATATGTGACTCACTACTACATAGAGCTATTTACCAAGTTTCACAAAAATACATCCATAAATAAGTGATATATACCATTTTATTTATTCTCCATAAGAATAACATTAGGGTTGAGGACGCAGATTTGCTGCAACGAGGAAGATAAGTAATGTGTTTTTTTTGCAATTATCAATACAACTGAACCAGGTGAAGCTACATACCAAGTCCTCTTAATGTAGGTTCATAATTAAGGGAGATATACAACTTTACTTATTCTCCATATGAATAACTTGGGGGCCGAGTATGCAGGTTTGCTGCTATGGGGAATATCAAAAAAAAACTTGTTTTTTTGTGCTAATATCAATATACCACAACTAGTTGAAGCCAAATACCAAGTTTCATCAATATACATTCATAAATAATCGAGATATAGAATTTTATTTATTCTCCATAAGGATAACATTGGACAACGAACTGTGTTTAGCACTTTGAATATCTCTGCAACGGTTGGACGTAGAACAACGATTAAAACACCAAAATGTTTATTTTATTGAGATAAACACATTAATGATAAACAGAAATGTGAAGTTTTTAGTAAAACTATCTGAGAAAAATCTAAAAACCTTTATCTCATAAGATTAACATGGGATACGTTTTTTTGGATTTTCTTCGCACCCACTTAACCTAGGTCAATGATTCAAAATACTAAATTATTTGTTTGTTTAAGCTCTATAAAATAGCTATAACCAAAATTGAGTGTTTTTAACATTTTGGGGTCAAATTTGCAAAAAACCGATTTTTGTAAAATTTTAAACCCCCATAAAACCCCCTTCCCATAGTGCGATCAATCTGGTTTTCGAACTTAAAGTAATAAATGCTACTCTCTACATTTGTGCCAAATTTCAACAAAATCGGGTGTTTCTTTCAAAATTTATCGCGGTAACGGACATATATATATATATATATATATATATATATATATATATATAAATTTGAACGAATAGTGTTTTTGGCTTCTGGGGACCTCAAAACGAAAAGTTATCATGGTCACGGGCTTAAGTCTTACCATGCCACCTACGGTAATAGCTTCTTCCCTATAAGGGAAATTCGCTAACAACCCATATAAAATGCTTAATAATTTCCAATTCAATCAATTAGCTATAAATTGCATAATTTGCTATGTTACATCAATCAAATAAACGTAGGTGTTAATAACTATAGATGCAAACAAGAAAACTAACGTTACTATTAGAATAATTATTTCAATAATAGGTGAATGGTTACAAACAAATTACGTGTTCCTTACATTATTGTACCTTGTTTTTCTTTCGGAAACAGGTTTGGCCGAACACATACAGCATCAAACTTCACTAAACAGTGCTAAGTTGAGGTTGTGAACGTCGGAAAATCGTTTTTAAAACTAAAATAACTCGGATCAATATATCGATTTTGAGTAAGTTATCCATTATATTAGTCATACAGTAATGTTTTGTAAGGAATGGGTAATTTAATAACTCAACTAGAACTTTACTTATACATTATAAAATCATTAAATGTTTTTGATTAATTAACAAATTAGTTAACTAACAGGGCAGCCGATAATTGAAAAGCGTTTACGAAATAATACCATTTTATAACCACGCAGAGAAATTGCTTTTTTATCCACCTGTACAACTTGTTCAACTGATCATGCCCTGCACTCAATTAATTGATCTTTTCCCGGAACGAAAAAATAACCAATTTATAAAAGTGTTTCATAATACTGTATCAGAAAATATATTTAACTAAATTATATATATATATATATAAATTATATATTATATATATTATAAATTATATATATATATTTAACTGTATATTTAACTAAACATTTGATCAGTGAAAAATATTGTTATTAATTTAGTTCATTCTATGAAAGCCGCTCAAACGCCTTTTCGTAAAAAAATACCCCCGTCGCAACAAACCTGCATACTCAGCGAATTTCCAATGAATATATAACATAACACATTAAAACACTTAACAGGATTCAAAAGAAATGTATTCACAAACAAGCAATATTTAAAATATTAATTATTCTCCATAAGAATAACATTGGGGATGAGTACGCAGGTTTGCTGCAACAAGGCACACAAAATAATGGGTTTTTATGCAAATATCAATATAACTCATCTTAGTGAAGTCACATACCAAGTTTCATCCATATACATTCATAAATAAGCGATATATAACATTTTAAGTATTTTCCATAAGAATAACATGGGGACCAAGTACCTAGGTTCGCTGCTACAGGAACCATAGGTGAAAAATTTTTTTTGTGCAAACAACAATAAACCACAACCAGATCAAGCCATATACCAAATTTCGCCAGTTTATGTTCATAAATAAGCGAGATATACAATTTTTCCTTTTCTCCATAAGAATAACATTAGACAACGTACTGTGTTTAGCACTTTCAATATCTCGGTAACCAATTGACAAAGAGCAATGATCAAAATACCAAATTGTTTGTTTTTTTAAGCTGAATTCAATGGTGTAAATTAAAATTTGATTTATATTAAAACTACATGTGAAAACCCCAAAAAACACATTTTTGGGGTACAAAACTCCCCAAAAACCCCCCTTCGGATGGTGCGATTCATCTGGTTTTCGAACTCGTTCAAATAAATGGTACTTTACACATTTGTACCAAATTTCATTAAGATCGGACCTTTTGTACGAGAGTTATCATGCTTACGGACATATATATATATATATATATATATATATATATGTCCGTAATATATATATATATATATGCATATATATATATATATATATATATATATATATACATATATAAAAATTTGAACGAATGGTGTTTTTTGCATCTGGGGACATCAAAATGAAAAGTTATCATGGTCTCGGGCTTAAGTCTTACCATGAGACCTACGGTAATAGCTTCTTCCCTATAGGGGAAATTCGCTAAAACTGCAGACAAACATTTAATATCTAGTTAAAAAAGTAATATAACTAAATTACAATTAAGTAAAACTAACCAAATAAATAACTAAAGATATAATGGTTTACAATCATAATAATTGTAAGCCTAGTTCAGTCTACTGGAGTATTCTAATATTCACATAAAACATACTGTAATTGTTGAAAGTAGATTCCAAATTATCACGTTTTTAATTTATAATATTCTACCTTGTGTTTCAAATTTGAACAGAACAGGTTTGGTGTTATTGTAGTCATATATCTCTGCAACAGCCCTCTACCAGATGAAACATACTGACAGGCTCTACACAAACAAAAGTCACTTGTGTCACCCTCAGATGAAATATAGATGGATAGCGCTCTCAGTGGACAAAAACCGCGCCGGTCTCCGAGTCCGCTGGGTGGCAAAATGGCCCGAGCTGGCCGCTGCGCCGTGTTAAATTAAATTTAATTATGTCTTGCTGTGACCGTCTATTAACACTCTAATTTTTAAAGGCTATATACATGAAAATATTACATATTACAGAATCTAATGGTATAAATATTGTGGCTGAAACTAATCGAGCATACTGTTTTTTCATTAAAAGAAATTAGGCTTCACGCGGCGTGACATTACCTTAATTATGTCTCACTGAGAGCGACTGTTAGTACTTAAATCGGTTAAAACTTAGACTAATGGAAATATTACGTTCCAAAGAATCTAATAATGTAAATATGATTACTAGAATAAGATAAAAGCCATTTTTATCTTTTAAAGAAGTTTGAGTTTGCGCGCAATCGAGACCGTGAAGTGACTTCTATGCCATTATGATTGGTTAAAACTTATACAGTTGGACGGTAAAAATACAAATATTTAAATTTTTTTTTTTTAATGTGTTCAAATAAAAAAAAACTTTTTTTAAGTACGTTTTAACAAAATAAAAAGTGAACACTAGTGCCAGTAGTTATTTATTTGTATTATTGAAATTGGTTTTATTTGTTTATGGATATTGGTTTTCATTGTATCTAACCACTTGCATTCCTGCTAATTTAGAAAATTATGATTTACCTCGTTTATTATGCTAAAAATTTGTCATTTATATGAATAAAGGGAAATAAATTAAACTGCAATAAATATCCAGATAAATTAATTAATTAAAATAATTTAATTGTTTACTTTCTAATAGTTTTAGAATAGTTTTAATTATTAGTTAGTACAATTTCCAAAGTATTATGAAATAAATTGCATTGGCACCAAGTAATGTGCTCTCAGCCTTGTTATTAATGTCCGTAAGTGCCCGGCGTAATCCTGGACAACTTTCACACGGTTCCTACTATATCTCTAATGCTCTCACCTTCAGGCTCAGCAGAAGAGTCATTATCAGAATGCCTGTGAGTGAGCGAGGGGGCTTTTATAATAAATGACATCGCACAATGCTGTTTCTGACAACTTCCAGTTCGGCTCGACACTTGATTGGCGTTTACATCAAAGGGCAATCTGTGTTAGGAAAGTTTACTTTGAACTTTTGACCTACTCGGATTGTAGATCAAGCTGGTCTAAATATCCCAAGTTGTCGGCGAGTCACTAGTAAATGGGTCTCAACTTTGTGACCTTATTGCACTCACCTGGAGGGCGCAATGTCGTTTCCGGTGAAAGCGCAGACAGCTTCGTCACGTTCTTTGCTTCGCTACACAATTGCGACTCACCACTTCAAAAATTGTCTTCTCAAATACCTTAATTAAAATATATTGAATTAAAATAAATGCAAAAATACTCACCAAGCAAAATTGAATCAAAATTTGTCTCCAAAATAAAATTCCACGAGGTTTTTAAAATCGTTCTATTTATTACAAGTGTGATGTGAACTGTAACATATTCCCTATCCCCTTGGTGTTATTCATGACGGAAACAAACCCCTTCAGATTGAATAAAATCGTGCATTCATTTCTGTGTGAGCTCAATTAAGTGACACGTTTTACTTGTTAGTTAGTTCTCCTATTTAATTTGAGATAGTTATACATGGTGAGCATCACCCTTGCAGCTTTGCTACGGAGAGTTCCGCACAACTCATTTTATTGCTGTAGCGTGATGTGGGTGTTCTAAGCACAATAAATATAATCGTGTATTTGTTAAATTTATTATCTTTCCTTGTAAAGTATATTAAAATATTTCTGTTCAGCATGAATAGTGAGGGACTAGTTTTTTTAGGATCTTTATTGCGCATTACCCTCTTTGGTTCTCGTGTGAAGATTTTGGTATTTTTTACTGTGTGGTTCATAAATGGTATATTTTAGATGACAGGGTAACTTTTTAATGATGCATGCCATTTTGCACCATATGTATAAGTATGTGTTAGATAAATCTTTTAAAACTTTAATGTTTTCAGAATTTTTTAAAGAACGGCCAATTAAAAAGATGGACTTACATAGTGGCTGTTTTTCTTTTATATAATAAGGATATATTTTATCGAATTAAAACGTATTACTTGCAATTAACAAACATTTGTAGTAACTGTTCATATGGGAATGTTTTGTAACAATCTATAATTAAAATGAGAAATATACCAAAAAAGATAATATAGTTTTAAATTAGGTATAAAAAGTATACCTACCAATATAACCATTACTATTCTAAAAGTTAAGACTTTTATAATAAAATGTTTAAAAATCTTTTTATTTACACCCTGTAAATAATATATAATAAACAAATCCTAAACACATTTTAAGCGCCTCACTAGCGTTTAGTGGATTTGTTTTGGATTTCGGCGAATGAGGTCACGGGTTCGATTCGTGGGGTACCCACATGACTTGTAGGTTAGAACCGTTGTCTTATAACAACGAATCTGCAATCACACTGGTGCAGACAAGAAAAATATGTATTGTTAAGCTATAAATAACAAAGGCGATACTACCCTTTGAAAGGAGGAACCCCATTATTGGGGCTGTCGATAACCTCAATTTTTCTCATCAAAGCCCTGTAGTCTATTAATGTACAGCGCTGAGGTATTTAAGAAACCATTTCTTATATTATATGGAATATTTATTTGCCTATTTCCCTTTTAAGAACAGAAAGATAGATTTGTTTCTAAGATACAATTATTTAAAATCTTTGTTTAGCAAGTTTGTGTATATGGTTGTACTTTTAAACTTTAGTGTTAATTAAGTAAGGATACGTTTAGTTTAATTGATGCATAGTAAGTTTTGATAGTAGGTGTAGAAAGAAGATTTTCAATTAACGTCGTGTTCAATACCGATTATTGGAATTGTTTTCGGCTAGGCAATCAGAGAATGGAAGTATAATTTAATTGCGTTAATATTTCAGATGATTAATAACAAATATACTTCGTTTGCCAAAGATAATTAAAGAAATTAGGTCAACTATTGCGTTAAATACATTTGAAACTTTTGTAGTTGTTTTTAGAATATTGTGACAAGTATAATGTCTAAGTTCCCAATATTTTCGTTCATTAATATTCCAGTATAGGATACTAATTAAGCATCATTGTGTGGTAATGAAGGAGGGTAAAAGAACACCTATACAAGCAATATAACGCACAGTAGTAGTTTTCATTACTAGTCTCGAAAGTGACTTATTGCGGGGAGAGATTGCATTTACGCGCGAGGCGAAGCCGAGCGTGGAAAAAGCTATCGAGCCCCGCAATGGCACTTTTGAGACGAGTATTGAACATTATTTTCATTACGATATCGAAAAACTTGTAAACAACATGAATATTTTTGTTTATTCAACTTAGTATCAAGAAAAAAAACCGAACTCATAACGCTGAGTTTCCGTGCTTATGACGAGGTACAACAGCAAATAATGCAACAGCTGATCGGCCTAATGCAACAGCTAATCGGTCTGCACCGCAAAATCCCATAACAGTTACTTTCCGTGCACCACAAATGCACAGAAAGTTAATGTTATGTAATTTTGCCGTGCAGTAGCGGGAATAACCTATTTTCTTAGCTCATTTTACGTTTAGAAACTGTACTTTCGTGTATAGAGTAAAGAAAATATAATTATACATACAAAATAGCACAATCCAAATGACTGCTCGGTCACACCAACTATCATCAAGTATTGTAATACGTTTCCTAAATTAAATTTCACGATTATAAAATCATGGATAATGCTAGTAGAAACTATCCACAGTAAATATAAAATATATTTTTATTGGTTATAAAAACAAATACTGAAAGTATTGATCACCCCCTGATTATCGATGGATGTGCAAAATAAACAATAAAATTTAGTTTGTTCTTTTATCTGATTAAATTATATAAACTAAATGGGATTTAACATGAGTAATTATTCACCGTTAAAAAGATTTGTCTAGAACGTTTACTACAGTGCCAAAAGTGTAATAGTAGTAAGCTCTTATCGCAGTAAAGTGCAAAGATACACCCCTCAGTAAACTACCCCCTCACACCTCTCCAACTCTGCCATTGGAGCTAACGCGTCAAGATTCTAAGAGTCGTGCTACATTTAAAGTTAAAAATCCATGTTCACCCTTGTCCTCCCCGTTATGTCAAGAAGTATTATTTTTTGAAAATAAAAGTGAATATCTTTGACACAGCTTAAAACCCGTAATGTTTCGTTAGTTTATTTAAAGATTGAGTCGTGAGCCTGGGATGTCAGAATTTTTTTATAAGTAAAGTTAAATATGCCGCAACAATGTATTAAGTTATTGTTCGTTTTATTTCAAGAACCTATAATAAACCTAGCATACAATAAAAAAGCTAATGCTACCACGAAAAATAGTGTAAATTTAGAAAGCAGATTAATTGTTCGTTTTTTAACCATTATTATGACTGTTATCATACACTAAAAGTAATTCAAACAATTCACAATTTAAAACTTAAAATGTGAGCTGATATTTTGTTTCTTGAATTGCATCTTTGAGCATCTTCACTTATCAAATCATATACGCAGTAAATTATGACAAAGATATGTAACTAAACAGAACTGGAATTACTTTGGTGCCTATCGTAATATCAGTAAAGTTAGGTTGTGCTGTTGGTGTATTATCTTTTAGAATTCAAAATATGACGCCCCTGAAACATTAAAGTGCAACCTTTGTATATTGTTTTCAAACCACACACACAATTATAAAACGTATTTTTATCAGTTTTTAATTGAATATCAGGCCTTTTTAAAGTAAATTATTAATACTTTTTATTAGTAATAAGAAATTGAACTTTGTAAAATAATGTAACAAGATCATTGTGGTCAAATAGTATTTATTTGTATACTGAAAAATCTTCAGGTAAGACACTCAGAAAATACAATCGTGAGCAGACAGTTAACGTCAATTCGTTTCCTCAATGCTGTGATAAAGTTCCAATGATGATCTAAAGTTACGAGTCCCGTGACTAGGCTTCAACATTAGTAGCTAGCTGGTGTGAGAGTTCTATACTGGTAATTATCAGCCATACTAAGCATTTGTTTCCGAATTGAATTATACTCTTCGTTAACCATTTTCCTACTATTCCACTAAAGTGTAACAATATAAACTGATAATGAATGTGTCGCACACATAGTAAAATTGTTATCACGTTTAAAATCAAATTAAAGTTTATATTAAAAGCACCCACTATTTTACAACTAGATGTGGGGCAGGTTGTTTATATGTCTCTTAATAGTAAAATAAACAAAACAAAAACAATAATTTATTAACATAATATGAACTCAAAATATTGTTGCTTCGTGATATGAAGCATAATCTGAGTAATCATGACATTATCCACGTGATATTATACCTAAGTAGCAGAGAATAAATAGGTTTTATAACAAACTCCAAGTACTCAATTGAATTAGTACATCTTCTTAAAATTTGTATTTCTAACTATAAAATATAATATTTTATTTATCAAAGTACATTTTCAATTTAATTACAATTTTATAAAGTCTCATTTAATATAATACTTGGAATACGCTTTAATGTTATGTAATTTTATTTGATATATATATATATATATATTGTGGCAAAGCCATGAAAATTAATTTCCTTGACTGTATTTATCAACAAACATGTGATTGAAGAAACATATGTTGTTTTCAATTGGAAAGAAAAATTCTATTTTTTATTATTATTGTTTTAGAAAAGAGAAAACTGTACTGAACTTTAGTAACTCTGAAATGTAAAAATAAAACTTTATTCACGCTTCCACAATCTGATTTATTTTACTATGTGCAACTTACTGACGGACACAATGCACATACACTCTCTTTTCTACATGGTAGCAGAGCCTGAAACTGTCCACATTCAAACCAACTTTAACCTTTTACTTGCATGACTGACAACTTTAAAATGACTTCAAGACTCAACAAGAAAGTTGACTCCCTCACTAAACGACTTAAAACTACAATCGACGAGGCAAATTCACTACTTCATGGAGAGGATACTCCGAGGATTAAGCTCCAAGGAATCCTAGCCACATTGGAAAGCTACTCGGCAAGACTTGAAGTTATACTGGAACAACTGGACCCACTTGAGGATGGAAGAGTAGTAATAGATCAACAGGAGAGTGAAGATACAGAAGATCCATTTGAATTTATATTAGACTGCGATGAGGTAAAAGCAAAATTGCAGGTAAGACTTCACTCTTCAGATAATAAGCCTTCGAGCAATATCAGTAATCATCCTTCTTGTTCATCTGAACAAAGAACTGAA
The DNA here is from genome assembly GCA_963675035.1 of Allygus modestus. NCBI lineage: Eukaryota > Metazoa > Arthropoda > Insecta > Hemiptera > Cicadellidae > Allygus > Allygus modestus. Next base: position 428,998,980 of record OY776112.1, on the reverse strand, counting down.
AATAAACAATGTATTAGACTACCTAAACTTATCATCCCTACTTTTGATGGTAGCATTTTAAAATGGCAGGAATTCTGGGATTCTTTTGATTCCTCTATCCACAGCAACAACAATCTTACCTCTATTGACAAATTTAATTACTTAAATTCATTGCTTGTGGGAGAAGCAAAACTTTGCATCTCAGGCCTCCCATTAACATCTCTCAACTATGACACTGCTATTTCTTTATTAAAGAGAAGGTTTGCTAACAAGCCGATTATTGTCAACTCTCACTACAAAGCTCTGATAGACATTCCTCCTGTTAAAACTGATAGTACCAAAAGCCTGCGTTGTACTTTTGACTTGATTGAAAAACATTTACGATGTTTGCAATCACTGGGTGAAGATACCAACTCGAACTACTTTCTCACCCTTATTACTAGCAAGTTACCACTTAATGTTCTCCTAAAGGTTGAAGAACAAAATTTAGGGACTGAAATAGATGTCAAATTACTGTGTACCACAATTCAAAACATCCTGCTTTCAAGAGAAAAATCTGAAATGATTTTGGGAGTTTCCAACAGTAGGTCTAAGGCTGTTCTATCTTTACCCAATGACGGATTGGGTAAATATGTTGCAACTGAGGGCGAAAGAGAGCTGACCTCAACTGCCCAGGCTCTAACCACTGGTGATAGAACCAACGACTTACTACGCTGCGTTTATTGTGAAGGTGATCACTGGAGTGATCAATGCCCCAAGTTCAACACGGTAAGTGAGCGTAAAAATAAAATAAAGGGCTTGTGTTTCGTTTGTTTAAAAAAGGGACACAGTCTTAAGTATTGTAAAACTTCTAAGCCACGCGTCTATTGTAAACAAAGAAAAAATCATCACAGGAGTCTTTGTCCGAAACAGTTTCCAATGACTCCAGCCTCGACTGCAACTCAACTAAATTCAAAAGGGGAAATATCTTTAGTTTCCGCAAACGAACATGTAATTCTACATACTGCAACTGTACAAGTTGTAAACAATGAAAGTAAACTAACACATACTGCTAGGCTTGTACTCGATACTGGCAGTCAAAGGTCTTATATGTCCAAGTCTTTGGCTTCAAAGTTACAACTAAAATCTGAAGAAGATCAGATTTTAAATGTATTCACTTTTGGAAATAAAAGTTCAAAGACTATAGAGACAAGTGTTGTTAGTGTTGGGATTCAACTTTTAGATGGGGATACCCTGGACATACATGCCAATGTGGTACCACTGGTCACTGGTCGCATAACCACGAGTGGGATACTAGATATGGAACAAATAAAACGTTTGTATCCTAACTTAACTTTTGCTCAGGGTCAAACCATGAGTTCTGACATCGATCTTCTCATTGGGAATGATTATTACTTAGACTTAATAACTAACAAGAAAGTTGAGGTAAACAATGGTCTTTATCTCATGAGTACCAAAATAGGTTGGATTGTCAGTGGGAGAACTAACATCAAATCAAACGAAACTGAGTCATACTCTACTTCATTCCTAACTACAATCCAGCCATCTAACTTGTTTAATTTCAAACCCTACTTCAATGATCCAGATTCTCAACTAGTGGAACAACTCAACATTAAAGACCTTTGGAGCCTTGAAACTTTAGGTATTCATGACTGCCCCTTTGAAAATGATGATGATATTGCTTTAGAGCAGTTTAATAAATCTATTCAGTTGATAGATGGTAGGTATTCGGTTTCATGGCCCTGGAAAGAATATCCTCCAATTTTACCGGATAATTACTTCCTTTCACTAGCTCGTCTCAAATCACTTGCAAATCGGTTATCAAGTCATCTAGATTTATTTCAAAAATATGATAACATAATTAAGGAGCAGTTAACAACCGGTATCATTGAACACGTTCCAGTGACTGACAATTATGTTGCTAAGCACTACATTCCACATCATCCCGTTGTTAATGAAGCCAAGTCTACAACTAAAGTTAGAATCGTGTATGATGCTTCAGCTAAGTCAAAGAAATCAAATAATAGTTTAAATGACTGCCTATATCGTGGCCCGGTAATTCTGGAGGACCTATGCGGTCTGCTACTACGATTTCAACTCAACCCTATTGGTGTCGTAGCAGACATTGAAAAAGCATTTCTTCAACTAAACTTAAACAAATTGGATAGGGATGTTACTAGATTTTTATGGTTGAAAGATTTGTCAATGTCACCTAATCAAAACAATATTATGGAGTTAAGATTTTCTAGAGTTCCTTTTGGAGTAATTTCAAGTCCATTTTTACTGAGTGCCACTATAAAGCATCACCTGTCCCATAGTAACTTAATTGGAGAAACTGAGAAACTAAAAACTTCATTTTATGTAGATAACATGGTAACTGGGGTAAAAAGTTATCAAGAAGCTCTTAATCTGTTTAACTTTGTAACTGATTTATTCTCACAAGCGAGTATGAATCTCCAAGGATGGTGCTCAAATTCACAGGCCCTAAAAGAGAACATTCCACAGAGTAAGCTTACTAAGGAAGATGAGTCTAATGTAAATGTCTTAGGCGTAAAATGGGACACTAATAGGGACACTTTATCCTTGAAACCAATAAGTTGCGAAGAAGGTATTTGTACAAAGAGATCTGCTTTGAAACTTGTGTCCTCGATATTTGACCCCACTGGTCTATTCAATCCTGTAATATTAAAGGCAAAAGTTTTCATTCAAAATTTGTGGGAAGAAAACTTTGATTGGGATGTGACACTAACAAAAGAAAAATGTACTGAGTGGCAGGACATAAAGCAAGACCTTTTCGAGATTTCCAATGTTTCCATACCAAGGTATGTAGGTTTAGAATCAACTAGGATAGCATTACATTGTTTCACCGACGCTTCAAACATTTGCTATGCAACTACAGTTTATGTACGTGTACTTGTTAAAGAGGTTGTAAAATCTAAACTTATGTTCTCAAAGAGTCACTTAACTCCTAAAACGAGAAAAAATATTTCTATGCCTCGTTTGGAACTGCTAGGGGTTTTAATTGGATCACGTGCCTTAAACTTTGTTGAGAAAAATTTAGAGCAATCGGTATCAAGAAAGTTTCTTTGGACGGATTCTCAGTGTGTCTTACATTGGCTGAATACTACAAAGATATTACCTAAATTCACTGAACGAAGAATTTCTGAAATAAAGTCAAACAAAGAATTCATATTTAAATATGTTCCTTCAGAGGAAAATCCATCGGATGTGGCAACTCGTGGCATGACTATCAATGAACTAAGAAACTTTAAAATATGGTGGACAGGTCCTGAGTGGTTTAATTTGCCCGAAATTGAATGGCCAAACTGGAAATTCAATCCTTCTGAACGAATTGAAGAAGACGTCAAAGAAGAATTAACAGCACTTAATGAAACCTCTGAGGAAACTATCCTGGAATCTCCCCTTGGAATTGATATTAAACATTTTTCTAACCTTAACAGACTATTAAGGGTGACTGCATACTGCGAGAGATTCATTTTGAAATGCAAAAGACAACCAGGAGTTCCAACAACTACTAATGTGACAACTGAGGAACTCCAGTCAGCTAGAATAAAATGGGAGAAACATGTCCAAAGAAAACACTTTTCTCAAACTATATCTAACATCAAGTCTCATAAAGATGATTCCCTTAAAATACAATTAAAACTGTTTCTTGACAATGATGGATTGCTTAGATGTTCTGGAAGACTACTGAATGCTGAACTTCCAATATCCCAAAAACACCCGAAACTTCTACCCAAAAATGAAGAATTCACAACTCTAGTGATTCAACACTTCCATAATGCACTATTTCATGTTGGAGTTCAACATACTTTGGCAGAAATAAGAAAGGAATACTGGATAGTGTGTGGTAGGTCTCAAGTCTACAAAACTATCAATAAATGCCTAACTTGTATTAGGTGGGAGAGTGGACCTTATAAATTACCACCCATGCCTCCCCTTCCAAAAGAACGAGTTACAGAGCAGATGCCATTTACTTACACTGGGCTTGATTACTTCGGTCCATTATATATAAAAGATCATAATAGTAAAAATAAAGGCAATGTTAGAAAAGTTTATGGATGCATATTTACATGTCTTACAACCAGAGCCATTCATCTTGAACTGGTTAGTGATCTTACAACTGATGAATTCCTTCTGTGTCTCAAACGATTTGTAAGCAGAAGGGGACAACCAAAACAGATTTTTCTGGACAATGCATCTCAGTTCAAACTAGCAGCCACATTTCTTGAAGAAATTTGGGAAAAGAACTTTATCGATTCTGACGTTTTATCTTATATAAGTAATAGGGGATGTGAGTTTTGTTTCATTCCTGAACTCTCACCATGGATGGGTGGTTTTTATGAGAGGCTAATATCCTTAGTCAAGAGGTGTTTGAGAAAGTCAGTTGGTCCAACAGTTCTAACTTTTTCTCAATTGGAAACAACCTTGACTGAAATTGAGGCAGTGTTAAATTCAAGACCTCTGGTATATGTATCTTCCAGTGAAGCTAGCTTATCAGATTACATTATAACTCCAGGACATTTCTTAAATCTTCATGGCAAGAATGGAATTTGTATGAATGAAAATGAATTATGTGAGAAACTAGTTGATCCAGACTTCAAGATTTCTAATACTGCAAACTTGCTTGAAACCTGGAAGAAAGGGCAGAATCTTATTAACACATTTTGGACACTTTGGAAAAAAGATTATCTAACTAGCTTGCGAGAAAGAACTCAAAATGAAATAAAGCAGGCACGAAACCGTTCCGAACAATTTCCTGCCACTGGAGATATTGTCCTTATTCATGACAATTTACCTAGAGGAAGGTGGCGTCTTGGTCGGATCTGTGAACTTCATTTAAGCAGAGATGGATGTATTAGAAGTGCAACAGTCATCCTAACCAACAAAAATAAACTTGTCCGACCATTAAACTTACTCTTTCCTCTTGAAGTAACGTCCGATAAGAGTTAAAACGAATTGACGTAAAGAAAAGTAACCGTCCACGAAGAAAGACTACTGCTTTAGCAGATGAAAAGATCAAAGGTTGGACTGAAGAACTTTCTAGTGTGGCCGGAGTGTGGCAAAGCCATGAAAATTAATTTCCTTGACTGTATTTATCAACAAACATGTGATTGAAGAAACATATGTTGTTTTCAATTGGAAAGAAAAATTCTATTTTTTATTATTATTGTTTTAGAAAAGAGAAAACTGTACTGAACTTTAGTAACTCTGAAATGTAAAAATAAAACTTTATTCACGCTTCCACAATCTGATTTATTTTACTATGTGCAACTTACTGACGGACACAATGCACATACACTCTCTTTTCTACATATATATAGGTATAAAATTAACAAAATATGTGATTATGTATCATTCTTTTAACTAAATAAGAGCTAATGATGTCAAAACCTAATATATTTTCTATTACCATTTACTAAATACCGTTATGTTACACTACCTTTTTACTATGTAGGACTTATACAATCCTATATATTAAACAACTTTTATCAAAACTAAAGACAGCGACCCTGACCGATCTACTGGGTCGATTTGCATTATTCTTTTTTAAATGGCAGGTAATAATATTGTAAGCCTAATATTTTAAGGTAATATTGTAGCCTAGATATGTCATCACTCATCCAAACTAACAAATCGTCAATGGGCTTTGCCCCAGTGGCTGTTAAAGTTCCCATCCCATGTTAATCTTATGGAGCTTATATATTAAAAACTAGACAGCGACCCTGACCGTTCTACTGGATCGATTTGCATGATTCTTTTTTTAAATGGCAGGTAATTATGCCTCGATATGCCATCACCCATTCAAACTAACATATTTTCAGTGGGCTTAGTAAATGTGTCATCAGATATTGAAAAAAAATATTTCGTTGCCTTGCTTTTTGTTACGCTTATTTTATTGTTTTTGCCAATTTTTTAGAAAGACAAAAAAACAGTCATTCTGGCTGATTTACCCAACCGATTACCCCCGAACATGGCTAATTTTGTTCGGAAATATGTGTAAATTCATTTTGAGGCAATTATGGGTAACTTATTTGGGGGTGACTTAGAGATATACTTATTACAATAACCTAAGTACACAACGGCCAAAAGTTTATGACAGCGAGCCTGACCATACTAATAGACCGATTTAGTTTATATATATCTTTTTTTATTTGTAACTACCTCTATATGTGTTATCAGACATTGAAAAAAATTAAAATCTGATTTTCTCTTTTCGATTAAATTCTAAAACATTAGAAAAACTATCATTAAAATTGTTATATTGTATAGTGTGTTAAAATTATAGAAATTAACATAAGTGTTTTCTAACAATTATATTTAAACAGCCTGATAATTATTATCAGCTGATTATTATTTGTTTTGAAGGTTACTATGGTATAATTGAAAATATCAGCTGATAATTTAGCCATACTAAAAATATTTTTACCCCAATCTCCCTTCACTAATCTTTTATAATCTTCAGATTTCTTAAAAACTAATATATTCAATATGAAGTCCTCCTTAATATGAGCAAAGCAAGCAAGCAGTACTTTGCGCTGCACGGGGGTACTCTAGTAGTATAATAAAACAACATAGTGAAGACAAATTTTTTTGGAAAAGTCTATAAAATGTCCATATAAACCAATGAATATCTTAAAGTAATTTCTTAAGTAATTTAATGAAGTTTACAACTAGGCAAGAAAGACATCATAACCCATTTAATGTACTATATGAAAGAAAAATATTATATTTGATTGCAAATTTGTTTAACTATTATACTAATTAACATACTATTATACACTCTTCATATTTAGAAGACTGTTTACATTTTGGAATTGATAATCAACAATTTAATATATATGATATAAAGTGAGTTATGGATTACAAAGTGTTTAGTGATTTTATTTGATAAATACTTTATCCATATATTAGTTTTAATTTAATGACATGTTTAGTCATTGAAATAAAGTGAAGCAAGTAAATTACTGTTACTAGTGTACTACGCTTGTGGTTCATTGCTGTTATTAGTTATTGTATCATATGTTTGTAATATTTTTAACTTGTCCTTTTTCAGGTGTTCTTGATGCATTTCTTGGGGATATTTGCTCTAATAATGTCGCTTGTATTGTTGAATATGCTTTTATTATTACTTAAAAAAATATCATAATATGTTTTTAGTTAATCCAATACATTGATAAAAATTAATTTCATGTAAATCTTGTGGAAATGTTATACTGGCTTTGCAATTGGAAACAAATAATAAAAGGAAGCTAACAAAAAGGAGAATTTTTACTTTACTCACTAAGAAAAGAAAAAGTCTTGTTATAAAGATTTTCTCCTACTTAAAAATGGCTAGGTATTGAAATTTTCAGCCATAATGTATTGTAGTATACATTTATTGCAATTTAGCAATTTATTTGTAGCCATAATTGCTAGCCTAATGGTTATTGTCTGGGTCTTCAGTTCAAAGGGACACGGGTTCAGATCTCAAAGTGTTAAAAAATGTTTTCGCCGAACATATTTGCTTAAGGATTCTTGTCTTATTATAATTATTTATTAAACTAATCCACTAACTTAATAATACAATGTTATACCTATATAGCTATTAAATTCGTAGAGAGCGAGAACAGGTTATATAAGATTTATTACGACCACCATATATGCACGATCTGGAATGTGCTCCGAACAGCTGTCGTGAAGTTCTGTAAACATGAGATATGGTTGGCTGACAGCAAACTATCAATATTATATTATGCTATCTATTCACGTCACTTCGTACGATACCTTGTGATAAAATATAAACGATTTTACATGGGTTTATAAACATTTTAAAATTAGTTTAAAGAGTAAATTATGTCCAATTAGAATTTATATTAATTAACACTCTTTATTTTTAATTATTCAAAAGTTATTAAAAATTTATTATAGATTTAGGTTTTGTAGAATTTATTTGGGATTATGATAAAAAATCTCTCTGATATTTTAAATATTTAAGTAAATACATGTAGGATGCGGAATAAATTACCGTGGTAAATAAAATATCTTTGAGTCTAAAATAGTACATGAATTAGGAAAATAATTTCATTTTATAGTTTAAAGTGTTGTATTTAGATGTTTATAACGTATTATAAACGCTAATAACATATATCTAGTTATGTCAATAAAATTATATTACATATGATCTGTGTTGTAATACGCTATATAGTACAGAATTATCTATAAGCTTTTATATTAGGTAATACTCTTGTCCTCTTAAACAAAGATATTTTTGTTAATTAATATTTTACTACTTGTATGATAATAGCGTTTAAGATACTTACGTATGATTTTATTCGTACTTATGAATGGAAATATATCTCAAAATCACAATCGAAATAATAATATATCTCTTTTGACGTTAAAAATTTGTGTTGATAACTGTCGTTATAAACACCCTACACTTCAGACTTACACAATTCAATTCAATTCCCTGACAAAATGAAATATTTATTACACAAATAAATATATTAGCTCTGTAGCTCTGCACATTACATTAACAATTAATTGATATTACAGAATATATATTAATAATGCAATATAACCAAAGAATAACTTATTAAATTAGACCGATCAATTTTATAAACTAAATTATCTCATTCGTCTACCGTGGTTAGAGACAAGCGTTCCTGCTTGACCGGTCACGATTTTTATCCCCGCTGCACAAAATATATGAATTTTATTGCTAAATTAGTGCTTAACAAAGTTTAAAGTGAGGTTTTAAAGGGACTTTCCGATTTATTTGTACTGAACGGTATTACAGTTCCCGTCAAAAACCTTCCAAACTAAATAACGCACCAAATTGTTCCAATATGGGAACACATATTTTGTGTACAATAAAAGAAAAATGCATTACTTAACTTTACCATACCGATGTAAGTAATTTAATGTGTTAAAATTTAGCAGGTATCACTAAGTATCTAATAAGTAAATATTATTGCAACAAATAAAATATTACTGTCACAAGTACAAATCAAACAACGTAATATTAAAGTAAGTTAAGAGAGGATAAAAAATATCATGAGTTATTAAATCGAATCAAATGCAAATTTATTATGTTTACCTTTACACATGTTTAATATTTATTTTATTTTTAATGTTGGGTTGTATCTTTTAAACTTTATAAAGCACATAAAACATGTCAGTCTTAAATAATAAAAATATACCACAACGAATAAATATTAAGAATTAATAAATCTACCAATGGATGCAAGATAAATTATGCTTTTTAATAAAATATCTTTCTTTAAATATGTATTTTTATCTTAGAATTATAACACCACAACATAGCCTACAATCATAAATTTTAATCGTAATAATGGAAATAGTGTTTACAATCACGAACAAACCACAGCTAAACTAAATCACATGCTGTGTTTACCAATCCAATCCTGTTTACAGCTATTTACAGAACGGCTCAGCTGAGAATGAAGCTTCATTACATGATTGGTTTTATTTGGTTTGTATCATTGGTGCAGTGGATCATAGCTGGAATCGATATGTGTTGTTAGTTAAGCACAATATACACAAACATGCAAATATACTATTGTCTCTAACACAAATTAAGTTAATTGTTTATGTATGATGAAATTCAATGTAACGAACGAACGCTGAAAATAATAATATTAATGGGATTCAACTAAATTTAATCTTGGATACATTTTAATTTGTAGGTTTTGGGATTTTGTCATTGATAAAATAATCCAAATAAAACGTCAGATACAAAAAGTATTAGTTTGAGGAAAAAGTTACTTTTGGTGATTAACAGTATCATAATCAAACATCTCCATTAACAAGTTTGTAGGGTTTTATAAAGTTATATACGTGTTTCAATGGGTATAAAGGATTTTGATTAGAGTACCTTTCTACTCAGTTCGTTCCAACCAAAATGTAGAAATCTATTTTTCAATTAATGGTTTGTTATGATGCGGGATGAGGGAAGATTTATAAAAGATTTTAAAATTCCTACAATTTAGACGAGGTTGTTTTTATTGGCAATAGTCCTTTGGCACATAAATAAGCTTCCTGTAGCTCCCATATCCTTTAAAAAGACTCACATGACTAATAAATAGCCAATACAGTTAACTTGAATCAAATTCAACCTTTTAAGCAACTTGTTAAAAGTTTTAAAGAGCTAGGATAATCAAAGTGCATACAAAGTTCGGCATATCGTTATGCATGCCCCTTAGTTCTTTATTAATGTTTAGTTAACTTTATAGTTTATAATTGCGTTGATAAAGTAAATACTGATAACATACCTAGTGATAAATCGTTTATAACATACCCATATTATGAAAAATGAGGATTTTAACTAACATAGATAAATTGATATGTAAAATATTATTATTAAGAATTTTCTTTTAGATTTAAATATTTTGCTTCACACCAGAATTCCCAAAAGGGAGTAATTAAAAAAATGATATAATTAAACACCATTTAAAATATAAATTTGATTAATTATCCCCCAGAATAATAATTAATGTTTATACATATTCGCACGTATTCAAATAGAGTTTTATTCGAATTAGCCGTTTTAAGGTATTTTGCCTTAAACACATTAAATGGCAACTATGTCGAAAACGTGAAATTAACTAGAAAACTAGCCTTAAAGAAGATTGGTAGATGTGCCAAGATCTTGTGCAACCTAATTGGTTACTAAGATATGAGACATTTATAGTATTATATAAACGGTCACTAATATTCGTTTATATTGTTAATATCAATTTTTGAGCATATTTCTTAATATTTTCTTGGGCAATTTGAGGTGAAGTTGTTGCTTATCAAAATTATCTGATGAAATAAAAAGTGCACTTTTTTAACTGATCCAATGATCACAATCACCAATCTAATAACTCACTGATATAACAAAATGTACGATAGTAAATATTTTGTTGTACATGCACCGTTCAAATGGTAGATAATAAATTATGATCTCAATCAAATGAAAGCGATCACCTAAATTAGTATACTCTATTAGCCAATTGTTAAATGCATATGTTTGTTGTCATTTGTCATATTTGGGATCCGAGTACAGATGAAACACTACGTGGGAAAAATCCGTTTCATGATTAAGCATAATTGTAACCCAGTTATGATATGATTCCAATCAAGGTATATGTAACGATGATTTGTCCTCCAACTTAATGTTCAGTACACAGATATTGCTTTGAAGCTGTCCCTAGTAAACTGCAATACATGAAATTTTGCATGTCAATAATTTATGAATATATTCCACAGCCAAAGCAATTGTGTAGAACTTATGCTCATTGAATAATTCTCGACAGCAATGTTATTGCTGATATCTACATTATAGTACACCATTAACATGTATGATAAATTGAGGCGAAAAAAATAACTCAAAATAACTAACTATAAATGCCCAACTGGCAGTTCTTGAAGTCGGGTTTTATTGTTAGCTAAGTTGCACACGCTACCTTTTTTTATTTCGTTGTATTTATTAGTGAATTTCCTATGGAAAAGTGAACTATTAGCATGACCTGCACGGTGAAACTTAATCCCAGTAGCACCATAGAAGTTCCTAACGTGACCCCCTGAACACGTTTTGGGATGTCACTAAAAACCTTATATGTGTTCGCACTCTAGCGGTCGAAATTTTTGTCCTTTTTACTTGACATTTAGTAGGAACCTTCCCTTCTGTAAACAGTTGGACAAGTTCGTTGGGCAAAACAATGGGACAAATCTAGCTCCCAATTTTTTGGGATTTTTATTGTTCAAATTTTGATTTTTAGGGCCCGAAAAGGGTCAGAACAGCCCCAAATGTAACATTACTGTGTATTAAATTATTTTAAGTAAGATTCCAAAAATGCTAAGCCCTCCCTCATCATGCTAGCACAAGTATGTACCTAGTTATTAAAGAAAATGCTAATTGTCTCAACAAAGTACGTTTTCTTGTGGGGATTTAACACTGGAAAAGGCTATTTTTCATATTTTGATATAGTTTTATCACCCCTAATACCCCTCAACCAACTTGTTATACTGACTATACCTCTTCCTAACCCTATAATGTACAAAATTTCCACCCTAATAGTCAATTTAAATATAACCAGGAACATCAAAACAGCAAAAAAAATTCAATTTTCAAAAAAGTATAACCAGTGTAGGTTTAAACCCTTTATTTGATTTTCTTAAGGTTTTAATGCGGAAATTCACTTCCCTCATCTCAGCGTTCTGCGTGCGATCTCGTTTTACTGTTGCCACAATTGTATACAATAAAAACAAATTAAAATTGTTCAACCTATATATCTGGCAAACTGTCAATTAGTTTACTGCTTTAGTGATAACAAGGTTGGTTAATATTTGTATTGTTATAGTTTTTAAGCACATCAACTGTATTTTGCTTATACGACGGAATATGCAGTATTTATATACATCCGATCTGCTACTTAAAATAATCTACTTGAATCCATATTAATATTGTAATTCTTATTGTATGTTTTGCGGATGATTACAGCGTTCATGTTTGTATGTTTAGGAAGACAAGAGTTATAATGATAGGAAGACTAAAGATGTGTTACATTTTCCACGCTATAAAAATAAGGTAATTGATGGCATAAATAATAAACAACGTAATAAAGTATCACTAACCTGTTGGGGTTGGGTTTAAACTAGAACTAGTCCGTTGTTGTTTGGTGTGAAGTGTAATAAAACACAATTACAATCATAAAATGTTATAAAAAGACATACAAGCCTTGATCTTCCAACTAACTTAAAGTAATGTGTGTTTTGCTACACCTATACAAATAAACCCTTGTTATCATAGATAAAAATGTTATGTAGTGTTACCTCCAGTTAAGTAGTTAACCTAGTTAACAGTAAAGTAATTATTGTTAAATGGATGTATAATAGAACCCTCTATGTAAAACGTAAAAATTTTAACTAATAAACATTCAATCCATGTAATGAAATAAGTGTTACAGTAATTTCACAGCTACACAAACATATACATTATGCAATAACACAGCATACTTATAACGTGCTGAACTTAATTCGTTTAAAAAAGAATATCTCATATTTTATTGCAAGTCAAAAAGTAACTGAGCTTTAAAAATATTAAACCTAGGCCTACTTTGTAATCAGATTTACATTCACGTATAAAAAATTATAAACATTTACTTAATTAGAATACAATTTTATATAATGTAAAATACCAAGATGTTAACTTTAGAATACAAATTAATGCTAAACTGACTAGTTATTTTTCCACAACAATGAATGGTTGAGACTTGGATATAAGATGTGGCAAGAGGCTCTTAGTACAAAGTGCAGATCAAAGTCCAAGCCACAACTTAAACCTCTGCCAAGTTTAATTAACTTACACTAATTCAGACAACCACAAGCGGGTCTACCTGCATTGATCGTTTAACTAACGTAATTCTAGTTTGCAAGGCATCAAATATCTTTGCTCATTCAATGATTGATTCACTATGATAGTGTTATATACATTAACGATTTTACGGAGTTGATGAAATCTTTGGTGAAAACCCTTATCAACTCGTGTTGAATTAGTCGCGTGAATACTCACATTAGAAACTTAAAATAATGTAATTCTAACACATAGCTGCTAATATTTTCCAACCCAAGAAATATGAATAGGGAAGGGGCCCTCTCACCAACATACTAGCTGTTACCCGCAGCTTCGTTCGCAACAAATTATTACACATTAAAAATATTAACCTGACCAGCACTATCAAATCTTTGTTAGTTTTGCCATAATCGTTTGCCCTAATTAACAAACAAATACAGCGGGTAGTTATATAAATAATATCTTCCCCATAAGATATGCATTTGAACTTACAAGACCCGTGGCGTGGAGCCTTAAAGTTGGTTGTGGAAATTATTAGGTCTGTATGTTAATGTGATATGTGAGCTATGTTCATGCACAATTTTAGCTTAATCGGTCCAGTAGGTTACGCGTGATGGAACTCCAAATATCCATATATTATCCAAAAATACATCCAAACCTTGAAATTTTATAATATTAGTATAGGAATATGTCCACCTCTCAAACGAGGTCACAATAGTTAAACAAATTAAGAATCGATGATCAAAATAAGAAATTCCGAAAAGACACACCAGATTTAATTATAAACATCTACAAAATTAAGGTATGGTTTTGTAACACTACTACCGTCGTAACATAAACTGATAAAGCATCCTAAAATATCTCAATGGTTTTATAAATACAGTTAATGAAGTGGCAGTTCCGGCAGCCAGGTTAGTCACGTAGTGGGAGGTCACGTTTGTCTAATCATGTGCAGGAGGCGGCTTTGTAGTTATTAAGTGACGTCACGTAGGCGATGCTAGCTCCCGTGGTTTGCAGCTTTTTGTCGCAGTTTCCTTATATTTCAATTTTATCAAAATGTGTAAGTTTCAATGTGGTGTCATATGTGGTTAATTTTTGGCATTTACTTGCATTTTCAGTGCTTTAGATTGAGATTTTGATAGATGGAAAAGACAAAACCATGTTGTCTTCCATCATTTTGACGAATTGTCTTGGTCGTTTTCATTTAAATGATTCGGAGGTTAAGTATATGTAATAGAGCTTATGGTTGCTGAGGGTAAACATATTTAGGTAATAAACCACTCACAGTCGGTTAGGGTAAATGTGTCACCTTACTAAACTTTAATAATATTGATATTTTTTCATATATGCATTTACAGTAAATGTAACAATGGATATTTTCATGTAATGAGTACATTACAGGTGTATCCTTAATATACAGTAATACATTAGCATGTGTGAACTGTTATATGAATTTTAAAGGATCGATTGTGCACCAATTCTCTTCCATTAAAAAAAAAAAACTTTCTTTGGATAAATACATCAAGAGTGTTTTTTTGTGCGTGAATCAGTTAGTTGCAATTTAAACTAATTAAAAATAAGTATTGAAGAATTGTTTATTTAATACAACATTTTGGACTTTATTTATGTCATTATGGTGATATGTTTAACCAACAAAAAGCTTTCATACGATTGATCAGAAAATAACTTGTATAATGAAATTTCGTGAGCAGATAATATATTGCAGTGTACTGATAGTGGGATGGCAATGTATCTTACATCTTGTATATCAACGTATCTGTTTCTGACAACCGTTTATCTATCACCGGTTTGAAGGTATAACAGTTATGATGCTAGAATATTTTGACAACATTGTATACGGGTTCTAATTGAAAAAAGTTTGTTTTTATATTGAAAAAATATCCTAAATATAATGTGTAGGCCTAGTTAATTATTACCGTTGTATTTATGTCTGTAAACATGTCATGGGATATGTGTTAAGGAAGTCAGTCGCTGTTGATTTGTAGGTTTATTTGCAAAGTGCAGAGTTCTTTTGCAACGTTTCAAAGGTCATTAGTTCAAAACCTGACAACTGCATCTTCTAGTAATTCAACTACTATTAAAAATTATTCAATAAAATTTAAGGTTCAAGTTATACGTATATTAGTTTGTTTTGCGTCTTTAGAAGAGTAATACAATGAATTTCCCTAATAATAATTACTTTTATAAAGGATTTCTAAGATATATATACTATAACAAAAGATGGGGAGTCAATGACTCCAGAAATTGTTAAATTTTTAGAAAGAAGGTAACAGCAATACCTTGGACTAGTAAATATATTTGTTTACTAAAACACATACATAGTTAAACACAACACACCCTCTTTTCTCTTAAAACTAATGTAGATGCAGAGGTTGGTAAGAGTGCAAAGCGCTTGTGTATCCACCTTGATTTTAAGTTAGGGATGACCATTTTGAGCATGTGTGCATGAAACTAAATAGAATTGTATATTTTTTAAGGCGTCTGAAACCGTATATATCTGACATTTATTTGCAAATGGTATATTTTGCACTTTTTCACAGTATTTTGTCTTATGGTCTGCTTTAGTGGGGAAATTCAAGTAGTATTACTAATGTACTGATTGCACAAAAGAAGGCTTTGAGGATTCTAGCTGGTGCACACTGTAAAGCTCACTGTACGCCTATTTTTATTAATTATGAAATTAAGATTGTTGTCAATTTGTAGATACTTTTCTGTATTCTTCATGTAAAAAAGAACTGGAGTAATTATACATTGAATTTGCATGTCCATGATCATGAAACTTTGAACAAGTATAAAATCAATAGGCCCTACACTAGGTTAAGTAAGGTGCAATCATCATACGAAGCTACAGGCATGCGTCTATTTAATATGTTGCCAATAATTGCACAGCACGTTACAATAAATAAGTTTAAGAAGATCATGAGTAATTGGTTGGTTGAAAACCCATTTTACAAGATCAGTGAGTTTTATGATGTTGATTCAAGTATGTTGCTTTCCTGTGTACCTACATTTTCTGGGATTTTTAGCATGTTTATTTTGTGGCATTTGATATTTTTTCTGTTGATACTTCAATTCCAGCTTATAATGCATATGCAAATTTATTGTAAGCTTAGGGCCTAGAGTAGATTGCATCTTGACAGTGTTTTTTATA
This sequence comes from Allygus modestus, assembly GCA_963675035.1. NCBI lineage: Eukaryota > Metazoa > Arthropoda > Insecta > Hemiptera > Cicadellidae > Allygus > Allygus modestus. Next base: position 428,982,466 of record OY776112.1, on the reverse strand, counting down.
TTTTTATTGACTTGATCTATTTATAATAAGCTAGTGTATTGCTCATGCATGCTATCTATTTTTTGGATATATGCATGTATTCTTATGTAAGATTGTATTTTTTAAATATTTATTGACTTGAACTATTTATAATATGCTATTGTTATAATATGTATTAAAATTGTATAAAATTAATAATATGTATAACATTATATTATTATAAAATGCTATTTATAATAACGCTCTTGCATGTAAATCTATTTATTGTACCATATGGATGTGTTGTATGCATTATTGTATATTGACGAGATCTATTGCACATTTGTTGTTTAATGATCAATAAAATATATCCATCTATCACATGCATAGTTAAAGCTAAAACCATAGTAACAATCCAAACTCACAGAACAATTCAAATAATTATAAAATCATTAAGTTAAAGAACAAATGGCTATTAAAGACAAACTGAAGATCACAAACGATGCCAAACTCAGACTTCTACAAAGTTTAATTAACTTATGTTAGTTATAGGCTCCAAAGGCCGGGTCTGCTTGCACTGATTGACGGAATAATTCAAATTAAACATTGAATGTTTGGAAATGGTTAAACATTTACTTTTTTGTATATTTTATATAACTTTGAAATATATCGAATCATATCGATGAGCAAATCGTATTGATAAGATTTATAATGTGTCGAAGATTTCTTATGTAAGTCCAGTTTTCGTACTATAAAACGCAATTAATTACCTAATCTGAGCATAACGGTTGGTTATTTTGATTATTTTCGACTTATTCGTTATTTCTCATACTTACTCGGGAACACTGGGTTGATTTAGAGTTACAGGCAAAGCAATTTTTATATAAATTACCGATAAACTCCGTACTACGATACGTTATGTGTATTATTTAATATAAGAGTAAAATAGCAAATCGTCACTATATTAAACTAAAACTGGAAAACTTAGTATCTAACATACACTTGCACAAAATATAATTTACGAATTTAATCTTATAAAAATAAATGTTAGACTTACTCACAGTCAATTGTTTTATGTGAAAGAGCAACAAAAAAGATAAATAAATCTGGACAGGATTGCTGTGATTGACGGTGAGTAGGTCTACAATTTATAATTAGCAATTCCTGGTACTGGCTATCATTTAATATATAAAAATAAATTCTCTAAACCTCAAAATTAGTTAAGTGCATACAACATTGATCATATTTTAAAATTTAGGTTTACTTTTAATCATATATAAAAGAACTTATTTTACTATTTAATACGAACTAAGTTGAAATTAATTACGACAAATATTTATATTAACAAGTTTTAGTGCCACTATGAATGGCTCAGTTAACTTTGATGTAGGCTGGTAGAAGGCTCTTAGATTAGAGTGGAGATCAAAGCATAAGCTACAATGAGGACCTCTGCCAACTTTAATTAACTTATAATAAATCAGATAAGCACAGTCGGAGCCTGGTTACATTGATCTCACAGATAATCGAATTTTGGCTTGTATGAATAAGGACATTTTCTAAATGGGAGTGCTCCATCTGTCAAAAGTATATTTGGTGTTCATAACCACAAAAGGAAAAACTTATGAAAGTGTGTGTAAGAATATCATAGCGATACTTTGGTAAATATGATCGGGATATACAGTATAAGCTTTTATATTTAAACAATCTAAAAATATACAATATAAGAAAATAACAAATGCACAAATAATTGTTTTACGAATTGAAAATTAACCAAAATACAAATGCAAGGTGCACAAGTTAAAATATACGCCAAATGTTGCATGAAAATTAAGATGTACAGCAGGCTTCTTAGATATAATAACAATGCGATTAAGTTTTTTTATTCACCTTCGCCTATTTTGTGCTGTTGGAAGCTTTGTAGCGATCGTATATAGTATAATATATATATACATATATTTATTTAGTTTCTTGAGAAGCATAATACGTGTTGTTACAATTAACAGGATAAAATAAAACTACGTCTTACAACACTACACAATATATTTACACTTATACTGTACTTACATACAAGACGGTAAATATACAATAAGATGGTACAATGCAATCATGATGATACCTTGAACCATCTTATTGCATATTTACCGTCTTGTATGTAAGTCAAAATAAAAATAAGAAATCACAAATCACAAAAATCAAAAATCAAATTTATTTCTGCAAAACATAAAACTCCTTTACAATTTTGTAACATCGTATATAAAATGGAACAAAAAAATATGTATATTAAAAAATCAAAATGAAGTTTTAAACATGTACAGAGTCTACTAGAATAAAAAATAAAAATATGTAGTCATTATATATAACAAGTTTAAAAAGAATTATTAATTTTGTTTTTTAATTATAAAACAAAATTAACAACACATTAACATAGGAAATTAAAATATATGGACCTCAGTGGTCTGTGCTTAGACTTTTTTAATTAATTAAGTTTTGAGAATATGAGCAGTTGTGTTTTATATTGTTTAAAAACATAATGAGCAAAAAATTAGCTAATATTAAAAAGTAGTATTTGCAATTTGTACATAATATTTGATTGAATTTAAATTGAGTTATATTTTTTTATATAAAAATATGTTGGTGCGTAAAAGTTTGAACTATAAATAAAAACATATAATGATATGATGTGCTGGAAGCCAATTTGGAGGTGGTGATTAGGGGGGAGGGCATGTCAGTTCAGTTCAGGTCCATGCCCTCTGTAATCAGCTGAGATAAGCGCCTCGGCTTCCTCGTTGCTGATAAGGATTAACCATTTCTTGAGTCTTTTTTTGAATACATTAACTGAGTCTGAATTAAATAGTTTAGTATTATTAAATTGAGTAGAATAGTTGCGTAAAAAATGTGAACTATGTAAAATCAGTTTGTTTTTGCAAATGATTTCTGTTGTTGAATAGTGCAAATCACAACTTTACTAGCAAATATAATACGTTGTACATAATAAGTTGTACTTATGTACAGAATTAGTGTAAATATATTGTATAGTGTTGTAATACGTAGTTTTATGTTATACTGTATATTTTTATTATGGTCCATGACAATTTACGTGACTCTTAGTATTTGTTGGATTCTTCACAACAATCAAATAAAAGAAATACTAAAAATGTTGGGATAGTTTTCTAAGACCTAAATGCGATTTATCATCTTAATTTGAATATTGTCGCTATGTACCAGTCGCTACTATACTTTGACTATGTCGATCACGTAGACACTTCATGATCTTCGCTCTAGGTCAATTGGTTGACGAGATATTGAAAGTGCTAAACACAGTACGTAGTCCAATGTTATCCTTATGGAGAATAAATACAATTTGATATCATGATTATTTATGAATGCACATTGATGAAACTTGGTATTTGGCTACACGTAGTACTGGTATATTGATATTTGCACAAAAAAATTGATTTTTTGTTAATCATCACAGTAGCAGCGAAGCTGCATACTCAGCCATAATGTTATTCTTATAGAAGTAGTGGGGGTTTGCCGGTGCTGGCTCACTTGATTAATTGCTTCCGGAAGCGCTGCGTCATTAAATACGTCATCTGAGGCTGAGCCAGTGACGTAGGCGGTTTTGTGACGTAATGAGTGAAAGGTTAAAGTTCAAGGTCACGGGGAGGTAATTTTAAAAAAGTACTACCTCGCACGCGTAAAATCCGATTGTGATTCGATAGTTAATCGATAATAAATATCGAATAAATATCGAATGAAACAATCGAATGATACGAGTGCGAGGTAGTACTATTACAAATATTACTTTATTTACAATAATTCATGTTTACAATAGTTCCCCGTTGTTCGTTGTCATCGATGTTGTTGATCCGGACGAGTTGCGGCCATCACTTCGCTTTCTGAAGAAAGACGGTAGATACTTCGATCCCTGCGCAGAGTCCATGTTGTTTTTTGATGCGTAAAGTTCCAAAGATAAATCGTAACCGGACGCAATAAGAAGTCTTAACTCTTCACTAAACACCTCGAGGTCTTGGTAAGTCGCAAGATGAATAGAGTCATAATGAATACACCTAATTTTAATGGACATTTTAATATAATGTTTTACGTTTGTGAAGAGCACTCGATGTTCACCAGTCGAGAGCCGGAGGTGTACTGACTATTCGCTAGCTAGCGTTTTGGTATCAAACAAAATGGTGGGGGTAAAAGTGTGGTGGGGCGGAGCAGATGGCGGGCGGCAGATGGCAGGCGGCAGGTGGCAGCTGGTGCGAGGCAGATGGTTGCTACTACATTCGCCGCCACAGTAATGCAATCCTTCGGCGTAATTCTTGTATTTTATCTTGTCGGTTCATTTGATACGTTTTACATCTACATATGCAATAGCTAAAACACTTGCACTTACGACAAGCTTTCCCGTCAACTTGATCGCCTGGTATTTTAAAACATTGTAACTCGCAACAATATGTCTTCAAATTGTTATCGAAAAATAAATTGTTCATAGGTGGCACCGACATGTTATCTGCAGCGTGTGTTAGACAAGACTGAGACTAACTTCACTGCTCCCTCTCTTTTATACCTCTTCATAAGTTAACCCTGAATGAAAGTTCAAGGTCACCCATTCGAATTTTTAAAAAAAAGCAACACAGCAGTATATAAAATAATATACTGCTGTGTTGCTGTTTTCTTTATTTTTTTTTTTCATATTTTTTATTTTTTTTATTTTTCTTTTCTTTATTAAACAAACATTTTACAATACAATAAACTTAAGTTTAACATTGATGACTAGAAATACAAACAATAAAATACAAACAGAGAAATACAAACAGAGACATTATGTACAAGGATGCATGATGTGCAGAGTGAGTTCCGTTGAGTTGTTGCCGCTTACACCGTGTGATACCAAATACAACGTCCCCGGTTGAATATCTCGCAAATCTTCATTCTGTAGCAGTTGAACAAATCGTTTTGGAAGAAATACTTGAAACTTCGGCTCATCTCCTGAAGTTAAAGGTGCTTCGCTCAATGAAACTAGAATTGCTTCTCCATGTGTGGTTTCCACTTTCTTGATGTTATGAATAATGTAGTGTTTTTGTTCTTTTAATTCTGAACACTTTTTAGTTAGCAGAAGGTCGGATTTTGAATGAGTGTTGAATTGATCAACCAGTGTTTGTAGAAACTGTTGTGATGCCATCTTCGTCAGTGGTGGTTGCGATGTCTTCTGTGATGTTGCCTCTTCGGAGTCTCGAATAATACTCGTGCCGGAGCGGTGTTGGATCCTCGTATTTATAGGCCCCGCTACCCCCACCACATTCCGGTTCTTTGCTACCCCCACCACATTTCTGCGTTTGTTCCAAGTAAGCAGCCAAACGATATGCGTTGTGCAATGCGCAGTTTGATTGTCCGTGTTTAGGATCTTTTGCAGCAACACAAATATTACCGAGATTAATGTTAAAGTCCTTACCGATAGTTATATCGAAAACATCACCGTGCGTGTACTTTTGTATCCAGTTCCTTTTTTCTAATCCTCTTGTGTATATATGTGAATATTGTTTGCAAAAGTTAAACATAATACTGTGTAGATTACTGTAGCTTATAAATCCTTCATACCAATGTATGTGATGAAAGTAGTTTGTTATCCATTTGTTTGTACTTTTTGCTTTGGCGTTAAGGTTGTTAAAAGAAAAAGGAGCTTCAAACGTGAATGGGTAAACTACAAATGTAAGCAAGTCTAAAATTACTAATTCCTTGATAATAAACCTATCATCATTATTTCGAAATGCTTGAAATTCTATTACACAAGGCTTTACACTCACTTCTTCATCCCCTCCGCTCATCATGACACCTAACGATCAACTAAACTGTTTTCCACACCACGGTAGGTTAAATACCAGGCCGTACAGTTGCAGGCGCGTTGGTGTATATTTAACGTGGGCACCGTCCCCAATAGGCCTACCCCACGTGTGTTCTTCTTTACTAAGTTAAACTTTAGTCTTTTTTAACTTCCTCTTCTCGTGTTTCGTTTTCTTCATCTTCTTTTTTCTCCGTTTCTTCTTCCTCTGTTGTTTCTTCTGTAGCTTCTGTAGCGATTTCTACAAGTGGTTCAAAATCCTTTAACTTTCTCCACATGCAAACTTCATGAGGTATTCTATTAAAAATAGATGTATCCACAGGTCCGTACACGATGGTGCTATCAGGTTGTTTTTCCAAAGTATCGACCAAATATTCTTTAATAATAGCGCTTGCAAATACCAACTGTCTCATGTACCTTGTAATAGGTTCTGTTGCGTAGTTTAAAACGTAGAATTCTTCACGTGACAGTAGAATCTTATTTTCATGTTGAGTCAAGTCTCTAATTCGCACTTGTAGTTGTCCGCGATGTTTAACAATATCGATTTCATTGTCACAATCCAAAAGTCGAATATGTGTTTTTCTTCCACACAAACTGTTAGTTAAATAACATTCTATTAAATGTACATGTTTCAAAAATGACTCCCAAGCATTTTGCGAAAATAAAACCTTTTTTGTTCCATGGTGTAAAATTACTGTAGGGGAATAATCCAATGACTTTATCAATCCAACTGATACACTTTTACTGATGCATGCTGAGATGGGGTAAAAGATTCGCAAAAACACTTCAGTTAAAATGTGAGGAGGAATATTTTCTTCAACTTTCTTCTTCCTTTTTGGTACTACCTTTGATGGGTCTGCATTACTTTCCTCCTCTCTATCTCTTTTACCAAACTTTAAAAATGCAGTTATTTCCTTGATAATTTCTGCTTCGCTGGTATTATCACGTTCCAATAACGGTGCTATTTCTGCATCACCTTGTACAACAGATGGAGAACTCATTTTGTAGAAGATGTTGCCCATGCGACGATAGACGATCAACTGAAGACCTGCATTGTTGCTCCGCTATTTATAGGTTAGCGACAGTGGCGGTGCCGGTGGTGGTACAACGTTTTACAATACCGTCTTTACGATACCAGTCAACGGTGTGTATGTAACAATTTTATCGTGCAAAATTAAACAATACGCAGATGTATTTGCAGGTACGTTTTCTTGAAATTCCATTTCTATCTTTATATCAACACTAGACGATTTTACAGATTCGTTTTGTTTGGAGCAATCAATTACAACAATCGGAGCTTTCGATTCAAACTGTACGGGAGATAGTAGAGGTGTGTTTGTTTTGCCGTAATATGAATTTTGGAACCTAGCGTACATATCGTATAAAACACTGTACCTTTTTTTATCAAAAGAGATATTAAAGTTGTCGTAGGGAAAGAATTGTGAATTCAGGAACACTTTACAGTTTGTTAATTTACAATGGTCAAATTCACCAGCATTTTCAGTTAATATACTTTTTTTCTTTGTTTGTAATCCAAAGATTACATATCTCGCTTTTTCCAAATGAGTAGAAGTTTTTACAGTCCATGTATGCCGTTGTGTTGAAGGTAAAACGGGGTATTCATGAAACTCCCAGCTTCTGAATGGCATTACAATGTCTCGATCTGATTTTAACTTTCTTAATAATGTAATCCTGTGTTCATCATTTAGTCGCACATGTGGTACTCTCCAAACAATCTTGTCTAATGTTAGTTTCCAGTCTAAATTGGCTTCAGTTGTTCCAGCAGATGCTTTAATAATATCATTATCGTTTGATGACCTTAATAAAACTAGTTCTTGTTTTACATTTATTATTATTCTTCTGTAATCTTCAGCAAATCCTAAAAGTAATCTTAAAGGTACGTAAAAATCAAAGTTTCCCGAAGCGTCAGGAGTAATTATACTTTTGTCTGGTGCAACCCATCCTGCAACAGCTAACAGATTCTTCTCATTTGGTGTTAAAGACGCTAATCCTTTTAATGTACTGGAAATTCCAACCTTTTTTGTTGAATCGACTGTAACTCCTGAAATTTCATATCTAATCTCGTCAAACAAAAATGCCATAGGATTATTTATGAACGGAACAGTGGTTCCAACAGTACCGTCAGCTTTTGTTACTTTTCCTTCAATATATAAATAACTTTCGCATGGAAGAGTATAAATGTCTTGTTGTTGTATAGGAATCCTAATTTCATCGTTATTGTTTAATTTGGACGAAGCGTAAGGGTTGTGCGTGTGATATTCCTTTTCCCATAAGGTCTCGTCGAATGTTGGGCCCTGCGCTATATCCAGTATATCCATTGTTAATGACCTTTAATCCAATTTCTTCTAGAAAACGAATGTTGTCACTTGTTAATCCTTCTACAGCTGATGAGCTACTGACCTCTTTGCTGGTTGGCTCTCTCTTTTTAAATGATAACCCCATTATCTAAGCGGATGATTTTATATGTATTCTTACAGCAATAGCTTCTCCTCGAAAGTCAATAAGGTTTCCGTCTTGATCCACTATGTTCAGCACGATGTCTGAAATGAAACTGGTGTTTAACGGTAGGTACACAAGGTTTTGAGGCTTTTCTACTATCTTGAAACCCGGTGCGACTGATGGGTAGAATGTGTGTAATATATGCCGATTTTCTCCATCTCTGTAGGATCCTTGTATAATGTTACATGTAATGTCTATGCTGTTTACTTTGATGATCGTCACAGTTCTATTCCCAGAATGAGTTGTATTAGGTTCTAATACCTTTGTTTCCTTAGAAAACCCCAATAAACTACCAATTGAACGTTCTTGGCCAAAATCAATATAATACTTAGAAGTAATTTCGGCTTTCATTGTATTGTTATTGCCTTTTATCGTTATATTTTCTTTTCCCATATGTTTTTGTATAACTTCATTTATATTATCAATTTCATAAGCTCCTGTTGGTAAACTGAATTCTTCCAAAGCTGAATATTTTCCTTTATTATCTTTTGTCTTGTAATAATGTATTTTGTTATTAATTCCTTCACTAACGTTTGGAATAGAGTTATATGTTGTTAAATCCAATAATGCGGCTTCCCATAGTCTTCCTTTTTGCAAACGTAGCGCTGGAAACAGAATACTGCGCAAAGTACATGAGTTACCGGTTAATGACACTGTATACGAAGACATCTTAAAGTTGACTAACACTTTTAGCTAAAAAGTCTAAACATAAATGACCGCAAATGGATGTATCATCAGGTTGTTTTCTTGTATAATTGTAAAAAACATTTTCTGCCGCACGAAAGTATTGTTGAAGTTCTTTCGGTGGTGGAAGGTTTCCAAAACTGTCGAAATAATAAATCGTTTCACCAAGTTTCTTGTAACACACCCAATGAGTGCCTAATCCTTCACTATTATCCAAATTTACTATACCAGTCTCATTTTTCCACATTTTAACCGGTAATTCATCTTTCATAAATACTCCTCTAAAAAATGGGATTTTCAAACAAGAAGCATATGTAATCAGTTCTTCATTGGTTAATTCTTTGTTTTTAATTATTAATTGCTCTTTCTTATTTAATACACACGATACGGTCTTAGGTATAGTCCTCCTCCCTTTTTTATCATTGACCATATTGTTGGTTTCTTTTTACCTTTACCACTAGTAGATCGACGTTTTCTTCTGATATTACCTCCTTGTTTCTTAGCGGGTCTTTTCCCACGCCTTCTTCTCTTTCCTCCTCCAAACGTAGTTTTTGCTTTCATTGCTGCTGTTACTGCTAAAGACGCTGCTTTTTCACCAATACTCGCGTCACTAGATTTTACTCTTTGCCAAGCTTTCTCAGAAAGTGCTCTATCCGCTATTGATCTATTTTTTGTATCACCAAATTTGGAATACGCTATATCGTGCTGTTTACAGGCCTGATCAAGCTTATTTATTCCAGGATCTCCTCTAGCAAGCCGTTTCTCTAATTTGGTTCCAGGACCACAATATTGATATCCTCCAGGTAAATGTAATTCCACAGGTAATAAATCAATCGCCTTGTTAACTATAGCTCCAACCGGTTTACTTAATAGAGAAAATGCTGTTGATGCTATTCCCCTTCCTCTCTGTAATCTCTCTCGATTATGACTGATGCGTTTAGCCCTCGGCATGACTATTTATAGCCAAACTTACAATCAGTAGGTGCACTCTATAAATGTTTTACAATGAATGTAATATTAGTCTTGGCTTCTTGTATTATATATACTGTTTAAAATCCATTTATTATATAGAAATGGATTAATTAATTAAATGTAGACATAATAAATAAAAGTAGTAAAAATAGAAATAAGGTGTAATTGAAGATGTTTTAAATGTTTCTCCGCTGGTGATGGTATCGTTGTTTTCGGTAAAATGAATAAAATCTAAATAGTTGTCATGTTCCCTTAGAAACTTGCCACTTAATCGTTGGTAATTAAATAACACATTCCAGTCTAGTTTATCTTTAAAATTGTCAATGTAATTTTCAGAGAGATTTTGATATTTACTTATTACTTCCCAACAGTTATTAAAATTTGATGTCATCTCTACAAGGAAGTCTTCTGAAAACTGTTGTCTTTGTAAAATATGAATCCAGTTAACTCTGTGAAAATAAATTCTTAACATAGTCATTGTGAAGAGGTAGTGTATGGAAAGTTGTTCCCAATCCATATATCTATCAAACCGTTGAACAAAACCATCTGTCAGCACTCCTTGGGGAAATCTCGACTCTTGAGATATTAAACTCCACGCAGTAATATTGGATTCCATCATCCTCTCTGTATTATCTCTCGAATATGACTGATGCTTTATCCCTTATCATGGGTATTTAAATTCTTTTTTCTCTTATATAATCTTCATCGTTTTCTGTTGGTTCATTAATCACATTCACTTTATCCCCCTTTCCTAATGTCTTGACTTTAGAAGGCTCAGACGGTTTATCTAATTGATTAGGTTTTTCTGGATTGTGTATCTTTTTCCAGTCTAAATAATTGTGGCTGTCAACATCTGAAGCTACAGCTCTTCCTGAAGCCCGATGGATATAATTAAATAAAGCTGCACCAAACCTTTCCATATGTTTTTCATATTCTGTAGTCCATTTCTTGTGTACTATATCAAATATTTTCTTATTTACAGCGTCTCCATCCTGCTCACAATCACCTACATTTGACAATTTTAATTTTTTTACATCATAGCTTGTATCAGTTTCATTCTTTTTGTAAATCGTTAACAATTTTAAAGTCGCTAAATTTACTGCTTCACCATCATAAATGGGATGTTTTATATTGCTTAACCTTTTACCGGAAAATCCCCAATGGTCTTCGTGTACAATCGGGGTTCTTTTATCCATATATTGTACCGTAACCGCATCAGAAGACAAAAGCGGATCACCAACATTTTGAATTACTTTTCCTTCAAAATTATAATTACCATCAGGTGTTAACGGAAACCCAGCTCTTTTTTCACTATATCCAGATTTTACTCCAAACTCGGAATACCGTCCAAACTTGTCCACACTCATGATAAAACTGAATCGCTATCGTTTAGGTTCTTACTATATATATATATATATATATATACGACTACTGAACAATTATTTCTCGTTTTCGCAGTTCATCAACCAAAGCTACCCATTCGTTTTCTAAACCAGTGTGCCCGGCTTCCATAGCTTCATGTAATAACCTCATTCGATCAACTAACTTATTTATATCGTTGTAATATATTATATTGGTTTTATACAAATTTTTTAATAATCCCCTTCCAGATGTAGTAGGATCAGTTGTTTTTCTTTTTTTATGCAAAACATTTAATTCAGCAGAAGATAAAGCTCTTCTTTTAATTGGAGCTTTATTTGATTTCGAGGGGAAAAGACTAGATATAATGTTTGTGTATTTTATTGACCTGTTTCTATGAATAGATAGGTCTTTGGAATATTTTTTTCTATGTGCATTTGTATACTCTAGTATATTTTTAAACAATTGTAAATCCTTTTTAGTATATTTACCAGGATTATTTTTAAAGATGAGTTCAAACAAACCTGTTGTACCTTTATATTTCTTATCACCAATAACTATATCATCATTTTCGTTTATATCTAACTTTCTATCTCCAATCATTAATCCTTTATCCTCTATTCTAGCTCCATATGTATGATAATTTCGATTAGCATGTGTGCCATGTAACATTTTTAATGTATATTTTCTTCCAAGTGTTCCTTTAAACATAATATCTGTGCCTAATTTGCTTAAGTTGGATGGGTTGATATCCTCTTCTTCTGCTCTTGTATCTTCCGCACTTGTATCTTCTGTACTTGTATCTCCTGCAATGTTCTTTTCCCTTAAATCTCCTATATCTCCGCTTTCTTCATACTCGTCGCTTTCTTCAGATGTTTGTAACTGGTCAGAACTTTCATCATTTTGAAATTCTTCTTCATATTTGGAAATTGGTAGCATTTTGTCTCCTTCGAAGCGAATTGAAGGTTTTTCCATATTTTGTGCTAATCGCTTTAAAGGTTCAGTAACAGGTTTGAATGTTGTTTCTAAAAATTGCTCTCTTTCATTTATACCTGATTTTAAAGCTCGGTTTTTTTGTCTAATAGAATCACTAAGTGATTTTATTTCCTTTAATAGCTTTTCCTGGTTAACCATCTTCACACCTTGACGACTTGTACAGTAATACCGCTAATCAGTGTATTAAAACGAATTTATCAAAACCTATTCTATAACGACCATCTTTTATAGCTTGATCTTTCATAATAACCAAAAATCCATAATTTTCCGCCCATGCTTTTCCGCAAAGCTCTTTAAACTTTTCAAATGGCATATCCGCATTCACATGGTCGTTATATATATGTTTTAGGTTAGTATCATCTTGTTTGAATACAATTAGAATATTTGCATTATCTCTGATAAGTTGTTTTGGGATTTTGCTATAAGTTTGTCCTATATATATGCTGTCGATGTTATTATGTCTTCCCATGGCAAAGTAGTTTCTAATAGTATCCTGATTTTCACAAGATACATCGTCAAATATAAATACAGAATACGGTTTCGCTTCGTTTGGTTGCATAATGCTATCACTAGCGTTAAATTTGTAAAAATTAACATCAGACACATCAGATAGGATTTTATCCAGCAATTGATACTTTGGTTGATGTAGAGACTTTGAAAAAATATATAGGTTATTAAACCTTAATCCCTGCGGATTAGTGATCAAATTAAAGACAACATTGGTCTTTCCGCAGTTTGAGGGGCCACTTACTATACATCGAACAGTGTTTGGAAGTAAACTGCCGTGTTTACCATTGTTGATTTTAACGTTATCCACAGTTAAATCATCTATGTTATTAATATTGAATCGATCTTTATGGTGAATAATCTCCATCCTGCTCAAAGGTTAACGATGAAATGAGTTGCTTGCATTAAACCAAGTCCTTTATAGGTATCCATGAATCCTCAGTTTTGTTAAACCCTAACCACCGCACTTTAACTGCGTCCTTTTTTCTTTGTAACACTTTTTCAACAAGATATACATCACCTACTGTTGACTTTAACATTTCATGTCCATAAAATGCACCTTGCAACAAATCTCCTTTGTTATCTTTTAGAATATACGTTTCAGGTACAGTCGGTTGCACTTTATACACTGTAAAAACTTCATTCGTCCAATTGGGAAGGTATTTCTTGGTAAACACTCCCTTATATTTACTAATCCGTACTTTATCACTTACATTAAATTTTCTTGGCTGCATTTTTTCTACTTTAGGCTTTGTATTTTTCTTTATGCGTTTTAATACATCTTTTGCATTTCTTCTATTTACTTTGTTAGGTTTCATACCAATAGTTCTATGAAACCTGTTGTTATAATCATTTATTAATTGTGGTAAAACATCATACCATACGTAAGAACCTCTTTTTGAAAATTGTTTATACAGTGCTCCTTTCAAGGTTCTATTGAATCTTTCTACAATAGCTGCTTTTTTCTCTGAATTTGTAGAATAATGATTTATTTTATATTTATTCATTAACTGTGCAAAGTTTGTATTAAAGTATTCTGTTCCATCATCAGTTTGTAAATGTTTCATTTTGTTTTTATCTCTTTTTATGGCTATTTCCATGGCTTCTGTTACACTTTTACCAGTCTTGTCCTTTAGAGGCAAAGCGTCTGCAACTTTTGTAAAACAATTAATAATTGTGAGTATATATTTAAATCCTTTGTTTATTCTGCTATGCGGTCGCATTTCAATTAGATCCGCTTGATATAGATCATTTATCCCTTTTATAACAGTATTTCTTCTTGGAAACTTTATTCTTGCAGGTTTGTGTAGTTCATTAATAATCTTCTCCTTCAGGTCTGACATGATGGTTTCACGAAGGCAGCTGATATGGTATTAAATATTCGTTGGTATAAATCTCCTTATATATACATATAGTTCAAGGTCATTCAAAACTTGTGTAAAAAAGGGGAAACACAGCTTAACATTGCTGTGTTTCCCCTTTTTTACGGAAAGGAAAAGGATAAAGGATCTAGGACGATGAAAAGGTTACTCGTCAATAGGGTTGAGGGAGTAGTGGCCGAATGGTAAAGTGTGGATGTTGTCTGGAAGAATGTGTCGTTTATCATCATTGGAAGAAAGTGCTTTTTTAACTTCTGTTAGGCTGTATATCTGATGGTTAAAACTTCTAATTGTATTGAATTTAGCTGTAATGACTTTATCTTCAAATAAACATTGCTTGTATTGATCAAAAATAACTTTCTTTTCTAAATATAATTTCTTTACACCTTTAGCTTTCTTAATATAGCTATTCTTCTCGTCTTCTTTTTCATCATATAGTTTTAAGGAATACAGTTTTGACATAAGTGCAACAATCTCTTCAAGTAGAACTCCATTTGCTTCATCTTTAAATTTGCCCAGTACTTTTTTGTTTTTGTCTTGGTCGTAGTTAGGATGGGTCTTTGGGTAGTCAGAAAAATCGAATTCGTTTTTGTAAACAAATGTACGAAGATCTTGATACATATCATTTGTAATAATCCAATACACAAAAGCGTCTGTATCCATGTAGCTAATGCCAATGTTCTCTCTTCCATAGAAGGCAACCATTTTGTTATAATGAAAATCGTACATGTGTGTTTTTGAGATGTCCAAGATTGACATGCCTATATATAAAGGACGATCCATCTTCACACTCGTCTTCTTCATAGACACTGCTACAAGTCTTTCATTAATAATTATAGATGTTCCAAAGTTTGGCTGCTGTACGAGTTTCTGTAGCTTTTTTGCGTCAGTAACAAGTTTAACATTTTTGTGTCTTCTTTTGTTTTCCAATGTTTTTCCAAATATCGCATTATTCATTAATTTAAAAAAGTCTTTTTGAAATTCTGATGTAGCGGCTGCTCTTCTGGTGGTGTTTGAATCAATGTAAGGTTTTAACCAACATGACTGAGAAAATTCCAAAACTCTATTAATTTTTGTAATACGTAGTCCTAATTCGATGGCTTGTTGGACTACCCAAAAGTGAGCCACGTAGCGCTGTTTATTATTTAGAGTCATCATTAATTTAGGGTGTTTTCCAGTTGGAGAAACTTCTGTTTTAGCGAGGAGTGGGAGGTCGTAATGGAGATCGTGTAAATGTTCCGGGTATTCAAAATCGCAATCTAAAATATATCCAGTGTCACCATGTTTTGGAATTTGTGAAATATCGCCAATAGAGTCGGGGTTAACCCATTTGAAATTATCATATGGAAGTGGGTTTGACATAGCCCATCCGTATAAGTTGTTTGCATCGAAATATCCCAAATAGGTTGTTGGTTTAGTTTCGTCGTAATTAGGAAGGTATTTGTTGTTGGCCTTAACATGTCTGGTAACACTTTGAACCAATCCACCTCTTACACCTGCTTCAATCATTAAAACCATGTCGATATCTGTTAAAAGTTGGAGTTTGCATTTTGTTTCTTTTAACATAGCTTGCCAAGCTAATCCTGGAGAAGTATACGAATGTAAAGGGTCCAATCCATATGCGGCAAAACAGGTGTTTCGAAATTCTTCAATCACATCACAAAGAAGGGTCACATCTAGTTTGACATAAAAGTCTGAGTAATCCCCTAAGGTCTCCATATTCATCTCGTTCCATACTCGAAGTGCATGTTGATAATCTTCAGGTTCTATTTCTTCATCATTAAGTTTGTTTTTGAATTTATCTGGTGTAGGATGTGATGTTTCATCAAATCTATTCAGTCCGTCAATGTAATCATAGGGGAAGACTCCTTTTCGAAGAGCTAAATCCATTTTATCATTAGGCACAATTTTTTACTTGTTTCAATCAAATCTTGTCTTCTTAAATTTTTAGTTAATTTTGCAAGGCTAAAAGGCATAAATCTGAATGAATCAACAAATCTTAGTTTTATTTTACCAACTTTTTTAGAGAAGCTTATAAATTTTTCCATGGTTGTTGCCAAGACATCTATTTCTCCATTATCTCTGCCCAATTCTGGGATTATAAAGTGGGAGTCGTATCCATTAAGATTATGTAAAACAACGGGGATAAAGTTTGGAAGTTTATAGTTTAAATTGCAAGAGTTACAGGCTGCACCTCTGTAAGCTCCTGTTAGATGGTCATGGTCTCGCACTTTACTGTTGGTCAGTGTAAAAGTGTTAATACACAAATAACATGTTGTTGCTGAGTCGTGTCGTTGAATTTCATCTTCATTCATAGGAATCATCGGTACCACATTTCTGTACATTTTTTCAACTTTCCCAGCTATGATATATAAGTCATCGACGAAGTTTCGAGCTGCTTCTTCACCGCGATATATCTTCGGTGTTGTTGTTAATTCATATCTTCGCAAATGTTCTTCAGACAGTGTTGATTTTATCATCAAACAGTAGCTGTTTGGTGTGTGCTGCTGGTATTTGCTTCTTCTTGTTACGTTTTCTTCTTGATGTTCGAGCGGAAGTAAAGACGCCTCAAAATCAGCATACACAACAACAGGTAAACGGTATTGTTGGATTACTTTGTCAAATTTTATCTGAGCTCTGCTAGGATGCGGCAATTTAATTCTTACTTCATAGTTTTCATTACATAGCCGTTGGTGTTCTACAAGCCAATCTGATCCTCCCCTTCTTAGTTCTTTGTTTACGTGACAAAAACATCTTTTGCAAATTGTCATCTTTTTTTCATGTTTGGATAATTGTTTAGAAACAAGACTTTCAAATTGTTTGATATACACAAAGTGTGAAATATCACCTTTAGTTATCAATAACAAATCGGTATGATCTCTGCGCTCATTTGGTGTTATACGCAAGGGGTACACATTGTTTGACGAATCCAATCCAAATAGGTTGATAGAAGCTGAAGGATTTTGTTTTTCAAATTTTAAAACGTCTGTTATAGCAACAGGGTAAGTCATCCCTTAAAATTATATCTATGTTGTACTTCTTCATATTTGTGACTTGGTCTTATCGGATTGTCTGTTACATATTTGACCAACATGGCATATTTAAAACATTCAGTATCTTGATTTTGTACATTGATGCAGGATTTGGTATCACTAATCTTTTTTGGTAAAGGGATATAGCTACTGCCACGAATTCCATAACCATGTTTGTGTACTCTTAAGTCTAGCCCTGTGATGCTTAACAAACTCCATCCTGAGCCTCTTCCTTCATGTTCTTGTATTTTTGTCATTAGCTCTTCAAAACATTCAGATACGATTGAATCAATATCTGACGAAAACATAATAGTTCGGTTTTTTGTTAAAAACCCTCTCGGTGAAGTTTCATTTTGAATGTTTGTAAATAAAGCATCCATTAATAGTCCAAATTTGATAAAATTTAATCTTTTTAATTCATTTTGCAAAGTGCTGATTACCAATCCTTTTGCGTTATTTAAAAATTCTTCGAGTTGTAATTTTGCGTTGTCAATTTTGAAGTGGGTTACTACATTACCCGGAAGTGCTCGGGCATGTAGTTTTACATTTACTGCTGTTGATGCTGAAGGACGGTGAAGTGTAGACAGAGCATGCGTAGAAGTCGATGCAGCTGATGATGTTGAAGGACGATGTAGTGTAGACAGAGCAGGCGTAGAAGTCGATGCAGATGATGATGTTGAAGGACGGTGAAGTGTAGACATAGCAGGCGTAGAAGTCGATGATGATGATGCATATTGAATAACACTTGGTCTGGAATGTTGGTGTTGAGCTAACATTCGATCTATTTCTTTCAATTCTTCTTCTTCATACTTTTCATCTTGGTTGTTGTTATGTTTTAATTCTTTATGAATCATTAAAATAAATTCATCCTTAAATGAAGACTTGCAAATATCGCAGCGATGCATAATGTAGGTGCGATCTCCACAAGGGTCAAGGCAATAATGAACAACACTGCAAATGCCCTTCTATTTATACCCTAGCAAAAGTGGTGGGGGTACGTTAAGTTTACTATTTGTTTTTGTTTTTGCATTTTATATTTACTATTGTAGCTGGAGGCTACAAATTTCTGTATTTAGGTCAAGGTCATTGAACAAATTTGCCAAAACGGGGAATAGAGCAGTAAGTGATTCTCACTATAACCACAAACTGATCTATTCCCCGCTTTGTATTTAAAGTAAACTATTTGAAGACAACAAAAATTTATTCAGATTCTTCCGATGAGCTCATATCACTAAATAACCGACGACGAACACAAAAGTTCCCTGTGACCGGATCTAAAACTACGTCATCGATATTAATACTGCTTGGAGGGGTTCCACTATCAACAAGGTCCATTTCCTCCAAACAGAGCAACTGATGATGACATTCTGGTTCATTATCATCATCGTCGTCGTCGTCAGTCAACAACTCCAACAGCTCCATCTCTCCAGCATATGGTTCACTGCTAGCAAACTCACTTAGTAGTTCAAGATCACTAAACAGTTCATCTTCCATCTCTGAATCGTCTTCGTCTTCATCTTCGTTTATATTTACTGGAATATTTTTAATCATTTCCAGTATAGTCTTCTTAGAAGGGAAAATGTTATCTCTGGGCGACATGATTCCAAGTAGCAGACTGATGTTACCACTAATACAAAACCACCTTTTATACCCCGATTCCGGTGGTGGTGGGGGTAAGTGATGAAAGTGCAAGTGGTAGGAAAAAGTAATAGGGAAGAGGTATTATTGTAACACAAATGATTAAGTCCTGTAAGTAGGTCAAGGTCGCCTTAACCTATTACCAGAACGGGGAATAGAGCAGTAAGTGATTCTTACTTTAACCACAAACTGATCTATTCCCCGTTCTGTCTTCCGCTGTTCAGTATTTCCAAAGTCTCTTAGTTAGTTGAAGAAAGTTGATCAATTTCCATCGTTAGCAATTCTTCAGGCAGTTGAAACGATGTATTTTGTGATAACATTTCCAACATATCAATATATTTTATGGCGTGTTTTATAGTAGAAAGTCTTGAAGCGTTCGGTTCGAGAAAAGGTAATTTTGTTCGTAATAAATTATAGGCTTCATTCAATATTGCAATCCTTTTTCTCTCTCTAGCACACCTTCTTTTCTCTCTATCATTCTCCTCCTTTCCTTTAACATCGAAGTTAGACGATCCTCCTGGGCTATCCATAGCTGAACAATAACTATACTCCGAAGCCGACTGCCTTATATATATATGTTTACCCCCACCCTTTTACAATGAATATAGCTGGTTCAATGTCTTGTTTGGGAAAAAGTCGCTAACCTAACGTGTAGTGTAATAAAGACACAAAACAAACCCCTCTTGTAATAATCGGTCTCTGCAACATCGCGCTTTAATACCCATCATGTAAGTGGGTCAAGGCCGTCTGATTATATTACCAAAACGGGGAATAGAGCAGTAGGCGATTCTCACTTTAACCGCAAACTGATCTATTCCCCGCTCTGTATTTAAATTTTTTCCTTTTTTTTGATTCAGTTAAAGGTTTGGTTTGATATAGAACGTTATGTTGATTATCCATCCCTTTTCGATTAACCTAACCATATTAGCAAACATTTTAAATAACTTCTTACTATCGTTTGTTTTGTATGCTTCATTTTCATTACTATACACTTCACCTGTTGGCCTCCACATGTACAGTTCACAACCAACCTCTATGACAAGATACTTGTGCAGTAATCTTCTTACAGCAAGCAGCTGATCGATGTTTTCAACTCTTCTGCTAACTACTAGAGTTGCTACAGAGATAGAAGGAGCCGATGCAGTCATTTTCAGCAGAATGATCTTTACCGGCAATGGAGACCCCCTTTATACTCGCTGTAGGTGGTGGGAGTAATAGGGTTAGGGAAGGGATTTTGTTGTAAAGAAATAATAATGATTTTTAATATTTTTCTTTTTGTACCAATTGATTATTTTCTAAGTCCTCAAGGTCGTTTGATCCTGTTGCCAAAACGGGGAATAGAGCAGTAAGCGGATCTCACTTTGTCCGCAAACTGATCTATTCCCCGCTTTGTATTTTAAAAGTCTTTAATTTGTTAAGCTTACGCATCCTGATCTTCATCCATGAGGAAGATTTGTTTGTAGGCTGAAGGGTTTTCAGCGAAGAAATGTTCATCCGCCAACTCATCCTCTTTAAGGAAAACTGCTTCAAAAGGTAGAGGGGTATTCGAGATTTCTTCGCGAATTGAAAGCGGATCTTGGAGCTGCGATTGAAGGTTTGCAATGTACTTTATTGTATTTTTTATAGTGGATAATTTAGAATCATACGGATTGGAGGATGGTAATATGGTTTTTAATATTTTATATCGGTCAGCGATTCTCGCTCTCAATTTCCGAGAACTAGCATTGCTTCTTTTGGCTTTGAGAGATCTCGAGTTGGAGTTTGGTGACGTACTACCTGTTTCTGGAAGAATGTGAGATAAAATCATAGCCTGGACAAGTATCGATGGGACAGCAGAGGATGAAACAGTACAAGAAGAGGTGGCAGAAGTTGGTTTTCTGATGTGCTCCATGGTGTCTGAGGTGAACGAACACAAGCAGCAGACTGATTTTATCATCGATAAGGTGTCTCTTTTATACCCAATGGAAGTGGTGGGGAGTGCAAGTTTTAGGGAGGAGATATATATATATATATATATATTTTAATGTTGTTTTTTACCAAACAAAAATTTTCTAAGTCCCAAGGTCATCTGAACAAATTACCAAAACGGGGAATAGAGCAGTAAGTGGTTCTCACTTGGACCGCAAACTGATCTATTCCCCGCTCTGTATTCTAAAGTAAACAATAAATCTTCTCACTATTGAGCAACCTTTGCTCTTTGAAGCTCAAGTTCTAAGTCTCCAACCAGGCGAAAGTCTGCATCGTGCTCCTCCCATTGTTCAGGAGAACGCGGTTGTGCACACCACTTTGTAAAGGCGTACCTCATTGCCTCATTATACTCCTCCAGGATAACATGATAGGGTCTTGGTTGCTGCGTTGTAGACTGCATCGATGATGTAGTTTGTTGCGGATGTGACTGAGCATCATTCTCCGCAACCTTATTAATCTTAAAAACTTCAGTCATTTCTGCAGCCTCAGCAATTGCGTACAACTCCTCTTCGTTAATTTCCTTTCCCCATGTGTTGCTGTTGACGCTCATGATGATACAACTAATAATTATATTCCGAATCGCTCGCTTAAATACCCGCTTACCCCCTCCCCTCTTTACTGTTGAATAATGACTTTAGTATAATATTTTTCCTTTTTCCTTTTAAGTTTATCTTTGACTTAGTGTAAATTATCCAAGTCCGTTATCTAGGTCAAGGTCGTTGTAACATTGCAAAAAAAAGTGTGGACAACTTATTTACACTCTGCAGCATATGCTACAAATTGTAAATAGGTTGTCCACACTTTTTTTTTAATTTGGAAAAAATGCTTTATTTAATTTGGAATAAACTTTTGGTCTTTTTATTTATATTATTATTTTAATGATTTCCACACAGTGATACCTGTATCATTTCGAATTAAATAGTCCTTGTGGGTAGGTTTTTTGACGTGGAGGTCCATGGCTCTAGGTAACTCTACATAGTACAGTTTACCTTCACATTGAACCAACACCTTTGCAAAGTCCTTTATTTTAACAAAGAAGTAGCGTTTGTTTTTACAAAGCCTGTTAATTCGAATTTTAATTGGCACCACTGTTGCACGTGGTGAAGAAGGAGATGCGCCATGGTTTAATTTTAAATGAAGACTGCACGTTTCTTCATTTAAAATACAACGTTTAACACAGCGTTCACCTTTCTTAGCACCTTTTTTGAATATATAATTACATTGTTGTGCAGGAAGCATGCACATCCTTTGTACAGATTTAAGTTGTTTAAATTTCTCTGAAGGAGATGAAGTATATGTGCTGATTACTGAAGGTCTGGTTGGAGAAGATGATTGGGTGGCTGGTTGGCTTGGTCTCGAACTTGATGTTGATGAGGATGAAGAAGCAGACGATTTGGAAGACTTTGATGAACATGTAGAACAACTTGAAGATGTAGAAGGACTTGGAGAAACAGCACGAGACGTTGACAAAGGACTTGGAGAAACAGCACGAGAAGTTGACGGAAGAGGTGAAGGACTTGGAGAAACAGCACGAGAAGTTGACGGAAGAGGTGAAGGACTTGTGTAAGTCGTTGACGCAGCAGGTAGTGGTGGACAGTTCTCCGGGACGATGTTAGCTAACATCAGGGCTGTCCGAAGGATGGATGGAACCGCAGAAGACGGAGTGGTAGAGGCGGGCGAAGACGAAGCAGAAGGTTTCAATTTGAGAGGTTGTGTCTGCTTCCTAATGTGTGCCATGGTGTGAGGTATAACAGCACAAGAGGAAGAATGATTTTACTAGTGCTGGGGGACCCTCTTTTATACATACTGATAGTGGTGGGGAGTGCAAGTGTTATACGGTGGGGGGAGGGGGGGGGGTAATAATGTTGTAACGAGTAAATATATATTACAATACGGGGATTTTCTAAGTCCCGAAGTGGGTCAAGGTCGTTTGATCATATTATTAAAACGGGAAATAGAGCAGTAAGTGATTCTCACTTGGACCACAAACCGATCTATTCCCCGCTTTGTACGTGAATTTTCTAAGTCCCAAGGTCATCTGAACATGAAGCCAAAGAGGGGAATAGAGCATAACATACTGCTCTATTCCCCGCTCTGTATTTGGGAAGGGGACAAAAGACAACAAACAAGAGACTGATTTTAAACAAGAGACTGACTTTATATTTTACAAGGTTTTCTCAGGCTAAGATGGGTAATGTCAACCGGTTTACGCGCCGTATTGACACAAGGTCGGTTTGCGCGCCATACCTTAGAGGGGTTAGGAAAAGGATGAGAAGCAAGATACATTACTTTGAAAATAAAGACTTTGCCAGCAACTATGTAAACAAAAATTAATCAGTTAACGTTACTTTTACAAGAACAGCCAAGATCGGTTTTGCAAAGGTCAACAGTATCACTGAAACCCGGTGGGACGTAGACCCAAACACCCGGCGTCAGGCTGCTGCGAACCCAAGTTTTGACCAAGGTTGTTGAGGGACCTGTAGGGCCGGGAGTACATATTTCATTAGTAAATAAGACACTTTAAACCGATACCAAACATTAACATATATTAGACTAACTACATTACCTAGCAGCAAACTACAAGCGTTATCTAACATGCTTAACAAACTAACTAAACATGCAAGGGCGCGGATCTCTTAATTGCGCGTCGGGCCCAACGCACACTTAACAGACCTACGCTGCAGCAGAGTGAAACCCACTGGGACGTATACCCAAACAGCGGGCGGCAAGCTACTGCGACGAGACTGCGGACTGCTCCCGCTTATAAAGGCAAAGTGACGTCACCAAAGCGGAAGGGGGGATGTTACGTCAAAGGGGGGGGGGATATTACAATACGAGGATTTTCTAAGTCCCGAAGTGGGTCAAGGTCGTTTGGTCATATTATTGAAACGGGGAATAGAGCAGTAATTGATTCTCACTTGGACCACAAACCGATCTATTCCCCGCTTTGTACGTGAATTTTCTAAGTCCCAAGGTCATCTGAACATGAAGCCAAAGCGGGGAATAAAGCATAACATACTGCTCTATTCCCCGCTCTGTATTTGGGAAGGGGACAAAAGACAACAAACAAGAGACTGATTTTAAACAAGAGACTGACTTTATATTTTACACAGTTTTCTCAGGCTAAGATGGGAAATGTCAACCGGTTTACGCGCCGTATTGACACAAGGTCGGTTTGCGCGCCATACCTTAGAGGGGTTAGGAAAAGGATGAGAAGCAAGATACATTACTTTGAAAATAAAGACTTTACCATCAACTATGTAAACAAAATTAATCAGTTAACGTTACTTTTACAAGAACAACCAAGGTCGGTTTTGCAAAGGTCAACAGTATCACTGAAACCCGGTGGGACGTAGACCCAAACACCCGGCGTCAGGCTGCTGCGAACCCAAGTTTTGACCAAGGTTGTTGAGGGACCTGTAGGGCCGGGAGTACATGTTTCATTAGTAAATAAGACACTTCAAACCGATACCAAACACTAGCATATATTAGACTAACTACATTATCTAGCAGGAAACTACAAGCGTTATCTAACATGCTTAACAAACTAACTAAACATGCAAGGGCGCGGATCTCTTAATTGCGCGTCGGGCCCAACGCACACTTAACAGACCTACGCTGCAGCAGAGTGCAACCCACTGGGACGTATACCCAAACAGCGGGCGGCAAGCTACTGCGACGAGACTGCGGACTGCTCCCGCTTATAAAGGCAAAGTGACGTCACCGAAGCGGAAGGGGGGATGTTACGTCACGGGGGGGGGATGTTACGTCAAGGGGGGGGGGTTGACCTTGAACATGACCCAAAAAGGGGGGGGGTGATCTTGAACATGACCCAAAAAAGGGGGGGGGGGAGGTTGTGTCGTCACGGGGGAAGGGGAACCGGATGTAGACCGGTTTTTAGCTTTCTACCCGTATATGGAAATGTCACGGTTACACTTGGCGACCCGCTTTGCTCCGTCTGGTACCTCATTCCAGCTTTGCCTTGCGAACTGAATACACCTCTGCGCTATGTCTTCTCCCATTACACCCGAGAAACTGCAACGTTTGAAGGAGACTTTGAAGAAGTCTTCGGAAAAAAGGAGCGGATTCAAAAGACCTAGTTCTTTTAAATCTTGCATACGGAAGAATTTTCGAAACCACCCACTTTACTTCGACCAACGGCCTTCGACGTCCACTGCATCTTCACCATCGCTATCACCTCGCCCTTCATCGCTTCGACCTTCATCGCCGCCACCAACTGTTGAGGAGATAATGAAGAGGACGGCTACGGTGAAACTTACCGAGTTGGTAACGCCGCTGGAGTCTGTCGCCGTCAAGTTTGCGCAGTTGAAATTAAACGTGGAGTATCTACTTGTGGGGAAGATCAGCGATGATGAGTACCTACTCCAACACCTTTTTGGCGGCGGCCGTTACGTCAAGGTCCACCTTCCAAGGTCCACTCTGCCACCTCCTGAGACCAAGTGCGACTTGATTTTAGTACGGCAGAAGGGACAAGTAAAGTGGGTTACAAAGGAAAAATAAACACTGACTACCGCTCACCGCTCCTTATCCACCATCTCCTTCAAACACAAACGGTCCTTTTCAGGACCACCCTAAGCATTTCAAGTTAGGGACTTGGCCTGTACATAGGCAGGAGACTATTAGTCTTATGTTTGTGTGCAGCCCACTTTGTGAAAATTTCTAAGTCCCAAGGTCCTTGACCTTGACCTTGACCTTGAACATGACCCAAAAAAAGGGGGGGGGGTACACAGTTTGTGCAAAGTATGTCATGTGGACGAACAAGTTGGCGCAAACAGAATTCAGATCCGACAAAGGGTATAGCAGCGACAGCGAAAAACAACTATTTTCAAGGGCAAGCCTAAATAACTTCTTTATTTACGGTTTAAAATATATTAAGTGGGTACTCAAATTACGCGGATTGATCAGACGAACAAGTTGGTGCAAACAGAATTCAGATCCAACAAAGGGTATAGCAGCAACAGCGAAAAAACAACTATTTTCAAGGATAGACCTAAATAACTTCTTTGTTTTTGGTTCAAGGTCTAACATGTGGGTATTTCAATTACGCAGCTTGACAAGGCGAACAAGTAGGTGCAATTTAAATTTAAATCTAACCAACAGTATAGCATCCGTGGCGTAAAAACGATGGTTTGAAGGACAAGGTAACGTTGTGGTGGGGGTAGATGCCTATTATACACGATAACGCTACATCATTATTCTTCCAGCTCTTGTCGTATAAACATCTACCTAGACGGTCTGAAAAATGTCGCAGTTTTACAGGAACATGAGGAAGGTGACCTTCAGTAGTCCCCTTGACACTACTTTCTACTTCCCTGACGATGAAGACAGAAGGTCTACACTTTTAGTGGACAATGAGCGGTTTCGTCGAAGAATAATTGAGGTTGAAACACTTTTAACCAGTTGTTTGCTACGCAAAAAGAACCATATGAATACATGCACCGGTTTAGATCATAGTAGCTGTTATACTTATACAGCGTTGAAGCGCAAACATTATTGAGGTTTTTAGTTACGGAGGTAAGGTCTTGACAGTCTAAGAGCTAAACCCTAACTAACACATGTAAACTAGTTATTGTGCGATGTAAAACTTGGTGGGGAGACTGGTGTAGTGGGGGACTGGTGTAGTGGGGGACTACCATCTGCCGCACACTTGCCACCTGCCGCCTGCCACCTGCCGCCGCCCATCTGCTGTCCACCATCTGCTTCGTTCTACTACACTTTTACCCCCACCATTTTGTTTGATACCAAAAACGCTAGCTAGCGAATAGTCAGTACACCTCCGGCTCTCGACCGGTGAACATCGAGCTCTCCGAGACGCTCTTCACAAAATACCAATATCATTTCACTCAAGGTCTGATAGATGTTTCTATTTCATTGCCGTCACGTATTCTTTCCTCCTGACAGCAATGAAATGCAAACACCTAACAGAACAGATAGTTGTCAAAAACACAACATGGACTCTGCGCAGGGATCGAAGTATCTACCGTCTTTCTTCAGAAAGCGAAGTGATGGCCGCAACTCGTCCGGATCAACAACATCGATGACAACGAACAACGGGGAACTATTGTAAACATGAATTATTGTAAATAAAGTAATATTTGTAATAGTACTACCTCGCACTCGTATCATTCGATTGTTTCATTCGATATTTATTCGATATTTATTATCGATTAACTATCGAATCACAATCGGATTTTACGCGTGCGAGGTAGTACTTTTTTAAAATTACCTCCCCGTGACCTTGAACTTTAACCTTTCACTCATTACGTCACAAAACCGCCTACGTCACTGGCTCAGCCTCAGATGACGTATTTAATGACGCAGCGCTTCCGGAAGCAATTAATCAAGTGAGCCAGCACCGGCAAACCCCCACTACTTATAGAGAATAAGTAAAGTTTTATATCTCCTTATTCATGGTTGAATAGCCTCCAAAGCTAATAAACAATAAAATAAGGTTACTTTACCTCCGTCTTCAGCTATAAAAAATTCAAATCTACCTCCTCCTTATAGGAAGACTATTTACATCTCCCTTAATTTTGAACATAAATCATTAAAACTTAGTATGTAGCTTCGTATAGTTGAGTTATATTGATAATTGCTTAAAAACACATTTCTTATCTTTATTTTCGCAGCAGACCTGTGTAATCAGCCATAATGTTATTCTTATGGAGAAAAATAAAATGCTATGTATCACTTATTTATAAATGCAGTTTTATGAAACTTGGTAAGTGGCTTTATGCGGTAGCCAGAAACATATACATGCATTATAAATTTGCTGAGCATGCAGGTTAGCTTTGACGGGGGTATTTCATTTATTGCTCATTAAATACCTAAGTAAACGAATACTTTAAAAATAAGTCAATTCTAACTCGTAATTTATAAAAAATGTAAATAGTTCAGCTGGAAGCGACATGAGTAGATAACAGACTCGGCAATGGATAACGGGCTGTCACTCAGTCATAGCTCACGTTCATATCATGGCGTCGGGTATGTGGCAGTTGAAGTTCGCGTTCAGATAAACCTAATGTAGAACATTACTAATTTTTGTGGCAAAGTTGAACATCCATAAAAAAATGGTATGACTTATTTTCAACTGCCCTTCTTAAAAATTTTGAGATTTTAATTGAGTTGAATGGCCATCTGCATTGCATTCACAATTATTACTCCAGGAATTCTCTTCGTAGGCCAACATTGGGTGTGATGTAAAACTGGAGTTCTAACTTTGAGGCCTATGTAAGGGATGGGAATGGGTAAACGTCACCGACCTGCAATAAAAATTAATTTAAAAACCACTCAGGTAGTATTATGTAAGGTTGTTAATCCCTTTTCAATTAACTTTCCTTATAAAAATTAATCTTGCATATTGGGATCTTGTCTTGCATTTTTCTAAAACTTTGTCACGAGTAAATCAAATATACATATACATATCCAATAATATGCACCAATTATAGCACTAATATTGCATTAAAATATTTCACTAATCATAATTAATGCACCAATTTATAAATTATATTGACCTAATTTTGGGTTTTCGGTATATGATTTAAATTACACCATCCTGCGTGCATAAGTTTCTTCCCCTTTTTTTGAGAAGATAAAATATTCTAGCCTGATGCTTTTCGTATCATGTTGTAAGTTTAAATTTACTAACTCATCTCATAGGCTGATATAAATAATGTTTACCGAAATTATTCAAGAAAAGAGAGTTATTTATGTCTTAATTTGCTTATTTTAATAGTGTTAACTAAGTATTCTTAAAAACAGTTATATTTGGCCACCAAACATAGCTCCTAGCAAGAGGCTTTAATTTAAAAATGCAAATAAGACCTTCATAAAGTTTCTGGGTCATTCCTGATCTCAGACTTATGACAGATAAATGAAAACTCGGTTTTCTCAGAATACGCAATCATGCAATACTTAAAACTCGCACTGATATTACCTAAATCATCCCATAATTGTGCAAAAACAACTGATAAAATGACAGCCACAGAGTCTAGGTTAGTCACGTAGTGGGAGGTCACGTTAGTCCAATCATGTGCAGGTGGCAGCTCTGTAGTTATTACGTGACGTCAGGTACAGAGTGTAGCTTTCACAATTTAGTATGCAGTATAATTAGTAAAGGTGTTATAATAAATATTGTAGTAAATGTTTTTTCAATATTTTTGTTAATAGTTATTAATTTTGCATTTGAATAATTCTTTTCAAACGTAAATAAAGTACGTTCAAAATGTACGTGTTCAAAACGATGTTATCAAAACCTTAAGGTACATTGTATTACAGTTAAATGTCGGATCTTGCAAATAAAGATTTATTTGTTAATATGTTTAATTTTAAATTAATTTGTTATTTTTACTTTTAAGTGCAAGTTTAAGGATCTATGAAATTATAATATAACTCATATTAATTTGCAAAACTTAGTTGAGCTGTCCTTATTCAACCTGGTTACTACATACCTAAGTACAAAATTTGGATATGGTTTGATGGTATTTTGAAAAACGATGGAAATATATTTGTTCATAAAATAAGTTAATAAAAAGTCTGGAGACTATAGTTCAGAGTAGATACCAGACTCGGGTATGGATAACACGCTGTCACTCAACCATAACTCATGTTCATATCATTGCATCAGCTTCGTGGCAGTTGACGTCAGCGTTTAGGTAAACCCAATAAAGAACCTTATTCATTTCACTGGTTTCAAAATAACGACTAAAATTATACTTATTGATTTGTTTTGATTTTAACTACCTGAACTTAAACCGCAAAGAGTTTAACTGAAATAGACATCCAATAGTTCAAGTTTTATTCAATTATTTTACCAAATTCTCAACCTTTGCAATAAGAGAAGCCGGTGAAGAGTTTTAGATCCTAGGCCCATATGCAAGACTGGCAAGTGATAATACACTCTTACTGCCGTAAAATCCACAGTAAAACCGTTGTGGTATTATTTATATCGTTGGTCATATACCAAAAGGCAAACTCAATTAACAACATGAAACCTCATGACACATTCTTTAAATTAAGTAAATTGTACTTTAAGCCTTCATTTGAATCACAATTTTGAAAAAAAACTAACAAAAAACTAAACTAAACATATACTGTTATTATTGTTTAGTTTTATTAGAAAATTTTACTTCCTATGACTACTTAAGCGGAAAATATGATGTTTCATAATTAATAAAATATGAAATGAGGTTTTTCGTTGTTAATTGTAAAAATATTTTCAAGATTAAGCCTAGTAAATGTATAATATTTCTCCTCCAGTAAACTGAATTTTATACTTTGGTAACTGCTCTTGGAT
This sequence comes from Allygus modestus, assembly GCA_963675035.1. Classification (NCBI taxonomy): domain Eukaryota; kingdom Metazoa; phylum Arthropoda; class Insecta; order Hemiptera; family Cicadellidae; genus Allygus; species Allygus modestus. The sequence goes on along the minus strand of OY776112.1, from coordinate 428,952,292 downwards.
ATTCCAAAATGTAACACGTAGGCCCGTTTGCGCTCTTTACAAAATGAATATAGAAAAACAGGAGTCATAGTTCGTAAACCGAATATTATGTATTACAATTATATTTCATTTAATGTTTATTTTTACTGAATAAAAATATAATTGTCTTTCGAAGTCGATAAATAATGTTTACATAATTCTTATAAAGGCGCAAGATTATTATCTCGTAAAATATGTTTGCTTATATTTATTACTCATTCATTATTCTTATACTAAGTCAATGTTATACACATACTCAACTACTCTTTCCGTTACAGTGGAAAACATCTTATAAGAATAAATATTACTGCACTTTTACATATTTTTGCCAATGACAGGCTATTATAAGACATACAAGAATTATAATACAATAATGGGGTTGTTTTAAATTAAGTTATTGTTAAAATTAAGGTATGTTATTTTAAATTTTAGTCAAAATATAGTCGAAATAGTAGTTGAATATTACTCTTGATCTCTTAACCATGTAATACAAATTCCGTATAATTTTAACTGACTTAAATGTTTATAAAACGTCTTTTCCACCAGTTTTAATTTCTTGAGCTTGCAACTCAAGATCGACTGTCACGTCGCTGCCTAGTTGTGTGCCCTGTAATTAGCAAGTTGATGTAGCTTTAACACCAGAGCGTGGCCCTGCACATCAATGAGGTTATTGTTATCAGAGTTCGTGTTTAATTTGTACCATGCAATTAGCAGCTGCCAGGTTCAATATTATATGAAAAAATATATATTTGTGGCTAGACAAAAGTAATTTAAATAAACAGTCCTGGTCGTTATAAAATTTGATAAATAAATAAAACTTAACCATACGCAACACTAGCTTGTAGTATACTCTCAAATAATTATAAACGCTACAAACGTGATAAAAACTAACACTATAATTTTGATCTGAATTGAATAGAAATACAGCAATGGAATACAAATACAGTAAAACAGTATATAAAATAGCAAATAACGAACTATTGTGCATGAACGAATTTCAGAATTATTATAACTAGTTCATGACAATTCGTGGAGTTCGTCGAATGTTTTCATTGAAAACATGAAGTGGCTTCACGTTTAAAAAGGTTTCCGTTCATTGTACACACTAATAGTCTTTCAAATAAAAAATTTATTAAAAAACTGATTTAAGAAATATGTATATGGAAACTCTTTGACCATTTAATATTAGAACAAGAACATAAACAACTTAGGAATACAATTACCTAATATGTAAGTGGTGATGTCTTTGCTAATGAAAAACTAATGCATAGTTAGAGTTTATTATGTCAAAACTGACGCAATCACATACCTATTATATGTTGGAAGACAATATAACCAAGTAATAACTTAGTTTAATTTAATTAACGTATTTTTTTGGTTTTTATTTGTATTTAAATGAAAAATTACTGGTGATAATAAGCATTTTCTTGAACATAAGATCATTATGTTCACCAATTGATCTACCACCAACCGGTAACGTCCCTTTTAAAATATCACTGTGAATTACTACATTTATAATACCCCCGTTGCAGCAAACCTGCGTACTCAGTGAATTTCAAATGCATAAAATATGTCTTAATACCACATAAAGCCGCATACCAAGTTTCATAAAAATATATTCACATATAAGCGATATATACAATTTTAATTGGATAATTGAACGAAGTGAAAGTTCCTTATACACAACTTTACTGCTTAGACTGGTAAGAGAATCAACTCAACTAGCGTGTCTGTGACCCCAATAACTCGAGAATGCCTCCACAGTTAAACTTAAAATTTTCCAGAAAAACTTAACAGGTCAAAATCTCGGTCAAGTTCGTTATTCAGATAATTTCGTTCAGTATTAATCAAATTATCTCAAAACCAAATTTATTTTTTTCTCCATAAGAATAACATTGGAAGCCATTTTAGTGGTACTTGAATCGTTAAAAATTAGCCGACGTCTATGTTTCAACAACAGAGTAACAATAGTTAGTTTACTAGAGTATACTTTGTTATACTGGATAAAAAAAGTTTTTTTACCAACAAAAAACACATAAGAGAGATAAATCGAAATATATTTTTAAGTTGTGAGCATATTTATTATTTTATAAATTATTAAGTGTACGTTTAAAAAATTTATACAGTTAATATTCCCTTAGTACGCCTACTCTGTGTAAATATCGTCCGTTAGTCGTCGGAGGCGACGATTGTATCAGTGGCAGACGACAGACGACGCGTGTGGCAGGTCAAAAAACTCAAAATAACTTTTTGATGACTGTAGATACTAAGATATTAACTTAACTTATAAATTAGTTTGTTTTATTACGTTTCCTTAGACAATTGGTAATATTGTGATTGTCACGTGTAAAAAGTATACAAAGCCTCAATTTATCTTGAAAGCGTTGATGAAGTTAGTCACAGTAAGCGAACAACCTTAAAATTTATTTTGTAGGACAATTATTTGCTAGGTTATATTTTCAATAAATTAATAATAAAAATTGTCTACATTACCTAAAATACATTACCAGTAATGTAGTAGGTAACCACAATAAAAGCTATAGATTATTCTAACCAAACAGCCTTTTTCGGAAGGTTATCTTGAATGATTTGACATAGCCTAGGGTTGGATTACAGTAAGAGTAAGCCAACATTAAACTGGTAATACAACTTTTGTAAAATACTTTAAACACATTACCAGGAATGTTGTAGCGAACCAAAATAAAAGCTTTAAACTACTCTAACCAAACTAAGCCTTTTATACAGGTTATCTGAAATGATTTGACTCATCCTAGGTTTGGATTACAGTGAGCTGTTTTCATCATAAACTTGGAGCTATGGCTATAAAATGTCGGCCTATACACTTAGGCTACTTGCCATTTTAGAAGTTTCATGTACGGTCTTGGAGTCAACCCATGTTTATAGAATTTAATTTCCTGATAGCCCAGGCTATTGCAACAATATATTGAAATATCATTTTGTAAAATACAACTGTTGTTAAATAATTTAAACATTACCAGGAATGTTGTAGCGAACCAAAACAAAAGCTTTAAACTATTCTAACCAAACTAAGCCTTTTATACAGGTTACCTGAAATGATTTGACATATCCTAGGTTTGGATTATACTGAGCTGTTTTAATCATAAACTTGGACCTATGGCTATAAAATGTAGGCCTATACACTTAGGCTACTTACCATTTTAGAAGTTTCATGTACGGTCTTGGACCAACCCATGTTTATAGCATTTAATTTCATGATAGCCTAAGCTATTGAAATATCATTTTGTAAAATACAACTGTTGTAAAATACTTTAAACACATTACCAGGAATGTTGTAGCGAACCAAAACAAAAGCTTTAAACTATTCCAACCAAACTAAGCCTTTTATACAGGTTATCTGAAATGATTTGACATATCCTAGGTTTGGATTATACTGAGCTGTTTTAATCATAAACTTGGACCTATGGCTATAAAATGTAGGCCTATACACTTAGGCTACTTACCATTTTAGAAGTTTCATGTACGGTCTTGGACCAACCCATGTTTATAGAATTTAATTTCATGATAGCCTAGGCTATTGAAACAATATATTGAAATATCATTTTGTAAAATACAACTGCTGTAAAATACTTTAAACACTTTACAATATATTACTTAAACAATATATTGAAATCTCATTTTTTCATCTAAATAACTAGGCCTGACGATTTATTGTTAATCCTTAAGCATATTTTGACTTGGCCTATAGAAATTGTTAACATTAGTTCATAAAGGAAACTCGCTGTTCTCTTAATAGTTAAATTAACCACACTGCTAAAGTCACTGCTTAGCCCAAAATGCTCTGTTTGTTCTAAGATAACGCACCCATGCCAATCCTAACAACAAACCATGCCTGAAATCTTCAATTTATTTTAAAAATAAATAAATTTACGTATTTATACAACATTTACTTTGATAAAAACAAGTAATAAATGTATGTTTTTCTACGGATAAAATGTTAGGTTGGCGGCGGGATCCGAACCTGTGACCTTTCGCTCCAAGAGCCAGTGCGATACCTCTCAGCTACCGCGATAATTAATTCTTAGAGAAGTGACTAAAACTTTAGCTATATAGACATAAAATCCGGATTCTGGCGGCAGTTAAATGATAACGGAATGTATTCTGATGATGTTACTCAAATCAGATATTGAATTTTTTATGAGACTCGATTTAAGTTTGATCATGTGTTTCAATTATCCTTATACGCGAGGAATGAGCGTACACCTAGTTATTCTCCATATGAATAAAATTGGTGATGAGTAAGTAGGTTTGCTGATACAAGGAACACAAACAATTGGTTGTTATACAAATATAAATATAATTTAACTAATCGAAGCCACATACCAAGTTTCATCAATATTCAATCATAAATAAGCGGTATATAACATTTTAATGATTCTCCATAAGAATAACATGGGGGCTGAGTACGGAGGTTTGCTGCTGCGGGGATAATCAACAAAAAATAATTTTGCTGTGCAAATATTAATATAACAGTACTACGTGAAGCCACATACCAAGTTTCATCAACATGCATTCATAAATGATCGAGATATCAAATTTTATTTATCCTCCATAAGGATAACATTGGATAACGTACTGTGTTTAGCACTTTGAATATCTATGCACCGGTTGGACGTAGAATCACAATTTAACCACCAAAATGATTGTTTTTTGGAGCTGAACTGATCGATAAAAGCAAATGTAAACTTTACATTGAAATTATCTGAGGAAAAAATAAATCCCTTTTTCCCATAAGATTAACAAGAGAGATTTTATGAGTGGTATTATGGATTTTCTCCGCAACCACTCAACCTAGGTTAATAATTCAAACAACTATATTATTTATTGTTTAAAGTTCTATAACATGATCAAAACTAAAATTAAGTTGTTTTTTAATTTTAGGGTGAACAATGGAAAAAACTGATTTTTGGAAAATTTAAAACCCCCATAAACCCCCCTTCCCATGGTCCGATTTTTCTGGTTTTCAAACTTATAGCCATGAATGTCACTTTACACATTTGAGCCAAATTTAATCGAAATCGGACGTTTTTTACTCAAGTTATCGCATTCACAGACACACACACACACACACACACACACACACACACACACACACACACACACACACACACACACACACACATATATATATATATATATATATAAATTTGAACTAATAGTGTTTTTGACATCTGGGGACCTCAAAACAAAAAGTTATCATGGTCTCGGGCTTAAGTCGTACTATGAGACCTACGGTAATAGCTTCTTCCCTATAGGGGAAATTCACTAAAAAACTGAATTAAGATGGCAAAATTAAATACAGAATACCATTTTGTGGTTTATTACTTTGTTTTAAGAATGATGATAAAAAGATACAAATACTTGTACTTGTACTTGTAATTTTAGTTTAGCTATCTAAGTTCATAAAATGAATCTGTTTTTATAAATAAAAGTTCTTTGGTATTCATTTTTCCATTCGAAAAAATATTAATGCGAACTTTAAGTCACCACAATAAACGCACGCCACCAATTATAAAAAAAGGATATATTATATATAAAATAAATAAATTTAACCGCATTATTAAGCTTTTTACCACTTTTGTATGCTTTAGGATGTATGACTTCAGATGTCGTAGATATGTTTTAATAATAATAATCGTATTAAAGGTAAAATTGGTTAATAAGGTACCGAAGAAAATTTAAATACTAACTGCGGAGAAGATTTTTAGGTTTGCTACTAGATGGAAGCTTGCTAACCTAAATTCTGCAATCAATAGTAAAATATATGAATTATTCGTCATAAAAGCATGTATCACACACAACAATTCATGTTAATAACTGGCATAACACAATGGTGGGAGGTCAAACTGAGTGTGAAGGAGGGTTGCAGTGGCTGGTCATTTGCCATCTTTCAATCAAAAGTTTGATTTAATCCTTTAAATTCGGCCAATTCGGCCCAAACTCATTTACGTTTTTCTTGGACAGTTTGAATTTTTTGATAGATCGTTATCAAACTTGGTGATCTGTATTGATTTTTTGTCTGATGTGATATATATTTTTTGGAAAGAAGTCAATTTATTTTTCCTTTTTACCACATGAACTATCGCTTTAATAATTTAGATTAGGTTGTTTAAATATTATACTGAACCATAAACTAAAAACATTAGAGGCCTACAACAATTAGTTATAATTATGTAACTTTTTATAAATAGTACATATATAGTTGCAGAAGTAATTAAATAATATTGCAGTTTGTTTGATGAAGGAAAAACAATAATCAAACTTATATTATTGTTTTAATTTAATTAAAACATTTTTAACATGTACCAGTAACTAGTTTGTTGGTAGGAATAGGTACACTAAAACTAAAAAAACAAATTAATTTAATTGCCGGGAAAAAATTTAACATTTTTACTACAAAAATAAATCAATCAAGTAAGTATAACAATTTGTTTTAAACACTTTTAATAATAAATTATCCTTTTCCAAAATTTTTGTGTAATCATTTAGTGCGATTTTAAATAATTGCTATGTTATTCATAATCATATTCCTAACAGAAATATGATTTAATTTGCTTAGGCATTTTCCTAAATCTCTGAACAATCAAAGATGTTTTAATTTTATTTATACTAGGCAATTACAAGGTCTACATATTTTGACGTGAGTGTCAAGGCGTAGTAATTACAGAGAATATAATAGTGAATTTTATATACAATTATTATATAAATATTCATTATATATTTTAACGTAGGGAACACATTACTATACAAATATACTATAGAGTTAGAGTCGGCTCTATTTCGAATAACAATTATGATACTTAAATAACAAAATAACTTAGCGTAGTACTTCTTCTAACTACATCAATTTTACTCAACATATACTTTAAGCTAAGTAAACATAATTATTAAATTTGTATCTTATTTTGGAATTTGAAATTTTTTGTATTTATGTGCCCAAAATATCAAAACCCCGATTTTGTGGCGCTTGCCTGTCTGTCTGTATGTCAGTAATTTTTAATGTTTCAGTAAATAAATTAAACTTCTTTAAATATCTGGTTTGGATGACATGTTCTATAAAAATATACGCTCTCCAACACCTTTAGCATTTTTTGTTTTATTTTAAATTTATTAAACACCTTACAATGAAGTATTATACAAATTACAAACCCCTGTAGGAAATGTACATTTCCTGCGATCGTATTTATGTTTCTTAATTAAAACTTCATTATTAATAGTGTTTGAGTTACCAGATAAGTTAATATGACTCACATGTCAGAAAAGTGTTGTACCATAAGCTGTGAGGCTTAGGCGATTTCAAAACCAATGTCCTTACTTCTTTGTTACAGATTTTTTTTGTAATTGGAACTGTCACGTTTAAAAATATCTAAACTATCACGGGTAAAATTATTATCTAACTTAAATTATATTATAACTGCTTGCGGGAAAATACAATTTATTTTTGCAGAAAACAAATTAGGTTCTGTAAAGATATCTTTATGGTTCATCAACAAACTGTAAAACCTCTTTATTAAAAGTATATTATGTTGCAAACCCCGGAGGGGGGGGGGAGGAATTACCCTTTATAATCTTACTGAGAAATAATTGTCCTCTTGGCACCTACAATGAATATATTAGGATTTTTAAATAGGCTTATGTGCATTGTATACCCTGTAAACATAGCAATGGTTTCGTCCTAAAATGTTTATAAGGCAAATCATACTTAGGTAAACATAATCCCTTTTCTGCGTCAACCAATGTAGGAGCTCCCACCCTTTGTTTGTGTCAGTTTTCTGATGACATTTATTTTAATAAGTCACGAGTTAATTATAAATAAAAAATAAAACACCGGATTATCCCCTATTTTTGGTTATATTTGTGATTTATATTTTTTATAAAGCACTGAATGAGGATATAACTGTTTTAATTTAGTCGTAAAATGATTTAAAACATAAAACGCAGGTGTTGCAGGCAATTTTAGCCCGAGGTTAATCCATTTGTAATCAACTGCTCAAATTACACGTTTGATTGCGTACAGTTGGTTATTATTAACGGAGAATACACCAACGTTTTATTGAAGCTCTCATCTCATAAAAAAGTTATCAAAATCAATTTTTTTAAATATTCATCGCCTATATTCTACTAACTTTGAAGTAACTTACATATAAAAAATCATTGGTTTGACACTCCTATATTTAAAAAAATAGTGGTATGATAGGTAGTTTCTTTTAATAAAGTTACATACAAAACTAATAACAAAATTAATTTTAAATTTTTGAAGAAAAGATAAAAAAACCGAAAAATGTGGTTTCTGTTTTGTTATTTGTTTGTTTTGTTTTGTGTTACGTATCTTAAATTTATATTTTATAAATTATACTTTTGTATTTTATAAAACTATCGGTTTTCTGTTATGACCTCCACATGATTAAAGTATGCTTTTAGTGAAAAATATGTTATTTATATTAGCGAAACGTATTTGTTTCGTTTTAGTGAATTTCTGCTATAGGGAAGAAGCTATTACCGTTGGTGGCATGGTAAGAGTTAAGCTCGAGACAATGTTAACTTTTTGTTTTTAGATCCCCAAATGGCAAAGACACTATTTGTTCAAATTTATATATACGTATAGTCATATATATATATATATATATATATATATATATATATATATATATATATATGTGAGTGTGTGTGTCCGTTAACACGATTATTTGAGTAAAAAACGTCTGATTTTGATTGAATTTGGCTCAATTATGTAAAGTGACATTCATGAATTTAATTCGAAAACTAGAAAAATCGGACCATGGGAAGAGGAGTTTAAAGGGATTTACAATTTTCCAAAAATGTTTTTTATTTTTTACCCTACAATTCTTAAAATACTTAATTTTGTTTCCAATATTTTATAGAGCTTAAAAAACAAACAATATAGTATTTTGATTCATTAGCCTAGGTTGAGTGGTTGCGGAGAAAATCAAAAAAACGCGCTCATAAAATCGTTACCAATCATTCACCTCTAAAAATAAATCATGTTGGTGTTTAAATTGTGATTGTACGTCCACCCATTGCAGAGATATTCATAGTGCTAACACAGTACGTTGTCCAATGTTATCCTTATAGAGAATAATTAAAGTTGTATATCTCAATTAATTATGAATGTATGTTGATGAAACTTGGCATGTGGTTTTACCTAGTACTGGTATATTGATATATGCACAAAAAATTATTTTTGTCGATTTTCCCCGCAGCTGCAAAACAGCATACTCAGCCCCAATGTTTTCTTTATGGAGGAAAAGTAAAATGTAATATCTCCCTTAATATTGAATATAAATTAATAACACTTGGTATGCAGCTTCGATTGGTTAAGTTATATTGATAATTATATAAAACATATTTTTTGTTTTCTTTGTTGCAGCAATTCTGAGTGTTCATCTTTCAATGTTATTCTTATGGAAAATAAATAAAATGCTATATTTCACTTATTTATTCGTGTATTTTTATGGAACTTGGTAAGCGGCTTTAAGTGGTAGTGAGAAACATATACATACATTGGAGATTCGCTGAGTACGCAGGTTTGCGGCTACGGGGAATTTAGTTTACAACAGTTAATACAAACTGTGCTTATGGAGCAAAGCCTATGTTCCTACTACATTTCAACTCAATCGCAACAGAAAATACTGACTGCATATATTCAGCGTAGAAATTGTGAGGTTTTTGGAGAAGGACAAAGGATAATGATTGTATTATACTACCTATATTTTTACAATGTTTCAGTTACATCGGTACATTGGTCGGTTTTCTACGTGATGGTTAACATAGGGAATTTTAAGATCAGTGGATTGAAGTCCAAAATGATTTCGGAACAGAAATACTCCTATACAAGTTTTTGATTTTATTGAATAAAAATTCTTACAGAAACATTTAAGCTCAATCGATACAGTGTTAAAGCGTGAAGGTTAACATATATATACTTTGAAAGCCAGTGAGACAGAGCCCCAATATTACTAAGTATTAAGCGAATATCTAGGTTTTGTTGTACCTATACTAAATACCTCTCAACTAAATTTAAATTTAACTGGAGTACTGCATTTTTAATGTCAGAAATTTTAACATCGCAACTTTTAGAGTCAAAGAAGCAGAGGCCAAGTGGATTACCTGAACATGGTTTAGCCTATGTTTGGGTATAAAGTACACACGAAACCAAACTTTTTAAATACAGTAAAATAAAATGAAAGAATTCCAATCATCTTAAACAATACTCAACGCAATAAATATTAGTGGCGTTAAGATTAATAAGCAATTTTAAGGCAAGGAGGTAACACCCCAAAAGATTGGGGATTGCCTCACCTCTGAGTTTAGATTACTCCCTTTCCTCCAGTAAAGTATAAGCTTAATCGGTCCCGTAGTGATGGACTTTTTTTAAATAAGTTGTTTCTACATACTATGACTTTTTTAAATATATTTTGGAGCCTTTAAAGCGTAATGTTTTATTAATACTTCCCTAGGAATAATAGATGACTAATATATTAATGTAACTGTTTGACTCGTATCTTGATAGCTTTTTAAGGTGCGTACGAAGATTATTTTTCTCGTAAGGGTAGTTATTGGTACGTTCTTTGAAACACTTCTACTTTGGCTCCTTGTGTTGGACGAAATGGAAATGGAAAACAAATATCATCTCGCAAAAAGATTTTGGCAGCAAGATAAGCCCATTAGCTTTTTTTAGAACTTCTTTAACGAAATTACAAAAACCGGGTTAATTTAAATGTGGGAAACCCGCTTATAAAATAACTATAATTAAAAATAGATATAGGACACTCAGTTCATTAATAGGTTTAAGAAAAACTAAATTTGTTATTATATTATTACATGCATGGATTATAACCTTGGATGACAAACAACATAAAATAAAACTGATTTAAAAATAATAAATATAATGCCAAACAATAATAAGCAGTCAGTATTATGATTGCTATTGGTGGCTAGTATTAATTTTAAGTAGAACAGGTTAGACATCCAAGGCTAACATGCAATTTAGCCAAATACAAAGTTCATAGTTATATTTAAATTTAGGTTGACATAAAAATTATATCGTAAATTTATTATCAAGTGCTTGAATATAAACATGCTCGGCCAAATAATAATTTTAATTAAAATTATTATTATTAAGAAACATATCCTCAACTGAGTACCCTTTTTTATATATCAAAATGTTTTGGCACTTTTAGGCCATTTATAATCTAAAAACAGTTTAAAGATCTGTATAATTTGTGAAGCTGATAAAATTAAAACATGCATAAATATTTCTATACATGTCAGAAGTTATTAAATTTATATATGAGATATTTTCATTTACTAAAAAAAATAATCTTAAACATCTAATTTAATCCAGAAAGTATTAATAGAACAATTTTGGCATCTTATAATTTTATAAATTCTACCTATTTTAAATGGTTAGGTCGGTTTTAACTTTAATATTACCTAACATTTTCTAATTGTGAATCTTTGTAAAAATATATGTAACAAACGTTGATTAATTGCGTTTTAGTTTTGTGTATTTTTAATAAAATAATTTGTATAGAACCTGAGCTAACACTATACTCTTGAATCTGGCCTTATATCGGGTGGTTATTTGATTTAATTACACATTTATTTATGTTAAACGTATATCGAATTAGCATTGTTGTGATTTATTGTTGAATCGAGTTGATAGAAATATGTTTAAATGCGATGGAATGTATTTGATTTATTTATCTAACCTTGGTTTTGAGCTACGTGTATTATATAAAAGCTAATAAAGGTCCATTTATAAAAGTTCTTTAATCAGAAAAGTTGAGGAGTGGCTTTGACATTTAGATAATGGGTTCTTCAACAGGTAATGGGTTTGACCTAAATTAAATTACTTTTTAAACTAATGTGTATAAGTAGTTTAAATTATTTGTTGAACAGTTTCATGGAAAACTATAAAAAAGTATAGTTACTATAACCGCTTGCTGTTAAATTTTTATGACACTCGTGATATAGAATACCGTTTTCCAAAACTGTAATTAAATGTTTTTGTTTCAAGCAAATATTAATACTAAGAAACATTAGAAAGGGGAACGGGTTAAAGAATTCTAAAAAAAAAATCTGTTGAAAAGTACACGAACTGTATAGTGAAAACCTGACGCTGAGTCGTGAAATTAATTGAGGATGTTATAAAATAGTTGATAAGACTATAAGACATGATCAATTATGTTTATCATAATCTATGCTTACTTATAAGGGTTTATTCATATTCCTTCTAGCCTAGCCTTTGTTAGAGCTAGAGAATAGCTGGGTATCCTAAATTAATTTATTTTCTAGACCCAAATTCGATTTCCTAACTCATACTATTAAACAAATACAGGTTGTTTCAGGATTATAAGATCCCTTTTATATTTAACTTGTTTCAGTTACTGGCGAGTTACGCTCTTCAGATTCATAGCTTACTAATAACAGCCTATAGCTCAAGTATATACTACTTGTGACGGTTATACATTATTATAATATAACTGAAACCACATTAATATAAATGCTCCTAATATTTTATTTAGACATGTTATTAAAACAATTGATTTCGCCTAGTTTTATTTAAGGCTGCAATAAAGCTGTAATAATAGATTTATGCAATGCTTTAGTTTAGTTTTAGAATTATTTACTTATGATTTTAATACTTGAGACATTCGAAAATAATTTCCTTATTACTTTAAAGAGCCTATATTATGTATGATAAGTTAAGCCTGGGTTGTTGGTGAACACGACTTTTTTAAATCAGGTAACTTACTTTAACCTAAAGGACAACAACAGGCAGGGGGCTTGCAATACCATCCTTCCGGGAATTATTGTATTAGAAAATATATTTTTTTGGAATATTTGAAAACATATTTGAAAACAAATAATTATACTTTTACACTAAGCATAAATAATGTGCACACTGAGTTTCCATGCATCGTTGACGCAATATTGCTCGCGACCAGATAGTAGGTTTGGTTGATAGTTTGCTGTCATGTAGCCATAACTCATATTTGTAATGGATGGTAAAATTGTGTTTCAACTCAGTAAGCAGCTTTACGTTACATTTAAGACCCTATATACAGTATATTCTCGATGTATGTTTTGTTCACTGTAGAATTGCCCTTTTCACCAATCTTTTTATATTCAACCATCCCGAATGAATTTTAATCATATGTAAACATATTTTTATGATATAACTTCTTCTGTAGTAAAAAAACGTTTTGTCAATAGACTAATTGACACTAATTGAATTAGGGAATGACACGTAAAACAAAAATACAATAAAACACTATTTTACATCGGAATATAAAAGCAAATTAATTAAAAATAGCTATTTATATAATATAAAGTGAACTTTCTTTTTAGGTTAAATTCCGGGCTTTTATAGTTTATTGTAGTTACTTACAGATTTGTTCAATTAAAATATATTTCTCTTTAGATGAAAGCTATCCTCGTTTTAAAGATGATGAAGCTCTTTACACTTGTCTTATGGTTTAAAATATCCGCCAATAAGTGGATAATGATACGGTTCCTAGCAAGGTACTGCGTCAGCTGCAAGGTGGATCAACTCGTCAGCTGCGATATTTTTCAAGCCACAACCTTCCAAATGGTACCGAGGTTGGTTTAATGGATCCTATTTAATACAAACTGTATTACTGTTTAAATATATATTTCAAATAATTGAGATTTTAGAAGCAGTTGATAGTTGTACCAACTAATAGAGCCACATATACTCACCAAATTTACAAAGATATTTTTGTTTACCAGATGTAGTAGAAGTGAAAAATAATATTATCAGTCAAAAGTTGAACTCCGTATATACACCCAAACAGATGTAAGTGCACAGAGCTGAGCGTAATTAGCGCTCTTAATTACTGGATAACTGATTATTAACACTTACCAGGTCCGGATAAATGATTGTTCTTATAGAGGTATCAATATACAATATCATACAGTATTATCAGATCAATATATATTTATTAAGTGTAATCAAAGATTACCACGACATGTACGATTGCGATGAAGTAAAAGTAATAATTAAAGTAAAAGTAAATAATTAAATATGTCAGTAATGTGAGAACTCTGAAAATTTTAAGCTCAGAGATTAGTATTTCGTTAGGTCAATTGTATTTTAAGTCGTTTTAACCTAGTTTCTTCTGTAGTATAATAATTTATTAGGAGCCAATTTACGTTAAAAAACAACCTAATACGTTAGTTACACTTGCATTATAAACAAAATACTTAAGATTACACATGTTGGTTCTTTACACTGTTCACCGTTCTCTATCATTACTATGCTTTTTAACTGAACATATGTCATACAAAAAATTTTCTACAGTATCCGTCTTAAAGTAACCATATTGAATTTACTATGCACTCTCCTAACCTTCTTAAAAAAAAAATAATAAACAAATAAATAGCTATGAGCCGGTCTAAGGTTAACACGAGTTCAGTCACAAGTCATTAAGTGTGATAAGCTCAAGCGTAGATAACAGAATACGGATTGATGGCATGCTGACATCAAGCTATAATTCATGTTTATGGCCGCTATTGAATGCACAGTTATCTGGGGGAAGCTTTACACTACTGTGTTGGGAAAATATTCACAGTATTTATTAATTTGTATACCAATAAGATTGGATCTTAAAGCTTAATTAAATATTTAAATTGAATTACATAATTTAAAATAATATTGTTACGAATATCTACACTTTTTTTACAAATGATTACTGAACACATTTACAAAAGCTATAAACTAGGTAAATATTTTTGGCTATTTATAAACTGTAAATTTGTTTCGGCTGAGGATAAGTAAAGCCTTTACAACGAATAGTTATTATATTTGTTTATGTAACTGTCTTGAAATATTTAACTTATATTAAGATTTAGATTTACAAACCATGACATAAAATAAAGAATAGGTCAGAATGCATGTGCGATGAAGGAACGGGATCTTAGATTGTTCTTATCACTTTCCGTCTTCGGATAGTATTCTTATGCAGCTGAGCAACATTTATATTCCTGAAACACTGAGGGCACATTTATATAACATTTTCTCTATTTATTTTAAATGGTTTACTCCAAGAATATTCAATCTACAAAAAATGTCTCACTTACATGTTTAGAAAACGTATAAACTTTAAAGAGGTAAAACCTACCATCCCCAACTATGAAAAATAATAAATATATGATCAAAATATGACGACAAAAATTTTGATGTTGTAAAGGTCGTATAAAATTTGCCTTATGGATAAGGTAGTTATTTTTTAAGTGCCAACGTAGAAATTAAGATTGTAGCTTTTGTAATGCGATCAGCCATAAATAAAAGTTATTGCAAGTCATAGCATGAAATGTATTATAACTGCTGTTTAAAAGTTTTTTAAAATGCTGTTCAATCTGCTGCTCATTATTATTTATTTGGTTTTTTATAACTATTTAGGTCAAACGTATCAGTTTATTTAAAACTCGTTATCTCTATTGTCAACGACACTATAACACTTACTGCTAGAGGGGCAATTTAACATATTAATCTACTGTTTGCTCTATAAGCTGACTTTTATAACCGGTTCTTAGATTATGTTTATTTAAAAAGTGAAACTGTATTTTAATTATACCTTAGCAGCTAAGTCAAACCCTGTAAAAATGCTTAGTAATTCATTAATAGTTTTTCTTTTTTAATATCAAACTTAATTAGAAATACATCACATTTTACGACTTAATGGTAGTGTTATACACCCTATGGTTAACTCATATGTACAATTCCAGCACTATAAGTTCTTTTATGAAATATTTATGCATGGGCTTTCCTCAGGTGATTTAAAATGTATTCAAATCTTCTGGCAATTAGCTCAAATTTTATATAGAACTCGCTAAAGCATAAATTTGGTTTAGTTTAAAATATTATATTTCCTAAGGTTGACGTAATTACTTTTTATTATACGAAAACTTTGCTTAACCCATTAATGTAGTAATTTTATACTAATCGCAAAAGCCTATAACAGGATTTGATTGGTGCTGCACTCTAGTAGCATCTGTAACTAATTAGTGCGGACAACTACGGTTCTCTCCGCTAGGGGCGCGGACTGATGGTCACATGGTCAACACTGATTTTGCCACTTTTTACTTATGTCTACTGTGTGTGTGCCAATGCAACTCTTTAATCTGAAAGAAAACAATATTTCAATTAAAATACGCCATTGATCCATTTAAAAACACCAATTTTCTATTCCAATTAATAGGTTAAAAACATGACAAGTAAGGAAGGAGACCAGCTCGTTAGTCTACGCCAATGGGATAGGTCACCAATATCACCTTGGTTCCCATAAACTAAAGTCGTTAAGCTTTATTACAATTGCATAATATATTTTAACTTAAAACATTATATAACATTATACTTATTTTAAATAACCTTTGATTTTTACTGGTTTAAAATGGAGAAAAAACCAGGACATTTTTACAAGAAAATAAAACACTATTTTATTTTAATGAAACAGTTATATACCAGCACTTGCGACTCCATAAGCAATCTGCAAATCAAGATATCGTTAATTAACTGACTAGTTACTTGCAGAGACACAAAAACTTAAATCATATTTTGCAAAAGATATAAAATATACATAGTTTTGACATCTTAAAAGTGTTATATTGCCCCAGAATATATATATCTTTTAAACTACAGTACAAAAGTTACTTGCATTTTTTAAAGCAAGAGAATGCCCTTAAACTTTGAGACAGTGGAGAGTGTTTGGATTACTTAGCTTCTAAGAATAAATGTATACCACGAGTTTATCCTTTTGCCTGGTCCTTGTTGGTTTTACCCACTAAAGGAACGTAATATTGTATAAAGCCTAAATTATATGTAATTAATTTTAATATAACTTATTTTTCCTGGCATTAACACAACAAATATTAAACTGGCTAAACAATAATTAGTTTTAAAATATATTAGGTTCAATGGGAACATATTATAACATAATTTTATAACCAAAAACCTTTAATCTTTTTCAGTTTAAACTTAATTGAAAATTGTTATTTTTCTTAAATCTTGCAATTTAAACATTATTTATGTTAAATTTGTGAATTGCTTATGACGTTTTATGTGGTTTTAACATCTTTTAACATCTGAATCCTAAATTATATTTAGACTATGGTTAAGGCAAGGGAGAGTTTTACGAATTACAAATTAATTTAAATTTAATGCAATGTAAATGATTTTTCCCTGTGGACTGTATGAATGAGAGAGAATGGATTTAAATGCCGCCTGATTAAAAAATCTGGATCGTAGTTCACAAACAATAATATAATAAATATAAAACTTTTCACCCAATATGGATATTGTCACTCACCCATTGAGAATAATGGTTGGTTTGAATCGGTAGTGGGAGCGGCGCGGCGTTGCGTCACCACCATCACCATAGGAGGCGGTTGTTGGCTAGCAGGTCAGCACTGGCGTACACTAGATTTCTAGATACTAATAGGGAGTAAGTTTTCACTGCACTGAGTTTTTGAGGACGAAAGTGCTCTTGAAATTATTCGGAAATTACGCGGCTTAACGCAACGCAACGAGAGTTTGTCCAAATGTGGCCACTTTACCGTTAACACGAGTTGCCCGCACTGAACAGAAGAGCTGAGGAATAGATTCACAAGTCTAAAAATGTACAGCGATATTACATAACACAACACCTGAGAAAATATACAAACTTTAAAATGAGAGAGAGAGATAATATGAGAAATAACGCCCAACGGCGAAAATTATGTGGGCCGAGAATAGAGAAATATGCCCGACCGTGAGATATGACACCATAAACCCAACTGTGTTTCTTGTTGGTGAAGACGACGGAAGACGCTTTGTACTTGGAGGATCACGGGACTTTTTATCCACAAATGAAAGATTGTTATTTTTGCGGTTTCTTCTGCCAACCAATGAAAATCAAATGAGGTCCACCTCTCTTGTCCGAGAATTTAAATTCAAATTCAAATTAAATATAAAAATATTTACAAATAGTAACAGACAAATATTTAGCAATATTTAAAACTACAACAAAATTAATATAAATATGGGCTATTGTATAAATATGTTTACAATTAATACTAAAAACCTATGTTATGATACAATTATCTCTGAAGTTGATTAACACTAGCTTTTTCGTAATAGATGAGCCACACTCTTCAGTTGAAGATTATAATTAAATCACATTTTACTCTTGCAGGAGTCGCCTCAGTACGCTGTGTGAAGTGTATATTTGAACAATATCGCCATATTAAACTTATTTGAAAGCAGTGTAAACGAATTTGCAGTGCGTTTTGATAAGTAACAACTTAAGAAAGTAAATATACAAAAATTAAGTTATAGTGGCTTGAAAGACAACAAATACATTCTATAATTTTCTCAAAGATTGGAGGGAAGAACAAACAAGAAAAAAACATTCAGCGATTTATAAAATCAAGGGTAATAATTTCCCAAAACGATACATCATCTTCATCATTCTAAGACCAGATACAAAGAGCATCTGCTGGGGGAAAAACTTCAAATCTAGATTTTCTAAATACCTCATGACTCTAACTAAAGTTACGATGCACGTGATAGCTTGTAAATCATGCATATTTTCAATTAAAGAAATGTCCTTAGCACTATTGTGAATTTCGAATTTATACAGCGTCAAAACCAAACCACTATCAAATTTGGAATCATTCGAACAAAGTTAAACATTACTCCTATGTATATAATTTGGACGCACAAAACAAATAATACAAAGGAGGAGCAGAGGGTCAGTATTTAATGACCTGTACCTATAAGTGTAGAACCGCACAACGCGACATTTAAGTACTTTGTAAAACAGTTTTTGTTTTTGATTTTAAGGATAGTTTATAAGGTTTTGTAATATTTTGTAAATACATTACTTTGATTAGGTCAGCCAAGAAACCCCATAACTGTATTTTTTGAGACTCCTAACAGCGATGGATTTGATTTATTACTGATTGATTTTGCATCGGATAATAAATTCACTAAAAAAAGTATCCAGCAAAGATGTGAAAATTGTCATGAATTATTTAAAATAATTTCCCTTCTAGTGTTTAAAACTACACTACGTTTCAAGAGGTAAGGAAACTCCTTCCGCTATCAAGTGAACCCTACTTACATCTAAATATCAAGTTCTTACACCTAAATAACCAACATTTATTTGGATTTTTTAAATTTTATTCTTTACATTTTATTTACACAAATACAAAACTTACAAATACAGATAAAAAATAAAAACCAATCTAATACAATAATACAACATATAAATACACGAACAAATGGAAATTTATCAAACATAGGTCTGCATGGTTCTGCGTTGTTGCCTCCAAGCTGACCGTAAAATAGTAAAACTGCACTCTCGGGTTCTCTCACTACCGCACCCCGCACTTGACTAGCGGCTAGCTGTAGTGGAGGGGGGAGAGCCGTTACCCCCTCCTATCGCCAGGGGCACGTGACGACAAAGCTGTGGCTACCGACCCATCTGTTTCGACGGGAACATGACACGGAAACTAAAAATTGCAAAAATTGCATGGGAAGAATTTAGAATTTAGTTGGGAAGAGGCAAACATTTACATCATGAGTCACACTATTATATAAGAAAGATTGTTGAAGTGGCATTAATTATATTACATGAGAATCCGATAAGCCAGAGTAATATTGATGTCAAGACACTATGGGTTTCCTTAAGTAAAAACCATTTCAGTCAAATACCACCCCACAAACACACGCCGGTTCCTTGTGTTCCAGTAGCTCCCACGTCTAGAGTCCATCCAATGTGGCTACGACATATGCATCCGTGATCGCTCTTGCAGGAAACCCAGCCACCTGATAGCATGACTAGTTCCCAGTGCTCACCTTGGAGACTTGCGGTAAACTATGAGGATATCGTACGGATGCCCGTGTAGCATTCTAGGAGGAATCATGCAAATTTTGGTTTCTCTGTCATGTTCCCGTCGACGAAGATAGACCGGTAGCCACAGCTGTGTAGTCACGTTCCCCTGGCGGTAGGAGGGGTACCGGCTCTCCCTCCTCCACTACCGCTAGCCGCTAGTCAAGTGCGGGGTGCTGTAGTGAGAGGACGTGAGAGTGCACCCTTTTCCTATTTAACAGTCAGCTTAGAGGCAACGATGCAAAACAGGTAATGGATTCATAGTTTTCCATTTTTTTGTGTACATGCATGTATTAGTGTATTGGATTTTTTTGTATCTATATTTTTTAACTTTGTGTTTGTGTAAATAAAATGTAAAGAAAAAAGTTTTTGAAAATCCTAAAAAATTCAGGTTAGTTAGGTGTAAGAACTTGATATTTAGATGTAAGTAGGGTTCACTTGATAACGGGAGGAGTTTCGTTACCTTCCGAAACGTAGGTTAGTTTTATACACAAGAAACGATAGGTAAAGTCCAAATAAATCAATAATAAACTATATAACCTGAACAAGCCCTCATTCGAGAACACTCTACAGAGCCGTGATTGCCGTACCTCAGTAAGCTTTGAGGGGTTTATTAATTGTAAGGATTATTTGACATTAGGTCAGCGTAAAACAAATATCGATTGTAACTATTTTTTTTCTTATGGAAGAAAGATGCACAAGAACACGATCAGTAGGCAAATCTTTAAGGCGTCAGTTCTATGGGGCCCGGCTAAAAAACCTAAACATATTGTTTATTAATTTATTGTTTAGTGAGATTGTAAGACTGACATGTTAAACATATTTTGGGGAACCTGAAAAAAATATATTTTTAAGTAAACTAAATGATTATATTATTTTCTTTTTAAACCTCTCTAAACCTGTATCACAATTTAGTGCGGATTAAAACAATTTTTTAAAATATACAAGGCGTCCCGTAACTCTCTTGACAAAGGGGTTTAGCATCATTCCTTGGGTCAAGACAAACACATTTTCCCATGCCTGGTTTTCCATTTGTCTGTATGTTTGTGTTTTTCACTTTAAATTTCATATATTAAAAGCTACAAAACGGAATTTAACCAAACTTAAGACAACTGTTTTTGGTGACAGGTCCTATCAATACAAAGGTAATGGTGTAATTTTCGTCAATGATTTCAAAATGGCAGCCATTTAAAATGTTCAACCTTAAATGGCTCGAAAAAAGCCATTATAAAATAATTTACAGAAATAATGTAATTTAGATAAATTGTATGAGAAATCTAACAATACTAAAATAATTTTAGTATTATTAGATTTCTTATGCAAGTTTCCAAAATAAGTTAGTCTTGTAAATATTTTTATATCGGCTGTTTTTCTAGCCATTAGCCATTTAGATGTATCAGTTCGATAATGTATTATTACTGAACTATAATATTACGTTAAATACGAAGTAATACATTGAACTATGTTTGTTACCGGACGGGTCTACCAACCCATAAAACAACAACAGCTAATGTTAAAAAAACTTAGTTGCGGGTGGTTATATGCTGGTTCACAAACAATGTTTACTTTCACTCTCATTCTTGTTTACATAATAACTGTTATTATAAACATATTTTTCCACAAAAATAATGTTTTTGTTTTGCTGGCCTATTAGTAAAATAGCCTTTCATTATTTAAGGCTATAGAAACATAGCACGAGTTTTAAATAATTAATACAATGCAGCTTTATATAATTTGATTCATCGATTTAATTTTTA
This sequence comes from Allygus modestus, assembly GCA_963675035.1. NCBI lineage: Eukaryota > Metazoa > Arthropoda > Insecta > Hemiptera > Cicadellidae > Allygus > Allygus modestus. Next base: position 428,930,559 of record OY776112.1, on the reverse strand, counting down.
GGTCTAAGGTATTGATCAATGCATTAAACCAGGTTAAACCGTATGATATAGATTTATAATAATAAACTAAGTTAAATTTTGGATACCATTATAATGTACATATGTTGAAGGTAGTTTGCATATATTTAAGACAAACAAAAATAAAGAGATGGTTATTTTAAAATAAAAAAATAATGTGTTTATTAGTTAAATAGCCAAAAAATTGCGGATATAGTGGATATAGGAATCCGAAAGGTCCTGGAGTACAATCATACTAATAATAATCCCCTCAGATTAAGCGATATTCCATAGACACATTTGTTTGTAAATTACCTTAAGCTGGAATAAAAAACGAATTATATAACCTCCACAGAAAAAAACAAAACAAAATAAACTATAAGGGAAAACCGAAGTATAAACTATTAACCTATTGCATTCCTATAATCGGTTCAATTAATAAAAATCTCAAGGTATACAGATTTGTACACCATAATGCATTTATTGAAAACAAATTATTTATGTAACTGATTATGCTCATTTTAACCTTCCAAACTCTCTGATTGTAATGATGTAACAGCTATAATATATTATTCTTTATCAAGGTCGGACATAGTTTCAACAATATACAGTTGCGTAATAAATGACCACTTTTGTGAACATTCAATGACCAGTGATTCTCATTATAAACTGATGATGGTTTATGTTTACCTTAATGTTCCCTATGTGTTAAGGGATTCATAAAAACAGTATTCATTTTCAAATGTATCTGATTCTTAAGTTTGTTTTTAAAATCGGTTTTCTAATGTATTGGTCTGGAATTGCAATTATTATAGTTGTTGTGTGTAGTAAAAGAAAATATAAAATACACACTTTTTAAGAGTCGTATGACTTTGTTATATCCTTTACAAAGCTATAACACTTTAGGCAGAATAAAAGTTGTTCAGTGAACGATATTTTTGCCCTATATTGGTAAAAACTAGGACGCTAGACGAGCAATACCACTTTATATTGCGGGCTTTGAATTGACGATTGATCTGCAGTGTATACACCACATAACGTCTGACAACTAAATATAATTCATTTTATGGGAACTACTAGTTGTTATTAGCCCGTCAAAAATGACGGATTTAAACAAACTAAAGAAGTATTGTTCACTAGTTTTAAAATAAATTTAATGGCTTAACAATTTATATTAAAAAATCAAAGTTTTAATTGCATATGTAACAAAATGGGAATCCGCAATGCAAAATTTAAAGGTATTATTGTAATGAAGCCCCAACATAATGCATATTAAAATATCCATTAGAAAGTGAATAAATTCCAAAAGTGTCTTTTCACGAAACACATTTTAAGCCTGCGTGTAATAGCCCCAAAGGGTTTAGTTTAAACTTTGTTGTTAGTTTAGTTTTGGATGTTGAAGCAAACCAATTTTGGTGTCACTTCAAGCCAAATTTTGTTTCTTAAAAACTGCAGTTAAATGCTATTAAGTGTTTAAAGGTTTCTTCATCGGGTTCAAATTTTTAATACAAATTAACCTAATAAAATAATAATACAAATTTCAGTCTACATATTTACCAACATTTAATTGCATTTCATTTGCTAACATACGAACTACCTAAAGGCAAAAAAAATACATAATTTATTTATCTATCTATCTTTCAAATCTTTCTTGTATAATTAATGTGCTACATGCAAACTATGTAAACAATAAGGCTTTTTTGTTTTAAGATTTACCCCCACATATTATACACTAAAATACGCGTCTAGGTGTGCAGATGTGCCAACTGGCCATAGAATTTCGATTTAGGCCTCAGGGCTCTGCTCCTCGGGACTTCCAAGTCCCCATGTTATTCATATCGATGAGTGTTTCATATGTGTATATGTCATATTTGTTTGCCTTAATTTAATTCATTAAATAAACAGCTATTATAAGGATTACATTTAATGAAAGACTGACATTGTTTTGTTTACTGTTTAACGATTTTCGCATTTCAAAACGGGATGCTCAAGCTGCGCACAGGAAATTATAGTTAGCCATTAACTGTATGGACAAATATTTTACATTGTATTCAATGATAATTAATAGGACAGGACAATAGTCCTTATATTACGCTATGAGTTCTAATGAGATGTGTATGAAAATGGGTGTCACGAAAAGGTCTCTTCAGGGTCCAATTTTGTTCCTGGTTTTCATTAATAACATTCAAGATTGTATAAGAAAGGCTGATATCTGCCTATTTTCAGATGAGACATCACTTATTTTCGGGAACCAAATGTAGTTGTCATGGAGATAAATAGTTTTATTGAAATGATTTTTTCAATGATTCAAAGGAAATGGTCTTGTCGTGAACACGGAAAAAACTCATCTTCTTTAACTTTTCTATTAGAAATGACAATACTGATGTTATTCAGTTTCTTGTGGATGAATCAGAAGTGATTTTCGCAGATTATATACACCTTCTTCGACTCAAGCTTGATGCTCACTTAAAATTTGATGATTATATTAATAAGGTAACTGGAAAACTTAGTTCGTGTCTGCTCTCCGAAAGCTTGCTCAATTTGACATCACTGATGTTTTGCTTACGCTTTATTATGGCTGTTTCTATCCACATCTTAGATATGTTGTTCCTATTTGGGGTTTTGAGAATTCAAGGAAAAAATCTATTTTTTGCCAACAGAAAAAAGCCCTTCGGATAGTTTTTGGAAATGAATCCTGCAAAACTATTTTTCGGCAGGATAAGATTCTTACTTTCCCTTGTTTGTATATATTTGAAACCTTAATGTTTTACAAAAAGATTCTTCTACAATTCTCTTCAATAGTATTTCTTCCAAATATGCACTCTGCTCACTGTTAAATATTCCAATTTCAAAGCACAGGGCAACATTTTTTCAACGTAACACCTCTTTTAACTGTATTAAGATTTGTAATTCTTTGCCTACAGGCCTTAAAGTTAAAGACCTCCCCCTGAAACAATTTGGAAAACGTCTAAAGGAGTTTATTACTGATAAAACATATTATAGTATCTATAAATTCCTTGACCAGTAAAATATATTTTGTTTTATTTTAACCATGTCCTGATATTAGGATATTGCATTTTTAATTGTAGTACATGTTTGTAACACTGACTCATGGCAATGCTATTAACACTGTTTAATGGCAATAAAGACAGTTTGATTTGATTTGATTAACACTGCATACTGACGTATTCCAATTTGATCCGTTGACCTTGCTTCCGGTAATGGCTTCTGATAAGTTGGATTTTTGTCTGGTCTATAATAAAGTCGCGAAAGATAGTGAAAGTACGGTTAAATGTGATTTCTTTTGCAATTATTGGTTCCAATGTGACTGAGCATGCATTTCGTTAATATCAATATATGAGAAATCTCGACGATAAATCCAAGTGGGCCTGTCAGCCTTGTGACGATAGGTTAGCGAGGGTGATCCCCAAAGTCCGTGATGTGAATATTTGTATTGAATTAAATGCTACTGTGGAGAAAATTGTTACTATAGTAAAGGGTGTTATCAGTAATAATGTGTCTTTATGCTAAAAATTTGAGATTTTGCAATTATCTCATGATAGGTTATCTGTACTTGTAATAAAAATGTAAACTAAGTGCCGGAAGTTGACAAACAATTTTTACGTTGAAAACTCAAAGACTCTGAAACTAAGTGGCGACTTGTCTGGAGAAAGGTAATCAGGTGAAACCAATAGTGAAACCGATTCATGTCTGCTTGTCGTTGATACCACAAACTACCAAACCAAAGCCGAAGCCTTCCTATTCCTCTATCTTGTCTAACTCAAATAGGAAAAGGGTGCCTTGGAAAAACTAACCGATTATTGGAACACAAGTTTACGATAATAACTTCTCTAAGTTTAGAGCAGTTGAAAAAAGAGTTGGGTATTCTTGTCGAGAATAGCAGGTGAGGTAGAAAAGGAGGACATTGAGAGTTTCTCATTAAAAAGTTATATAAAAGTTGAGTGTGTTAAGCTGAAGACGAAATACTACTCTTACAATTCTTTTAAAGTGGGTGTTAGTTCTGCTCATACAACAGAACTTCTGGGTGCTGCATTTTGGCCATCTGGAACTTTGATACGGGAATTCGTAGACAAACCTAGCTTTAGGCCTAGGTCCTTGGTTCAATCCAGATCATTTTTAAGAAGCATCAAACAAACCAATATTAGGCTTGGACATTGTTTCTGCTCATACTGATAAGAGATCTTCTGGCAATATAATAAACGTTTGTGCGATCAATATACAGTGTATTCATAATAAGCTACCTGAACTGGAAATTCTGTGTGAACATAATAGGCTATAATAGGGATGCCCTGTGTGTTTGTGAGCATTGGCTAACTTAAAAAAGGCACCATATTTCAGCAACATTTCCAATCTAGCCTTAGTGGCAAAGTACTGTCGTAAGACTTCCTGAGGCGGAGCTGCTGTCTACATGAGTAAATCCTGGAACTTTACTCCTTTAGAACTAGAAAACTTCAGCGAGGAATTTCATGGTGATTTATCTGGTGTGATCGTCAATCAATTAGACTTAATAGTTATAACTATGTCCTGTACACCTAGTTGGGCATTTGAAAGATTGTTTCTTTTGTTATAAGTATGCCTGGGGTACATCATATCTCTAGGCCTACCGGTACTTATTGGCTCGTGATTTTTGGATCATCTTGTTTAGTTTTAATTTCTACGCTAGTATAAATGAGCCCACAAGGGGGGAATTGACTCTGGATACAGTGTTTACGAACATTAACAAATGGAAGTACGATGCTCGTATAAGCGCGCATGCAATATCTGACCACAAGCATATTTTCTGTACTCTGAAACAATGGAATACGGATAACGTTAAGTCTGGTACTAGTCTGTCCCAGGTCTATCTCTTTTATAACTTTTATTGAAACAGGTCTCATGTCTTTTATTGATTCACTTGCTTCACAGGTGGATAGCTAGTGGGGTCTCCTGAATATGAATATTGATAAATCTTTTGAGGTTTTCTTTGAGAACTTCAAGAAAAACTTTGATTACCATTTTCTCTCAGTAACTAAGAATTGTAAGCCAAATGGAAATAGGAAGGGAAAACATGACATGAAGGCGAACAAGTGGATCACACGTGAGTTTAAAAACATGAAATCCTTTACGCTTATTGTATATGACATATCCAAGACTAGGCTTCATCTTATCCCTGAGCTACGTCGTCTGCGGAGGGAGTACCGCCTCAGATTAAAGGAGGCCGAGCAGTCTGCCGTAGCTACTGCTATTGCCGAATAGTCAAACACATTCAAAGCAGCGTGGGACCACATTAATATGTGCAAGATCCAGTCCTCAGGGACCGAGAGAAACTTTGCTACTGCTGATGACTTCAAACACTACTTCTTAGAATCATTAGATAAGTTAGTAAGTGATTGTACCCCGATACTGAACGCCCTCATGGAAACCTAAATCTTCCTCCTCCCGTTTATTTCTTCTTTGAATGGCGGACGGTAGATGTCTCTGATATAACTGGCAGTGTAAAAATTTAAAGTCCTCCAAGAGCAGGGACTTTTACAGCATGTCTGAAGATCTCTTGAAAAGAGTTATACACATTGTTGCTCCACTTTTACTGTATCTTGTAAATGAATGACTGACTCAGGGACTTTTCCCCGATATCTTTAAGACGACAAGAACTGTTCCTGCAAACAAAAAAGGGTACTAAAGATAATGTATCGAGTTATAGGCCCATATCTCTCATCCCTGTTTTTGCAAAAATCATGGAATCTGTCATGTTGGAGCAGCTGTGTATTTCGAGACATGTGGTCTCCTGGTTCTGGCACAGTATGGTTTCAAGAGGGTTTAGTCCACAACTTCTGTGGTGGACTCCCTCCTCCAGGTCATACTGGGCTCTTTTGAGAGGAAGTACTCCACTGCGGTTCTTCTTTGCGACCTTCCACGCACATTTGATTGCGTGTCTCATGACCTTTTTGTGGTAAAGCTGAAGAGATATGGGGTTAGAGGCACTGCCCTGAAGCTGAATTCTTACCTTTGTGAAAGAAAGCTGGTTGTGGTCTTGAACGGCAGTCCCTCAGTCGCACTTATGTAAGTCATGGAGTTCCTTCAGGTACTATGCTCTATGCTCTGCTTTTTGCTCTATGCGTGATACTATGCTCTTTCTTATTTGTTGTATCAATTAATGACCTATTTTATTAAGTGTCTGGCAATGTACTATTTTACGCTGATGACAAAACTCTGTTTTCGAGTCATTCGGACTGTAACATTGCTAAGTCTTCAGTTCGGAACCTGCTTGAGGAAGGATTTGTATGGTTCCGCTCCAATAAGCTGTCGTTAAATGAGTCAAAAATCCTCCAAGTTTGTTTAAGGCTATGTAGAGGTCTATATGGAAATGAGCCTGTCAAGCTGCTTGGGTTCACGCTTGACCCTCAGCTCTCATGGAAATATCATATTGAAAATCTGTGTGTAAAGCTCAGTAGAGTAGGTTATCTCCTAAGATGTCTCAAACTTGATAAACTGTACGAGTTTTTTAGACTGTTTTTTTTTTCCTTTTTCTGGTTTCTCATACTCTGGTGTGCATGGCTGTGGGGACACTCACCTAGAGTTAATAAAATTTTGCTTATTAAAAAAAGGCAGTGTGTGTGGTGTGTTTGATCCCATCACCTAGAGCTCTGTAGGCCACTATTTAAAGAATGCCAAGTCTTGACTGTTTACAACGTGTACTTGTATCACAGTACAATTGCATAAATTATTTATTGGTAATGTTATTTAATGAAATACTTATTTATAGATATTTATAATGTTGTAAGTAGTGTGAACCACTGTTGTAGTTTTATTTATATTTGCCATGTTCTATAAAATTATTTACAAACTGTAACTGGCGTTATCCGTTGAGAGAGAATAAAAATAAAAATAAATTAGGGACAATGAGTAAAGCTACGTTCTCAATTCAGGTGTGCCTTGATATGGTACTAGAGGTAATGATGAACTGCATGTAACTAGATGTAGACTAGAAATGGTGCTGAAATGCGTTCCCTAAGGCGTTGCAGACCTAAGGTTTTTTAACCGTTTACCAAAGAAAGTAAGACGGCTGCCGGCACGCAAATTCACTCCCACAATCAAAGTATGGCTGCTAGAAAGTCCTTTCCACAGTATTGCGGAGTATAACGAAACTAAACACTTACAAATCTGGTGTCAATAGCTTATTATTGCTTGGACAGTGAATTAACTTTTACATGAACTTTATTAAGTGAAGTATTTATCTGATGTTTAATGGTATCCCGCTTTCTAAATTATTATTACTTTTTATTAATTTTGTGTGCGTGTTTTTGCCTCGATTTATTTTGTTCTGCCTTTGCGTTTGTTTTTGCATGGATTTTGCATGGTGTATGGATTTTTTAAAATTATTTTGTTGCTTGCATAGTGCATGTACTGTCAGTCATCTGTGAGTAAAGAGGACTGCCCGACAATTTTGATTTATTTTTAAGACTTAGCCTATTGCTTATTGCGTAGCGGAATGGCCAAATAAAATCACTTGAATTACGTCACTTGAATAAAGATGTTTCGCTACGTTTCATTTTTCCGGTTTCCTTTTCTTCCAATCTGATACATGGTTCTCAAATCTTTTTACAAAATTAATAGTTTGACCAATATAAAAGTTGTCACGGTTATTACAACTAATTAGGTAAACGCCGGGCATGTCAAATTTGTTACAATCTTCTATCTTAGGATTTAGTATTTTGTTCATGGTGTTTTGCGTTCTGTAGGCTATTAACTCCACATTTCTTAAATCGATTACGACCATTTTTATTTTAGTTCCTGTGAAGCTAAACGTTACAAAATTGCTTAATGTTTCTTCTCTTCTGTCTAGCGTTGTTATTCTACGCAGTTGTTCTTGGATCTTTATGTTCCTTTGGATTTTCGCTCCAATTTCGTTTATTATTGTCGGGTTGAAACAGTTAGCTCGAGTAATTGCCTTTTTAGTTATTATTTCCCTTCTTCTATTATCTTCATTTAGAGTCAGTAAGTCAATAAGTATTTATTCGGCCATTCAATACGTTTTGTACAATAGGCTATGTCAGTCGACATCAAAAGCAGAAAAAAGCCAAAAAAATAAATCTTGAAGAGGACTCCTCTATGATATATAGAGGAATCTTGAATGCTCTATATAACATCGATCTGAATGCAGCGGTCTTGTGGCTGGTGGGATGAAGAGACTTGTTGTTGATTGTAGTATCCGTCTGCGTAGGCTTTCTGTATATGTCAAACTCTAGCTCATCGTTTCTTCTTGATATTGTGAGATCTAGGAAATTTATCTTGTCGCTCTCTTCGTACTCTCTAGTAAAGTTGAAGTTTTTATGATGACCGTTAAAAAATCTCATCATTTGTTCCGCTTCCTTTTCTTCGGTTTCCTTGAAAAAAAACAACTATATCGTCCACATATCTGACATACATCATTATTTCATGTTGTTTCTTCAACTTGCACCAATTTTTGAGTAAGTCTTGTCCAACGAGCAACACGGGTTCAGATCTGGGTGCTCCACCACTACCAATTTGTTAATATTGCATAATTTTATTAAATCTGCTTTCTCAAAGGCAACCAAGTGGATGTTATATACTTGGATTATGCAAAAGCCTTTAACAAACTCAACCACTCCCATCTTATCTTCAAGCTCAAAGGATACGGAATCATAGGTTCAACGATAATATGGTTTTCGAGCTATCTTGAGGGCAGAAAATTACTCGTGAAATTCGCGGCTTGCACTTTTCCTGTTTTCAACGCCACCTCCGGAGTTCCCCAGGGCTCCTTGTTGGACTCTTCCTCTTTAAGATTTACAAAAACATCCCTTCTATCAACTTCCATCGATTTTTCCTTCTAAGTGTCTTCTATTTGCTAACGATACAAAATTTCTCATGGAGTCAATACAACTGGATGACTGTAGGAAGCTACAAGAAGGACTTGATGTCCTCCTGACCTGGACAAAAGATAATTCTGATTCTTTAAAATCAGCAAAGTGCAAAATACTCTCATTCCATCGAAAGTCAAACCCGATTCTCTTCAACTATCAAATACGTAACCATAAAATTGAAATAGAGCCCTCTTTCCGAGACCTTGGCGTAGTATTTTCTCATTAGATTAAATATGTGCTAAAGCCAACCGCACATTAGGCCGACTCTTTAGGATTTTAAATGTCCATTTCAGAAATATCACTCTGCATCTCCTCTTCATTTCCTTAGTGTGGCAGACTCTTGAATATTGCTCAACAATATGGTCTCCTTACTATGATCAGCACAGTGAAAGGCTTGAGTATATACAAAGAAGATTTTAGAATGATTGGGGTTCGAATGGGGTTTCCTTACCTTCAGGTGTGAGTCAACACGATAAAATCCCAACTTGGCCTTCTGAAGCTTGACACTCACCGCAATATCTCTGATGTCTGTTTCCTCTTCAAGTTTCTGAATGACCACATCAAATGGCCTGATCTTCTGGCTCAAATTGAATTTCGAGTCCCTTCCAAGACCCGTTCCTAAGATTTGTTTGTTAGAAAGGCATGCATCACAAACTATCTTTTACATGCGCCACTCCCAAGAATGACACGCCTTGGAAATGAAGTTTTTGGCCATCTAGACTTTTTCAGCGGGAACAGTCTACAAGCTTTTATGACAGGGGCGTTGCGATTTCTCTCAACTCCTATCCCTTAACTCCAAATTCAGTAACACACCTTCAAAAATGCCCCTATATATGTTCCTCCCTTTGTTATTACCAAAACAATTTTCCACTGCATGTATAAAATCAAATTCTCCTTAAGCTTCACATCACCTGTTTTGTGTCTGATTTTTTGAAAAGAATTTCTAGCTTAAACCGAAAATTATTTTTCTGCATTTTAAACAATTTGTTACATTTTTATATTGCCATAGTATTAATTGAATATATTTATGACAGTATAGGTACTGAACTCTTGCTTTTACATGACAATGTTCATCATTGTTGTAGCCTGCACTATTGTTCTACTAATGTAGATTTAGTAATTTATCCTTGTTTTGCAAGTAGTGCTTGAATATATATCATCTGAATCCTGAAGTTCTACATACCACTGAACATTTTCACCAAGGTTTCTAAGACAATTGTTCATCAATTGACTACTAACTACTAACTACTATTGCATGTTACTGAATTTAACTTTAAATTATTTTGCAAAAATTGCACTTGGCGTAGAAAATAAATAAATAAACTTTCCAAAATGGTCTCCTCGTTATGTTACAAAAACACTTCTGATAATATAGATGAAATAGGGCTACTCATGGCTAAACCATCAGTTTGTATATGACATCTATTGTTAAACCTAAAATAGTTTTGTTTCAATACGATTCTGATCAATTTTACAAGCTGATTTGTATACTTATTATCGAACTTATTACGTATGAGCCTAGCCTTAATAAGTTCAATGTTTTCAATCAGCATTAATAATTAGTAAATATAAATATTATAAGTATGAGTATTTATTAACTGACCTATTGTCAATGCTATATATAGTCTGATGACAATAAATAGTTTGATTTGATTTGATTCATTCACAGGAATATTTGTATATCAATTTGAAATACGCCCTAGTTATATCCTTTTGGCGTCCCTGCTTATATCCAATAGGATATAAGCAAGGACGCCAGTTTTGGTTCTGTCAGTTTCCTCATTGACCTGATGATGACCGGTGTGACTGGTTGAAATCGATAGACCTGTACCATCTTTTATATATGTTTACCGTCTATATGTGAATCAGTATAAGTGTAAATGTTTTCTTAAGTGTTGTAAAAAGTTGTTTATTACATACCGTATTTATTTGTTATAAAACTATCTATGGTTAAATTTTGCATACTCTACTGCTATTTGCAAACTATAAGATTGTATAACATATCTTCTTTACTGTAAGAATAATATAATAGTTTTACTTTTCTTAAGTATTAAATGATAGGAGATGGGAAAGATAAGCTAATGCTGCCTTCACAGCGTGATTTTCACCTTTGATTTTACGCGTGAAATATAGGAATCGTAATTATGCTAACTACTATAGCCACTGCTTTCCTTGGTTATGTTTTGCCTTAGGGACAACGACCTGCCTTTTGGCACTCATGAAATAAAAAATGTTCAGAACAAAACCTTTGACAATGGGTTTACAGCTGGCCGATCAACTGTTACAAATCTTGTATTGTTTGAAGATTTTATTCTTTCGGCCATTGTACATTTCTCCCAAGTGGATGCTATATACTGTACCTGAACTGTAGCAAAGCTTTTGATAGAGTGAACCATTCTCTCCTTGTTTCGAAGCTTAAATGATATGGAATATCTAATCCCATGTTATCATGATTTCATAGTTATCTGACAGAAAGAATATCCATTGTTAAGTTTGGTGGCGACCTTTCTGCCCCTTTCAATACCAATTAAGGGGTCCCACAAGGTTCTCTTTTGGGTCCATACTTGTTCAATCTGTTTATTAACAACATTGTCAAGGTTATTGAGAGTAAATTTCTCCTTTTTGCGGATGATATTAAACTGCTCGGTCAGCTGGAGAATGAGGAAGGCAGTGTCGTTTTGCAGCGTTCTCTTGATTGTATCCTCAAGTGGTGTATCTATAACAGGATGCAACTAAATACGTCTAAGTGCATGCTTATTTATTTTCAACGAGTTGAGACACCCTTTGCGTTAGATTATAAAATACAGGGGGTCAGCTTGCAGCGTTTTGATGTTGTAAGACACTTGGGAGTTCACGTTAATAAGTCCTTAACACCTGATAACAACATGGACTATATCTGTGGTAGGACTAATAGACTGTTTGGACTCCTAATGCGAGCTGCAAGAAGTGGATTATCTATCTGCTCCATTATTATCCTGTATAAATCACTTTTGCGCCCCATTCTGGAATATGCCACTGTGGCTTGGAATCCCTTCTAAATTCACCATGTGATTCGACTTAAAAGTATTCAGAGAAGATATGTGAGGCTTATTGGAACAAAATTGTGCACGGCTTTTTCCGAAGTTCCTGTGGGTGAGTTAATGAACCAACTTGAAGCGTGTAATCTCGAGCTGCGCTTTCATTCGCTGATTTGGCATTCTCTTCAAACTGATTAATGGTGGTTTAGACTGAACAGATTTGTTGGCAAAGGTGAACTTCAGGATCCTGAGTTTCACCAGGTCAACTGACTTGTTAATCCACTTGCACTGCACTGGAGAACCAACTACCGCAAGTTTGGATCTATAGCGAGACTCCATCGTCTTGGCAACACTGTCCCTGCTGATTTGGACTTCTTTTATGACAGTCTGCAGACATTAAGGCATAAGTGGATGAACAACACTTGACTTTCAACTCCAATCGTCACAATTATTGTTGCATATATGTTTTTGAATCACTTGTAATATCTAATTCAACTTAACTTAGCATGTTTCTTGTGATTTCAGACTGAATGTAAAATATATGTGTTTGTCATAGCCTATACCTAAATATTTGAAACTTTGAGGTAATTATTGATTACATTCATGTTTGGTTAAAATGTGCAATTTTTCATTATATTATTTATTCTAATATTTATTCATAAATTTAAGCAATTCCACACTAGCTTTACGTTCCTTATATATAACATTGTATTATTTTATAGTCTTCTTGCTAATCCAGTGTAATAATTGTTTGTAGCATTTTCAAAGTTGTACCCAGGTCTTGTAAGTATGTAATGGCATTGCCGTTGAGAATAATAAAATAAAATGTAAATAATACAGAAAATGGTGTTCAGTAAACGAAGTATAATTACATCGTAACCGAAAAGCCTCATTCAAAGTAAAAAAAATAATTGTTATTGATTTATTTGTTTGGAATTGTTATTAAAATCAATAAGAAGACCTACAGAAGATGCTTAGTAAAGAAGCTACGATATTTTATGGTCACAAATTAATGTTAATTTAAAAGGAACAAATGACTAACCCTTTAAGCAATAAATATACATATTATTGATTTTTTAATGTGAATAAATTACAATATTCACATAGCTTAAATAGCCATACCTTATAGATGTTTCAGATGAATTTAGCAATATGTTCAGGACGTATAAAAAATACTAAAATTAGACTAATTACAAGAACAGACTTAAAAATATACTTAATATTTAAATTCACTGAAAAGCTGCAGGCTAAAAGAAAAATCCCCAAAAGCATGCAAAAGAAAAAAAACTATGCACTTAAAGATCTCAATCAACACACAGTAGATCTAGTTTTTAGCTGAGTTTGCTGTCCATTGTGGGTATTTTGGCGCTCTCAGGAAGACTGAATAATTGGCCACGTCAAGTTTGACCACAGTAAAATTGTTCATCTTTGGTTGCGGGTGATTTGTGTGAACCATAAAAAACTCTTATAAAATAAATATTCTCATAAATGTTTACTATTCTTTTGTTACTAAAACTATTTTTAGGACTACTGATGTAACAATAAAATTAAACATTATTTTCTTATAATATATTAAATTAAGTAATTTAATGTATTTCAATACCGGACAAATCTGTAGAGTAGATGCGTTTTTCAGGCAAAATGTAATTTGACTAAAAATTTAATTTAAAATTGTTTAATGTCGACAACCAACTACCGATATCGTCGCTGACCCAAAATCTTCAGTAACAAGATAAATCAGCTTTGCTTCTTCGGTGTCTCCATCGGCATAGTCTGAAAGAAATATAATTATAAAATTTAGAAGAATACATTTTTCTGTCATCACCTAAACTATAAACGATACAAAATAAGTAAAACTCTAGTCACTTAAGTCAGTTTACATTTTAATTTTAGCTAACGCCAAGATTTAGATTTTATTTAATAACATACTGTCGTATTTTTATGTAATCAATAATTAGTTGCTTTTAGTTCTTTAAAGTTTACACCGATCAGAAAAAGTAAGTTATACCGTCCCTTGGATATAAATGCAATAAAGTTCTTTAAAAATGAGAAATCAAAATGAGCTGGTTGGAAAACAATAACAGACATTAATTCCAAGTTGACATTAAGCGTACAGTTTTGGTATATTGGAATTAAATAACTTTTTAAAATAACAATTACGATTTTATAATATTACAATTTATACAATTTTAAAATTAATTATGTTATATGAAATTGATTTCACGACGATAAAATGTTTTTTTATGGTAAATAAATTACAGAATGGCTTACTTATGCAGATATGTTCTCTTTCAAACTTAAAAACATTATCATCTTTGCTGGTCCATTAGCTTTCTATCGATACCAAGTATATCTTGACCAGTAAATTATTTATTATATTTATTTGTTATGCATATTGTTTTTGCAAAATATCTTTTCGAAATATACGAGATATGAAATATTTTCATATCTCAATGTGACACGGAATATATAACAAAACTTGTAACATGATCTTAAACTATTGAACTTTTAGGTTATAATAAAGACCATGTTTGTAGCAGATTAACTAGAATTCTATTCTTCTTAAACTTGTTGGTCATCACCAAAGAATTATAAATTTTATTAATTTATTAAGACAGTAACCATTATTATAAACGCTCTTTTTGATGCTTTAAGCAATCGTTTATTTTTGAAAAATGTTTGGATGTAATCACCAATCAGCTTGCTCGTATTTGCATTTTGCATAAGAAAATAAATAATGGACATTTTAAGTAATAAGTAATTGTTACAACTGGGATACTTATATCAACTTTTTTATAATCAATATTAGTAAATCAGTATTTTATTGCTTAAATAGTTTGTAAGTATTTTCATCTCACTTTGTATAGCATGAAATTGAAGTTAGTCCACGATATTAAGGTTAAAATAATGGGAAGTGAGACATCGTAGTAGTAACCTGAATGGAAACAAAACGAAACTTTAACTTAAAACTAGTAGCCTGTCACGGCTTCGCTCGCGATCACAACGTAATAATTATATTATAATACTGACATTCCTGTATAAATATTGTGTTACCGTTCCAAAGCCAACATGGCCTGCTGATTAACTGTGTTTACTCTACCCAGCTGATTGCTTAAAACTTATAGTTATTTCCCAATGTTAAGCTTATGGAAAAAACTCAACTTTACGGGGCCCCAGGGCCTCACTCACAAATTATTTCTCTATAAAAAAGGTTTTCTGCACAACTTCACGTTAGGCTCTTTACAATGACACCAAAAAAATTAAAATCGGTTCAGTAGTTTAGGAGGAGAGATTGTCACAAAAAACCTGCTCGCCTATTGAATAAGTATAGATTAATTTACAATACGGATTATGTAATCCATTCAATAACCATTTATCTTTACGCTATCCAAACGCTAATCCATAATATCCTTTTTGGAGTTATTTAAATATATTTCACTACTGTCAAAACATTATCACATCATCACACCATACTGAACAACCATGCCGCAGACCAATAGTCTGACCAAAGCTTTATATTCCCCCATAACAATCCCCAACAATCGTGATGAATTGTAATTACATGGTCTAATCAACATGACCATGTGTTAGCTCCCTTGTTCAGCGGCCATGTTCAGTACACACTCATTAGGTATAGTACACACTGCCGACAACCACCATTGCGTGGACTGGAATATCAAAGGGACATTAATGGTTTCCTGTCTAAACTCTTATGTAGAGAACATTTGTTATTTCTTTACAATTTGAGTTTACTATTATTTCGTTTATATAAAACGTAATGTTTTTAAAACTCCTAATAACTTTGTAATATTTACTACATATTTATATTATTATTGTTTTAATTGTATTCCTTAACTTCCTGTCACCATAGAAGAGTAGGTCTGTGTGACGATCTAAAGTCAGCGAGGTTTCGTAACGGTAAATAGTAACATTGGCAAGTACGTGGTTACAGGCCGTGAAAAAGTACCTCTGCAGTCGGCAGGGATCGAACCTAAGCTTAATCACGGCTTAACCACTCACGAGAGCAGAGCTCTACCTCTAAGAAACCACGTCAATTAGCCATTTTATGACATTGTCCACCATATCGAACAACAAGAAATTCATTCATGAAGAAACATTCCTAAAAATGTCATTCGTTAGTTTAAGGTCATGTCTAATTGTAAGCGTCTTTAATTACTTAAGTACACGATTATCATGATTTAAATTGCAATTACTTCCGACAAAATGATTCTGTTGTGTTCCGTTTTTTACATTTTAATAATATAATCAATATTTTTGATAATATTCTGTTACACATTATATAATAATATCTCTGCCACATTATACAGTATAATATGATCTGGCTACCTTTTGACTTACTAGACTCCCCTTAATGGTCGTCCAATAGAGTACGTTACTCATTATTACATAGGTCTTACATAGTATATTAAAATTCCACAAACCTTCGAAGAATAATTTCGGAAAGATTTTTTGAAAATGCATTTTCATATTCTGCTAATAGTGCTAAAACAGGTTCTAGCAACTGCCATTTCCAATTAAATCATCCGTTTGAGACCGGGTTTGTCGTATTGTGTTCTGTAAAGAAATGCCTTTATAATAAGATCTACGTCTAACTAGTCTTAATAATGAGATCTCATGTTCACATGCATTTGGGAGTTGTTAATGTATATCAAAGTATTAGTCACATTCACCAATACATGGCTGGAAAGTTTCATTGCGGTTTGTGGAATATCTATGAAATTAATTAACACATTTCAAACTTCTCACAACGATATGCTTGCAGTTAGCACTAATTTTAGGTAGATATAGGCTGTAGGTTTAGTCCATTTAAACCATTTTAGAGAAATAAAGGACCATGTATTCAAGCTAAATCTAAAACAGATTAGTATATATATATATATATATATATATATATATATATATATATATATATATATATATATATCAGTTAACAATTTATTAATGTGAATGTAAAAGAGAGTTATCTATAATTCATAGTATATACAGTTATTTAGAGGTAAGATTAAACTGGACAATTTTGCAAATTAAAATATTAAAGTTATAGACTATATTTTTTGAGTGGATGGAATTTAAAACAATTGAACTGATCAGTAAAATAAATATAATAAAGCAGGTATAGTATCGTTTATGCTGATTTTTAAGAACAGTATCATCATAAATGTATTTAGAAATGTTACAATAATTATGAATCATAAGTATAATTTTATTTAGATGGTTGGTAAAATGACATTTTATATACTATAAAATTATATAACAATTTAACGTGTAGAAAAATGGAGGCTTATTAGTGACGGGTCCTCTATAAAACATCAGCTAATAAAACTTAGCTACCGCAAAGCTCAGAAATGTCTCCTTGATTACGATTACTAGCTCTGTTTGAACAAAAATAAGCATAATTCTGTCCGTGTATTAGTTAGATGCCCTCATTTTCCAAAGTAATTTTTATTAGATACGTATTAATAAATAAATAAATCTCATTATGTTGGTCTTTATGGACCTCTGTAAATTTATTGGGATCAATATTGCTTTTGTAATAATTTTGGCATGTTTTATTTTTTGATGTATATTTTAAGTCATTGGCTAATTTTGCACGTTTTAAAATGGAAAGGAAACGTCAAAACCCTGGTCGTATTATTATAGCTTGAGTATGAAATGGTCAACTAACAACTCCAGCTCCACCCTGTGTACATTTAAACTCATATGAGGTATTTTATAGATGGTGACTTAACTAAATACAGTTGGGGCCACTTGAAATTTATTTACTGTTGCTATGTAATTTTGCCACGTAAAAATATTACTATTTAATTTAGATATTTTTAAAATGTTTAATACAAAAATACCTTGGAAAAGGTTGTGTTTACTACTGTATTTAACAGTTTTTACTTAAGAAGCCTCTGAGTGTTAGAGCAAACAATTGCTTTCTAGTTTTTATGGATTTTTAAATGTATTTGTAATTGATATCCGATCCCTGAATTATGTATACAAATTGCGTAGCATCGTAAATGCGTTGTTATTCCATTTTTGTTAAACAAATTAAAACAGAAAAAAACATTCGCATGATGACATGCGTTTACACCTTGCTGATGGTGTACAATATTACATGACAAGGGGTGTTGGGTTTTATTCTCAGAACGTCCACCTCAGTTTCAATACGATCATAAAAAAATGTTTAGTCAGCTGTCTATCAAAATATATTTTGTGTAGTTTTGCAAAAATATAATTCATAGACAAAGGTTAAATTAATAGAAACAAAAATCCGCAACACTACCAACAAATGCGTACAGCTATCTGGGTTCAAGTTATACAATTACATAAAATGCCATGGGTAAGAAATATGTAGTGTTGAACTGATCAAAATTAATAAAAAGCAAGGTTTTACTTAGCTTATCAAAGCTTCAGACGATAGGGGCTGGGAAAGATATGCTAATGCAGCTCTCCACAGCCCGATATCATAACTTTATGACTTGCCGCGGGCACTCGCACTCTTGTGAGAAAGAATTTACCTTTATCCTCTCCTGTAAAGGAAACTGTGTAAAAGAACCTAAATATTAAACTATTTCTAGTATTATATTGTTGGAATAAACTTTATTTGATGTTTAAACTTCAACTGCCCGTCACCATGGGCTATTGATTTGTGAGACAGTGAGGTACCGTTAGGCATTAGTCACAAGGACAAGCCAGTGGTGACCGCTCATGATAGTACAGGAGTCGGCCGGGACCGGGATCGAACCGGCCACTTCTGACTTGCTTGCTTTGGACCGATTCTACCTTGAAAGTGGAATAAGAAATAAGAATGTTGCCTAACAGGCTTTTAAAATGCTTTACTGCCAGTTAAAGCAATAATGCTCCTGAAGGGAATTTCCTCATGTCCCATATCACAAACAATAGAAATATATGTTACGTTGTAGTTTAGTTGTATAAAAGGACAATTAATCCATCTTATTTGTTAGAAGAAGAAATAACAGTTTCCTCTCTCTAAGAAAACTTCGTTCAAAGCATGATCATATTTTTGTATTATATATTTAAATTAATTAAAAATATTAAAGTTGTATATTTATTAACTGAATTAGGATACCTACCATTAGTTACATCCTACACAATGCAATTTGTTTAACTAACATGTATATGAAATTTAATACTATATTTCATAAAATTTTAATGTTTTACAATTGAAGGCATCTAATATTAACGAATAAAGAATATAATCTCAACAGTTTTGCTTAGAAGATATTCTTGAGTCAACTTAGTGACTACACTTAACACTATTTCAAGATAATGAAGTGATAAGTGATGTAAAAATTTTTTATTTAACTAAGTACCAAGTAAAAAGAAGTATTGATAGCTCAGTATTCAGATAATAATACCAATAATAAAATTAGGGTTTTAAAAATTTAAGTATTTCAGTTACTAGTTAAAATAAAACAGATGTAATAAATATTTAAAAGGCATGTGCTCTAACCACTACCACACTTTCTCCAAATTCCGATCCCTAATATTGATAACCAACCTCCGGTTCGATAAAGGAAATACCACATTAAAAGGCAGTAGAACTGAAATTTTAATTAAATGGAAAAGTAATAACTTTAAGTTAGTTTAATGGAACAAATTTGGAAAATGTATTCTTGTTTTAAATTTCAATAGGCAGTTGTTGTCTACCTACATTAAACCCGCTTTCTGTCAGCTAAATGCAATTACAAATCAGTCGAACACCATTCCAATCAAGGTGCACATGTGACGATGCTCCATCTACCGATGTAATGGGCAGTATACAGTTTGTAATCGGGTACCAAACAACAATACGTGGACTGGCATAGCAATATGGCCTATTCTACTGCCAGAGCTATTGAGTAAATGTTTCGCTTGGTAGTTTAATAGTTTGGTTCAGTCTTAGTCCATTAGTGCTTATCTACTGTTTAATCTATGTATGTGCATTTATTTGACGTCAACATTTATACCCATAGATTTACACTTATTCTATTTAGAATTTATTTATACTATTTACTAAGCCAATTGGACTAACCCACATGTTTAGATCAACAAGAAATTAGACCTTTGCTTTATGTTCGGAAGTTCATAAACATACTGAATACATTGTAAAAACGTGTGTTTAATCAGCTTACAATCATGGGATATTAAGTTAGTTACTTAATTATTAGAGGAAGCAGTCAATGTATAGAAACGCCACATATTTTAATGATGCTTACAAGTTTTTCACACACGATGTGCTCTGCAGGCTGTGACCAAATTGGGTATTGATTCTGTAAAAGCGAACCAAGGTGATAGTCAATAAAGACTCCGGGGGGCGAGCATATCAAAGTTTGGTCTATGTGTTACGATCTAAAAATAAAATAACCCATGTAAATGCCTTTTTAAACCATACAATTTCGAATTTAATCAATTACCTATAAATCCCATAAATTGCTATGTTACATCAATCAAGTAAATGTAGATGTTAATAATTGTGGATTCAACTAGGAAAACTAGCGTAATTATTTCAGTTAATAAGTGATTGGTAGAAGAAAATGGTGTTTTACTTTCATTATTGTATCGTGTTTTGCTTTAGAAAAAAGGTTTGGCCGAATTACACATACAGCATAAAACTTCAATAAAACAGTGCTAAAGTTGAGGCTGTAAACTTTGGAAAATCGTTTTAGCACTAAAATAACTAGGATTGATATATCGATTTCGAGTAAGTTATTGGTCATACAGTATTTTTTTTAGGGAATAGGTAATTTAATAACTCAATTAGAAATTTACTTATACATTATGAAATCATTAAATACATAAAGGTTTTTTGATTAATTCAAAATTAGTTAACTAACAGGGGTGCCAAATCGGAAAGAGTTTACAAAACGGAAATAATAACATTTTATAACCACGCAGAGAAATTGTTATTTTATCCAATTGTACAACTCGGACAACTGATCATGCCCTACTCTCAATCATTTAGCCCTTTCCTGGAACAGAAAAATAACCAATTTATGAAAGTGTTTAATAACACTCTACCAGAACATAATCCAAACATATTTCATTAATATTTAACAAAACATTTGTTATAATTCAACATTTGAATAGTGAAAAATATTGTTATTATTTTAGTTCATTCTATAAAAGCCACTCAAACGCCTTTTACTGAAAAAAACTGTAGTCATATTTTTTCTGCTAAAAAAAAGTAATGTAACTAAATTACAAAAAGTAAAACTAACTAAATAATAAACTAAAGCTATAATAGTTTACAATCATAATAATTGTGTCTGGTTCAGTCTACTGGAGTATTTTAACGTTCACAGAAAACATACCGTAATTGTTAAGACTAGATACCAAATTATCACGTTTTTAATTGATAATATTCTACCTTGTGTTTAAAATTTGAACAGACCAGATTTGGTGTTATTGTAGTCATATTTCTCTGCAACAGCCCTCTGCCAGATAAAACATACTGACAGGCTCTTATACAAACAAAAGTCACTTGTGTTACCAGGGTATAATGACCACAATAACGTTGCTTTATGTTAGCACTTGTGTCGTAATGTTTGAGATAGTAATTTTACTAAATAATAATTATAACTAACGTATTTAATTTACATGCAATTGCTAATTCATTTAAATAGTTTAATTGTTTACATTCCAATAGTTTTAGAATAGTTTTAATTATTATTTAGTACAATTTCCAAAGTATTATGAGATAAATTGCATTGGCACCAAGTAATATGCTCTCAGCCTTGTTACTAATGTTTGGAAGTCCTGGCCGTAGTGCCCGGCGTAATCCTGGACAACTTTCACACGGTTCCTACTATATCTCTAATGCTCTCACCTTCAGGCTCAGCAGAAGAGTCATTATCAGAATGCCTGTGAGTGAGAGAGGGGGCTTTTATAATAAATGACATCGCACAACGCTGTTTCTGACGACTTCCAGTTCGGCTCGACACTTGATTGGCGTTTACATCAAAGGGCAATCTGTGTTAGGAAAGTTTACTTTGAACTTTTGACCTACTCGGATTGTAGATCAAGCTGGTATAAATATCCCAAGTTGTCGGCGAGGCACTAGTAAATTGGTCTCAACTTTGTGACCTTATTGCACTCACCTGGAGGGCGCAATGTCGTTTCCGGGGAAAGCACAGACAGCTTCGTCACGTTCTTTGCTTCGCTACCCAATTGCGACTCACCACTTCCAAAATTTTCTTCTCAAATACCTTCATTGAAATATGCAGAATATAAATATCTAATCGAAATAAATGCAAAAAATACTCACCAAGCAAAAGTGAATCAAAATTTGACTCCAACATAAAACTTTAAGATGTTTTTAAAAACATTATATTTTTTCAAGTGTGATGTGTACTGTAACACAGCCCCTTCCCCTCTAGTGTTATTCATTACAAGAACTTCATTAAAATTACGCATTCATATCTGTATGTGTGCAGACTGAGTGACACGTTTTACTTATTAATTAGTTTTCCTGTTTAATTCGAGATATTTATACATTCTCAGCACCTCCCTTGCAGCTTTGCTACAGAGTCTGGCTCCAACGAGTCATTTTTTGTCAGTAACTGGATATGGGTGTTCAACATCAAAATATATATAATCATGTACTCGTTCAATATAGTAACGATCCTTGTACAGGATATTAAAATCCTTCTGTGTAGCATGTATAGCGAGAAAACGAGTTTATTCAGAATCTTTATTGCAATTTAACCTCTTTGGATCTCGTATAAAGAATTTCGTATTTTTTATCGTGTTGCCCATTAATTTATTTAGCTGTGTAATTTTATAAAGGTGTATGCCATTTTGTACGATATGTAAAGCTGTGTTGGATACATATTTTGCCACTTAAATGCATTGACAATTTAAAAAAGGCTAATTAAAAAAATAAACTTACGTAATAGCGGTTTTACTTCTATATAATATGGATATATTTTACCGAATTAAAACTTATTACTTGCAATTAACTAAAATGTGTTTTACTGTTTATATGAACATATTTTGTAATAATATACAATTACAAAACCAAATATACCAAAATCAATATATATATATATATTTGAAATAGGTAAAAATAGTTAATTTAACCTAATAACACTTATAGAATCATATGTTTCAAAATGTTTTTATTTACATCCCGTAAATAATATGTTTTTAACATATAATGTCTTTAATAAATTTTGAAGAATCCAGTTATAGATTCCAGATCCCGAAACGTCGTGAAACTTGTTTTTACTATTCAGTGATGGAAAATGTTTTCAATAAGATAAATAAGACGATAAATAAAATGTCTTAAATAAGATAAAAAATTTTTTTTAAATGTTCAAAAAGTCATATTTGTTTCTAATGTTCATGGAGTTTAGGTATTTTTCACAAATCCGAAACATAGTTTAAGCGCCTCACTGGTGTTTTGCGGATTTGTTTGGGAGTTCGGTGAAAGAGGTCATGGTTTAGATTCCTGAGTGCCCGCATGACTTTAATAGGTTAGGACCATTTTCTTATAACAACGAATCTGCAATCACACTGGTGCAGACAAGAAAAATAGGTATTGTTAAGCTATAAATAACAAAGGCGATACTACATTCTCCTTTCATGAAAGGAGGAACCCCATTATTGGGTTTGTCGATAACCTCAAGTTTTCTCATTAAAGCCCCGTAGTCTATTAATGTGCAGCGCTGAGGAATTTAAGAAACCTTTTTTATATTATGTGGAATATTTATTTATCTATTCACCTTTTTTAACAGTAGAAAGTTAGATTTATTATAAGTAACAAATAATTAAAATCTTTATTTAGAATGCTGTTTATTTGATTGTATTTTAAAACTATGGTGTCAATTAAGTAAGGTTAATTTTAGTTTTATTGATGTATAGTTAAGTTTTGATTGCAATTATACAAATAAGGTTTAAATTAACTTTGTGTTCAATTTTGAATATCGGAATTGTTTTTGGCTAGGAATCTCCTTATTTACTTTTGCAAAATTTGTTTAGTTTATTTCTTTAATTCAAGTGACTTATATTTTTAACAGAGTGTAGAAGTATAATTTAATTATGTAAATGTTTTAGGAGATTAATTTAATGTATACTTTGTTTGCTAAAGATAATTAAATAAATTAGGTAAACCATCACGTTATAGCAATATGTACTGTTTTTTTAACTGTTGTAGTACTTTTTGCATAATTTTACAAGTATAATGTCTCTAACTTCAAAAGGTGAATATTTATTGCCATTAATATTACGATATAGGATACTAATTAAGCATCATTGTGTGGTAATATACTAGGATAAAAGGACTCCTATACTAGCTATATAGGAATAACAGATAAATATACATAACAAATATTAAAAGGCAATCAACTTTGAACGGTCATACCGAATATCAGCAAGTATTGTAATAAGTTTCCTAAATTACATCCCACAATTATCGTAACATCACGGACGATGCTAGTAAGAAATTGTCCACACAAAATAATAAGTGTATTTTCAATAATTATAAAAATACTAAAATTAGTGATCACTCCCTAAACATCGGTGGACAAGCAAAATAAACAGTGAACTTTAAAACAAAAGACCCCTTTTTATTTTGTAAATGTAGTTGTTTTCTTTAATCTGATTAGACTATAAAAATAAATAAGATTTACATGTGTAATGGACCACCGTTAGACATTTATTATAATTTTTTTTACTAGGATGTTTATGCCAGCGCACAAAGTTTAATAATAGTAAAACTCCACCTCAGTAAACTACTAATGGTTATTTTACTTACGTTGTCAATCCAATTTTGTTCGTGCTACAAACCGCACACAATCAGTAAACTACCCCTTCACGACTCTGCCATTGGAGCCAACCCACCAAGTTACTTCGAGACGCGCTACAGCTAGAGTCCGGAGTGCCTTTTCGCCCTTCTACTCCATCAGATAAGTTAAAATTTGATTTGTTTTTAATAAACAGCGAATACATTTTGACACAGTGTAGTGCGTAAACTGCGTAATGTGCCTTCATTTATTTAAGGGGTAACCCTAACCTAAAACTTAGATCCTTAATATCTTATATCCTTTTCTAAGTATTACCTGACAGGAAAGAATGCATTTCTTGCACTTAATACCATTAACAACAACAACAACCATTATACCATTGCAGGGGTGGATTTTAGTTAAAAAATTGTTGGCAGGAACCGAAGCTCCCAATTCTTATTAATGATATTACCACATTTATTATTTTATTCTGAAGTGGTTATTTATACATACTAACTGTAGAATTATTTTAAAGAAAGTACTTAAGGATCTTAAGGGGGGAATTATAAGCCTATATTCAACTTTTTAATTAGATTTTTTATATTAATTTTTATAAATGGTTATTTCCGATATTCTGCAGTTGTTTGGGTTCCGTACAATCTTCAGATAGCATTCTCAGAAAATACAATCGTGAGCAGACAGATAACGTCTATTTGTTTCCTCAGTGCTGTGATAAAGTTCCAATGACGATCTTAAGCCACGAGTCACGTGACTAGGCTTCAACATTAGTAGCTAGCTGGTGTGTGAGTTCTATACAAGTAATTATCAGCCATGCTAAGGATTTGTTTCCATATTCAATGATATTCTTCGTTAACCATCTTCCTACTATTAAACTAAATTGTTAACAATAAAAACTGTTAATTAAATTATCCCTCACATAGTAGCAATGTTAAAAAGTTTTAACTCAGATTAAATTTTCTGTTCTCTGCTTTTTTCAACGTTCCCAGTATTTTACAGATAGGTGGATGTGGGAAAGTTTGTTTATATGCCTCTTAATAGTTTCAAAACATCAATTTATTGAAATTTTGTAGACTCTAATAATATGTTTGCTTCATTTTATGAAGGATAATTTCAGTATTCATGATATTATCCATGTGATATTATACCTACGTGAGTTGTATAACAATAGAATAAGAAACTTTGAGTACCTCGCTTGAATTATAATTATTGATCTTCTTATAGATTTGTTATTCCTATTTACGTGTGTTCATCACTGTACAAGATTTTATAAATTTGTCTGCGAACATTTTCAATACAGTTGACATTCTCAAACGTCTCCTTTAATTAAATACTTGGAATACGTTTCGTTATGTTTTATTATGTTTCCCTAATAAAAAATTTTAAACCATAGTAATATAGTATTAATCACGGTGTAAAATTGAGCAGATTTTGTATATATGTGTCATATTTGTTATGTAAAAATGTTACAATCAACTGTACAACTAAATAAGGGCTTGAATGATTTCAAAACTTACTACAACAATTTTGTTTATTTCCCATTATCTAAATACCATTATGTTACGCTACCTTTTTACTGTGTAAGTCTTAAACAATAGAGTACTCAAACAACATATTGATAAAAAATCATTTTTGTAAAAGTCTACAAACCTAATAATTTAGGTTATTTTAGTATTTTGTAAGCATTATTTTATCTTTAATATTAAATTAACGAACACTAAACTTAAACAGACGGCTTGGATACGAAAACACTGAAGGATACGAAGCCGATATCTTCCAGACGGAGTTTGCATATTTTATAACCTATTGTCACACGTCTTCTCTAGTATAGGGCTAATAAAATTAAAACAAAATAAATTAGATATAGGTTCTTGTAAACTATTATTATTTAATTTTGTTCATACAACTGTTTTGAAGGCATAACATTTTAATTTTATATATTTTACTTAAAATATAATTATCTCGATAATTTAAATTCGAATTATATTGTAACATGTGCTATATTCTAATTGAAAGATTATATAATATGTATGATTTGTTTTGTTCGATAATAATTGATTTGCTTATTTCAGAAACCTCCTAACTGAAAAATTTGGCCAAATTAACTATTTTATGGAAAACAAATCACCGAAGTGAAACTCATCATTTAGTGCAGAAACCACTCATCTACCATGCCTATTTGCTTGGAAAATAGCCCACACATATTCTTTTATAGTAGAAACCGTTTATATAAAAGGGAGTTGAGGGGTATCTGCAATACAAATTTGGAATTTGATATTGTAAAGAAAGATAGGTTGGCAGTAATGACTGGTCCTCGTGAAATTTTTGATGTTTTTTTGGAATGCTGTTTCTTTGTAGTTTCAGCCTAACCAATAAAGGTGTGTTTTGTGTAAATCTGAAGTTTGTTTTAGTTTTTAGCGAATTTCCTCTATAGGGAAGAAGCTATTACCGTAGGTCTCATGGTAAGACTTAAGCCCGAGACCATGATAACTTTTCGTTTTGAGGTCCCCAGATACTAAAAACACCATTCGTTCAAATTTGTATATATGTATATATATATATATATATATATATATATATATATATATATATATATATATATATATATATATATATGTGTGTGTGTGTCCGATCTTAATGAAATTTGGTACAAACGTTTAAAGTACCATTTATTTGAACGAGTTCGAAAACCAGACAAATCGCACCATCCGAAGGGGGTTTCGAGGGGGTTTTGTACCCCAAAAATGTTTTTTTTTGAGTTTTCACATGTAATAATCATTTAAATCTAATTTTAATTTATACCATTGGATTCAGCATAAAAAAAACAAACAATTTGGTATTTTGATCATTGCTCTACGTCAATTGGTTACTGAGATATTGAAAGTACTAAACACAGTACGTTGTCCAATGTTATTCTTAAGGAGAAAAAGAAAAATTTTATATTTCGGTTGTTTATGAACATAAACTGACGAAACTTGGTATATCGCTTCATCTGGTTGTGGTTTGTTGTTGTTTGAACAAAAAACTACTTTTTCGCCTATGGTTCCCGTAGCAGCAAACCTAGGTACTCGGTTCCCATGTTATTCTTATGGAGAATAATAAAAATCTTATATACAGTATCGCTTATTTATGAATGTATATGGATGAAACTTGGTATGTGACTTCACTTAGATGAGTTCTATTGATATTTGCATAGAAACCTATTATTTTGTGTTCCTTGTTGCAGCAAACCTGCGTACTCATCCCTAATGTTATTCTAATGGAGAATAATGAATATTTTAAATATCGCTTATTTATGAATATATTTCTTATGAATTCTGGTAAGAGGCATAATGTGTTATTAAGACATATTTATTCATTGGAAATTCGCTGAGTACGCAGGTTTGCTGCGACGGGGGTATTTATTGTATTTATAACATTATTTTAAGAAGGATTTTGTGATTATTGGTGTTAATAATGTAAATGTTAATTTACATACAAAAACGTCTAAAAATTGTCATAGTTCACAACAAAACAATAAGTTATAAACTATTTAAGGACTATTTTAAGGGTTAAGAACTATTTTAAGGTTTTAAAAGTTTGTATTGCAGAAATCCTACAAGTGAAAAATTGTTTGTATTTGTTTCTAGTGGTATTTTTGACGGTATTGAAAATACTGTCAAAGGGGTTCTAACCTCAAACAGTTGTAGGGGAAATAATTGAACTGTAATGAAACAAGTATTGTACGAATAGGTCAGTTTTCTTAACATCCCGAAAGTTTAAAAAATTGGCATATAATAAGCGATTCAAATTAAAAAGAAATACCCCCGTCTCAGAAAACCTGCGTGCTCAGCAAATTTTAAATGCATTTATGTCTTTATACCGCATAAAGCCGCTTACCAAGATTCTTGAATACGTATTCATAAATAAGCACTATATAACATATTAATAAAATTTTCCATAAGAATAATATGGGGGCTGAGTATTCAGGTTCGCTAAGACAAGGAACACAGAATATGGATTGTTATGCAAATATAAATAAAAGTCAACTAGGTAAAGCAACATACCAAGGTTCATCAATATGCATTCTTAAGTAATCAATAAATGCCATTTTAATCATTCTTCATAAGAATAACACAGGAGCTGAGTACGCAGGTTTGCTGTAACAAGGAACAATTACAAAATTGGTTTTTATACAAATTATTTTGTAACTCCTCTTAGATGAAGCTACATATCAAGTTTTAATAATTTATGTTCATAATTAAGGACGATATAATATTTTACTTATCATTTACAAGAGACTTATCATTACATAAGAATAACAAGGGGCTGAGTACGCAGGTTTGCTGCAACAGGAAACATCGGTAAAAATGTTTTTGTCTGTGCAAATAACTATAGACCACAAAAAGATGAACCATAGATCAAGTTTCGTCGTTATACATTCCTGATTAAGCAAGATTTCAAACATTTTACAACATACTGAGTTTAGGACTTTCAATATATCGGAAACCAATTTACGTAGAGCAATGATCAAAACACCAAATTGTGTGTGTTTTTAAGCTGAATCCAAAGGTACAAATTAAAATTTAATTTTCTTAAAGATTATTTTAAAACAAACTTAAAAACCCATTTTGGGGGTACAACCCCCCCCCCCATAAACCCCTTTTGGATTGGTCAATCCGTCTGGTTTTCGAAATTAAAGTCCTAATTGTTGTTTTACACGTTCGTACTAATTTACATCATAATCGGACTATTTTTAAGAGAGTTAAAAATACATATATTTATATTAAAGTTAAGGACTTATAAATTCGCAATTTTACGGCTTTTGCCAGCTTCAGACGAAACTATTCTACAAAAACAATTAATAATACTGTAACCTAAAAATATAAACATAACTCCTGATTCATGCGATTTTTTGCAAAAAAACTTTCTAGATTTTTGATAAACAGATGTTGAATATACATGTAGAAATTTCGGTGATTTTATTGAATATTATATATGAAAATGATGCGGTGGAAGAATGATCAACGAAGATTAAGGCCATGATGTGCTTTTGAACGAGTGATGATTTGATGGGCTTGTTCAACGAAACTCAGAGATGAAACACTAAATTTCTCCTTTAACTGACGAAGATGTTTCAGTTTATATGTATCTTCAAAATTATCTTTATGTTCTAACCCATCTAAAACCAGTGGCTTTGCCATGTCTTGATATTTGTAGTCAAAACGATGGCTAGTCATTCCTACCCTCAAAGTGTTTGTCGTGGTACCTATGTCATCTTTCAGACATTTTCTGCATTGTATTTGATAAACAATATTTTTCGAATCACTGGACAAACTTCCTAGGACCTGGTAGTTTTTTTAAGTCATACTGCAATTGAATCTGGTCGCATCTTCAATCCGTTTACATACAAGACATCTCGGCTTCAGACATGGAAGAGAACCCATGTTTGCTGTTCACCTCTTCGCCAGTTGGAAGCTTTGTAAGTGAAATCATCTCTTTTAGAATAGGTGGTCGTCTGAAAATTACCCTTGGTGGTTACTCTGAAAATAATGAGTGAGTCATTGATGAGTTTTTAAGGATGTTGAAGGCGATCTTGATGACGTTGTTTTGGTTGTGTAAACTGGGATGGAATTGAGTAATAAGTTTATGTTCGTCTTTTGTAAAATTCAATTATTTTGGTTAAGCGGTCATATTCTTTTCATCTAATAACTTCTGTCGGTAACCTCTGTTTAGGAAAGTGATCCTAATCGTTGATATGTACTCTAGTTTGTGTTCATTTTCACTGCAAAGTTTTACAGCTCTGAATAACTGACTTGTTGGTATTGACTTTTTAGATGAAATGGGTTTTACAATATATTATGTGGCAACTTTGTTAATGTAAACATTGAAACATGTTTGTCGGTTTGATATTTATTTTATAATTTATGAATCCATCTTGTATAAATATATAAGTAGTGTGGGTTTGCCGGTTCTGGGCCAAGTGATTGACAGCTTCCGGTCACGTGACCGGAAGCGCTGAGTCATTAAATACGTCATCTGAGGCTGAGCCAGTGACGTAGGCGGTTTTGTGACGTAATGAGAGAAAGTTTAAAGGTCAAGGTCACTAGGAGGGTGTTTTAAAAAAGTACTACCTCGCACGCGTAAAATCCGATTGTGATTCGATAGTTGTCATTCGATAAAATATCGAATGAAAACAATCGAATGAAGCAATCGAATGATACGAGTGCGAGGTAGTACAATTACAGATATTACTTTGTTTTATTTAATTTACAACAATTCATATTACAAATATTACTTAATTTTATTTACAATAATTCATGTTTACAATAGTTCCCCGTTGTTCGTTGTCATCGATGTTGTTGATCCGGACGAGAGGCGGCCATCACTTCGCTTTCTGATGAAAGACGGTAGATACTTCGATTCCTGCGCAGAGTCCATGTTTTGTTTTTAACACCTATCTGTTCTGTCAGGTGTTTGCATTTCAATGCTGTCAGGTGGAAAATAATACCTGACGGCAATGAAATAGAAACATCTATCAGATTTTGAGTGAAATAATATTGTTAGTTTGTGAAGAGCGTCTTGGAGAGCTCGATGTTCACCGGTCGAGAGCCGGAGGTGTACTGACTATTCGCTAGCTAGCGTTCTGGTATCAAACAAAATGGTGGGTGTAAAAGTGTAGTAGAACGAAGCAGATGGCGGACGGCAGATGGCTGGCGGCAGGTGGCAGGCGGCAGGTGGCAAGTGTGCGGCAGATGGTAGTCCCCCCACTACACCAGTCCCCCCACTACACCAGTCTCCCCACCAAGTTTTACATCGCACAATAACTAGTTTACATGTGTTAGTTAGGGTTTAGCTCTTAGACTGGCAAGACCTTACCTCCGTAACTAAAAACTTCAATAATGTTTGCGCTTCAACGCTGTATAAGTATAACAGCTACTATGATCTAAACCGGTGCATGTATTCATATGGTTCTTTTTGCGTAGCAAACAACTGGCTAAAAGTGTTTCAACCTCGATTATTCTTCGACGAAACCGCTCATTGTCCACTAAAAGTGTAGACCTTCTGTCTTCATTGTCAGGGAAGTAGAAAGTAGTGACAAGGGGACTACTGAAGGTCACCTTCCTCATGTTCCTGTAAAACTGCGACATTTTTCAGACCCTCTAGGTAGATGTTCATCCGTCAAGAGCTGGAAGAATAATGATGTAGCGTTATCGTGTATGAAAGGCACCTAACCCCCACCACAACGTTACCTTGTCCTTCAAACCATCGTTTTTACGCTACGGATGCTATACTGTTGGTTAGATTTAAATTTAGATTGCGCCTTCTTGTTTGTCTTGTCAAGCCGCGTAATTGAAGTACCCACATGTTATACTTTGAACCAAAAACAAAGAAGTTATTTAGGTTTGTCCTTGAAAATAGTTGTTTTTTCACTGTCGCTGCTATACCCTTTGTCGAATCTGAATTTTGTTTGCACCACCTTGTTCGTCTGATTAATCCGCGTAGTTTGAGTACCCACTCAATATATTTTAAACCGTAAATAAAGAAGTTATTTAGGTTTGACCCTTGAAATAGTTGTTTTTGGCTATTACAGCTATACCCTTAGACAGATCTGAATTCTGTTTGCACCAACTTGTTCGTCTGATCAATCCGTGTAATTTGAGTACCCACATGACATACTTTGCACAAACTTTGTACCCCCCCTTTTTGGATTATGTTCAAGGTCAAGGTCAAGGTCAAGGACCTTGGGACTTAGAAATTTCCACAAAGTGGGCTGCACACAAACATAAGACTAACAGTCACCTGCCTAGGCCAAGTCCCTAAATTGAAATGCTTAGGGTGGTCCTGAAAAGGACCGTTTGTGTTTGAAGGAGATGGTGGATAAGGAGCGGTGGACAGTGTTTACTTTATTTCTTTGTAACCCACTTTACTTGACCCTTCTGTCGTACCAAAAACAAGTCGCACTCGGTCTCAGGAGGTGGAAGAGTGGACCTTGGAAGGTGGACCTTGACGTAACGGTCGCCAAGGAGGTGTTGGAGTAGGTACTCATCGCCGATCTTCCCCACAAATAAGTACTCCATGTTCAATTTCAACTGAGCAAACTTGACGGTGACAGACTCCAGCGGCGTTACCAACTCGGTAAGTTTCACCGTAGCCGTCCTCGTCATTATTTCCTCAACAGTTGGAGGCGGCGATGAAGGTCGAGGCGATGAAGGGCGAGGCGATGTCGATGGCGAAGATGCGGAAGACGTCGAAGGCCGTTGTTCAAAGTAAAGTGGGTGGTTCCGAAAAGTTCTTTGTATACAAGACCTAAAAGAACTAGGTCTTTTGAAACCGCTCCTTTTCTCCGAAGACTTCTTCAAAGTCTCCTTCAAACGTTGCAGTTTCTCGGGTGTGATGGGAGAAGACATAGCGCAGAGGTGTATACAGTTCGCAAGGCAAAGCTGGAATGAGGTACCAGACGGAGCAAAGCGGGTCGCCAAGTGTAACCGTGACATTTCCATATACGAGTAGAAAGCTAAAGACCGGTCTACATCCGGTTCCCCTACCCCCGTGACGACACAACCCCCCCCCTTGACGTAACATCCCCCCCTTGACGTAACATCCCCCCCCGTGACGTAACCCCCCCCCCTTCGACCTCCCCCCTTCCGCTTCGGTGACGTCACTTTGCCTTTATAAGCGGGAGCAGTCCGCAGTCTCGTCGCAGTAGCTTGCCGCCCGTTGTTTGGATATACGTCCCAGTGGGTTGCACTCTGCTGCAGCGTAGGTCTGTTAAGTGTGCGTTGGGCCCGACGCGCAATTAAGAGATCCGCGCCCTTGCATGTTTAGTTAGTTTGTTTAAGCATGTTAGATAACGCTTGTAGTTTGCTGCTAGGTTATGTAGTTAGTCTAATATATGTTAGTGTTTGGTATCGGTTTGAAGTGTTTTATTTACTAATAACATATGTACTCCCGGCCCTACAGGTCCCTCAACAACCTTGGTCAAAACTTGGGTTCGCAGCAGCCTGACGCCGGGTGTTTGGGTCTACGTCCCACCGGGTTTCAGTGATACTGTTGACCTTTGCAAAACCGACCTCGGCTGTTCTTGTAAAAGTAACGTTAACTGATTAATTTTGTTTACATAGTTGCTGGTAAAGTCTTTATTTTCAAAGTAATGTATCTTGCTCCTCATCCTTTTCCTAACCCCTCTAAGGTATGGCGCGCAAACCGACCTTGTGTCAGTACGGCGCGTAAACCGGTTGACATTACCCATCTTAGCCTGAGAAACCTTTGTAAAATATAAAGTTAGTCTCTTGTTTAAAATCAGTCTCTTGTTTGTTGTCTTTTGTCCCCCTTCCCCAATACAGAGCGGGGAATAGAGCAGTATGTTATGCTCTATTCCCCGTTTTGGCATTATGTCAGATGACCTTGACCTACTGACGGAACTTAGAAAACCCGTCGTTTGATCAAATATTGAAAGAAATGTGGACTTAGAGATATTTCATGTGGACAAGGTTGACACAAAAATGTTGTATTAAAAATAAAAACTGGAGGGGGAAATGTTTTATATACTGCAACAGCGTGGTAAAAATCATCATATCGCTATGGAAGCTGTAGGTGTAAACACTTGGCTTGTTCCTTCCGAGCTTGCTATTTCAGAAGCCTTTCTGTCCATCCTTACTTATGAGTTCCGAGGCATTGAATTAAAAGTAAAGGTAGAGCTGAGACCGTTGCATAGAAATGATATGCATTGTATTTTGGTGGAATGGGAATCGCCCTCCGGCATTAATCTTTTCCATTTTATCAAAAGATCGTGCAAGGAGTTTTATGTAAAACGGATAACAGTCTCCCTTGTTTAAACGTAGTACAGCTTGCTTCCAAAGTAAAATGGCAAAGGTAACACCTTTGCTATTTTACAAAATATTTTAACGTGTCCTTGACCCAGTTACCGGACTTGGAGCAATTCAGAGTATGCGATACAGTGTTGGAACAAACTACTGTCGAAGTCCTTGCCCCCCCCCCCATGATATATTCCTATAAAAGCGGGAGCAGCCCGCAGAGGGTTCGCAGTCGCAGGCCGACAGCCTAGCTAGCTGTTTGCCTGCGCTGTTCGCAATAGTATCTCTAGTATAGAGTTGGTACCACTGTATATTAGAGATGCTACCTTAGCTTAAGGCATGTCTGTTTATTATTAAGCATGTTAGAATAACGCTTGTTGTTTGCTGCTAGTAAATGTAGTTGGTTTAACTGTAGTTAGTTTGGTGTTGGTTTTAAAGTGTCTTTGAAGTGTTTTTATTTACTAATGAAATATGTACTTTTCTTTCACGCTCCCATTCAAAAAGGTATGGCACGAAAACCGACCTTATGTCTTTAAATATCTCAGGGGGGATTATGTTTCTCAAATAAACACGTTTCCTAACCCCTTACAAATGGTACGGCACGAAAACCGACCTTGAGTCATTACGGCATGAAAACCGGATGACTTTTTTTTACCTATCTTAACCCTCACTCACGAGAAACAGATTCAGTTAGTTTGCTTATCTTGGATAAATCTAAAGGGATCTTGGAAATATATTTTTAAAATTTAAGGGAATCATGGTCAGGTGATTATTGTACTTCGGTTCGTAGTACTCTGGCGCCTACACAGTGATGAACGACCTTGCGGTTTCAGAGTGCGCGACTGTTGTAAACTGGTCATATTGCTTATCTTGGGGGATACAACTTCGGGGAAATAAACTTAAGGGGACCTTGGTCAGGTATTATTGGACTTCGGTTCGTAAAACTCTGACGCCTACACAGTGATGAACGTCCTTGCGGTTTCAGAGTGCGCGACTGTTGTTAACTGACCATTTTGCTTATCTTGGGGGATACATCTTCGGGGAAATAAACTTAAGGGGACCTTGGTCAGGTATTATTGTACTTCGGTTCGTAGTACTCTGACGCCTAGACAGTGATGAACGTCCTTACGGTTTCAGAGTGCGCGACTGTTGTAAACTGACCATATCGTTTGTTTGTTGGGTGAATAATTTTTCGGGGGAGAGGTTAGTGTTCCGTTATCAGGTTTATTGCCTATAATTGCGAGCTTTAAACTAGTCCTCTTCTCCTAATACAGAGCGGGGAATAGAGCAGTTTGTGGTCCAAGTGAGAATCACTTACTGCTCTATTCCCCGTTTTGGCAACATGTTCAGATGACCTTGACCCACTTCGGGACTTAGAGAAAATTATTGTTTGGTAAAAACATTTACTCTTACAATAATACCCCTTCCCTATCACTAACACCCCCCCTACCGTAAAACGGGTATATAGGAGGGCTTCCACCAGTGGTAAAATCATTCTGCTGCTTACACTTTCCGAGCGCAGTTCAGTTTCCGACATGTCCAGCCGTAGGAAACAATCTTCACCGAGGAAGGTTGAACATTCTCCACCTGCTCCGCCAGCTCCTTCCATCCTTCGGCAGGCGTTGATGCTGGCATGCGTTGTTCCTGCGGAGCCAGCACCACGTTCGATGCCAGCTCTTGACGTATCGCCACCACTCCAAGCAAACCCTGTTGCTCCCCCGTTTGCTTCTTCATCTTCTTCATCTTCTTCATCGTCTTCATCGTCTTCATCGTCATCTTCTTCATCCTCTCCGGCTACTTCTCGCCCACCTTCTCCGGC
The DNA here is from genome assembly GCA_963675035.1 of Allygus modestus. Taxonomy (NCBI): domain Eukaryota; kingdom Metazoa; phylum Arthropoda; class Insecta; order Hemiptera; family Cicadellidae; genus Allygus; species Allygus modestus. The sequence continues at coordinate 428,894,298 of OY776112.1, read as the reverse complement.
TAGTTCAAGTTCTTCCAAATTATCTACATCGCCGAGGAAGGTTGGACAAACACCACCTACTTCATCTCTGGCTTCACCAGCTCCTTCCATTCTTCAGCAGGCGCTGGCAGACATTCTTCCGCTGGAGCCGAAGCCAATCAGAGATGAGAACCCACCTTCTACATCAGGCCCTTCTACACGTCCGTCTGTAATTTTTAAGAACCCGCAATCTCCTTCTGAGAATTTAAAACAATTAAAATGTCAATGTATATATATCTTCAAAAAAGGTCCGAAGAAAGGTGAACGCTGTCACAGGTCTTGTGTTTCAAATGAGGAAATATGCGGGTATCATTTAAAACTGAAACATAAGACTAGCGTTTCTCGATCTTCACCAATATCAACAGTGAACCCCAAAAAACTTCGAATTAATAGGCTTCGTAAAAACGAACGTTACTTTTTTGTTAAAAAGAAAGGTTTTCTAAAGGTGATTCTAAAATGCGCAGACCAACTGTTCTATTTAGCATTACCTAAGGGTATGTTCCACCCTGTAAACCCTACCAGACGAGACTATTTAATTCGAAACGAAAAGGGAGTCACTGTGTGGAAATCATTACCGTAAAATTAAAGTTCAAAAACCTATCTTCCAAATTTAAGTAAATACTTTGTTTTTCCAAATTAAAAAAAAAGTGTAGACAACCTATTTAAATTCTGTAGCATGCTGCAGAAGGTAAATAGGTTGTCCACACTTTTTTTTATAATCTTAAAACGACCTTGACCTATATAGGCGCGGGTATATAAGCGTGATGTTACAGAGTCAGTTATCACTTTGGTTGTGGATTGCATCAAGAGAGCATCTACCATGGTATACCTCCACTATATTGACTCTACTGCTAAAGCGGATACTTTTACCCAGCGTGTGCACCAACTGTTAATGGAGGACCAACATGTTCAGGTCAAAGGATTGGGTATTCGTGGAACAGAAGAAGTAAAAATAGATGTGAAACCAATTCCTTTGAAGAACAAAATTTACCAATTATTACAAGAAGGCTACATCCTGTGCCTTTATTACACAACCTCATAAACTACATACAAGGTCGGGGGGGGGGAATACAGAACGGGGAATAGATCAGTTTGTGGTCAAAGTGAGAATCACTTACTGGTCTATTCCCCGTTCTGGTAACAGTTTAAGGTGACCTTGACCCACTTACAGAACTTTATACTCTGTTAGTATTAAATTGTTCATATATTGTTACAATAATACCCCTTCCCTATCACTAATTACCCCCACCACCTAAATCGGGGGGTATAAAAAGAGGTTTTTCATCATTGCTTATCTCATTCTGCTACTTGTGTTAGCACTAGGATATATAGCAGCTATGTTACCAAAGGATAATATATTTCCTTCTGCAAAATCAATCGTGGGAATTATAAAACATATTGTGATTGAAAGTGAGGATGAAAATGAAGACGAATTGGAAGATGTTGAATTATTAAGTGATATGGATGCAATCGAAGATCTTGAATTATTAAGTGATATGGACAGTGATGATCTTGAAGCAGGATATATGGAACAAATTGAACCGTTAAGTGACGTGGAATCTGAAACCTTTAGAATCTATCAGCATCTTCTCTATTCTGAAGAAATACATGATGAAACCCCAACCACTAGTAGTAGTAGTTTGGATGGGTTATTTTTAGATAGCGCACGAGGGGTATATCATATTCGTCGACGACTATTTCTTCCCGATGCTTCTGATACAACTGATTCCGATTCATCAAATGAGTCTGATTAAGTGTTGTTTCTTTTCTTGTCAACTGTCAAACTTTAAATACAGAGCGGGGAATAGATCAGTTTGTAGTGAAAGTGAGAACTACTTACTGCTCTATTCCCCGTTTTGGTAATATCGTTGTATAACCTTGACCCATTTACAAGACAGAAAATATTAACCAGCTTTCAATTTTTTTTGTTTGTTTTGAAAAAGTGGGGGTAACTTATACATTTAATGGTGGGGGAACGTCTATTTAATGTCTATGCAACAGTGTATATTTATCATATCGGCATTATGAACCCACCAGCAAACTCCGTTTGTTACAGCTTTCCCCTCATCGATATCGATGATGTGATAAAACTTACATCAATAACAAAACGGTTTGAAATGGAAAGGTGACTAATAAAAGTCGACGTAATTCCACAAGATCTTCGTTCGGCAATGTTGACCATCGAATATGTTAAAGATGAATCTACAACTGAAGATCCCTATTGTTTTATGAAATTTTTAGTTGATCGAGATGCAATGTGTACAATCCGATTTCACATCCGAGTTTAAAATATATTAAATTTTCCTGTTGGAGAAAATTATCCTTGTTAAATACAAAGCAGGGAATAGATCAGTTTATGGTTTAAAATGAAATCATTTACTGCTCTATTCCCCGTTTTGGCAAATATGTTCAATGACCTTGACCTAAATACAGAACTTTGTAGCCTCCAGCTACAATAGTAAATATAAAATGTAAAAAAATAGTAAACTTAACGTAATACGTACCCCCACCACTTTTGCTAGGGTATAAATAGAGGGGCATTTGCAGTGTTTTTCATTATTGCGTTGACCCTTGTGGAGATCACACCTACATTATGCATCGCTGCAATATTTGTAAGACTTCATTTAAGGATGAATTTCTTTTAATAATTCATAAGGAACTAAAACATAACAACAACCATGATGAAGAATATGAAGAAGAAGAATTGAAGGAAATAGATCAAATGTTAGCCCAACACCAACATTCCAGACCAAGTGTTATTCAATATGCACAATCAACACCATCAGCAACAGCTGCATCGAATTCTACGTCTGCTCTGTCTACACTTCACCGTCCTTCAACATTAATAGCTGCATCGTCTTCTACGCCTGCTATGTCTACACTTCATCATCCTTCAACATCAACACCATCGACTTCTACGCCTGCTATGTCTACACTTCACCATCCTTCAACATCAACACCATCAACATCGACTTCAACGCCTGCTATGTCTACACTTCACCGTCCTTCAACATCAACAGCTGCTATGTCTACTCTTCACCGACCCTCAACATCAACAGCAGTAGATGTGGAACTACACGCTCAAGCACTACCTGGTAAGGTAGTAACACATTTTAAAATTGACAACGTAAAATTACAACTTGAAAACTTTTTACATAACGCCAAAGAATTAGTAACTAAAACACTAAAAAATGAACAAAAAAGATTAAATTTTATCAAATTTGGACTGTTGCTAGATGCCATATTCACTAAAATTCAAAACGAAACATCACCAAGAGGTTTCATGACAAAAAACCGAACCATCATGGCTGCGTCAGATATTGAAAAGATCGTAACAGAATGTCTTGAGGAACTTTTGACGAAACTACAAGAGCATGAAGGAAGAGGATCTGGATGGACTTTATTAAGTATAACAAGTCTGGATGTTAGAGTTCATAAACACGGTTATGGAATGAGAGGAAGTAGCTATATCCCTCTACCTCAAAAAATTATGAATACCAAATCCTGTATTAACGTGCAAAATGAAAATAATGAATGTTTTAAATATGTTATGTTGGCCAAATATGTAAAAAACCATCCGGAAAGACCAAGTCAAGCATATGAAGAAGTTCAACACAAGTATAATTTCCAGGGAATGACTTACCCTGTTGCAATTACTGATATATCGAAATTTGAAAAACAAAACCCTTCAGCTTCTGTCAACATTTTTGGCTTGGATTCGTCTAAAAATGTGTACCCCTTGCGCATAACACCTATTGAGCGCAGAGATCATACGGATTTGCTATTAATCACTAATGGGGATATATCCCACTATGTCTACATTAAAAATTTTGAAGCTCTTGTTATTAAACAATTATTTAAGCATGAAAAAAAGATTACAATTTGTAAAAGATGTTTTTGTCATACAAACAAAGAATTGAGACGGGGAGGATCGGAATGGTTAGTAGAACATCAAAGGTTATGTAGTGGAAACTATGAGGTAAGAATTAAATTGCCACATCCCAGCAGAGCGCAGATAAGATTTGACAAAGTAAATCAACAATACCCTGTTCCATTTGTTGTGTACGTGGACTTCGAAGCATCTTTACTGCCTATTGAACAACAAGAAGAGTATATCACAAAAATAAGCAAATATCAAAAACATGCACCAAACAGTTATTGTATACTAACAAAATCCACGCTGTCTGAAGAACATCTTCAAGAATTTGGACTGTCATCTGCTCCGAAGATTTATCGTGGTGAACAAGCAGCGAAACACTTTGTAGATGAGTTGTATTACATTGCCTGTAAGGTGGAAGAAATCTACAAAATTAAAATACCGATGCAACCTATGGATGAACACCAACTTCAACATCACAATTTGGCAACAACATGTTATCTGTGTAATAACCTATTTACACCAGATAACGTTAAAGTGCGTGATCACGACCATCTTACAGGAGCCTACAGAGGTGCAGCCTGTAACGCTTGCAACTTAAATTACAAAGTACCATCTTTTATACCCGTTGTTCTACATAACCTTAGCGGATATGACTCTCATTTCATAATCCCGGAGTTAGGAAGAGATGATGGAGCAATAGATGTTTTGGCAACAACAATGGAAAAATTTATAAGTTTCTCTAAAAAGGTTGGCAAAATAAAACTTAGATTTATTGATTCGTTTCGATTTATGCCTTCTAGCCTAATGAAATTAACTGATAATTTAAAAAGAGAAGATCTGATAGAAACAAGCAAAATTGTAGCCAGTAGTAAAATGGATCTGGTTCTTCGAAAAGGAGTCTTCCCCTACGATTACATCGATGGACTTCATAGATTTAATGAAACATCACTTCCTCCACCAGAACAATTTAACAACAAACTTAATGATTCGGAGATTTCACTTGAAGACTATCAACACGCATGTCGAGTATGGAACGAGTTGGATATGAAGACTTTAGGAGAATACTCAGATTTTTATGTAAAACTTGACGTGACTCTTCTCTGCGATGTTATGGAAGAATTCCGAAGAACCTGTTTTGCAGCATACGGTTTAGACCCTCTACATTCATATACATCTCCAGGACTAGCTTGGCAAGCAATGCTGAAAGAAACAAAATGCAAACTCCAGCTGTTAACAGATATAGATATGGTTTTAATGGTTGAGTCGGGTGTTAGAGGTGGATTAACTCAAAGCGTGACGAGACATGTTAAAACCAACAACAAATATCTACCTGACCATGATCAAGAGAAACCTTTAACGTACTTGGGATATTTCGACGCGAATAATCTGTATGGATGGGCCATGTCAAACCCACTTCCATTTGACAACTTTAAATGGGTTGATCCCGACTGTATTGGCGATATTTCACAAATTCCAAAACAAGGAGATATCGGATATATTTTGGATTGCGACTTTGAATATCCAGAACATTTACACGATCTTCATTATGACCTTCCACTCCTTGCAAGAACAGAAATTTCACCAACTGGAAAACACCCCAAATTAATGATGACCCTTAACAATAAACAACGATACGTAGCTCACTATTGGGTTGTTCAACAAGCTATCGAATTAGGTTTACGTCTTACTAAAATTAATAGAGCTGTAGAATTTTCCCAATCGTGCTGGTTGAAACCGTACATAGACTCGAATACTACCAGAAGAGCAGCCGCTACATCAGCCTTTCAAAAAGACTTTTTTAAATTGATGAACAATGCGATATTCGGTAAAACATTGGAAAACAAAAGAAGACATAAAAATGTTAAACTTGTTACAGATCCGAACAAACTACAAAAACTCGTACAACAGCCAAACTTTGGAACATCTATTATTATTAACAAAAATCTTGTAGCTGTATCTATGAAGAAAACAAGTGTGAAGATGGATCGTCCTTTGTATACAGGTATGACAATCCTGGATATCTCCAAGACTCATATGTACGATTTTCATTACAAAAAGATGGTCACCTTTTATGGACGAGAAAACATCGGCATCACCTACATGGATACAGACGCTTTTATATATTGGATAATTACTAACGATATGTATGAAGACCTTCGGACATTTGATTACAAAAACGACTTTGACTTTTCCGACTATCCAAAAGATCATCCAAACTACGACAATGACAGAAACAAAAAAGTGCTTGGCAAATTTAAAGATGAAGCCAATGGTGTTATACTTCAAGAAATTGTTGCACTAATGTCAAAATTATATTCTTTACAACTAAATGAAAACCAAGTCATTAAGAAAGCTAAAGGAGTAAAAAGTTTGTATTTAAAGAAGAATGTGCATTTTAATCACTATAAGAAATGTTTATTTGAAGATCAAGATATAACAGCAAAATTCAACACAATCAGAAGTTTCAACCATTAGCTGTACAGCGTGACGGAAGTAAAAAAAGCTCTCTCTTCAAATGATGATAAACGACACATCCTTGCAGACAACATCCACACTCTACCATTCGGCCACTATTCCCTCAACCCTATTGACGAGTAACCCTTTCATCGTCCTACATCCCTTTTCCTTTTCCTTTCCGTATAAAAGGGGGAACACAGCAGTATTTTGCTCTGTTCCCCCTTTTATACATTAGTTTAGAATGACCTTGACCTATATAAGCAGATTTATACAAAAGAATATTTAATATCATATCAGCTGTCTTCGTGAAACCATCATGTCAGACCTGAAGGAGAAGATTATTAATGAACTACACAAACCTGCAAGAATAAAGTTTCCAAGAAGAAATACTGTTATAAAAGGGATAAATGATCTATATCAAGCGGATTTAATTGAAATGCGACCGCATAGCAGAATAAACAAAGGATTTAAATATATACTCACAATTATTAATTGTTTTACAAAAGTTGCAGACGCTTTGCCTCTAAAGGACAAGACTGGTAAAAGCGTAACAGAAGCCATGGAAATAGCCATAAAAAGAGATAAAAACAAAATTGAACATTTACAAACTGATGATGGAACAGAATACTTTAATACAAACTTTGCACAGTTAATGAATAAATATAAAATAAATCATTATTCTAAAAATTCTGAGAAAAAAGCAGCTATTGTAGAAAGATTTAATAGAACCTTAAAAGGAGCACTGTATAAACAATTTTCAAAAAGAGGTTCTTACGTATGGTATGATGTTTTACCACAATTAATAAATGATTATAACAACAGGTTTCATAGAACTATTGGTATGAAACCTAACAAAGTAAATAGAAGAAATGCAAAAGATGTATTAAAACGCATAAAGAAAAATACAAAGCCTAAAGTAGAAAAAATGCAGCCAAGAAAATTTAATGTAAGTGATAAAGTACGGATTAGTAAATATAAGGGAGTGTTTACCAAGAAATACCTTCCCAATTGGACGAATGAAGTTTTTACAGTGTATAAAGTGCAACCGACTGTACCTGAAACGTATATCCTAAAAGATAACAAAGGGGATTTGTTGCAAGGTGCATTTTATGGACATGAAATGTTAAAGTCAACAGTAGGTGTTGTATATCTTGTTGAAAAAGTGTTACAAAGAAAAAAGGACGCAGTTAAAGTGCGGTGGTTAGGGTTTAAAAAAACTGAGGATTCATGGATACCTATAACCACCTATACCTATGGACTTGGTTTAATGCAAGCAACTCATTTCATCGTTAACCTTTGAGCAGGATGGAGATTATTCACCATAAAGATCGATTCAATATTAATAACATAGATGATTTAACTGTGGATATCGTTAAAATCAACAATGGAAAACACGGTAGTTTACTTCCAAACACTGTTCGATGTATAGTAAGTGGCCCCTCAAACTGCGGAAAGACCAATGTTGTCTTTAATTTGATCACTAATCCGCAGGGATTAAGGTTTAATAACCTATATATTTTTTCAAAGTCTCTACATCAACCAAAGTATCAATTGCTGGATAAAATCCTATCTGATGTGTCTGATGTTAATTTTTACAAATTTAACGCTAGTGATAGCATTATGCAACCAAACGAAGCGAAACCGTATTCTGTATTTATATTTGACGATGTATCTTGTGAAAATCAGGATACTATTAGAAACTACTTTGCCATGGGAAGACATAATAACATCGACAGCATATATATAAGACAAACTTATAGCAAAATCCCAAAACAACTTATCAGAGATAATGCAAATATTCTAATTGTATTCAAACAAGATGATACTAACCTAAAACATATATATAACGATCATGTGAATGCGGATATGCCATTTGAAAAGTTTAAAGAGCTTTGCGGAAAAGCATGGGCAGAAAAGTATGGATTTTTGGTTATTATGAAAGATCAAGCTATAAAAGATGGTCGTTATAGAATAGGTTTTGATAAATTTGTTTTAATACACTGATTAGCGGTATTACTGTACAAGTCGTCAAGGTGTGAAGATGGTTAACCAGGAAAAGCTGTTAAAGGAAATAAAATCACTTAGTGATTCTATTGGACAAAAAAACCGAGCTTTAAAATCAGGTATAAATGAAAGAGAGCAATTTTTAGAAACAACATTCAAACCTGTTACTGAACCTTTAAAGCGATTAGCACAAAATATGGAAAAACCTTCAATTCGCTTCGAAGGAGACAAAATGCTACCAATTTCCAAATATGAAGAAGAATTTCAGAATGATGAAAGTTTTGGCCAGTTACAAAGATCTGAAGAAAGCGACGAGTATGAAGAAAGCGGAGATATAGAGGATTTAAAGGAAAAGGACATTGCAGAAGATACAAGTACAGAAGATACAAGTGTAGAAGATACAAGAGCAGAAGAAGAGGATATTAACCCATCCAACTTAAGCAAATTAGGAACGGATATTATGTTTAAAGGAACTCTTGGAAGAACATATACGTTAAAAATGTTACACGCCGCACATGCTAATCGAAATTTTCATACCTATGGAGCTAGAATAGAGGATAAAGGATTAATGATTGGAGATAGCAAGTTAGATATAAACGAAAATGATGATATAGTTATTGGAGATAAGAAATATAAAGGTACAAAAGGTTTGTTTGAAATTATCTTTAAAAATAATCCTGGTAAATATACTAAAAGGGACTTACAATTGTTTAAAAATATATTAGAGTATACAAATGCACATAGAAAGAAGTATTCCAAAGACATACCTATTCATAGAAATCGGTCAATAAAATATACAAGTATTAAATCTAGTCTTTTCCCCTCGAAATAAAAAAAAGCTCAAATTAAAAGAAGAGCTTTATCTTCTGCTGAATTAAATGTTTTGCATAAAAAGAGAAAAACAACTGATCCTACCACATCTGGAAGGGGATTATTGAAAAATTTGTATAAAACTAAAACAATATATTACAACGATATAAATAAGTTAGTTGATCGAATGAGGTTATTACATGAAGCTATGGAAGCCGGGCACACTGGTTTAGAAAACGAATGGGTAGCTTTGGTTGATGAACTGCGAAAACAAGGAATAATTGTTCAATAGACGTACATATATAATAAGAACCTAAACGATAGCGATTCAGTTACATCATGAGTGTGGACAAGTTTGGACGGTATTCCGAGTTTGGAGTAAAATCTGAATATAGTGAAAAAAGAGCTGGGTTTCCGTTAACACCTGATGGCAACTATAATTTTGAAGGAAAAGTAATTCAAAATGTTGGTGATCCGCTTTTGTCTTCTGATGCGGTTACGGTAAAATACATGGATAAAAGAACCCCAACTGTCCACAAAGATCATTGGGGGTTTTCCGGTAAAAGGTTAAGCAATATACAACATCCCGTTTATGATGGTGAAGCAGTAAATTTCGCTACTCTAAAATTGTTAACGATTTACAAAAGGAATGAAACTGACACAAGCTATGATGTAAAAAAATTAAAATTATCAAATGTAGGTGATTGTGAGCAGGATGGAGACGCTGTAAATAAGAAAATGTTTGATATTGTACACAAGAAATGGACTACGGAATATGAAAAACATTTGGAAAGGTTTGGTGCAGCTCTTTTCCATTATATCCATCGGGCTTCAGGAAGAGATGCAGCTTCAGATGTTGACAGTCACAATTATTTAGACTGGAAAAATATACACAATCCAGAGAAACTTAATCAACGAGATAAACCGTCTGAGCCTTCTAAAGTCAAGACATTAGGAAAGGGGGATAAAGTGAATGTGATTAATGAACCAACAGAAAACAATGAAGATTACATAAGAGAAAAAAGAATTTAAAATACCCCCATGATAAGGGATAAAGCATCAGTCATATTCGAGAGACGATACAGAGAGGATGATGGAATCCAATATTACTGCGTGGAGTTTAATATCTCAAGAGCCAAGATTTCCCCAAGGAGTGTTGACAGATGGTTTTGTTCAACGGTTTGATAGATATATGGATTGGGAACAACTTTCGATACATTACCTCTTTACAATGACTATGTTAAGAATTTATTTTCACAGAGTTAACTGGATCCATATTTTACAAAGACAACAGTTTTCAGAAGACTTCCTCGTAGAGATGACATCAAATTTTAATAACTGCTGGGAAGTAATAAGTAAATATCAAAATATCTCTGAGAATTACATTGACAATTTTAAAGATAAACTAGACTGGGATGTGTTATTCAATTACCAACGATTAAGTGGCAAGTTTCTAAGGAAACATGACAACTATTTAAAGTTTATTCATTTTACCGAAGACAACGAAACCATCACCAGCGGAGAAACATCTGGAACATCTTCAATTACAACTTATTTCAATTTTTACTACTTCTATTTAATATGTCTACATTTAATTAATAAATCCATTTCTATATAGTAAATGGATTTTAAACAGTATATAATACAAAAAACCAAAACTGATATTACATTCATTGTAAAACATTTATAGAGTGCACCTACTGATTGTAGGTTTTGCTATAAATAGCAATGTCGAGGGTTAAACACATCAGTCATAATCGAGAGAGATTACAGAGAGGAAGGGGAATAGCATCAACAGCATTTTCTCTATTGAGTAAACCGGTTGGAGCTATAGTTAACAAGACAATTGATTTATTACCTGTGGAATTACATTTACCTGGAGGATATCAATATTGTGGTCCTGGAACCAAATTAGAGAAACGTCTTGCTAGAGGAGATCCTGGAATAAATAAGCTCGATCAGGCTTGTAAACAGCACGATATAGCGTATTCCAAATTTGGTGATACTAAAAATAGATCAATAGCAGATAGAACACTTGCTGAGAAAGCTTGGCAAAGAGTAAAATCTAGTGACGCGAGTATTGGTGAAAAAGCAGCGTCTTTAGCAGTAACAGCAGCAATGAAAGCAAAAACTACGTTTGGAGGAGGAAAGAGAAGAAGGCGTGGGAAAAAACCCCGCTAAGAAACAAGGAGGTAATATCAGAATAAAACGTCGATCTACCAGTAGTAAAGCTAAAAAGAAACCAACAATTTGGTCAATGATAAAAAAGGGAGGAGGATTATACCTAAGACCGTATCGTGTGTATTAAATAAGAAAGAGCAATTAATAATTAAAAACAAAGAATTGACCAATGAAGAACTGATTACATATGCTTCTTGTTTGAAAATCCCATTTTTTAGAGGAGTATTTATGAAAGATGAATTACCGGTTAAAATGTCGAAAAATGAGACTGGTATTGTAAATTTGGATAATAGTGAAGGATTAGGCACTCATTGGGTGTGTTACAAGAAACTTGGTAAACCATTTATTATTTCGACAGTTTTGGAGACCTTCCACCACCGAAAGAACTTCAACGATACTTTCGTGCGGCAGAAAATGTTGTTTACAATCATACAAGAAAACAACCTGATGATACATCCATTTGCGGTCATTTATGTTTAGACTTTTTAGCTAAAAGTGTTAGTCAACTTTAAGATGTCCTCGTATACAGTGTCATTAACCGGCAACTCATGTACTTTGCGCAGTATTCTGTTTCCAGCACTACGTTTGCAAAAAGGAAGACTATGGGAAGCCGCATTATTGGATTTAACAACATATAACTCTATTCTAAACGTTAGTGAAGGAATTAATAACAAAATACATTATTACAAGACAAAAAATGATAAAGGAAAGTATTCAGCTTTGGAAGAATTCAGTTTACCAACAGGAGCTTATGAAATTGATAATATAAATGAAGTTATACAAAAACATATGGGAAAAGAAAATATAACGATAAAAGGCAATAACAATACAATGAAAGCCGAAATTAATTCTAAGTATTATATTGATTTTAGTCAAGAACATTCAATTGGTAGTTTATTGGGGTTTTCTAAGGAAACAAAAGTATTAGAACCTAATAAAACTCATTCTGGAAATAAAACTGTGACGATCATCAAAGTTAATAGCATAGACATTACATGTAACATTATACAAGGATCCTACAGAGATGGAGAAAATCGTCATATATTACACACATTCTACCCATCAGTTGCACCAGGTTTCAAGATAGTAGAAAAGCCTCAAAACCTTGTATACCTACCTTTAAACACCAGTTTCATTTCAGACATCGTGCTGAACATAGTGGATCAAGACGGAAACCTTATTGACTTTAGAGGAGAAGCTATTACTGTAAGAATACATATAAAATCATCCGCTTAGACAATGGGGTTATCATTTAAAAAGAGAGAGCCAACCAGCAAAGAGGTCAGTAGCTCATCAGCTGTAGAAGGATTAACAAGTGACAACATTCGTTTTCTAGAAGAAATTGGATTAAAGGTCATTAACAATGGATATTCTGGATATAGCGCAGGGACCAACATTCGACGAGACCTTATGGGAAAAGGAATATCATACGCACAACCCTTACGCTTCGTCCAAATTAAACAATAACGATGAAATTAGGATTCCTATACAACAACAAGACATTTATACTCTTCCATGCAAAAGTTATTTATATATTGAAGGAAAAGTAACAAAAACTGATGGTACTGCTGGAACCACTGTTCCGTTCATAAATAATCCTATGGCATTTTTGTTTGACGAGATTAGATATGAAATTTCAGGAGTTACAGTCGATTCAACAAAAAAGGTTGGAATTTCCAGTACATTGAAAGGATTAGCGTCTTTAACACCAAATGAGAAGAATCTGTTAGCTGTTGCAGGATGGGTTGCACCAGACAAAAGTGCAATCGCTCCTGACTCTTCGGGAAACTTTGATTTCTACGTACCTTTAAGATTACTCCTAGGATTTGCTGAAGACTACAGAAGAATAATAATAAATGTAAAACAAGAACTAGTTTTATTAAGATCATCAAACGATAATGATATTATTAAAGCAGCTGCTGGAACAACTGATGCCAATTTAGACTGGAAATTAACATTAGACAAGATTGTTTGGAGAGTACCACATGTGCGACTAAATGATGAACACAGGATTACATTATTAAGAAAGTTAAAATCAGATCGAGACATTGTAATGCCATTCAGAAGCTGGGAGTTTCATGAATACCCCGATTTACCTACAACACAACGGCATACATGGACTGTAAAAACTTCTACTCATTTGGAAAAAGCGAGATATGTAATATTTGGATTACAAACGAAGAAGAAAAGTATAATAACTGAAAATGCTGGTGAATTTGACCATTGTAAATTAACAAACTGTAAAGTGTTCCTGAATTCACAATTCTTTCCCTACGACAACTTTAATATTTCTTTTGATAAAAAAGGTACAGTGTTTTATACGATATGTACGCTAGGTTCCAAAATTCATATTACGGCAAAACAAATACACCTCTACTATCTCCCGTACAGTTTGAATCGAAAGCTCCGATTGTTGTAATTGATTGTTCCAAACAAAATGAATCTGTAAAATCGTCTAGTGTTGATATAAAAATAGAAATGGAATTTCAAGAAAACGTACCTGCAAATACATCTGCGTATTGTTTAATTTTGCACGATAAAATTGTTACATACACACCGTTGACCGGTATTGTAAAGACAGTATTGTAAAACGTTGTACCACCACCGGCACCGCCACTGTCGCTAACCTATAAATAGCGGAGCAACAATGCAGGTCTTCAGTTGATCGTCTATCGTCGCATGGGTAACATCTTCTACAAAATGAGTTCTCCATCTGTTGTACAAGGTGATGCAGAGGTAGCACCGTTATTGGAACGTGATAATACTAGTGAAGCAGAAATCATCAAGGAAATAACTGCATTTTTAAAGTTTGGTAAAAGATATAGAGAGGAGGAAAGTAATGCAGACCCATCAAAGGTAGTACCAAAGAGGAAGAAGAAAGTCGAAGAAAATATTCCTCCTCACATTTTAACTGAAGTTTTTTTGCGAATCTTTTACCCCATCTCAGCATGCATCAGTAAAAGTGTATCAGTTGGATTGATGAAGTCATTGGATTATTCCCCTACAGTAATACTACACCATGGAACAAAAAAGGTTTTATTTTCGCAAAATGCTTGGGAGTCATTTTTGAAACATGTACATTTAATAGAATGTTATTTAACTAACAGTTTGTGTGGAAGGAAAACACATATTCGACTTTTGGATTGTGACAATGAAATCGATATTGTTAAACATCGCGGACAACTACAAGTGCGAATTAGAGACTTGACTCAACATGAAAATAAGATTCTACTGTCACGTGAAGAATTCTACGTTTTAAACTACGCAACAGAACCTATTACAAGGTACATGAGACAGTTGGTATTTGCAAGCGCTATTATTAAAGAATATTTGGTCGATACTTTGGAAAAACAACCTGATAGCACCATTGTGTACGGACCTGTGGATACATCTATTTTTAATAGAATACCTCATGAAGTTTGCATGTGGAGAAAGTTAAAGGATTTTGAACCACTTGTAGAAATCGCTACAGAAGCTACAGAAGAAACAACACAGGAAGAAGAAACGGAGAAACAAGAAGAAGAAGAAAACGAAACACAAGAAGAAGAAGTTAAAAAAGACTAAAGTTTGACTTCGTAAAGAAGAACACACGTGGGGTAGGACTATTGGGGACGGTGCCCACGTTAAATATACACCAACGCGCCTGCAACTGTACGGCCTGGTATTTAACCTACCGTGGTGTGGAAAACAGTTTAGTTGATCGCTAGGTGCCATGATGAGCGGAGGGGATGAAGAAGTGAGTGTAAAGCCTTGTGTAATAGAATTTCAAGCATTTCGAAATAATGATGATAGGTTTATTATCAAGGAATTAGTAATTTTAGACTTGCTTACATTTGTAGCCTACCCATTCACGTTTGAAGCTCCTTTTTCTTTTAACAACTTTAACACCAAAGCAAAAAGTACAAACAAATGGATAACAAACTACTTTCATCACATACATTGGTATGAAGGATTTATAAGCTACAGTAATCTGCACAGTATTATGTTTAACTTTTGCAAACAATATTCACATATATACACAAGAGGATTAGAAAAAAAGAACTGGATACAAAAGTACACGCACGGTGATGTTTTCGATATAACTATCAGTAAGGACTTTAAAATTAATCTCGGTAATATTTGTGTCGCTGCAAAAGATCTTAAACACGGCCAAACAAACTGTGCATTGTACAACGCATATCGTTTGGCTGCTTACTTGAAACAAACGCAGGAATGTGGTGGGGGTAGCGGAGAACAGAAATGTGGTGGGGGGTAGCGGAGCCTATAAATACGAGGAGGCAGCAACGCTCCAGCACGAGTATTATTCAAGACTCCGAAGAGGCAACATCACAGAAGACACCACAACCACCACTGACGAAGATGGCAACAACAGTTTCTACAAACACTGGTTGATCAATTCAACACTCATTCAAAATCCGACCTTCTGCTAACTAAAAAGTGTTCAGAACTAAAAGAACAAAAACACTACATTATTCATAACATCAAGAAAGTGGAAACCACACATGGAGAAGCAATTCTAGTTTCATTGAGCGAAGGACCTTTCACTCCAGGAGATGAGCCGAAGTTTCAAGTATTTCTTCCAAAACGATTTGTTCAACTGCTACAAAATGAAGATTTGCGAGATATTCAACCGGGGACGTTGTATTTGGTATCACACGGTGTAAGCGGCAACAACTCGACGGAACTCACTCTGCACATCACGCATCCTTGTACATAATGTCTTTGTTTGTATTTTTCTGTTTGTATTTCTAGTCATCAATGTTAGACTTAAGCTTATTGTATTGTAAGATGTTTGTTTAATAAAGAAAATATAAAAAAAATATAAAAAATATAAAAAAAATAAAAAATAAAAACAGCAACACAGCAGTATATTATTTTATATACTGCTGTGTTGTTTTTTTTAAAATTCAAATGGATGACCTTGAACTTTCATTCAGGGTTAACTTATGAAGAGGTATAAAAGAGAGGGAGCAGTGAAGTTAGTCTCAGTATTGTCCAACACACGCTGCAGCTAACATGTCGGTGCCACCTATGAACAATTTATTTTTCGATAACAATTTGAAGACATATTGTTGCGAGTTACAATGTTTTAAAATACCAGGCGATCAAGTTGACGGGAAAGCTTGTCGTAAGTGCAAGTGTTTCAGCTATTGCATATGTAGATGTAAAACGTATCAAATGAACCGACAAGATAAAATACAAGAATTACGCCGAAGGATTGAATTACTGTGGCGGCGAATGTAGTAGCAACCATCTGCCTCGCACCAGCTGCCACCTGCCGCCTGCCATCTGCCGTCCGCCATCTGCTCCGCCCCACCACACCTTTACCCCCACCATTTTGTTTGATACCAAAACGCTAGCTAGCGAATAGTCAGTACACCTCCGGCTCTTGACCAGTGTACATCGAGCTCTCTGTTGAAATGTCCATCAAAATTAGGTGTATTCATTATGACTCTATTCATCTGGCGACTTTCCAAGACCTCGAGGTTTTTAATGAAGAGTTAAGACTTCTCATTGCGTCCGGCTACGATTTATCTTTGGAACTTTACGCATCAAAAAACAACATGGACTCTGCGCAGGAATCGAAGTATCTACCGTCTTTCATCAGAAAGCGAAGTGATGGCCGCATCTCGTCCGGATCAACAACATCGATGACAACGAACAACGGGGAACTATTGTAAACATGAATTATTGTAAATAAAATAAAGTAATATTTGTAATATGAATTGTTGTAAATAAAATAAAATAAAGTAATATCTGTAATTGTACTACCTCGCACTCGTATCATTCGATTGCTTCATTCGATTGTTTTCATTCGATATTTTATCGAATGACAACTATCGAATCACAATCGGATTTTACGCGTGCGAGGTAGTACTTTTTTAAAACACCCTCCTAGTGACCTTGACCTTTAAACTTTCTCTCATTACGTCACAAAACCGCCTACGTCACTGGCTCAGCCTCAGATGACGTATTTAATGACTCAGCGCTTCCGGTCACGTGACCGGAAGCTGTCAATCACTTGGCCCAGAACCGGCAAACCCACACTACTTATATACATCTACATCCAAAAACGTTGCATTAATAGGAGAATTTCTTCATGTAAAATTCAAGTTCCAAAAGTGGTTCAGTGAGTTTAAGAATTCGTTTAGTTTATCCGTTCCGTGCCTCCAAATAATGAAAATATCGCCAATTAATCGCATCTTACAGAGGGTTTTTTTGTTTGGGTTATCAGAAAATCATGTTCAAACTTGGCCATGAAGATGTTGGCATATAATGGGCCTATACGGGTTCCCATTGCAGTCTCTTTCTTTTGTAAATAGTAATTGCTTTGAAATCGGAAGCAGTTGCATGTTAAAATGAAATTAGTTAAAACAGTTAGAAACTTTGTACTTGGTTTTGTATTGTTTGGTATGCTCTCAAGGATCTCACCTACAGCTTTTATGCCTTTTTCATGTTCAGTGTTTGTGAATAAACTCTCAACATCAATAGAAACAAGTTGGATATATTTAGGTAAAGACTGTGGCATCTTCTTTAACTCATCGGTTAAATTTTCAGAATTTTTTATATACGACGGCATTTATTTTACAAATGGTTGTATGTTAGCATGAAAATATGCTGAAATATCTTCTGTTGGTGATGGTATTGATGCTTCAATTCGTTAAGTGGTGGATAGGTTCCTTTGTGGAATTTTAGTAAGACATAAAATACCGGAGTTAGTGGGTTTTTATTAATATACCATTTTTAAC
Source organism: Allygus modestus (assembly GCA_963675035.1). Taxonomy (NCBI): domain Eukaryota; kingdom Metazoa; phylum Arthropoda; class Insecta; order Hemiptera; family Cicadellidae; genus Allygus; species Allygus modestus. Next base: position 428,876,199 of record OY776112.1, on the reverse strand, counting down.
CTTTGGCCTTTTTGGCATCTGGGGACCTAAAAACAAAAAAGTTATCATGGTCCAGGGCCTAGGTCTTACCCTGCCGACTACGGTAATAGCTTCTTCCCTATAGGGGATAGTATGAAGTGTAAATATTAACCATAAAATATACTCGTACTTACTGCAAAGTCAGGAAAAACCGTTAATTTTTGCCATACAAAAAAACATTATCTGATTTTTTATGATATAAATACCATATATTTAAAGATAATTGGCTGAACTTTGCACATTCTTTTTCACAACTAAATAATATAGTTTTAAAATTTTTCAACTTCACCTAAGTAATTACCATTTATTTTAAATTTAATATCGATATCTTGAAACACTTTCTTAGGTATTTTAATAAATTTGACGATTACGCAAGAGATATATAAAAAATGACCCCATCGCAGCAAACCTGCGTAATCAGCGAATTTCTAATTCATGCATATGTTTCTCACTACCACATAAAGCCACTTACCAAGTTTCATAAAAGTACATCAATAAATAAGTGATAGCATTTTATTTATTCTCCATAAGAATAACATTAGGGTTGAGTACGCAGGTTTGGTTCAACAAGGAACACAAAATGTGTGTTTTTATGCAATTATCAATATAGCTCAACCAGGTGAAGCTACATACTAAGTTTTATTAATTTATGTTCATAATTAAGGGAGATATAAAACGTTACTTATTCTCCATAAGAATAACATTAGGGCTGAGTATGCAGGTTTGCTGCTACTGGGATAATCAACAAAAATAAATTGTTCGTGCAAATATCAATACATCAGTACCACGAGAAGCCAAATACCAAGTTTAATCAATATACATTCATAAATAATCGAGATATCAAATTTTATTTATTCTCCTTAAGCATAACATTGAACAACGTCCTGTGTTTAGCACATTGAATATCTCTGCAACGGTTGGACGTAGAATCACAATTTAAAAACCAAAATGATTTTTTTGTAGAGTTGAATTGATTGGTAAAATCAAATGTGAAGTTTACATTAAAATGAACAGAGGAAGAGCCAAAAACCTTTTTCCATAAGATTAACATGGGAGATTTTAAGAGCAGGTTTTTTGGATTTTCTCCGCAACCACTTAACCTAGGTTAATAATTTAAATTACTAAATTATTTGTTTTTTAAGCTCTATAAAATTCTGAAAACAAAAATTGAGAGTTTTACAAATTTTAGGGTAAAAAGTGCAAAATACTGAACTTTGGAAAATTTAAAACCCCCATAAACCCGCCTTCCCATGGTCAGATTTTTCTAGTTTTCGAACTTAAAGTCATGAATGTCTCTTTACACATTTTAGCCAAATTTCATCGAAATCAGACTTTTTTACTCAAGTTATCGTGTTAACGGTCACATATATATATATATATATATATATATATATATATATATATATATACCTCTATATATATATATATATATATATATATAATTTTGAACGAATAGTGTGTTTAACATCTGGGGACCTCAAAACAAAAAGTTATCATGGTTTCGGGCTTAAGTCTTACCATGCCGACTACGGTAATAGCTTCTTCCCTATAGGGGAAATTCGCTAAAAAAACAGTTAAAGAACTATATGCAAGTATAAAAACTACATTTAATTAAACACGTTTTTTAAATATGATACCAATTAAAGTACTATTGTATTCCCTTCGAGTTTAGAGGTACGTTTACCGTTGATATTTAAATCAACATTTTAATAAATATTTTAAAAAACAAAGCGTGGAATTAAATGTTAAGTGTAATTTAAATTTGATAAATAATTTTTATATTTATTAGTTTTAATTGAATGACATTTAATCATTGCAATTTCGAGCAAGCAACTTATTATTGCCAATTTTGTATTAGGGTTCTGGTTTATTGTTTGTATTACCTACTGTTGCACAAGTTTATCTTTATGTTCCTATTATTTGTTTCAAGAAAATAACTTTTTGCCCTTTTCAAGATCATTTCCTGAGGACTTTTGCTCTAATAATGTTTGCTTTGTTGTTGAATTTGTGTTTATGCCACTCTTCCATGGGTAAAAATGGAATTCATGTAAAATGGAATATTGATGATGTCATTGGAAATCTAAATAAGAGATATAAGGAAACAGAAATCAGTATTTTTATCATCGATTAATTTTACTTTATTCACTAAGAAAACTTTAAAATATCTTGTTATAAACAATTGCTCTTACTTAAAAATGGCTAGGTATTGACATTTTTAGCCATAATGAATTGTAGAATACATTTATTGAAATTTATTTATAGCTATAACTGCTAGCCTAATGGTTAGTGTCTGGGTATTTTATTCATGGGGTCACGGGTTCATATCTTGATGTGTTAAACAAATTTTCGCAAGACATAAGCAACTAAAGAATTTTGTGTCTTCATAATTATATATTAAACTAATCCACTAACTTAATAATACAATGTTAAACCTATATAGATATGTGATTTGTAGAGAGAGAGATAGAGAGAGAGGGAGCAGGTCATACAAGATTTATTACGACCGCCATATACGCACGAACTGGAATGTGTTCTGAACAGCTGTCATAAGTTCTGTAAACATGAGATATGGTTGGCTGACAGTAAACTATCAATATTCAATTCTGCTATCTATTCACGTCACATCGTATGATATCTTGTGATAAAATATAAACAATTTTGCATGGATTTATAAATATTTTCAAAAAGGTTTAAAGAGTAAAATTGTTTCCAATTAGAATTTATATTAATTAACAATGCAATTTGTCAAAAGGTATTAAACATATATTATTTATTTTGGTTTTGTAGAATGCATTTGGGATTATGATACAAATCAACTCTGTTGTTTTAAATGTTTTAAGTAAAAACATTTAGGATGCGGAATAATTTACCGGGGTACATTAAATAGCTATATGTTTACTAAAATTGTATATGAATTGGGAAAATAATCGCATTGTTTATTTTAAAGACTTGTATTTAATTTTGTATAACGTATTATAGACGCTAAAAACATATAATATACATATTAGTTACATATTATGTAATTATATAAATCAAATAATATTACAAGTAATATGCTCTACAGTATGCAGTTATTTATAAGCTTTTTTATGAGGTAATAATCTTGCAAAAATTCCCTTAAACAAGGTTACTTTTGTAATTCATATTTAGTCCTTGTATTGTAATAGCATTCAAGACACTGACGCATGATTTTATTCGTACTCATGAATGCCAATAAATTTAAAAATCACAATCGGAATAATAATTTTTCTCTTTCGACACTAACAATTTTTATTGAAAATGGTCGTTATAAATACACTACACGGCAGACTTACACAATTCAATCCAATTACCTGGCAAAATGAAACGGTTATTACACAAATAAATATTAGCTCTGTAGCTAGCATTACATTAACAATTAATTTATATTACAGAGTAAACATTAGGAATGTAAAATAACCAAAGAATAACTTATGAAAGTATGAATACTGATCAAGTTTATAAACTCAATTATCTTAGTCGCCTTCCATGGTGAGGAAGAGGTGTTTCGGTCTGAAAGACGATTTTTATCTCCGCTGCACGGAATATATATATTATATTGCTACATCAGAGCTTTGCAAGGTTTTAAGTGAGGTTTTAAAAAGGAGAATTATTCATTTTGATGAAAACTGAACGGTATTTTAAACTCGTGGTTTTCGATTGTCTAGTTGCGAGAGAAGCTTAGGTCTCCCGAACACAAGCTGAAAAGCTGATTTGGCTCGTTACCGAAGTTGAGAGTGATGTTGGTCTAGTGGCATCTGCAGCTCTGCGCGTTGACAACATTGTTACCGAGTGTGGAGTTGTCAATCCCAGTGAATCAAACTGAAACAGTACACTTTCAAATTTATTAAGATTATTTTATATATGTTCAAATCATATAAATTAAGATTACGAACTTTTTACGAAGTGATTACTAGTTTGCATTTTTATATTTTGTTGTTGGAATCAGGGTTTTATGTGTGGTGTCAGTTTTTTTGTTCATGTTACACAGGGAAGGATGATATGGGGATTGCTTAGGCGCACGCGGATTGGGTACCTAATGAGACTACAGCGAAGGCAAGGAGAGAAGAGAGAAACTGCATGTCTATTGCGTTCCTATTGTACTAAATCTGTGATAGCTCTAGCTCTTCAGCCTATGGGAAAACAACCTTTAAATATTCCTTATATGTAGAAGCTATAAATATATTAAATAGTAACAAAAGTAACACGAGGATAATATGAGTACAAATAATGGGTTTTGTAAAAAGCCTAATAACCAGTACATCTTTAGCAAGTAAATGCTAAATATCAAACCGTAGAAACACGTATCATTAGAGCTTAGATACGAGTCACCATTTGAAAACACACAGTTTTCCTTGTTTACCTTACTGTCATAAACATGTACGTATGAGTGAATAATATTAAGTTTTGTTCCCGGTGCTGAATTGTTAATACAATCAATAAACTATGTAATTCATAATAATACAATAAATGGTTGCAAATTATTAATTACGTACAATAAGTAGTATGTGTAGATTACTTTTTTATTTTAAAAATTTTTCTAAGACGAGAACACATATCTCATGTACACCAAAAAATGCATCACTTTACCTTACCACATCGATATAACTAAAGCTGCGTTTTCCTCCAACTTCAGTAACCGCGCTGCGTGCTACGCGATTAAGCTAAAGAACGCAGCGTGGTCAGGAACAGCGTGATTAAAATTTTACGCAGCGCAAAAGTGTTTTCCTAGAAATCCGCCAATGCGTTGCGTAACAAGCAGATTCTCGGTTACCACAGTAGCGTTCTGCTATGGACCGGAGAAAGAAGTGTCTCGCTTTTATGTTGTTGGTGGAAGAGGAAGAGATGGGCGAAGATGTCGACAGCCCTAGCTCTACTGTCCAAAAGTCGAAATTCCTGTAGTGAACTGTTTAAATCAAGGAGCCATGAGAGTGCTTTTAGTATTCTTATTAATAGGAACTTGATAGACGTTGAAGTAAAATTTAAGGAATACTTTAGGTTAACTAAAGATCAGTTTTCCTGTCTTGTCGACTTGGTGCATAGTGATATAACCCACGCCAAATCTTGTCCTTCAAGTTATTTTTAAATTCAGGAAGGCTCATTTTCCACAGAACTTGAAACTCAGACACACGGTCAATTAATAAACTGACGTCATCAACAGTGAACTTAGTAACATCACTCAAACTTATAGTTTTCTCCATATTTCCAGTGTAAACAATAACCCAGTTCGGCAGCGTGGTTCGCAACTGACTGCTCTCGACGCAGTGCTCCCAATCACGCTGCGCGCTGCGTGCTGCGCAGTTGGCAGTTCGTCGCGCACCGCGCCGCTAGGAAAACGGTCTCATTTGGTTTAAAAGGGATCGGTGATTCCGGCAACCGCGGAGCACGAAGCATGCAGCGTAACAGGCTTAATCGCGTCGCTAGGAAAACGCCGCTTAACAGTATGAGATACAGGTTAAGCAGTACGTCTATTATAACGTACTCTACTATTGTAATATTACAACAATAAATAAAATATTACTACCAAAATATTAGGATTTAAAATAAGTGCATAAAATAAAATATCATATGTTCTAAAACTATTGGTAAAATTAACGCATGTTTAATTGGTTTTTTATTTTAAATGTGAAGTTATAATTTTTGTAGTTTGTTTGTAGAAAGTGTCCGAAGTGCAAAAAACATGTTACTCTGAAAGAAATAAAAATTAATTTAATTAAAATGTGAATATTAATTTAATACTACAATAATACACCTATACCTAACCTTAAACGGCACCTGTTATTATTCATAATGTGAAAAATTTTAGGCTTATTACGTATGCACTTTCTATTCTACCAAAAACCGGTTACAATATGCCACTTTTAATTTACAGTTGTGACTAATAGCAATACAACAAGTAGTTGTTGTAATAAATGAATTAAAAATATAAAACAACAAACTAAATAATTCTCCTTATGTAGGCTATGCGTTGCAATGAAATTATAACACCGAAACAAAGCCTATTAGCATTTATTTTAATCGAAATAAAGGAAATAGTGATTACAGTTCCTGCCAACAACCTGCTAAACTAAATGACACACCAAATTGTTCCAATATGGGAACACATATTTTCTGTATAATAATAGAAAAAGTGTTACTTTACTTTACCATACCGATGTAACTAATTTAATCATATAAAATTTAGCAGGCACATCTATTACTACGTATATAATACCGATACTGAATTGTAGAATACATGTATTGAAATTTATTTATAGCTATAACTGCTAGCCTAATGGTTAGTGTCTGGGTCTTTTATTCATGGGGTCACGGGTTCATATCTTGAAGTGTTAAACAAATTTTCGCAAGACATAAGCAACTAAGGACTTTTGTGTCATCATAATTATTTATTAAACTAATCCACTAACTTAATAATACAATGTTAAACCTATATAGATATGTGATTTGTAGAGAGAGAGATAGAGAGAGAGGGAGCAGGTCATACAAGATTTATTACTACCGCCATATACGCACGAACTGGAATGTGTTCTGAACAGCTGTCATAAGTTCTGTAAACATGAGACATGGTTGGCTGACAGTAAACTATCAATATTCAATTCTGCTATCTATTCACGTCACATCGTATGATATCTTGTGATAAAATATAAACAATTTTGCATGGATTTATAAATATTTTAAAAAAGGTTTAAAGAGTAAAATTGTTTCCAATTAGAATTTATATTAATTAACAATGCAATTTGTCAAAAGGTATTAAACATATATTATTTATTTTGGTTTTGTAGAATGCATTTGGGATTATGATACAAATCAACTCTGTTGTTTTAAATGTTTTAAGTAAAAACATTTAGGATGCGGAATAATTTACCGGGGTACATTAAATAGCTATATGTTTACTAAAATTGTATATGAATTGGGAAAATAATCGCATTGTTTATTTTAAAGACTTGTATTTAATTTTGTATAACGTATTATAAACGCTAAAAACATATAATATACATATTAGTTACATATTATGTAATTATATAAATCAAATAATATTACAAGTAATATGCTCTACAGTATGCAGTTATTTATAAGCTTTTTTATGAGGTAATAATCTTGCAAAAATGCCCTTAAACAAGGTTACTTTTGTAATTCATATTTAGTCCTTGTATTGTAATAGCATTCAAGACACTGACGCATGATTTTATTCGTACTCATGAATGCAAATAAATTTAAAAATCACAATCGGAATAATAATTTTTCTCTTTCGACACTAACAATTTTTATTGAAAATGGTCGTTATAAATACACTACACGGCAGACTTACACAATTCAATCCAATTACCTGGCAAAATGAAACGGTTATTACACAAATAAATATTAGCTCTGTAGCTAGCATTACATTAACAATTAATTTATATTACAGAGTACACATTAGGAATGTAAAATAACCAAAGAATAACTTATGAAAGTATGTATACTGATCAAGTTTATAAACTCAATTATCTTAGTCGCCTTCCATGGTGAGGAAGAGGTTGTTTCGGTCTGAAAGAAGATTTTTATCCCCGCTGCACGGAATATATATATTATATTGCTACATCAGAGCTTTGCAAGGTTTTAAGTGAGGTTTTAAAAAGGAGAATTATTCATTTTGATGAAAACTGAACGGTATTTTAAACTCGTGGTTTTCGATTGTCTAGTTGCGAGAGAGGCTTAGGTCTCCCGAACACAAGCTGAAAAGCTGATTTGGCTCGTTACCGAAGTTGAGAGTGATGTTGGTCTAGTGGCATCTGCAGCTCTGCGCGTTGACAACATTGTTACCGAGTGTGGAGTTGTCAATCCCAGTGAATCAAACTGAAACAGTACACTTTCAAATTTATTAAGATTATTTTAAATATTTTCAAATCATATAAATTAAGATTACGAACTTAAAAGTGATTACTAGTTTGCATTTTTATATTTTGTTGTTGGAATCAGGGTTTTATGTGTGGTGTCAGTATTTTGTTCATGTTACACAGGGAAGGATGATATGGGGATTGCTTAGGCGCACGCGGATTGGGTACCTAATGAGACTACAGCGAAGGCAAGGAGAGAAGAGAGAAACTGCATGTCTATTGCGTTCCTATTGTACTAAATCTGTGATAGCTCTAGCTCTTCAGCCTATGGGAAAACAACCTTTAAATATTCCTTACATGTAGAAGCTATAAATATATTAAATAGTAACAAAAGTAACAGGAGGAAAATATGAGTACAAATAATGGGTTTTGTAAAAAGCCTAATGACCAGTACATCTTTGGCAAGTAAATGCTAAATATCAAACCGTAGAAACACGTATCATTAGAGCTTAGATACGAGTCAACATTTGAATACACACAGTTTTCCTTGTTTACCTTACTGTCATAAACATGTACGTATGAGTGAATAATATTAAGTTTTGTTCCCGGTGCTGAATTGTTAATACAATCAATAAACTATGTAATTCATAATAATACAATAAATGGTTGCAAATTATTAATTACGTACAATAAGTAGTATGTGTAGATTACTTTTTTATTTTAAAAATTTTTCTAAGACGAGAACACATATCTCATGTACACCAAAAAATGCATCACTTTACCTTACCACATCGATATAACTAAAGCTGCGTTTTCCTCCAACTTCAGTAACCGCGCTGCGTGCTACGCGATTAAGCTAAAGAACGCAGCGTGGTCAGGAACAGCGTGATTAAAATTTTACGCAGCGCAAAAGTGTTTTCCTAGAAATCCGCCAATGCGTTGCGTAACAAGCAGATTCTCGGTTACCACAGTAGCGTTCTGCTATGGACCGGAGAAAGAAGTGTCTCGCTTTTATGTTGTTGGTGGAAGAGGAAGAGATGGGCGAAGATGTCGACAGCCCTAGCACTACTGTCCAAAAGTCGAAATTCCTGTAGTGAACTGTTTTAAATCAAGGAGCCATGAGGGTGCTTTTAGTATTCTTATTAATAGGAACTTGATAGACGTTGAACGCCGCTTAACAGTATGAGATACAGGTTAAGCAGTACGTCTATTATAACGTACTCTACTATTGTAATATTACAACAATAAATAAAATATTACTACCAAAATATTAGGATTTAAAATAAGTGCATAAAATAAAATATCATATGTTCTAAAACTATTGGTAAAATTAACGCATGTTTAATTGGTTTTTTATTTTAAATGTGAAGTTATAATTTTTGTAGTTTTTTTGTAGAAAGTGTCCGAAGTGCAAAAAACGTGTTACTCTGAAAGAAATAAAAATTAATTTAATTAAAATGTGAATATTAATTTAATACTACAATAATACACCTATACCTAACCTTAAACGGCACCTGTTATTATTCATAATGTGAAAAATTTTAGGCTTATTACGTATGCACTTTCTATTCTACCAAAAACCGGTTACAATATGCCACTTTTAATTTACAGTTGTGACTAATAGCAATACAACAAGTAGTTGTTGTAATAAATTAATTAAAAATATAAACTAACAAACTAAATAATTCTCCTTATGTAGGCTATGCGTTGCAATGAAATTATAACACCGAAACAAAGCCTATTAGCGTTTATTTTAATCGAAATAAAGGAAATAGTGATTACAGTTCCTGCCAACAACCTGCTAAACTAAATGACACACCAAATTGTTCCAATATGGGAACACATATTTTCTGTATAATAATAGAAAAAGTGTTACTTTACTTTACCATACCGATGTAACTAATTTAATCATATAAAATTTAGCAGGCACATCTATTACTACGTATATAATACCGAAATATTATTGCAACAAATAAAATATTTCTATCACTAATTCAAATCTAACAACGTAACATATAAGTAAGCTTAGAATGGATAAAATATATCATGTGTTATAAAATCGAATGAATCGAATGAAATTTTATTATGTTTACCTTTACACATGTTTAATATTTATTTTATTTTAAAAGTTAGGTTATATTTTTTAAACTTTATAAAGCACATAAAACATGTCAGTCTGAAATATAAACAACGATACCATAACGAATGAATATTAATAATTAATAAAACTCCCAATGGATGAAGATAAATTAAGCCTTTTAATAAAATATCTTTCTTCGAATATGTAGTTTTATCTTGGAAATTAAAACACCGCAACAAAGCCTAAAACAATCTATTGTAATTGTAATAATGGAAATAGTGTTCACAATCACGAACAAACCGCTGCTATACCAAATCTCACGCTGTGCTAACCTATCCTATCCTGCTAACAGCTATTTACAGAACGGCTCAGCTGAGAATGAAGCTTCATTACATGATTGGTTTTATTTGGTTTGTATCATTGGTGCAGTGGTTCATAGCTGGAATCGATATGTGGTGTTAGTTAAGCACAATATACACAAACATGCAAATATACTATTGTCTCTAACACAAATTAAGTTCATTGTTTAGGTATGATGAAATTCAATGTAACGAACGAACGCTGAAAATAATAATATTAATGGGACACAACTAAATTTAATCTTTAATACATTTTAGGTTGTGGGTTTGTGGATTTTGTCATTGAAAAAAAATATTCAAATAAAACCTCAGATACAAAAAATTATTGGTTTGAGGAAAAAGTTACTTTTGGTGATTAACAGTATCATAATCAAACATCTCCATTAAAATATTTCTAGGGTTTTATAAAGTTATATACGTGTTTCAATGGGTATAAAGGATTTTGATTAGGGTGATATCCTTTCTACTCAGTTCGTTTCAGCCAAAATGTAAAATCTTTTTTTTATTGAATGGTTTGATATAATGCGGAATGAGAAAATGTTTATAAAAGATTTTAAAATTCCTAAAATTTGGACGACTTTTTTTATTGGCAATAGCACTTTGGCACATAGGTACGCTTCAAGTAACACCTATATACTTTAAAACGACTAACAAGACTCATAACCAATACAGTTCTCCTGAATCAAATTCAACCTTTTAATCTTGTTAAAAGTTTTAAAGAGCTAGGTTAATCAAAGTGCATGCAAAGTTCGGTATCCTGTTATACATGCCCTAGGTTCTGTGTTAATGTTTAATTTACCTTTATGGTTTATAATTGCGTTGATAAAGTAACTACTGTTGTCACACCTATAGATAAATAGTTTATAACATACCAATATTATAATCAATGAGGATTTTAACTAACACAGAGAACTTGTTATGTAAAAGATTATGATTAAGAATGATCTCTTAAATTTAAATATTTTGCTTCACACCAGAGTTCGTGAAAGAGAGTAACGAACAAAAATAATATAATTAATCATAATTTAACATATAGATATGATCAATTAATTCTTCCCCAGAAAAATAAATAATGTTTATACATATTCGCACATATCCAAATAGAGTTTTATTCGAACTAGCCGCTTCTAAGAAATTTTGCCTTAAACACATTAAATGGTAACTAGGTCGAAAACGTAAAATTTACTAAAAACTTGTCCTTAAAGAAGAATGGTAGATGTGCCAAGATCTTGTGCAACCTAATGGTTACTAAGATATGAGGCATTTATAGTATTATATAAACAGTCACTAATATTCGTTTATATTGTTAATATTTGAATATATTTCTTAATATTTTTTTGGACAATTTGAGGTGAAGCTGTTTGTTAATTATCGAAATCATCTGATGAAATGAAAAATGCACTTTTTTATCTGATCTGATTATCACAACCACCTATCTAGTAATTTACTGATATAAAAAATGTACGATAATAAATGTTTTGTTGTATATGCACCGTTCAAATGGTGGATGATAAATTATAACCTCAATCAACCTCAATCAAATCAAATAGAGCACCTAAATTAGTATACTCTAACTATCAACCAATTGTTAAATGCATTAGTTTGTTGTCACTTGTCATATTTGGGATCTGAGTACATATAAAATACAATGTGGGACAAATCCGTTTCGTGATTAAACATAATTGTAACCCAGTTATGATATGACTCCAATCAAGGTATATGTAATGATGATTTGACCTCCAACTTAATGTTCAGTACACAGTTATTGCTTTGAAGCTGTCCCTAGTAAAACGCAATACATGAAATTTTGCATGTTAATAATTTATGAATACATTCCACAGCCAAAGCAACTGTGTAGAACTTAAGCTCATTAAATAATTCTCGACAGCAATGTTATTGCTGTTATCTATATTATGGTACCCCATTAAAATTTATAATAAATTGAGGCGATACAAAATAACTAAAAATAACTAACTATAAATGCCCGACTGGCAGTTCTTGAAGTCGGGTTTTATTGTTTGCTAAGTTGCGCACGCTAAGTTTGATGTTGTGTTTATTTTGTTGTTGCTATAATTGTACATTTAAAATAACTAAATAAAAATTTTCATCCTATATATCTGGTAAACTGTCAATTAGTTTAATGTTTCAGTTATAAAAAGGATGGTTAATTTGTATTGTTATAAATTTTAAGAATATAAACTGATTTATTTTCATACAACAAAATATATTGTATTCATATTCATCCTATTTGCTACTTAAGATAATCTGCGTGAATTCATATAAATACTGGATTTGTTATCGGATGTTGTGAGGATAATATTTTATGGCAATTATTTTTGTATTTTTAGGAAGACAAGAGTTTTAAAGCTGTGTTATAATGGCATGGTATAAAAACAAGGTAATTGATGATAATAATAATAAACGAGTTCGCACGCAGCACGCTGACGTGAGGGAAGTGAATTTCCACATAAAAAACTTTTAAAACTCAAAACCAGTGTAAAAACATACATTTCTCCAATTTGTATTTAAATCTGGAAACATTAATTTTTTGGCTGTTCTGATACTCCTGGTTTCATTTACTTGGAAGGCTGGGAATACAATTTTGCGCTTTATAAGGTTAGGAGAAGGTCGATACAGGCTTGAAAGTAGGCGTGAGGTTGCTGGGGACGATAAAAGTACTCTAACAAAGGAATAATAGGTTTTTCTAGTGTAAAAACCCCCATAAGACAACGTACTGTGTTTAGTCGATACACATTTTCTTTAATAACTCGGTAAATATCTATGCTAGAATGACGAAAGAGGGCTTAAAACTTTCGCCTTTCTAATTTCCATCTTTTTACATCCATTGATTTTTCATCTGGGGCTTCTCTGACCCTTTTTGGGCCCAAAAACTTGAAATTTTAAAGATTAATCCTAAAAAAAGGGGTTTAGATTTTTCCGATTGTTTTGCCAAACTTGTCCAATTGATTACAGAAAGGAACGTCTCTACCAAATATGAAGGAAATCGGACAAAAAATGCGACCGCTAGAGTGCAAACATATATATATATTCAAATTGCAGTTCACAAATTAGGGCTACTTTTATTATAAAAATTAAATAAAAACAATAACCAGAGTACCTTCTTTTTTGAAACATTGTGTATTACTGACACGTGTTTCGACACTTAGGTCTTGTTCACAGTGTAAAAGTAAAATAACCTAAACATCATTAGCCAAAATAAATAATTAAATCTTAACATATGAAAATAAACAGATGTAGAAACTTTTCATTCAAGCTTATTGGGTTAAGTTGGTTCTATTTTACATCCGTTGTCTATTGTTTCTAATTTCTCTTATTTTTTTCATATATAGGATTCAGTTGTTGTATTTTCATTTTATTAAGGATGTCTTTAACGGCTTTAGAGTTCATATAAATGTGGAGCTCTTCTTTCGTGTTCATTTTTTCTCCTTTCGTTTCATATTCGAGAACATCCATACATTCTTCTAATTTGCCGTATTGATGGTCAGAATCAAGAATGTGTTCGGCAAACATCGATCTTTGAGTCGTATGGTTATTTGATTTAATTGCTTGAAGGTGCTCTTTAAAGCGGCATGAAAAGCTTCTTCCTGTTTGCCCTATATAATATTTTGGACAATCCTTGCATTTAATCTTGTAAATTCCAGTTTTATTATATTTATTTTCTTGTTGGTTTTGGCGATTATTAGAGAATTTCTGGATAAGTTTAAAAGAGTTATTTCTAGTTTTGTAACTCATTTTATAGTTTGACCCTTCAAAAGTTTTTCTTATGGGTTTATTCAGTATGGAGCTATATGGTACATATAAATATTCTTTGTTTTGGTCATTGTCGGGTATAACAATTTTGTTCTTCTTGAGTTGTGCCCGGTTAATTAGTTTATTTATTAAATTGTGCTTGTACCCGTTTCTAATTGCCAAACTTTTTATGGTATTTCTTTCATCGTCAAAATCTTTTTTACTCATTGGGATTTGTAATAATCTGTTTACCATTGAATGGAAACTGGCCATCTTGTGTTGCCAAGGATGGTTAGAGTTGGCTGGTAAGATGAGATCTGTTTGTGTTGCTTTTCTATAGATTTTAAATGTATGCTTTAAATCGTTCTTACCAATGGTTAGGTCAAGGAAATTGATTTCTTCTTTTTGAGATTCCATGGTAAACTTTGCTTTTTCAGATATTTGATTTAGATATTCTAAGAATGATGCACATGCGTTTTCATTTCCTTTATAAAGGCAAACTATATCATCCACATATCTATACCAGTATAAGATGTTACTTTGGTGTGGATTGCATTCATTAAGTATTTTATTTGTTTCTAAGTTTGCCATGTATATATTTGCCAAGAGACCCGAAAGTGGTGATCCCATTGCTAAACCATCAACTTGTTTGAAGTATTTAGATTTGTATTCAAAATAGTTTTGATTTGTTACAACTTTTGTTAGATTTATGATGTCTTCAGTTTTGTTTTTGGTTAAAAGATGATTTTTTGATAATTCCTTTCTAAGGATACTTAGTGTTTCTATGATTGGGATATTAGAATACATATTAACGACATCGAATGATATGAATATCGTATCACTTGGTATTTCACTATCTTTAAGTTTCGATATAAGGTCTTCCGTACTTTTAACACTGTAGTTCATTTCATCTGGTAAGCATTCTTTTATTTGGTTATTTAGATAGTTACATATTTTGTGAGCAGGTGCATTTTGATAATTTATAACTGGTCGTACAGGAACATTGTTTTTGTGGATTTTTGGTTGTCCTCTTTGTATTGGTGCATAAGGGTTTATTGTTTTTAATCTGTTTTTTTCTATATTTGTTAGCGTTTTGCTCTTTTAAATTATGTTGTTTATATTTTTATTATAGTCTATGGTTGGATCTTTTCTTAGTTCTTGAAATGAGTTGTTTTCTATAAAGTCTGTAACTTTCTGGTCATAGTCCTCATTCTTAATAATGACAACTGTGTTACTTTTATCAGCTTTAGTAATCATACTAGAAATAACTCTTTTAAACTTATCCGGAAATTCTCTAATAATCGCCAAAACCAACAAGAAAATAAATATAATAAAACTGGAATTTACAAGAATAAATGCAAAGATTGTCCAAAATACTATATAGGGAAAACAGGAAGAAGCTTTTCATGCCGCTTTAAAGAGCACCTTCAAGCAATTAAATCAAATAACCATACGACTCAAAGATCGATGTTTGCCGAACACATTCTTGATTCTGACCATCAATACGGCAAATTAGAAGACTGTATGGATGTTCTCGAATATGAAACGAAAGGAGAAAAAATGAACACGAAAGAAGAGCTCCACATTTATATGAACTCTTAAGCCGATAAAGACATCCTTAATAAAATGAAAATACAACAACTAAATCCTATATATGAAAAAATAAGAGAAATTAGAAACAATAGACAACGGATATAAAATAGAACCAACCTAACCCGATAAGCTTGAATGAAAAGTTTCTACAGCTGTTTATTTTCATATGTTAAGATTTAATTATTTATTTTGGCTAATAATGTTTAGGTTATTTTACTTGTACACTGTGAACAAGACCTAAGTGTCGAAACACGTGTCAGTAATACAAAATGTTTCAAAAAAGAGGGTACTCTGGTTATTGTTTTTATTTAATTTATATATATATATATATATATATATACAATTTTGAACGACCCCCCAAAACGTGTTCAGGGGGTCATGTTAGGAACTTCTATGGTGGTCCCGGGCTTAAGTTTCACAGTGCGGGTCATGCTAATAGTTCACTTTCCAAAGGAAATTCACTAACAAGGTAATAAAGTAACAACTACCCATTGGGGTTGGGTTCAAGTTAGAACTAGTCTGTTGTTGTTTGGTGTGTATTGTAATAAAACACTATGCCTAAAACACAATTGAAATCATCAACTAATGTTATAAAAATGACATACAAGTACTAATCCTCCATCTAACTTAAAGTAATTTGTATTTGCCTACACATATACGAATAAACCTTTTTTATTATAAATAATAATGTTATGCAGACTAAGCAAGTATTGTAAAATGTATGTATAATAGAACCCTTTATGTCAAAAGTACAAATGTTTATCTAATAAAGATTCCATGTATGAAATTAATAACTTAAGTGTTATAGTGATTTTACAATTACACAAACATCTATATTATGCGAGAATATCGCATATATTTAACGTTCTGAAATTAATTCATATGAAAAAGAATATATCATAGTTTATTAAGAGTCATAAAGTATACGGCAATTGCGCTTTAAAAACTATTGAAATTACTTGATAATCAAATTTACATTTACGAATACAAAATTATAACATGAAATTTCACAATATTATTAAGTACACAACTTAGCATAAATTAAATTTCTAATATATAAATTTAAGAATAAAAATCAACGCTAAGTTGACTAGTTATTTTCCATAACAATGAATGGTTGACTTAGATGTAAGATGTGGGCAAGAGGCGCTTAGTAAAAAGTGCAGATCAAAGTCTAAGCCACAACTTAAACATCTGCTAAGTGTAATTAACTTACAATAATTCAGCCAACCCCAAGCGGGTCTAGCTGCATTGATCTTTTAACTAACCTAATTCTGGTTTGCGACGTATTAAAGATCTTTGCTCAGTCAGTGATTGATTTACCATGCTAGTGCTATAGATATTGACGATTTTACGGCGTTGGTAAATCTTTGGTAAAACCCTTATTAACTCGTGTTAAATTAATCGTGTAAACGTTCAGATTATATTTTTAAAGACACTCAGGTAAGTTATACCATACTTAACAATAAACAACATCAAAATAAGGTATGGTTCTGCAACACTACTACCTCGGTAACATTGACTGCTAAAGCATCCTAATAAAGCTCAATGGTTTTATATATACAGTTGATCAAGTGACAGTTCCAGCAACCAGGTTACTCACGTAGTGGGAGGTCACGTTTGTCCAATCAAGTGCAGGTGGTGGCTTTGTAGTTATTACGTGACGTCACGTAGGCGATGCTAGCTCCCGTGGTTTCCTCATTATCCCTTTTTATCAAAATGTGCAAGTTGTAATGTGGTGTGTTTCACTTAGAAACCATCCACATACATTTTCAGTGCTTTCAAATGAGATTTTAATGGATGGAAAATACTAAACCATGTCTTATTCTATCATTTTGACGAATTGCCTCGGTTAGTTTGTTTTAAGTGATTCGGACGTTTTGTATATGTAATAGAGCTTATGGTTGCTGAGGGTAAACATCTTCAGGAAATAAACCACTCACAGTCGTTTAGGGTAAATGTGTCACCTGACTAAATTCTAATGATATCGGTAATTTGGGACCATCTATTTTACTGACAGTAAAATATATATCATATATTTATTTACAGTAAATGTAACAATATATATTTTCATGTAAATAGTAGATCTAAAACAGTTTTACCTCTACTAAATAGTAGGTCTACAGTTATATCTCTACTATACAGTAATACATTATTTTGTGTGAACTGTTATATGAATTTTAAATGGTTTATACGTAAACTATACAATTGGTGTGTCTATGCTTTTGTGGTATTTTCCCACTCCACTGTAAACTATATAATTTTATATTCTTTTTAACATTATTTTAACGATTCACACAACATATATACTCATCATTAGTAACAACTAACTCTAGCAAATTAAAACATGATACGTTTCTACACACGTCGTATATTTATATATTTCTTTAATTGTTCCATACAATCCTTGTAGACAATTTCTTGAAGGGAAACTACAAGAGTAGATAATATACTATAGCATGGATAACATACCGTCACTCACTCGTAACTCATGTTTATATCATTGCATCGGAACGTGGCAGTTGACGTTTGTGTTTAGATAAACCTAATGCAACTATTTCGCTGGTTGAACATTAAGTACGTTAATTACATTTACGAGGTTTTCAACCGGTCTGAGCATGTTTTTCTTTAAACATTGTTACTTCTTTTTTATAACCATAAAGTCATAGTCTCACTTGATAAAAGAAAACAACATGAAGTTTAGGGTTATTGCCGATAATTATACTCCATTCGTTCCTTTGAATGCCAGAATAAAAAAGTAAAACTATTAAACTAAGGGGAAATATATCCTGGCCCTTTATCCTAGATTACCAGAGTGGATAAACCAAACTAAGGACCTTAATGTGCTTGAAACAAAATGGCTACCCTTTATGGATACTGCAGCATATTTCAAAGAATCCTGAACGCTAGATAATAAATGTCTTTAGGACTACAGAAACTGCTTAAACGTTACCTTGGTTTAGATATTCCCATTCCAGATAACAGTGAAACCATTTCAAGTGGAATATATGTCTAAATCATGCAAACAAATGTTTTGGACTGTTTTGTTACTATTCTGTAGCAATACCTTGGAATTTGTGACAATTTTGTATAACGTGATTTATACATAGTTTTTTATAACAACATTAACCCATATTTAAAAATATAACATGCATTTCTATATTAGTATATACATTGCGTAGCCTATTATAACCTTTTTTAAAACAATCTTAAGTTTTTATCGAATTTCCCCTATAGGGAAGAAGCTATTACCGTAGTCGGCATGGTGAGACCTAGGCCTGGGACCACGATAACTTTTCGTATTGAAGTTCCCAGACCCCAAAAACACCATTCGTTCGAAACTGTATATATATATATATATATATATATATATATATATATATATATATATATATATATATATATATATGTGTATGTGTGTTTGTGTGTGTGTGTGTGTGTGTGTGTGTGTGTGTGTGTGTGTGTGTGTGTGTGTGTGTGTGTGTGTCCGTAAGAAAGATAACTCTCGTAAAAATGATTCGATTTTGATGAAACTTGGTATAAACTTGTAAAGCAACACTTATGACTTAAGTTCGAAAATCAGCCAGATCGCTGTATCCGAAGGGGTATTTTAGAGGTAACCCCGAATGGTTTTTTGAATTTTAAACATCTAATTTTTGAAAATGGTCAAATTTTAGTTTTCACTATTCGATTCAGCTTAAAAAACAACAATTTTGTATTTCGATCATTCCTCTGCGTCAATTGGTTACCGAGATATTGAAAGTGATAAACACAGTACGTTGTCTAATGTTATTCTTATGGAGGAAAAGACAATTTTCATATCTCGCTTATTTATGAACGTGTACTGCCAAAACATGGTATACAGCTTCATCTCGTTGTGGTCTATTGATATTTGCTCAACAAATATTTGTTTGCCAAATTTTCCCTTAGCAGCAAACCTGCGTACTCAGCACGCATGTTATTCTTACGGAGAATAATTAAATGCTCTGTATCCCTTAATTATGAACATAAATTAATACAAACTGGTATACGACTTCACCTAGTTGAGCTATATTTATATTAGTGGAAAAACTCATTTTCTGTGTTCCTTGTTGCAGCAAACTTGCGTACTAAGCCCCAATGTTATTCTTATGGAAAATAATTAAAATTGTATATATCGCTTATTTGTGAATATATTTTTATGAAACTTGGTAAGTGGCTTTATGTAGTATTAGGACGTTTATATATCCATTGTAAATTCGCTGGGTATGCAGGTTTGCTGCGACGGGGATATTTTTTATGAAAAGAATCACCCAGAATCTTTTTGTTTGAAATTGATGTTGAGTTGATATTGATACGAAATCATTTCAGACATTTTACAACACTGAAATAAGAATCATTGTCTCTTCGCATCCAGTGACAGAAGATTTCCGCAATACCTTCTTATTAAGAATTGTTATTATTTAATCTCGATGAAGCAATACTGAGATAAACATTATATTCATGAGCATTCTTGGAACTGAGACAATTTGTTGATAGCACTTCTTAGAATGCCAAATATTTCCGTATCCTAAACCTGGAGGAGATCCAACAGGATTATTTGTAATGATAGTTTTACCTACAGTACAATAACTGAAATTTACTAGCTTAAATTATAGCTTTGAATTAAACTAAGTTGTAACTATTTACAAGAGAAAAAACTCAAAGAAGCATCAAAGAAAAAGGCAAAAAGTTCTCCAGATTATAAGTCCAATACATGAGATCGTTATAGTCTACTAACCCTTGGCTCTTACGTTAGATAAATAACAACGTAGGATAGTTGTAAGGTAAATGACAAAGTAAAATTGAAATCAATCTTTTTGTTCACCAATCCTCTTTCTTTAAAAGTTTACTTTCTTTGGATAACACATTAATTATTTTGTTTATTTGCATGAACCAGTTAGTTGCAATTTAAACTAAATAAAAATGTGTGTTAATGGATTGTTGGGTTAATACAACATTTTAAACTATATTCATATAATTTTGGTGATATATTCGACCACCCAAAAGCTCACATAAGATTGATCTCATAAGTTTTTTAAAATTAATTTTGTGAGAAGATAATATATTAAAGTGTATTGATAGTGGGGTGTCACAGTATCTTACCTTTTGTTTACCAACGTGTCTGATCCATTTAAAATAAAATACGAAATAAAACAAAAAACTGTATTTCTAAATATAATGTGTAGTTAATTGTTACAATCGTATGTTTGGCTGTCAAACATGTCATAAGATGTGTATAAAAGGATGTCTGTCATTATTAATTGCTAGTTTTGTATGTGAAGTACGGAGTTCGTTCCAAAAGTTTCAAAGGTCGTTAGTTTGAAACCTGACAACTGCTTCCTGTGGTTGTTCTTTTATATCCACTGAACACACGTGGGTGGGGTTTAGACTTAATGCTAAATACCCTCAGTTAATCTATCTAAAATAAAAATAGATAACATAAATAAAGCCCTCCAATGGGATTTATATTTAAAATCAAACAATTATTACGCATTTTGAAGCGGCTAATGAACCATTATAGATCAAAACATAAATAATACACGATTTGTTAAATAAAAGTCAATTTGGATTTCTCGAAGGTAAACTTTTTTCATATTTATCTTTAACCAGCAAATTTGAATGACAGCATAACTTATAAAAAAAAACAAATATTCAATATATAACATCTAAGTGCAAACTAAATTAGTTCAGAGATATTTTTACTTTTAACCAATAAAGTGGTTCCGTATAATAATGTTAATATAAAGTTATTACTATATAATTAAAGGAGTGATTGGGCATTTGTAAATTTGCATTTTTTTCTTATTTTGGATTTCTTTAAAAATGAAATCTGATAATTCAACCTTTATTTAAAATTATTCAATGTATATTTAATGTTCTAGTGGTATGTATATTAGGTATTTTTTAATGTTTTATGCAGGTTATTACAATTATGTATTATAATAATTACATTTATAGATATTTGAAATTGCATATATACTATAATTTAAAATAGGGAGTCAACAATTAACTGCAGAAAACTTTACATTTTTACAAATAAAGTAACGTCAATTTTGTTGACTACTAAATACATTAATTTGCTTACAATAATCCCTAACACATGCGTAATTAAAGGTAAAACCAATATAAAACGAATCGCAGGGAAGAATTCAAATAATGATTAAAACCATTACGTTAAAGAACAAATGGCTATTAAAGACAAACTGAAGATTACAAACGATGCCAAACTCAGACTTCTGCAAAGTTTAATTAACTTATGGTAGTTAGAGGCTCCAAAGGCAGAGTCTGCTTGCATTGATTGTCGGAATAATTAAAATTGAATATTGAATATTTGGAAATGGTTATAATTTTGGTTTTTCTTCTATACTTCACATCAATTTTAAATACATCGCATCGTATCGATGAGAAAATTGAGTATATAAGATTTATAATGTGTGAAGATATTCAATATTTTCTTTTGTTAGTGCAGTTTAGGCCTACGTATCATAAAATGCAATTGCATATATTATCTGACTATAGCGGTTGGTTATTTTAACTATTTTCGACTTCTTTGTTTTTTCTCATTCATACTCGGGAATGCTGGGTTGATTCGGTTACAGGCAAAGCTATTTTATAAGATTTTATATATTTAAGGAAAACATTAATAAATTAGTAAACAATTGTTTTGTGTCACCCTTTAAAGCGCATAATAAATGTGAATAAAAAACAAGTTTACTAACAATTTTAAAAATGTTTATTGAGTCTTAAAAACCACTAGACTGTTGGACAACATACTATTTTTTTTGCACTTATATTTAGCTATGAAAATTATTAGATATGTGTAGTATTTTGAGACGGATAGACAAAAAAGGAAAATATAAAAATAACAATCGGATCTTGGTAAAATATATTAAGAATAGTAATCACAATAGTATTTACAAATATTTGTAAATATGTAAAAGGCTTCAATAATACAAACTATTATTCTTCCTCATAAAATAAGGCATAAAGATGAAAAGACCTTTTCTCAAAAGATAATTTTATTCAAATACTAATTTCGTTTTTAGCTAAGTAAGAATAGCAAATATATTGTAACAATATTCATACAAGAAATGTTAAATAGTCAATAAATTACCGATAAATTCCTGTACTACGATACGTTATGTATATCATTAAATATAAGAGTAAAATAGTAACTACATGAAACTAAGATTAAGAAATTTGGTATCTAACATAGGTTACATATGCACAAAATATTATTTACTATCTTATAATTATAAACAAACATTTTCTCAAAAACTCTAAATTACCTAATTGCACACAATATTGATCATAGTTTCTATTTAGGTTTACAATGAATTAAAAATATATATGTTTTATTATTTAACATGAATTAGGTTGTAATTAACTACAAATGAATTATTTGAAGCATAACAAATATTCATATTAAACATTTTTACTGCCGCTATGAAAGTATTAGTTAACTTTGATGTAAGCTGGTTGGAGGCTCTTAGTTCAGAGTGGAGATCAAAGCATAAACCACATTGAGGACCTCTATCAAGTTTAATTAACTTATAATAAATCATATAACCACAGTCGGGGTATGGTCACATTGATCTCTTAATATAATATAATTTTGTCTTATGTCAATAATGAAATGTCCTGTATGATAGTGTGCTATCTGTCAAAGGTGTAATGGTGTTAGCCACCAACAAGAGACAGACAACAAGGGACAAGGGACAGAAACTTGGGAAGGTTTGTGTAAGTATTAAACATGAAGATCGTAGGCTATTAATACTTTTGTAAATATGATCGGGATATTTAAGCTATATTATTTACCATACTAAAAAATACAAGCAGAAACGTTTCTATACAAAATAATAGTCTACAACAGTGATATTCAAGAAACAAACCAAGAAACTAATGCAAGGTACAAATACGATCATAATCTTGACACTAAATTACATTTTACAACAAATTTAATGATTAGGTAATTTTAACTGCACAATCAATCATATCCTCAGTTATATAATATGTGAGTAATAATATAAGAAAAAGGATTCGTTCCTTATATTTTCAACCTAAAAAACATATGAAGGAAAAGTTCATAAGAAGAATAATACTTTTGTACAACGGAGTTTTGCATGACAATAAAGGTATTTAGAGAAATCACAACAGGCTTCTTTGACATTGTAACCATTGATTTATGTATATTTTTATTCACGTACGCCCAGTTTTGAGCAGTTAGCAGTTGTGTAGCTATCGCGTGACGTCACGAATACCGTGATACATAATTGTTGTTTGTTTCCTTATAAATAAAACAATTAAATAACAATGTTGGGTTAGCCTCGGGCCTAAATGCGATTGATTAATTTATTTTCCCTATATCACTCTTAAACTTTAAGTTTGAAAAAATACTTTGATATATCAATTTAAAAATGGTTCGATGTTTTAATTGTGCCTTTGTAAAACAATGAACTAATTTTTGTTTTTAAACGTTATATCACGAGATTTGATACGTTATTTTTTTCTATTTTAACTAGGTCCATCCACAATACAATTTTACAACAATAAATTTACAAGTTATTATACAAAAATTCACTATACAAGTTTTATTGGTAACAGAATATTTATTTAGATTGATCACAAATGTAGATTATGAAATGGTTTGTAAACATCCCTAATGTATTAGTTTTTGAGCTTTGTAGCTTTGAAGCGGAAGGTTTAATTTATATGTAAGACACAAACTACTTCTTTTAAAGTATTTACTCGTATATATTATAAATGAAACTTATTTTATATTTCTTTGCTCATTAAGTATCTAGGTAAAAGCAATTTAGAAAATAATTCAAACATAAGTACATTCTTGCAAATTTTTCATGAAAATGTAAAAAATATAACTATTTTTAAATCTTATAAGACGCATGTTGAGCTGGAAACGACGTGAGTAGATAACTGACGTGGCAATGGATAACGGGTTGTCACTCAGTCATAACTCATGTCATATCATGGCGTCGGGTATGTGGCAGTTGAAGTTCGCACGTTTGGATAATAAACCTAATGCAGAACCTTACTAATTTCGCTAGTTAAGAAGAATTTAATACAATACACATTTAATACAATACACACTAACATGACTTATTTTTAACTACCTTTCTCGAATATGTTGAGATTTTTATTGAGTTAACTTTGTATTGAGTTGCATTGCTTTCAAAATTATTATTTCAGGCATTCTCTGAACAGGCCAATATTGGGTGATGTAAAACTGGAGTACTTGCTCTGAAGCCTGAGTAAGGGATGGGAATGATTCAAATAAGTTACCAACCTGTAATAACAAATAAATAAACTCTCAGGTAGTATGTGTAAGATTGTTAACCCCTTTTTGGTTAAGTTTCCTTATAAATGTTAATCTTGCATTTTGGGAACTGTTCTTGGATTTTTACAAATTTTGCCACGAGTAAATCCAATACACACATATGCATATCCAGTATATTTCACCAATTATAGCACTAATATTGCACTGACATTTTGCAATATTCATAATCAATGCACAAATTTATAAATTAGATTATCCTAACTGTGCCTAGTCGATATGATTTAAATTAAGCCATCCCGTGTGTATACGTTTTTTCCTTCTTTTGAGAAGATAAAATATTCTAGCCTGTTGCTTTTCTTATTATATTGTATGTTTAATTTTACTAACTCATCTTATATGCTGATAAAAATACTGTTTACCAAAGTTATTCAAGAAAAGAGGGTTATTACGTCTTAATTTTCTTATTTTAATAGTGTTATTCTTAAAAAAACCGTTATGATTGGTCACCAATCATAACTCCTAGCAAGATGCTTTAATTAAAAGATGGAACTATGGCCTTCATAAAATTTCTAGATTATTCCTGATCTCAGAGTTATGATAGATAAATGAAAACTCGGTTTTCTCAGGGGAAGCAATCATGCAATACTTAAAACTCTTACCGAGATTACCTAAATTATCCCATGAATGTGCAAAAACAGCTGATAAAATGACAGCCCCAGAGGTTAGTCTAGGTTAGTCACGTAGTGGGAGATCACGTTTGTCCAATCATGTGCAGGTGGCCGCTCTGTAGTTATTATGTGACGTCAGGTACACAGTGTAGCTTTTGCGGCTTGTAGAATTTATCATAGTTTCTTTATTTTGTATACTACTATAAAATACACAATTTTAAAATTTGCTCATAAGAAAGCAAATTAAAAATTAAATTCTTCATAGGACACTGGATGGGTAAATATTTTAAAAATACCATTTACATTTTAATATCGAATAATGGTACAATAAGCTCAAAAAATTAATAAAATAACCGTGTAATTGTTAAAGGTATTATAACAAACCTTAGTTTAGTAAATATTTGTTTAATATTTGATAAATCTTTGTTTATTCTTAATTTGTTAAATATTTGTTAATACGATATACCTTTAAGGTAATTATTTTTTTTTTCGAATAATCCATAATGTTTTCCGACGTAAATTAGGTTTAAATTGATAATGTACCATTACAAAACGATTTTATGATTTTATGTATCTTTATGTATTAAGATACATAGTATTTAATTTGCAAGTTGGATCTTGTAAATACTAATTCATTTTTGTATATATATTTTTTTTGCAAAAGAATCAGTAAGCTTTTAAGGGCAAGTTTAACTATCTAAGAAACTATAATATATCTCATAATAATTTGCAAAACTAAATATATATTATTATATTTATAATGAGCTGTCCTTATTCATCCTGTTTACTACATATCCAAGGAAAAAATTTGAAAATGGTTTGATAGTAATTTTAAAAACGTAGGAAATATATTTGTTTATAAAACAAGTTAATAAAAAAGCCTGGAGACTATAGTTCAGAGTAGATACCAGACTCGGGAATGGATAACACGCTGTATGGATAACTCAACCATAACTCATGTTCATATCATTGCATCAGCTTCGTGGCAGTTGACGTCAGCGTTTAGGTAAACCCAATAAAGAACCTTATTCATTTCACTGGTTAAAAAATAACGAATAAAATTATACTTATTGATTTATTTTTATTTTAACCACCTTAACTAAAACCGCAAATAGTTTAACTGAAATAGACATTCATTAATTCTAGTTTTATTTAATTATCTTACCAAATTCTCAACCTTTGCAATAAGTGAAGCCGGTGAAGTTTTTTGGACCCTAGGCCTAGTCTGGCAAGTGATAAGACAGTCTTAGCGAGGTAAATTTCACAATAAAACCAACCATTAAGGTAATAGTTATATATTCGGTCATGTATCAAAAGGCACACTCAATTAATAACATAACACTTCATTACACATTCTTTTAGTTCAGTAAACTAGTATTTTATGTCTTAATTGGAAGTACAATTTAGAAAAAAAACTAAACATACACTTTCATTATTGTTTAGTTTTGTTAGAAAATTGTACTTAATATGTTTGCTTATAATTTGATCTCATTAGCAGTTTCCCCTGCTTCTGGTTTTGCCTGCGATCACTAAACAGCAATAGCATGACAAATGTAAACTGACTAAGAGTCGCGTCGTATTCCAAGGCAGCTAATTTAAAGACGCTCCATGTATTTCTGGTGATCGTTCGCCTTCGCTGCTCAGCCTTTACAGCAATAGCTCACCTGCGAGCTTCAGCTTCCTCAGCAGTTTCTGTGGATCACTGCTCTGCCATAGTGTCATTTCAGTTGCTCTAAACTGGCCTGCCGTAGAGCGTGTTATTGAAGCCTTATAATTTCCATTTGTCATGAAGTTTTCTTATATATCCGCTATATTAAACCGGACGTTTTTGAACTTTGAGTCAAATTTGATGTACGTTTCCCTGGCATCCTTTGTGGTTAAACGTTAAGCAAAAGCGTACCAAAATATAAACAAATAAATAAACAAAACATCTTTTTGACAATATCAAATGCAGAACACCAGTTTTAGTTATCATCTTATCCAGTAAATGTTAGTACTCATTTAGATTAACATGAAAAGTTTAGAGGACACTGGGGCAAAGCCCTAAATAAATTTTAAAACATGAATAGTCATATATGTTACTTTAGGATATTAGATATCTTCCTACCAAATATCAGATCAATTTTTTTCAGTAGCTCGGGAATGATTGAGCCACGAACAAACAAATAAACTTTCAGCTTTATAATATTAGTATCGTTCCTTATTCTTACAGTCAATACTGTACACTTCCGTTACAGAGTAATACACGTTATAAGAATAAATATTAATACACCATTACATATTTTTGCCAAATATAGCCTTACATAAGACAAACAATACTTATAATAAAATAATGAATTGTTTTCAATAAAATTATTTTTTTTAAGTATATTATTTTAGTATACACAATAAAGTCAATATAGTAGTTAAATATTCCCAATGATCTCTTAACAAACGACTATGTAATGCAGCTTCATATAATTTAACTGCTTTTGAATGTGTATAAAACGTTGTCTTTTCCACCAGTTTTAATTTCTTGAGCTTGCAACTCAAGATTGACTGTCACATCGCTGCCTAGTTGTGTGCCCTGTAATTAGCAAGTTGATGTAGCTTTAACACCAGAGCGTGGCCCTGCACATCAATGAGGTTATTGTTATCAGTGTTCGTGTTTAATTTGTACCACGTAATTAGCAGCCGCGAGGTTCAATATTACATGAACAAATTGTATTTGTGGCTAGACAAATTTAATTTAAACAAACAGTCCTGATAGTTATAAAGGTTGATAAATAAATAAACTTTAACCATACGCAAAACTAGTTTTAATATACTCTCAAAAAAGAATGAATTTTTAAAATGTGCCAAAAACGTCCACTTTAATGTTTAGGTTTTGAATTGAAACACAGCAATGGAAAGCAAATGACGTACAACAGTATATAAAATGGCAAGTTAAAAACTATTGTGCATGAACGAATTTAAGAGTTATGCGTCGTAACTAGTTCAATTCGTCGTATGTTTTCATTGAAAACACGATGTGGCTTTAAGTTTACACAGGTTTCCGTTCATTGTACACACTAATAGTCTTTCAAATAAAAACATATTAAAAAAATATTTTAACAAATGCACTAATGAAATCTCCTTGGCCAATTAAGAATAGAAAACAAAATTAAAAACTTATTAATAAACTTACATAATATGTAAGTTAAATTATAGTGTTGATGTCTTTGCTAATGAAAAATTATTGTTTATTTTAGAGTTTATGATATTAACACTGACTCATGCACATGCTTATTATATGTGGGTAGACAATATTAAAGTAATAACTTGATTTAATTGTATTAACACATTTTTTGTTTGTTTTAAATTAGTATTTAAATTCAAAACTACTGATTGTAATAAGCATTTTCCTGAACATTAAATCATTATATACACTAACTAATCTACCATCAACTGCTTACGCCCCTTTTACAACATCTCCATGAACTACTTCATTCTTAAAAACTTAATTAAGTTCGTTAAATTAAATACAGATTATATACAGATTACCATTTTGAGTTTTATTGCGTTTTTTAAAGATGCTGCTAAAAAGATAAATAAATTATTGCTATATAATTTAACGATATAAGATCATAAAACTAATCTATAAAGCTTTTTTTTATAATTCAAAGTTCGTTGGTATTCAGCTTTTCATTCGAAAATAATATAAATGCCCAATTTAAGTTACCATAATAAAGGACCGCCACCAATTATATAAAAGGGAATATATTATATTTAAAATATACAATTTAACCGCATTATAAAGGCATTAAGGCTTTATACCGCCTTTTCATGCTTTAGGACATATAACTTCAGATGTCGTGGATGTGTTTTAATAATAATCTCAATAAAGATAAAATTAGTTATTTAGGTACCGAAGGAAATTTAACAACTACCTGCAGATATGATTTTTAGAGTTCCTACAAGATTGAAGATTTATAACCTAAAATCTGTATTAAATAGTAAAAGTTATGAATTATTCGTGATATAAAAATGTATCACACACAACAATTCATATTACTAACTCGAAAAAAACACAGGTTGCAGGTCAATTTGAGTGTGAAAGAGGTTACAGTCGCTGGAGTTTTTTATCTTGTAATCAATAGTTAGATTTAAACATTCGATTTCGGCCAAAACAAATTTACATTTTTATTGGTCAGTTTGAAGTTTGTGATAGGTCATTATCAATCCAGATGATCTATATTGTTTATCTGTCTGATATGATATATCTTTTTTGAAAGGAAGATAAGTTAGTTTTCCCTTTACTCACATTAACTATCGCATAAATAATTTAGAATAGGTTGATTAACCACTATTCTGAACCGTAACAAATCATTATAGGCCTACTAAAATTAGTTATAATAATGCAACTTTTATAAATAGTACATATATGGTTGAAGAAGTTATTAAATAATATTAACGGTTTGTTTGATTAAGGGAAAACTATAATCATACTTACATTATTGTTTTTATGTAATTAAAATCATCATTAAAATTGTGTTTATTTATTTTTTGAAAAAAGTACATGCACAAAATATTGGACAATAAACAATCATATTCCCATGATAGCTACAGGTATTAAACCCTAAATAGCTATCTTAACTATTATTAAATCAAGCATTCAAACTAAACTAACAAGCTAAATGCATCATATCAGTTGATATAGCTTAAAATAACTATACTAATTTATGTTGCAATAATATATTAAAATTGCCACATCAAAGAGAATTTGCGTTAAACAACAGTTTACAATGCTTGGTGGATAAACTTAAAGTTTATCCAAAATTATCAAAATAAAAACTATTACAATTATAATGCCTTCACATTCTTATAAATGGAACATTGAAGTTGCTTGAAGTATGACAAAATGGGACCTCAAAAACTTATGGCATTCTTAAAATACGATGGGAAACATGCAAACTTGTATTTTCAAACAAATATTGAGAATCTATTTAATTAATAATTATTTCAAACCAAAAGTATTAATTAAATTGGTTAATACAAAAATAAATTAAGACAATCAATGAAGTCAGTGAAACAGTTTGTTTTAAACAGGTTTTATAATAAATTATCCTGTTAGCGAATTTCCCCTATAGGGAAGAAGCTATTACCGTAGTCGGCATGGTAAGACCTAGGCCCGGGACCATGATAACTTTTCGTTTTGAGGTCCCCAGACCCCAAAAACACCATTCATTCAAAACTGTATATATATATATATATATCTATCTATATATATATATATATATATATATATATATATATATATGTGTGTGTCCGTGGGTGCAATAACTCTCGTAAAAAAGGTCCGATTTTGATGAAATTTGGTATAAACGTGTAAAGCGACATTTATGACTTTAAGTTCGAAAACCAGCTATATCGCTCTATTGAAAGGGGTATTTTGGGGGGGTTTGTACCCCAAAAATGGGTTTTTTGAACTTTTTACACATAATTTTTGAAATAATCAAATTTTAATTTTCACTATTGGATTCAGCTTCAAAAAACACACAATTTGGTATTTTGATCATTCCTCTACGTCAATTGGTTACCGAGATATTGAAAGTGCTAAACACAGTACGTTGTCTAATGCTATTCTTATGGAGAATAAGAAAATACAGTAATTATATTTTGCTTCTTTATGAACTTATACGGACGAAACTTGGTATACGGCTTTATCTGGTTGTGGTCGATTGATATTTGCTCAAAAAACAATTTTTTTGCTAAAGGTACCCGTAGCAGCAAACCTGCGTACTCATCCCCCATTTTATTCTTATGGAGATTAATGAAAATGGGATATATCGCTTATTTATGAATGTATATTAATGAAACTAGGTATGTGGCTTCACCAGGTTGAGTTATATTGATATTTGCATAAAAACCCATTATTTAGTGTTACTTGTTGCAGAAAACCTGCGTACTCATCCCAAATGTTATTCTTATGGAGAATAATTAAAATTGTATATATTGCTTATTTGTGAATATATGTTTATGAAACTTGGTATGCGGCTTTATGTGGTATTAAGACATATATTATGCATTGGAAATTCGCTGAGTACGCAGGTTTGCTGCGGCGGGGGTATTACTATTTTTACTACAGTCGTTTTGTGCGTTATTAAATTATAGCTATTATAAATGTTGATAATCATATAAACACGATTTACTTTGCTTTGGTATTTTCCTAAATCTCTGAAAAATCAAAGATGTTTTAATATTATTGATACTAATCAATTGAAAAGTCTGTTTTGATGCGAGTTCCAATGCGTAGTAATTACATAGAATGTAATAGCGATTTTTATGTAAAAAATCATATTAGTATTTATGATTAGTACATGCATTAGTATTAGTATATTAGTATTAGTGTATTAGTATTTTTGTCTTTTTGTATTAGTATATTGGTTTTCAATTTACGATGTATTAACAACTATGCTATAAGTTTTTTGTGTTGGCTCTAATTTGAATAACTATTATAATACTTAACCAACAAAATAACTTTGCTTAGTACAATACTTCTAAGTTTACTCAAAATTTATTTTGAGCGAATTAACTATAATTCTAAATTGGTATCTTATTTTATAATTTTATCTATTCCTGTAGTAATAACTTAATGTTCC
The DNA here is from genome assembly GCA_963675035.1 of Allygus modestus. NCBI lineage: Eukaryota > Metazoa > Arthropoda > Insecta > Hemiptera > Cicadellidae > Allygus > Allygus modestus. The sequence continues at coordinate 428,843,960 of OY776112.1, read as the reverse complement.
CAAAATAAAAAGACTTTTTTGTGACGTTTGTTGGTCTGTATGTATGTCAATCATTTAAAATGTTTACATACCTAAATTACACTCCTTTATCCTTTTCTATAAATTGTAGCCCTCCATCCCCTCAGTTGTTTAAAACAAATTATATTTTGAATATCCTACAATGAAGGGTCAAAATAATCTACAAACCCCTGCATAAAATGTATATTTCTTAAGATCTTGTTTATGTTACTTATTTAAAACATCGCTGTTTACAGTACCTGAGTTTCCAGATTAGTTAGAATGACTCACATGCCAGGAAATCTCTGTACTGTAAGATAAGCGGCTTCGATGATTTCAAAACGATTTTCTTGCTACCTTTTACTGATTCTGTTTCTAATTAGTTTTAACTGTCAGTCAAACAAATTATGAAATTATCACCTAATTTTAATTAATTACTATTTTAACTTTATTTAATTACTGCTATAACTGTTTGCGGGAAAATACAATATCGATTGGCGGAAACCAAATTACGTTTTGCAACGATATCTTAACGGTTGTTTAATCCTACATATTACATTAAAAAACTTTTGTAAAAATTAAATACAGCGACCCTGACCGTTCTACTGGGTCGATTTGCATACCTAGTTATGTTTTTTTAATGACAGGTAATTATGCCTAGATATGTCATCAACCATCCAAACTAACATATCGTCAATGGGATTTCCCCCCGTGGCCTTTAATGTTCCCATGTTAATCTTATGGAGGAAGTTTGTATACATCAGATGAGTACTTAAAACATATGTTCATTAAGTAAGAGGGTTCATTTGGTTTGCCAAAGAATAATCATCAAAAAATACAACTCCATCCTTTTTTCCTATCTACAGGTGTTTATATTTTCTTATTATAATCTTTCTTATATATAAAAAATTTCCAAAACTAAAGACAGCGACCCTGACCGTTCTACTGGACCGATTTATTTGATATATGTCTCATTTTGTTGTAAATACCTTTAGATGTGTCATCAGACATTGAAAAAAGATTTTGTTCACTTGGCTTTTCGTTACGCTTATTTTATTGTTTTTGCAATTTTTTTAGAAAGAGAACAAAAACAATCATTCTGGCCGATTTATCCAACCGATTTTACTCCCCATGACTCATTTTGTTAAGAAATATGTTTAAATTCATTTTAAGGCAATTATGGGTAACTTCTTTGGGGGTGACTTAGATATATACTTATTACAATGACCTAAGTACACAAGGGCCAAAAGTTTATGTCAGCGAGCCTGACCATACTAATGGACCGATTTAGCTTATATATGTCTTATTTTATTTGTGCCTCTATATATGTGTCATAAGACATAAAACAATAATATCTGATTTTCTCTTTTAGATTAAATTCTAAAACATTAGAAATACGATCATTATAATTTTTATTTTGTGTGTGTGTATTCAAATTATAAAAATTAACATAAGTTACTTCATAAAATTATATTTAAACAGCCTGTTAATTATTATCAGCTGATTATTACTTGTTTTAAAGGTTACTATGGCATACTTTTAAATATCAGCTGGTAATTTAGCCATACTAAAAAATATTTTATCCCAAAATCTTGAGATTTATTAAAAACTAATAAATTCAGAATGAAGTCCTCCTTATTAAGAGCAAAGCTAGCTAGCGGTGCTTTGCGCGGTACTTTAGTATTATACGGATGCCACTATTTTTGGAGGTTAAATTTTTACCGGCTACTAAGGATAACTACATAATTCGAAAAAAACGTACTTTTATTGACTTACTGTAAAAATTTTACATCATTCTGATGAGCGGTCTTTGTGTTGTGCCTCCCAAAAGGCAGCGATGTCCGCTAGGATCGTGTTGAATGCGTCGCCGCCTCTAGCAGCCACACCCGATCGCCACATGTACTGCGCCAAATAAACAGCGCGCTGCGGCAGTTATGTTAGGATGGGTTATCATAAAAATACGTACGGTTTCCTCTTTATTTCGAGGTAAATCCCACAACAAAAGAACGTCGCTAATTATGAAAACAAATGCAACGTAGTGCACGGCAATAAATCACTCATGACACTGACCAAGATACAGGCGGTGACAGGTGATGCGCGCGCTCCGGTCAACGACCTGACTTTGGCCTAATTGGAGGGGGTTTGGCGGCCGGAAGTATGACTCATCAGGTATCATTCGATTTGTAACGAAACAAGGAAAGTCCTAAAATCATTTTTATGATAACCCATCCTAACATAACTGCCGCAGCGTGCTGTATAAGGGTGGCATCCGTATAATACCAAAGTATCCTTTGCGCTGCATCGAGGTACTGTAGTGAACTATAAAAGATCGTTTTTAAAAGGTACCAACTGTGAATATATTTAGTATGTTTTAAACTCCCGGGGGGGGAGAAGAAATACGTCTTTATAATCTTACTAAAAAATAATTGTCCTCTTGACACCCCCAATGAATAAATTAGAGTTTCAAAATAGGCGGATGTGCCTATTGCATACCTATATCCTATGCATAATGCATATCCTGCAAACATGAAAGTGGTTTCATCCTAAAATGTTTAGAAGGAAAATAACTGAAGCGTTTTCTCTCTCATTTAAAAGTACGGAACAATATGCGAAGCTGTGAAGCTGTCGTGTCACTTGAGGTTACATACTTAGGTAAACCTAATCCCTTTTATGGGTAAACCAACGTAGGAGCTCCCACACTTTGAGTGTGTCAGCTTCCTTATACCCTTTATTTAAATAAGTCACAAGTTAATTATAAATTATAAAAAAACACCAACCCTCTTCTTGGTAATTTGTGATTTATGTTTTTTATAAAACACTGAATGAGGTTATAACTGTTTTAATTTAGTCGTAAAAAGATTTAAAACATAAAACGCAGGTATTGCAGGCAACTGTAGCCGGAGGTTAATCCGTTTGCAATCAACTGTTCAAATTACACGTTTGATTGGGTACAGTTCGTTATTACCAACGGAGAATTAGCCAACGTTTTATTGAAGTTGTCTTCATAAAAAGTTATCAAAATCAATTTTTAAAATTATTTACTGAACTAAGTAAATTTAATATAAAAAGTAATTGTTATGACATCTACACTCCCATATTTTAAAAATAGTGGTATGACATGATATCTTAGTATAATACGAACTATAAACAAATTTAATTTAGTTTGTTGGTTTTTATTTTGTACTACGGATTTTAAAAGAATATTTTTTTATAACACCACCACTCGTCCGTTGTGAATTCCACATAATTACAGTAAAAAATTGGTGAAATATACGTTAATTGTATTAGCAGAATGTATTTGTTTATATTTTAGTGTTACAACAGTTAATTCAAACCTGTGATTATGGAGTAAAGCTTTTGTTCCCACTAAATTTCAGCTTCTTTAGAAACTTTAACATTTAAGAAAACTTTAATTTACAAGTCAAATCTAAAAAGAAGAAATTAATGTCTTAGATGTTACAATTTCTAAAGAATACAAGAAACTCTCATTTAATATTTTTAGAAAACCCACAGCATCAGACACACTCATTCAATTTCATTTATATCATATTAGTAATAACAGAGCCGTATATTTTGTATTTGATTTAGTGTCTGAGCTGACACTATACTACTGAAACTGGCCTTATGTTGGGTGATAATGTGATTTAATTACAATTTTTTTAGGTTAAACATATATAACATTAATATGTTCATGCTATATTAGTGAATCAAATTGATAGTAATATGTTTATATGCAAAGGAATTTATTTGGTTTATTTGTCTAATTTTGGTTTTGAGCTGCTTTATATGTATATATGTGTATAATATACAAGCTAATAAGGTACATTTATAAAAGTTCTTTAATGAGAAAAGTTGAGGAGTGGCTTTGACATCTAGATAATGGGTTCTTTAACTGATAATGGGTTTAACCTAAATTAAATTACTTTATAATCTAATGTGTATAAGTAGTTTAAATTATTTGCCCAACAGTTTTATAGAAAACTATAAAAAGTATATTTACAGTTAACAGCCTTGTATCAAAATGTTATGGAACTCGTGATATAGGAAACTGTTCCTCAAACTGTAATTATATTCTTGATATTTATATTCAAGCAAATATTAATACTAAGAATCATTAGAAAGAGGAACGGGTTGAGGAACTATACAAAGATGATGTAAAAAGTACACAAACCTCTATTTTTTAATGAAAGCCAGACGCTGATTCATGAAATTAATTCAGCAAGTTTTAAAACATTTGGTTAGGCCAGAAAATATAAATTATGTTTATCATAATCTACGCTTACTTTTAAGATTTTGTTCATATTCCTTGTAGCCCAGCCACTGTTAGAAGTAGATAATAGCTGGGTACCCAAAACAAATGTCTTTTCTGGGCCGAAGTTTGATTCCCTAACTAATACCATTAAAAAAATACTACCTCGTTCCAGGATTATCAAAGACCTTTTATATTTAACTGTTTTGAATTACTGGTGAAGTTGTGTAAACAAACATGACACTCTTCAGATTGCTAGCTTACGAATATTAGCCTATAGCTCAAGTATATCCTACTTGTGGCGTATACAAATAATTATATTATAAGAGAAAACATATTAATATAAATCTTCCTAGTCACACTTATAATTATTTATTTAGTCATGTTATTAGAGCAATTGGTTTCGCTTGGTTTTATTCAATGCTAAAATAAAGTCATAAAGATTTACGTTATTATTTCGTTTATTTGTTAAATTGTTTACTCATAATTTTTTTACTTGAGACTATTGTACATATTTTCCTTTATTCGTTTTAAGTGCTTATAGTAAAATTAGCACATCCAATATACTTATAATTATTTGGAAAGCTTTAAAACATATTTTTAAACAAATATACGTTTTTAAACTAAGCATACATAAGGTACACTTTGGGTTTCCATAAGTCGTTGACGCAATATTTCTCGCAACCAGATATTAGGTTTGGTTGATAGTTTGCTGTCATGTAGTACTACATATTGTAAAACTACATATTGTAAAATTGTGATGGATTGTCAAATTGTGTTTTAACCCAGTAAACAGCTTTACGTTACATTTAAGTTACATTATACTGTATATTCTCGATGTGTGTTTCGTTCACTGTAAGCCAGATACACACATCCAGAAACAAACGCTTAACACACATAACCCTTCTTGTAAGGGTGGTTTTACCCTTTTCACAAATAATTCAACATTCCCGAATGATTATTTAATCATTTGTGTACATGATTTTATTATGTATATTTTTCTGTAGTAAAGAACATTTGGTCAATAAACTAAAAATAATTAGCGAATGACACTTAATAAAAACACAATAGAAAACTTTTTGGGAGTTGACAAGTTAAAATATCTATTTATACTTCACAAAAGAAAACTTTATTTTCAGGTTAAATGTGATGACACGATGATAATGATGATGATGATGATGACACGATGATGATGACACGATGATGATGACACGATGATGATGACACGATGATGATGAGACGATGATGAGGAGACCTTTTTAGTTTATAGTAATTATTTACAGGTTTTTATTTGCAATTTATTTATTTTTAAATAAATTTTTTCTGTTTTCCAATTGAAACTGTTTCCACACTTTTCCACGGTCTAAAATATTGTATTTTTATGTCACCGATAAGTGGATAATGATACGGTTCCTGGCAAGGTACTATAACAACTCGTCAGCTGCGACCTTTTTCAAGCCACAACCTTTCAGATGGTACAGAGGTTGATTTAATTTATCATATTTAACGATATGGCATTACTGCTTAAATAAATATTTCCAATAACTAAGCCTTTTGGAAGCAGTTCATCATTGTACCAACTAATATATAGCCATATATAATAACAGAATTTACAAACACATTTTATTTACAAGATGTAGTAGAACTTTAAAAATAATATGAACAGTCAAAACCGTTAATAAACCTAAATAGATTCAACTGCTGAAATATCACTGATAATTACTGGAGAACTGTATAAATGTGTTTTCCTTACGGTGGTATCAACATAAAATATCATATTATTGGATAAACATAAATTATGAAGTGTAATTAAATATTACCACGACATGTATGATTACCATGAAGTAAAACATAAATAATTAGTAGGTCAATATTGTAAGAATAGGTCAAATTATGAGCTCAGAGTTAAGTATTTAGTTAGGTCAATAGTATTTTAAGCTATTCGTTGAATATATTTATTTAAGACGTTTTAATCTATTTTGTTTCTTCTGTGGTGTAGCCATTTATTAGGAGCCAATTTACGTTAAAAAACAACCAAATACGTTTAGTTAGTCAGACATAAATTTTAAAAAAGTTCTGACGATTACCTATTTATATCTAAGATCCTTACATTGTTTACCATTTGCTTTTATTATTGTACTTTTTAACAATAAATATGAAATAAAAAGGGATTTTTTCCAATGTACAGCCTTAAAGCAACCAAAGTTGCATTAATTACTCACACTTCAACCCCCCCCCCCCAATAAAAATAAAAAATAAATGAATAAATAGCTATGAGCCGGTCTAAGGTTAACACGAGTTCAGTCACAAGTCATTAAGTGTGATAAGCTAAAGCGTAGATAACAGAATACGGATTGATGGCATGCTGACATCAAGCTGTAATTCATGTTTATGGCCGCTATTGAATGCACAGTTATCTGGGGGAAGCTTTACACTACTGTTTCGGTAAAATATTCACAGTATTTATTTAATTTAATGAAAATAAGATTGGACCTTCTTACTTAATTAACTATTTAAATTGCATTACATAATTTAAAGTAATAATGTTACGACTATTTACACTTTTTCACCAAAAGATTACTGAAAACATTTAACAAATGTATAAATTAGGTAAATATTTTCGGCTATTTATAAAATGTAAATTTGTTTCGGTTGTGGATAAGTAAAAACTTAACAACGAATAGTTGTTGTGTATATGTTTATGCAACTGTCTTTGATTATTTAACTTATATTAATATTTACATTTACGAACAATGACATAAAATAAAGAATCGGTCAGTATGCATGTGCTATGAGGGAGCGCTATCTTAGATTTGCCTCATCACCTTTCATCTTCGGATAGAATTCTTATTCATATTTATATTCATGCAAAACGTAGGGCACACTTAAATTAAAATTACTCCATTTAATTTAAATAGTTTATATCATGAATATTCTATATGCAAAATGCTTTACTTATATGTTTAGAAAACGTATAAACTTTGAAAAGGTAAAAACTACTAAGCTAACTATTCTAAATAATGCGAAAAGGAAAAAACTACTACCAATAACTATGCAAAATAATGCATAAATGGTAATGAATATATAACCAAAATATGAAACAAAAAATTCGAATTGGCTAACACTCGTATAAAATTTGCCTTAGAAAAACTAGATATTCTTTAGGTGCCAACGTACGAATTATGATTGCAGTTTTTGAAATGCGAACAACCATAAATAAAAGTTATTGTGAGTCATAGCATGAAATGTATTATAACAACGGCTGTTCAATCTGATGCTCATTATTGTGTACCTAGTATTTTATAACTATTTAGGTCAAACGTATCAGTTTATTGAAAACTCGTTATCTCTATTGTCAACAACACTTTAACATCAAGTATTAGAGGGAAAATTGACAATTATAATCAACTTTTTGCTCTATAAGCTGACTTTCATAACCTGTTCTTAGATTATGTTTATTTGAAAAGTGAAATAGTATTTTAATTATACTTTAGCAGCTACGTCAAACCTTGTAAAAATGCTTGATAATTCATTAACAGTTTGTCCTTAATTATTATCAAACATAATTAGAAATACATCGTATTTTGTGACGTAACGGTAGAGTTATACACCCTAATGGTAACTAATATGTACAATTTCAACATTTTAAGTACGTTTATGAAATATTGATGCATGGGCTTACCTCAAGTGCTTTAAAATATATTAAAATCGTCTAGCAATTTACTCAAATATATATTAATATATATTATATAGAACTCGTTAAAGCATACATTTGTTATATCTCATGTTATATTTTCTAAGGTTGACGTAATTACTTCTTATTAGACAAAACTTTTGCCTAAGTCACCAATATCAGCTCAGGTCCCATAAACACAAGTCGATAAAGTTTGATTACAATTGCATTATATCCTTTACTAACATAATAAAAATTTACCATTATCCTTACTTTAAATAACCGTTTACTCTTACTGGTGAAAATTGAGAAAAAACCATGATATTTTACTATAAAATAGAACACTATTGTATTTTATTGAAACAGTTATATACTAGCATTCGCGCTCCATAAGAAATCTGCAAATCAATATATCTTAAGGAAATGACTGGTTACTTGCAGAGCCACACAAACTACTTTTTTGCAAAAGATTTAGGAAATATCTATTGAGCTGCAGTGAAAAAGTAATTTGCTTTCTTTGATACAAGAGAATACCCTTAAACTAAGAGACAACGGAGAGTGTTTGGATAACTTAGCTTCTGAGAATAAATTTATACCTTTAGTTTATCCTTTCGCCTGGCCCTTGTTGGTTTTACCTTCTAAAGGCACACTATATTGAAGTAATTTGTTTTAATATAATTTATTTTTTCCTGACACAACAAATATTAAACTGATTAAACCATATTTAGTTTCAAAATTTATTTGGTTGAATGGGAACGTCTTATAATATAATTTTGAAACCCAACACCCTTGAATCGTTTTCAGTTTCAACTTGGTTGTGTCTGGCTATTTTTCTTAAATCTGATATTTAACTATTATTTCTGTTAAATTTGTGTATTGCTAGAAGACGTTTTATGATGGTTTTAGCCTCTGAATCCTAAACTATAATTTAGCCTATGTTATGATACAATTCTGTCTGAAGTTGATTAACTCCAGTTGTTTTGTACTCTTTGAGCCACTCTTCGGGTGGAGAAGGAGTCGTAACAGTACGCTCTGTGAAAAGTGCATTAAAAAAAAACATCGCCATATCAAACGTATTTGAAAGCAGTGTAAGTGCTTTGCTAACAACTTAAGAAAGTAAATATACAAAAATGAAATCATAGTGGGTTCAAATACAACAAACACATTCTACAATTTTCTCAAAGACTGGAGAGAAGAACAAACGAGAAAAATACATTCAGCGGTCTATAAATTAAAGGGTAAATTGTCCAAAACTATACACTATCTAATCTTGATGGTCCTTAAGACCAGATATAAAGAGCATCTGCTGGGGAAAAAACAAACTCCAAATCTGGATTTTTCAAATACCTCATGACTCAAACCGAAGTTACGATGAACTTTATAAATTATAAATTAAATAAAGTTCCTTAACACTATTGAGAATCGAATTTATTCAGCAAACCAATCGCAGTGGGATTGTAAGACTGAAATAGTAAAAGATGTTTGGGTAACCTGAAAGATTATTTTTAAAGTAAAAATGAACTATTATATTAATTATGTTTTAAACCTCTCTATTATAATATGAACATGGGTCTCCCATTCCTGGTTTTCCGTTTGTCTGTCTATATGAGTTTTCTCTTTTAAGTTCACATTTTAAAAGCTACAAAACCGAATTCAACCAAACTTAAGCCAACTGTTTAAGGTGACAGGTTCTATCAATACAAAAGTTATGGTGAAACTGTCTTTGAGGATTTAAAAATGACGGTCATTTAAAATTGTCTACCTTAAATGGCTCGAAGAACAGTCATAATACAAAATATTTACAAGAATAACGTATTTGAGGAAGTTTTATGAGGAATCTAACAATACTAAATTTATTTATTTTTAGTAATAAATAACTGAGCTGATACAATTTACATGTGGCCGGAAATAGGAAATCTTTAATTTATCCACAATACAACAATCGAATAAATAACCGCTTGTTTATTTATAATTCGATTTCAATAATTTTAAGATCGTTAGATTATTAATTAAATTCCCTTAAAGGGGGTTTAGTCACTAGTACAATCAATCAGCAACCAAATACAAACAGTTTTTTAAAATGGTGACGTAGTTGTGATATGATGATTTAAGGTATTGTATTTTGGAAAACTACTAAAAAACAATACGAATTTTTCATCTAACACAAATTTTATTTGCATTCTCACTAACAAAATGAGTAAATTTGATATATATTTTCTACTTGCTGCTTACCCGTTTTTCGAGCGGACGTAAACAGTATCACAAACATAAAATCTATTGTTCATTTTATTTTATATATTAGTTCGTTCGCTCCGGTCTCTCGTCTCCAGGATGAGCTCCTTCGCTACGCTCACTCGCCTATTTTGTCTATTGTTCCTATTATACTCCAATCGTTATTTTATATGTCAGAATTAGACATAACTTTTTCTATTTAGGGAATGGTACGGCTAAATAATCTACTATTTCTTGAACGTACATCACTTTAGATTAAACATATTCAAGTCCTCAAAAAAATAAAATATTTAAACATATTAAACATGTAATAATGTATATAATATATGAATACTTTTAATAATGTTTTAATTCATAGATATGTTAAACAGGTCTGTTACAAAAGCTTTATTATACTATTTTAGCAAAGATTTTAGTAAATGGCTAGACCGGTTCAGTATTTACATTTACTGATATAAACTTTTAATAATGCATATTATAATGTATATAAATGTAGCATGTAATTTAGTACAAACTGTACGAAATAATAGCAGTTCAAACCACGGGTTTTATTACCCGCATCATACCTTATTGCAATAAACTAAAGGTATCGTAAACTACCGTGAGGAGCAAATGATCTCATTGTGTTACCAGGCTCCTTTCTCGATGGTGTTCCATGCTTTTTGCAGGAAGTTTTAAGGTAATTTTAAATAAAAAACCCAAAACACTTGAATATTTAAGGAGGGCAGTTACAATTAAATTAATTTAATTAGTATGAGATAAGGCAACAGGGAAGGATCCCACTAATATATCCACTGGGAAGAACAGACCTTGCTGATAACACTAATAACATCTCTTAAGGATATTTTGGACCACATTTTCCTTAAAGGTCAATCCACGAATAGTTTAACACCAGAAATTAGGAGGTTTCACTTGATTCTCTACATTTTATTACGAAATTTAGCTTCATTAAGGTATGTGATTAGAGGGTTAATTTCCAAAATTAATTAGATTAGAGTACCTTAACGTATCACGATAAGTTAGTTTTGTTCTGAAAATGTGAATATTTTGTTATAATAATGATATATGTGTTAACCTTAATAAACAATTGCTAATTTTTAACTTATTACTTATCAAGGAGTAGAACCGATGTAGATTTGTCTATATATTTAGGAACGAATTAGATTGTGTTCACACAAGAAAATGCCCTTAAACTAAGAAACAACAGAGAGTGTTTGTATAACATAGCTTCTAGGAATATCTTTATACTTTAAGTTTATCTTTCCATCTCATTCTTATTGTTCGTCTCATGTTCCTGTAATTTTTTCTGTCATCGTTAAATAGTATAACATAGCTTCTAGGAATATGTTTATACTTTAAGTTTATCTTTCCATCTCATTCTTATTGTTCGTCTCATGTTCCTGTCATTTTTTCTGCCATCGTTAAATAGTATTTCGTGCAAACTATATCGTTATTTTAATACACCTAGTTTACTGTTACTACTAATACGTCATTTAAAATGCACACGTTTTAAAATATCATTTTAAACTGAGATAGATATGTCCTAGAAAATAAACACAAGAACTTCGTATTTCATAAATATAAGATCCTTTTAATACAGTATTAGACTAAAGAAACAATCAAAAGTCATTTAATTTATCTGTGTGGCTGATCTTTGATCAAGCGTTATCGACGCATTCCAAGCTACTGATGGCGAACAGGTTTATGCCATATAGATAGTCGTTGAATATTGCTTAAATATAGTCAGAGTTTTGTTTGACATACATATAATTAATTAATTACAAATTACTATAGTTGTCTCGGAAGGAAACATCAATTCATGTGTATTTAAATATTACACTTTTATGTATACATATATATACTAAATTATAGGTACGCAAACTTTAAAGCTCTCGTAAACGTAATGTTATGGCATGTTCTTAAGTTATGTTGAAATTTTATAATAATTTACTTTAAATCTTTAACTTAAACATGTTCCTTATTTTTACTAGAATGTTGATGTTAAGAAAACCAAATATTCACAGCAAACAAAGTCTGTCCATTAATGTCAGAACTGAAGAACATTGGTTTAAAAGAGTATTTGATTTTATACGTCAAATGGATAGTTGTTTTTTGAGCTGATTTAAACATATTGTGTTATTTTTAATAGTAGTTATTTTATTTTCCCTGTATTAAATGACGTTTTAATCATGAATAACTAACAGAAGGACATTTTGTAAATTTAACTAAAATATCCTCCATAGTTTTAATAGAACGATGATGATTTTAGATTTATGTTTTACTGTTTTTTATAGTTTAAAATTTGTATTTTGGATAAAGTAATTTTTTTTTGATTTGTTTTATTTATGCAAACAAAATTAAGCTACGCTCTAAGTTTTAAAAATATGTTCACTGACAAAAGACAAAGAACGTTTAATAAGCAATTATAATCTATCTCCTAAGAAACTGAGTACCCAGGTTTTATCCGCTGGTGACTACAGAAACGTGGTTTCTATTCAATTGTCAATATATTCCAACCAAACAAAGTCTTATAATACATATATGTAATACATATATGTATTATAATACATATATGTAATATTATATGTATTATAATACATATAATGTATGTTTCATCATTATACTAGCAGTTGTCCCGTTCTCCGCTCGGGAATCTCACAGGCACATATGTTTTGAACTGTTTACATTATATCAACTGTTTAACTACATAAAATATAAATTCATAAGATTATAATTGGTAATTTAAGAGCCAATGAGGTGAAGCCCTAAAGTGTAATGTATTTCAAAACCAAAGGCAAAACTAGAGGTTAAGAGCTTTCAATTCCTACCAAAAACGTACATAAAATAACAGTTTTAGGGGTCTAAAATTGCCGAACAAAAATTCAAAAAATTATTTTAATAATATAGATATATATGTTCATAAATAAGCGAGATATGTAATTTTACCATAGCCCATGAAAATAAAATTAGATAACGAACCGTATTTATCACTACAAATGTATTTGGTTTTCTTTGTAATCCGCATTGATTATTTTGTTACAATTGAAATTCTATATTTATGTGAATTCTGAACCTTAAACTTTAGGCTTTTATAAGTTTGTAAGAACATTTCCTTGTTGTTGTTATTGGCGGATTAGGAAACCCCAGCTTTGCTGCTAGTTACCTCTTCCACAAGCGGGAATATTGCGAAGGTTACCGGAAAGATAGGATATAGCAGGAAAGGAAAGGGTGGGAAGGGACGGCAGCCAAATCGACCCCTCAGAGGGCCAATTCCCGTGCCCCTGTGACAGGTGGGGTGAGGCTCTCAACAGGGGACCCTCATTTTGCCCTCCAACAGGTAAACCCAACTGACAGGGTATCCATGTACAACAGCCAGGGACCATTCATTCTCAGGTTGGCAGGAGGGACCAAACCCGGAGACTCTGTCCCTAGCCGCTGCAAATGGAGGGAACAAAGGTGAAAGGGAAGTTAGTCATAATGGACAGCCAAAAGACTTACCATATGTAATGACAACCTCATTTGCTGTACCCAATGTCAGCCTCAAAACTGGTATAGATCAGTCTTCAGGTAGTCCTGGGACGAACATTTCCTTGAATATAGGCAAATGGAAAAAAATGTCCTTTGTATCACAAGGAGAGTGAGCTAATACAACACCGTTTACCGTAATCGCTTGAAATTATAAAACCAAAAGAGCTCCTTGGTACACACATAATAATGTTTCTCCTATCCTGAACTGATAACAAGAACTTGGAAATCAAGAGAACCAATCATAGTTTCTAGTCGTCACTTTAACAAGGGACTGTATTTGTTTCACTGAGCATGGGTTTAATCACGCGGTTCATATACAGTTAATAATCGGTTGGTATACGCTACGTGGCATTTATAATCATAACTTGTTTATCATAACTTGTTATGATAAAAGTCTGATATTTTTTTAACAAAGAGTATTAATTTTGTAAAAATAATTATTAGTGAATGGAGACAAGGTTTTTTAGGCATTTTATTATTAAAAAAAAATAGGACCGAATTAAATATACATTCGCATTCGCATTTCGTTCGCTTGGTTTAAGCGAATTCAAAATTAATTAATCCAAAACTAGCATTGTTTTTATTTAAAAACAATGTAATAAAAACACTTAAACTAAACTTATATCATCGGTCGATTGATCAAGCATCTGTCACATCAGTCGATAACTACAACTAAACTAGCGGACAAATAAATAGCCAGTTGAAGGCGTGGTTTGCCGGACAATTAACCAAGACCAGCCAATTAATAGTAGACGAGCTGAATTCTAAAACTGCAAACTAGATGATCGGAATATAATTCTAGCGATATTTTTCTATGGCAAAATGGCAAGAGTGGCAGCGTACAACCACGTTATTGGCTACAGCCAACTGTAAATACATTTTTCTGTTATTATAAATTGTATGTGTTTTATTAGCAAATGTAAATTATTCGATTAGTATAAAGCAATATATCCGTGCATTGGACATACATCCAATAATGTATGTGTCAAGTAGATAGAAAAATAGTGTTTTTGAAGGCAGTCAAAAACTAAATTTTAATTTATTTTTTATATTTGATTTTAGTTTAATTGATTTGCTAACAATTATTCCAGCCTCAAGTAACCTTTAGTTTTTTGTTTATCAATATTAACTTTTTATTTGAATTTGATTCAAAAAATATTTGTTAATACATACTAATAGACAGTGTGTTTCATCATAATTACTCTCACTCAATAGCGTTTTAATTTACATCTCGTAATCAATTGTTATGTAAATAGATATTTTTGCACTAAACAGCTTTTAAGAGGCTTAAAATGTATGTGCTAGTTTTTTCACCGTTTCAACAGTTTTTCATAGTTGTTACTGTGGGAAAGTATTATATTGTGTTATTATAACAAAAGATTCCTGACAGTATTAATGGTAAAACTTTTGTACTAAAAAAATAACTTAACGAAAAAGTCAGATACATCCCAAGACCGATTATTGGGAGATTCGATGTCAACATTGAAGCGATCAGTCTAACATCCTGGCTCAGGTATCGGAAATCACTTATCCACCTCACTTTTAACGATACGTACAGTAGCACTGATATGGGTATATTTTAGAGATATTCTGGATTTATATGAATCTAGTGCTTTGAGTTTAACCAAAAAAATTAGATTCAAGTTTTGAAAAGCAATAAATACATTATTATAACAAACATTTCGTAAAATACACGTTTAATTTACTTTACGTCAGTATTTTGACAACCCAGGCCTTTATATTTAAGCATGCAGTCCTAATAGATGATTATATGATAACAATATTCGGCGTTCCGTTAGTGCTTTTACGTTACATTGACTCTTCGATAGCGTTTTATTGACGCTTCAAATACGTTTCTTTAACGTTTACGTACGTAGAATTTAGTATATATATATATATATATATATAAATATATATATATATATACAACTGTAATAATTGCACTTGTATATTCAAGTGTATACATTTGAATTAATATTTCTTTCCGAGACATCTACAATAATTTGTAGTTAATGGATTAAATGTATGTCAAATAAAACTCTCTCTATATTTAATCAATATTCAACGACTCTCTATGTGGCATAAACCTGTTCACCATCAGTAGCTTCGAATGCATCGATAACTCCTGATCAAAGATTAGCCAAACAGATAAATTAAAAGACTTTTGATTGTTTCTTTAGTCTAATTCTGTATTAAACGGATTTTATATTTATGAAATACGAAGTTGTCTTTATTTTCTAGGACATATCCGTCTCAGTTTAAAATATTATTGTAAATGGTGTGCATTTTAAATGACGTATTAGTAGTAACAGTAAACTAAGTATATTAATATAACGACATATTTTGCACGAAATACTATTCAAAGTTGGCAGAGAAAATAACAGTAACATGAGAAGAAAAACAAGAATGAGATGGAAAGATAAACTTAAAGTATAAACGTATTCCTGGCAGCTATGTTTTAAAACACTCTCTGTTGTTTCTTAGTTTAAGGGCATTTTCTTGTGTAAACAAAATCGAATTCGTTCCTAAATATATAGAAACATCTACATCGGTTTTATTCCTTAATTCGTATTAAGGATTGTAAGAAATAATTTTATTTGAACTTTGCAAGGTAATGATAGATGCAACGTGAAGTTTAATTTATTATGGACATTTTAGTTCGTTATATTTGTACAAATATATGATACATTACAAAATAATATAAACACCTGAACTATATATATAACAATCCGTTTAAATAATTCTACGTTCAACGACAGGAAATCGCTTACTCTTGCCAGGCAATGTCTGCAGTTGTGACATTGATGGAAATACTTGATTTATTGTACTGTCCGTATCCGGTCTTCCTACACTCCAACTAAGAGGAACTTTAATTGTATATAGAATAAAGGAAGAACTATAAATCATGAGGAAATGTATTTATGTAATGCCCAACTCAAAAGCGTTAGTGACATAGTATATGTTAGAGAACATTATATTTATTTAATAAGGTAAATTGCCTATGATAAATTAGCCTTTTGAAAACTGTAGGCGCTAATGCATAAATAAATCCAGAATAATTAAAAACCCAGTCTTGCTTCTCTGTCAATAATCATAACTATTTCAGCGTTTCAAGGATATACTATCATACGATCATAATTAATACAAACCCAAGCCTTTGAATTGTTTATATTAATTTCCTAACAAATTAAAAATGAATACATGTTTTCGTTAATAATGTAACCGTGTGAGGCAGTAGTAGTGAATGTTGCGTCCGAACATTCATGAGGTCTTGAGTTCATATCCCGGTCCAGAGAGTCGAAGAGAGTTTGTTTGGTTTCTCATTTAAACTAGGAAAATCCAGGAATGGACCTCAAAGGGCCGTAGAGCTCTAAGATACACGATTTATTTATACTCCTAGGTTTTTGACCTGTTAAATGCAAATCCAACCTTAAACTTATTGAATCCTACTAAAAAGAACAAGCAAGAAAATTTAAAACCCACCTTAAATGTTATCACTGAGTTTAATGTTAATTTTGAGCAGATGTCACCAGATGTAGCACGCATTAAGTCAACACAAGTGTTTTTTCATCACTAGCACACGTATCGAAGTAAAGCAATTGCATCACGTAGAACCAATACAAAATAGGAATACATATAGTATACAGAATCGAGTTGGTCACAGTGTTAATTTCAAATATGCAAATTCTCCTATCTTTTAAAATAATTGCCATGATGAAACAATAAAAACTAGAAACATAATTACTTTGTTCTGAGTAGATTTGCTATAGTTTATTTGTTTTGTACGGTCTAATGCATTTAGGAAATTGACTGGGACAATAATACTGGCATTGCAGACAAAAACTATATTCTTAATCAATTTTTCACCTCTTAAAGAGAAAGGCGAGTGAATGGAATTTAAAATACGAAAGATTAATTTTGTTCCCGAGTAATTATTAAATAACTCATCCATTAAATTTAAATATACTGCAAAACCACGGCCCTGCGAGCATATTTTAATGGATTTTCGAGGTGTTGAAAGATAAAATTAACAATTTACGGGTTGTGTGTATCCGACGTAATGTACGGTAAAGTTATAATTAAAAATATTTTGTTAACAATGTTACTTTATATCAGAAAACAAAACAAAATAAATTATATCAACACAAAGTTACCCCTAACCACATGATAATTAGCTTTGCCATATAATAAAAATCCATTCTGAAAGTGTTTTTTGGCGTGAATGTTTTATGAGTTGATGTAGGTAGTTTTATTACTAGGAAAACCTTATTTATTTATAGTAAAATTAATTTTATATAATAATTTGCTTTTCATCTGTTAACAGTGAAGCTATTGAAATAGTTGCATTATATTTTTCTTAAATTAATTTATTATCTTTTATTTACTTAGAACGGGCTTAGTAATCTTGAAATAATATACTTTATTAGCATTTTATTGTAATATAAATAAACCGTGGCACGCAATAAAAAGGTTCACCGTATAATACGTACGAAAATTAAATTTATTTTGCATTAAGCCTAAAGTATCAAGATCAATTTAAATACTAGGCTATTATGTATAATGATGTGGTTTTCAATGAGAAGCCTTTATTTATTACAAAATGGCGTTTTTTTATATAAGGCGTCACCGTCGAATGTTCTTTCAAAAATAGATTTTAGTTTTACTTCGATTATTAATCTACATGTAATGTACGTATATTACATTGTTACTAAAAGTTTTAATAGTATGAGCCTATTACAAATATATGTGAATATACAAAATAAAATATATGAATAACAGTCATTATTATACTATCTTTCCAAAAATAAACTCTAAGAAACCTCAGCATTGATGAAAACCAACTTTACCTTGGGTTGCATTGTTTTTAATCCAAGCTTAAACCAATTGAAATTAACATGAAATAGCATACGTTTATGTAATGAAACACCCTTAACCAATTATGAATGCAAATGCAACGTCATATTATTTTGCAGTTTTTTATAAAGTTAAAAAACCCTAAAGTTATTATAGAACAAAGAACAATTTCGAAAACAAATTAGTTAATAATTTATGAACTGTCCTCCAATTGTTTGTATTTTGCTGACCAATAAAACGCCAAGTCGTAGAAGTTACAAACTTATTTCCGCCCCACCTTGATGATCTTTGAAAAACACTCAAGTTTCAAGTCTATTTCCTTAAGCACCCTTTTAAGGAATTCTTATTACACGAACCTAAAGTAATAACTGAGTATTTATGTGCTACAATATGCGATTAAAATAATACTCAAATAGCATCATAAATGTTTTAATACATTTATTGGAAAATGGTCATTGAACCTTACTAGGGTCATTATTTCAGGGGTTTTTAATTATTGTGGAAACGCCTTGGTCGATATCTTGTACAAGATAACTGCAATCTTAAATTCTAAAAAATCTGAAAACTTGAAGGAAAAGTTTGTGTTCTGAAACCCATTCAAATTAATTATGTTGTTATTTGTAAAATAAAATAAAATAGACTACAGACAGTAACTGAATGGTTAGAAAACGTATTTAAAAATCCTTTGCCACAACTAACGTTATTTGACATAGCATATAGTATAGTAAAAAATAATATTAATTAGTGTTTGAGGGATAAAAGCTTTAATATAGTTTTCCAAATATTATGATCGAATTTAAGTACTTTATTTAGTTTTTTTAAAATTATTTTCTTATAACGATTTTTACTTTAATCTAGTTAAAGTAAATTAAATATAATTTAAATAAAATAAAGTATAGACATTCAAGTTGTTTAAAAGATTTCAAATTTCTTAAATGTTTAAACTGATATGAAAAAAGTGATACCAAAACTTAATAGGCTAATCGGTAGCTTCAGCCTAAATAGTCGATTAAGAAACAATAACAGTAAAATTTCAAAAATAACATTACATGGATGAATAAATTTCGGTAACATTGTAGAGATAACTTATTTCTTGATTATAGAGATACAAAATATTTCTTTACTCATTTCGTTTTTAGTTGCCCCTGAACTGGTAGAACTATTAAACCACTATAATAATTAATAAAACATATGTATTCATAAACTACAAATATGCAATAAAGTAGCCTTCAAAGTAACAGTTATATTTAAAAATATTTCAATCATAAATCAAGCGTACAATTATAGTTTATTATATAAATTTTAGGGGTAAAACGATTGACAAAACTGATATTTAAGCGCAAATTTTGGAATTGATATGGTCAAATGGGAAGACTGCCATACAAAATCTGAATATTTGTTCGTGATAAAACCACAACATACCTAATCAAAATATTCATTAGGATTTCTAAAAGTGTCAAAACACAGAAAATGACCTAGTCTTCCTCATGGCTTCGCCCCCTTAATCTTCAGTTCTTATAGTTTATCGAAATCAGACAATGCATTAGTTTGGTAAGTTGTTTAATCGTTAAAAGAAATATATGTTAATTAATTGTAAAATATCATCAATTTCTCCTCAGACTGTGGCACAAATGATTTTCACTATTCATTTTTCGTCCTAGTGTATCTGAGATTGTTCAGTAAAAGTAAACCAAAAATAAGTAACTGAATATAAGTAGTTGCTAATAGCAATTGATTTATTTGTTAACAACGATAGCTGGAAAATCATTTACTCAATTAAATTTGAAGTCCAAATTAAACCAAATTATTAGAAAATAATTTAGTTCAAAGTTAGGTTATACCTGGGTTAGTTTGTTTACTAAAAACTGAATTTGAATCAAATCAAATAACCTAGATGTTTTGAAAAATTACGTATAAAAGAGGAAAAAGAAAATATCATCTATATCCAATAAAATTTGTATGGAACGTTCTTCATAAATGAACTTCTATCTAAAGAACTACAATTTGTTTCATAGCTGATAGTCCGTCGTCTGACTTATCTCTCGATTTGTGCACCGATACTTGGCTTTAGTGTTGAGTTGTTCTTTACACACAATAATGTTTACACAATTAAATGCATATATTACATTTAAACAACTATAGTACAACATGATATACATGACACGGATGTATGTCAGGCTAGATAGCCATCTCGCAATACATTAATCTCCTGGCCATGTAATTACAATGGTAATTAGGTGTCTAAATTAGGGT
Organism: Allygus modestus; assembly: GCA_963675035.1. Lineage (NCBI taxonomy): Eukaryota > Metazoa > Arthropoda > Insecta > Hemiptera > Cicadellidae > Allygus > Allygus modestus. Next base: position 428,823,174 of record OY776112.1, on the reverse strand, counting down.
GAGTGAATATACACGTGTAATAATAGTAAAGCGTGAAAACTAATTATTACCACTTAGAGACATCTGGAATATGTGAAATTGCTCATAACTACGTTCGAAAATACTATTAACGCTTTCCTTTATTTGATAAAAAGATAATAAAATTGTTTACTCTTATAACAGTTACAAACAAAACTAAAACAAATTTAAACATATCCTCCCTAAGTTATATGTTAAGTTGCGTGGACAATGTTTTAAATTGATCATTGTTTATAGCTGATTAAGACTAAATTTGCAGCAAAAAACGTTATTTGAATTTTTCTTATTTTGGTATTTAAAACTCAATAAATAAAACATTTGCGTTCAACATTAGGCGAAATAAGAGTTGTAGTGGTAGTCATGTTAAAATAAAACGTTGGTTAAAAAATAAGTTCCACCTACCAGGAAAGTTTGTTCCAAACCAAAGAATGAACTGAATAATGTAACACCAACCTCGACCTCAATCTTTGATTCGTTTTTCCTTCTTCAAGAACAGAACTATTTGTCACATTTTATGATTTTTAAGTTTAATGTTATAATACTGTTTATTTATATACAGCTAACTATATTAAAATTAAAATTTTAACCTCAATACAAGAAATTTTTAAGGAACTTTTGGACCTTTATTAATACCTTCCATAGCCAGAATTATAAAGGTTTACTAGCTTTTTACTGATCCCACATTATTTATTGAGCCATCATAATTATAGTTATGTGTTACACAACTATTATTACCATATATCCGTATTCATTATTTCTATGCGGTGTTTTTAATATCCATTAAGTATTATTGTAAAAATTTCGGATTTCGTTATTGAAGTTATTTTTATTAAATATCTACAAATAATACTTTGTTTACATTCCTAAATTCTTATTGTTGGTTGTATTCAAGTATTCAAGATGTGATCTTTATAGTTGTAGGGTGGCTCCCGGTTTTATTTCCAAGTGTTACATAAAACATTTTTCTTTGAAATTGTATTTGTTGTATTTTTCAGAGTTTTATATTATATGAAGCATAACTGTGATGTTTCTAACATAGATTTCCCCACCTTGAAGTTTGTTATTGACAAAAATTAAATACTACGGTTATAAGGATAATAAATAAAAGTAGTGAGTATTCACTATTTTAGTTTAAAAAAAACACGCAATTTTATATTAAAACCATCAATAAACATGAAATTTAAAATAGTTAAAAATATAACGATTTAATATAACATAAATATTTATAAAATATTTATTTTATGTATTAAGCAAAACTATACATCGATACATTACGACTTAATTTCATTAATATAATATTTTTAGTGAAGTTGGTACAACGAGTATCAACAAACTAAAACTTTCTACCAGTTCATTAGACTAGGGTCCGATATCAGCATATAACGTCAAACGATTACAAGATGGTCCCAAACATAGATTATCTGAGATTGCACCAGAGATTTACTTGATATAATCCTTAATTACACTGTAAGCTCCTTATTTAGGGGGTTGTGGGAGGTGCTTGCCTTATCCGGCACTTAGAGCAAGTTAGGAGGATCCACAGTTGACGGAGTTCAAAAGCACGAGTTCTGAGTCAACACTTACGAGATGTAGAAATATGAAGAATGGGTTCATGCAGTATTCGTCCAATAGGTTTGTCGTATCAATGAAAATACTGCGTTTAACATTTATTAGCCTATAAAAGCTGAAATGCAGTCTAAAAATGCATAATGAATATGACAAACAATCCGTTTCGTAACTGAAATACTTTATGTTAACCTATCATGCAAATAATGATGCGATATTGGAAAAAAATACTTCACCTGCGGATGAGTAAAATCATAGTTCATTAAATACTGTTATCATTTTACTAATCTTACTAAAACTATATTACTGCTACAGTTTTTATTTTTAAGTCTCAAGCCCTGAAGTAGTACAACACACTGTGCACAAATTAGTATAACCGTCACGTCTTTTACAACTCTTCCATAGTAACTTTCCCTTATTATTGTGTGTATATAATATTTTCTTCTAGCTCTAACGCTTTGATGACTGTACTAATACTTTTAATTTATAAAATTAATGTCGCTGGGTCACAACTATACCCGTTCAATTGGTTTATGTATTACACACTAATACTCTTAAGTTTTACTTTATTACATTATAATTGCAAATCGAAGTCAGTCTGGTTTGATATTATTGCCAGAGTGTATAAATTAATTTTCAAACTAAAACCCTAATGCATGTTTATGGATTTATGGTGTGTAAATAATGGAGATTAAATGATCTAGGAAGTTTTATAACAATAACCTATTGCCTACTGTATTGGACAGGTGGAATCTGAGTAATTAAAACTGTATCTTATATAATCGGTATAACAGGCAGACTATGAACACGTGATATAAATTCCGGTAACTTTAGTTGCTTTCTAAATCTTCCTTGTTTTACAGTGTCACATAAATACAGTTTGTTTTGTGTTGATCAATTAATTAATACTAAATAGAATACTAGTTCAATCCAACGTGTGCTAGAGAAACCCAAATGCAAATTCGCTAATATTGTACTCACACACGAAAGAGTAAATGTACATTTAAAATAATACAAAGAGTATTTATAATAGTACTACATCTCAGTTATATCTGCTTTTATTCTGCCGTACAATGATATGTATGACCGATGTAAATAAAATAATTACTAAAATAATAAATGCATTTTTACCAAATTAATTTTGAGTTCATGAAATGTGTTAAACATAGATGAAAGGCGTATTTAATTGAATCTTTAGTCATGAATGTATCTGAATGAAACGTAAACATGTTCTTTGCAAATATTTACCTTGCCTGAAACAAACTTTAATTTTGATGATTATGAGGAGACAGAGACACCTAGCATCTCAGCCTTACAAAGGGTGGCAAATTAAGTGTGTCAGACACTACATGCGACGCCGTCTCTTCTAACAAGACTCTCAACATCACTGCTTTCCCTCTCTCTCTCTGTGATCTCTCTCTAAATTTCGCAAGCTTTACAGAGTTAGGTTTAGTTTCTCTCCATGAAACGGTTATCTATATATAGTAATTTAATATTCAACCTTTTCGGCTTACGAACAGCCTCGGTAACGTAAAAAAGGGACTGTCAATAACAAGAATTTTGTAAAAGCACCATATATCTAAACATTCAAAACATATAATATATATTGAGTAATACGTTGTCTGTAGATGGCTTAGAATCTCTTAGAAATGTTACCAATTCTCAGCTACCAATTGAGCAGATAATTAATAGGAAGAAAGATAATACCTGATATTCAGATACAGGCCTATTCGAATTCTTTAAAACTCTGCTCCTTGGCCTTAAAAATTCCAATGATATTCGTATTGACATTAATAATCTTATTGACTTGATTGAATGATATGAAAGGCATACTCCCGTTCAATGATTCCGTTAGTACTCTGCTCTACAGGCATTGTTTTTATCTGACACAACGCCTGTCAGGTACAACGCCTTTATTGTGTCGGTAAATTGTGATTGACAATTTATAAATAGTAGGATTGAGATGGACATATTTAGACCGATGGATAAGTTATAAGAACTGAACATAAGCCTAATCAAAAATATTTAGTTCAAAGTAGTTAAATAGTTACGAAAAAATATTTTTAAATAATGTGATTAATCGACATAATGATGTCATCAGTTTATTTGTTAAAGGGAGAAATGCATTAATTTAATACACTTTAAGGCATTGGAGACTTGATATCTGTTTTATTGGAAAAACTTTAGGGATTCAAATCCAACAAAGTTTCAAACTTTACTGAACTTCCTTAATTTGCGTTCTTATCCCTCTTGACGATCTTTTTTATTTGGCTAAGGAATTTATACTAAACTTAATGGGTCAAAATTTAACGTTTATTAAAAACAAATTCATCCTCAAAGTTAAAAACACATATTTATTTTACTTGTTTGTCTTAAATGCATTGCTGTTATAGTAAGTACATGATTTAAAACCATAATTTAAGTTTAAAAATGTATATTTAGTAAAACATATTTACAAACTTGTTACCTTTATTATTTAGTACCGGTATCACAATAGATCTATCGCTTGGTTAGTAGACAACAGAATAGGTAGATCTAATTTATTTTTATTTGTTTAGCCTAAATGTACCTTCTTTACACCTCCTTGAGTTTTACGGTCGGTTTAGCTGACATGAGGCTCTGAGATTTTTGAATGCATAGTTAGTGCTAGGTATTGTATTCCACAAATGACTATAGGGTACTTCAAGGATAGTAAGTTTGAATTTCGTACTCCCTTGTTTAAATTATAAAAGTTGTATGTTGTAGTAACGTTTACATAATACTACTACTTTAAGTATGATTTGATAATTTCATCACTTAGCAAGTGTTGAACTCAGTGGGTAATCATTATAAACTTCTTAGTGTAAAATAGATCACTGAAACTAGCTTTTTTGTATTTTCCCTTTATCCCTGGACTACAATACAACGTACATGGAGAAATAATGCTCCACCTCAGTAACTATGTAAATTATCAATTTATGTACGAAAGTCTAAAAAGGTACTAAGTTCATCTAGTGTGATATCCACTGATAAATTTTGTAAAATGTTTGTAAACCACGATTATTTTTATGTCAATTCAAATCACAACCCTCAATGGGTTTTATTGTAAATAATTTACTCTTATTGATTTAAATTACTCCATACTACTCAGCCATATTTGTAACTTAAGTTAGTTACTATTGTTTACTGGAAAATGAATAATGAAGTGATTTACTTTAGTATATAAATGTTTTTACCTAAGATCCGCATTTAGAATATACGTTTCATGTGACGATGTTAATATAGTGTTACCTTACTTAGGTATAACAAATGTGAATCATGTATAGCAAATATCTTGAGGTATTGTTATGGTTTGATTAAAAAAACTGAAACGAAATAATTTGTATAATTTATGTCGATAAAAAAATTGTATTCGAAATAATTTTAAAGTAAATTGTTCCATATTTATGTTACATTTGTAAGCCAGATGGAATTACGTGTTGGAAACCATATTTTATATAAATGGTCTCTGATGTGTATTGCAACGAAACAATTGATAACTAGAGTGATCTGATTTTTTGGAAAGACCAATTCTTAAGGTTTTTTTAGTTTTACGTAAGAGCGTTTATTTTACGTTTATATGAAAAGACAATACATTCTATATACATGTAACATTTGTATATAAATAACTGTTTATGTATAAGAGGTAAAATATAGTTTCCCTGTTCTATACCTCATTATCCTCGCTTGGCTTAGCCTTTGAGATATATGGCTTGCAAAACACTAAGGAATACAAACTTGAAAGAGTTATTCTAATGTGAGAAGAAAACTATAACTGATGACTACTGAGGTGGGCTAGGTTGTTTTATTTTTATGTCGAGCAAACAATTGTGTTCACGGCTAAGATATATTATTCTTATTAGTCTTGATAGTAACTTTAAGTGATAAGATTTATAGTAATATGTTTTGTTATCCGTTTGTAAGTATTACGTACAATATGACCTGTTAAAAAGTCGTTAACAATTGGATTCACAGTAATTACTGTTAAGTATCCCCTAACGTAAATAATATTCAGTATAAGATTTTTTGATTGAGCAATAATTCGTTAAAATTTGCCAGATACTTTAAATATGTATAAAACCACAAATCACTTTTAGATTAATTCCTACATTGTTCAAAAGAATAGAATGAACATAATGTATAAATTAAATACATAGCATAGTTGCCAATCATAACGATTATCTATGCTAGTGAAGTTTGAACAATTCATAAATTTAACCATGGTTATTGCCATATAATGTTTTGACCATATGTGTACGTTTTACAGGATTGTAAATTTGCACAAGCCCCTGTACAATGTATGTTAACAGTAATTGTTACGCGTTAAATGGTTCTATTTATGTAATTTAATATTTTACTGCCATAATTTATTTTTGGTTTATGAAGCTTTACAAATAATGTTTAAAACAATTACAGAATATGAAAGGAATTAAAAAGAATAATCTGGTGATCTTAAGTTATCCTTGCTCATACGTAATCTGCAATACTACTTGGGTTCAGGCACAACACTTATTATAAATTTCCACTGGGTGATTATTTCTTGCACTAAAATGCCGATTCTACAGAAAAACCTCAGTAATATTCCAGTAAGGTTTGGCGAACGTAACAATGGTCAACGCTGACTCAATGGATTTCTATTCATAACTCAGTGTAGGTATTTTACATATTGCTGATACTATGGGTATTTAAAGCGGATTTTCACTTTTCAAAGCCCTGGGTGCAACATTTGTTACAGAATCGGAATTTTTTAATACAAATAAAAAAATAACTGTTATTTTGGTAAAGTACTAATGTTATACTAATTACATTATAACTAATGTTATATTACTATAAATATAATCATAAAATGAAACTTTAGTAGTTAATTAAAACATATCAATGATAATACCGATTAATAAATCACATTATGATGGTAATTTGTATTTTGACGTCTTTCTACTAATTTACACTTACAATTTCGTCTTTTGCGATCTCTCAGAAGGCGAAAAAATTAAAAAAGTATTAGCCTAAACAGCGTAACACATTGTAATGCTCTTAGAGAGACAATTTGATAATAAAATCACTAGGATAGTAAGATCATTAGGATTGCGCAACTATATTACATTAGCAAATGTAGTATGTTTCTAAATGAATAGACCGTAATAATTGGTTGTCGCTCCGGGATATAACGTTTGTGCCTACGCGTTCACATCAATAAGCCACATAATTTAATTGGATTTATCTGATTGCCATCCAATCGCAAGTTCATCAGCAAATTGTTATAATTTTAGCAGAACACCATTTCAAGTATATTTAATACTATACCTAATTCTTTACACGTTATGGTAAACCAATTGTTTGGTTAGTTAATTTCGTAAGTTATTTAATTAATATCTGTTAAAATACCGGATTAACTTAAAAGTACATTATTGTCACTTCGATTTTTCCTGTTCAAATTAGCTAGCATTTATTTTTTCGAAGGATAATATTTTAAAAACTGTAAATTTGAGTGATTATGTAAGTCAAAAAAAATTTAAATACATATAATGGCGTTTTTACTATTAAGATTGTAACGCACAAATTTAATAATTTCCAATTTTGTCTAACTATCGAGTGCTTATTAGTAGATATTTTGACAGCATTTTCATGATTATAAAAGAGTAAAGGAAAATCTTAGCTAAATAGACTCGGGGCAGCCGCGCCAAATAAAAAGCAATTAAGTGACTGAAGAAAATTTGATCAAGGGCCACGGACTGTCATTGGTACCAGGAAATAATTGCTCTTCAGGGATCTAATGACTGTCTTATATAATGTTGGTGGATAAAACGAGAAGCTTACCTTATCTGCCCAAAATCATACTTAGAGTGACAGCGTGTGAGCTGGAAACAAAGGGTTGACGATCAACACTAAGGTGACACTTTCCTTGGTGGGATATACTTAGAGTGACATCGTGTGAGCTAGAAACAAAGGGTTGACGATCAACACTAAGGTGACACTTTCCTTGGTGGGACATTCTTAGAGTGACAGCGTGTGAGCTGGAAACAAAGGATTGACGATCAACACTAAGGTGACACTTTTCTTGGTTAAATATACTTAGAGTGACAGCGTGTGAGATGGAAACAAAGGGTTGACGATCCACACTAAGGTGATCCTTTTCTTGGTGGGATATACTTAGAGTGGCAGCTTGTGAGCTGGAAACAAAGGGTTGGCGATCCACACTAAGGTGACACTTTTCTTGGTTAAATATACTTAGAGTGACAGCGTGTGAGTTGGAAACAAAGGGTTGACGATCCACACTAAGGTGATCCTTTCATGGTGGGATATTCTTAGAGTGACAGCGTGTGAGTTGGAGACAAATGGTTGACGATCAACACTAAGGTGACCCTTTCATGGTGGGATATTCTTAGAGTGACAGCGTGTGAGTTGGAGACAAATGGTTGACGATCAACACTAAGGTGACCCTTTCCTAGGTGGGATATACTTAGAAGGCAGCTTGTGAGCTGGAAACAAAGGGTTGGCGATCAACACTAAGGTGACCCTTTCATGGTGGGATATTCTTAGAGTGACAGCGTGTGAGTTGGAGACAAATGGTTGACGATCAACACTAAGGTGACCCTTTCATGGTGGGATATTCTTAGAGTGACAGCGTGTGAGTTGGAGACAAATGGTTGACGATCAACACTAAGGTGACCCTTTCATGGTGGGATATTCTTAGAGTGACAGCGTGTGAGTTGGAGACAAATGGTTGACGATCAACACTAAGGTGGCCCTTTCGTTGGTGGGATGTACTTAGAGTGTCAGCTTGTGAGCTGGAAACAAAGGGTTGGCGATCAACACTAAGGTGACCCTTTCATGGTGGGATATTCTTAGAGTGACAGCGTGTGAGTTGGCGACAAATGGTTGACAATCAACACTAAGGTAACCCTTTCATGGTGGGATATTCTTAGAGTGACAGCGTGTGAGTTGGAGACAAATGGTTGACGATCAACACTAAGGTGACCCTTTCCTAGGTGGGATATACTTAGAGTGGCAGCTTGTGAGCTGGAAACAAAGGGTTGGCGATCAACACTAAGGTGACCCTTTCATGGCGGGATATTCTTAGAGTGACAGCGTGTGAGGTGGAGACAAATGGTTGACGATCAACACTAAGGTGACCCTTTCATGGTGGGATATTCTTAGAGTGACAGCGTGTGAGTTGGAGACAAATGGTTGACGATCAACACTAAGGTGACCCTTTCATGGTGGGATATTCTTAGAGTGACAGCGTGTGAGTTGGAGACAAATGGTTGACGATCAACACTAAGGTGACCCTTTCCTTGGTGGGATATACTTAGAGTGTCAGCTTGTGAGCTGGAAACAAAGGGTTGGCGATCAACACTAAGGTGACCCTTTCATGGTGGGATATTCTTAGAGTGACAGTGTGTGAGTTGGAGACAAATGGTTGACGATCAACACTAAGGTGACCCTTTCATGGTGGGATATTCTTATAGTGACAGCGTGTGAGTTGGAGACAAATGGTTGACGATCAACACTAAGGTGACCCTTTCCTTGGTGGGATATACTTAGAGTGTCAGCTTGTGAGCTTGAAACAAAGGGTTGGCGATCAACACTAAGGTGACCCTTTCATGGTGGGATATTCTTAGAGTGACAGCGTGTGAGTTGGAGACAAATGGTTGACGATCAACAATAAGGTGACCCTTTCATGGTGGGATATTCTTAGAGTGACAGCGTGTGAGTTGGAGACAAATGGTTGACGATCAACACTAAGGTGACCCTTTCATGGTGGGATATTCTTAAAGTGACAGCGTGTGAGTTGGAGACAAATGGTTGACGATCAACACTAAGGTGACCCTTTCCTAGGTGGGATATACTTAGAGTGGCAGCTTGTGAGCTGGAAACAAAGGGTTTACGATTTACACTGAGGTGACCCTTTCATGGTGGGATATTCTTAGAGTGACAGCGTGTAAGTTGGAGACAAATGGCTGACGATCAACACTAAGGTGACCTTTTCCTAGGTGGCATATTCTTAGAGTGACAGCGTGTGAGTTGAAGACAAATGGTTGACGATCAACACTAAGGTGACACTTTTCTTGGTTAAATATACTTAGAGTGACAGCGTGTGAGATGGAAACAAAGGGTTGACGATCCACACTAAGGTGATCCTTTCCTTGGTGGAATATACTTAGAGTGGCAGCTTGTGAGCTGGAAACAAAGGGTTGGCGATCCACACTAAGGTGACACTTTTCTTGGTTAAATATACTTAGAGTGACAGCGTGTGAGTTGGAAACAAAGGGTTGACGATCCACACTAAGGTGATCCTTTCCTTGGTGGGACATTCTTATAGTGACAGCGTGTGAGCTGGAAACAAAGGATTGACGATCAACACTAAGGTGGCACTTTTCTTGGTTTAATATACGTAGAGTCACAGCGTGTGAGTTGGAAACAAAGGGTTGACGATCCACACTAAGGTGATCCTTTCCTAGGTGGGATATACTTAGAGTGACAGCGTGTGAGTTGGAGACAAATGGTTGACGATCAACACTAAGGTGACCCTTTCATGGTGGGATATTCTTAGAGTGACAGCGTGTGAGTTGGAGACAAATGGTTGACGATCAACACTAAGGTAACCCTTTCATGGTGGGATATTCTTAGAGTGACAGCGTGTGAGTTGGAGACAAATGGTTGACGATCAACACTAAGGTGGCCCTTTCCTTGGTGGGATGTACTTAGAGTGTCAGCTTGTGAGCTAGAAACAAAGGGTTGGCGATCAACACTAAGGTGACCCTTTCATGGTGGGATATTCTTAGAGTGACAGCGTGTGAGTTGGCGACAAATGATTGACAATCAACACTAAGGTAACCCTTTCATGGTGGGATATTCTTAGAGTGACAGCGTGTGAGTTGGAGACAAATGGTTGACGATCAACACTAAGGTGACCCTTTCCTAGGTGGGATATACTTAGAGTGGTAGCTTGTGAGCTGGAAACAAAGGGTTGGCGATCAACACTAAGGTGACCCTTTCATGGCGGGATATTCTTAGAGTGACAGCGTGTGAATTGGAGACAAATGGTTGACGATCAACACTAAGGTGACCCTTTCATGGTGGGATATTCTTAGAGTGACAGCGTGTGAGTTGGAGACAAATGGTTGACGATCAACACTAAGGTGACCCTTTCATGGTGGGATATTCTTAGAGTGACAGCGTGTGAGTTGGAGACAAATGGTTGACGATCAACACTAAGGTGACCCTTTCCTTGGTGGGATATACCTTGAGTGTCAGCTTGTGAGCTGGAAACAAAGGGTTGGCGATCAACACTAAGGTGACCCTTTCATGGTGGGATATTCTTAGAGTGACAGTGTGTGAGTTGGAGACAAATGGTTGACGATCAACACTAAGGTGACCCTTTCATGGTGGGATATTCTTATAGTGACAGCGTGTGAGTTGGAGACAAATGGTTGACGATCAACACTAAGGTGACCCTTTCCTTGGTGGGATATACTTAGAGTGTCAGCTTGTGAGCTTGAAACAAAGGGTTGGCGATCAACACTAAGGTGACCCTTTCATGGTGGGATATTCTTAGAGTGACAGCGTGTGAGTTGGAGACAAATGGTTGACGATCAACAATAAGGTGACCCTTTCATGGTGGGATATTCTTAGAGTGACAGTGTGTGAGTTGGAGACAAATGGTTGACGATCAACACTAAGGTGACCCTTTCATGGTGGGATATTCTTAGAGTGACAGCGTGTGAAATGGAGACAAATGGTTGACGATCAACACTAAGGTGACCCTTTCCTAGGTGGGATATACTTGGAGTGGCAGCTTGTGAGCTGGAAACAAAGGGTTTACGATTTACACTGAGGTGACCCTTTCATGGTGGGATATTCTTAGAGTGACAGCGTGTAAGTTGGAGACAAATGGCTGACGATCAACACTAAGGTGACCTTTTCCTAGGTGGCATATTCTTAGAGTGACAGCGTGTGAGTTGAAGACAAATGGTTGACGATCAACACTAAGGTGACCCTTTCATGGTGGGATATTCTTAGAGTGACAGCGTGTGAGCTAGAAACAAAGGGTTGACGATCAACACTAAGGTGACACTTTCCTTGGTGGGACATTCTTAGAGTGAAAGCGTGTGAGCTGGAAACAAAGGATTGACGATCAACACTAAGGTGACACTTTTCTTGGTTAAATATACTTAGAGTGACAGCGTGTGAGAAGGAAACAAAGGGTTGACGATCCACACTAAGGTGATCCTTTCCTTGGTGGAATATACTTAGAGTGGCAGCTTGTGAGCTGGAAACAAAGGGTTGGCGATCCACACTAAGGTGACACTTTTCTTGGTTAAATATACTTAGAGTGACAGCGTGTGAGTTGGAAACAAAGGGTTGACGATCCACACTAAGGTGATCCTTTCCTTGGTGGGACATTCTTATAGTGACAGCGTGTGAGCTGGAAACAAAGGATTGACGATCAACACTAAGGTGGCACTTTTCTTGGTTTAATATACGTAGAGTCACAGCGTGTGAGTTGGAAACAAAGGGTTGACGATCCACACTAAGGTGATCCTTTCCTTGGTGGGACATTCCTATAGTGACAGCGTGTGAGCTGGAAACAAAGGATTGACGATCAACACTAAGGTGGCACTTTTCTTGGTTTAATATACGTAGAGTCACAGCGTGTGAGTTGGAAACAAAGGGTTGACGATCCACACTAAGGTGATCCTTTCCTAGGTGGGATATACTTAGAGTGACAGCGTGTGAGTTGGAGACAAATGGTTGACGATCAACACTAAGGTGACCCTTTCATGGTGGGATATTCTTAGAGTGACAGCGTGTGAGTTGGAGACAAATGGTTGACGATCAACACTAAGGTAACCCTTTCATGGTGGGATATTCTTAGAGTGACAGCGTGTGAGTTGGAGACAAATGGTTGACGATCAACACTAAGGTGGCCCTTTCCTTGGTGGGATGTACTTAGAGTGTCAGCTTGTGAGCTAGAAACAAAGGGTTGGCGATCAACACTAAGGTGACCCTTTCATGGTGGGATATTCTTAGAGTGACAGCGTGTGAGTTGGCGACAAATGGTTGACAATCAACACTAAGGTAACCCTTTCATGGTGGGATATTCTTAGAGTGACAGCGTGTGAGTTGGAGACAAATGGTTGACGATCAACACTAAGGTGACCCTTTCCTAGGTGGGATATACTTAGAGTGGTAGCTTGTGAGCTGGAAACAAAGGGTTGGCGATCAACACTAAGGTGACCCTTTCATGGCGGGATATTCTTAGAGTGACAGCGTGTGAATTGGAGACAAATGGTTGACGATCAACACTAAGGTGACCCTTTCATGGTGGGATATTCTTAGAGTGACAGCGTGTGAGTTGGAGACAAATGGTTGACGATCAACACTAAGGTGACCCTTTCATGGTGGGATATTCTTAGAGTGACAGCGTGTGAGTTGGAGACAAATGGTTGACGATCAACACTAAGGTGACCCTTTCCTTGGTGGGATATACCTTGAGTGTCAGCTTGTGAGCTGGAAACAAAGGGTTGGCGATCAACACTAAGGTGACCCTTTCATGGTGGGATATTCTTAGAGTGACAGTGTGTGAGTTGGAGACAAATGGTTGACGATCAACACTAAGGTGACCCTTTCATGGTGGGATATTCTTATAGTGACAGCGTGTGAGTTGGAGACAAATGGTTGACGATCAACACTAAGGTGACCCTTTCCTTGGTGGGATATACTTAGAGTGTCAGCTTGTGAGCTTGAAACAAAGGGTTGGCGATCAACACTAAGGTGACCCTTTCATGGTGGGATATTCTTAGAGTGACAGCGTGTGAGTTGGAGACAAATGGTTGACGATCAACAATAAGGTGACCCTTTCATGGTGGGATATTCTTAGAGTGACAGTGTGTGAGTTGGAGACAAATGGTTGACGATCAACACTAAGGTGACCCTTTCATGGTGGGATATTCTTAGAGTGACAGCGTGTGAAATGGAGACAAATGGTTGACGATCAACACTAAGGTGACCCTTTCCTAGGTGGGATATACTTGGAGTGGCAGCTTGTGAGCTGGAAACAAAGGGTTTACGATTTACACTGAGGTGACCCTTTCATGGTGGGATATTCTTAGAGTGACAGCGTGTAAGTTGGAGACAAATGGCTGACGATCAACACTAAGGTGACCTTTTCCTAGGTGGCATATTCTTAGAGTGACAGCGTGTGAGTTGAAGACAAATGGTTGACGATCAACACTAAGGTGACCCTTTCATGGTGGGATATTCTTAGAGTGACAGCGTGTGAGCTAGAAACAAAGGGTTGACGATCAACACTAAGGTGACACTTTCCTTGGTGGGACATTCTTAGAGTGAAAGCGTGTGAGCTGGAAACAAAGGATTGACGATCAACACTAAGGTGACACTTTTCTTGGTTAAATATACTTAGAGTGACAGCGTGTGAGAAGGAAACAAAGGGTTGACGATCCACACTAAGGTGATCCTTTCCTTGGTGGAATATACTTAGAGTGGCAGCTTGTGAGCTGGAAACAAAGGGTTGGCGATCCACACTAAGGTGACACTTTTCTTGGTTAAATATACTTAGAGTGACAGCGTGTGAGTTGGAAACAAAGGGTTGACGATCCACACTAAGGTGATCCTTTCCTTGGTGGGACATTCTTATAGTGACAGCGTGTGAGCTGGAAACAAAGGATTGACGATCAACACTAAGGTGGCACTTTTCTTGGTTTAATATACGTAGAGTCACAGCGTGTGAGTTGGAAACAAAGGGTTGACGATCCACACTAAGGTGATCCTTTCCTTGGTGGGACATTCTTATAGTGACAGCGTGTGAGTTGGAGACAAATGGTTGACGATCAACACTAAGGTGACACTTTCCTTGGTGGGATATACTTAGAGTGTCAGCTTGTGAGCTGGAAACAAAGGGTTGGCGATCAACACTAAGGTGACCCTTTCATGGTGGGATATTCTTAGAGTGACAGCGTGTGAGTTGGAGACAAATGGTTGACGATCAACACTAAGGTGACCCTTTCATGGTGGGATATTCTTAGAGTGACAGCGTGTGAGTTGGAGACAAATTGTTGACGATCAACACTAAGGTGACCCTTTTTTTAGGTTGGATATACTTAGAGTGGCAGCTTGTGAGCTGGAAACAAAGGGTTGGCGATCAACACTAAGGTGACCCTTTCATGGTGGGATATTCTTAGAGTGACAGCGTGTGAGTTGGAGACAAATGGTTGACGATCAACACTAAGGTGACCCTTTCATGGTGGGATATTCTTAGAGTGACAGCGTGTGAGTTGGAGACAAATTGTTGACGATCAACACTAAGGTGACCCTTTTTTTAGGTTGGATATACTTAGAGTGGCAGCTTGTGAGCTGGAAACAAAGGGTTGGCGATCAACACTAAGGTGACCCTTTCATGGTGGGATATTCTTAGAGTGACAGCGTGTGAGTTGGAGACAAATGGTTGACGATCAACACTAAGGTGACCCTTTCATGGTGGGATATTCTTAGAGTGACAGCGTGTGAGTTGGAGACAAATGGTTGACGATCAACACTAAGGTGACCCTTTCATGGTGGGATATTCTTAGAGTGACAGCGTGTGAGGTGGAGACAAATGGTTGACGATCAACACTAAGGTGACCCTTTCATGGTGGGATATTCTTAGAGTGACAGCGTGTGAGTTGGAGACAAATGGTTGACGATCAACACTAAGGTGACCCTTTCCTTGGTGGGATATACTTAGAGTGTCAGCTTGTGAGCTGGAAACAAAGGGTTGGCGATTAACACTAAGGTGACCCTTTCATGGTGGGATATTCTTAGAGTGACAGCGTGTGAGTTGGAGACAAATGGTTGACGATCAACACTAAGGTGACCCTTTCATGGTGGGATATTCTTAGAGTGACAGCGTGTGAGTTGGAGACAAATGGTTGACGATCAACACTAAGGTGACCCTTTCCTTGGTGGGATATACTTAGAGTGTCAGCTTGTGAGCTGGAAACAAAGGGTTGGCGATCCACACTAAGGTGACACTTTTCTTGGTTAAATATACTTAGAGTGACAGCGTGTGAGTTGGAAACAAAGGGTTGACGATCCACACTAAGGTGATCCTTTCCTTGGTGGGACATTCTTATAGTGACAGCGTGTGAGCTGGAAACAAAGGATTGACGATCAACACTAAGGTGGCACTTTTCTTGGTTTAATATACGTAGAGTCACAGCGTGTGAGTTGGAAACAAAGGGTTGACGATCCACACTAAGGTGATCCTTTCCTAGGTGGGATATACTTAGAGTGACAGCGTGTGAGTTGGAGACAAATGGTTGACGATCAACACTAAGGTGACCCTTTCATGGTGGGATATTCTTAGAGTGACAGCGTGTGAGTTGGAGACAAATGGTTGACGATCAACACTAAGGTGACCCTTTCATGGTGGGATATTCTTAGAGTGACAGCGTGTGAGTTAGAGACAAATGGTTGACGATCAACACTAAGGTGGCCCTTTCCTTGGTGGGATGTACTTAGAGTGTCAGCTTGTGAGCTGGAAACAAAGGGTTGGCGATCAACACTAAGGTGACCCTTTCATGGTGGGATATTCTTAGAGTGACAGCGTGTGAGTTGGCGACAAATTGTTGACAATCAACACTAAGGTAACCCTTTCATGGTGGGATATTCTTAGAGTGACAGCGTGTGAGTTGGAGACAAATGGTTGACGATCAACACTAAGGTGACCCTTTCCTAGGTGGGATATACTTAGAGTGGCAGCTTGTGAGCTGGAAACAAAGGGTTGGCGATCAACACTAAGGTGACCCTTTCATGGTGGGATATTCTTAGAGTGACAGCGTGTGAGTTGGAGACAAATGGTTGACGATCAACACTAAGGTGACCCTTTCATGGTGGGATATTCTTAGAGTGACAGCGTGTGAGTTGGAGACAAATGGTTGACGATCAACACTAAGGTGACCCTTTCATGGTGGGATATTCTTAGAGTGACAGCGTGTGAGTTGGAGACAAATGGTTGACGATCAACACTAAGGTGACCCTTTCCTTGGTGGGATATACTTAGAGTGTCAGCTTGTGAGCTGGAAACAAAGGGTTGGCGATCAACACTAAGGTGACCCTTTCATGGTGGGATATTCTTAAAGTGACAGTGTGTGAGTTGGAGACAAATGGTTGACGATCAACACTAAGGTGACCCTTTCATGGTGGGATATTCTTATAGTGACAGCGTGTGAGTTGGAGACAAATGGTTGACGATCAACACTAAGGTGACCCTTTCCTTGGTGGGATATACTTAGAGTGTCAGCTTGTGAGCTTGAAACAAAGGGTTGGCGATCAACACTAAGGTGACCCTTTCATGGTGGGATATTCTTAGAGTGACAGCGTGTGAGTTGGAGACAAATGGTTGACGATCAACAATAAGGTGACCCTTTCATGGTGGGATATTCTTAGAGTGACAGCGTGTGAGTTGGAGACAAATGGTTGACGATCAACACTAAGGTGACCCTTTCATGGTGGGATATTCTTAGAGTGACAGCGTGTGAGTTAGAGACAAATGGTTGACGATCAACACTAAGGTGGCCCTTTCCTTGGTGGGATGTACTTAGAGTGTCAGCTTGTGAGCTGGAAACAAAGGGTTGGCGATCAACACTAAGGTGACCCTTTCATGGTGGGATATACTTAGAGTGGCAGCTTGTGAGCTGGAAACAAAGGGTTGGCGATCAACACTAAGGTGACCCTTTCATGGTGGGATATTCTTAGAGTGACAGCGTGTGAGTTGGAGACAAATGGTTGACGATCAACACTAAGGTGACCCTTTCATGGTGGGATATTCTTAGAGTGACAGCGTGTGAGTTGGAGACAAATGGTTGACGATCAACACTAAGGTGACCCTTTCATGGTGGGATATTCTTAGAGTGACAGCGTGTGAGTTGGAGACAAATGGTTGACGATCAACACTAAGGTGACCCTTTCCTTGGTGGGATATACTTAGAGTGTCAGCTTGTGAGCTGGAAACAAAGGGTTGGCGATCAACACTAAGGTGACCCTTTCATGGTGGGATATTCTTAAAGTGACAGTGTGTGAGTTGGAGACAAATGGTTGACGATCAACACTAAGGTGACCCTTTCATGGTGGGATATTCTTATAGTGACAGCGTGTGAGTTGGAGACAAATGGTTGACGATCAACACTAAGGTGACCCTTTCCTTGGTGGGATATACTTAGAGTGTCAGCTTGTGAGCTTGAAACAAAGGGTTGGCGATCAACACTAAGGTGACCCTTTCATGGTGGGATATTCTTAGAGTGACAGCGTGTGAGTTGGAGACAAATGGTTGACGATCAACAATAAGGTGACCCTTTCATGGTGGGATATTCTTAGAGTGACAGTGTGTGAGTTGGAGACAAATGGTTGACGATCAACACTAAGGTGACCCTTTCATGGTGGGATATTCTTAGAGTGACAGCGTGTGAAATGGAGACAAATGGTTGACGATCAACACTAAGGTGACCCTTTCCTAGGTGGGATATACTTAGAGTGGCTGCTTGTGAGCTGGAAACAAAGGGTTTACGATTTACACTGAGGTGACCCTTTCATGGTGGGATATTCTTAGAGTGACAGCGTGTAAGTTGGAGACAAATGGCTGACGATCAACACTAAGGTGACCTTTTCCTAGGTGGCATATTCTTAGAGTGACAGCGTGTGAGTTGAAGACAAATGGTTGACGATCAACACTAAGGTGACCCTTTCATGGTGGGATATTCTTAGAGTGACAGCGTGTGAGCTAGAAACAAAGGGTTGACGATCAACACTAAGGTGACACTTTCCTTAGTGGGACATTCTTAGAGTGAAAGCGTGTGAGCTGGAAACAAAGGATTGACGATCAACACTAAGGTGACACTTTTCTTGGTTAAATATACTTAGAGTGACAGCGTGTGAGAAGGAAACAAAGGGTTGACGATCCACACTAAGGTGATCCTTTCCTTGGTGGAATATACTTAGAGTGGCAGCTTGTGAGCTGGAAACAAAGGGTTGGCGATCCACACTAAGGTGACACTTTTCTTGGTTAAATATACTTAGAGTGACAGCGTGTGAGTTGGAAACAAAGGGTTGACGATCCACACTAAGGTGATCCTTTCCTTGGTGGGACATTCTTATAGTGACAGCGTGTGAGCTGGAAACAAAGGATTGACGATCAACACTAAGGTGGCACTTTTCTTGGTTTAATATACGTAGAGTCACAGCGTGTGAGTTGGAAACAAAGGGTTGACGATCCACACTAAGGTGATCCTTTCCTTGGTGGGACATTCTTATAGTGACAGCGTGTGAGTTGGAGACAAATGGTTGACGATCAACACTAAGGTGACACTTTCCTTGGTGGGATATACTTAGAGTGTCAGCTTGTGAGCTGGAAACAAAGGGTTGGCGATCAACACTAAGGTGACCCTTTCATGGTGGGATATTCTTAGAGTGACAGCGTGTGAGTTGGAGACAAATGGTTGACGATCAACACTAAGGTGACCCTTTCATGGTGGGATATTCTTAGAGTGACAGCGTGTGAGTTGGAGACAAATTGTTGACGATCAACACTAAGGTGACCCTTTTTTTAGGTTGGATATACTTAGAGTGGCAGCTTGTGAGCTGGAAACAAAGGGTTGGCGATCAACACTAAGGTGACCCTTTCATGGTGGGATATTCTTAGAGTGACAGCGTGTGAGTTGGAGACAAATGGTTGACGATCAACACTAAGGTGACCCTTTCATGGTGGGATATTCTTAGAGTGACAGCGTGTGAGTTGGAGACAAATTGTTGACGATCAACACTAAGGTGACCCTTTTTTTAGGTTGGATATACTTAGAGTGGCAGCTTGTGAGCTGGAAACAAAGGGTTGGCGATCAACACTAAGGTGACCCTTTCATGGTGGGATATTCTTAGAGTGACAGCGTGTGAGTTGGAGACAAATGGTTGACGATCAACACTAAGGTGACCCTTTCATGGTGGGATATTCTTAGAGTGACAGCGTGTGAGTTGGAGACAAATGGTTGACGATCAACACTAAGGTGACCCTTTCATGGTGGGATATTCTTAGAGTGACAGCGTGTGAGGTGGAGACAAATGGTTGACGATCAACACTAAGGTGACCCTTTCATGGTGGGATATTCTTAGAGTGACAGCGTGTGAGTTGGAGACAAATGGTTGACGATCAACACTAAGGTGACCCTTTCCTTGGTGGGATATACTTAGAGTGTCAGCTTGTGAGCTGGAAACAAAGGGTTGGCGATTAACACTAAGGTGACCCTTTCATGGTGGGATATTCTTAGAGTGACAGCGTGTGAGTTGGAGACAAATGGTTGACGATCAACACTAAGGTGACCCTTTCATGGTGGGATATTCTTAGAGTGACAGCGTGTGAGTTGGAGACAAATGGTTGACGATCAACACTAAGGTGACCCTTTCCTTGGTGGGATATACTTAGAGTGTCAGCTTGTGAGCTGGAAACAAAGGGTTGGCGATCCACACTAAGGTGACACTTTTCTTGGTTAAATATACTTAGAGTGACAGCGTGTGAGTTGGAAACAAAGGGTTGACGATCCACACTAAGGTGATCCTTTCCTTGGTGGGACATTCTTATAGTGACAGCGTGTGAGCTGGAAACAAAGGATTGACGATCAACACTAAGGTGGCACTTTTCTTGGTTTAATATACGTAGAGTCACAGCGTGTGAGTTGGAGACAAATGGTTGACGATCAACACTAAGGTGACCCTTTCCTAGGTGGGATATACTTAGAGTGGCAGCTTGTGAGCTGGAAACAAAGGGTTGGCGATCAACACTAAGGTGACCCTTTCATGGTGGGATATTCTTAGAGTGACAGCGTGTGAGTTGGAGACAAATGGTTGACGATCAACACTAAGGTGACCCTTTCATGGTGGGATATTCTTAGAGTGACAGCGTGTGAGTTGGAGACAAATGGTTGACGATCAACACTAAGGTGACCCTTTCATGGTGGGATATTCTTAGAGTGACAGCGTGTGAGTTGGAGACAAATGGTTGACGATCAACACTAAGGTGACCCTTTCCTTGGTGGGATATACTTAGAGTGTCAGCTTGTGAGCTGGAAACAAAGGGTTGGCGATCAACACTAAGGTGACCCTTTCATGGTGGGATATTCTTAAAGTGACAGTGTGTGAGTTGGAGACAAATGGTTGACGATCAACACTAAGGTGACCCTTTCATGGTGGGATATTCTTAGAGTGACAGCGTGTGAGTTGGAGACAAATGGTTGACGATCAACACTAAGGTGACCCTTTCCTTGGTGGGATATACTTAGAGTGTCAGCTTGTGAGCTTGAAACAAAGGGTTGGCGATCAACACTAAGGTGACCCTTTCATGGTGGGATATTCTTAGAGTGACAGCGTGTGAGTTGGAGACAAATGGTTGACGATCAACAATAAGGTGACCCTTTCATGGTGGGATATTCTTAGAGTGACAGTGTGTGAGTTGGAGACAAATGGTTGACGATCAACACTAAGGTGACCCTTTCATGGTGGGATATTCTTAGAGTGACAGCGTGTGAAATGGAGACAAATGGTTGACGATCAACACTAAGGTGACCCTTTCCTAGGTGGGATATACTTAGAGTGGCTGCTTGTGAGCTGGAAACAAAGGGTTTACGATTTACACTGAGGTGACCCTTTCATGGTGGGATATTCTTAGAGTGACAGCGTGTAAGTTGGAGACAAATGGCTGACGATCAACACTAAGGTGACCTTTTCCTAGGTGGCATATTCTTAGAGTGACAGCGTGTGAGTTGAAGACAAATGGTTGACGATCAACACTAAGGTGACCCTTTCATGGTGGGATATTCTTAGAGTGACAGCGTGTGAGTTGGAGACAAATTGTTGACGATCAACACTAAGGTGACCCTTTTTTTAGGTTGGATATACTTAGAGTGGCAGCTTGTGAGCTGGAAACAAAGGGTTGGCGATCAACACTAAGGTGACCCTTTCATGGTGGGATATTCTTAGAGTGACAGCGTGTGAGTTGGAGACAAATGGTTGACGATCAACACTAAGGTGACCCTTTCATGGTGGGATATTCTTAGAGTGACAGCGTGTGAGTTGGAGACAAATGGTTGACGATCAACACTAAGGTGACCCTTTCATGGTGGGATATTCTTAGAGTGACAGCGTGTGAGGTGGAGACAAATGGTTGACGATCAACACTAAGGTGACCCTTTCATGGTGGGATATTCTTAGAGTGACAGCGTGTGAGTTGGAGACAAATGGTTGACGATCAACACTAAGGTGACCCTTTCCTTGGTGGGATATACTTAGAGTGTCAGCTTGTGAGCTGGAAACAAAGGGTTGGCGATTAACACTAAGGTGACCCTTTCATGGTGGGATATTCTTAGAGTGACAGCGTGTGAGTTGGAGACAAATGGTTGACGATCAACACTAAGGTGACCCTTTCATGGTGGGATATTCTTAGAGTGACAGCGTGTGAGTTGGAGACAAATGGTTGACGATCAACACTAAGGTGACCCTTTCCTTGGTGGGATATAATTAGAGTGTCAGCTTGTGAGCTGGAAACAAAGGGTTGGCGATCCACACTAAGGTGACACTTTTCTTGGTTAAATATACTTAGAGTGACAGCGTGTGAGTTGGAAACAAAGGGTTGACGATCCACACTAAGGTGATCCTTTCCTTGGTGGGACATTCTTATAGTGACAGCGTGTGAGCTGGAAACAAAGGATTGACGATCAACACTAAGGTGGCACTTTTCTTGGTTTAATATACGTAGAGTCACAGCGTGTGAGTTGGAGACAAATGGTTGACGATCAACACTAAGGTGACCCTTTCCTAGGTGGGATATACTTAGAGTGGCAGCTTGTGAGCTGGAAACAAAGGGTTGGCGATCAACACTAAGGTGACCCTTTCATGGTGGGATATTCTTAGAGTGACAGCGTGTGAGTTGGAGACAAATGGTTGAGATCAACACTAAGGTGACCCTTTCATGGTGGGATATTCTTAGAGTGACAGCGTGTGAGTTGGAGACAAATGGTTGACGATCAACACTAAGGTGACCCTTTCATGGTGGGATATTCTTAGAGTGACAGCGTGTGAGTTGGAGACAAATGTTTGACGATCAACACTAAGGTGACCCTTTCCTTGGTGGGATATACTTAGAGTGTCAGCTTGTGAGCTGGAAACAAAGGGTTGGCGATCAACACTAAGGTGACCCTTTCATGGTGGGATATTCTTAAAGTGACAGTGTGTGAGTTGGAGACAAATGGTTGACGATCAACACTAAGGTGACCCTTTCATGGTGGGATATTCTTAGAGTGACAGCGTGTGAGTTGGAGACAAATGGTTGACGATCAACACTAAGGTGACCCTTTCCTTGGTGGGATATACTTAGAGTGTCAGCTTGTGAGCTTGAAACAAAGGGTTGGCGATCAACACTAAGGTGACCCTTTCATGGTGGGATATTCTTAGAGTGACAGCGTGTGAGTTGGAGACAAATGGTTGACGATCAACAATAAGGTGACCCTTTCATGGTGGGATATTCTTAGAGTGACAGTGTGTGAGTTGGAGACAAATGGTTGACGATCAACACTAAGGTGACCCTTTCATGGTGGGATATTCTTAGAGTGACAGCGTGTGAAATGGAGACAAATGGTTGACGATCAACACTAAGGTGACCCTTTCCTAGGTGGGATATACTTAGAGTGGCTGCTTGTGAGCTGGAAACAAAGGGTTTACGATTTACACTGAGGTGACCCTTTCATGGTGGGATATTCTTAGAGTGACAGCGTGTAAGTTGGAGACAAATGGCTGACGATCAACACTAAGGTGACCTTTTCCTAGGTGGCATATTCTTAGAGTGACAGCGTGTGAGTTGAAGACAAATGGTTGACGATCAACACTAAGGTGACCCTTTCATGGTGGGATATTCTTAGAGTGACAGCGTGTGAGCTAGAAACAAAGGGTTGACGATCAACACTAAGGTGACACTTTCCTTAGTGGGACATTCTTAGAGTGAAAGCGTGTGAGCTGGAAACAAAGGATTGACGATCAACACTAAGGTGACACTTTTCTTGGTTAAATATACTTAGAGTGACAGCGTGTGAGAAGGAAACAAAGGGTTGACGATCCACACTAAGGTGATCCTTTCCTTGGTGGAATATACTTAGAGTGGCAGCTTGTGAGCTGGAAACAAAGGGTTGGCGATCCACACTAAGGTGACACTTTTCTTGGTTAAATATACTTAGAGTGACAGCGTGTGAGTTGGAAACAAAGGGTTGACGATCCACACTAAGGTGATCCTTTCCTTGGTGGGACATTCTTATAGTGACAGCGTGTGAGCTGGAAACAAAGGATTGACGATCAACACTAAGGTGGCACTTTTCTTGGTTTAATATACGTAGAGTCACAGCGTGTGAGTTGGAAACAAAGGGTTGACGATCAACACTAAGGTGACCCTTTCCTTGGTGGGATATACTTAGAGTGTCAGCTTGTGAGCTGGAAACAAAGGGTTGGCGATTAACACTAAGGTGACCCTTTCATGGTGGGATATTCTTAGAGTGACAGCGTGTGAGTTGGAGACAAATGGTTGACGATCAACACTAAGGTGACCCTTTCATGGTGGGATATTCTTAGAGTGACAGCGTGTGAGTTGGAGACAAATGGTTGACGATCAACACTAAGGTGACCCTTTCCTTGGTGGGATATACTTAGAGTGTCAGCTTGTGAGCTGGAAACAAAGGGTTGGCGATCCACACTAAGGTGACACTTTTCTTGGTTAAATATACTTAGAGTGACAGCGTGTGAGTTGGAAACAAAGGGTTGACGATCCACACTAAGGTGATCCTTTCCTTGGTGGGACATTCTTATAGTGACAGCGTGTGAGCTGGAAACAAAGGATTGACGATCAACACTAAGGTGGCACTTTTCTTGGTTTAATATACGTAGAGTCACAGCGTGTGAGTTGGAGACAAATGGTTGACGATCAACACTAAGGTGACCCTTTCCTAGGTGGGATATACTTAGAGTGGCAGCTTGTGAGCTGGAAACAAAGGGTTGGCGATCAACACTAAGGTGACCCTTTCATGGTGGGATATTCTTAGAGTGACAGCGTGTGAGTTGGAGACAAATGGTTGACGATCAACACTAAGGTGACCCTTTCATGGTGGGATATTCTTAGAGTGACAGCGTGTGAGTTGGAGACAAATGGTTGACGATCAACACTAAGGTGACCCTTTCATGGTGGGATATTCTTAGAGTGACAGCGTGTGAGTTGGAGACAAATGGTTGACGATCAACACTAAGGTGACCCTTTCCTTGGTGGGATATACTTAGAGTGTCAGCTTGTGAGCTGGAAACAAAGGGTTGGCGATCAACACTAAGGTGACCCTTTCATGGTGGGATATTCTTAAAGTGACAGTGTGTGAGTTGGAGACAAATGGTTGACGATCAACACTAAGGTGACCCTTTCATGGTGGGATATTCTTAGAGTGACAGCGTGTGAGTTGGAGACAAATGGTTGACGATCAACACTAAGGTGACCCTTTCCTTGGTGGGATATACTTAGAGTGTCAGCTTGTGAGCTTGAAACAAAGGGTTGGCGATCAACACTAAGGTGACCCTTTCATGGTGGGATATTCTTAGAGTGACAGCGTGTGAGTTGGAGACAAATGGTTGACGATCAACAATAAGGTGACCCTTTCATGGTGGGATATTCTTAGAGTGACAGTGTGTGAGTTGGAGACAAATGGTTGACGATCAACACTAAGGTGACCCTTTCATGGTGGGATATTCTTAGAGTGACAGCGTGTGAAATGGAGACAAATGGTTGACGATCAACACTAAGGTGACCCTTTCCTAGGTG
Source organism: Allygus modestus (assembly GCA_963675035.1). Taxonomy (NCBI): domain Eukaryota; kingdom Metazoa; phylum Arthropoda; class Insecta; order Hemiptera; family Cicadellidae; genus Allygus; species Allygus modestus. The sequence goes on along the minus strand of OY776112.1, from coordinate 428,797,688 downwards.
GGATATACTTAGAGTGGCTGCTTGTGAGCTGGAAACAAAGGGTTTACGATTTACACTGAGGTGACCCTTTCATGGTGGGATATTCTTAGAGTGACAGCGTGTAAGTTGGAGACAAATGGCTGACGATCAACACTAAGGTGACCTTTTCCTAGGTGGCATATTCTTAGAGTGACAGCGTGTGAGTTGAAGACAAATGGTTGACGATCAACACTAAGGTGACCCTTTCATGGTGGGATATTCTTAGAGTGACAGCGTGTGAGCTAGAAACAAAGGGTTGACGATCAACACTAAGGTGACACTTTCCTTAGTGGGACATTCTTAGAGTGAAAGCGTGTGAGCTGGAAACAAAGGATTGACGATCAACACTAAGGTGACACTTTTCTTGGTTAAATATACTTAGAGTGACAGCGTGTGAGAAGGAAACAAAGGGTTGACGATCCACACTAAGGTGATCCTTTCCTTGGTGGAATATACTTAGAGTGGCAGCTTGTGAGCTGGAAACAAAGGGTTGGCGATCCACACTAAGGTGACACTTTTCTTGGTTAAATATACTTAGAGTGACAGCGTGTGAGTTGGAAACAAAGGGTTGACGATCCACACTAAGGTGATCCTTTCCTTGGTGGGACATTCTTATAGTGACAGCGTGTGAGCTGGAAACAAAGGATTGACGATCAACACTAAGGTGGCACTTTTCTTGGTTTAATATACGTAGAGTCACAGCGTGTGAGTTGGAAACAAAGGGTTGACGATCCACACTAAGGTGATCCTTTCCTAGGTGGGATATACTTAGAGTGACAGCGTGTGAGTTGGAGACAAATGGTTGACGATCAACACTAAGGTGACACTTTCCTTGGTGGGATATTCTTAGAGTGTCAGCTTGTGAGCTGGAAACAAAGGGTTGGCGATCAACACTAAGGTGACCCTTTCATGGTGGGATATTCTTAGAGTGACGGCGTGTGAGTTGGAGACAAATGGTTGACGATCAACACTAAGGTGACCCTTTCATGGTGGGATATTCTTAGAGTGACAGCGTGTGAGTTGGAGACAAATTGTTGACGATCAACACTAAGGTGACCCTTTTTTTAGGTTGGATATACTTAGAGTGGCAGCTTGTGAGCTGGAAACAAAGGGTTGGCGATCAACACTAAGGTGACCCTTTCATGGTGGGATATTCTTAGAGTGACAGCGTGTGAGTTGGAGACAAATGGTTGATGATCAACACTAAGGTGACCCTTTCATGGTGGGATATTCTTAGAGTGACAGCGTGTGAGTTGGAGACAAATGGTTGACGATCAACACTAAGGTGACCCTTTCATGGTGGGATATTCTTAGAGTGACAGCGTGTGAGTTGGAGACAAATGGTTGACGATCAACACTAAGGTGACCCTTTCCTTGGTGGGATATACTTAGAGTGTCAGCTTGTGAGCTGGAAACAAAGGGTTGGCGATCAACACTAAGGTGACCCTTTCATGGTGGGATATTCTTAGAGTGACAGCGTGTGAGTTGAAGACAAATGGTTGACGATCAACACTAAGGTGACCCTTTCATGGTGGGATATTCTTATAGTGACAGCGTGTGAGTTGGAGACAAATGGTTGACGATCAACACTAAGGTGACCCTTTCCTTGGTGGGATATACTTAGAGTGTCAGCTTGTGAGCTGGAAACAAAGGGTTGGCGATCAACACTAAGGTGACCCTTTCATGGTGGGATATTGTTAGAGTGACAGCGTGTGAGTTGGAGACAAATGGTTGACGATCAACAATAAGGTGACCCTTTCCTGGTGGGATTTTCTTAGAGTGACAGCGTGTGAGTTGGAGACAAATGGTTGACGATCAACACTAAGGTGACCCTTTCATGGTGGGATATTCTTAGAGTAACAGCGTGTGAGTTAGAGACAAATGGTTGACGATCAACACTAAGGTGACCCTTTCCTAGGTGGGATATACGTAGAGTGGCAGCTTGTGAGCTGGAAACAAAGGGTTGGCGATCAACACTAAGGTGACCCTTTCATGGTAGGATATTCTTAGAGTGACAGCGTGTAAGTTGGAGACAAATGGTTGACGATCAACACTAAGGTGACCCTTTCCTAGGTGGGATATACTTAGAGTGTCAGCTTGTGAGTTGGAAACAAAGGGTTTACGATTTACACTCAGGTGACCCTTTCATGTTAAGATATTCTTAGAGTGACAGCGTGTGAGTTGGAGACAAATGGCTGACGATCAACACTAAGGTGACCCTTTCCTAGGTGGGATATACTTAGAGTGGCAGCTTGTGAGCTGGAAACAAAGGGTTTACGATTTACACTGAGGTGACCCTTTCATGGTGGGATATTCTTAGAGTGACAGCGTGTGAGTTGGAGACAAATGGTTGACGATCAACACTAAGGTGACCTTTTCCTAGGTGGGATATTCTTAGAGTGACAGCGTGTGAGTTGAAGACAAATGGTTGACGATCAACACTAAGGTGACCTTTTCATGGTGGGATATTCTTAGAGTGACAGCGTGTGAGTTGGAGACAAATGGTTGACGATCAACACTAAGGTGACACTTTCCTTGGTGGTATATACTTAGAGTGTCAGCTTGTGAGCTGGAAACAAAGGGTTGGCGATCCAAACTAAGGTGACGCTTTCCTTGGTGGGATATACTTAGAGTGTCAGCTTGTGAGCTGGAAACAAAGGGTTGGCGATCCACACTAGTGTGACCCTTTCCATGGTGGGATATACTTAGGGTGACAGCGTGTGAGTTGGAAACAAAGGGTTGACGATCCATACTAAGGTGACACTTTCCCTTTCCTTGGTGGGATATACTTAGAGTGGCAGCTTGTGAGCTGGAAACATAGGGTTTACGATTTACACTGAGGTGACCCTTTCATGGTGGGATATTCTTAGAGTGACAGCGTGTGAGTTGGAGACAAATGGTTGACGATCAACACTAAGGTGACCTTTTCCTAGGTGGGATATTCTTAGAGTGACAGCGTGTGAGTTGGAGACAAATGGTTGACGATCAACACTAACGTGACCCTTTCATGTTGGGACATTCTTAGAGTGAAAGCGTGTGAGCTGGAAACAAAGGATTGACGATCAACACTAAGGTGACACTTTTCTTGGTTAAATATACTTAGAGTGACAGCGTGTGAGATGGAAACAAAGGGTTGACGATCCACACTAAGGTGATCCTTTCCTTGGTGGAATATACTTAGAGTGGCAGCTTGTGAGCTGGAAACAAAGGGTTGGCGATCCAGACTAAGGTGACACTTTTCTTGGTTAAATATACTTAGAGTGACAGCGTGTGAGTGGGAAACAAAGGGTTGACGATCCACACTAAGGTGATCCTTTCCTTGGTGGGACATTCTTATAGTGACAGCGTGTGAGCTGGAAACAAAGGATTGACGATCAACACTAAGGTAACAGTTTTCTTGGTTAAATATACCTAGAGTGACAGCGTGTGAGTTGGAAACAAAGGGTTGACGATCCACACTAAGGTGATCCTTTCCTAGGTGGGAAATACATAGAGTGACAGCGTGTGAGTTGGAGACAAATGGTTGACGATCAACACTAAGGTGACACTTTACTTGGTGGGATATACTTAGAGTGTCAGCTTGTGAGCTGGAAACAAAGGGTTGGCAATCAACACTAAGGTGACCCTTTCATGGTGGGATATTCTTAGAGTGACAGCGTGTGAGTTGGAGACAAATGGTTGACGATCAACACTAAGGTGACCCTTTCCTAGGTGGGATATACTTAGAGTGGCAGCTTGTGAGCTGGAAACAAAGGGTTGGCGATCAACACTAAGGTGACCCTTTCATGGTGGGATATTCTTAGAGTGACAGCGTGTGAGTTGGAGACAAATGGTTGACGATCAACACTAAGGTGACCCTTTCATGGTGGGATATTCTTAGAGTGACAGCGTGTGAGTTGGAGACAAATGGTTGACGATCAACACTAAGGTGACCCTTTCATGGTGGGATATTCTTATAGTGACAGCGTGAGAGTTGGAGACAAATGGTTGACGATCAACAATAAGGTGACCCTTTCATGGTGGGATATTCTTAGAGTGACAGCGTGTGAGTTGGAGACAAATGGTTGACGATCAACACTAAGGTGACCCTTTCCTAGGTGGGATATACTTAGAGTGTCAGCTTGTGAGTTGGAAACAAAGGGTTTACGATTTACACTCAAGTGACCCATTCATGGTAGGATATTCTTAGAGTGACAGCGTGTGAGTTGGAGACAAATGGCTGACGATCAACACTAAGGTGACCCTTTCCTAGGTGGGATATACTTAGAGTGGCAGCTTGTGAGCTGGAAACAAAGGGTTTACGATTTACACTGAGGTGACCCTTTCATGGTGGGATATTCTTAGAGTGACAGCGTGTGAGTTGGAGACAAATGGTTGACGATCAACACTAAGGTGACCTTTTCCTAGGTGGGATATTCTTAGAGTGACATTGTGTGAGTTGAAGACAAATGGTTGACGATCAACACTAAGGTGACCCTTTCATTGTGGGATATTCTTAGAGTGACAGCGTGTGTTGGAGACAAATGGTTGACGATCAACACTAAAGTGACACTTTCCTTGGTGGGATATACTTAGAGTGTCAGCTTGTGAGCTGGAAACAAAGGGTTGGCGATCCACACTAAGGTGACACTTTCCTTGGTGGGATATACTTAGAGTGTCAGCTTGTGAGCTGGAAACAAAGGGTTGGCGATCCACACTAAGGTGACCCTTTCCATGGTGGGATATACTTAAAATGACAGCGTGTGAGTTGGAAACAAAGTGTTGACGATCCATACTAAGGTGACACTTTCCCTTTCCTTGGTGGGATATACTTAGAGTGGCAGCTTGTGAGCTGGAAACAAAGGGTTTACGATTTACACTGAGGTGACCCTTTCATGGTGGGATATTCTTAGAGTGACAGCGTGTGAGTTGGAGACAAATGGTTGACGATCAACACTAAGGTGACCTTTTCCTAGGTGGGATATTCTTAGAGTGACAGCGTGTGAGTTGGAGACAAATGGTTGACGATCAACTCTAAGGTGACCCTTTCATGGTGGGATATTCTTAGAGTGACAGCGTGTGAGTTGGAGACAAATGGTTGACGATCAACACTAAGGTGACACTTTCCTTTGTGGGATATACTTAGAGTGTCAGCTTGTGAGCTGGAAAAAAATGGTTGGCGATCCACACTAAGGTGACACTTTCCTTGGTGGGATTTACTTAGAGTGTCAGCTTGTGAGCTGGAAACAAAGGGTTGGCGATCCACACTAAGGTGACCCTTTCCTTGGTGGGATATAGTTAGAGTGACAGCGTGTGAGCTGGAAACAAAAGGTTGACGATCCAAACTAACGTAACTCTTTTCTTGGTGGGATATACTTAGAGTGACAGCTTTTGAGCTGGAAACAAAGGATTGGCGATCCACACTAAGGTGACACTTTCCTTGGTTAAATATACTTAGAGTGGCAGCTTGTGAGCTGGAAACAAAGGGTTTACGATTTACACTGAGGTAACCCTTTCCTTGGTGGGATATAATTAGAGTGACAGCGTGTGAGCTGGAAACAAAGGATTGGCGATCCACACTAAGGTGACACTTTCCTTGGTTAAATATACTTAGAGTGGCAGCTTGTGAGCTGGAAACAAAGGGTTTACGATCCACACTAAGGTGATCCATTCCTAGGTGGGATATACTTAGAGTGACAGCGTGTGAGTTGGAGACAAATGGTTGACGATCAACACTAAGGTGACACTTTCCTTGGTGGGATATACTAAGAGTGTCAGCTTGTGAGCTGGAAACAAAGGGTTGGCGATCAACACTAAGGTGACCCTTTCATGGTGGGATATTCTTAGAGTGACAGCGTGTGAGTTGGAGACAAATGGTTGACGATCAACACTAAGGTGACCCTTTCCTAGGTGGGATATTTTTAGAGTGGCAGCTTGTGAGCTGGAAACAAAGGGTTGGCGATCAACACTAAGGTGACCCTTTCATAGTGGGATATTCTTAGAGTGACAGCATGTGAGTTGGAGACAAATGGTTGACGATCAACACTAAGGTGACCCTTTCATGGTGGGATATTCTTAGAGTGACAGCGTGTAAGTTGGAGACAAATGGTTGACGATCAACACTAAGGTGACCCTTTCCTTGGTGGGATATACTTAGAGTGTCAGCTTGTTAGCTGGAAACAAATGGTTGACGATCAACACTAAGGTGACACTTTCCTTGGTGGGATATACTTAGAGTGTCAGCTTGTGAGCTGGATACAAAGGGTTGGCGATCCACACTAAGGTGACACTTTCCTTGGTGGGATATACTTATAGTGTCAGCTTGTGAGCTGGAAACAAAGGGTTGGCGATCCACACTAAGGTGACCCTTTCCATGGTGGGATATACTTAGAGTGACAGCGTGTGAGTTGGAGACAAATGGTTGACGATCAACAATAACGTGACACTTTCCTTGGTGGGATATACTTAGAGTGTCAGCTTGTGAGCTGGAAACAAAGGGTTGGCGATCAACACTAAGGTGACCCTTTCATGGTGGGATATTCTTAGAGTGACAGCGTGTGAGTTGGAGACAAATGGTTGACGATCAACACTAAGGTGACCCTTTCATGGTGGGATATTCTTAGATTGAAGCGTGTCAGTTGGAGACAAATGGTTGACGATCAACACTAAGGTGACCCTTTCCTAGGTGGGATATACTTAGAGTGGCAGCTTGTGTGCTGGAAACAAAGGGTTGGCGATCAGCACTAAGGTGACCCTTTCATGGTGGGATATTCTTAGAGTGACAGCGTGTGAGTTGGAGACAAATGGTTGACGATCAACACTAAGGTGACCCTTTCATGGTGGGATATTCTTAGAGTGACAGCGTGTGAGTTGGAGACAAATGGTTGACGATCAACACTAAGGTGACCCTTTCATGGTGGGATATTCTTAGAGTGACAGCGTGTGAGTTGGAGACAAATGGTTGACGATCAACACTAAGGTGACTCTTTACTTGGTGGGGTATACTTAGAGTGTCATCTTGTGAGCTGAAAACAAAGGGTTGGCGATCAACACTAAGGTGACCCTTTCATGGTGGGATATTCTTAGAGTGACAGTGTGTGAGTTGGAGATAAATGGTTGACGATCAACACTAAGGTGACCCTTTCATGGTGGGATATTCTTAGAGTGACAGCGTGTGAGTTGGAGACAAATGGTTGACGATCAACACTAAGGTGACCCTTTCCTTGGTGGGATATACTTAGAGTGTCAGCTTGTGAGCTGGAAACAAAGGGTTGGCGATCAACACTAAGTTGACCCTTTCATGGTGGGATATTCTTAGAGTGACAGCGTGTGAGTTGGAGACAAATGGTTGACGATCAACACTAAGGTGACCCTTTTATAGTGATATATTCTTAGAGTGACAGCGTGTGAGTTGGAGACAAATAGTTGACTATCAACACTAAGGTGACCCTTTCATGGTGGGATATTCTTAGAGTGACAGCGTGTGAGTTGGAGACAAATGGTTGACGATCAACACCAAGGTGACCCTTTCCTAGGTGGGATATACTTAGAGTGGCAGCTTGTGAGCTGGAAACAAAGGGTTGGCGATCAACACTAAGGTGACCCTTTCATGGTGGGATATTCTTAGTGTGACAGCGTGTGAGTTGGAGTCAAATGGTTGACGATCAACACTAAGGTGACCCTTTCATGGTGGGATATTCTTAGAGTGACAGCGTGTGAGTTGGAGACAAATGGTTGACGATCAACACTAAGGTGACCCTTTCCTAGGTGGGATATACTTAGGGTGGCAGCTTGTGAGCTGGAAACAATGGGTTGGCAATCAACACTAAGGTAACCCTTTCATGGTAGGATATTCTTAGATTGACAGCGTGTGAGTTGGAGACAAATGGTTGACGATCAACACTAAGGTGACCCTTTCCTAGGTTGGATATACTTAGAGTGGCAGCTTGTGAGCTGGAAACAAAGGGTCTACGATTTACACTGAGGTGACCCTTTCATGGTGGGATATTCTTAGAGTGACAGCGTGTGAGTTGGAGACAAATGGTTGACGATCAACACTAAGGTGACTTTTTCCTAGGTGGGATATTCTTAGAGTGACAGCGTATGAGTTGGAGACAAATGGTTGACGATCAACACTAAGGTGACCCTTTCATGGTGGGATATTTTTAGAGTGACAGCGTGTGAGTTGGAGACAAATGGTTGACGATCAACACTAAGGTGACACTTTCCTTGGTGGGATATACTTAGAGTGTCAGCTTGTGAGCTGGAAACAAAGGGTTGGCGATCCACACTTAGGTGACACTTTCCTTGGTGGGATATACTTAGAGTGTCAGCTTGTGAGCTGGAAACAAAGGGTTGGCGATCCACACTAAGTTGACCCTTTCCATTGTGGGATATACTTAGAGTGACAGCGTGTGAGTTGGAAACAAAGGGTTGACGATCCATACTAAGGTGACACTTTCCCTTTCCTTGGTGGGATAAACTTAGAGTGGCAGCTTGTGAGCTGGAAACAAAGGGTTTACGATTTACACTGAGGTGACCCTTTCATGGTGGGATATTCTTAGAGTGACAGCGTGTGAGTTGGAGACAAATGGTTGACGATCAACACTAAGGTGACCTTTTCCTAGGTGGGATATTCTTAGAGTGACAGCGTGTGAGCTGGAAACAAAGGGTTGGCGATCCACACTAAGGTGACACTTTCCTTGGTGGGATATACTTAGAGTGTCAGCTTGTGAGCTGGAAACAAAGGGTTGGCGATCCACACTAAGGTGACCGTTTCCTTGGTGGGATATTCTTAGAGTGACAGCGTGTGAGCTGGAAACAAAGGATTGGCGATCCACACTAAGGTGACACTTTCCTTGGTTAAATATACTTAGAGTGGCAGCTTGTGAGCTGGAAACAAAGGGTTTACGATTTACACTGAGGTGACCCTTTCCTTGGTGGGATATACTTAGAGGGGCAGCTTGTGAGCTGGAAACAAAGGGTTTACGATCCACACTAAGTTAACTTTTTCCTTGGTGGGATATAGTTAGAGTGACAGCGTGTGAGCTGGAAACAAAAGGTTGACGATCCAAACTAAGGTAACTCTTTCCTTGGTGGGATATACTTAGAGTGACAGCTTGTGAGCTGAAAACAAAGGATTGGCGATCCACACTAAGGAGACACTTTCCTTGGTTAAATATACTTAGAGTGGCAGCTTGTGAGCTGGAAACAAAGGGTTTACGATTTACACTGAGGTGACCCTTTCCTTGGTGGGATATACTTAGAGTGACAGCGTGTGAGTTGGAAACAAAGGATTGGCGATCCACACTAGCGTGACAATTTACTTGGTGGGATATACTTAGAGTGGCAGCTTGTGAGCTGGAAACAAAGGGTTGGCGATCCACACTAAGGTGACACTTTTCTTGGTTAAATATACTTAGAGTGACAGCGTGTGAGTTGGAGACAAATGGTTGACGATCAACACTAAGGTGACCCTTTCCTTGGTGGGATATACTTAGAGTGTCAGCTTGTGAGCTGGAAACAAAGGGTTGGCGATCAACACTAAGGTGACCCTTTCATGGTGGGATATTCTTAGAGTGACAGCGTGTGAGTTGGAGACAAATGGTTGACGATCAACACTAAGGTGACCCTTTCCTAGGTGGGATATACTTAGAGTGGCAGCTTGTGAGCTGGAAACAAAGGGTTGGCGATCAACACTAAGGTGACCCTTTCATGGTAGGATATTCTTAGAGTGACAGCGTGTGAGTTGGAGACAAATGGTTGACGATCAACACTAAGCTGACCCTTTCCTAGGTGGGATATACTTAGAGTGTCAGCTTGTGAGTTGGAAACAAAGGGTTTACGATTTACACTCAGGCGACCCTTTCATGGTGGGATATTCTTAGAGTGACAGCGTGTGAGTTGGAGACAAATGGTTGACGATCAACACTAAGGTGACCCTTTCCTAGGTGGGATATACTAAGAGTGGCAGCTTGTGAGCTGGAAACAAAGGGTTTACGATTTACACTGAGGTGACCCTTTCATGGTGGGATATTCTTAGAGTGACAGCGTGTAAGTTGGAGACAAATGGTTGACGATCAACACTAAGGTGACCTTTTCCTATGTGGGATATTCTTAGAGTGACAGCGTGTGAGTTGGAGACAAATGGTTGACGATCAACACTAAGGTGACCCTTTCATGGTGGGATATTCTTAGAGTGACAGCGTGTGAGTTGGAGACAAATGGTTGACGATCAACACTAAAGTGACACTTTCCTTGGTGGGATATACTTAGAGTGTCAGCTTGTGAGCTGGAAACAAAGGGTTGGCGATCCACACTAAGGTGACACTTTCCTTGGTGGGATATACTTAGAGTGTCAGCTTGTGAGCTGGAAACAAAGGGTTGGCGATCCACACTAAGGTGACCCTTTCCATGGTGGGATATACTTAAAATGACAGCGTGTGAGTTGGAAACAAAGTGTTGACGATCCATACTAAGGTGACACTTTCCCTTTCCTTGGTGGGATATACTTAGAGTGGCAGCTTGTGAGCTGGAAACAAAGTGTTTACGATTTACACTGAGGTGACCCTTTCATGGTGGGATATTCTTAGAGTGACAGCGTGTGAGTTGGAGACAAATGGTCGACGATCAACACTAAGGTGACCTTTTCCTAGGTGGGATATTCTTAGAGTGACAGCGTGTGAGTTGGAGACAAATGGTTGACGATCAACTCTAAGGTGACCCTTTCATGGTGGGATATTCTTAGAGTGACAGCGTGTGAGTTGGAGACAAATGGTTGACGATCAACACTAAGGTGACACTTTCCTTGGTGGGATATACTTAGAGTGTCAGCTTGTGAGCTGGAAAAAAATGGTTGGCGATCCACACTAAGGTGACACTTTCCTTGGTGGGATTTACTTAGAGTGTCAGCTTGTGAGCTGGAAACAAAGGGTTGGCGATCCACACTAAGGTGACCCTTTCCTTGGTGGGATATTTTTAGAGTGACAGCGTGTAAGCTGGAAACAAAGGATTGGCGATCCACACTAAGGTGACACTTTCCTCGGTTAAATATACTACTTAGAGTGGCAGCTTGTGAGCTGGAAATAAAGGGTTTACGATTTACATTGAGGTGACACTTTCCTTGGTGGGATATACTTAGAGTGGCAGCTTGTGAGCTGGAAACAAAGGGTTTACGATCCACACTAAGGTAACACTTTCCTTGGTGGGATATAGTTAGAGTGACAGCGTGTGAGCTGGAAACAAGAGGTTGACGATCCAAACTAACGTAACTCTTTCCTTGGTGGGATATACTTAGAGTGACAGCTTGTGAGCTGGAAACAAAGGATTGGCGATCCACACTAAGGTGACACTTTCCTTGGTTAAATATACTTAGAGTGGCAGCTTGTGAGCTGGAAACAAAGGGTTTACGATTTACACTGAGGTAACCCTTTCCTTGGTGGGATATAATTAGAGTGACAGCGTATGAGCTGGAAACAAAGGATTGGCGATCCACACTAAGGTGACACTTTCCTTGGATAAATATACTTAGAGTGGCAGCTTGTGAGCTGGAAACAAAGGGTTTACGATCCACACTAAGGTGATCCATTCCTAGGTGGGATATACTTAGAGTGACAGCGTGTGAGTTGGAGACAAATGGTTGACGATCAACACTAAGGTGACACTTTCCTTGGTGGGATATACTTAGAGTGTCAGCTTGTGAGCTGGAAACAAAGGGTTGGCGATCAACACTAAGGTGACCCTTTCATGGTGGGATATTCTTAGAGTGACAGCGTGTGAGTTGGAGACAAATGGTTGACGATCAACACTAAGGTGACCCTTTCATGGTGGGATATTCTTAGAGTGACAGCGTGTGAGTTGGAGACAAATGGTTGACGATCAACACTAAGGTGACTCTTTACTTGGTGGGGTATACTTAGAGTGTCATCTTGTGAGCTGGAAACAAAGGGTTGGCGATCAACACTAAGGTGACCCTTTCATGGTGGGATATTCTTAGAGTGACAGTGTGTGAGTTGGAGATAAATGGTTGACGATCAACACTAAGGTGACCCTTTCATGGTGGGATATTCTTAGAGTGACAGCGTGTGAGTTGGAGACAAATGGTTGACGATCAACACTAAGGTGACCCTTTCCTTGGTGGGATATACTTAGAGTGTCAGCTTGTGAGCTGGAAACAAAGGGTTGGCGATCAACACTAAGTTGACCCTTTCATGGTGGGATATTCTTAGAGTGACAGCGTGTGAGTTGGAGACAAATGGTTGACGATCAACACTAAGGTGACCTTTTTATAGTGGGATATTCTTAGAGTGACAGCGTGTGAGTTGGAGACAAATAGTTGACTATCAACACTAAGGTGACCCTTTCATGGTGGGATATTCTTAGAGTGACAGCGTGTGAGTTGGAGACAAATGGTTGACGATCAACACCAAGGTGACCCTTTCCTAGGTGGGATATACTTAGAGTGGCAGCTTGTGAGCTGGAAACAAAGGGTTGGCGATCAACACTAAGGTGACCCTTTCATGGTGGGATATTCTTAGTGTGACAGCGTGTGAGTTGGAGTCAAATGGTTGACGATCAACACTAAGGTGACCATTTCATGGTGGGATATTCTTAGAGTGACAGCGTGTGAGTTGGAGACAAATGGTTGACGATCAACACTAAGGTGACCCTTTCCTAGGTGGGATATACTTAGGGTGGCAGCTTGTGAGCTGGAAACAATGGGTTGGCAATCAACACTAAGGTAACCCTTTCATGGTAGGATATTCTTAGATTGACAGCGTGTGAGTTGGAGACAAATGGTTGACGATCAACACTAAGGTGACCCTTTCCTAGGTGGGATATACTTAGAGTGTCAGCTTGTGAGTTCGAAACAAAGGGTTTACGATTTACACTCAGGTGACCCTTTCATGGTGGGATATTCTTAGAGTGACAGCGTGTGAGTTGGAGACAAATGGTTGACGATCAACACTAAGGTGACCCTTTCCTAGGTTGGATATACTTAGAGTGGCAGCTTGTGAGCTGGAAACAAAGGGTCTACGATTTACACTGAGGTGACCCTTTCATGGTGGGATATTCTTAGAGTGACAGCGTGTGAGTTGGAGACAAATGGTTGACGATCAACACTAAGGTGACTTTTTCCTAGGTGGGATATTCTTAGAGTGACAGCGTATGAGTTGGAGACAAATGGTTGACGATCAACACTAAGGTGACCCTTTCATGGTGGGATATTTTTAGAGTGACAGCGTGTGAGTTGGAGACAAATGGTTGACGATCAACACTAAGGTGACACTTTCCTTGGTGGGATATACTTAGAGTGTCAACTTGTGAGCTGGAAACAAAGGGTTGGCGATCCACACTTAGGTGACACTTTCCTTGGTGGGATATACTTAGAGTGTCAGCTTGTGAGCTGGAAACAAAGGGTTTACGATTTACACTGAGGTGACCCTTTCATGGTGGGATATTCTTAGAGTGACAGCGTGTGAGTTGGAGACAAATGGTTGACGATCAACACTAAGGTGACCTTTTCCTAGGTGGGATATTCTTAGAGTGACAGCGTGTGAGCTGGAAACAAAGGGTTGGCGATCCACACTAAGGTGACACTTTCCTTGGTGGGATATACTTAGAGTGTCAGCTTGTGAGCTGGAAACAAAGGATTGGCGATCCACACTAAGGTGACCGTTTCCTTGGTGGGATATTCTTAGAGTGACAGCGTGTGAGCTGGAAACAAAGGATTGGCGATCCACACTAAGGTGACACTTTCCTTGGTTAAATATACTTAGAGTGGCAGCTTGTGAGCTGGAAACAAAGGGTTTACGATTTACACTGAGGTGACCCTTTCCTTGGTGGGATATACTTAGAGGGGCAGCTTGTGAGCTGGAAACAAAGGGTTTACGATCCACACTAAGTTAACTTTTTCCTTGGTGGGATATAGTTAGAGTGACAGCGTGTGAGCTGGAAACAAAAGGTTGACGATCCAAACTAAGGTAACTCTTTCCTTGGTGGGATATACTTAGAGTGACAGCTTGTGAGCTGAAAACAAAGGATTGGCGATCCACACTAAGGAGACACTTTCCTTGGTTAAATATACTTAGAGTGGCAGCTTGTGAGCTGGAAACAAAGGGTTTACGATTTACACTGAGGTGACCCTTTCCTTGGTGGGATATACTTAGAGTGACAGCGTGTGAGTTGGAAACAAAGGATTGGCGATCCACACTAGCGTGACAATTTACTTGGTGGGATATACTTAGAGTGGCAGCTTGTGAGCTGGAAACAAAGGGTTGGCGATCCACACTAAGATGACACTTTTCTTGGTTAAATATACTTAGAGTGACAGCGTGTGAGTTGGAGACAAATGGTTGACGATCAACACTAAGGTGACCCTTTCCTTGGTGGGATATACTTAGAGTGTCAGCTTGTGAGCTGGAAACAAAGGGTTGGCGATCAACACTAAGGTGACCCTTTCATGGTGGGATATTCTTAGAGTGACAGCGTGTGAGTTGGAGACAAATGGTTGACGATCAACACTAAGGTGACCCTTTCCTAGGTGGGATATACTTAGAGTGGCAGCTTGTGAGCTGGAAACAAAGGGTTGGCGATCAACACTAAGGTGACCCTTTCATGGTAGGATATTCTTAGAGTGACAGCGTGTGAGTTGGAGACAAATGGTTGACGATCAACACTAAGCTGACCCTTTCCTAGGTGGGATATACTTAGAGTGTCAGCTTGTGAGTTGGAAACAAAGGGTTTACGATTTACACTCAGGCGACCCTTTCATGGTGGGATATTCTTAGAGTGACAGCGTGTGAGTTGGAGACAAATGGTTGACGATCAACACTAAGGTGACCCTTTCCTAGGTGGGATATACTAAGAGTGGCAGCTTGTGAGCTGGAAACAAAGGGTTTACGATTTACACTGAGGTGACCCTTTCATGGTGGGATATTCTTAGAGTGACAGCGTGTGAGTTGGAGACAAATGGTTGACGATCAACACTAAGGTGACCTTTTCCTATGTGGGATATTCTTAGAGTGACAGCGTGTGAGTTGGAGACAAATGGTTGACGATCAACACTAAGGTGACCCTTTCATGGTGGGATATTCTTAGAGTGACAGCGTGTGAGTTGGAGACAAATGGTTGACGATCAACACTAAAGTGACACTTTCCTTGGTGGGATATACTTAGAGTGTCAGCTTGTGAGCTGGAAACAAAGGGTTGGCGATCCACACTAAGGTGACACTTTCCTTGGTGGGATATACTTAGAGTGTCAGCTTGTGAGCTGGAAACAAAGGGTTGGCGATCCACACTAAGGTGACCCTTTCCATGGTGGGATATACTTAAAATGACAGCGTGTGAGTTGGAAACAAAGTGTTGACGATCCATACTAAGGTGACACTTTCCCTTTCCTTGGTGGGATATACTTAGAGTGGCAGCTTGTGAGCTGGAAACAAAGTGTTTACGATTTACACTGAGGTGACCCTTTCATGGTGGGATATTCTTAGAGTGACAGCGTGTGAGTTGGAGACAAATGGTCGACGATCAACACTAAGGTGACCTTTTCCTAGGTGGGATATTCTTAGAGTGACAGCGTGTGAGTTGGAGACAAATGGTTGACGATCAACTCTAAGGTGACCCTTTCATGGTGGGATATTCTTAGAGTGACAGCGTGTGAGTTGGAGACAAATGGTTGACGATCAACACTAAGGTGACACTTTCCTTGGTGGGATATACTTAGAGTGTCAGCTTGTGAGCTGGAAAAAAATGGTTGGCGATCCACACTAAGGTGACACTTTCCTTGGTGGGATTTACTTAGAGTGTCAGCTTGTGAGCTGGAAACAAAGGGTTGGCGATCCACACTAAGGTGACCCTTTCCTTGGTGGGATATTTTTAGAGTGACAGCGTGTAAGCTGGAAACAAAGGATTGGCGATCCACACTAAGGTGACACTTTCTTTGGTTAAATATACTACTTAGAGTGGCAGCTTGTGAGCTGGAAACAAAGGGTTTACGATTTACACTGAGGTGAAACTTTCCTTGGTGGGATATACTTAGAGTGGCAGCATGTGAGCTGGAAACAAAGGGTTTACGATCCACACTAAGGTAACACTTTCCTTGGTGGGATATAGTTAGAGTGACAGCGTGTGAGCTGGAAACAAAAGGTTGACGATCCAAACTAACGTAACTCTTTCCTTGGTGGGATATACTTAGAGTGACAGCTTGTGAGCTGGAAACAAAGGATTGGCGATCCACACTAAGGTGACACTTTCCTTGGTTAAATATACTTAGAGTGGCAGCTTGTGAGCTGGAAACAAAGGGTTTACGATTTACACTGAGGTAACCCTTTCCTTGGTGGGATATAATTAGAGTGACAGCGTATGAGCTGGAAACAAAGGATTGGCGATCCACACTAAGGTGACACTTTCCTTGGTTAAATATACTTAGAGTGGCAGCTTGTGAGCTGGAAACAAAGGGTTTACGATCCACACTAAGGTGATCCATTCCTAGGTGGGATATACTTAGAGTGACAGCGTGTGAGTTGGAGACAAATGGTTGACGATCAACACTAAGGTGACACTTTCCTTGGTGGGATATACTTAGAGTGTCAGCTTGTGAGCTGGAAACAAAGGGTTGGCGATCAACACTAAGGTGACCCTTTCATGGTGGGATATTCTTAGAGTGACAGCGTGTGAGTTGGAGACAAATGGTTGACGATCAACACTAAGGTGACCCTTTCCTAGGTGGGATATACTTAGAGTGGCAGCTTGTGAGCTGGAAACAAAGGGTTGGCGATCAACATTAAGGTGACCCTTTCATGGTAGGATATTCTTAGAGTGACAGCGTGTGAGTTGGAGACAAATGGTTGACGATCAACACTAAGCTGACCCTTTCCTAGGTGGGATATACTTAGAGTGTCAGCTTGTGAGTTGGAAACAAAGGGTTTACGATTTACACTCAGGCGACCCTTTCATGGTGGGATATTCTTAGAGTGACAACGTGTGAGTTGGAGACAAATGGTTGACGATCAACACTAAGGTGACCCTTTCCTAGGTGGGATATACTAAGAGTGGCAGCTTGTGAGCTGGAAACAAAGGGTTTACGATTTACACTGAGGTGACCCTTTCATGGTGGGATATTCTTAGAGTGACAGCGTGTGAGTTGGAGACAAATGGTTGACGATCAACACTAAGGTGACCTTTTCCTATGTGGGATTTTCTTAGAGTGACAGCGTGTGAGTTGGAGACAAATGGTTGACGATCAACACTAAGGTGACCCTTTCATGGTGGGATATTCTTAGAGTGACAGCGTGTGAGTTGGAGACAAATGGTTGACGATCAACACTAAGGTGACCCTTTCCTAGGTGGGATATACTTAGAGTGGCAGCTTGTGAGCTGGAAACAAAGGGTTGGCGATCAACACTAAGGTGACCCTTTCATGGTGGGATATTCTTAGAGTGACAGCATGTGAGTTGGAGACAAATGGTTGACGATCAACACTAAGGTGACCCTTTCATGGTGGGATATTCTTAGAGTGACAGCGTGTAAGTTGGAGACAAATGGTTGACGATCAACACTAAGGTGACCCTTTCATGGTGGGATATTCTTAGAGTGACAGCGTGTGAGTTGGAGACAAATGGTTGACGATCAACACTAAGGTGACCCTTTCCTTGGTGGGATATACTTAGAGTGTCAACTTGTTAGCTGGAAACAAATGGTTGACGATCAACACTAAGGTGACACTTTCCTTGGTGGGATATACTTAGAGTTTCAGCTTGTGAGCTGGATACAAAGGGTTGGCGATCCACACTAAGGTGACACTTTCCTTGGTGGGATATACTTATAGTGTCAGCTTGTGAGCTGGAAACAAAGGGTTGGCGATCCACACTAAGGTGACCCTTTCCATGGTGGGATATACTTAGAGTGACAGCGTGTGAGTTGGAGACAAATGGTTGACGATCAACAATAAGGTGACACTTTCCTTGGTGGGATATACTTAGAGTGTCAGCTTGTGAGCTGGAAACAAAGGGTTGGCGATCAACACTAAGGTGACCCTTTCATGGTGGGATATTCTTAGAGTGACAGCGTGTGAGTTGGAGACAAATGGTTGACGATCAACACTAAGGTGACCCTTTCCTAGGTGGGATATACTTAGAGTGGCAGCTTGTGTGCTGGAAACAAAGGTTTGGCGATCAACACTAAGGTGACCGTTTCATGGTGGGATATTCTTAGAGTGACAGCGTGTGAGTTGGAGACAAATGGTTGACGATCGACACTAAGGTGACCCTTTCATGGTGGGATATTCTTAGAGTGACAGCGTGTGAGTTGGAATCAAATGGTTGACGATCAACACTAAGGTGACCCTTTCATGGTGGGATATTCTTAGAGTGACAGCGTGTGAGTTGGAGACAAATGGTTGACGATCAACACTAAGGTGACTCTTTCCTTGGTGGGATATACTTAGAGTGTCATCTTGTGAGCTGGAAACAAAGGGTTGGCGATCAACACTAAGGTGACCCTTTCATGGTGTTATATTCTTAGAGTGACAGTGTGTGAGTTGGAGATAAATGGTTGACGATCAACACTAAGGTGACCCTTTCATGGTGGGATATTCTTAGAGTGACAGCGTGTGAGTTGGAGACAAATGGTTGACGATCAACACTAAGGTGACCCTTTCCTTGGTGGGATATACTTAGAGTGTCAGCTTGTGAGCTGGAAACAAAGGGTTGGCGATCAACACTAAGTTGACCCTTTCATGGTGGGATATTCTTAGAGTGACAGCGTGTGAGTTGGAGACAAATGGTTGACGATCAACACTAAGGTGACCCTTTCATAGTGGGATATTCTTAGAGTGACAGCGTGTGAGTTGGAGACAAATGGTTGACGATCAACACTAAGGTGACCCTTTCATGGTGGGATATTCTTAGAGTGACAGCGTGTGAGTTGGAGACAAATGGTTGACGATCAACACCAAGGTGACCCTTTCCTAGGTGGGATATACTTAGAGTGGCAGCTTGTGAGCTGGAAACAAAGGGTTGGCGATCAACACTAAGGTGACCCTTTCATGGTGGGATATTCTTAGTGTGACAGCGTGTGAGTTGGAGACAAATGGTTGACTATCAACACTAAGGTGACCCTTTCATGGTGGGATATTCTTAGAGTGACAGCGTGTGAGTTGGAGACAAATGGTTGACGATCAACACTAAGGTGACCCTTTCCTAGGTGGGATATACTTAGGGTGGCAGCTTGTGAGCTGGAAACAATGGGTCGGCGATCAACACTAAGGTAACCCTTTCATGGTAGGATATTCTTAGATTGACAGCGTGTGAGTTGGAGACAAATGGTTGACGATCAACACTAAGGTGACCCTTTCCTAGGTTGGATATACTTAGAGTGGCAGCTTGTGAGCTGGAAACAAAGGGTCTACGATTTACACTTAGGTGACCCTTTCATGGTGGGATATTCTTAGAGTGACAGCGTGTGAGTTGGAGACAAATGGTTGACGATCAACACTAAGGTGACCTTTTCCTAGGTGGGATATTCTTAGAGTGACAGCGTGTGAGTTGGAGACAAATGGTTGACGATCAACACTAAGGTGACCCTTTCATGGTGGGATATTCTTAGAGTGCCAGCTTGTGAGCTGGAAACAAAGGGTTGGCGATCCACAAAAAGTTGACCCTTTCCATTGTGGGATATATACTTAGAGTGACAGCGTGTGAGTTGGAAACAAAGGGTTGACGATCCATACTAAGGTGACACTTTCCCTTTCCTTGGTGGGATATACTTAGAGTGGCAGCTTGTGAGCTGGAAACAAAGGGTTTACGATTTACACTGAGGTGACCCTTTCATGGTGGGATATTCTTAGAGTGACAGCGTGTGAGTTGGAGACAAATGGTTGACGATCAACACTAAGGTGACCTTTTCCTAGGTGGGATATTCTTAGAGTGACAGCGTGTGAGCTGGAAACAAAGGGTTGGCGATCCACACTAAGGTGACACTTTCCTTGGTGGGATATACTTAGAGTGTCAGCTTGTGAGCTGGAAACAAAGGGTTGGCGATCCACACTAAGGTGACCGTTTCCTTGGTGGGATATTCTTAGAGTGACAGCGTGTGACCTGGAAACAAAGGGTTGGCGATCCACACTAAGGTGACACTTTCCTTGGTTAAATATACTTAGAGTGTCAGCTTGTGAGCTGGAAACAAAGGGTTTACGATCCACACTAAGTTAACTTTTTCATTGGTGGGATATAGTTAGAGTGACAGCGTGTGAGCTGGAAACAAAAGGTTGACGATCCACACTAAGGTAACTCTTTCCTTGGTGGGATATACTTAGAGTGACAGCTTGTGAGCTGGAAACAAAGGATTGGCGATCCACACTAAGGTGACACTTTCCTTGGTTAAATATACTTAGAGTGTCAGCTTGTGAGCTGGAAACAAAGGGTTTACGATTTACACTGAGGTGACCCTTTCCTTGGTGGGATATACTTAGAGGGGCAGCTTGTGAGCTGGAAACAAAGGGTTTACGATCCACACTAAGTTAACTTTTTCATTGGTGGGATATAGTTAGAGTGACAGCGTGTGAGCTGGAAACAAAAGGTTGACGATCCACACTAAGGTAACTCTTTCCTTGGTGGGATATACTTAGAGTGACAGCTTGTGAGCTGGAAACAAAGGATTGGCGATCCACACTAAGGTGACACTTTCCTTGGTTAAATATACTTAGAGTGTCAGCTTGTGAGCTGGAAACAAAGGGTTTACGATTTACACTGAGGTAACCCTTTCCTTGGTGGGATATAATTAGAGTGACAGCGTGTGAGCTGGAAACAAAGGTTTGGCGATCCACACTAAGGAGACACTTTCCTTGGTTAAATATACTTAGAGTGGCAGCTTGTGAGCTGGAAACAAAGGGTTTACGATTTACACTGAGGTGACCCTTTCCTTGGTGGGATATACTTAGAGTGACAGCGTGTGAGTTGGAAACAAAGGATTGGCGATCCACACTAGGGTGACACTTTACTTGGTGGGATATACTTAGAGTGGCAGCTTGTGTGCTGGAAACAAAGGGTTGGCGATCCACACTAAGGTGACACTTTTCTTGGTTAAATATACTTAGAGCGACAGCGTGTGAGTTGGAAACAAAGTTTTGACGATCCACACTAAGGTGATCCTTTCCTTGGTGGGACATTATTATAGTGACAGCGTGTGAGCTGGAAACAAAGGATTGACGATCAACACTAAGGTGACACTTTTCTTGGTTAAATATACTTAGAGTGACAGCGTGTGAGTTGGAAACAAAATTTTGACGATCCACACTAAGGTGATCCTTTCCTAGGTGGTATATACTTAGAGTGACAGCGTGTGAGTTGGAGACAAATGGTTGACGATCAACAATAAGGTGACACTTTCCTTGGTGGGATATACTTAGAGTGTCAGCTTGTGAGCTGGAAACAAAGGGTTGGCGATCAACACTAAGGTGACCCTTTCATGGTGGGATATTCTTAGAGTGACAGCGTGTGAGTTGGAGACAAATGGTTGACGATCAACACTAAGGTGACCCTTTCATGGTGGGATATTCTTAGAGTGACAGCGTGTGAGTTGGAGACAAATGGTTGACGATCAACACTAAGGTGACCCTTTCCTAGGTGGGATATACTTAGAGTGGCTGCTTGTGAGCTGGAAACAAAGGGTTGGCGATCAACACTAAGGTGACCCTTTCATGGTGGGATATTCTTAGAGTGACAGCGTGTGAGTTGGAGACAAATGGTTGACGATCAACACTAAGGTGACCCTTCCATGGTGGGATATTCTTAGAGTGACAGCGTGTGAGTTGGAGACAAATGGTTGACGATCAACACTAAGGTGACCCTTTCATGGTGGGATATTCTTAGAGTGACAGCGTGTGAGTTGGAGACAAATGGTTGACGATCAACACTAAGGTGACCCTTTCCTTGGTGGGATATACTTAGAGTGTCAGCCTGTGAGCTGGAAACAAAGGGTTGGCGATCAACACTAAGGTGACCCTTTCATGGTGAGATATTCTTAGAGTGACAACGTGTGAGTTGGAGACAAATGGTTGACGATCAACACTAAGGTGACCCTTTCATGGTGGGATATTCTTAGAGTGACAGCGTGTGAGTTGGAGACAAATGGTTGACGATCAACACTAAGGTGACCCTTTCCTTGGTGGGATATACTTAGAGTGTCAGCTTGTGAGCTGGAAACAAAGGGTTGGCGATCAACACTAAGGTGACCCTTTCTTGGTGGGATATTCTTAGAGTGACAGCGTGTGAGTTGGAGACAAATGGTTGACGATCAACACTAAGGTGACCCTTTCATGGTGGGATATTCTTAGAGTGGCAGCGTGTGAGTTGGAGACAGATGGTTGACGATCAACACTAAGGTGACCCTTTCCTAGGTGGGATATACTTAGAGTGGCAGCTTGTGAGCTGGAAACAAAGGGTTGGCGATCAACACTAAGGTGACCCTTTCATGGTAGGATATTCTTAGAGTGACAGCGTGTAAGTTGGAGACAAATGGTTGACGATCAACACTAAGCTGACCCTTTCCTAGGTGGGATATACTTAGAGTGTCAGCTTGTGAGTTGGAAACAAAGGGTTTACGATTTACACTCAGGTGACCCTTTCATGGTGGGATATTCTTAGAGTGACAGCGTGTGAGTTGGAGACAAATGGTTGACGATCAACAATAAGGTGACACTTTCCTTGGTGGGATATACTTAGAGTGTCAGCTTGTGAGCTGGAAACAAAGGGTTGGCGATCAACACTAAGGTGACCCTTTCATGGTGGGATATTCTTAGAGTGACAGCGTGTGAGTTGGAGACAAATGGTTGACGATCAACACTAAGGTGACCCTTTCATGGTGGGATATTCTTAGAGTGACAGCGTGTGAGTTGGAGACAAATGGTTGACGATCAACACTAAGGTGACCCTTTCCTAGGTGGGATATACTTAGAGTGGCTGCTTGTGAGCTGGAAACAAAGGGTTGGCGATCAACACTAAGGTGACCCTTTCATGGTGGGATATTCTTAGAGTGACAGCGTGTGAGTTGGAGACAAATGGTTGACGATCAACACTAAGGTGACCCTTCCATGGTGGGATATTCTTAGAGTGACAGCGTGTGAGTTGGAGACAAATGGTTGACGATCAACACTAAGGTGACCCTTTCATGGTGGGATATTCTTAGAGTGACAGCGTGTGAGTTGGAGACAAATGGTTGACGATCAACACTAAGGTGACCCTTTCCTTGGTGGGATATACTTAGAGTGTCAGCCTGTGAGCTGGAAACAAAGGGTTGGCGATCAACACTAAGGTGACCCTTTCATGGTGAGATATTCTTAGAGTGACAACGTGTGAGTTGGAGACAAATGGTTGACGATCAACACTAAGGTGACCCTTTCATGGTGGGATATTCTTAGAGTGACAGCGTGTGAGTTGGAGACAAATGGTTGACGATCAACACTAAGGTGACCCTTTCCTTGGTGGGATATACTTAGAGTGTCAGCTTGTGAGCTGGAAACAAAGGGTTGGCGATCAACACTAAGGTGACCCTTTCTTGGTGGGATATTCTTAGAGTGACAGCGTGTGAGTTGGAGACAAATGGTTGACGATCAACACTAAGGTGACCCTTTCATGGTGGGATATTCTTAGAGTGGCAGCGTGTGAGTTGGAGACAGATGGTTGACGATCAACACTAAGGTGACCCTTTCCTAGGTGGGATATACTTAGAGTGGCAGCTTGTGAGCTGGAAACAAAGGGTTGGCGATCAACACTAAGGTGACCCTTTCATGGTAGGATATTCTTAGAGTGACAGCGTGTAAGTTGGAGACAAATGGTTGACGATCAACACTAAGCTGACCCTTTCCTAGGTGGGATATACTTAGAGTGTCAGCTTGTGAGTTGGAAACAAAGGGTTTACGATTTACACTCAGGTGACCCTTTCATGGTGGGATATTCTTAGAGTGACAGCGTGTGAGTTGGAGACAAATGGTTGACGATCAACACTAAGGTGACCCTTTCCTAGGTGGGATATACTAAGAGTGGCAGCTTGTGAGCTGGAAACAAAGGGTTTACGATTTACACTGAGGTTACCCTTTCATGGTGGGATATTCTTAGAGTGACAGCGTGTGAGTTGGAGACAAATGGTTGACGATCAACACTAAGGTGACCTTTTCCTATGTGGGATATTCTTAGAGTGACAGCGTGTGAGTTGGAGACAAATGGTTGACGATCAACACTAAGGTGACCCTTTCATGGTGGGATATTCTTAGAGTGACAGCGTGTGAGTTGGAGACAAATGGTTGACGATCAACACTAAGGTGACACTTTCCTTGGTGGGATATACCTAGAGTGTCAGCTTGTGAGCTGGAAACAAAGGGTTGGCAATCCACACTAAGGTGACACTTTCCTTGGTGGGATATACTTAGAGTGTCAGCTTGTGAGCTGGAAACAAAGGGTTGGCGATCCACACTAAGGTGACCCTTTCCATGGTGGGATATACTTAGAGTGACAGCGTGTGAGTTGGAAACAAAGGGTTAACGATCCATACTAAGGTGACACTTTCCCTTTTCTTGGTGGGATATACTTAGAGTGGCAGCTTGTGAGCTGGAAACAAAGGGTTTACGATTTACACTGAGGTGACCCTTTCATGGTGGGATATTTTTAGAGTGACAGCGTGTGAGTTGGAGACAAATGGTTGACGATCAACACTAAGGTGACCTTTTCCTAGGTGGGATATTCTTAGAGTGACAGCGTGTGAGTTGGAGACAAATGGTTGACGATCAACACTAAGGTGACCCTTTCATGGTGGGATATTCTTAGAGTGACAGCGTGTGAGTTGGAGACAAATGGTTGACGATCAACTCTAAGGTGACACTTTCCTTGGTGGGATATACTTAGAGTGTCAGTTTGTGAGCTGGAAACAAAGGGTTGGCGATCCACACTAAGGTGACACTTTCCTTGGTGGGATATACTTAGAGTGTCAGCTTGTGAGCTGGAAACAAAGGGGTGGCGATCTACACTAAGGTGACCCTTTCCTTGGTGGGATATTCTTAGAGTGAAAGCGTGTGAGCTGGAAACAAAGGATTGGCGATCCACACTAAGGTGACACTTTCCTTGGTTAAATATACTTAGAGTGGCAGCTTGTGAGCTGGAAACAAAGGGTTTACGATTTACACTGAGGTGACCCTTTCCTTGGTGGGATATACTTAGAGTGGCAGCTTGTGAGCTGGAAACAAAGGGTTTACGATCCACACTAAGGTAACACTTTCCTTGGTGGTATATAGTTAGAGTAACAGCGTGTGAGCTGGAAACAAAAGGTTGACGATCCAAACTAAGGTAACTCTTTCCTTGGTGGGATATACTTAGAGTGACAGCTTGTGAGCTGGAAACAAAGGATTGGCGATCCACACTAAGGTGACACTTTCCTTGGTTAAATATACTTAGAGTGGCAGCTTGTGAGCTGGAAACAAAGGGTTTACGATTTACACTGAGGTGACCCTTTCCTTGGTGGGATATACTTAGAGTGACAGCGTGTGAGTTGGAAACAAAGGATTGGCGATCCACACTAAGGTGACACTTTACTTGGTGGGATATACTTAGAGTGGCAGCTTGTGAGCTGGAAACAAAGGGTTTACTATCCACACTAAGGTAACACTTTCCTTGGTGGGATATAGTTAGAGTGACAGCGTGTGAGCTAGAAACAAAAGGTTGACGATCCAAACTAAGGTAACTCTTTCCTTGGTGGGATATACTTAGAGTGACAGCTTGTGAGCTGGAAACAAAGGATTGGCGATCCACACTAAGGTGACACTTTCCTTGGTTAAATATACTTAGAGTGTCAGCTTGTGAGCTGGAAACAAAGGGTTGGCGATCCACACTAAGGTGACACTTTTCTTGGTGGGATATACTTAGAGTGGCAGCTTGTGAGCTGGAAACAAAGGGTTTACGATCCACACTAAGGTAACACTTTCCTTGGTGGGATATAGTTAGAGTGACAGCGTGTGAGCTGGAAACAAAAGGTTGACGATCCAAACTATGGTAACTCTTTCCTTGGTGGGATATACTTAAGAATGACAGCGTGTGAGCTGGAAACAAAGGATTGACGATCCAAACTGAGGTTACACTTTCCTTTTTGGGATATACTTAGAGTGAAAGCTTGTGAGCTGGAAACAAAGGGTTGGCAATCCACACTAAGGTGACACTTTTCTTGGTGGGATATACTTAGAGTGACTGCTTGTGAGCTGGAAACAATGGGTTGACGATCCACACTAAGGTGACACTTTCTTTGGTGAGATATTCTTAGAGTAACAGCGTGGAGCTGGAAACAAATGGTTGACGATTCACACTAATGTACCACTTTTCTTGGTGGGATATTCTTAAGAGTGACAGCGTGTGATTCGGAAACAAAGAATTGAAGATCCAAACTGAGGTTACACTTTTCTTGGTCGGATATACTTAGAGTGACTGCTTGTGAGCTGGAAACAATGGGTTGACGATCCACACTAAGGTGACACTTTCCTTGGTGGGATATTCTTAGAGTGACAGCGTGTGAGCTGGAAACAAAGGGTTGACGATCCACACTAAGGTGACACTTTCCCTGGTTGGATGTTCTTAGTGTGACAGCTTGTGAGCTGGAAACAAAGGGTTGACGATCCACACTAAGGTGACCCTTTCCTTGGTGGTATGTACTTAGACTGACAGCGTGTGGCTGGAAACAAAGGGTTGACGATCCACACTAAGGTGATCCTTTCCTTGGTGGGATATTCTTAGAGTGACAGCGTGTGAGCTGGAAACAAAGGGTTGACGATCCACACTAAGGTGACACTTTCCCTGGTGGGATGTTCTTAGTGTGACAGCTTGTGAGCTGGAAACAAAGGGTTGACGATCCACACTAAGGTGACCCTTTCCTTGGTGGTATGTACTTAGAGTGACAGCGTGTGGCTGGAAACAAAGGGTTGACGATCCACACTAAGGTGACACTTTCCTTGGTGGGCTATACTTAGAGTGACAGCGTGTGAGCTGGAAACAAAGGGTTGACGATCCCAACTAAGGTGACCCTTTCCTTGGTGGGATGTACTTAGAGTGACAGCGTGTGAGCTGGAAACAAAGGGTTGACGATCCCATCTAGGGCGACCCTTCTCTGGTGTGATATACTTAGAGTGACAGCGTGTGAGCTGGAAACAAAGGGTTGACGATCCCATCTAGGGCGACCCTTCTCTGGTGTGATATACTTAGAGTGACAGCGTGTGAGCTGGAAACAAAGGGTTGACGATCCCATCTAGGGCGACCCTTCTCTGGTGTGATATACTTAGAGTGACAGCGTGTGAGCTGGAAACAAAGGGTTGACGATCCCAACTAAGGTGACCCTTTCCTTGGTGGTATGTACTTAGAGTAACGGCGTGTGAGCTGGAAACAAAGGGTTGACGGTCCCAACTCGCGCGACCCTTTCCTTGGTGGGATATACTTAGAGTGACAGCGTGTGAGCTGGAAACAGAGGGTTGACGATCACACTAAGGTGACACTTTTCTTGGTGGGATATACTTAGAGTGACAGCGTTGGAGCTAGAAACAGAGGGTTGACGACCCACACTAAGGTGACACTTTACTTGGTGGGATATAGTTTCTGTTTATCTAAATATATTTAAGTTATTAATTATATATCCGTCCAAAGAAATAATTTGTCTAAACAAATATGTCACCAGCAAGGACTAATTACTGTATTAGATAAAGGTTCTGGGATAGATTATTACTAAATATATTTATTTTGACAAACCATATTGTATGTGCGTAGAGTTTCGATCTAGTATTATTGATAAAGCACTGTTTAATAAATTAATAATATATTTCCATAAAATATAATCATACGTTATTTTTAGTGTAGATAGTATGTAATACGGTCACAGGCCCGTTTACATATTTTATCAAACACGTATGTGATATCAATATTCCCGTGATATTCAGTTCTGTTTCCTAGGTCTAGGTAATATCTTCCACGCTTTTGTTTTAAAAGATATAGAAATAATTCTACCAAGCCAAACAGCTACTTAAAAGAACGCAACTCAGAACAGTTACTTAAATGATTGTTTGAAAAAAATGGTGTGTACAAAGGATGAAATTAATTTAAATAAATAGATAATTTAAGATTACATAGAAGTATAATTCATTAGTTATGTATATCGTAGCTCAAGACGAAATTTATTAAAATTCACTGAAGTTATCCTTCGTTTGTAGGTTACAGGTAACAACTGTACTTATTTTATTGCCGAAGGAATTCAAATAAAGTGAACAGAATGAAATAAGCTTGAGTTGACAGGATGTCACAATCAGTACTGATTGATCTTACTTCAATCGTGATTGCCTTTTCAAGAAGGACGGCAGGGCCATTAAACAGTTTATTGGACGTTAAAAGCTGTAGCAATCAAAAGCTTCGCTTTTACAAATCAATAGTATTATTTCATTCCGTATTTCGTCTTATAACCTAAAAGTAATACAAGGTTTATAATAAAATGGATGATCTTTTGGAGAATAATTAAATGATGTAACTCGAAACTTATTTTAAAT
Source organism: Allygus modestus (assembly GCA_963675035.1). Taxonomy (NCBI): domain Eukaryota; kingdom Metazoa; phylum Arthropoda; class Insecta; order Hemiptera; family Cicadellidae; genus Allygus; species Allygus modestus. The sequence continues at coordinate 428,769,130 of OY776112.1, read as the reverse complement.
TAAATTTGTTACTAAATATTAACAAATGGGTTTGAAAGTAGAAATGCTCTTAAAAGTGCCATTAAACCCCTATCTAATTATCCAAAATATAACTATTCAAAGAACCTATATTTTTTATAATTTATGCATATATTATATTAATTTATGTATTGCTTTAGTTAAAACCATGAGATAGCAGGACAGTGAGCTGTTGTTTTCCAAGTGTAGAAAAAATAATATATGTAGCTAAATAAAATTTCGTTTCAGACATATGCAGATTGAATGTCCAATCTAACCTTAGCCGTAAAAGCTACAATTTAAAACTGCGAAAATTATGTCTTTGTTGAGTTTTTGCAAAACTAATCAATATTATAATAATGAGCACATTTCATTTTCAAGCCTGAACTTTAATACATGGGATTATCTTTTTTATAATCATGTTCGGATAGTAAATATTGCATTCCTGTTTACCAGGGATTAATCTTGAGCATAACCCTATGAATGTCATTTAACCTGCAGGTTCCTAAATCAGGATAATACACATTAAGTGGACAGTTTTATTTACCAATCTGAAATTCTGATTCAAAAGCAAAGACAAACGTGGCTGTGGTCTACCCTGAGTTCTTTCCTTTGTTTTCAACTAAACTCATAGTGGTGAGAATTCATGATATTGCTAGTAAAATTGTTCTAAACCTTATAGCTGTCATAATAGTCTGTACATATTTGACATAATAGTTTGCACATGCTTGTTTTGTTTCCTTATCTGTACATCAGACATATTGTTAGGTTTATCGTGGCAAAGAGCGATGACTGTCAAGCACTTGATAAGGTGATTTAAAGCTGAGTTTTGTGTCAGCTTTATATGGTTATATAAACATTAACCTACTGAATAGTAAAATTGTATAAAATATGTCCTATTCGATGGAAACAAGTTTTTAAAACATATTATTTAAAATGTCTGTATTAAAACAATTCGATTTTACATTTTTAATTTCCTCAATATGTAAATCTAAATACAACAGATTAAACTGGTAAATAGGTATAAAATGATTCCACCCATCACATTTACAAAAGAAAAGCTTTTATAAAAGAACCGATTAAATAGTACGTTATATAATTTCTATGTATATTATTTATTATATTTAGAGATTTATTAGAAAATAAACTATTAAATCGAGTTTTGGCCAGTAACATAAATTCCAAATCCAAAAGCCGAGCTTATGATGCATAGAGACAAACAAAACGTGTAAAAGATCAAACGAAGAGAACTCATGTAGCTTATGATATGAATAACTGTGTATGCTCAAGATCGTGACCTTTAACAGTGGTAGTCAGAATATGATGCTGTTATAAAATACAAAAAATACCCTTTTCCTACAGTTACCTAACAAATCTGTTGTTCTCGAACTGTATTCAACACGCAAAATAGCTTGTTCCCCCATTTACTTTGCCTCACTAATTTTACTTTCCCCACTGAGTCTACGTTGCCACACTCCAGTGTCTCAACCAAAGAACAGAAAATATTATGCACGTATTAGCCAGGTAACGTCGTAGGACAAGGAGTTCTATTGGTACTACTCCAGGCAACACTGATGATAAAAACTGCGAGCCGTTCTTTGCCATATTTTGGTGAGGCAAAAATTTACTCGCTAAAATCAAATGAGTTGACAAAGTGACTGAAACAAATGCCTCCCCATGATCTGAACATTAATAAACTTGTTTTTGTTTATTTGGTCATAATTTATCATATTTCAAGACGGTAATAGATGCATAAATCAAACGAAAAATGAATTTGTTCCAACTTTTATTACTTTTATTCCAGTGATTTGCATGAGTAGATTCACTTATAGGAATAAATAAACTAATTATTATAGTTCAAAGAATGATACATTTTCCTCACCAGTGTACCACCCTGACAAAACCACTGGCTCGCTAATTTGACAAAAATAGTGAAGCAGTTTTACCTCCAGTTATACAATAAACCTCCTTGTCGCAGGCAAAATTCGCTTGAAAACAAGTGTTGTCAATAGATAGATCAGCTGATGCAATGTTCATCGATGTTATTATGTTTAAACGCACAGATGATCGCCATGCTGCAAGCTACAATCACAAACCTCACAGTTTAGTAAGATTAATGCAATTACTATTCCTTATCGTTATCTATTTTCCAATAATTTGTTTTCTAGCATATGTGTTTCTTTACATTTTATACTTATGCCCAAAATATTATAAATCCAAAAATTTCTATGATTCATAGAATATTCTCTATGATTTTATTCATTAAATCATATGGCTACGCATTCGTACCTAGAGGAACTTAATATGTTTATAATACCTATTATTTATATGCTTTATACTAACTGTAGGAAACATTTAATGTGTAATTCGTAAGCAAAGTCGCTTCGATGCACTCTCAAAACTATTCCGCACTCGGCTCGTGCGTAAAAATTTCTATCACTTTCAGCAAAGTGCTACTTAGCACACCAGTTAAACAAATAACTATTTAATAATCATAAAAGTACTTTTTTATCAACAACTTAGAGAAAGAATCCGAAAAAATAGTTCTCCATGAGGTTCTTATACTTAACATAACTCTATTTTTTATTTTAAATTATTAGTTGGTAATGATGAGTTAAGTTATTTTTATGGTTTATGTTCGTGATCGAAGTTTTCTACAATACATTATTAAACAACATATTGAAATTATTGGAAATTGAAAAAAAAAAAAACTAAAACTACAAACATTTTGTAAAGTGCAAAATGTAATACTGTAGTAAAACGCACAAAGCAATAATTATAGCTCAGTAACAATTACGTTATAGATCATCTTGGTTAAAATACTGAAAAATAATTGTTACAATTACATTATATACGATATTTTATTAAATTATTAAATAAGTTCATTTTTATTTTTTAAATTTTAATAAACTAAATACTGACCCCTTACGTAATGTATACATTGCTGATATTGCTGGGCTTTGTAAGAGAATGTACAATTTAGCAGGCCTCTTTTGGACTGTATACATTTAAATTGCCGTAGTAAGAACACATAGTTTTCAATATAAGAATTAAGATCTATTTCATAAAAAAATATATATATATAAAAGACCCTTTCTGTGTAGATCAATCTAGTATTAATATATCTGTGGCATGAACCCTAATACAAGTATTTCCTGTAATAGACGTTCTCAATGATTGTGTTTTCTTTAAATTGTGTTTATCAAATTTAAGAATAAACCACAGCGGTGTATTAGAATATTTACAATAGTTTTACACGTGTTTAAAATACATGCAAACTCAATAAAAATATCAACTAAGATATAAATTGTTACAAAATATCTAAAAATAGGTTCAATATTTTACGATGGGAGATCCCATTGCTTCACGCTTGTCAAGCAATGTTCTGCAGTTTTGACATTAATGGACAGCCTTATTTTATTGTCTGTTTCTTTTCTTCTAGCACTGAAACAAGAAGGAGATACTATTTAGGCTATATCTTCTATGCAGGTGGAACATATGATATATAATCAAGATTGTAATTTCATTGCACACTTCTAAATATGCATTAGTTAAATAGACCAGAAATAGCAATATAAAGAATAAATACGGAGTTTTTTACTCCAATATACATTTATTTTATAATCTTTAAATATGTAATGGACTAAGATAGACTTTATTATAAAACTTGGGGAAGGACATCCCATTAGATAAAGTAGTCGTATTATAAATAAATATGGGAGCGAGGCCATATAATTTTTTTACAAAAGTAGTAGACCTCCTAGTATTCATTTTAAAAGTTTGATAGGTTATACCTATTTAGGTATAACACTTTGTTCTCTTCTGAACATTTGCACCATTAAATTCGCCATCAAAAACAATTTAGTATGTTGAATTATTGCTCTATGTCAATCGGTTACTGAGATATTAAACGTGCTAATCACAGTACGTTTTCCAATATTAATCTTATTGATAATAAGTAAAATGTTATATCTCCCTTATTAATGCGCGTATATTAATGAAACTCTACGTGTTGATTCATACTGTTGGGGTTTATTGATATATGCATACAAAACCCACTTTTGAGGTTCATATGGCAGCAAACCTGTGTACTCAGCAGCCATAATTTTATTCTTATGTATAGTATCTTATACACATTTAATGTAGTTTACTTTGTTTATAACTATATATTTTGGTAAAACTTTGTATTTTGCTTTATCTGGTGGTGATCCAATGACATTTGCATCAAACCCCGATTTTTCTGGTCATTGATACAGCAACCCTACGTACTCAGTCCTAATGTTTTTCTTATGGAGAATAAATAAAGTGTTATATCTAGCTTTTTTTGATTATGTGTAGATAAAGGTTTGTAAATGGTTTCATGACGTATTGAGGTACTATTTGAATTCGTCGGGTTTGCAGATTTGCTGTAACGGTTTTTTTACAAACTATACCTTTATATTATACAAATTTGGCCAGACAACCAATAGCCTTTAAATATCTGGATAGTCACTATTTTATCGTAAGATGACTAAATACAAACAATTTTCGTTTAAACAAAATTAACTTCACTGAAATCGAATATCTATTAATCAAGTTATGACAGGTTTTATAATTTCAATTGCAGCGATGTTTAATGGCCGCCATTTTGGTGTCCTGCACGGATTTTTAAGTGGCTCCCTATATGAAAAGTTACCTTTTTGTATCAACTATGACCACAGAAAGAGCCATACCTCAATAAAAAGTACCGCTTTTTGGCTGTATTAGCCATGACCCAATGATACTATTACGTTTGTGTTAGTGTTAGGTTATTATAACTATAACTATACAGGGTGATTGGTACTTGGTGTGACAAAATTTTTTGGGTGATAATATGGAGTAAATGGAGTCTAAATACACAATTCTTTTTCTTTATCTCAAAGTGGTCTCTTAGCTGTAAATGTTATAAATTTGTTTTAGAAAAACTGATGTTGCCATGAAAAAGCTTACAATTTTCAATTTTATTTTTATCTGATGACGACATGAATATTATTTTCTGAAAGCTGGTGAGATTTTGACTTAGTTAAATGGTTTCGTACTTGATAGTCATTATTTTATAAAAGTAGTGGCGTCATAAACTTCAAAAATCATTTTTTGTAAAAAACTATCAGTATTGTTAACTAATAATAATTTGGTTATTTCAATAAGTTATAAAATGTCAAATAGCCTAAGAACCTTCCCAATTTTATTAGCTTTAATTTAATACCAATAATTCTTTTATTTATTTGGAGTATGTCGGAAGAAAACAAATTTTTACGTAAAAAAACACGGGTTAACAGAAACCAGTAATAAAAAGTAAATAAGCTATTTGCTTCTAGTGATCCTGTCCAAGTTATTATTGATTTTTAATGGAATGAACACTATTAAAAAAAGCAAAAACAAATAAAGCAAAATTGTATTTTAATTTCTGAACTGTCCACGTTCTGTTTTCAATCTTTAAAGATAAGAAATTCTTAAGGATTTTTATCAGAACCAATTCCTCAACAGTTATCACATTATCATACACAAAGGACATAAAGTGAACCTTATCTAGGAGATAATTTACGTTGTACCTTGAAAAAACACAGTTAAAGCAATTTATTGATCCAGTTTGGTGAAAACTATCATGGAGTACACAGTGTGTGAGTATGCAGAAATGCATTATGTTTACGGTTTCTGCGACGGAAATGCTCGAGCTGCTCAAAGAGAATACCATGTCCGGTACCCTGAGCGACGAGTTTCTAGTCCCGCAGTGTTTTCCAGATTACATCAACGTTTATTGGAAAGAGGCACTGTTTATAAACAGCCAAGCGAGGTAGGTCCTGCCCGTCAAAATGTAAATGTGGATGAATTAGTTTCAAATATGGTTGAGGACAATCCTCAAATCAGTTCCCGATAGCTCGCCAGTGAGGTCGGAGTTTCCCAGTGAAAAGTATTGAGCATTTAACATGAAAAACAGTTCCATCCTTACCACTTCACTCAGGTTCATGCTTTGGAGCCTCAAGACTATGCACCGAGAATACTGTTTTGACGTTGGCTTTTAAATGCTGACATTGAACAGGACCAGTTCTTGAAAAATATTCTGTACACCGATGAATCCAAATTTACTAGGGATGGCGTTTTTAACATTCACAATATGCATCACTGGGAGCAAGAAAATCCCAGAGTGATTCGTGAAAGTTCACACCAAAGAAGATTTCATGTCAATGTTTGGAGCGGAATCATTGGAAACCAACTTGTAGGGCCACACTTTTTTCCAGAAAACCTAAATGGCGTTGATTATTTGAATTTCCTCCAACATGACCTGCCCAACCTTCTAGATGGACTCAATCTCGACCGTCGTCAAATAGATAGTATCATATTTCAATAGGATGGAGCGCCTCCACACTTCACTAACGACGTGCGCAACTGGTTATCACTAAACTATCCAACGTGGGTAGGGTGCGGAGGTCCTGTAGCTTGGCCAGCCCGGTCTCCTGACCTCTCCCCCTTGGACTTTTTCGTGTGGGGAACAATGAAAGATATTGTTTATTCTTTGCCCGTAGACTCTGTGGAGGAGTTGACGAACAGAATCATCGAAGCTGCACAAACTGTTCGAGACAAACTGTCATTTAACGTAACAGTGAGAGCAATGAGGAAACGTGCAAGGGCCTGCATTAGAAAATGAGGCAGGCAGTTTGAAAATGAAATTAAATAGTTTTTTTGGTGTTGTTTTTTTAGAGTGCTGTTTTTATGAGTGATTTATAAAGTATTTTTTAAAGGTGAGCGGGTTTTTTATAACTATCCTTTCTGTTTCCCGTGTTTTTCTAACTTGTAGTTTGTTTCTTACCAACATAATTCCACAGAAAATAACAATTATTGGTATTACATTACAGCTTAGAATATGGAGAAGTTTTTTGTGGTATTTGACATTTTATAAAATTATAAAATAACACTATCATTATTTTTTGAAAATATCGTAAGTTTTTTACACAAACCAATGTTTTTAGTCTTAAATGCCACAATTCTCATAAAATAATGACTGACAAGTACAAAACCAACTTAACTGAATCTGAATTTTACCAGCTTTCAGAAAATGCTGTCAAAACCGTCATCAGATGAAAGGAAAATTGAAAAATTTAAGCTTTTTCATGGAAAGACCAGTTTTTTGAGAAAATAATTATAAAATTCATAGATAAGATACCACTTTAAGTTAAACAAAACTAATTGTACATTTAGACTCTATTTAGTCCATATTATCACCCAAAAAATTTTGTCACACCAAGTACCAATCACCCTGTATATATATCTAAATCTGTAGACTATCATTAAACCAACAATAACTAAACAATGAATTACATTTGATATAATAATCAATTACTTCTCTTGACCCAATCGATTACTAACAATCGACGTGCACAAGTTTGCAGTTTTACAATATTTTTACCTCGACACCAGGCGAAAACCAGGTTTTGTCCTACGGCAAAAATAACTAATTTAGAACCGCGTGGATTCAAAACAGCGTTTTTCGAAGCAGTATGACGAAAAGTTTATTTTTTTAAAATAATAATATAGTTATAGCACATCGTGCAACACAAACAAACCGTTGATGTAACAATTGTAACTGATCCTGTCCGACATGGCCCGATGAAATAGCCAATTTGTTATTTACAATAGACTTATTGGTTGGACGAAAATACTGAAGTAATATAATGTATATTTCGTATATATTTAATAACATCTTTTTAAACGAGGTTAGAAATAGAAATATTGTAATGCATTGCCAATATAATGATATTTTTTGTAACTATCGTATAGTAAATAATTGGTAACATAATAATAATTCAGTAAAACCACGTATTACAAAAAGTATAGTATAGAATCTAAACGTTGGAATATCATTATTGATAGTAATATTTACGTTATGTTGTTTTTTAGATTTTTTTGCGGAATCTAAATACAAAGACCCAAAAAAGAATTAGTAATAACATATAACATGATATTTGAAAAGAATTTGACAATTTGACTTTCCATACTTTCTATAAATAATTTATTAAATAAAAAACCTTTTTAAAATACCACGTTATTAAAACGGACACAACATTTTAAAATAATGCATACTATCCCTATATAGATCGTCTTGAAAATTTGTGACTGTGAATATTTAGTAGCTATGAAAATACTTGAGAGATTTATAACTTAAAACGTTGGGCGCAATTAATAGCTAACTTACGATTATCTTCACCTATTGAATTATGAGCTATTTTTGATCTCAATGAGGAATTATTGCTGTAAATCGTAGGAATCGATGTACTATTGTTCTCCTACCGACAGCTACTCCCTCACGCTTCAGGCGCCCCACGTTTTTCGATTAAATCTCTGAGGTATTTTCAAAGCTACTAAATATTCGCAATCACAAATGTTCAAGACAATCTATATCAAATACATTATTTTATTATTTTTAGTCCGTTTTAACAACGTGGTATTTTAAAGAGTTTTAATTTAATAAATTATTTTATAATTGTTAGTATTTTATGTGTAAACATGGTTAATATATTTTAATCATCTACATCAGATTACAACAGAGGCATGTGGGAAATTTAAGATTTTTTTTCTTCATATAATCATGTCTCCAAATTGACACATGTTAAAACATAACTAAAATAAATAATTTTTGTATCCATAATCAGATGATCTATGTTCACATTGATATGTTTGTTTATTAACAAACACGTTTAGGTTGTTATGAGCTAAAACCAAAATAAAATTAGTTTTATTGCAAAAGAAAATTAACATTGAATTTTTCTCTATTCTGAGCTGTGTTCAAGTTTCACGTCTATAGCTCATCGGGAAGTTAGTTTAAAATCGATCGCAAAATTTGTACCGAAAAGGCAAGAAAGTGAGCTATAAAAACGTGTTAAAATCATCGCCGATATTTGCCGCTAACATATTTATAAATAATATAGCAATAACCCCAATTTTAAACTAAACCAGTTATGTAATTCATTAGTATTAAGGTTCAAAAAACATCCCCTAATAGTCTTAATGTTATATAAATAACGAATACCCCTGCAGTGAACAGTTTAATTTCACTTCAAAAAACAAATAAATTTTATTAAAGTGAATGTTGCAGAGATAAGTTCATATATAGTTTGTACTTAAATACATAACGTAGTTTATAGTACAAATTCAAGTAAAATATTTAGAATTTATTTAGGGCTGAAACAAAATAATGTTATTCCAGAAGAACAAGTGTAATCAATGAATTTAATGTAATGGAGAGTGTTGTGGGTTTTCTCTAATCTCTCCCTAATTAGCCTGATAAATTAAACCTCATTTAAAAACTAAACGTTTTTGTTTTGTTTCGTTTTGGTTGCTTGCTTTATCTCGTTAAACTTGGTTTAATTTTAATGAATTCATCCAATTGTGTATAACAGATTTCTGATCAAATGTTTTTACAATTACTTGATGATATCATAGTATCTTTCCAACATTGACAACCCATTTAATTTAATTCTACCTTTGTTTAGTGATGGTAAATTAAAGTTAATCCACTATTTAATAGAAACGTCATTTTTACGATATACCTAATTTATTACAGAAACAAACATTTGAAATACACAAATCCACATAATAACCTTTCATGAAATTTTTTTTTAAGTTTACATTTTTAAATAGTACTGGGAAAATCTGTGAACGTTAAACAGTATTTTTAATTAAAAGTTGAATCATCAAATGGGAAAAGCAGTTCTGTGTTTAGAGGAAGGAAAAACGAATCAAAGATTCAGGTCGACCTCAGCGTAACATTGTTCAGTTTTATTCTTTGGTTTGGACTTATTCCTAGGAGAATCTCATCTTTTACTAAGCATTCTCTAATTTTGTTGTATACAAAATTCCAAAAGATATAGTTGACTTTTATATGAAATAATCTTAAAATATAGCTAAATTATTTGTTATAAAATTCAAAAAAATCCCATCTGTTACCAAGCATAAAACATTGTCTAATTTTGTTGTATAATAGAATCCATAAGATATACTTGATTTTTGGATGAAATAATTTTAAAATTTACCAAAATTATTTGCCATAAAATCCAACAAATATAAACAATTAAAAGGACTTAAATATTACCTAATGAAAAAGATAAGTGGGTTTATCTTATTTTGTAATCATCAGTTGATTACAATGCCTAATGTCCAAAGATAATTCCTCAGAATTCAGAGGTACCACAATTACAGGATTTTATACGCAAATAGTTTGTAAGTAAAGAGTTGCCCAAATATATTTTAATTCAAAATTAAAGAACCAACACAATATACACTTCAATAAATATATTAATTAGTTTCGTATAAATAATTACAAGAATCATACCTTTTATCTGTGCCACTTCCGATAGTTAGTTGCAATAAATAGTTGCTTTATATTTACGGATATTATTGCCGTTTTAGTGAATTTCCTATGGAATGTGAACTATTAGCATGACCCGCACGGTGAAACTTGAGCCCGGGACCACCATAGAAGTTCCTAACGTGACCCCCTGAACACGTTTTGGGGGTTCGATCAAAATTTGATATATATATGTATGTATGTATATATATATATATGTGTGTGTGTGTGTGTGTGTGTGTATGTGTGTGTGTGTGTGTGTGTGTGTGTGTGTGTGTGTGTGTGTGTGTGTGTGTGTGTGTGTGTGTGTGTGTGTGTGTGTGTGTGTGTGTATGCAATCTAGCGGTCGCATTTTTTGTCCGATTTACTTAAAATTTGGTAGGGACGTTCCTTTCTATAATCTGTTGGACAAGTTCGTTGGGAAAAACAATCGGAAAACTCTAAACCCCTTTTTTTGGGATTTTTCTTTCAAATTTCGGGTTTTTGTACCCAAAAAGGGTCAGAAAAGCCTCGGTTGTGAAATTAACGAATGTAAAAAGATGGGAATTACTGTGGCAAATCTTTTAAGTAGCATAAATATTTACCGAGTTATTAAAGAAAACGTGTATCGACTAAACACAGTACGTTGTCTTATGGGGGGTTTTACATTAGAAAAGCCCATTATTCATTTGTTGGTGTACTTTTATCATCCCCAACAACTTCACGCCTACTTTAAAGCCTGACTGGACCTTCAACTAAACTTATTCTGCGCAAAATTATATTCCCAGCATTGCAGGTAAATAGGACCAGGAGCATCAGAATAGTCAAAAAATAAATATTTTCAGATTTGAATAAAAATAGGAATAAATGTATGTTTTTAACTGATTTTGAGTTTTTACAGTTTTTTATGTGGAAATTCACTTCCCTCACGTTAGCGTGCTGCGTGCGAACTCGTTTATTTTGAAACGACTAATTGATTTAAAGAAAGTGAAATGATATTAATTAAAAAAATATTGTTTTCAGTTTAACCACCAGTGAAACATTCAAACTATTAACATTTACAGTGTGGTGATTCTCTAGTAAATATCTTTAACTAAATTATAACACACGTCTGGAATTATAAATTACAGATCAATATTACCCTAGACTATTTATAACAAGTATTTAAAGGAATAACTTATGTAAAGGATTTCAAAAATGTGGCTTTAGCAATTTTTTAGAGGCACTACAAGTAAATAACTGCAGCCTATTTATCCAAAAGTATTTAAAAAGAAATGCTTTGCTTGAAAATGTGATATTTAGCTACATAAGTAATTACATAATACAAGTAATATATGTAATAAAGCCTCCTATCTGAAAAAAAATAAGTCTTCGAGTAACGTATTCGTGGTTGTTTGAGAAACGGCTTTAATTATAATTGTAAAGACTCTTAACGCTCCTACTTGACTAGTTTAGCTAGCCAAACTACGGAACTTTACCCAGACATTAAAAAAGATGGGTCCGTTGCATTCTGGGAACTGATTGAACTATCTCAGAAGCTGAGCGTCTTGGTTGCGTTTGCATGCAAGTTATCCTATATTTGTCCTTAGTTCAATTACAATTCATGAATCGTCTTTTTATTTATGTTTCCTACTGATCAAATTGAAATGTTTAATTTGATAAATTCAATGAGTTAAAGCCACTCTGCATCTTTTGATTCTGTTTCATCTGTCCTTTTGAGGTACTATGTAAAGGAAATATCCATCCACTAGCAGATTTTTCTAATTCTTCTTTCCATATTCCTAATGCTCTCAAACATCGTAAGTCCCATATTTAAAAAGATATATAAACATAATCGCAGAAATTAATTACACATCATAAAAACATATAAATTTTCAAACGTCCTTTGAAAAAGCATATAGATTACCCATATACCTACATACTGTAACATTATATATATATATATATATATGTGTATATATAATTCTTATATATTAAGACGATAACTGTTTAACATTTTATTATTTGCAACTAGCTTCTGTTAAAGTTAGAGTACCTCAAGGTTCCATCCTCAGACCAATTTAGTTTTATTGATTAGAAAATCAAAGAAAAATGTACTAAAAACAACTTAAGAATAATGTACATAAAGGAAAATATAAACACTTACTGAAAACAGAGAACAAATGTTACGAGGAACGGGGTTTACAAGGAAAGTTTTGAGTAAAATTATGATGTATGCAGTATTTAGTTATACTAACCACGTTTAACATAATGTAATTTTTCCAGTAATTTGTATGCAATATTTGTATCATGTTTTCTTATACAACATATAATTGTGTTCGTTAAATACGACCATTTTATTAAAATTTGAGGTTTGATATTTATAAAATAGTTCTTTGATTAAGGATGAATCTGTTGATCTTTCAAAATACGTAACGCTAGACAGATTAATATTTAAACACTATGAAAGGCAGGAATAGTTTTTGGTTAAAATCCTTGGTTATGAAATATATTCAGTATTACATACGCATATTTAGACATTGCTCTATGGTTCACACAATCTAATTTAGACACCTAATTAACATTATAATTACATGGCCAGGGGAGTGATGTAATGTCAGGTGGTTATCTGACATAACGTGAATCCACGACATATATTTTATTTTTAACTCCAGTTTGAGATATAATAAGTACGTTCAATCATTAAAATCATAAATTAATGGTTGGATGTATCGGACAATAATTAGTATAAAGTAAAGAAATTAATCTGTATATACATTTTAGTTATATAGTTTGAAATCCCAAAGTAACATGTTTTAATGTATGAGTGTACACGATATACTTTTTTATTATTAGACTTGAATAAGCAATAATCAATAATACAATTAAAATAAGTATTGGCTTGTACTTATTTTAATGAAAAACATACGTTTAAAACACAAACCAAACGATCGTTTCTCAACCAGCTTAAACACGTGTACTGAAGATCATAAGGAAATAGACAAATATTTAGGAAATTAAAACTGTAATGGCTCGCTGGTTACATAAACACACTATAGTTGCCTAGTTTTATAAAATGAGAAACAAATATATCCTTCATTAATATAACCCTCCAAAATATCTTTCTATGCTTAGATGCTACGTTTTGTAAAGGGACACCACCAGCACAAATTTTCCTATTTGTCTCTATTCTTGCACGTAATAGTATAATTCGTTCAGATTGGTTTAATTATTTATAGTAGCTATTTGTTGTTATTTCGTAATAGTTAAGTGTATTTAGAGAAGTATATCAAAATTGTGCAACAAATATATTTATTTACTCAATTTCTTTAGTGTCAGGATACTTGTCTGATTGTGTCTGATGATGACCGGTGTACCTGGATGAAATTGACCACCTTGTATCATTTATTGTGTATATTTACCGTCTTGTGTTGTGAGACGTAGATAATTTATCCTATTTATTGATTTACTCACCATCAACTTCCTAATCAGTACCTGACTAAACTACTTTTTGCCAATATTTTTAAATATATAGTTGTTATCAGTTGTTATGCAGTTTTCGTTTAACAATTTATGCCATAGTCATTCATACAAAATGAATATTTATGACATTTAAATTATCATTAGATAGCATACGAATATTACGATTTACATTTAACCATTTCCTAGTAACATTTTTAGAGACAATCTTCGTATTTTAAAGATAATTACACAAATATATTACGAAGTAATAATATACATTTTAAAGCAAATACACACTACACGATTCAGGAAACCTAAATTTTAAGGTATGACAAAAATTGGAAGCGTCAAAAGAATAAAAGAGAACAATATAAAGAAACAAGGTTGGTAAATTAGCCGCACGTTTCACGGAAGGTACTGCGACTCAAGGGTTGTGCAGTTTACGGTTGTCTTCACCCCACCCTCCTAGACTCGCCACCCTCCACTACTTCATCTTTGCTTGCACAATATAATTCACATTTACATTTTGCCAAGCAACTTATTTTTGAATTACATGACAAGAGTTATTTGAAATATCTATAATTCTAAAAATAGATGATACCAGTTAAGTATAAAGTTTACATATGACAAAATTAATTCCAGATTTGTCTTATAACTAAGCTATTGCGTTTATTGTGATCAAAAATTTAAAACAGATTATTAGTTTTTTCTGTGCTTTCAATTGTTGTATTTTTCTTTAAACTCTTGACGTATTTTTGGAGACATCAATAGTGGAAATATATAAAATATAAACAAAATCTGTAAACCAGAGTCAGATTATTAAGAACTCTGTTAATTTTTGTAAATGTTGAGGACTGCATTTAATAAAGATTAAGATGGGAACTATTTATCTGTTTAGTTTTTACATTAGGGGCTAACATTCTTTTAATTTTATACCTTTCATCTATTTAAGTATTTTTGGTTTTGTTGTTTATAAAGTGTCTTTTATTTTCGACTCGAGAATTTTTAGTTTTCTCCATATAATTCTATCTGGTTGAGATCCTGATTGATTCTGTTTTCGATACAATTATTTCTTGGGAAGGCCTAATACATGTTGTTTTAAGGAATATTACCTTAGGTAAATCAAATTTCCATATATTTTAGTATTTTCGAATATGATGTATATTTTAAAATCTGTTTTATAATGTTAAATTTAGTATAGATATGCATAGATTAGATTATTTTTACTCGTATTACTTATTTTTTTCTGCAGTAACTCAAAAATGGTTATTATAATAAATTGAATGTCCATACTAGACCCGATTGTTATATCTGACTAGAAAGATTTAGCAGACATTTGGTTATTACTTTAGGGTGAAAGAAATAATGTCATAAATCAAATCAAATCAAATCAAATTTATTTCCAAATAAAAACAAATACAAGATCATGGACACAAACAATATTGCGGAAAACCAAATTCTCACATAGGCCCATCGGCCTGTGCGTGAGAACGAGCTCCGACTCAAATTCAGTGCACTTAAAAAATAACAAAAAACACCGTGTTATTGCTAAAAAAAATTACATTTACTTTTTGATGATTAAATAGGCTACAAACACAAATAAAAATAAAAATAAAACAATATCAGCAGTTGTACTTATACTAACCATGAACAAAATTAAGATTTGTTTTGCATTTAAATATCAAACACTGATTTAAAATAAATATAAATAAAAACGACATTTGATATAATACAAAGACAATAGGCAATGGCGGGAGTGAACTATAAGTAGAAGTAAACGGTATAAGTAGAAGTAAACGGTGTTGTTAGCTTTTGTATTCAGTGAGCAGTTGGTGATGTAAAGTTAGTCATTGTAGTGTTCAGAACGGATGAGGGACTCAGCGTGTTCAGAACAGATCTCCAACAGCCAGTTTACCCTTTTGTAAACTTTAGTTGTGACCTGCAGGTCCCTAATCACAGGAGGAATGTTCCTATGGATGAAGTTTGCAATAAAATATGAGTAGGAGTGACTGACTGATCTAACTGCTCGGGGTACCTGCAGGCCAACGTTAACGGAGTTCCTTGTCCTATATCTGTGTACCACGGGAGTTATGACTAATTCTTTATGGGTGTATGTATAAACCATCAATGTTTTAATGTATAATTGCCTAACAGTAAGTAATTTTGTTTAGGAAAATAACAGATTTGTGGGATAGCGTTTTTGCTTTTTGAATGCAGCTTTAATAATTGATTTTTGTACAACAAATAATTAATTTAAAAGTGATAATCCGACACCAACCCATGATATAATTCCATATTGTAGAAGAGATTGAATATAAGCAAAATAAATGGTCCGGATTTCATTTCTATTTAATATTTCCCTCAACTGATTAAAGACATAAATCATTTTTCTAACTTTAGATTTTAAGTAGTTTATTTGATACTCCCATTTTAATTTTGAATCTAAAATAATCCTGAGATATTTATAGTGGTCAACCCTTTCTATTGCTGAACATTGACAAGTGGTGGTGTTTGTGCCGTTGCATGTAGGCCTATGCAACGCCAGCCTGAGTTCAGCGGGCGGCTCGCTAGCAGGGCGCAGCGCTATTGGCATACATTTGGTTTTAGTTACATCCATCGTTAAAACATTTTCATCAAACTAGTTTTTAACTATGCGCATTTCCACTAAAGCTAATTGATACGAATCCTGCCAGGTTGGCGGCTTAAACATTATTGCTGTATCGCCTACAAATTAAAATGTTTCGCCGGTTATGTTGAGTTTATCTCAATGGTTTATATACATAAGAAAAAGAAGGGGACCAAGAGTGCTACCCTGAACAACACCATAATCAACTTCTGACATATCGCTGAGCACACCATTTATTGAAACAACTTGTTTCCTGTCAGTAAGATAACTTTTGAGCCAATCTAGCGCCACGCCCCGCACACCTGCACATTCCAGTTTGAGAAACAGGATATTTCTGTCAATCGAATCAAATGCCTTTGCATGATCTACAAAAACCATCAAGACTTTTTTCATTTTTAACGAAACTTAAGTTTATTATATGTTTTATAGGGGGCAACAAGTGAGTTAATTTTTTTTGAGAATCGAAATCGGAAAATCATCTACACCGGGAGCCGAGCCGCCACGCATCTCCTGCACACACCTGACAATCTGGCTATCGGTGACCGGCTCCAAGCAGAAGTCTTGCCCTGCTCTGTACGCCGACAGAATAGATGGTTGAGGTGCCTAAACATATCGCAAGAAATCAAATAAAGAGAGATCAGTACTAGTATTTTGTTTCAATCTCTCATTGAATTGTA
The DNA here is from genome assembly GCA_963675035.1 of Allygus modestus. Classification (NCBI taxonomy): domain Eukaryota; kingdom Metazoa; phylum Arthropoda; class Insecta; order Hemiptera; family Cicadellidae; genus Allygus; species Allygus modestus. Next base: position 428,752,050 of record OY776112.1, on the reverse strand, counting down.
ATATTACAATCTAATAATTAGGAACGTGATAAGGCAACCCGTAAAGAGACAATACCAAAATTGAAAAGCAATTGTGTTTATGTGTTTATTTGTTACTTTTGAGTACGTGTTATATAAAAGTACTGTAAAATACAATGTAGGTCCTACAATGATTACACTAACAGACTTTTAAAATGTATGCAAGGGTTAATTTAATAGGGTAGCAGGCTAAGGTATATCCAACATGTCTTAGGAAATGTCTTTTGCGAATCAAGATGTTTTCGTATACTTGAACCAGGTATCGCCAATCGCACGACAAAAGCGATATTGTACTATGGCCGTTAACATAAAAGCGTTTCGTTTCTTTAGTTATATAACACGACAATTAGAATATCAGATTACATTAGGTTTTATTTTAAGAAAACGGATCTGATAAAATTACCAATTACGTTTTGAACTAAGAAAAGTAGTTGATATTTTAGAACTATTGCTTTAAACAAATTAAACTTTCTCATTTACAATCTATTTAGCAGTTTATTTTTAATTCTGAACATATATAACTATAAACATAATCTATAACTCTGAGCAACTACAAATAAACTAGTTTTTATTTTACAGTGTAGTAAAGTTACAGTTTAACAGTGTAATTTGTTCAGTAAAAAATCGGAAAGTTAATACGATAAGAAAGGAGGACGTTAAACTTTATCTTCATTAAAACAAATGTTTCTAGATTAAAACTTAATCTAGCAGAAAACACATTGGAATTGCAGTTTAGATTGCACTTCAAACATAATAGTTAAAAAGGTAAACTACTGAAGAGAGTTTTATTTTTAAAACCTTATTGTTAGAATTAACTTAGTTAAAACTTAATATCTTTATTACAAAAAAATGGCCTCGGTACAACAGGTACAAATGATTAATTGAAGTCATAATACTACTAGTAATAATAATACAGTTCACTATGGCGAAATTGATAATAATATGTGCAATACAACCACAACGGTAATCAATTACAATAAGAACTAAGTGCAACGACTTTATTAACGACTAATAAACTACGACCGAGTTAAACATAACAGTGATAGCTAAGGAAAATATGCAACAACTTATTAATATGATGTTGGATCATGTCACATACAACACAAAAATAACAGGTGTGAATTGATAGTGACATTATTGGAGTGAAGAGTGTCAGTCCATCTATAACTATTTTTGTATACAACTGCCAGAGTTTCAGAAGGCGTCTCTTGAAGGAGTCGTAGCCATGTACAAAACTGCCCTGACCCTTTGAGATGGAGTGTCCGTGCCTCTGTATTATTAAGTTTGAGCCATTTCAGCATTATAACAAAGAGATCCTTGTACCTGATACCACGTGGAACTCTGAGGATAATCCAGCTCAGGGGTAACAAGATGGCGTTGAATAGAATAATCTTAGTGCAGTGTCAGGCCTTAAGTCTAGGAGAGAGAACAGTAGATTCTACTTCATTCGAAGGGCTATTGGATTATCTATGGCCAAGATAGGTGTCCACAACCTGAAGAAAACTACGTTAAACACTCTCCAACTCATCCTTCAGATATACCTGGTAGATGACTGCAAAGTACAAATACAAAGACAAGAAAACAGTAAAGGATGTTTAAAGAGTGGATACCCTCAAAAGATTAGCCAAGACGGTGGATGAGACCAAAATTGCTTAGAGCTTCACTACAGATTTCATAGACTTGATGGTCCCAGTTCAGATATTTTGTAAACAATTCAAAGGTCCTTCACATATATGAATCACTTTAGAGCTATCTAATTAATTTGTGGTTTTTCATTTAAAGAAAAATTTATAAAATGTTAGAAGAATATTATTCATTAAAAATAAATCGATGATGCAATCGAGACATGCTGTAAATGGTCGGTCCAGATCCTCCTATGAAGAAATTGCCCTATATTTTAGAATTGACAGTAAATAATAAATAGTTGCAACGGATATCAAAAACAACATAGTTGATACACATCAAACGAGTTAGAACGCAGCACGCTGACATGAGGGAAGTGAATTTCTACCTATAATTCTTTTCAAAATATAAATTAATGTTAAAAAATTACATTTTATCAGATTCTGTAAATGTTTTTTGCTGTTCTGATGCTCCTGTTTCCATTTACCTGCAATCCTGGGAATATATTTTTGCGCATTATAAGGTTAGAATAAGGTCCAGTCAGGATTGAAAGTATGTATGACGATACTGTGGGTGATAAAAATACACCAATATATGAGTAACAGGCTTTTCTAATGTAAAACCCCCATAAGACAACCTACTGTGCTTAGTCGTTATATATTTTCTATAATAACTCAGTACCTATTTGAGATAAAGTGAAGAAAGAGAGTTTAAACTTTTGCCTCACTAGTTTCCATCTTTTTACGTGCATTAATTTTACATCCGAGGGTTTGCTGACCCTTTTTGACCCAAAAACTCAAAATTTTTAATATAAAATCCCAAAAATGGGTGTTAAATTTTTTCGATTGTTTTTCCCAACGAGCTTATCCAACTGGTTATTGAAAGGCATTTTCCTACCAAATTAGAAGTAAATCGGACCAAAAATGCAACCGCAGTGTGCAAACACACACGCATACACACACATATGTATATCTGGGATATATATATATATATATATATACGTTATATACATATAAAATTAAAAAAATCCCAAAACGTCTTCAGGGGGTGACGTTAGGAACCTTTATGGTGGTCCTGGGCTTAAGTTTCACCGTGCAGGTCATGCTAATAGTTCACCTTTCCACAGTAAATTCACTAACAAACACATAGCTAAGAAGCAAAGGCTGAGGCACGTAAGAGGTAGCATCGAATTCTCTAAAGAACCACTTAAACGTACTATGGGTTGTCACCACGCAAATAACTAGAAAACCACTGAAGGAGACTGCCGACAACCTGCACGCTTCAAAATTTTGAAATAATCACATTGAAATTCCATCACTAATCTATATATTTTAAAATGTCCAATTCGTATCTCTCTATATAAAAATCAACTAGTATAGCCAGTAGCGATCACAGAAAAATGTAATTTTTCAAAAGTTAGTTTAATTTGTTAAAACACCTGGGGGACCAAGCTTTGATTAAAAAATCAATTTGTTTAAAATGCCTACAGTACTTATCTTCACGGTTACTTTGCAAGGCGAGCATTTTTTTTTTATTTTGCACGTTTGTTTTTATTTTGTACATGTCCGCTTTGCCAATCAATCTTATTTTTTTAGTTCTAGCAACTTATACATAAAATAATAAAGTATACATTGGTTCTAATAACTACTCTCACAAAAATCACGTTACACTTTACCAACTAAGTGTTATTTTTACGATTAACAGGTTGTTTTGAACAGCTGTTACAATTATTTTGTTTTAATTTACAAACCTTAACTTTAACTCCAATGATTTCTATACAAAACTAAAATTTTTGGGGATGAGGCCTGATTAGTACACATGTATTTACGCATAAATTAGATAGCTCCAACATTTGGAGAGCCCTAAAGCATTTTGGAACAGGAGTTGGCAAATGTCTTATTTTGATGGACTGACCTCCCTAACAAGTATATTATGCTAAATAGGTTAAGTTAACTACTAAAGTAAGTGATGTTTAATTAACGTTTTAAAGACCAAAGGCACAGATGAGTCACAAAGGACATACAGACGGAAAGTATATGTCTGCTTCTGATGCTTCTGGTGCATTGCCTGCTGTCTTTCTACTGGGGGTGTGCGAATAGTGATTTCTGGCTCGAGCTGAGCCAAGTCGAGCTTTTTTCTAAGTTCTCGAACTTCTAACTTTCTCGAGCCGGGCATTTTTGATGGAAATTTCCTCTAGGGGTGTGCAATATACTGGTAGTGATTTTCTGACTGGAGCCAAACCAGAAAGAATTTTGTCAAAGTTATCGAGCTTTGAGCAGTTTTGATTAGGCCTATCTGTGTGCTTTATTTATATTAGGCCTATGTTTAAAATAACAAGCATTTTATTCATTATGGTTGTGTAAAATAATTTATAACTATCAATGTTTATCATCTTTTATTCACTTCTTCTTGATTCATTATTCATACGTTCAATAAATAAAGGCCTGCAGTGGGAAAATAACAATACCCCCGTCGCAGCAAACCTGCGTACTCAGCGAATTTCCAATGCATGCATATGTTTCTCACTACCACATAAACCACTTACCAAGTTTCAAAACAATACATAAATAAATAAGTGATCCATAGCATTTTATTTATTCTCCATAAGAATAACATTGGGATGAGTACGCAGGTTTGCTGCAACAAGGAACACAAGATATGTGTGTTTATGCAATCATCAATATAACTCAACCAGGTGAAGCAACATACTAAGTTTTATTAATTTATGTTCACAATTAAGGGAGATATAAAGCTTTTCTTATTCTCCATAAGAATAACGTTAGGGCTGAGTATGCAGGTTTGCTGCTACTGGGATGGTCATAAAAAATCAATTGTTTGTGCAAATATCAATATACCAGTACTACGAGGAGCCACATACCAAGTTTCATCAATCTAAGTTCATAAATAATCAAGATATAAAATTTTATTTATTCTCCATAAGGATAACATTGGACAACGTACTGTGTTTAGCACTTTGGATATCTCTGCAACGGTAAGCAAATATGCAGTTTACATTAAAATGAACTGAGGAAAAGCCAAAAATCTTTTTCCCATAAGACTAACATGGGAGATTTTATGAGCAGGTTTTTTGGAATTTCTCCCCAACCACTTAACCTAGGTTTATAATTTAAAATAATACACTATTTGTTTTTTGTAGCTCTATAAAATGCTCAAAACCAAAATTGAGTGCTTTAAAATTTTTAGGGTGAAAAGTGCAAAAAATGATTTTCGGAAAATTTTAAATCCCCAAAACCCCCTTTCCCATGGTCCGATTTTTATGGTTTTCGAACTTAAAGTCATGAATGTCACTTTACACATTTGAGCCAAATTTGATCGAAATCGGACGTTTTTTACTCAAGTTATCGTATTAACGGGCACACACACACACACACACACACACACACACACACACACACACACACACACACACACACACACACACACACACACACACACATATATATATATATATATACATATATATGAATTTGAAATAATAGTGTTTTTGGCATCTGGGGACCTCAAAACAAAAGTTATCATGGGCTCGGGCTTAAGTCTTACCATGAGACCTACGGTTATAGCTTCTTACCTATAGGGGAAATACGCTAAAATAAGTAGGCTACTAAAAAGAAAACATTTATTGAGACCACTTGTTGATACTAACGAACAATTTTGATTTCAATATAAAGTAGTTAGCCTACATAGAAACAAATAACGTAAGGGAAGAGAACTACAAATTTGACTGCCCACAGGTTAGCTAACGCAGTTATTACCATATGTCAATCCTTTCCAAGTTACCAAAGACTTAGGCCCTAGTATTGGCAATTGCCAAAACCCCGTTCAACTGTTTGTAAATAGTAAATTTTAGGTTATACTTTTTACTCACATTTTACTCACAGAAATAAGTTATCCAACAATCGTAGGCCTATCTTATGTTAGTAGGGATAAATGGACATTCCTGGCTCAGGAGGAGCCAGGAGGAGCGCCCCCCCCCCCTCAGGAGGAGCCCCCCCCCCTAATTAATATGCAAATTTTTTTTAATTACCCTAATTAATATGCAAATGTTTAATTAACCTAATTAATATGCAAATTTTTTAATTACCCTAATTAATATGCAAATTTTATTTTTTCATTTCAGGAGGAGCCCCCCCCCTCCCGAGGTCTCGTCTGTGACACTTTACCCCCCCCCCCCCCGAGGCCTCGTCTGTGACACTTTTGTCTAGAGGCCCGCACCAACACTTAGAAGAAAATCTCCTCTAAGATTTCCTTCTAATCCCTAACATGAAAAGCTTTTGTGGCCTTGAAAAAGGCCGATTATGATGGTGGGATCAGGTGGAGGCTAAGGTGTTGGGACACATTTATTTTTTATTTATGAAAAACTTTGTTATTTCATCTGGGTGGAGTTCATCCGTTCCCCGATTCCACCACATTTCAACAAGCATCATGTACTTCTGCTCAAGTTCAATGGCGTAGATGTGCTCCTCTTCAGTAGGGTAGAAATTCATCTTGTAGTCCATGTCCCGCTGCCAATATTCCCATTCCAAGTCGTCCAGCGGGCAATGGTTCCACATGCTGTTGATTCCCCGTTGTTTAGAGTACAGAGCGTCGTCAAGATCTTGGGTAGTTGAATACATTTTTGGCTCATGAACGTGCTTGAACTTTTTGTCATTGCGCCATAGCCTCTTCTTATGGAAATGCTTCAAGGTGCAATCATCGTCGTCTTTTCGGTTGTAGAATTCATCACCTTCAAAGTAATCATCTTCATCGTCAAACGGCCTCTTCTTATTATTGCTATTCATCGACGTTTCCGCCGCAACACATACATCCTCCAACTCGACGTCTGTGATGTCACATTCCCACTCGATGTTGACCATGATTTCTTCGTAGCTGTTGACGCTTAGAAACTCAAGACTAAACTAAACTTTGCTGCTAGGGCCGCGCCGTGCGTGGTGGGCTGTTGATCGCAGGTGTTCAAACAAAAAACCCGGCGAGTCGAGACCGGTCTCGGATGCAGCTGCGCCCGACCCTTCCAGGAACCCATTATAGTCCGCCCGTATCGAATTACATTAGAGGAGGGTTGCTTTTACCCCTGACAGTGGATGTGATTTATTGCCGAGGCGGCAAACGTCGACAAAGGACCCAGCACCCTGAAAGCTTTTAACGGAAATTCCCCGAGGCCTGTCTGGGAAGCAGCTGCACCCGACCCTTCTAGGAACCCATAATTATAGACCACCCGTGTCGGACTCCGAGCAATAAATCACCAGTTGGTAAACACCCCTGCTCTCATTCTTGTTCTAGTCTTCAACAATTCCTGAAGTATGGGGGAGCGAAAATCTCCCCCTAGTAATTAAATAAACAGAACACCAGGCGGACGAGAAATTGGAGCGCGTATTGAGCGGTGGTGGTTATAAGAAGCGGGTCGCGACACGCCACAGTCTCTCGATAGACTTCTTCGAAGACGGACGTCTACCGGACGTAGTTTAGTCTTGACAAAGGAGAACTATAAACAGGGCAAGTAGGTGGAAAGTTTAAACGAAGAGCCATTACAAAGAGGATAAGGACCAACAGAAGGATAACATCGTTAGACAAACGTTGTAGAACTGTAACGAAATGACGCAGGAGAACAAGGGATATTTTCATTTAATTCGATAACAATGTCGTTTATTCATCAGAAGTCGTGTGAATGTGTGAAGACTGAACTGGACTTGTTTTCGTTACCGCCTACGCAGACCAGCATCGAGAGCGGTAAATGGGTTCAATACAAACCGGTCTCATCGCTAACGGACGATTCGCCAATAGAGTTTGTAATACCCGGTCACGGTGACGAGTACACGGACCTGACACAAACGTTATTACACGTGAAAGCCGCTATTGTGAAACAGGACGACACTAAAGCGGACGGTGGGCAACCTGCTAAAGAGGTGGGTCCAGTGAACAATTGGCTCCACTCGATATTCAGTCAAGTGGATCTTTATCTCAATCATAAACTGGTGTCCCCACAAACTAACACGTACGCTTACCGTGCATACTTGGAAAACCTATTGAACTACGGATGTAGTGCGAAGAATTCGCACCTGACTAGCGACCTGTTTTTTGAAGATTCGGCCGGACAAATGGACGATTGTGACGAATTGAATGAGGGATTGAAAAAGCGTCGCGATCACACGAAAGAAAGCGACGTTTGCGATATGGTCGGTCGATTGCACATCGATCTGTGCAATCAGAACAAATTCATGTTGAACGGTGTCGAGATGCGATTGCAACTTAACAGATCCAGAAACTCGTTTTGTATAATGTCCAAAACGCTAACTACCTACAAGGTGACAATTAAAGAGATTAGTCTTTTCGTACGTCGATGTAAGATCAATCCGAGCGTATTGTTGGCGCACAGCAAAACTCTCGAGACCGGCACGGCCAAGTATCCGATCACGCGTGTAGAAGTGAAATCGTTCACACTACCCTCCGGCATAATGAGTAAGGCTTTAGACAGTGCATTTCTCGGTCAGTTACCGAAACGTGTGATAATTGGACTGGTCAGTAATCTTGCGTTCAACGGAGATTTCAAGAAGAATCCTTACAACTTTCAACACTACGATATGAATTATCTCGCATTGTACGTGGACGGTGAACAAGTACCGGCCAAACCGTTACAGCCCGTTTACACATTGAATAGTGAGACATATATACTCTCTTATTACACATTGGTCACCGGCACCGGAATCCAGTTCTCCGACGCAGGTAATGAGATCAAGAGAGGTGACTATCCGTACGGTAATTGTCTTATGGCGTTCGACTTGACACCGGACATGTCCGCGGCTGAGTCGAGTCACTGGAATCTCCTGCGCAACGGTAATCTACGTATCGAAATTGGATTCTCCAAAGCGTTGCCCGAGACCGTCAACTGTATAGTGTACGCCGAACTGGACAACGTCATCGAGATCGATCGTCACCGTAACGTAACAGTTGACTTCAGCGGGTGAATAAAAGCGATCGCCAAACAGAAATATTGTCTGACAGCGAGTGCGTACAGTTTACTTCAAGGGTGAGCAGACGCACCGCCAGTCAGTAGTACGGTCGAAGTCACACGGTAAGGACGTGAACATGGACGCTTACGCTTCTGCGGACGACTATATCAAATCGTTTATTCAGGAGATTGAGGTTATGAACAATAATTCTAGTGATCAGACATTGGCATCACCTCAGACGTCATTTGTAAAACCGACCACTGCCTGCAAGAGACGAAGGAGGGCAACTCCCATCGAAGTGGAAACCAAGAAACCAGGATGGGTGCCGAAACCAACAGATGATTGTCCCATAGTGTCATGGATGGACGATGGGAATACTTTTGCTGTTCAAAACCCGGGAAACAAAGGACAAATGTTATTGAAAATGGAAATGTACGATGGTACAGATATGGTGTTCATGTGTGGTTTATTTTTGGACAAAGATGGTGAAATGCACCAAAGTGTTAAACAAGTAGTTGATAAAGTGGAAAACATGTGGATCGATAAATCAACAGGAGTACCGAAAATTACAGGCTTAACTCAAACTGTTACACAACGCAGTGCAGTTTCGCAGCCAACGTCGAAGAAGCGAGCTGTGAGGAAGAAACAACGAGTGGCTCAAGCATTCAATTAGAGCAGCTGCATCCCAGACCAGTCTCGACGCGTCGGTTTTTTGTGTGAACACCTGCGCCCGACCCTTCGGACCCCCCACTTAGAAGAAAATGGCGGCGAGGGTTTATAAGGCGGAGCCCCGCCCGATTAAGCATCATTCGCCACCAGACCGCCACCTCACATAGACCTACTCCAACTACTACTAGAGATGTCGAACAGCAGCAGCACTTTCAAGCTAGAGTTTCCGAGCGTGAACGGCACTGCAACAACCGCGGACCTGAGAGCTACCCTCAACAACTGCAAGTCCGACTCTCCGCTCTACACCAGGATAGCCGATCTCCGAGAGGAATGCGGCTATCTCATCACTGCGATGGAGCGAGCCACCACACCCTTTGGCGAGACGATCATCGTGATCTTGGAGGGGCAGGTCGGGGACGACTTCTTTCTGCGAGTCTACCTGCCTAGGCGCTTCAACGAGGCCCTGAACAACACCGACATCGAGCGCTACAACGGCGGATTTGGAGAACGCCTTCGCTTGGTGAAGCGCAGCCCGAGGGGTTCCAATAGCAGATTCACACCGTTGGAGTTTATGTAAAGCAAGACTCGAAGATTACGTTAATACCTTTGTAAATTAGTTTTCGTAGTCAATACTTATAGTCACGTTCAGAACATAACCACTGTGTTATTTATTTCACTTAACCCCAAAAATGTCCTTTAGTAGTAAGTTTAAGAGTGTGAGTATGGTAACTGTGAGGCGTTTAGCTCAGTAGTAATCATGGGCTTGATGTGGAAACATCCGTTCTCAGCCATTGTGGCGGGACCTTCGGGTTGTGGCAAGTCTCAGTTTGTGTCAAAGTTTATAAAACACATTACAGAAATGTGTGACACACCATTTACCAGTATAAACTGGCATTATGGTAGTGGTGGTGGTGGTGGTGGTGGTGGTGACCCGAAAAATGTCACCATTAACCACATAGAAGGTCTACCAAACTTGGAGGATTTTTCTGGTAACGAGCCGATACTTGTGATTATAGACGATATGATGCGTGAGGCCGACAACCGTGTGGTGGATCTTTTCACAAAAGGTTGCCATCATCGCAACATTAGTGTGTTTTTCATTACACAAAATTTGTTTCGTCAAGGACGCGGGCAGAGGGACATCTCATTGAATGCGCATTACATTGTGTGTTTTAAGAATCCTAGAGATAGAGTTCAGATTAGGTACTTGGCCAGAAAAATATTTCCAGACAGCCTAAAATTCATCGAGGAGGCGTATGCTGACGCTACGAGGAATCCACACGGCTACCTACTGATAGACTTGAAACAATCAACAGACGAGAATATGCGAATACGAAGTTGCATATTTCCAGACGATTCTACCAACTATGTGTACTTGCCAAAGAAAAGGTAATTTCGCCATCAGTAGTAATCATGTCGTGCTTGCGGAAGGACGCAGCTCTGCTTACGGCTTTCATACACGCAACACCCAAGGAGCGGAAGGCACTGTTAAAGGTGTGTGACAAGAGCCGCATTCACTCAGTGTGTGAGTGCGCATACAACGTGTTGCGCGGTAACGTTCCTCTGGCGAAGAAGAGTAAAAGTCAGTTAAGCAAACACAAGGCGACGCTACGTCGATTGGTGAAACGCGGCGAAGGCTGGTCAAAGAAACGAAAGTATCTCATACAAAAAGGCGGTGGAATCTTTATACCATTACTTTTGAGCGCAGTACTACAAGCAGCATTGAGTAGATAAAAATGACTGGCATCAAAAATCAGTTCTATTTGACACTGCCCAGCAACAGTTCGATGCAGTATTATCCGAAAATTACAGTTGCAAATTATATAACACATTTGCCGAGAGCTATTCAACTGGACGCTGGCGACTGGGAAATTGCACTTGTGGAAGCGCACTATCCAATGACATTTCTATCAGTCGGTAATGACAAAACAATTGACATTTGCATACAACCGCAAGAGGAAGCAAAAGTGAACATAGAAGCGTTGGCGCGGGTTATGGACAGCACTGCCGATGTAACGCCAGTAGTGTCGGCTACTCCAAAACAAAACCACAGAATTAAATTGAAGACTGGTGATTACGCAAATATTCAAGAATTGTGTGATCATATCAATTCGCAAGAACTAGCGATTACTTTTGGTGTAAAGTTCACCGTTGAAAACTCATACAACAAATTCATTGAAGTATCGATGGGAACTGATGTTGTAAAAATTACATTAAGTCCAACGTTAGCGCTTCAATTGGGGTTCGATCCGAATGAATTGACGCTGGAAGGTGATGCAGTTAACAAAAGCATCCGTTCGCCCAACATTCGTCTTGGCTTACCGTCACACATGTACGTGTATTGTGATTTAGTCGAGCCGCAGATGGTCGGCGATACAGTCGCACCGTTATTGAAAATTGTCAATATATCCACGTCTACTTATGTATACGGCTTGCATAAATCAACATCATTCATCGATCCGCACTATATGCCTGTTATGAATAGATCTTTTGACAGTGTGGAAATTGACTTAAGAGATAACATTGGTAATCATTTGCCATTCCACTTTGGAACGTCGTGCGTGAAGTTACACTTTAGAAAAGTAGCTAGTCATTAGTGCAAAAATGGAACATGTAAAGAAGATGGTAGTTGTGCCACAAGAGTTGATTGATTGACTGCAATCAAATGCTACGGATAACAGACCGACTAATCTATCCAGTGAAAACAGCCTCGACGCGGAGATGCAACAAATATTGAATAACGAACGCATGGACGATAGTGAAAAGTGGAAATTGTACAAACAAGCGTTACATCGCTTCTTGCATATTGCAGAGAATAGACGTCAACCGATTAGCATACCAATCGTGGAGTCGGGTGGGAATGAACATAGTCGACGATCGCACCCCGCTGCGGAAGGTGGTCCAGTGGAAGAGATTGTGGAAACGTTTTCCAAAACTTACAGATCTGATGCCCGCAATCTTTTACGTTTCATGAAACGTGATGGCAGCTTAATCAGTTGGGACAGTGGCTATTCAGTGTACATCAACGGTGTAAAAATCCCAGACTCAAATCTAGTGGATATCTTAAATTGCATAGTAAAGGTGCGTATGCGTGATTACACACCGCCAGGATGGCGGGAAGTGCTCAACGCATTGAAAGCGATGAACGCGCCAAAGGACTATATGAATAATCTAAGAGCGCTTAAGGAAATAAATGCCGAATATCGATCATCATTCACAGGAGGAGAAGGATCAGACGATGAAGTGGACACATCAACTGAATCAATACTGAGAACACCGCTAATAAATCGACTGCGGTTGGCTAGAGGAAAACGTATAACATCTACACCGGTGCAAGTGACAGAGCAGTTTGATTTTTCAAATAGAAACAAGCCGTCGTCAAATTTGGACAATTGGGAACCGTACACAGGATAGGTTTTCAGTATTATGGAGCGTTTGTATTACAATCCCATCGAACCTTCGTCGTATGGCGGTGTAGCTCCATTAGCGCGAGCTGCAAAACCAGTTTCAAAACGCAAAGTGATTGAATGGTTACAAACACAGGACACTTACACATTGCACAAACCGGCACGCAAGCGTTTCCCGCGCAATCCTTACATAGTGTATGGTCCATTTGAATTGTGGCAAGCGGACTTGAACGATATGCGTGGTCTTAGTAAACACAACGACAGCGTCAACTACCTACTGACTGTAATAGACGTGTTTAGCAAACACCTGTATGTGCGAACGTTGAGGCGGAAAGAAGGGGCTGAAGTGGCCAACGCTTTCGAGGAGATATTTTCCGAAGCGACTGACACACCTCGCTGTTTACAAACTGACAAAGGTACTGAATTCACCGGTGCCAAGACGAAAAAAATTATTCAAACAATACGGAATCATCTATGTCACTACACAAAACCCAGATGTTAAAGCGGCCGTAGTGGAACGCGTGAATCGCACTTGGAAAACGCGCATGTGGCGATATTTGACTTACAAAAACACATATCGTTATGTAGATGCGTTGGACAAACTGGTTAGTGCATACAACAACAGCGCTCACAGGAGTCTAGGCAATAGAATACGACCAGTCGATGTGACTGCCGACAATAAGCGAATATTGCATCAGGTATGGCGTCGCATGTTTGGTAAGATACCGCGTCGTGTTAAACCAAAACTGAAAGTTGGCACCACAGTGCGCATATCTAAGGAGAAGGGCACATTCACAAAAGGTTACGAGACTAATTGGAGTAAAGAAGTGTTTGTGGTGCGTCGTGTAAACACATTGATGCCTCTACCAATGTACACTTTGTCGGATCTCAAAGGTGAACAAGTGACTGGTCAGTTTTACGAATACGAATTACAACAAGTGACAATATACAACGACCATCTGTTCAAGATTGCTGAAATATTAGACGCTAAGGGTCGCGGTCGCAGTAAGCGTTATTTCGTCAAGTGGGAAGGTTACGGAGACGAGTTCAATTCTTGGGTAAGAGCGCAAGATTTGCAAAATGCCTAATAGCAACCAGTTCTATTTGACATTGCCCAGCAACAGCTCAAAGGATTATTTTCCAAAAAACACAGTGTCCAAGTACACTACACATCTGCCGAGACAAATTCCATTAGAAGGCGATGGCGAGTGGGAGATGGCTTTGGTCGAAGCGCATTATCCATGTTCCTTTATGACTGTGGACGAGGAATCGTGTATTTGGCTCGACTATAAACTCGTTCTGCCGAGTATTCCCGTCACACTCAGTGTCGAGCACATTATGCTAAAGATGAATCCCGGCTATTACAAGAACATAACCGATTTATTGAAAATGATCAATAAAGAAAGGATGTCACCCAGTACTTGTACTTTGAGTATGACAAAGAGCAGGACAGAGTCAAGATCACGACAATGGTGGACGGTATAAGCAAAGTGCATTTCACCGAAGCGCTGTCTCTCCAGTTGGGTTTCGATCCGTACGAGAACGTTTTGTCAAATGACCTCACAGCGATATGGCCACCTAATCTGACTATGGGACTGCCGACACACTTGTACGTGTATTGTGATCTGATTGAACCGCAGCTGATTGGCGACACTACAGCGCCGCTTCTCTTCTTGCCCTTCTTGGATGACGACGACCTTCCTCGAAGGAGATTCACCAAAGACTGAGGTGTGACACGACGGCCGCCGGACATGGCGCGCTTCGCGTATCTCTTACGCGAGAGTATCGCGTTCGTCTTTCGCGCAGGAGTAGCGCGCCGGTGTTTCGCGGTATTCTTTCGCGTTACGCGACGGTGTTTCGCGCGAGAGCCGCCGCCGCCACCGCCACTTAGCACAAGTTGAAGTTTGCCGTCCGCCCGGCGTTTTAGCGAGTCGGTAAACTGGCTGAAATGATCTCTAGCGGCTTCTTTGGGGTCCCGATGGTGCATGGCAATGTCGCCCAAGAATCCAACACCGGATTTCAACGCCTCTTTGGCCACAGCAGAGGCTCCCGACTTGAGTAGCGGTGTGATGGTGCGGAACATACCGCCTAGGAAACTGCCAATTCCATGGCCGCGCTGGTAGGGTGCACCGCGAAATACCCTTTCGATACTGCCTCCGGTCTGCTGCAATTGTTGGCGGCGATAGTACGCCAAGTAGGGATCGTTTGTATTCATCATTGCTGAGCTCCTCTTTTGAAATGAAGCTTCACGTACGACGTCCCAAAGAGGAATGACGCTTTTTTACTAGCGTGATCCCTTAGGTCAATATCGATCGTTTCAAATGTTCCTTTCATAACTGGCGCATAATGAGGACTGGTGAAATACACAGTCTTATGCGCGCCGTGTGTGTAGTTCTCTCTGTCAATGTTGATAATCTTCAAAAGTGGCGCTGTAGTGTCGCCAATCAGCTGCGGTTCAATCAGATCACAATACACGTACAAGTGTGTCGGCAGTCCCATAGTCAGATTAGGTGGCCATATCGCTGTGAGGTCATTTGACAAAACGTTCTCGTACGGATCGAAACCCAACTGGAGAGACAGCGCTTCGTTGAAATGCACTTTGCTTATACCGTCCACCATTGTCGTGATCTTGACTCTGTCCTGCTCTTTGTCATACTCAAAGTACAAGTACTGGGTGACATCCTTTGCTTTATTGATCATTTTCAATAAATCGGTTATGTTCTTGTAATAGCCGGGATTCATCTTTAGCATAATGTGCTCGACACTGAGTGTGACGGGAATACTCGGCAGAACGAGTTTATAGTCGAGCCAAATACACGATTCCTCGTCCACAGTCATAAAGTAACATTGATAATGCGCTTCGACCAAAGCCATCTCCCACTCGCCATCGCCTTCTAATGGAATTTGTCTTGGCAGATGTGTAGTGTACTTGGACACTGTGTTTTTTGGAAAATAATCCTTTGAGCTGTTGCTGGGCAATGTCAAATAGAACTGGTTGCTATTAGGCATTTTGCAAATCTTGCGCTCTTACCCAAGAATTGAACTCGTCTCCGTAACCTTCCCACTTGACGAAATAACGCTTACTGCGACCGCGACCCTTAGCGTCTAATATTTCAGCAATCTTGAACAGATGGTCGTTGTATATTGTCACTTGTTGTAATTCGTATTCGTAAAACTGACCAGTCACTTGTTCACCTTTGAGATCCGACAAAGTGTACATTGGTAGAGGCATCAATGTGTTTACACGACGCACCACAAACACTTCTTTACTCCAATTAGTCTCGTAACCTTTTGTGAATGTGCCCTTCTCCTTAGATATGCGCACTGTGGTGCCAACTTTCAGTTTTGGTTTAACACGACGCGGTATCTTACCAAACATGCGACGCCATACCTGATGCAATATTCGCTTATTGTCGGCAGTCACATCGACTGGTCGTATTCTATTGCCTAGACTCCTGTGAGCGCTGTTGTTGTATGCACTAACCAGTTTGTCCAACGCATCTACATAACGATATGTGTTTTTGTAAGTCAAATATCGCCACATGCGCGTTTTCAAAGTGGATTCACGCGTTCCACTACGGCCGCTTTAACATCTGGGTTTTGTATAGTGACATAGATGATTCCGTATTGTTTGAATAATTTTTTCGTCTTGGCACCGGTGAATTCAGTACCTTTGTCAGTTTGTAAACAGCGAGGTGTGTCAGTCGCTTCGGAAAATATCTCCTCGAAAGCGTTGGCCACTTCAGCCCCTTCTTTCCGCATCAACGTTCGCACATACAGGTGTTTGCTAAACACGTCTATTACAGTCAGTAGGTAGTTGATGCCGTCGTTGTGTTTACTAAGACCACGCATATTGTTCAAGTCCGCTTGCCACAATTCAAATGGACCATACACTATGTAAGGATTGCGCGGGAAACGCTTGTGTGCCGGTTTGGGCAATGTGTAAGTGTCCTGTGTTTGTAACCATTCAATCACTTTGCGTTTTGAAACTGGTTTTGCAGCTCGCGCTAATGGAGCTACACCGCCATACGACGAAGGTTCGATGGGATTGTAATACAAACGCTCCATAATACTGAAAACCTATCCTGTGTACGGTTCCCAATTGTCCAAATTTGACGACGGCTTGTTTCTATTTGAAAAATCAAACTGCTCTGTCGCTTGCACCGGTGTAGATGTTACACGTTTTCCTCTAGCCGACCGCAGTCGATTTATTAGCGGTGTTCTCAGTATTGATTCAGTTGATGTGTCCACTTCATCGTCTGATCCTTCTCCTCCTGTGAATGATGATCGATATTCGGCATTTATTTCCTTAAGCACTCTTAGATTATTCATATAGTCCTTTGGCACGTTCATCGCTTTCAATGCGTTGAGCACTTCCCGCCATCCTGGCGGTGTGTAATCACGCATACGCACCTTTACTATGCAATTTAAGATATCCACTAGATTTTAGTCTGGGATTTTTACACCGTTGATGTACACTGAATAGCCACTGTCCCAACTGATTAAGCTGCCATCACGTTTCATGAAACGTAAAAGATTGCGGGCATCAGATCTGTAAGTTTTGGAAAACGTTTCCACAATCTCTTCCACTGGACCACCTTCCGCAGCGGGGTGCAATCGTCGACTATGTTCATTCCCACCCGACTCCACGATTGGTATGCTAATCGGTTGACGTCTATTCTCTGCAATATGCAAGAAGCGATGTAACGCTTGTTTGTACAATTTCCACTTTTCACTATCGTCCATGCGTTCGTTATTCAATATTTGTTGCATCTCCGCGTCGAGGCTGTTTTCACTGGATAGATTAGTCGGTCTGTTATCCGTAGCATTTGATTGCAGTCGATCAATCAACTCTTGTGGCACAACTACCATCTTCTTTGCATGTTCCATTTTTGCACTAATGACTAGCTACTTTTCTAAAGTGTAACTTCACGCATGACGTTCCAAAGTGGAATGGCAAATGATTACCAATGTTATCTCTTAAGTCAATTTCCACACTGTCAAAAGATCTATTCATAACAGGCACATAGTGCGGATCGATGAATGATGTTGATTTATGCAAGCCGTATACATAAGTAGACGTGGATATATTGACAATTTTCAATAACGGTGCGACTGTATCGCCGACCATCTGCGGCTCGACTAAATCACAATACACGTACATGTGTGACGGTAAGCCAAGACGAATGTTGGGCGAACGGATGCTTTTGTTAACTGCATCACCTTCCAGCGTCAATTCATTCGGATCGAACCCCAATTGAAGCGCTAACGTTGGACTTAATGTAATTTTTACAAAATCAGTTCCCATCGATACTTCAATGAATTTGTTGTATGAGTTTTCAACGGTGAACTTTACACCAAATGTAATCGCTAGTTCTTGCGAATTGATATGATCACACAATTCTTGAATATTTGCGTAATCACCAGTCTTCAATTTAATTCTGTGGTTTTGTTTTGGAGTAGCCGACACTACTGGCGTTAGATCGGCAGTGCTGTCCATAACCCGCGCCAACGCTTCTATGTTCACTTTTGCTTCCTCTTGCGGTTGTATGCAAATGTTAATTGTTTCGTCATTACCGACTGATAGAAATGTCATTGGATAGTGCGCTTCCACAAGTGCAATTTCCCAGTCGCCAGCGTCCAGTTGAATAGCTCTCGGCAAATGTGTTATATAATTTGCAACTGTATTTTTCGGATAATACTGCATCGAACTGTTGCTGGGCAGTGTCAAATAGAACTGATTTTTGATGCCAGTCATTTTTATCTACTCAATGCTGCTTGTAGTACTGCGCTCAAAAGTAATGGTATAAAGATTCCATCGCCTTTTTGTATGAGATACTTTCGTTTCTTTGACCAGCCTTCGCCGCGTTTCACCAATCGACGTAGCGTCGCCTTGTGTTTGCTTAACTGACTTTTACTCTTCTTCGCCAGAGGAACGTTACCGCGCAACACGTTGTATGCGCACTCACACACTGAGCGAATGCGGCTCTTGTCACACACCTTTAACAGTGCCTTCCGCTCCTTGGGTGTTGCGTGTATGAAAGCCGTAAGCAGAGCTGCGTCCTTCCGCAAGCACGACATGATTACTACTGATGGCGAAATTACCTTTTCTTTGGCAAGTACACATAGTTGGTAGAATCGTCTGGAAATATGCAACTTCGTATTCGCATATTCTCGTCTGTTGATTGTTTCAAGTCTATCAGTAGGTAGCCGTGTGGATTCCTCGTAGCGTCAGCGTACGCCTCCTCGATGCATTTCGGGCTGTCTGGATATATTTGTCTGGCCAAGTACCTAATCTGAACTCTATCTCTAGGATTCTTAAAACACACAATGTAATGCGCATTCAATGAGATGTCCCTCTGCCCGCGTCCTTGATGAAACAAATTTTGTGTAATGAAAAACACACTAATGTTGCGATGATGGCAACCTTTTGTGAAAAGATCCACCACACGGTTGTCGGCCTCACGCATCATATTGTCTATAATCACAAGTATCGGCTCGTTACCAGAAAAATCCTCCAAGTTTGGTAGACCTTCTATGTGGTTAATGGTGACATTTTTCGGGTCACCACCACCACCACCACCACCACCACTACCATAATGCCAGTTTATACTGGTAAATGGTGTGTCACACATTTCTGTAATGTGTTTTATAAACTTTGACACAAACTGAGACTTGCCACAACCCGAAGGTCCCGCCACAATGGCTGAGAACGGATGTTTCCACATCAAGCCCATGATTACTACTGAGCTAAACGCCTCACAGTTACCATACTCACACTCTTAAACTTACTACTAAAGGACATTTTTGGGGTTAAGTGAAATAAATAACACAGTGGTTATGTTCTGAACATGACTATAAGTATTGACTACGAAAACTAATTTACAAAGGTATTATCGTAATCTTCGAGTCTTGCTTTACATAAACTCCAACGGTGTGAATCTGCTATTGGAACCCCTCGGGCTGCGCTTCACCAAGCGAAGGCGTTCTCCAAATCCGCCGTTGTAGCGCTCGATGTCGGTGTTGTTCAGGGCCTCGTTGAAGCGCCTAGGCAGGTAGACTCGCAGAAAGAAGTCGTCCCCGACCTGCCCCTCCAGGATCACGATGATCGTCTCGCCAAAGGGTGTGGTGGCTCGCTCCATCGCAGTGATGAGATAGCCGCATTCCTCTCGGAGATCGGCTATCCTGGTGTAGAGCGGAGAGTCGGACTTGCAGTTGTTGAGGGTAGCTCTCAGGTCCGCGGTTGTTGCAGTGCCGTTCACGCTCGGAAACTCTAGCTTGAAAGTGCTGCTGCTGTTCAACATCTTTAGTAGTAGTTGGAGTAGGTCTATGTGAGGTGGCGGTCTGGTGGCGAATGATGCTCAATCGGGCGGGGCTCCGCCTTATAAACCCTCGCCGCCATTTTCTTCTAAGTGGGGGGTCCGAAGGGTCGGGCGCAGGTGTTCACACAAATAACCGAAGCGTCGAGACCGGTCTGGGATGCAGCTGCTCTAATTGAATGCTTGAGCCACTCGTTGTTTCTTCCTCACAGCTCGCTTCTTCGACGTTGGCTGCGAAACTGCACTGCGTTGTGTAACAGTTTGAGTTAAGCCTGTAATTTTCGGTACTCCTGTTGATTTATCGATCCACATGTTTTCCACTTTATCAACTACTTGTTTAACACTTTGGTGCATTTCACCATCTTTGTCCAAAAATAAACCACACATGAACACCATATCTGTACCATCGTACATTTCCATTTTCAATAACATTTGTCCTTTGTTTCCCGGGTTTTGAACAGCAAAAGTATTCCCATCGTCCATCCATGACACTATGGGACAATCATCTGTTGGTTTCGGCACCCATTCTGGTTTCTTGGTTTCCACTTCGATGGGAGTTGCCCTCCTTCGTCTCTTGCAGGCAGTGGTCGGTTTTACAAATGACGTCTGAGGTGATGCCAATGTCTGATCACTAGAATTATTGTTCATAACCTCAATCTCCTGAATAAACGATTTGATATAGTCGTCCGCAGAAGCGTAAGCGTCCATGTTCACGTCCTTACCGTGTGACTTCGATAGTACTACTGACTGGCGGTGCGTCTTCTCACCCTTGAAGTAAACTGTACGCACTCGCTGTCAGACAATATTTCTGTTTGGCGATCGCTTTTATTCACCCGCTGAAGTCAACTGTTACGTTACGGTGACGATCGATCTCGATGACGTTGTCCAGTTCGGCGTACACTATACAGTTGACGGTCTCGGGCAACGCTTTGGAGAATCCAATTTCGATACGTAGATTACCGTTGCGCAGGAGATTCCAGTGACTCGACTTAGCCGCGGACATGTCCGGTGTCAAGTCGAACGCCATAAGACAATTACCGTACGGATAGTCACCTCTCTTGATCTCATTACCTGCGTCGGAGAACTGGATTCCGGTGCCGGTGACCAATGTGTAATAAGAGAGTATATATGTCTCACTATTCAATGTGTAAACGGGCTGTAACGGTTTGGCCGGTACTTGTTCACCGTCCACGTACAATGCGAGATAATTCATATCGTAGTGTTGAAAGTTGTAAGGATTCTTCTTGAAATCTCCGTTGAACGCAAGATTACTGACCAGTCCAATTATCACACGTTTCGGTAACTGACCGAGAAATGCACTGTCTAAAGCCTTACTCATTATGCCGGAGGGTAGTGTGAACGATTTCACTTCTACACGCGTGATCGGATACTTGGCCGTGCCGGTCTCGAGAGTTTTGCTGTGCGCCAACAATACGCTCGGATTGATCTTACATCGACGTACGAAAAGACTAATCTCTTTAATTGTCACCTTGTAGGTAGTTAGCGTTTTGGACATTATACAAAACGAGTTTCTGGATCTGTTAAGTTGCAATCGCATCTCGACACCGTTCAACATGAATTTGTTCTGATTGCACAGATCGATGTGCAATCGACCGACCATATCGCAAACATCGCTTTCTTTCGTGTGATCGCGACGCTTTTTCAATCCCTCATTCAATTCGTCACAATCGTCCATTTGTCTGGCCGAATCTTCAAAAAACAGCTCGCTAGTCAGGTGCGAATTCCTCGCACTACATCCGTAGTTCAATAGGTTTTCCAAGTATGCACGGTAAGCGTACGTGTTAGTTTGTGGGGACACCAGTTTATGATTGAGATAAAGATCCACTTGACTGAATATCGAGTGGAGCCAATTGTTCACTGGACCCACCTCTTTAGCAGGTTGCCCACCGTCCGCTTTAGTGTCGTCCTGTTTCACAATAGCGGCTTTCACGTGTAATAACGTTTGTGTCAGGTCCGTGTACTCGTCACCGTGACCGGGTATTACAAACTCTATTGGCGAATCGTCCGTTAGCGATGAGACCGGTTTGTATTGAACCCATTTACCGCTCTCGATGCTGGTCTGCGTAGGCGGTAACGAAAACAAGTCCAGTTCAGTCTTCACACATTCACACGACTTCTGATGAATAAACGACATTGTTATCGAATTAAATGAAAATATCCCTTGTTCTCCTGCGTCGTTTCGTTACAGTTCTACGACGTTTGTCTAACGATGTTATACTGCTGTTGGTCCTTATCCTCTTTGTAATGGCTCTTCGTTTAAACTTTCTACCTACTTGCCCTGTTTATAGTTCTCCTTTGTCTTTGCATACGTCCGGTAGACGTCCGTCTTCGAAGAAGTCTATCGAGAGACTGTGGCGTGTCGCGACCCGCTTCTTATAACCACCACCGCTCAATACGCGCTCCAATTTCTCGTCCGCCTGGTGTTCTGTTTATTTAATTACTAGGGGGAGATTTTCGCTCCCCCATACTTCAGGAATTGTTGAAGACTAGAACAAGAATGAGAGCAGGGGTGTTTACCAACTGGTGATTTATTGCTCGGAGTCCGACACGGGTGGTCTATAATTATGGGTTCCTAGAAGGGTCGGGTGCAGCTGCTTCCCAGACAGGCCTCGGGGAATTTCCGTTAAAAGCTTTCAGGGTGCTGGGTCCTTTGTCGACGTTTGCCGCCTCGGCAATAAATCACATCCACCGTCAGGGGTAAAAGCAACCCTCCTCTAATGTAATTCGATACGGGCGGACTATAATGGGTTCCTGGAAGGGTCGGGCGCAGCTGCATCCCAGACCGGTCTCGACTCGCCGGGTTTTTTGTTTGAACACCTACGATCAACAGCCCACCACGCACGGCGCGGCCCTAGCAGCAAAGTTTAGTTTAGTCTTGAGTTTCGAAGCGTCAACAGCTACGAAGAAATCATGGTCAACATCGAGTGGGAATGTGACATCACAGACGTCGAGTTGGAGGATGTATGTGTTGCGGTGGAAACGTCGATGAATAGCAATAATAAGAAGAGGCCGTTTGACGATGAAGATGATTACTTTGAAGGTGATGAATTCTACAACCGAAAAGACGACGATGATTGCACCTTGAAGCATTTCCATCAGAAGAGGCTATGGCGCAATGACAAAAAGTTCAAGCACGTTCATGAGCCAAAAATGTATTCAACTACCCAAGATCTTGACGACGCTCTGTACTCTAAACAACGGGGAATCAACAGCATGTGGAACCATTGCCCGCTGGACGACTTGGAATGGGAATATTGGCAGCGGGACATGGACTACAAGATGAATTTCTACCCTATTGAAGAGGAGCACATCTACGCCATTGAACTTGAGCAGAAGTACATGATGCTTGTTGAAATGTGGTGGAATCGGCGAACGGATGAACTCCACCCAGATTAAATAACAAAGTTTTTCATAAATAAAAAATAAATGTTTCCCAACACCTTAGCCTCCACCTGATCCCACCATCATAATCGGCCTTTTTCAAGGCCACAAAACCTTTTCATGTTAGGGATTACAAGGAAATCTTAGAGGAGATTTTCTTCTAAGTGTTGGTGCGGGCCTCTAGACAAAAGTGTCACAGACGAGGCCTCGGGGGGGGGGGGGGGTAAAGTGTCACAGACGAGACCTCGGGAGGGGGGGGGGCTCCTCCTGATCTCGGGGGGGGGGGGTAAAGTGTCACAGACGAGACCTCGGGGGGGGGTCTCCTCCTGAAATGAAAAAATAAAATTTGCATATTAATTAGGGTAATTAAAAAATTTTCATATTAATTAGGGTAATTAAAAATTTGCATATTAATTAGGATAATTAAAAAAAAATTTGCATATTAATTAGGGGGGGGCTCCTCCTGGGGGGGGCGCTCCTCCTGGCTCCTCCTGAGCCAGGAATGTCCATTTATCCCTACTTATGTTATATCTAACGTATTAGGCCTACCTAATAGACTTAACCTATTATATCTCCTTCTGAAACAGAAGGTTTCAGAAGGAGAAGGTGGAAGAGGATCGTCAAAACATTCTTTTTCCATCACTGTTTTAACAATTCGATAGCAAACAATTACAAAATGATATGATTTCTACTGACGTTTATTAACACATTCAAACAATCCCGCGGAGTTAACAATTTGATTTTAATCGCACAGCTGTAGCGTTAGCGTAATTTTGATTGTGTCTTGCCCTTGGTTAGGGCCTTCAGAGTAATAATATGACTACTGGTATTATAAAAGTGTGTTACGTAATCATTCAGAATTTTAATAAAGTCCTTATATTTTGTGAACCTCGCAATTAGTCGATTTTTTAGCAATACAATATTTTGAGAGTACTATTTCGGCTGCACATTAAAACGCCGTCATGATATTAGTCTATTGGTTCATCACCTACAACCTTGTCCCTAGTTATTGGTCATGCCAAATCATTATTACATTATAACCATCTTCACTCAACGTCTTAAGGCAGTTCGCAAAGTGGGTACGCCAACAGTATTGCCAGACGTAATTTCAGCCTCCAGGGAATATAATTATTGTGTAATGAACGAAGTTGTAAGTTGTATAAAAGACTGCGTACCGATGCAACAGTTAGGAAAAGTGATTACATGGATACTAGTTTTTTTCTGTGGTACTTTTTTCTGGAGCAGTACGATTTTTGTATTAATTATTATTAACCTTGAAATATTACACAACTCATCTTGGCAACGGCAACACTGCGCACTGCAAACATGATAGTGTGATAGCTTCACTTGATAGGGTTGAGCGTAGAGAAAGTAGCTCCATTTCGTTGGTTGATCAGTTGAAAATATTACAGTAATTTAATATTTTGTTATTCTTTAAATCAAAAACCGAAAGCATTTTCATTGCTGGATTATATTTGTTATGGAGCTCTACCGATGCAAACTACGAGAATTCTAACATTGATTCTGGAAATTTTTGCTTTAAATTTACTTTCGTAGAAGGCTCTTTTCACTGGTTGGCGTTTTAAATATTTTGCTCGACCTTCGAACCTTTTTGCTAATCTCGAGCCGAGCCGAATACTGCTCGAAAAAGCTCGAAGTTCGAACACTCGCACACCCCTACTTTCTACCAATCTTTTGCTCAATCGGTCTAGTAAGTAGTAATATGATTAAAATGGAAATGATGAAGGTCATTAGGGCCGAGCCTCATTGGAACGGGAATAATCCTATTTTTGGGATGGACCATCCTCTTCCAAATATATGCTCAATAACTCCTGTAGTTTGTGCAAGATGGACTAAAAAAACATACAAAATGCAACATTATAATCAAAATGAATTTAGGAGCAACTTATGCTTTGGAGCATTGACGGGCCAAGGGCTAAAATTATAATGAGGTATGATGATTTGAAATAGCATGCAAGTGTCCTGCTCCACACTACAATAGGCAAAATGTTCAATAATTTCATTGAGTATAGTCTTATTTTGCGAAACGTGTATTCGTCTTGTTAATATTATGGGAAAAAACTAAATTTGAGGGCGGCCCGTTCCCTTGAGAATAAAAATATTGAAACTTAAAATCCTTATTGGTAAACTACAAACTGAAACGAATTTTCGGAAACTACAAACATTCAAATTGGTCAAGTGGTAAGGGACGAGTTGCGTTGACAAAAATCGGCATCACGTATTATATATAAGGATGTTTATTTGTCAATTTATTCTTTACGCGCTCCTACACCACTCGTCCGATTTTGATGAAACGTTGCATGGTCATTCAGGTTAGCCCCAGGAAGGTTTCTAGCCACTAATCAAACTCCTCTGATACTGTAAATATTAATACAGATTTCTCAGAATTAATCTGCTAAGAAACGAGATAAATTATTTATTCGTCAGAAACCTGAAGTCCTTATAATATTATAATATTTTATAGTTTGTATCAAATAACAGCACGGAATAACTTTAAAATTTAGTAAATCATTCTTACTGTATTAACTATTGGCTTGGCTGACCATGTATATGTTACTATTATTAGATAATTTTTTTAGTTATAAATGATAATAATTCTTGAAAATGTATACCATTTAATATATTTATTTTATAAACTTTTAACATATTTATCATTTAATTAAAATTTAGAGTAAATATATTTATATTTCCTACAGTTTAGTAAAGAGGCGTTGCAGGTCCAAACAAAATACTAAAAGAAAGTAACTTCTTGCTTTTGAGGAAATAATTAAAATAAATGGAGTAAGCAGGAGTTTTTCCCAAACAAAATCTGAAAGTAGAGGTGAAATATAAATTATATAATATAATAATTGAACCATAAAAACAACAGCAATACCTGCCTCCTTAATTAGACGTGTCAATAAATAAATGTTTTAAATTAATTTTAATGTGATCAAAATCCATTAATATTTGGAAAGTCTTATAAAATTTGTCTCTTACTTAAAAAAACACGTATAATATTTTATTGTTCGAAGTGCCAAACTGAACCTTAACGGCAGAATTATTTTCCATATTGAAAAATCTGGGTAACTATTTTGATATGTCTAAATAAAACTTTAATTTTAAAATTTTAGTTATTTTTCTTTCTTAAATCGTAAATTTTAGGTGTACAATTCCTTAACGATAAATAACCAACTACTCCACTGTTAATAGAGACTGAACATTTATATTTCTTAGTGCTAAGAGTACTAAATACATAACTATATGTTACGGCAAGTATTGAAAACGTGTATATATCAACTAAAATTATATAGCGCAGCATAACAATGTAATTTATACGATCATTGCTATCGAATTACAACAAGATTTACGTCTGCATTCCTAAAACTCCACACAGTTTTCAAATCGCATTTGTAAATAACAACCAACAATTTAGAAAATATGTTGAACATTGTTTATTCACGAGTACAAGGTTATTGTGTATTAATAACCAATGTACACAGACACATCAGACATACAAATGTAAACAAAATCACAACTCATATAACGAATGTATTTAAATTTGTTAAAGATCAATGAAAAACGTATTTATTTAAATTTATCCATATTAAAAAACACTCCGTAGGATTTTCAACATTAATAGGTTGTATAGATAAATTAATTGATGACTTTTATGAACAATCCTCAATACATGGGTACAAAACAAGAGACAAAGGAAATTTAGTTAAACCAATTATAAGATTAAATAAGTATTATCAAAGTTACAAGTATCAACAAATTTTGATTTTTAATAGGCTTCCCACTACTGTTAGGTCCCTCCCGCCAAGGAAATTTTCAACAATGGTAACCAATTGGCTTAATAAACAAGGATTTTATACACTTGAAGAGTATTTAAAATTTAATATGAATGACTTGAACTAGTGTAAGGAATGCTTGTAATAACTGTTTTTTATTGTATTAGATAAGTTTGTTTATGCTCTTTTGCTATTGTTAGGTTTATTGATTTTAATGTAATCTGACGATGCCTATTGTAAAAATGTTTTATTTAATGGCAAATAAAATTTTTATTCTTGATTCTTGATTCTTGATGTACTATTCATTATAATTATAGTCAGTTATTGTTAGCCTTAAAAGTTTCAAAAATCAAACAGCAAACCAACTCGTTTAAATTTTATAAACAATTTAATTTAATTTGAAAACATATTTTAAAGTAATAAAGGATGCGTATAACATAATGTCAATTTTATTTAATGCTAATTAGGTAGAAATGTGATTGATTAGTTTAAACGTAGGAAACTTGCCTTGGATTATATCAATTACAATAAGGTCGAGTTTAATAAGAAGCCTAATTTGAAATAACTTGACGAAAGTTCCTTCAACGAGTAAGTAATGATGCGATTATCTTCGTAAATAAATTTAAATAATGAGACTATCAATTCTCGTCTGAAGGGAGCTTGTTAACAGTATTCTCTATTGACGTCATCGATAACAACCCTCAAATTGATTATTGAAGAACCATCCAACGGTAAATATGTCTCGAACATATAATTTAGAAGAGGTTTCTCGTTTAAAGTAAAATTATTTATTGATTTGTAAAAAATTGTATATAACTGGAATCACCAAGTTAATTCATTAAGACGTAAACAGCTACAAGTACACTTAAATAAAAGTACTAAAGTACAACAAATTTGAATAGTAATTTTCATATAGGTTTCCTACTTGTCATAGTCTATGATTAGTCTTTTATTTTGTTGCATAACTTGACAAAAAAAAGGAATTAAATAGTAGTAGTTTTTCTCACCTTACTGTAGGATAGATTATTTTGTATTTAGTTCTTGTCAATTGGTTGAGTTTAAATGGACAGAATGTTTTAAAATATATTTCTGTTTGTACTTTTTTCTTAAAAGTTATAACATGTATATACAGTTTTATGGTTTTATTTTACTGGATGTACAAATCCTTTTAACACTCTTGAAATAAAACATCGTAAGTTATAAATATTAAATTATTATATAAGTACGTCATATACTTTTCGATTGCTCACAATAAAAAAGTAAAAATCTCTAAACGGATTTATTAAATTAAACAAAAAGAGTCTCTAATGTATATATTTAACATTAAAGACAAGCAAATACTAATGCATTGGTTAACCCTCAACACAGAGATCCCGCATTTCCGTCTGAATAGGCTTAATATCTCATGTACGATTTCAGGGGACAAATTTTACGATTCTGTTTCCAAGAAAGCCTATTTTTAATTACAATCGTTTTGGTGCTATTTATTTTGTCCAATTAGTTTTGATGCACCAATTATTTATAATTTTAGGGTAGCTTTACAACCTTAAGGAAACAAGTGCACTTAAGGAATTCTATAATGCATTTAGGATTATAAAATGCATTATAATTTCTAAATGCATTTTAAAAATTATAAAATCCGTTGTCATTTGAACGAAGGTTCAATAAAGTAACTTTAAGAATACCATATCGATAATAATAATCAGTAAACCACTGCATCACGCAGATTTTACAAATGTTTAAAATTACCTACGAGTTGCAATAACTTATACAGTGCACTACAGGCTGACCCGTATTATACTCAATATTTGTCCGCCCGTATTATAATAACTCAAATTTGTCGAAGAAATATTTTTTTTACGTATATATAACTAGTTATTTTAAACAACTTATTTGTCAGCATCGTACATGTTGTAACCACGAGATACAATTTAAGACGTCTTACAACACCTATACACAAAATATATACAATTAGACAGTATTTATGTACAAGATTCACAAATGTTTGTACTAATTTATTTAAAACATTCAAATGATAAACAAATAATTATCTATTTTTGTATGAATATGATAATCCACATCTTTATGTGCTAGTAAGTCTCTCCGTGATTAAAGTGTCATCACTAATTTGTTAGTTGAGGAAGGTAGATAATTTAAGTGTAAGTACCTAGCTGCAAAATTGGATGACTGTATTTAAAATTAACTATTATTAACATACTTCAGTCTACAAGAAGCTGTTTAAGGATGGCTTCTAAAATAAATGTTAATAATACATTTTTATACAGGCTGAAACCTTTTGTGTAAATATCATATAACAAAATCGTATGAACAACAAATAATAAAGATGGTTCTCTTCAGCCCATTAAAATGTAATAATCAATCACCATTATGCTAAATTAATTTGAATGATAATAATATAAAATATGTCTTAAAGCAATTCTTATATTTATAATTGTAATATTTATCATGTACCATTATACCATCTGATACAATTTTTTACGGGTATATACTTTGATTACTAAACTTACTTACAAAATAATTTGGACACTATAATTTATTTTTATCATAATTGTACGTGCCTGTTTAAGTAGAACATTCATCTAAATTAATGTTTTAGTGCTTAACTTTTTAAATTATAAACAGACTTTTAATTTGTAATTTTAATTGATAAAATAGAAATTGAAACCGGAACTTTTAGCAGATTACGACTACAGTTGCTAATATGGTTTTATGTAGCATAGTCACACACACGTATTTATTACCGAATAAATGTTTAACAGGAGGTTGTAGTTTTCCTAAAAATAAAATAAATACCCCCGTAGCAGCAAACCTGCGTACTCAGCGAATTTCCAATGCATATATATGTATCTTAACACCACATAAAGCCACATACCAAGTTTTATCATTATACATTCATAAATAAACGATTTATGACATTTTAATTATTCTCCATAAGAATAACATGGCGGCTGAGTATGCAGGTTTGCTGAAGGAAGGAACACAAAAAATGGGGTTTTATACAAATATCAATATAACTCATTTAGGTAAAGCCACATACCAAATTTCATTAATTTATTTTCATAATTAAGGGAGATAACACGTTACTTATTCTCCATAAGAATAACATGGGGCTGAGTACGCAGGTTTGCTGCTAAGGGAGCCTTTGGTAAAAACATGTTTTTTTGAGCAAATATCAATGGTCCACAACCAGATGAAGCCGTATACCAAGTTTCGTCAGTATACGTTCATAAATAAGCGAGATATAAAATTTTTCTTTTCCTCCATAAGAATAACATTAGACAACGTACTGTGTTTAGCACTTTCAATATCTCGGTAACCAATTGACGTAGAGAAATGATCAAAATACCAAATTGTGTATTTTTTTTAAGCTGAATCCAATGGTAAAAACTAAAATTTGACTATTTCCAAAATTATGTATAAAAAATTCAAAAAACCCATTTTTGGGGTACAAAACCCCCCCAAAATACCCTTTCGGATAGAGCGATTTGGCTGGTTTTCGAACTTAAAGTCATAAATGTTGCTTTACACGTGTATACTAAATTTCATCAAAATCGGATAATTTTTACGAGAGTTATCGTGCTCACGGACACATATATATATATATATATATATATATATATATATATATATATATATATATATATATATAGATATAGATAGATATATATATATATATATATATATATATATATACAGTATCGAACGAATGGTGTTTTTGGGGTCTGGGGACCTCAAAACGAAAAGTTATCATGGTCCCGGGCCTAGGTCTTACCATGCCGACTACGGTAATAGCTTCTTCCCTATAGGGGAAATTCGCTAAAAAAAACAACCTGTTCATAAAAGTACAGTATTTATCTCCAAACCCAATATAACTGTATAGATAAAACAACCTATATAGTTAATTCAATCTTATAACTATATATTTAATAACTTATTTGTAGTTAAAAGTAAACACATCTTGAAATCTATTTGTTTTAAAGTATGTATTTATGATTTGTTTGTAAAATATACATCCAGATTTTTAACAATTATTTTACTATATAATTTATATAATGTTGGTGGTTGGTAATGCTTAATCAAACGGTACTCTTCTGCCTCATTTGACCTGCCACAACCCATCCCTTACAAAGTATTCAAGCCTGAAGCAGGATTTAACAATCAACATAAGATGTTTCTTTAGAGCAAGATGTTTATTTAACTTTGTTTACACCAAACATTGATGCAGAAAACCCTTCTTTAACAATATAACCATGGTAGAAATAAATTATTTTAAATTATCAATTTAAAATTTAAATGTGTCATTTCCTAGTCTGAAGATTTATAATAAAGATGTTCACAAACTTAAGCTTTTCAAAAACGGTTTATTCAGCTATTTTTAGGTAGTTTGAATTTCATCAACGCAAACATTGTATTAATTTCAATCTAGAACACGTTCTATATATCTCGTTCATCAGTGGAGATAGTTCTATAACAAAGTTATATTAACATAACTTGTGTTCTCTAGTTTATCTGGGCCATGTTATATTTACATATTTAAAATTTCACATTAGTTGTTAAATTTTATTTTTAATTTACAGAAAATGACTTTTTTGTATAATACTGCTGGGTTGCACTGTATTATTTATGACACATCAAAGAGAAGAAGGAAAACCTTTTAAGGATGGTTAAAGTAGTAAGATTTTACATGAACGGTATAAACTGTGCTGCTCTTCCCGTAACTGGAAAATATCCTTAAACTAAGGGACAACAAAGACTGAGTAACTAAGCTTCCAGGGATAAGTTTATACCCTGAGTTTGTCTTTCCTGTTCGTCCTTGTTGAAATTTCCTCTGGCAACGTCAATTTATATTTTATGCAAACAATAGTAATAAGTAATACAAATAATCTACTCATTAATATATTTTTTACAGTTTTTTAAATCACCTTAGTAAATAATTGTTTTCTATATTTCTAAATTAAAACTTCGTGCTTTGGTAATATGTCTTTTACAATATTAAAACTAATCAAATATTTTCAAAATTTATGCAAATTTATTTCAATTCACAACAAAAGATTATAGAACTAAACTCTACAAAAACTTTAGTTTTGCTAAACTTTGTATTTGTTTTTATCTCAATGTTACATTTTTACATGACTGAGATTCAAATATAAATGCATGAGAAAATACAAAATAAACACTAACATTTTGTAATGCTTAACACAATATTATTTGATTAATAATAATTTTAACTGGGATATAAATGCAAGAAATATATTTGTATAAAGAGAGAAGTTAAAGTACAAGTACTTTAGAATTTTTGTTTTCTCTATTAAGTGTCTATTGGAAGCCATCAACTGATATAGTCATGATAATGAATATAACTTTTTAGGTTAGCTTTAACCAATCAACGAATGTAATTGGATTTGTCTAGAAAAAATCCAATCAACACTTCATATGACATGGCTGAATTTATAGATTGTTCGGTTCAGTTTTGCCAAAAAAGTAGGATCTCATAAAAAAAGTAAACAAAAAACTATAGCCTATATTCTCGTTGTTTTAAGTGTTTATTAGATCAGGAGCATCAGTACTTACAAAACATTGCGTACCTGACAGCAGTCAATTGAGCTTAAATTGCGTCTTTAAGAACGATAATATTTTATATTTAACTCTTATTTTGGAGGTAAAGGAATATCAAGTTATTTTACTTGTTTTCCCCTTGCATTTTTTGTTAAATGTTCTGAAGTGGCACAACACATTCACGCTTTCCTTTTGATCCCAATAAAATAATAATAACAATTAATAATGCTGAAGGTATGTATTGTGTCAGTTACATAAAATATTCACGCAAAACAGGTTAAAGAAGTATAAACCCAATGGAGGGCTTTTGGGCACGTCAGGGGCTCGTTTTACGAAGTCACAAGTTACATATTCACTGATAAAGGTAGATAAACTAGTGAGCTATTTAGTCACAGATGTTTCTTAACCAAAATTTACAAGTCTTGATTAAACCAGTAAAACGTAAACATTCACTCTTGTGAATATTATTTTTTATAAAGTACAAGTTTTCACTAGTTTAAACTGCTTACATTTTACCTCTAAAAATGTATGGGTAACTTCTTTGCTGTGATTATATTTTTTCACAGGTGTAACTATTTTGTCACAATTGTTAAAATTGTTCGAGAAATATCTGTGACTAAATTGCTTACAAGTTTATCTATATTTATCAGTGAATATGTAACTTGGGACTTCGTGAAACGGGCCCCAGGCGGAACATTACAAAAAAGTCAGATTTTTACTTGCATACTGAACCAAAATCTTTCAGGATTTGTCTAGTTCAAATTTATCCATGCAAGCTAATTGCGTCCCATAAATCAGGACTCACCTTTAAAGATCTAAATTAAGTCGATGTAAAATATTTCATCTTAGATCCGTTGACAAAACTTGACAACATAACATTAAATGTATAATAACTTACGGAACAGTATTACGTCATACAGTATCCAGTTTGTGTATTACTGTATCAATATTTAATCTTGACGAAAATTCAGACTAAATAAATGTTTATTAATTTTTTCAGTTAGTTTTACATACATACATTTTCCGGAAATAACAATGGAATGAGTAGAAATAACACGTGTATACCACATAAGCGAATAAACTGAAATTAATAAAGGCCTAAGACGTTAAAAGAGATTTACTTACAAATAATTCAATAAATAAATGTGAATGAATACGGTCATCTACTCAATTTGGTACTGGATTATTTCTAATCTGTTGTTCTAAAGAGCTTTCAGCTTTAAGTAATCACGATTATATTATCAATAGTTCAATGTAAGTGATATTGTAAGTGCCATTAAAAGTGAAGTGAAGAGGCTAAGCGGTTTCCAATATCTGAGCCAGAATGTTAGACTGATCGCATGAGAGTAGACCTTCCGATGATCGGTTTACAGATGTATCTGAATTTTGAAGGGCATATTTATATCATGTTAAATCGAAGACCTTCTATGAACATTACATTTTATTGAAAAAATATATTATTAGTCTTTCCAACCACTTATTTACCTGTGCACAACCTGTCATTATAATTGTTCTTCGTAAAGATATACATTTTTAGCATTTTCATAAATAACATACGTTTTAAAACCACATCGAACGGAGTTTAAAAACGGGTTTTTCTTCCTATGTGATAAGCTTTAAAAATGTGAAATATCTAGAAAATTGTAATGAATCAAAGAATAAACTTGTAAATGATAACCATAAATATTTATAAAGTATCGAAAATAATTTCTAATAGTATATTTAAGTGGTCATAGCCCAAAACTTTGCTCAGATTTGCTTCGTTTGTTATATTTACTCTTTTTATGTTCAGGAGTTCAAATCGACATAAATAGGGAAACATGTCAATACACGAAGCAGACACTCTTATAAGAAAAAATTAAAAAGAAAAAAACATGTTTTACAAAGCCCACGCCTTCTTAAGGGGACGATCTGTCCGTATTTCTAACTAAAAAGACATTTTAAATAAAACTACTATTTATTCCGAGTTCCTTGTACTAATATTTTTAATTTTCGTTCCAATCCGTCATCCTGCAATTTGCCCATCAAATATTTATCTTATCGAATTATTTGATTTTTTTTGTTTTCTTTATAAATATAACAAACAATCAAATTATTTATTACATTGGTGATCCTCCTATTGTATTTTAACGCAGTTCAATGTACCAGATACGTTCCGTTACAATATAGAAGAGCCGACAACTGAGCACATTTGTGGAATATCAATTTAAGTGTTTATTGTAACGTCGCAGTTTGTATCCAAAACACAATATAACGGAAACTATTAACAAGCATATGTTGTATAGTGACTATTAAGTAGAACATGTGACCATGACCTCCACTTATGGCTTCTATGACGATATAAATCACCTCTGATGCTCAACAAAAGTATATTGAACAATTCAATTTTCAACCTGTTAAAGTTTTAAACTAAATAATGTTGCGTTATGTGTTTTTTATATCGTTAAGCAAATTATTAATTAACATGACAATAGTGGAAATGTAATTCCCAAAGTATTTTGCATTTTAGAGCAGGACGAAGCACATAATTAATTGTTTTATTTATCATTAAGTAGGCTTGCTTAACATTGCTACCTAAGTGATTATTTCAAACATAACATAATATAAAACCGTATTATGTAAAATTTATACTTTATAGAAAATACCGTGTAGATATTTGAAGATAAATGCAAGAAGCCAAAGGTTGTCAAAGTCACGTTCTGCGCTTTACTGGAATAATAATTTCGATGCTTTGTCTGATTTAAGTTTGTTTAAAAAAATATACCCCCGCCACAGCAAACCTGCGTACTCAGTGAATTTTCTTATGCATAATATATGTCTTAATACCACATAAAGCTGCATACCCAGTTTAATAAAAATGTATTCACAAATAAGCGATATATACAATTTTAATTATTCTCCATAAGAATAACATTGGAGATGAATATGTAGGTTTGATGAAAAAAGGAACATAAACAATTGGTTTCCATGTAAATATCAATATAATTCAACTAGGTGAAACCACATACCTAGTTTCATCAATATACATTCATAAATAAGCGATCCATCCTATTTCGATTAATCACCATAAGAATAGCATGGGGAATGAATACGCAGGTTTGCTGCAACAAGGAATGAAAAAATGGGTGTTTAGCCAAATATCAATATAAATCAACTATGTGAAGTCAGATACAAGTTTTTATTAATTTATGTTCATAATTAAGGGAGACATAGCATTTTAATTTTCCTCCATAAGAATAACATGGGAGCTGAGTATGCAGGTTTGCTGCTACAGGTACCTTTAGCAAACATTTATTTGTTGAGCAAATATCAATAGACCACAACCAGATAAAGCCGTATACTAAGTTTCGTCAGTATACGTTCTTAAAGAAGCGAGGTATAATTATTTTCTTATTCTCCATAAGAATAACATTAGACAACGTACTGAAATAAAGAAATAAAGAAAGAAAGGAAGAAGGAAAGAAGTATTGTGTTTATCACTTTCAATATTTCGGTATTCGATTGACGTAGAGGAATGATCAAAATATCAAATTGTGTGTTTTTTAAGCTGAATGCAATGGTGAAAATTAAAATTTGATTATTTCAAAAATTATATGTAAACAGTTCAAAAAACCCATTTTTTGGGGTACAAAGCCCCCCCCCAAAAAACCCTTTAGATGAAGCGATATGGCTGGTTTTCGAACTTAAAGTCATAAATGTTGGTTTACACGTTTATACAAAATTTTATCAAAATCGGACAAATTTTACGAGACTTATCGCACCCACGGACACACATACACACACACACACACACACACACACACACACACACACACACACACACACACACACACACACACACACACACACACACACACATATATATATATATATATATATATATATATATATATATATATATATATTTGTATATATAAAACCAACGAACGAATGGAACGAATGACGAATGGAATGGAATGGATGGAATGGTTTCGAACGAATGGTGTTTTTGATGTCTGGGGACCTCAAAACGAAAAGTTATCATGGTCCCTGGCCTAGGTCTTACCATGCCAATTACGGTAATAGCTTCTTCCCTATAGGGGAAATTCGCTAAAAACATTTAATGTAGAAAAAAGGCTCAAGATGTAAATCTAGTGGTTTTAATAATAAAGAATATATTGAACAATATGATGTGCTCAAACGTTGTCTCTCGCTGAGTACAATTTAATAATTTAAGGACTTGAACCTATTATTGTTAATTCGTTTTACTCGAACTGGTAATCAGATCCCAACCTCACACCAACAACCCGCTAGATTCTGTCCTGAATCTTCTGAAGACATTGGATGTGTCCGAGCTGGTAAGGTGACCACACAACACTCCAAAACTCTAGAAACGACCTCACAAGTGCGGTGTATACTATCTTCATCGCTTCCACACTTACTATGGTTTATTTTACTATGGACTTCTCTTAAACAATCCAAGGTAATTTAAAGACATAAATAATTTTTTTCCCTTTAAAACTGTAACGTCCATTTTTTTAGGGGGGGGTAATATTTTGTTGGAAAACAAATATTACAAAAATCTAATGAAATATTAATTTAAATTAGGGGATATGTTAAATTCCAAAACGCAATCGATATTAAATTCTAAATTATATTTTGGCGAAATCCGGTTAAACGTTTTATTCATCATCAACAATTGGCTCGGAACCTTCTTTGTTCTTATCATAAAGACAAAAGCAAGGGAAGCAGTAACGTGCTGGGACGCGTGCTGGAGTAAATCGCTTCCGACGGCCACCGTCAGTGGCGCTGCGGAAGATTCTTCGGAGTTGCTGAGGCAGGGGCGGCTGGACATTCGCTCTCTGACCGCCGCGTTGTCCGTTTCGGTTCATCTGCCCATCGTCCTGCACCCACTTGGTGACAACCAGTGTCCACACTTTGTCTTCGTTTTGGTAAGTTGACGACTCATCTACGCTAATAAAAGTAGTTTTGCTGTTCATAACGATTGTTTTCAGCTTGTCGCCCGCTTTATTTAAATTAAATTTAAGCGTCGTGATTGCGTGACTCACGCCGCGACAGGTCCGCTCATAAACGCCCGCTAACTTAGTAGCCATTCACGTAATTGCTTCATTTATAGTAGGGTAGTTATTAGAAGCACGCTTTTTCCACGTAAATTTTGCCCTAATTTCTTCAACAATAAGATTTACCTAAATTAAGTTACGCTCACGCTGGAGGCGCGTAACGCCTGAACTTTCCTGCACGTTTTGTCACGTTATGTCTTGTCTGCTTGCTTGATTTTTGCTAACTTGCTAATTCGCTTTGTCTGAGTAGTTAACTAACAGAAAAGTTACGAGCTTAAAATAAAATAAGAAACAAATTAATTAATCGAGTTTCATTATTTTCCTAAATTTAATTCCTTTTTTGTAGAACGGACACGAACACATTTTAAACGAACGAATAGCCACGGTGCGAATTCGCTCACCGAAGACGAGGACCGGAATACCAATTCGGGTCATTCCTGGTGTAATGAACGTGAAGAGCTGCTGATCGACACTGCATAAAATAGTTTAAGTAGGAATCTGTACTGGTGTATTTTATGCTGACTTAATTTAGTGATAAGAGTATTGTGTGTCGACGATTTCAGATAGACTACGTATACGTAAGGATATTTGCTCCTGTTTTAATGGTATAAAAAGAATTATCGAAGTTGTTATCAATCGGCGACGCGCTGTATTAAATATCCACGTAGGGAACACGTATCACTACCGAGCGCACGCAGGTGTTAAATATCATAGCTACAGTGGTGAACAAAGTCTAGCCGGTCGTCTGAACTCCGTATAATCAAACTCACGTTTTTTTCTACTACCGTTTACATTTTTTTAATCTTAAATTTAGTTCGATAAATCTCTCCTGGGAGCCAGCAGTATTTATGTTATTGCTTGGCGAAGGGAATTAGGTCTAAATTCTAATAAATAAAAATCATTGGAGTTAAATCGGTACTACAAATTGGCTTTAAATTGATTAAAATCTCGCACGATTGGCATTAAGTGCAATTTTATTTTTGTAAAATTTATTTTCTAAATTCAACCCCAAAAACCTTTTACGAGTGGCGAGGATGAATAAATAAATGCGAATCGATATGGCATCTTTTATGTTTTGATGTTCTGAGCCAAGACAACTCGTTTATTAAATACGAATAAAATATTATTCAAGTGATTGTCGGTTGAGTAGTATTTTGCGAACCCTGGACTACTCATAGTAGACTGAGCGATCTCGGTATTTTTCTTTGTAACACAGGTTAGCTAAATAGAAATAAAATAAAATTTTTCTTTTCGTAAATACTGTCGTTACAAGATGAATACCGAGATCGCTTGAATACAATATAAAGGGGTTTAATTGCCTTTAATAAATTCAACTGGACGAATTAATTGCCTCCCTTACAATACGATAATCAGTTATCTCCAGTAACACAATGATTTAATTTATTAACACGTTTTACAACAGTGTTCAAACTATAAAGTTTGCAATAACGTTCTATACTATATTCTGAGCCAAGCGTTTAAAGGTCACTATGCTTCGGGCGCCATCTTGTAACGACAGTAATTGGAAATAAAAATAAAATTTTCCTTCCGCAAATACTGTCGTTACAAGATGGCGCCCGAAGCATAGTGACCTTTAAACGCTTGGCTCAGAATATAGTATAGAACGTTATTGCAAACTTTATAGTTTGAACACTGTTGTAAAACGTGTTAATAAATTAAATCATTGTGTTACTGGAGATAACTGATTATCGTATTGTAAGGGAGGCAATTAATTCGTCCAGTTGAATTTATTAAAGGCAATTAAACCCCTTTATATTGTATAGTGAAATTTTAGTGAGTGAAAATGAGTCCGTGGAGTTTGTTTTGCCGCGTTTGGCTTAGGTTCCTATCAATGATGTATGTGGTGTCACCTGACAAATCTAAAGGTGCCCCGCGAAAAGTTACCCAGCAGTCGACGCAAAGCGTAACTACAATCACGGCGGCCGCCATTAATGCCCCTTCCACGACCACGCCTCCGGCGACCGATGCCACGATCCTATTGGCCGTCACATCTTCGGCCCCTCCCCTTACCACGACGGGTATGGTAACTTTGCCGCCGCCACCCCCCACCGTCCCCCGCACCCCTCTCGAAGACCCTAGGGTTGGTTGGATCTATAGCCTGCCTAAAGAAGACTTACGAAAGGAGATGCAAAAATTTAATCTTAGCACCGAGGGCAAGACGAACGAATTACGGAAAAATTTTGTGGATTTTTGGCGCACACCTTTCAATTCGATCCCCCCGTCAGTTCCTTATCAAGTCCCCCCTCAGACACTTAATATCGCTCCAACGCTATCGCTATCGGGTTACGCGGGCAAAGACAGACTGGACGTGCGCAAAGATGTCGACGAGATGGCAAGCGTGCGCGAGATGTTAGGTTTATCACCTAATGCTGACTCGGATCACGTTAAACGTATCCTCGGCTCTATGGTGCGAACCTTGAGGCCGGATGACGACGCTCACTTGAGACACCAGCTCGGAAGTGTGACGTACGGATGCGCCGCGCCGACTAACACGGCATATACCGGATATTTTAACGGTAATATCCCATTCCCTAGTACGACGTCGGCTCACGTAATCCCCGGTCAGGACTTTGGAATTAGCCGCCTAGATTTACGCCCCCCTCAAGAGCAACCACGAACACACGATGCGCCTTCCATATGTAACCTTGTGCGCAAATGGAATTTACGCTTTGACGGACGTAAGGACCCCGTATCTTTCCTCGAACGACTGGAAGAGTTATTGGAGGCGTATTCCGTAACTCCGGACGATATTTTAAAAGCTCTCCCTGAACTTTTGACCGGGTCCGCGTTGCTATGGTACCGGAATAGCCGCGAAATGTGGGCGAACTACCGGGACTTTCGTGACCATTTTGAAATTCAGTTTCTACCACCGGGTTATCGACGTAATTTAGACGAGGAAATACGGAAACGTACCCAGGGCGACTTAGAATCATTTAAGGATTTTGTTGTGGCGATTAATACATTGATTAGGCGGAGAGGATCAATTTCAGCACATGAGAGGATTGATTTGATTTACTCAAACATGCGTCCAGATTATAAACTGATGGTCCGGCGTCAGGATTGTTTGACCTTGACCGAGATGATAAGGCGCGCCGAAGATTACGAGGCTTATCTGCGTGATAAGAACGCCTTCCGTCCCCCACCGCCCCCCGCAATATCGCTAGTTCCTGAGACAGCGTACCACGGTAGGAAGCGTTACGATCGCGCGTCAGATAACGCGGCGGTTGAGACTAACCCGCCGAAATGGAATAAGGAACCGTACTCGCACGGCCAGAAACGTGTCGCCTTTGTTCAGCCGGCAGATTCGCGTCACCAGAGCCTAGGAAAATCCGCGCCTAACCCCACAGTTAACGCGCAAGGGGCTACGGCGCTGGAGAAAAATGGCCGCGGTAACAGCGAGTGGATTTGTTGGAACTGCGATAAAACCGGTCATCTTTTTCGGAATTGTCCAAAGCCCAAAACGCTTAAATGCTTTTATTGTAAAACTGAGGGCATATCTACCGCCAGGTGTAACTGCGAGGCGGGAAACGAGTACAGGATTCGGTTCGGAGGGGAGCGACCGAGTCCGCGCCGGCAAACCGGAAACCATCCCCCGAGGAATGGAGCGCCTGGCTTCAGAAAATAAGCAGTTTCTCTGTCGCAACTAATCGCGATTGCGCCGCCATTGATTCCAGGCCATATATTGGTGTACGAATTTTCAATCAAACGTTTCGGGCCTTGGTGGATACAGGTGCGGTCGTTAGTCTGATAGGTGACCGCGTCGCCGAACTTATGAAATCTCGGGACATGCACACTATTGATAGCAACGTTGACGTTAGGATGGCAAACGGCACACTATCACATTCAAATACGGGCTATCGGATCACCGGTATGGTCGGCGATTACGATTACGAATGGGACGCGCTGTACGTACCGGGCCTCACGAGCGATATTGTATTAGGCATACAACAGATAAACGATCTCGGCCTAGTGCAATTCGAACTCGCGATCGAAAACGGCCTTGGTGATCGAACCGGGCCAGATAATGAATCGTGCGCCGTGAGTAAGCTTTCCGACAATCAGAATTTGCGACTAGAAAGGCTTTTAGCCGACGAACTCGCGCTTTTTGACCAGGTTGGCGGAAAAACCCACCTGATAAAACACACGATCCGACTTAAAGACGGCGCCGAGCCGGTCAAGCAACGACCCTACCCTAGGAACCCTGCCATGCAGGATATCATTAAAACGGAAGTCGAAACTATGCTTAACTACGGTATTATTGAACATTCTAATAGCCCCTGGAGTTCGAACATAGTGATGGTTAAGAAAGCATCGAGAGAACCGGCCCCTGTCTCCGAGCCGCCCACACCCGGACCTTCAAGGACGCCACCAGCGTCGACTTCCGTGGCGACCCTCCCTCAGACCGACGTTGACGACGACGGAGGCGAGGATCCATCCCGAGACGACGATGTGATGGACCTCGACACTTCTGACATCGAGGTCGAGGGGTACGAGGAGCCCCCTTCGAACACGACACCGGCTCCGGCGGCCGCGCCAGTGGAGATTTCCCTGGCCGGTTCGCCTACTCCAGGCCCGTCCCGCGAGGAGCCCTACATTCCTCCGTCCCCGGCCGCAGTCCCAGAAGACATTAGGCTGCGATTGACTGGGATGCCCGCCCAGCTGACTCCCAAACAAAAAAAAGATCAGCGATGGAAGGTGTACCGACCGGACGGTACCTTTTTCCGGATGCGAACAAAGAAGCTGCGGAACCTCGACCGT
Organism: Allygus modestus; assembly: GCA_963675035.1. NCBI lineage: Eukaryota > Metazoa > Arthropoda > Insecta > Hemiptera > Cicadellidae > Allygus > Allygus modestus. Next base: position 428,709,437 of record OY776112.1, on the reverse strand, counting down.
ATCTATTGAATCCACTAGATTTGTTTCGCAGCGAAGAATTTTCGTTTGATTTTGTTTTATTTCCATTCTCTGTTTTTCGTTATGCTCAAGTCGAGCACCATTTTTTTAAGGGAGATCCCTAATACCCCGAGTGAGGGTATTCTTTTTTATTTTTTTCGATTTTCTTTTTTCTTTTCCCCCAAGTCGGAGGGGGATGTAACGTCCATTTTTTTAGGGGGGGGTAATATTTTGTTGGAAAACAAATATTACAAAAATCTAATGAAATATTAATTTAAATTAGGGGATATGTTAAATTCCAAAACGCAATCGATATTAAATTCTAAATTATATTTTGGCGAAATCCGGTTAAACGTTTTATTCATCATCAACAATTGGCTCGGAACCTTCTTTGTTCTTATCATAAAGACAAAAGCAAGGGAAGCAGTAACGTGCTGGGACGCGTGCTGGAGTAAATCGCTTCCGACGGCCACCGTCAGTGGCGCTGCGGAAGATTCTTCGGAGTTGCTGAGGCAGGGGCGGCTGGACATTCGCTCTCTGACCGCCGCGTTGTCCGTTTCGGTTCATCTGCCCATCGTCCTGCACCCGCTTGGTGACAACCAGTGTCCACACTTTGTCTTCGTTTTGGTAAGTTGACGACTCATCTACGCTAATAAAAGTAGTTTTGCTGTTCATAACGATTGTTTTCAGCTTGTCGCCCGCTTTATTTAAATTAAATTTAAGCGTCGTGATTGCGTGACTCACGCCGCGACAGGTCCGCTCATAAACGCCCGCTAACTTAGTAGCCATTCACGTAATTGCTTCATTTATAGTAGGGTAGTTATTAGAAGCACGCTTTTTCCACGTAAATTTTGCCCTAATTTCTTCAACAATAAGATTTACCTAAATTAAGTTACGCTCACGCTGGAGGCGCGTAACGCCTGAACTTTCCTGCACGTTTTGTCACGTTATGTCTTGTCTGCTTGCTTGATTTTTGCTAACTTGCTAATTCGCTTTGTCTGAGTAGTTAACTAACAGAAAAGTTACGAGCTTAAAATAAAATAAGAAACAAATTAATTAATCGAGTTTCATTATTTTCCTAAATTTAATTCCTTTTTTGTAGAACGGACACGAACACATTTTAAACGAACGAATAGCCACGGTGCGAATTCGCTCACCGAAGACGAGGACCGGAATACCAATTCGGGTCATTCCTGGTGTAATGAACGTGAAGAGCTGCTGATCGACACTGCATAAAATAGTTTAAGTAGGAATCTGTACTGGTGTATTTTATGCTGACTTAATTTAGTGATAAGAGTATTGTGTGTCGACGATTTCAGATAGACTACGTATACGTAAGGATATTTGCTCCTGTTTTAATGGTATAAAAAGAATTATCGAAGTTGTTATCAATCGGCGACGCGCTGTATTAAATATCCACGTAGGGAACACGTATCACTACCGAGCGCACGCAGGTGTTAAATATCATAGCTACAGTGGTGAACAAAGTCTAGCCGGTCGTCTGAACTCCGTATAATCAAACTCACGTTTTTTTCTACTACCGTTTACATTTTTTTAATCTTAAATTTAGTTCGATAAATCTCTCCTGGGAGCCAGCAGTATTTATGTTATTGCTTGGCGAAGGGAATTAGGTCTAAATTCTAATAAATAAAAATCATTGGAGTTAAATCGGTACTACAAATTGGCTTTAAATTGATTAAAATCTCGCACGATTGGCATTAAGTGCAATTTTATTTTTGTAAAATTTATTTTCTAAATTCAACCCCAAAAACCTTTTACGAGTGGCGAGGATGAATAAATAAATGCGAATCGATATGGCATCTTTTATGTTTTGATGTTCTGAGCCAAGACAACTCGTTTATTAAATACGAATAAAATATTATTCAAGTGATTGTCGGTTGAGTAGTATTTTGCGAACCCTGGACTACTCATAGTAGACTGAGCGATCTCGGTATTTTTCTTTGTAACACAGGTTAGCTAAATAGAAATAAAATAAAATTTTTCTTTTCGTAAATACTGTCGTTACAAAACTAATACAAATATATAGATATTTAAATCATATTTGATGTTATTACTATTAGCGTGATTAGATAACGTGTCACAAAGAACAAGTTAAAACACGATTTTCTCTGCAGTGACTAATTTATTTTACAGTTTACACGTAGATTAATTATTCGTGGACCAAACATCATACATAATTTAGGATAAAAATATTCAAATTAACTAGTAAGCTTCACCTCAATAGTTGCTGGTTGCAAGTTGTTACACTATTGGAAGATGCAATGTATTTACGTACCTAGAGACTACATTATTTCTTTGAAACCTCCTAGGTAGCAATCCTGACGGACAGCCACTGATACACATAGTAGATTTGGATGAATTAATAAAAACTGCTATCCTAAGTGACGATCAATTGATATGAACGATCTAATGCTGAAACATATTAGATAGTGGTCCTGCTTTTAATCCCACCGAATACCGAATAAAGTTTTCCTAATTGATCATCAATTGCTATGGTGGTAAGGGGGGGGGGTGGTTGGTTCCCTCTTGCTGAAAAACAGCAAAAGCTTTTGCTCATCAGTGGGGGAAGAAAGTCATTGGAATGTGAACATGTAGGACACGGCAGCAATTGTTTTGTTAATGCTATCCGCTCCCGCGTTGCGTCGCTTTCACCATTTATGTTGATAGGGTCATGTTCTTGTTAGTACGGTTTTATAGAAAATTTTACTTCACAGTAGGGGTGGGAGGAGACTTTACTTCTCTCCAAATGTGTAATTTTATTCGAACGCACAAATTCTAGTGTTTAACCTTACTGTTATATATATAAACTACATTATCTTTAATAAAAAAATACAATTGGTTTTGACGATTTTCAAACACTTTACCTAGCCTTAATATATTTCTGCGGTTTTTAACTGTTTAAGTCCGTAAAAACTATTCATATTTTTGGCCTACTTTGGAATATTTACAATGGAATTAATGAACTTGTGGTATTAACAAATGTATTTTAAATTTAAATAGTTAACTAATTCATCTTCCGAATCAGTTAAACATATGTTTTTAACTAATCTTAAATTGTACCTCTATTGGCAGTGTTTTCTGTAATGCTGACCTTGAGAACCAAAACTAATTATATTTAATTTTTAAAAAATAAATAAAAAGTAAACGTGATTCATGTACTGTATACAATTAGTGGAAATTTGTTAACAATCAATAAGCCAACACCAAATCAATTAAACTTGCCACTGAAACAATATTATACGATTATTAAATAAGTTTACTGTCGCATTGATAGTTTTACAAATCATAGGAAAAAACTACAGTTTTCAAGCAATGTTTGTGTAATACAAGAACCAAACTTCTTGTACCCTTATTATGCATAACCAATAATAAATATGGTGAATTAATGTACATCCCAAACATTTAAACACAATAATAAGATAAATCACAATTAGTGTGTTTGTAAAGCCCCAAATTTTCAATTAATGTTCTCTGTTTTAGCAGAACTTAAAGAAATAAGACTAGGTTGTTTAAGTAACAAATCAAGAATAGATGGGTATTAATACCTCTACACCATACTGGATAAATAAAATAGATTTTTCTTTGGGAGTAGATCTTCTTAGTGGTATTTAATAAATACTGTTACGACCTTTAGGATAAATATACTTGGCTTGTGAACATAAAATACCAGTCTGAATTTCAATAAAAACTCTACCGTTTGGTGGTAATCATTGACTTTTCAACAGGCAATCAAGGTGTAAGAAAGAGAAATCAACGAGTACTGCACCATTATTGAATCTGCTGAAGCAAATTCTGTACTTCTCCTTTCCAATATTATGTTTAAAAAATGTTGTGTTTTATGATAAATGGGGGAATATACATATTTAATTTTTAGATCTAGGGTTTATTGTTCATTCGCTGTTAAAGTAGATTTTCTGTTTAATGTATTGGTTTTGATGTAACGTTTTATCTACTGACTACTAAGCCTAAACTTTACAAAACAATTTATTAGTTACCTAACAAACCTAGCTTGATTAAATTATTGTTGAAGTATCCGACATCATCCGACATTTTATACAGTAAGATCAGTTAAAAATATACCTATTCTTACAAAAAATGTTCGTGTAGTCATAAAACATTTGGTTGAAAACAAACCAATTATGGTTTAAATGATATTCAGTAAATATTATTATTTTGTTTCAAATTAGTTTTACTTTCAATTTTATTTGTTTATATTTTAGTTAAATTCGTTACAAATATAGTTATGAGACATTTAATTTACTGGCTGGAATAGAAGTCAGCTGCTGATTGAGGAATGACTCAGCCGAAAATATTGTCTATTCCTGAGGTCTAAAAACACTTAATCTACTAAAAGTGATTGATAAAGTAATATAATGCTGAAATAGCTCTGCTTGAATATATTCTCAAATCTCGAAGAATTTAGCTAAATTGTAAAATAATTGGAGTGTAAAGTGAAATAGTAATTATAATAGTAATTAAAACATTTAAAATTAATAAATTGGAAAAATATTGGCTTGGTAATGCATAAACTGTAATTATAAAATCAGGAACAAGAATCAACCAAAACCAATGCTTAATTAATATAAATTATACATTTTAAAATTAAAAGTTACTGGAACAATAATAGCTTGCATCTAGCCAAAAACGGGTATTTCGAACATTTGTATTTGTGTGAAAAGTACAGTAATAAATTCAGTTCTTAATATTGACTTTTGGCTGCTTGTACTATTTTCCCATCTAGGTATTAACTGCTACAGTTGGTTACCATTAAATGTCCACCTATTTAATGATGTATCCCTAATCAACTCTGATTTAAATATATATATATATAAAGTTTTCCACTTTGTCTCTGTATAATTTATAACTATACACTATAATTGACCATGCTTAGCTTGCGCATTAAAACACCTATTTTAAGTTAGTTGAAATCGTCTGTAAGATTCTGACACCACAACATTGTGTAAGTAAATCAGTGAAAATCACCTAAACTGTATTTTTTTTGTTTTAATCGCATTTTTCTTTAAATATTAATTTTCTCTTAAGTCTCAAACAGCTGCTGTAACCAAGGAAAACGATTCACTTCAATTGTAAGCAAACGTTAAATAACTATGAGAAGTCTTAAGAGTTTGGCCATTTTAACGCTGAATGACTAAGGGTAGCAAAGTGTCTGAGTTAAAGTATAGTTATTTATGATTATAAGGAAGATGTTCTTGTATTTTTGAAAAATCACCTTGATGATCATGACAAGAGCAAAAGATGATAATCTGAATTATTGATTGCAGATTTATAGCGAGTTTTGGAAAACGGATTTACGTATGGGAGATAAGTTAATGATTATGCATCTGCTACCCATGAAAGCTCTTTAAAAAATTAATTTATAATAACAGGAACAATTCTTCTTCTATGAATTGTTATTATTATGGATTTCAAATATCAGTGAAACAAAAATATTAAGTTGATAATAGAAATAAGAACTAAAAACAAATTAAATGAGAATAATTATCACTATAAGTTATGAACGAGATCGTACGCAGCACGCTGACGTGAGGGAAGTGAATTTTTGCATTAAAATGAAACACATTAAATAAAGGGTTTAAGCTAACACTGGTTATTTTTTTTTATTGAAAAATGTTATTTTTTGGCTGACGCTCCTCGTTATATTTAAATTCACTAATAGGATACCAATATTGTAGATTATAAAGTTATAAGGAGGTACAGTCATGATAACAAAATGGTATAGGGGGATTGGGGGTGATAAAACGATATTAAGATATGAACAACGGCCTTTTCCAGTGTAAAATCCCCTTAAGACAACGTACTGTATTTTGACAATTAACATTTTCTTTAATAACACGGTAGTGACTTATGCTAGAATGATGAGGGAGGGCTTAAAATCTTTGGCCTTTTACGTAAAATAATTTAATGTGCATTAAGTGTACATTTGGGGTTTTTCTGACCATTTTTGGTCCAAAAACTCAAAATTTGAAAACTTAAAATCCCAAAAAAGGTCGTTAGAGTTTTCCGATTGTTTTGCCCTACGAACTTGTCCAACCGTTTAAAAAAAGGAATGTCTGTACCAAATTTTAAGTAAATCGGACAAAAGTGCGACCACAAGAGTGCGAACACACACACACACACACACACACACACACACACACATACAATTTTTAGAGACCCCTCAAAACGTGTTCAGGGGGTCACGTTATGAACTTCCTATGGTGGTCCCGGGCTTAGTCTCACCGTTCGGGTCATGCTAATAGTTCACTTTCCGCAGGAAATTCACTAAAAATAGCGTTAGTTTGGCGGAGTAGTCTGAGACCCTGAGCACCTTTACAGACCAATCGCTGAACAGAAGCATTAATCCCAATCACGACGTATTGTATTCCTGAGAGGAGTTCTACGTTTTATCGTTCAAAAATGTAAAGCTTCACAGACCTACTTCACACTAAAAGGATTCTCACAATGGGCTAGATTGTTTGTTACAATATACGTAACTTGCAGTTCATACAAAGAATATGTTAAATAGTTTAAGAATTTTACCAGATATATACAAGATCTCATTTCCTAACTAATGACGAGGTAAGATTATGCAATTTTAGCGAATTTACCCTATAGGGAAGAAGCTATTACCGTAGTCGGCATGGTAAGACCTAGGCCTCGGACCATGATAACTTTTCGTTTTGAGGTCCCCAGATCCCAAAAACACCATTCGTTCGAAACTGTATATATATATATATATGTGTGTGTGTGTGTGTGTGTGTGTGTGTGTGTGTGTGTGTGTGTGTGTGTGTGTGTGTGTGTGTGTGTGTGTGTGTGTGTGTGTGTGTGTGTGTGTGTGTGTGTGTGTGTGTGTGTGTGTGTGTGTGTGTGGTGTGTGTGTGCCCGTGAGCACGATAACTCTCGTAAAAATAATCCGATTTTGATAAAATTTGGTATAAAGATGTAAAACAACATTTATGACTTTGAGTTCGAAAACCAGCCATATCGCTTTATCCGAAGAGGTATTTTGGGGGGGGGGTTGTACCCCAAAAATGTTTTTTTTTTTAATGTTTTACATGTCATTTAAAAAAAAAAATCAAATATTGGTTTACACCATTGGATTCAGCTTAGAAAAACACACAATTTGGTATTTTGGTCATTCCTCTACGTTAATTGGTTACCGAGATATCGAAAGTGCTAAACACTGTACGTTGTCTAATGTTATTCTTATGGAGGAAAGGAAAAATGTTATATCTCGCTTATTCATGAACGTATACTGACGAAACTTGATATAAGGCTGTATATCTGGTTGTTGTCCATTGATATTTGTTCAAAAAATATTCAGCCCCCATGTTATTCTTATGGGGGATAATTAAATGCTATATCTCCCTTAAATATGAACATAAACTAATCAAAACTGGTATACGACTTCACCTAGTTGAGTTATATTGATATTAGCATGAAAGCCATTTTTTGTGTTCCTTTTTGCAGCAAACCTGCGTACTCAGCCTCAATGTCATTCTTATGGAGAATAATTAAAATTGTATATACCGCTTATTTGTGAATATATTTTTATGAAACTTGGTCAGTGGCTTTATGTAGTATTAAGACATTTATATCGCCGTTGGAAATTTTGTGAGTGTGCAGGTTTGCCGCGACGGTGGTATTTAATAATATAACAACCAACTACTCTTGGCAACATAAGATAGCTAGTTACAAACCTATGATCAAAACCACATTTCTAAATAATATACCATTTAAACGGGTGGAATTTGATCTACAGGTAAATTAAATATAGAGGTATAAATTACAAAAATATGCCCAACTATAATATAGAATGAATGTTATTTATTAGTACTAAGTCAAAATAAATAACCATAAAAAGATACCAGTTACTTTTAATAGTATTATTGATAATAAATGTATACTAAAAATATGTAAAACCCTTCTAGGAATTATTATTTTTATATAAAGCTTGTGAATTGCATAAACTAAAATATTTCAACAATAATATAACTTCGAGAAAATGGATTCTAATAAAATTTAAAAAGGAATATGTAAAGGAAAGAATACTATAGCCAAACAAATTAATAAAATAAAATGAGGCCGCACGCACCACGCTAACGTGAGGGAAGTGAATTTCCACACAGAAAACCTTTAAAACTCAAAATCAGTGTAAAAACAAACATTTATTCAAATTTTTATTGTAATCTGAAAAACATTGACTTTTTTGGCTGTTCTGTTGCTCCTGGTTTCATTTACCTGCAATGCTGGGAATACAATTTTGTGTATTTTCAAGGTTAGTAGAGGGTCCAGTCAGCCTTGATAGTAGGCGGGAGGCTGCTGGAGATGATAAAATACACCAACAAATGAATAACAGGCTTTTATAATGTAAAATTCCCATAAGACAACGTACTGTGTTTGGTCGATACAAATTTTCCTTAAAAACCCGGTAAATATTTATGCTAGAATGATGATAGAGAGCTCAAAAGTTTCGCATCACTAATTCCCATCTTTTTATTTGCATTAATTTTACATCTAGGGCTCTTCTGACCCTTTTTAGACCCAAAAACTCGAAATTTGAAAGATTAATCCCCAAAAAAAGGGGTTTAGAGTTTACCGATTGTTGTGCCCAATGAACATGTCAAATTGATTAAAGAAAGGAAAGTCCCTACCAAGTTTGGAGTAAATCGGACAAAAAGTACGACCGCTAGAGTGCAAACACACACACACACACACACACACACACACACACACACACACACACACACACATATATATATATATATATATATATATATATATATAACGTAACAGTACGTGTTCAGGGGGCCACATTAGGTACTTCTAAGGTAGTCCCGGGTTTAAGTTTTACCGTGCGGGTCTAGCTATTAGTTCACTTCCCATAGGAAATTCACTAATAACATCGTTGAAAATAAAAAGAAGCAAAGCTCAAGCTGATTTGTTTTTATTGGATAATCGAACGAAGTGAATTTTATCCTTATACATAGCTTTACTGCTTAGACAGGTAAGAGAATCAGCTATAAGAGAATAACATTGGAAGCCATTTTAGTGGTAGTTGAATCGTTAAAATTTAGCCCACGTCTGTGTTTCAACAACAGAGTAACAATAGTTAATTTACTAGAGTATACTTTGTTATACTGGATAACAAAAGGTTTTTAACAACAACAAAAACACACACAAGAGAGATAAATCGAAGTATATTTTTAAGTTGTGAGCATATTTCTTAATTTATAAAATTATGAAGTGTACGTTATTAAAAAATATCCATACAGTTAATATTTCCTTAGTATGCCTACTCTGTGGAAATATCGTCAGTCGTCGGAGTTGACGAGTAACAGTAACAGTGGCAGACGACGCGTGTGGCAGCTCGAAACACTCAAAATAACTTTTCAAAATAGATGACTGTAGATACAGAGATATTAACTTATAAAATAGTTTGTTTTATTACATTGTCTTAGACAATTGGTAATATTGTGACTGTCATGTGTAAAAAGTACAAAGCCTCAATTTGTCTAGAAAGCTTTGATAAAGTTAGTCACAGTAAGCGTCCAATCTTAAATTTATTTTGTAGTACAATTGTTTGTTAGGTTATAATTTCACTAAATTAATAATAAATATTTTCTACATTATCTAAAATGCATTAGTAGTAATGTTGTGGCTAACCACAATGAAAGCTAGAGACTATTCTAACCAAACAGCCTTTTTCGGAAGGTTATCTTGAATAATTTGACATAGCCTAGGGTTGGATTACAGTAAGAGTACACCGACAACAAACTGGTAATACAACTGTTGTAAAATACTTTAAACACATTACCAGCGATTTAAATGTTGTAGCGAACCAAAACTAAAGCTTTGAACTATTCTAAATAAACTAAGCGTTTTTAACAGGTTATCTGAAATGATTAGACATATCCTAGGTTTGGATTACAGTGACCTGTTTTCTACATAAACTTGGACCTGTGGCTATTAAATGTAGGTCTATACACTTAGGGTACTTGCCATATTAGAAGTATCATGTACAGTCTTGGACCAACCCATGTTTGTAGAATTTTTTTTCATTATAGCCTAGGCTTTTGAAACAATATATTGAAATCTCATTTTGTCATTTAAAAAACTAGGCCTGACGACTTATTATTAATATTTAAGGATATTTTGACTAGACCTATAGAAATTGTAACATTAGTTCATTTAGGAAACTCTCTGTTCTCTTAAAAGTAAAATTAATCACATTGCTAAAGTCCACTGCCTAGCCCAAAATATTCTGAATGTACTACGAAAACGCACCAATGCCAATTCTAACAACAAACCATGCCTGAAACCTACATTTATTTTAAAATAAATAAATTTACGGATTTATATAACATTTCCTTTGATAAGAACAAGTGATAAACATATGAATATTTTTCTACGGATAAAAGGTTAGGTCTGCAACAGGATCCAAATCTGCGACCTTACGCTCTGAGAGCTAGTGCGATACCCACTGATCTACCAAGGTAAGTGGTTATTGGGAGAAGTGACTGACGTAAAACTATATAGACCTAAAACTCGGATTCTGGCGGCGGTTAAATGATACCGGAATGTATTCTGATGATGTTACCCAAATCAGATCTTGAATTTTTTATGAGACTCGATTTAAGTTTCATCATATTTTTCGATTATCCTTATAAGTGATGAATGAGCGTACACCTAGTTTACTTGAAAGAGAAAGCACACAAAGTAAATAAATTAAAATCCCAGTACAAACTGAATATAGAATGTAAGTACTTTAAAATTCTATACAATTATATTACGAAAGCAATCGTGTAAACCTGGCCAAGTCTAGCGATATGGATTCAAGCAGAGTGAACTATTAATTAAATATATTAGACTGCTCCTTTCCTCGAATTAACTTAAACATTACATTCTGGCTTGGTAATACCAAATTATGCCATTTTATTGCGACAAACTGCTGTTTCTTCAGCTAATTACTTTACTTTAAAATACCTCATTTTATTAATATGACAGTTGTTTTTAGCTCCGAAATTAAACACGTATTACATCAGATATGTATGTTTGTGTGCTTTTATTAAAATCACATAATTGATCATCACAATACTAGTAACTTGGTAAATAAATATTCATCGATTTTGATTTATCTTTGCTCTCAATTAACAGTTCTTTTCTGCTGATTTTGATTTATCATTATTATAATTTCCAATATTGGAATTAATAATATTGTGAATGTTACATAATGGTATTTCATAGTATAACTTAAACAATGCAGGAAATTAAACAATCAACAATTTTACTAAAAATAATTGTTAGAGGATCTTTTTGTTTTAGTTTGAGTATATAGTATACTTATGACCGCAGTTTAATATTACTTCTTAATTAAATCTATTACGTCAAAAATTTTCTCGTTAAATTAGTCAAAAGAACGTAAAATGGTATAAATTAGTATTCAAGTTCAGTAAACCTTTGTTACATTGAGACGCAATTTATGATCACATTTGGACCGTAATAATAAAATATTATTCTATGTTTTACGGTCATAAATTTGTTATATCTATCATATTGCGAATATTCAACACTTTATGAATCTAAATCCCTGAACCTGTGCTGTTGAACTCTGACGACAATCCTCTTCGTCTAACTCACTTGAAGCCACCGGATACAGAAAGTGGTTTGGAGCACGCTTTGAATAAAGAGCTTACAGTGTGATTAAGAACTCTATCTGGTAAATCTCGAATACAAACTTGGTTAATCAATGTTTTGCCCCGTAATTTAAATAATTTTACAATTAAAAATAGGGAGTCAAAATATAAGGTATTTTGTGTACTAGAACTATAATTTGCTATTATTACTATCCGTTATGTTTAATTACTGAATTTTTTAAAAAACCTTATTCATTTTAATTGGATCTAAGTTATTTATTCATGGATTTTAACACAGCGTTAACAAAGAGCATTTACATATCATTGAATCTGAGGTTGATCCGCTTTATAATGCGTGGCATTTATACAAACCTAACCAATCTCGAACTCCTACTTTACACTTGGTGCTATGCTTAGCAATGAATATGATTTAACTGACATCAACTATATGCCTACTATACTGTAGGCTGCTATTTATAATAGAGGTGATGTATTATGTGCATCGTTGCTGTATATTTTATATTCCAGGGGAATATTCTCAGTTCTGCTTACAGTAGTTAGAATAGCCATTGTTAAGAATAAGATTATGGATACATTATTCCTGTAACTTTGACCAATATAACCCGCATTCCATTTAAATACGTTGTTTTTCTTTGTTGTTTGGAAGAACAAACATTTGGTAAACTAAACATTTAAAATCTAAAGTGAAACACTTAAAAGAAACCTACATTAGGAAATGTGCAAAGGCTAAACGCAGCATTAAATTTCACATTAATTAAGAACTCTGAACTTTCTCGAACTATCTTTATCTTACAGAAGCAAACTAGAGTTTAGTGTTTGTTATCACTAATACACAACTACGTAATGACATTAATTTAGCTAATGCTAAATGCTATTAATTAATTACTAATTATTAATTAATTATTAATTAATAATAATTAATTATTAATTAATGCTAAATGCCATTAATGCTATTAATGGGTATTCCTCAAATTATTTTATATACATTTAATGATTTGGTTATGCATCATGGTTCTTTGCTTTGTTTATATTTTACAACTTAATAACAAATGCAATAGTATAGAACATTTTATATTCTCAAAGAAATCCGATATATCTACAAATGCAGTTAGTAGAAAATCTATATTACCTTTACAACTGATAATGTTACAAAGGTAACCTAAGTACTGTCATTGTATGAACATTGCAAATGTATAATATTTCACGCAAGGTATTTTGTCCGGTTATATGATGCATGTGTAACGTTGAAAAGGCTAATAAGTTTAATTAAAGCCTACCTTTTGAAACACTTCATGTTTTGAAAAGAGCTACAAAAACTCCGTTATTACTTCATGGAATGCAAAATTAATACATTTTATTGGATTCCATACAGTTGTTTTAATGTTTAGTGTAGAACTACATGTTATTTAGGTAACATAAGGTTATGTGATGTGAAAGTAATGAATTTACATACAGCCAGTTTTTGTCAGTAAAACTTTGTTACCATGGTAGCATAGATACATAATTTAAGATAAACGACTTGCTATGGAAAGGCTCTAGGTAGTACATTTTAGCATTGTCACAATAAGCATTGATCATTGAAAAAAGGTTTACTAAACTATAACGAAATGCACATTTCAAGTAAAATAGGATATTAGTATGGTATTTTAACTGAGACAGTTGTATTAAATAAAAGTAAAGAGGAAAACTATTCCTCTGTATGAGAATAAAAACCAAGACAAATATTCAATCGACATTTGCGTTTTATTATTCACTTTATTCTTCAGTTCATGCTTTTTTTGCATGGTTCGTCAAGTATGAAACACAAAGTATTTAATTTCAATTTGCACAGAAAAAGACATTCGTCAAAAGCACTGGATAGGCAGTTTGATTTTAATTTTTGAACAATCGTATACATTTACTGTAGAGAACTAAAACACTTTTTTTCTTATACATTTTATCCAAGCGGTCCGCCATAAAGTATGTAAAATTATATTGGATAATATATGTACTAGCATTGCAGTTGTGAGAGATCAAAAACACTACACTTGCGCAAATTCCTGTAATATATATATATATATATATGTATATATATATAAGTATATATATATATATATACATATATATCAAGCATCATACTATATTTTATAATTGTGATTTTTAACTGGCTTGGCAAAAGTTTAAAGGGGATATTTTTATAATAATTTAAGTTTTTTGGAAAAACTATCAAGGTCGTACAGTAAAAATATAGTCCTGTACAGTTTAGTTATAGTTTTCAAACATTAATAAACAAGTTTACAAGAGTAAGAATAGCTTTAGAGAAAATTCCTCTTAAGATAACAATAAACAAGGAAACATATTGCAGGTAAATTGCGCGTCTCACAAAAGCTAAGGCGACTGAAGTGTTGGACAATTTACGCTTGCTATCCTCCAACCCTACTACATTTTATCTCTGCTTGAACAACACAATATACTTTTATATTTGCAATACAATATTTACAAAAATAACATTAATGGTAAAAGGAATCTGACTAGTTAATAATCTTAAAATATTTTATGAAGTAGCATGATTTTGTCGTTACAGGTAAACATGATAGATAAAATACGACTCACAACACTACAATGTATATTTACATTTATACTGTACTTACATTCAAGATGGTAAATATACGCAATAGATGATACTAAGCTTTTAAGGAAAAATACGGAATGCATACGGAAAAATGAGAGCTTATAACTTCAAGACTGACTCTTAATGAAGTAATCTTTGTTATGACAGTTTTTCAAAATACTTCAGTTAAAAATGCCATCTATTTCAGAATAGAAATGTAGTTTGTTCGGTTTAACAAGTAAGCCTATATAGAGTTTTAAACCTTAGTTTTATTTTCATAAGTTTTAATTTACGATTCTACCCCTTAATTGTACACCACAATTATTGTCTGTTACGATCATTGCGATAAGTATTGATAATTTCTTGAAAATATGTATTACTATCCAAATGCTTGCTAGAGCCACGATCTAAACGATGTTACGGTTGCATCTAAAACATTTTTAAGGAGGTTTTTGGCACGATGCTCATTTATGCCACCTTTACCCATAATTCAATAGAAAGTTAGCTATCTATAATGATTAGATGCACAAAGTGTTAATTTAACGTAGTTAACATGTACAGTACGCCCATTTATTTATTGTATTATGCAATTTTCTTACTATCACAATTTAATTTATTTTTCTTGTTTAAGAGACTATAGTTGTTTCATAACATGTAGAGAAAATTTAATATTTGTTATTATCTGCTGAAATGTATTTGTATAGGTTTCTTATATTCATTGAGATGAATAATCTGTTTATTTTGTTTATTTATAAGATGATTTTGTAAAAAAACCATAATATCCTATTCTCATTTTTATACAGAAAAGGAGTTTAATATAGCGTTTAATGATAATAGGACATATTTTTTAACTCAAGAAAATAGTTTTCTCATGTTTCTGTATTCAATAAATCACTTGTAAAGTACTGCACATAATACGTCTTTATCCCTGCAGTCATTCCATTTATATAACAAATGATACATCCTGTTATTCTTGCTTTAGTGTGGTTTATAAATGTACCAACAATTGATACGTAAACAATTCAATTGATTGTCTATTTCCATTATAATTGCATACAATAGTGTAATGTGAAGTTTAAGCTTCTTTCTTAACTATTTCGGTTTATAATTCCTTCGGTAAGCTTAGAGGTTGATCCAATAGCTATACTTTGAGTTTCCTCTTCCTATATTGTTTTCTGAGGATCCTCAACTGGTCTGGTAGGTTGATGAAAATTCTTCGTCCCACGTAGGAGAGCTTCCCAATATCCTGCGTTGTATCGTGTGACGAGAGGAGGTAGTCTGCAGCTCTTCGGGTGTTGATTGATTGAATGTGTTTCAATCTTGTAAGTTCCATCTCATCTGAATAAGTAACTGCCGTATAACTAATATTTCAGTCATAATTTGCAGATACTTTAAAACCTCACTGCACCTTTAAGTAGGGCTGAGGTCTGCTAGTGTTCTTATGGCTTATCGTAATTTTGTAAATTCAAATGTATTTTTTAAATTAGATGAATTTCCCCATATTAGCACAGCATATTACGGAATATTCCCAAACACTTTTATTCCAGAATTTCAAAAGTCTTCTAGATATAGATTTTATTTGGTAAGCTTATAATAATACCTAACGAAATGATTTATTTTTCTTGTTTTATGCTTTAAAACAATTTTATGGCTTTATTTCGGGGACAACAAACTATTATTAAAATAGATCAAAACTTTAGTTTTTGCTAAATCACAAGGAGAAAACCCAAAGAAAAGACAATAACTAAGTAACTAAAAATAATATTCTGGAATTTTAATAACATACCAGTACAAACCATAACTATAGTTGCTCCATAGTATATTGTAAATATTATTTTTACAATATATTATATATATAGGTCAATTAAAACATAGAACAACTTTGTCGTCTTTACGGAAATTGCTGAAGCTACAAATGTAACAACTATTGCTATAATAAAGAAGTAAATTAAACATTAACCATCATGAAAAACTACATGTTCTAGATTAAAAGTTCCTCTAGCGAAAACACGATAAAAATGGAGCTTAGATTAAAATTAAAACAGAACTATAGGTCCTGCACTGCTCCGCAGCATCAGTAAATGTTTAGGACGTAAACTTGAGTATCAACTTGAGTTTAGAAGTAAAGACTAATCAATTTTAAATAATGTATGTTTTTGATAGTAACATTTAAAAATACTTATTGGTTAGTGGTAATTATTTCAAAAATAATGCAATTATTAAATTACAAGCTTTTTAGTTGTTGCACTCACTGAAAACAGTAACCAGTTTGAACTATTAATAAAATTAATGTTCACCTTATCCTTGAAATCGTAGACCTAATATATTAATCGCTAGATTTAAGATGAAGGGTTTTTATGTAATTTAACAGTTGTGATTGTTATTTGTTTAAAAAAGTTAATAGGGAATAATCTATTATCATATCAAAACCGTAGACCAGTTTGATGTTGTTTTAGAAGAAAATAATCACTACTTATATTGTTCATGCGTATAAACGTAGTTTAAGAATACTATTGTCTTTAAAAAATCCATACTCAATCTTACAACCTTACAACGTCATAATGGCGTTTTTATGCTCATCCCACTACACGATACACGATAAAATATATATACAAATTTGAACGAATGGTGTTGGAATGTGGGGATCTCAAAATGAATAGTTATCATCGTCCCATGTCTATATTGGTCTTAGCTACTAATAGCTTATTCTCTTTTGGAGACATTTTCTAAGAAACTAATATTTCATCATCAGTTGTGATTTTTCTCATCGTGTGAGCCAATGGTAAAGTAGGATGCAGAGTTATTTTTTTGTTTTAAGTAAAGTGCAGAGCATTAGATGCCTTTATTTTTCTAAAAAATACCTCTATAAAAAACTAATCAATTCAATAACATTTAACAACACAGCTAATTTAGCTATCCTGTGTTATAAGCTACCCTGTTTTTTATATGACAACTTTCCTTGCGATTTACTTTGGCTTTGAAGCTCGTTTTGTAATGTTCTCTCAAAGTGATCAAGGTTTGAGTTTAATGTGAGACTTTAGGAAATTATACCAAATTGCTAAAACCAGCAATAAGAAACGTAAACTTCAGAACGAAATCAGACTGAAATATAATCATTGTTAGATTTATAATTAATATTTAAATACAAATACACACGTACAATTACACATATGGAAAAAGGAGCGATAAATTCCAAATTTTTATATGGGAAAATATGTTATGACTTTTGCGTAAAGAATCCAGAAACATATTAAGGACATAAAATAAAAGACCTTTTTTAGAAAGGTTCATCAGGAACTAATGAATTAGATGATCATGCATGTGTATTATGAAAGCTTAAACGCCAATCGGTAAGAAATGGTTGAAAGAACCTTTAAGTTAATAACAAAACTTAAAAAAATAAATTGTTCCTCTTCAAATTCACATATCAAGCCTTCTTAGCTCATGTAGCAGATCTTCTCAACCAATCATCGTACCTTAATAACTAGATTACACTACATTCTTGACTGTATAAACAACCGTAAATAAAGTATTAGTATTATGTGTAATACTAATTACATATAATTTTAATATTCCTTGGTGAACCAAATGAACTCTCTTGGTAATAAACACATGTTTTAAGCATATCATATGTTGTAAACAAACTTCCTCCATAAGATTACTAAGGGAACTTTAAGAGCCACTGGGACAAATCCCATTGCAGATATGTTAGTTTGGATGGCTGGTGACATATCTAGGCATAATTAGCCATACATTTTTAAGATTTTTTAAAATAATAGGCAATTACCTATTATTTAAAAAATAATCTTAAAAATCTACCTAAAAAAACAATCTGAATGAATCGATAAAGTTTTGCAATTTCGTTTAATATATTTGGTAATTTGATTAAAAATAAATAACGAAAATTACGTTTGTCAAAGAAGTAATTTAAAAGATAATTTATTTTACATTAACATTAATCTAATCTAACAGTTTCGTCACACCTAAACACAATCATAAATGAAAAAAGATTGATTTAAAAAAAATATATCTAGACAGCCAACATTTTATTCGCAACGTCTTATTGGTATGTTTTATTATTATTAGTTTTAGTTTACTGAGAATTAAGTTTGGTTATTTCATCGCCTGAATTCCAAGTGTATTGACCCTTTAACCTTAGTGTCAATCATTTTAATAAACCAAATTTAGCATAGAATAACGGGAAAATATGTTTTAATTAATTGTTTTTGTAGTATTTTAGTAAATGCTGTAAAAATATAGTTTAAGACAACGATTTATTGAATAATGACGAGAACATTTCAATGAATAAATTAAGCTTGTGTAGCTTCATAATACCCAAATAAATGGTCACATTATTTCTGCTGTAAAGCCATATCGTTATAATAAAGTCTATAAAACATAAATGGTTAAAATATGTCGTTTTGAAGAAAACTAAATGTAAACGCTATACGATCGTTTACACAATCTCTATACGTAAGGACAAATTGCATAAACAAAAGAATCCGCTTTTCAAGAAATAATGTTGTGATTTATAACTCATTCATAAAACAAATCATTTTTACTTATTACTAATTCTACATAGTGAAAGAATGCTTCTAATATAGCATTTAAATGGGAAAATAAATATGTTATTAACTATCGCCTTTCCAAATTCTCATATCACCTTTCACAAACTGCAGCTGATCTGATTTATACTTACATTTTACTCCCTCAACGTGAAGCACAATTATCCCTCTTTTATTTTTTGTAATTTGTCAAGTTTATTTATTTAAGTTTCCTCTCATGGAACTATTTAATATGAAAACTACGCTAATTATTTGTTTCATAAACGATTTAGTAGAAATAATAATAACTCTAAACTACAACATACAAGGACACGTTGTTGAGTCTTGCGCATCACAAGGAGCAAGGAAAGAAATACGTACTTGTGACACACAAGTAACCTGCATTTTAAAGTTATCTTACTGCATCACTGATGTTCTTGTTACCTTCGATATTCCAAAACTTAAAGGCAAATCAAATAAATGTGGATAAAGGTAATTTCGTTTTAATATAATTTATGGTATCGGCAATACTTTAGCGTATCCATAAAAAAAGCATTAGGATATTTTGAAAAGCATTTCAACCGTTAAGAAAGCGTGCATTACAATGCACTGGGTTAAAATATTTAACCACCCCAATGTACCTTAATCAGACAATTTTGGTGCACTTTTTTAGAGAATATATTGTTTATAGTTGTATCGATGAACTAGGTATTTTTATTTCAATAATTTTGCGTGTCCATCAAAGTGTAATACATTTGTATTCACTCACACCAGGAATCGTGTAAACCGTGTAACCAGTGTAAACCGTGCACAAAGTGGACTCCTTATCCCATTAGGACTCACTTTAGTAAATCCTTTCATTCTGCATTATTATGTAAATTGAAATGTATTAACTTTATTTTATGATACAGACTAAATGTCCTGTACCGTTACTGATGTTTTTTACACTAGAAGGAGTAACACACTGTTATGTTCCTACGTAGTGTGTAACGTGACTACTGCGTTATCGTGTGAGTCCCTGTGTGCGGGCATCCTCTACCTTATAAGCCATGTAACACTCCATCTCTTACAGAACATTCGTAGCCTGAAGCAGGATTTAGTTTTCAACACAAGACGCTTCTTCAGGCCAAGATATTCATCGCTATTTGGTTGTACACAATGGTATTTTAGAGAAGATTTATATTTATTTTAATATAAGTAATATTATGGTACTTCACTAAGAATTTTGTATATATAAAACTAAAGTGACTTAAACCAAACCAAACTTCTGCTTTCCATAAACATTATTGATCAAGTTACTACTAATATTATTAGTTATTAAACATTTTAAATACATGTTTTTAAAAATGAGAACTTATTGTATAACTTATAACCATCACAACAAATATAAAAAGTAATTATTTTAACATACCGAGTTGTTTTAAAATCTAAACGAGTTCGCACGCAGCACGATGACGTGAGGGAAGTGAATTTCCACATAAAAATTTTAAAACCCAAACCCAGTGTAAAAACATACATTTATGCCAATTTTATTGAAATCTGAAAACATTGATAATTTGGCAGTTCTGATGCTCCTGGTTTAATTTACCTGCAATGTTAGGAATACAATTTGCGCATTATAATGTTAGGAGAAGGTCCAGACAGGCTTGAAAGTAGGTGCGAGATTGCTGGGGATGATGAAAGTACTCTAACAAAGGAATAACAGGCTTGTCTAGTGTATAACCCCCATAAGACAACGTACTGTGATAAGTCTATACATTTTTTCTTTACTAACTGGGTAAATATGTATACTATAATGACGAGATAGGGCTTAATACTTTCGCTTCCCTAATTCCCATCTTAATTCATGCATTAATTATACGTCCGGGGCTTTTCTGACCCTTTTTGGGCCCAAAAACTCGAAATTTGAAAGATTAATCCCCCAAAAAAGGGGTTTAGAGTTTTCCAATTGTTTTGCCCAACGAACTTGTCCAACTGATTATAGAAAGGAACGTCCCTACCAAACTTTAAGTGAATTGGGCAAAAATGCGACCGTTAGAGTGCATACACATATATATTGAAAATGGCTTAATAGACCGAAACTAGTCGTCAAAATATAAATTATGAAAATAAATAAGAGTACTTTCTCCTCATAATGATAGTAAAATTAATATAAATATGTATATATATATATATATAATTTCGAACGACCCCTCAAAAAGTGTTCAGGGGGTCACGTTAGGAACTTTTATGGTGGTCCCGGGCTTAAGTTTCACTGTGCGGGTCATGCTAATAGTTCACTTTCCATAGGAAATTCACTAATAAAAAGTGAGAATTAGTTAATCACATATAAATTTAACTAAAGACAACAACATTCCTTATAGTTTATTCGCAATGACTTTTAAACTACCTAGCGTAAAATCTTAATATCAAGATACTTGCTGGTGTGAACGAATTATTATCAAATTAGCAAAGTTTTCAACAGTAAGTCACTTGTGTAACTGTTTCTAAGGAAAACTGTTATGTTAGTTATGTTAGATTTTACTATTATTTAAATTTATATTATCTCTAAAAAATTGCTTGTGTGACTTATAATCATTCATTCTGAAGCTTCAATAAAAAATATAATATATATAATATTTTAGGGTATAAAGTTTTAGTTTAATGTTTGAATAGGGAAGAATTGGGAAGAATTATTTATGTTATAAAAACCAGTAAATATTTCCTATATAAGAAGAATATTGCTTTAAACGAACATGATCAATGAGCACGTGAATAAATCAATGACAGCTCAAAGGAGGGATTTCTCACAGTAGGATACATTGTGTCTCAATGACGGTAGGCGACACAAGTAGTGTGCAATTTACGGCCATTCTGCTCAATCCCCATCTCCTCCAACGCTCGTTTCTTGTTACTCCCCTATTTGTTAGATTTATTTTATAAAACTTTTTGATTAGCATATTGCGTGTTGTATTATTACTCCAATGCGTAAGTATTATTACTTACGGGATGTAATAAAAGTACTTACTCTCATAGTACAAATGTTTAGCTAAGGTCCCAAAGTAACTCGGCAAATTGCAAAATATCATGATGCTGTAAATAATTGAAATACCTTGAAAAATATTGCTACAAAAGGACGATACTTAATTCCTGTAACTATATTGTATCTTTAACATACAATATCTAAAATTATAAAAAATCTGTATTGTCGTGCAGATATGAAGACACCCCTTATAATTTACATCGGCTCTCAAGGCTAAGCTCCACAGGCCTTCAAAGATGCAACGTTAATCACACAGAACAGAAGGACAGTAATGAATTGAATTGTATATTTGACAGCTTTTATAATAACAAATGCTACAACAACAGCAAGAACAGGCATTTGGGTATAACTTAAATAAAAAAATACTACTGACTACTGGAATGGCAACACCCTTTACTTATCCGTTTTAAATCTACATTTAAACAAATTATGCTTGGGTATGAGGTGGTAGATTGTGTTGGAGGGGGGGGGGAGAGACAGAATCACAGGTTATTCGTGAAGTTCAGCATAAGGACAGAGGCTCAAAGAATTACATTTACTGCTCACGCTGGATGGGGCAAACATTCGCGCAAACATCCATTATTCGTATATGCCGTTTTTGGTTCACGTATAGTTATTTTTAGTCGATTTTTGACCTCTGGGGGATCACCAGTCAAGACACTGGTTTACATCAGTAGTTGACAATAATCATCTTACACTTAAACTACATTCCTGGCTAATGAAAAATAAGTATTTTGCTCGCAAAAGCATATTTATTGCAAAAATGCGTTATACTATACATACTCAAGGGAACCTTCTTACTTTCACATATTGCATTATAAATTTGGGTTCTTATTGTTTCATGATAACTTGAATCTTACGTTGATTACTATACATAGTTTTCAGCACATTAAACATCATAGAAGACTGACAATTAAATAATACGCTCCTTTGGGCAATTATTTCTCAAAACAACTCTTGTTAACAAAATACATGCTACGTAATATTTCCTTCTCCTATTCAAAGGTAAACCAAGAAATCAAGGTTATTGTTTTACTGAAATATATATATATATATATATATATATATATATATGTATATATATATATGTATATATATATATGTATATATATATATGTATATATATATATATATATATATATATATTAATTTGACTTTCTTAACATAAAAAATATATGAATTTTAAATAAATTAAGAACTTCTGAATTTAAATTGGTTTTGAATTAAAAATTACAAACATTTAAAAATAAACTAAATACTGCCATGGGTCCTAAAAAAATAAATTAGTGTCATCTCTTGAGCGCCAGTGAAACTACATTCATATTAGTATAAACCTTAGGGTAAATATATTCAAAATTTCTGCCTATCTCTGACCGACGCTAATATCCTCAGTTATTATAAATTTGTAATGAACGATTTATTTTTATAAATTGCATTTTAAGATCAAAGCTTTAAAATAATCAAGTTCTTAATAGGACAGCACACACCGTAACTACGTAGTTAATTTGCAAACAACTATCTTTAGAGAAATATTATCGTTTAATTAAATGTATTGTTTAGTAGTATTTCTATAAAACAAAGCTTGTAAATTACGTTGATTAGTGTGTTATTTAACGATATATTATGGCAGTTACAATATCGTTTTTACATGTAAGTCTGTCATACGAATTGCCATCACAAACAGGTTACTATACCACTTATAATTTGAGACGGACTATTAAGCTACTATACAGGTTGAGTCCCCAGAGTTGTCCCAAACAGATTACAGACGAACGGCTTTACATAGAAAGATGGAAAACAAATTTCCCCACCAATTCAAAACCCAACTAACAACGTGAAAATATTTTCACACCTTTTTACATCCAGATATACTCAAACAGAAGGCCACGGGTTCGAATCTCAAAATATTCTAATGTAAAAAAGCGGAAATAATATATAATTTTAAATTTCACGTCAAAAGAAACATTTTGATGAAAATACAATTCACTTAACTTAATCCCTTTCAATATGGCTCTCATTTATTTCAAAACATTGATATTAACATAACACCCTTTATTTTCTAAACCACTGCTCGTACCATTTTTCCTGTTAAGATTTATTTCTGTTGATTACCGTTGCTTTACTCTAATATAAAATATGATATACTTTTTTCATCCTTCTATGTCTAGCCGTTGATCTGTAAGCTGTATAGGACAACTTAGGTGACTCACTCTAAATGAAACAATACGTCAAGCTTTCTATAATAAGTTATACAAACTATACATTCGAAATAAAAAATAAACACTGAAAAATTCTCCTTTATCTAAAGCATCAAGCACTATAATAACATGATCACTATAGTAAATTAATACTCCGGATTTGCGAGATAAATTCAAACAGTTCATTTAAATCTAGATATCACTGTCAAAAGGGCTGAGCTAAAGTTTGACAATAAAATTAGGAAAGTTTAGAGCGCCAAAACAGTCTTAGTAGCGAGCGGGAACTTTTCCCAACTTGAAATAAAATTTCGTCTTGTCAATATCACAAACTTTTATGTAGAAACTAAATCATCACACTATTTGATGTTAGCTCTGGACCACTTAAGGAAATAGTGATATATAATGAACTTAGATATATAAATATACTTTTTCACTTTACTGTTATAGACATTTCCTATAATGAATTTTATTAGGTCGTTTTACCATGCACAATTTATTGAGTAGCCTGATATGTGTTATTACAATTAAACTGAATAAAATAAACTATGTCTTAGAACTCTTAAAAATAATGTAAACTTATATTTAACATACATACAAGACGGTAACATGCATAACGCATGATATTGCCTTGTAACCATCCGTTAGTTTGTATACCATAGTTATGAAAGTACGGTTTAAGTGTAAATATATTGTACAGTGATGTGAGACTAATTTATTTTATTCAGTTGTTGTAATTTCCATTGGTCAATTTATATTGATGTATTATGAGTTATTTGTCAAATAGCTTAAACAGATTCTCACCGTGGTTATGGTACTTTAAGCCAACATCCATGATAAAGGTACCTTTAATCAACGAATTTTATGTAATACATAATTAAATATTTGAAAGTGGTTTGGGTTAACTTTATATACAAATTACAGTAAAGATTTAAAATTATACCTTTTTCCCCAGGGAGACGTCCTAAGAGATCAAGAATTAGAATCTCTTCAAATCCTTGGCGTAGAAGACCTCTTCCGCTGAATAATGTACGACAGTCCAACCTCGAAGGCCCATCTACATTTCCCTTTTAACTGCTACATCTATTTTGTTTCTTTATTTTCATTTTTTATCTGTAATGGAGATCACATTTCAAAGTAGTGAAATCTTAAGGTATAACTTCAAAGTTGAATTAAACAACCAACATTAGTAGAAATAAGAAAACAAATAGAAACTTAATTTAGAAATGTAAACGGTTAATAAAATAATATAAATGGTATTAAGATTGTAAATCATTATTTTAATTTTGATACTTTGAAAATCAAAAACATATAAGTGTAAAACAAATCTAGTGACCAATTCCGTCTTCAACAAACCCAAATACCTTTATGTTTTCAAGTATACCCAGTTTGATGTTTTCAAGCTGATCTGGTTCTTGGAATTGACGTTTGGCTATAAAGGGAAAGTGTCACCCATAAAATAAACGGTTAAATACAACGATTTGACGTTTAGCTACTGAGTAGTATCTTTTAAGTTACAGCTGTAATTTTATGTTAGTATATTCTGCTTAATATCTCCTTATAGCTGGACGGGTTCACTGATTGACTCACTCAATGACTGATCTACTGACGAGGCACCCCCAATAATCAGAACATATACAATTATGACATTTTTGAGTTTTGCAGGCACTTTTTGGGTTCCAATTTAAAAAATGTTTCCACTTTGAGCACGTTTTTTAGGAAAATGGTAAGAAAAAGCAAAGAATGTTAAATACAAAAGTTGTATAAAATTTAATTCCAAACTGATGATTATCCATCAAATTTACAATCCGATCAGCCACGATTCAATCGAGAAGGATTCATTTTGAGGGTTTTTGGCACATTTAAAAGTGTACAAATTCTTTGATGTTTTATGAAAGCCCCAATACATTTGGCTATTACCAGATGTTTATAACAGCTGATTTATATAAAACGTTGGACAATACCAGTGTAATAGCTGATTTATACAAAGCAAATTTTAGTAGTTTTCCATTTAGTAGTCATTCATATACAAAAGTTGAGTTTGATTTAAACTTGTGATAAATTAAGTGGAATGCAAGTGATGATGCAAGTGAAACCAAGCTCCAAAAGGGAGTTTGGGGGCAAAGCCTCAAACGGCGATAAGCTTAGTTCTACTTATGTGTAGTGAACACATTGTATGTACTCAGTATTAAATACATCAATCAACAGACTTCAGTCATTTTCATTGTTGAATAGAATGTCCTAACTCGTTTTATAACTTTTATGGTATAGTATAAAGCAACTTAATCGCCTCTGTTATTATTTTTAAAATAAAATAAATTCATTTTCCATAGAAACAGCTTTATTGAAACTAACTTAATATTTGATTAAAATTCATGTTAAGAAATTTCTTGTTAAATTAAACAAAAGAAGTTTGCTGCAAAAATAAAAAATATTCCTAGTTAAAAACATGATTAATATCATAAAAAACTGTGATAACGAGAACAATAGTAGAAAACTCAAAACTCATAACTTGGAATCTAAGAATCAAGCAAATCAAGCTTTCACAATATAAACTTTAACTAAACCAGAGCACATGGGCTTTCGGGCAGAACTTTAATGAATGATGTATATAATTGTTCTAAAAAGTAATGTTCTTCAAAAGTTTTATATATATAGAAAAAACATAAGTGGATGACTACAGAGATAATTAGGCTGGGTGAAAATTGTCCAAAGAGGTTTTATTAAATTTCAGATAAGTGTCGTTGTCTTTGAGCTAATCGTTGAGACCTTCCACTGTTAATTTTTCCTATCCTTAAGTTTGTAAAAGTGTTTAGTGTCAGCTTTATAGAGACATTGTCTTCAATCAGGTGACATTTTATCCTATAGCTCTTACAAAAATGTATATTTGGAAAATAAAATTTGATGATATTAATGGTGGTAAATAAGATACATTTTCTTGACTAATCTAATAAAATGAGTGAACTTTTATTACGGTATACCACTTTTTGTACTGTTAATATCAATAACCCATCAAACAATGTCTTAAAAGGCAGCTGTATTTATTTGATTTCATATTTGCAGCGTTAATGGAAAATAATTTAACTTATTTATTAATTGAACTTGATACCTTAAACTTATGATATACGAGTTGAAGTAAACTTATAAACAACATTTAAAGAACGTTTTGTGGTAAAGTATAAGGTTTGTATACTGTTTTTCTTTGTGCATTGCTGATAATTAACATTTAAATGAGCTACGTATAGGTGCGTACAGATGCGCATTTCTTTACCCCTTGTTTAACTAAACGTGGTGTCGTTGATGCATTCATTATTTTATATCGTTAGCGTTTTATGTGTGTAGGGTTAACCATTGCCTTCGGTTCAACGAATTATATGTGCATCTTAAATACTTTATAAAACTAATAACTTATAACCGGTATTATGAATGAACTTTCAAATAACTACTATAGTTATTAAACTATGGTACACAAAGTTTGGTTACTGTATGTATGCACAGTATGAGTCTTTAAATTTAAGTGTATTACCTTTTAAATATAGAATTTAAAAGTAGCAAATACTTATAGATAAAAACTGTAAGTGAATATAAAAAGGAAATTCATAAAGGCATCTTTGTAAGCACGCATAAAAATCCACCTTGATGGTTGTAATACATTATTCAACAGGACGACTACAGTAACTTGGAAATGTTTCGGTTGGATTGTGATTCGGGGCTTAAGTGATGTCTTACCTTTTGACCTAAAGCTGACTTTGAAGAGTTTTCGTTAAAAAAAACTGACGAAACTTTCTTTCTGCGCTGTTACAAAATATAATATTTAATAGGT
Organism: Allygus modestus; assembly: GCA_963675035.1. NCBI lineage: Eukaryota > Metazoa > Arthropoda > Insecta > Hemiptera > Cicadellidae > Allygus > Allygus modestus. Next base: position 428,681,588 of record OY776112.1, on the reverse strand, counting down.
TTACAACTGAGTATTAAGACTGAATGCTAAAAGCTTACTGACTGTAGTATTAAAACTGACAATGCTAAGAAATAGTGACTAGCGTTTGCAATTTATTAATGACTAAATAATGTAGGCAAATAATAAATTTATCTAAAAAAAGATTAATTAAAACTAAACCAATATAACTGTTTAATACAATTCTAATTGGATCCTAACTAGCCTATATCTAATAAATCATCAAAGTATGGGTAAATTATGTGCACCACAGAGGAACTTAAACCTCACGCACTACAATACAAACATAAATATCACTACAAATATCTACATCTGTTAGCACATTTTAATCGTTGAAAACTTAAATAAATAATTAAGCAATATAACTTTAAGAATATGATTAACAGGGTTAAAACACTGACTATAAAATGTATTTTGATACAACAATTCCTACTTTTTATTTTATTAAATGTTAGTTTCAAGATTGTACTTATTTAAACTTTTTCCTCAATACACCATTTTGTAATATATTATAAGCATGATTTTAATGTCATGAATTTAATATCATGAGTAACAAATTGTAATATACAAAAACCCAGTTAGCTGCAATATTCTTTAAAACAAAACTCCACGCAGGAAAAAAAATTGTTACATAACAATTTAAAAAAATAAATCTTAGTCTAAAAATTAGCGGTTTGAAAACTCAACGCACCGTTGCACTTAGTTAACAAAACGTGAGTGATAGGAACATTAGAAATTTAATGTATGTGATAAATATAATTCTTTTCAAACCTGTTAATAGATTAGAGAACCAAAGAATATTACATTTCCCCTGCCTTTTAATAACATTAGGTAGCACTTAAGCAAATGCTCCCTCCCGCGTTACAAGATTTACTCGGTGTGCCAGGTGAGTAGGTTGTAGTATCAGGTCTTATATTTCAGAAATATTACTTGGTTTAGTAGAATATTCACTGACTGGTAAGTCTCAAAGAGTAGACGATATCTTTAATGAAGTTCCATTCCCCACGCACCATAACAGTGTTCATATACCCACGAATTATCCTTAAAACAATACAAACTCATTATGATTAACTTTTGATATCTCCATAAAACATAGTCTCACAATATCTTTACTAGTTATTCAATCATACTTGCTCTTATTTGTACTACATATAAAGTCCTATTTCGCTTCGTCTTTCTTCAGCCAAATCGCACAATTTAAAATGTTACTAACCTGATTGTCTTTTTTTCAAGTGGCATTAGTTCGATTATGGAGGTGTTAAAAATGGTCTGTATATGCCTATTTCCCAAATTTTTCTGCCTAAAACATTTTAAAACACGCAGTTTTTAGAGTGGGATTGAACTTGTTTTAAATATAATTGTTTCAGGTAAATTTGGAACAAGTTAAAATTTATAAAAATCCCTTTTCGATCAATATTTCTTAAACAAGTTTAAAATAATGTCTGGGTATCAGGCAGTTATGTACATATGTATGTTTAATTAATATAATGTGCCGATTAACACTATCACTCTGATAGTTCATACGCGTATATAGTTGCGTAAATGGTATTTACCACAGCCAAAAGTGTCTCTCCAGAATACTCCTAGTTCCTGATCGGCAGCATTAAATATATTGACTTACTACAAATACTCTTTGATTCGTATTTTATTTATATTATCTACCCCTCCATTACATTTTTTTAAATTAGACACACATTTTGTTAAATTTTAATTATCATCCAACGTGAAAGAAATAAAACTGTAAAGTAGTTTGGATAGAATAGGTTGGACTGAGAGGCCTCAGACTTACTAAGCTAGGTTACAGTAACCTCGCTGTCTTGTCTAGCTATCCTACGTCTAGCCACTGAGACCTGTGATCCACACTGAGACCTGGCCCCCGATCGCCGCTTACCTGCACGCTATGCTGAGATACGACACTGATAAACGTCTTAAACTTACACTTTAGATTCACCGTGGAACCTTCATATGGAAGTTACATACAACAATACAATACTATCAAAATACTATAATGACAATAACTACGTATATTGCATATATTAAGCTTCAGATTTCCATATGGTTTTGAAGATTGGGTAGTGATCGGGTAATTATAAGTGTCAAAATAAATGCTTTAAATACACTATTTTCCAAATTTAAAAATTGCATAACAGCGTTTACTTCAATATCACGAAACTCTCCCTCTCGTATCACTGTATCATTATTCTACCTGTGTGCAAAACGTCTATTTGCCAAATAATCTAGAATATATGACAATCTAAATAAAAATACCATTTTTAAGATAAATAACACAATTCAAATTAAGACACAGTTTTAAAAGAAGAACCTTTTTGGAAGACATTAACGAAACATGAAAACTCTTTTAAAATTCCTGCACTATGTTATTATTTTAGAAACAATATTTTAGAAGCTAAAGGGTTTTCATGTGGATAAAAAATATCAAGAGTTACGTTACATGTATTGGCTCTTTTAATAGCTAATGGTATCTGTAATCCACACTTCAACCTGACCATTCATTTTCCACTTTACTGCACTTTATGTCTGTTTGCCATACTGAATATCACAGTTAGGCATACGTTTTTTGCAATCATTTGGTTTACTTACTAAACAATTAAGAACAAATTCACGACTTTTGATCTTGAAATTCCCGTACAAAATTAAGTTTAGTAACAATTTTCTTAAAATAGCGTTTACACTTCTTCTAGACTATCATTGAATTTAAAAGCTAGTTGTACGTATAAATGATTTTCTTAATGAACATTTTGGATTCAAATTTTTTTTAATTAATGTAAATCCTTGCAATATACTTCGGAAATGACCAGCTTATATCATTGTAATCCATTCCTCGAGTGTTGTATGGTGTTATATACCAACCAATTATATTCTATAAATTTATTAAACAACAAAATTCCTTACTCGTTACTTAATATTTGTTTGAAGTTAATTAGAAAGCTTTTTCGATAAGTTACATGGAATGCTCTATGAAATAAAGTTTTATTTAAAAAAATAAAAAGTATCAGAGAGTAGAATGTCCTTAAAACATGATAAGATAATAGAGAAATTATGCACAATCTCAGAAGACGTTAAAATAATGTTGTATACATTGTTAAGAGTTTATTTGAAGCATTCCTACGTGTTTTCAGTAAATTGACTTCGTTCAATCAAAAAGTAATATTAATATTGGTAATAAAATAAAAATCATAAAAATACCATGTGAATTTATTCATAGTTGAATTATGTTTTATATATTACACTTTGGTGTCTTAGTGGCCCTTGGACATTAACATAACGACTGATCATCCACTTTAAAAAGTGAAAAATATATTACTTTGGTAAATAACGAAAACTACGAACTCGTAAAATAATATGCATATGATAAATTTATTCCTAAAACTATTCAAATCAGATTAGTTCTAGTATTTATTGCTCGACACCTAACTCTATACGCATAGTTTTCGAATATTAGTTAGAACTTGCAACCATTAATTTTGTGAAGCTGTTAAGTGTTGGTTATTTATGAGAGCGGGTTTAGAGCTATCAAACGACCGAGCTATATCGATGGTATAGCTTTGCAGTCAAATGAGTTGTAAATATACCATTCCAACTGTTTCAAATGTTTTCAATCAATTTATTTTTAATTTCGATTAGCTTAAAATCATCACAAAATCTTTTTAATAGAGTTCAATAGTATTATCTGCTATTATAAAAATAAAATTAAACAAATTAATTTGTTTTATAACACATCCAATACAGTATTAATAAAATAGAAAATAACTAAATATAATTGATGCAAAGTAAATTAACATAATAATAATGGCTACATATTCTTTCAATATTTCTAAATATTTGTTTGTCTAGTATGTATCACAAGGTTACATGAAAATGTATACAGTTATCTCCTATTAAGATGCCTATAACAGTTTGCATAAATCTTACTGATTCAGAAGATTCCTAAATAATAAAACTAAATGTTATTTGAAAACTTACATGTGCAATTGAATAGGTACTTTAATTTCGCATTACAATATAGAAAATACCTCGTTCTCTCTAGATTAAAAAGTAAATCGCTCTATTGATGTTACCCTAACCTAACGATGTTAAACATGAACATATGAACAGTTCAGGCAATTGATAAACTACCTGCAGTAACGTACGTTGAACCCTTGTAAGCCTTTGTGCATCTTTATCACCGGGCGGTAATCGTGTTTCAAATGCTACGCTTACTAAAGGCTAACCAAGCATTCAACATTTGACTTTAATGGGACAGCACATCGTGGACATTCTCTCAATCAGGAGTTTTATGTATTGTCATAAGTTCTGTTTTGTTACTTTGATCTCGGCAAAATCTAACACATATAAGTGTTGAAATTATTCATTGGTTCAGTAGGGACACTTTAGTATGTAGCTTTCTATTGTCATAAATACATTAAATTGCAAAATACTGTTTTAAATAAACCACTGACAATGTAAGGTTGTTTTTTGTTAAGTTTAATTTAATTATAATTTTGGTTTAATATTTTACACAACCAAATATTAGTTATGGAAGGTGTAATACAACACATATTACTGCTCATATAAATATGAATAATATTATTACCATAAAGTAAATACACTTTTTTAAATGATACACAGTTATTTATAATGCATTACCAAATATGGTATAATATACTAATATAGTATATGGTAAAAGAGTGAAAATACAGTTAAGAAAAAAATATAACAATATAACCTAAAGTAATTCGTGAGATTTGTTAAGGAAAAAAAATTACACAACCATAAACACGATCAACCAATTATGCATGTTTACTTAACTATATATTTTTATCATGAATTCTACCGGTCTTCCGATAAAATAAAAATTAATTTTTATTTTAAAAGTGGGAAAAACAAATGTAAAGGTCATTTCACACCAGCGCAAAGTTACGTTATGTGACAGGACGTGACAGACTTTTTAAAAGATCGCTCGCCGTTGTTTTAAATTCACACCGCCGAAAAAACGTAATGCGTAGTTTGCGAACTAAACCAACTAATCGCAGAGGATAGCTCGGGGAGCGATCTTTTAGATCCTACGCGGCGTCGGTGGCCTCACACATGCGTACTCATCGCTATACTCCAGGGCTGTCAAGTTGCTGCTAAAGGATCTCGACTTATACTATTTCTATTGTTGTTTGTTTTTTTTTGTCATAATAGACATGGATCAGTTTATTGATGAGGTATGTGCCCGAATTTTGTTATGGGATAGTTATATGGAGAGTTGTAGGAACACAAATTTCAAGTATTTGCCCGGGAAGATATTTATGGTGTACTCGGAAAAGACAGTCAGTTTATATTTCATTATTTTTTTATTAACTACTTTGTATTTTAGAACAAAATTTAATTCTCCCCTAAATATTCTGATGTAAGGTAATGTATTTCATATATATGATATTTTAAATAATAAGTATATAACACTTCTTAAAGTAGGCCTAATCTGTAATCGTATGTTATTATATTCTGCTTAATTTCTCCTTACAGCTGGACGGGTTCACTGACTGACTCTCTCAATGACTGATCTACTGACGAGGCACCCCCAATAATCAGAACATATACAATTATGACATTTTTGAGTTTTGCAGGCACTTTTTGGGTTCCAATTTAAAAAATGTTTCCACTTTGAGCACGTTTTTTAGGAAAATGGTAAGAAAAAGCAAAGAATGTTAAATACAAAAGTTGTATAAAATTTAATTCCAAACTGATGATTATCCATCAAATTTACAATCCGATCAGCCACGATTCAATCGAGAAGGATTCATTTTGAGGGTTTTTGGCACATTTAAAAGTGTACAAATTCTTTGATGTTTTATGAAAGCCCCAATACATTTGGCTATTACCAGATGTTTATAACAGCTGATTTATATAAAACGTTGGACAATACCAGTGTAATAGCTGATTTATACAAAGCAAATTTTAGTAGTTTTCCATTTAGTAGTCATTCATATACAAAAGTTGAGTTTGATTTAAACTTGTGATAAATTAAGTGGAATGCAAGTGATGATGCAAGTGAAACCAAGCTCCAAAAGGGAGTTTGGGGGCAAAGCCTCAAACGGCGATAAGCTTAGTTCTACTTATGTGTAGTGAACACATTGTATGTACTCAGTATTAAATACATCAATCAACAGACTTCAGTCATTTTCATTGTTGAATAGAATGTCCTAACTCGTTTTATAACTTTTATGGTATAGTATAAAGCAACTTAATCGCCTCTGTTATTATTTTTAAAATAAAATAAATTCATTTTCCATAGAAACAGCTTTATTGAAACTAACTTAATATTTGATTAAAATTCATGTTAAGAAATTTCTTGTTAAATTAAACTAAAAGAAGTTTGCTGCAAAAATAAAAAATATTCCTAGTTAAAAACATGATTAATATCATAAAAAAACTGTGATAACGAGAACAATAGTAGAAAACTCAAAACTCATAACTTGGAATCTAAGAATCAAGCAAATCAAGCTTTCACAATATAAACTTTAACTAAACCAGAGCACATGGGCTTTCGGGCAGAACTTTAATGAATGATGTATATAATTGTTCTAAAAAGTAATGTTCTTCAAAAGTTTTATATATATAGAAAAAACATAAGTGGATGACTACAGAGATAATTAGGCTGGGTGAAAATTTTCCAAAGAGGTTTTATTAAATTTCAGATAAGTGTCGTTGTCTTTGAGCTAATCGTTGAGACCTTCCACTGTTACTTTTTCCTATCCTTAAGTTTGTAAAAGTGTTTAGTGTCAGCTTTATAGAGACATTGTCTTCAATCAGGTGACATTTTATCCTATAGCTCTTACAAAAATGTATATTTGGAAAATAGAATTGGATGATATTAATGGTGGTAAATAAGATACATTTTCTTGACTAATCTAATAAAATGAGTGAACTTTTATTACGGTATACCACTTTTTATACAATTAATATCAATAACCCATCAAACAATGTCTTAAAAGGCAGCTGTATTTATTTGATTTCATATTTGCAGCGATAATGGAAAATAATTTAACTTATTTATTAATTGAACTTGATACCTTAAACTTATGATATACGAGTTGAAGTAAACTTATAAACAACATTTAAAGAACGTTTTGTGGTAAAGTATAAGGTTTGTATACTGTTTTTCTTTGTGCATTGCTGATAATTAACATTTAAATGAGCTACGTATAGGTGCGTACAGATGCGCATTTCTTTACCCCTTGTTTAACTAAACGTGGTGTCGTTGATGCATTCATTATTTTATATCGTTAGCGTTTTATGTGTGTAGGGTTAACCATTGCCTTCGGTTCAACGAATTATATGTGCATCTTAAATACTTTATAAAACTAATAACTTATAACCGGTATTATGAATGAACTTTCAAATAACTACTATAGTTATTAAACTATGGTACACAAAGTTTGGTAACTGTATGTATGCACAGTATGAGTCTTTAAATTTAAGTGTATTACCTTTTAAATATAGAATTTAAAAGTAGCAAATACTTATAGATAAAAACTGTAAGTGAATATAAAAAGGAAATTCATAAAGGCATCTTTGTAAGCACGCATAAAAATCCACCTTGATGGTTGTAATACATTATTCAACAGGACGACTACAGTAACTTGGAAATGTTTCGGTTGGATTGTGATTCGGGGCTTAAGTGATGTCTTACCTTTTGACCTAAAGCTGACTTTGAAGAGTTTTCGTTAAAAAAAACTGACGAAACTTTCTTTCTGCGCTGTTACAAAATATAATATTTAATAGGTTTACAACTGAGTATTAAGACTGAATGCTAAAAGCTTACTGACTGTAGTATTAAAACTTACAATGCTAAGAAATAGTGACTAGCGTTTGCAATTTATTAATGACTAAAAAATGTAGGCAAATAATAAATTTATCTAAAAAAAGATTAATTAAAACTAAACCAATAAAACTGTTTAATACAATTCTAATTGGATCCTAACTAGCCTATATCTAATAAATCATCAAAGTATGGGTAAATTATGTGCACCACAGAGGAATTTAAACCTCACGCACTACAATACAAACATAAATATCAATACAAATATCTACATCTGTTAGCACATTTTAATCGTTGAAAACTTAAATAAATAATTATGCAAAATAAATTTAAGAATATGATTAACAGGGTTAAAACACTGACTATAAAATGTATTTTGATACAACAATTCCTACTTTTTATTTTATTAAATGTTAGTTTCAAGATTGTACTTATTTAAACTTTTTCCTCAATACACCATTTTGTAATATATTATAAGCATGATTTTAATGTCATGAATTTAATATCATGAGTAACAAATTGTAATATACAAAAACCCAGTTAGCTGCAATATTCTTTAAAACAAAACTCCACGCAGGAAAAAATTTGTTACGTAAAAATTTAAAAAAATAAATCTTAGTCTAAAAATTAGCGGTTTGAAAACTCAACGCACCGTTGCACTTAGTTAACAAAACGTGAGTGATAGGAACATTAGAAATTTAATATATGTGATAAATATAATTCTTTTCAAACCTGTTAATAGATTAGAGAACCAAAGAATATTACATTTCCCCTGCCTTTTAATAACATTAGGTAGCACTTAAGCAAATGCTCCCTCCCGCGTTACAAGATTTACTCGGTGTGCCAGGTGAGTAGGTTGTAGTATCAGGTCTTATATTTCAGAAATATTACTTGGTTTAGTAGAATATTCACTGACTGGTAAGTCTCAAAGAGTAGACGATATCTTTAATGAAGTTCCATTCCCCACGCACCATAACAGTGTTCATATACCCACGAATTATCCTTAAAACAATACAAACTCATTATGATTAACTTTTGATATCTCCATAAAACATAGTCTCACAATATCTTTACTAGTTATTCAATCATACTTGCTCTTATTTGTACTACATATAAAGTCCTATTTCGCTTCGTCTTTCTTCAGCCAAATCGCACAATTTAAAATGTTACTAACCTGATTGTCTTTTTTTCAAGTGGCATTAGTTCGATTATGGAGGTGTTAAAAATGGTCTGTATATGCCTATTTCCCAAATTTTTCTGCCTAAAACATTTTAAAACACGCAGTTTTTAGAGTGGGATTGAACTTGTTTTAAATATAATTGTTTCAGGTAAATTTGGAACAAGTTAAAATTTATAAAAATCCCTTTTCGATCAATATTTCTTAAACAAGTTTAAAATAATGTCTGGGTATCAGGCAGTTATGTACATATGTATGTTTAATTAATATAATGTGCCGATTAACACTATCACTCTGATAGTTCATACGCGTATATAGTTGCGTAAATGGTATTTACCACAGCCAAAAGTGTCTCTCCAGAATACTCCTAGTTCCTGATCGGCAGCATTAAATATATTGACTTACTACAAATACTCTTTGATTCGTATTTTATTTATATTATCTACCCCTCCATTACATTCTTTTAAATTAGTCACACATTTTGTTAAATTTTAATTATCATCCTACGTGAAAGAAATAAAACTGTAAAGTAGTTTGGATAGAATAGGTTGGACTGAGAGGCCTCAGACTTACTAAGCTAGGTCACAGTAACCTCGCTGTCTTGTCTAGCTATCCACGTCTAGCCACTGAGACCTGTGATCCACACTGAGACCTGGCCCCCGATCGCCGCTTACCTGCACGCTATGCTGAGATACGACACTAAAAAACGTCTTGAACTTACACTTTAGATTCACCATGGAACCTTTATATGGAAGTTACATACAACAATACAATACTATCAAAATATCGTAATGACAATAACTACGTATATTGCATATATTCAGCTTCAGATTTCCATATGGGTCTGAAGATTGGGTAGTGATGGGCTAGTGATAAGTGTTAGAATAAATGCTTTTACTACACTATTTTCCAAATTTAAAAATTGCATAACAGCGTTTACTTCAATATCACGAAACTCTCCCTCTCGTATCACTGTATCATTATTCTACGTGTGTGCAAAACGTCTATTTGCCAAATAATCTAGAATATATGAAAATCTAAGTAAAAATACCATTTTCAAGATAAATAACACAATTCAAATTAAGACACAGTTTTAAAAGAAGAACCTTTTTGGAAGACATTAACGAAACATGAAAACTCTTTTAAAATTCTTGCACTATCTTATTATTTTAGAAACAATATTTTAGAAGCTAAAGGGTTTTCATGTGGATAAAAAAATATCAAGAGTTACGTCACATGTATTGGCTCTTTTAATAGCTAATGGTATCTGTAATCCACACTTCAACCTGACCTTTCACTTTCCACTTTACTGCACTTTATGTCTGTTTGCCATACTGAATATCACAGTTAGGCATACCTTTTTTGCAATCATTTGGTTTACTTACTAAACAATTAAGAACAAATTCACGACTTTTGATCTTGAAATTCCCGTACAAAATGAAGTTTAGTAACAATTTTCTAAAAATAGCGTTTGCACTTCTTCTAGACTATCATCAAATTTAAAAGCTAGTTGTACGTATAAATGATTTTCTTAATGAACATTTTGGATTACAATTTTTTTATTAATGTAAAGCCTTGCAATATACTTCGGAAATGACCAGCTTATATCATTGTAATCTATTCCTCGAGTGTTGTATGGTGTTTTATAATTGAATATATACAGTGTTATATTTGTATAGGTTATAAACGCTTAAACCAACCAAATATATTCTATATATTTATTAAACAACAAAATTCCTTACTCGTTACTTAATATTTGTTTGAAGTTAGTTAGAAAGCTTTTTCGATACATTACATGGAATGATCTATGAAATAATGTTTTATTTAAAAAAATAAAAGGTTTCAGAGAGTATAATGTCCTTAAAACATGATAAGATAATAGAGAAATCATGCACAATCTCAGAAGACGTTAAAATACTGTTGTATACATTGTTAACAGTTTAGTTGAAAGCATTCCTACGTGTATTCAATAAATGGACTTCGTTCAATCAAAAAGTAAAATTAATATTGGTAATAAAATAAAAATCATAAAAATACCATGTGAATTTATTCATAGTTGAATTATGTTTTATATATTACACTTTGGTGTCTTAGTGGCCCTTGGACATTAACATAACGACTGATCATCCACTTTAAAAAGTGAAAAATATATTACTTTGGTAAATAACGAAAACTACGAACTCGTAAAATAATATGCATATGATAAATTTATTCCTAAAACTATTCAAATCAGATTAGTTCTAGTATTTATTGCTCGACACCTAACTCTATACGCATAGTTTTCGAATATTAGTTAGAACTTGCAACCATTAATTTTGTGAAGCTGTTAAGTGTTGGTTATTTATGAGAGCGGGTTTAGAGCTATCAAACGACCGAGCTATATCGATGGTATAGCTTCGCAGTCAAATGAGTTGTAAATATCCCATTCCAACTGTTTCAAATGTTTTCAATCAATTTATTTTTAATTTCGATTAGCTTAAAATCATCACAAAATCTTTTTAATAGAGTTCAATAGTATTATCTGCTATTATAAAAATAAAATTAAACAAATTAATTTGTTTTATAACACATCCAATACAGTATTAATAAAATAGAAAATAACTAAATATAATTGATGCAAAGTAAATTAACATAATAATAATGGCTACATATTCTTTCAATATTTCTAAATATTTGTTTGTCTAGTATGTATCACAAGGTTACATGAAAATGTATACAGTTATCTCCTATTAAGATGCCTATAACAGTTTGCATAAATCTTACTGATTCAGAAGATTCCTAAATAATAAAACTAAATGTTATTTGAAAACTTACATGTGCAATTGAATAGGTACTTTAATTTCGCATTACAATATAGAAAATACCTCGTTCTCTCTAGATTAAAAAGTAAATCGCTCTATTGATGTTACCCTAACCTAACGATGTTAAACATGAACATATGAACAGTTCAGGCAATTGATAAACTACCTGCAGTAACGTACGTTGAACCCTTGTAAGCCTTTGTGCATCTTTATCACCGGGCGGTAATCGTGTTTCAAATGCTACGCTTACTAAAGGCTAACCAAGCATTCAACATTTGACTTTAATGGGACAGCACATCGTGGACATTCTCTCAATCAGGAGTTTTATGTATTGTCATAAGTTCTGTTTTGTTACTTTGATCTCGGCAAAATCTAACACATATAAGTGTTGAAATTATTCATTGGTTCAGTAGGGACACTTTAGTATGTAGCTTTCTATTGTCATAAATACATTAAATTGCAAAATACTGTTTTAAATAAACCACTGACAATGTAAGGTTGTTTTTTGTTAAGTTTAATTTAATTATAATTTTGGTTTAATATTTTACACAACCAAATATTAGTTATGGAAGGTGTAATACAACACATATTACTGCTCATATAAATATGAATAATATTATTACCATAAAGTAAATACACTTTTTTAAATGATACACAGTTATTTATAATGCATTAACAAATATGGTATAATATACTAATATAGTATATGGTAAAAGAGTGAAAATACAGTTAAGAAAAAAATATAACAATATAACCTAAAGTAATTCGTGAGATTTGTTAAGGAAAAAAAATTACACAACCATAAACACGATCAACCAATTATGCATGTTTACTTAACTATATATTTTTATCATGAATTCTACCGGTCTTCCGATAAAATAAAAATTAATTTTTATTTTAAAAGTGGGAAAAACAAATGTAAAGGTCATTTCACACCAGCGCAAAGTTACGTTATGTGACAGGACGTGACAGACTTTTTAAAAGATCGCTCGCCGTTGTTTTAAATTCACACCGCCGAAAAAACGTAATGCGTAGTTTGCGAACTAAACCAACTAATCGCAGAGGATAGCTCGGGGAGCGATCTTTTAGATCCTACGCGGCGTCGGTGGCCTCACACATGCGTACTCATCGCTATACTCCAGGGCTGTCAAGTTGCTGCTAAAGGATCTCGACTTATACTATTTCTATTGTTGTTTGTTTTTTTTTTGTCATAATAGACATGGATCAGTTTATTGATGAGGTATGTGCCCGAATTTTGTTGTGGGATAGTTATATGGAGAGTTGTAGGAACACAAATTTCAAGTATTTGCCCGGGAAGATATTTATGGTGTACTCGGAAAAGACAGTCAGTTTATATTTCATTATTGTTTTATTAACTACTTTGTATTTTAGAACAAAATTTAATTCTCCCCTAAATATTCTGATGTAAGGTAATGTATTTGATATATATGATATTTTAAATAATAAGTATATAACACTTCTTAAAGTAGGCCTACATAATTTAATTTAAAAGAATACTTGGAGTAATTATAATACGAAGTCAGATTTATTTGGTGGACTAATTTGCTAACAGTATTTTTTATACCCATTGTCTTTGACAATGTTGATTAACTTAGGCCAAAAATAAAATAAAAACCCTTATCAATGGGACTTTAGTAAATTACCTGGTAGTATTGTCATGCAAACTTAACAACATGGAAGACGTCTAATTATATTACATGCTCCTGTGGAATGTATTTCCCAGAAACAACTCTTGTTAACAAGAGAGCTGCTACAAAATATTTTCTTTTGTTGTCCAACAGTTGAATAAGGAAACAAAGTTTATACCTAAACGTACTCATTTGGCTTTCATATTCCAAAGCAGATTATGTTTTATTTTAACAAAGCTACAATTTCAAGTTTTAGGAATTTTGACTTATGACAACTGTCAATGAGTATTTTCGTTTTATTTCGTATAACATAGGTAGTAAAGTTTGGGGGTATAATATTATCCATACCACCGGCCCCGCAAAATATTTAAATTATTAAATATTAGTAAAACTGTTAAATTTTAAATTAGTTACCAAACCAATATCACAGCTTCTCAATTATGATTAACCCTCCCTATAGAGAATAAACTGGAATACATTAGTTTATAAATTGTTTGAATTATTGTTTTAATTGTTCGGATTGTTTGAATAATTGTTTGAATTGTTTGGATTAGTCTTGTATATCCATTTACGTGATTTAAGATTGCATATTTATCAATACAAAAGTATGGCACACTTAAACGGTGCTTTAACCAAGCAAATACACATAAGGCAATCATTATTTTTGGAATTAATTTTTTCGAATATAGTAACAACATGAAACAAGGTAAATAATTGCATATAAAAATAGCATTTATTATTGTTTTATATCAAACATAGTTTGGCGAGCATCTTTCGAATTCTAGAGGATCTATAAATATTGGTGTAAGTAAATATCGCACGAATAAAAATAGAACAATTAAATCAAATTTAAACACAATTATTTTCACGAGTTTAAAAATTACAATTCTAAGTGTTATTTGTAAAATAAGGAAAACGTCGGCTTTGCAGAAAGTCACGTTATAGTTGGCAACCAACTGGAATACAACCTCCGTATTTTATGAAAACTGGGGTTTTTGATTTCATAGCCAAGGGACACCGGTACTGATATTAACTGACTAAACAAAAACACAGATCGTTGAATTCAAACCATATTCAGGCACTACCCAAGCTTGGGCCTTTAGGGAAACTTCACATACTCATTCTGTCTCATGGATACAAATAGCAATATAAAAACGTTATTAGTCCATTACAGCCTTTATTGCTAGAGAAGATGATAGTGGATATTAGTGGTGGTTGTTTGTACATAACGTGATGAAATCCGTAATCAGCTTAATTGATTAGAATTGGTAAAAATGCATAAAATAACAACTTGATAATTTGTATAACCAGCAACAATCAGAAGTTTTTGTAAACAAATACCTTATCAGTGGTTGGTCGTATTGCATCGTGCACTTTGTTTTTTGTTAATAAACGATGTTCTGCTTTATGATTAAAAAAGGTATCTCGTAGTTTAGCAGCCTAATAGACTAGATTACCTTAAACAACATCGAAATGTAAGATCCCTTTAACAACGGAAATTTTTAGTTCTCGTGTATGATTGATAAAACATATATTACAATAATATATTTAACCTAATTAACGCATTTGACAAAGAAATAAATCAACAAAATGCCTGGAATCACGCCTAAAAGTAATGCCGTTGGTCAATTCGTTTAACAATTTTAATAGTTAGTAATTCTAGCTTAGGAAAAAAATCATAATTCAGTAAAATATATGGTTTCACAACAATCAGAAACAGTTTTCAGCTTTTTATAAAACATATGTTAAGAAATGTTAAATTCTCATCACACTAATATAATGTTTTATGTTCAAAACAAAATACAATAATTACTAAAAGAGTGGCATGTAAAATGTCACTATTAAAATTTTGTTTACTTTATTAATTTTTCAGATTGAATATAAAATTGTTATTCTAGCTTATATCAGAGTACCCAACAATTCTTTTCCGTTAAAGAATAAGCATACTTAAATTTTTGGTGTTCAAATGCCAAGTATTTTAAAATGCGCACTGTAATCTACTAAATAAATGTGCTGTTTGGGATCTCTAAAATCTGCCAAGAAGGTGGACTCGGCATTACTTAACAGAATTCCATTCCAACATGTTTTTTATGGACACAAAGAAAGTACATTTTTTTGACACTTATATATAATAAATCAATATCCTAAAATTAAAAGACAAATGACTTATCAGTTGATTAAAATAAAATAAAAATCACTGACAAGATCTAAAGTTTGGTGATACAATTTGGAAAGTTTAAAGCGCAGAATAAGTCTTTGTAGCGAGGGCGGAGAACTTTACCCAATACTTGAACTAAAATGACGTTTAGCTAATAACATTGCGAACAACATTAAATCATTGTATTTTCATTTGTTTCGGACATGACTGAATTGGAGGTGATATTAGTATAGTAACAGATTACTTCCTCTTACTCCTGGTGCCAATGCGAACCAAGTAGGCCTTCCCGACAAGCCGTCTCCAAGCTCTACATTCACTTGCCAACCCTAACATTTCCCTCAGGCCATTCTTTACAAGACTTTACATGGCATTCTTTTTGGTCCTAGAGAGTTTTGATTTTATTTAGTTTTTCATCGCACTCCAGAATGTTTTATTATACAACTCTCTGTTTATTGTAAACAACGTGATTTGTTCTATGGTAGGGCTACATATTCTTTTTAAGACATAGTTTTCAAATACATAATTCATATTTATTAAGATTTTTATAAGTGTTTAAACATTTTTGCTACTTGTATAATATAAGTGGATAATCCATTATCAAATATAATGGCAAATTTATATTTTTTGATTTATTTGGACTTTACCTATCGCTTCTAGTGTTTAAAACTACACTACGTTTCGGGAGGTAAGGAAACTCCTCCCGTTATCAAGTGAACCCTACTTACATCTAAATATCAAACTCTTACACCTAACTAACCTACATTTTTTTTGGATTTTTTTGATTTTTCTTTTACATTCTAATTTACACTAACACAAAGATAACAAAAAATCAAATACAATACACTAACACAAAATTTATATCACACCTAACTAACCTACATTTTTTTAAATATTTTTCTTTACAATTTAATTTGACTCACAGAAAGATAACAAATATATATACAAAAAATCGAATACAATACACTAACACAACATTTATATATACGAACAAATGAAAAACTGACAATACATTACCTGTTCTGCATCGTGGCCTCCAAGCTGACGGGCAAACACGGGAAACGGGCTCACGTCCATCCACAACCAAATCGCACACTAGACTAGTGGCTAGCGGCAGTGGAGGGGGGAGAGCCGTTACCCCCACCTACCGACAGGGGCACGTGACGACACAGCTGTGGCTACCCACCGTCTTTGTCGACGGGAACATGACACGGAAACCAAAAACTGCACGATTCCTCCTAGAATGCTACACGGGCACCAGTACGATATTCTCATAGAGATTACCGCATGCCTCCAAGGTGAGCATTGGGAACTGGTCATTAAACACTAGAAGCGATAGGTAAAGTCCAAATAAATCAAAAAATAAATTCAAATCCATCGCTATTATGAGTTTCAAAAATACAGCAAATTTATAGTCAGGCAACTTAAAGTTTACGTAATGTTTTATTATTTTTATATTCAAATTAATTCATTCACAGACTATTGCATAAGCGGGTGGTTCATCATTTCTTGCTGAATAATATATTATGTTCAAAGATTTAAAAATTATAGTTGACTTTTTAAACCCTTGAAGACAATGAGCTTACTTAGGTACTATTGATCATCTTTTCACAATTTAACATACTGCTTAATTAGCCTTATTAATTAGTTTAATATTAAATAATTGTAAACTTATTAAACTGGAAGCTCTACAATGGGACCCCCCATTTTTGGTAGCGTCCTGTTTAATTAGGCCTAAATACATAACCGATGACCTACTTGCAATATTTTCACTCAAACAACGGGATGGGCTAAACAACATTAATGGCTAAAACGGGAGTAAATATGTGTTGATTTAAAATTTTACCACGATTTATAAAATTTATGAAAGCTATTTTTTCTTGACATGATAAGTCACATGTTTTAACTGCCTTAACTAGTCGTCATATCACAATAGTAAGTTAAACTTCTCCCAAATGTATGTATTACAGAAAGTAGGCTTTGGGAACAAACTTTTCCCAAATGTTTGATTTATTACATAAAGTTAGGGAACATACTTAGGGAACATACTTCTCGCAAATGATGTATTTCTTGCAGAAAGTAGGCTTTGGGAACAAACTTCTCCCAAACGTTGTATTTCTTACAGAAAATAGGCTTTGGGAGTAAACCTCAGGTCGGTTTAGGTCAAAAGGTAAGACATCACTACGAATCACAATTCAACCGAAATATTTCCAAGTTACGGCAGTAGTCCTGTTGAATAATACATTGAAGCCATTAGATAGCTTTTTATGTCCATCTACAACACAGCTTTATGGATTTTGGCGTTTTCTTAACCTAAAAAAGTTGTTTAGTGTTTGTCTTTTAATACTAAAAAAATGTATTTAATTGAACGGTCTCATTAGGAGTGGCAAAAAAAATAAAAAAGATGGCTAATATGGAATCTCTTGAAGGTGTTTATAATCTGAGTTAAATAATATTATTTATTAATAATCTAAAGTTATGATTGGAAAATAATCTAAGTTATGAAATCATGTGCGATAAATGTATAGTTTTTCAAATAACAATTTTAGTATATTGTTAATAGCTTTCATATTTTATATTAATAAAATTTATTTTAATAAATAATTTTTTAACTTAAGCTTGACCCTCATTCCTTATTCCTCATCCTTATTTTCTCATCAAAATTAATAAATTGTCCTATTTAAATATTGAACAAAATCATTGTCAATGATAGCAATAAATTATTTCAGATGATATAAAAAAGCTTTAACATAAAATTCCTGTAAATAATTAAATGGACACATTAGTAATTCTATGGACATAGCAAATGAACACACAATCAAAACTGTATTCATATTTAATAATGTTGTCTCAAACCAATTTTGTGCTATTTAAAAATTAGGTTAATAATTTATGTTAATATTGATTTACTATAGCTTCCGTTGAAAATTGCGATAGCAGATCCAGTACAACATGATGTGCACATTAACAACAACAACAAAATACACGTTATACTAAACATATAGACGATTAATCTAATTAATATAGGCAGACAATAATGGATGTAATACGCACAAATATATTAAGCGCTGATGAGAGTCAAAAACTTAGAAGGAGATGATGTAAGAACAAAATCTTAAAACTCTCTCTCTGGTTAGGTGAGTCACAATGATAAAAATATCATTGAATTTAATACAATGATAATCTTTCTAAATATGATTATCATTGGCTGCACCAACCCTCAGTACAGCCACTATACAGTTATATTTGTTATCTATAGTATTTAAATAGGAAGATGTGTTAATCAGTGTCCAGGAACTGTAAAATAGAATTCTTTAAAAGGCAATTTGTATTTATTTATTTATTCATTAAATAACTTGAGGCTGATGGAAGGTGAAGATATCTAAGAAAAATCTGGTTAAATGCATTACTAATTGAACACTGTAAATCGGTGTTAATTGTAATAGCTTTACAACTAGCCTTTAACTTAGCAAAAGGAGCCCAAAACAAATGGTTGCCCAGTGCAACACTCAAATAGTCAGAAATCCCCTTATGTTCACCGCAATTTAAATAGCGTTAGGCATTTAAATTGGGATTTTAAAGTAAACATAAAGAGTTTAAATTGTGTATCAATAAAACTGTTCGATTATTCAAATACATAAGGAAATATCATGCTATAGGAAAATCACTTGCTGTAATAGCATCCACCAATATATGTAATCCACCTTCAACCCGGCCTCCCACTCTCCACTTACCTGAACAATATGTTCAGATAAGTGTTTGATTCAAGAGTGCTCCAAAGATATCAAGGTGCGTGTTACTCTATGTTACAGTCTCGACAAGCATTCTCTGATAGCGACTGACAGTAATCCATACTTCAACTTGGCCTCTCAATATAGACTTACCTGAACAATATACCAAGTGGTTGATTCAAGAGTGCTACAAACATATCAAGATGTGTGTGTGACTATATGTTTCAGGAATATTGCAAGTGTAGACAAGCATTCTCTGACAGTGACTGGCAGTAATGCTTACCTTTGACAGTTAGCTGCATTGTGCATTGTCGTTATGGTACCTCGCTCTCTTTAGATCACCACACAGGTTAATAGCCTACGGTGACGGGCAGTTGAGGTAAAAAACAGTTCCATTCTTAAACTTGGCCTCTCCATCTACTCTTACCTGAACAATAAGTTGAGATTTCAAGTGTTTGATTTAAGAGTGCTCCAAAAAAGTCAAGTTTTGTGTTACTCTATTTTACAAGAACATTGCAAGTCTCAACAAGCATTCTCTGACAGCGACTGGTCAGAAACTTCAACCTGGACCCTCACTCTCTATTTACCTTAACATATGTGGAGATATCACGTGTTTAAGAGTTTTCCAAATTTATCAAGGTGCATTTTATGCTATGTTAAAGGAACATCGGTAGCCTCGACAAGCATTCTATTACAGTTACTGACAGTAATATACACTTTATCGTAAACCCTCACTTTCCACTTATCTGAACAATATGCTGAGGTATTAAGTGTGACATTCAAGAGTGCTCTAAACATATCAAGGTGCAAGTAGCTTTACGTTACTGGAACATCCCAAATACCAACAATTATTATTGTCTGACAGTGATTGACAATAATCTACACTTCAACCTGGCCTTTCACTCTCTGTTTACCTGAAAATGATGTTTATATAATATCCTTAATTATGGAGTGCTCGAACATATAAAGGAACTTTGTTTGAATTTCATTGCCGGTTATAGTGAGTTTGTGTTATTTAAAGAATTATTGAGGACGTGTTTACTGCTGAAGTGGTGAAAATAGCTGCAATTACTTAAATAATATATAAGGGTGCGTGTTATGCTATTTTACGGTAACATCCCTATTCTTAACGAGTATTCTCCGACATTGCCTGATAGTAATCTACGCTTTAACGTAAATCTACGCTCTCCACTTACCTGAACAATATGTGGAGATATCAATTGTTACATTCAAGAGTGCTCCAAACATACTCGGGTGTTTGTTACACTATGTTTAAGATACACCGCATGTCTTGAGTGACATTCTCTGACAGGAGCCGGGAACCAGTAATTCACACGTTAACCTAAACCCTCTATATACCTCCACGATGTGTTATGATATCCATTTTAAGTTTCAATTAATATCCAACGTATCCAGAAGCGTGTCGCTCTAACAATTTTAACCATCACATATCTAAACTGAACCATAAAATTCACACTTTAACCTGGCATATGATCTTTCCTTTCCTGCAAGTTAGTTCACATATCAAGTGCTAGATTTAGGAGTACTGTAGGTATACCAATCAATAAACGAGTTCGCACGCAGCACGCTGACGTGAGGGAAGTGAATTTTCACATAAAAACTTTTAAAACTCAAAATCAGTGTAAAAACATACATTTGTCCAATTTTTATTGAAATCTGAAAACATTGATTTTTTGGCTGTTCTGATACTCCTGGTTTAATTTACTTGCAAAGCTGGGAATACAATTTTGCCCAATATAAGGTTAGGAGAAGGTCCAGGCAGGCTTTAAAGTAGGTGTTAGGTTACTGGGGATGATAAAAGTACTCTAACAAAGGAATAACAGACTTTTCTCGTGTAAAACCCCCATAAGACAACGTACACTGTTTAGTCAATACACTTTTTCTTTAATAGCTCGGTAAATATTTATGCTAGAATGACGAGAGAGGGCTTAAAACTTTCGCCTCTCAAATTCCCATCTTTTTACATCCATTTATTTTACATCTGGGGGCTTTTATGACCATTTTGGGGCCCAAAAACCCGAAATTTGAAAGATTAATCCCCCAAAAAATGGGTTTAGAGTTCTCCGATTGTTTTGCCCAACGAACTTGTCCAACTGATTACAGAAAGGAACGTCCCTACCAAATTTGAAGTAAATCGGACAAAAATTGCGACCGCTAGAGTGCAAACACACATATATATATATAAAAAAACAGTTTAAGAAGCGCAAAAACACGCTTAGTTCCACCAATTTTAAAGACGATCCCAAGTTTGTAACATCCTATTTCCCTGGCCTTCACAGAATAAATTCAATAATGAAAACAGGATTTGAACTTTTAAAAAACTCTTCCTTAACCGAAACCATTTTTCTAGACCACCTAGAATGGTTTTTAAAAGACCTCCAAATTTAAAGAACATGCTTGTAAGGCCCAAGCTTGAAAATAGAAATCTCAATTTGGCCCATGGATGTGAACCATGTAATAAACCGCGTTGTGGTATATGCAAAATTATGTGTAAGGCAGACCGCTTTCGAAGCACAGTAACGGACAAAGTTTACCCGATAGCTAGACACATGGATTGTTCATCCAACCATGCGATTTACCAGCTAACGTGTAAACTTTGTCCTAAGGAGTACATTGGACAAACATCCAACTCCTTACGTGTTCGGAAGACAGGACATCGGTTTTCTGTCAACCATAAAGACAAACACAAGCCGGTGGCCTTACACGCTGTTCAACATAATGCTGAGTTTGAAGATTGTTTCCATCTTAAAGCTATACACAAAATCCAAAGTGTTGAAAACAAAGAATTAAATGACATGAATTTGAGAACAGTCGAATTGGCTCGCCAGTTAGTTTTAAGAACGAAACAACCACATGGACTCAACATTCGTTAATTTGATAATTTTTGTTTCCTTATTCTTTCTACAGTATCAAAATAGTTTTATTCCACATCATCTGATCTTAACCAAATGTGTAAATAACATATGATCTGTTGTTTTTGTTTGTCATTCATTTTTTGTGCTTGATAAAGAGAATACCTCGAAATATTGCAACAAAATGGTGTTAATTTCTTAAATGTATATATATATATATATATATATATATATAACATTTTGAACGACCCCCCAAAACGTGTTCAGGGGGTCACGTTAGGAACTTCTATGGTGGTCCCGGGCTTAAGTTTGACCGTGCGGGTCATGCTAATAGTTCACTTTTCATAGGAAATTCACTAAAAAGGCCAATGTTTGTTACATACTTATTGCATGTCTCATCTAACATTGTCGTGATAGCAGCTAGAAGATGTAATTTACTTCTTAACCTGCCCTTTCACTCTCTACTTCCCAGCGAGATGTTGTGATATACAAATGTGATGTTCACAACTGCTCCAGATACACCAATGTAAGGGTACCCTCTCATTCACTCCTCTCGTTCTTAAGTTACTTGCTCGAATAAGGAGATATATAGTGTTTAGATTCAAGTGTGATCCTAGTACACCGAGACGTGTGTTCTTCTTTGTTACATCTTATGCCTCCTGTAACATTATCTGACGGCGGCTGAAATATGTAATTAATACTTAACCTGGCATCTGCGATATGTTGAGATACCAGGTATTAAATTTAAGAGTTCCACCAATATACCAAAATAAGTGCTCTCCTTTGAAACAGAAACATCGCATGTCTCTCCTAACACTCTCTGACAGCAGCTGAGACCTGTAATCCACACTTCAAGCTGGTATCTTGCTCTCCATTTACCTGCACGCTATGTCTGTTTGCCTACTGTGGACTGCGGTAATGTTTTACATTTATGTGTAAGAATTAGTTTTGTAGTAGTCTACGTTTTCATTTGATAAAACTAAAATAAATAAATTTAGTGCATCGTAATACATTTACTAATACACAGATTACATAACACACACAATACATTCACACGTTTACTAATAAATTTTCTAAATAACACTGGTAAACCTTTAATTATTAGAGTTGTTATTTGACTTAGAACACAGATTTTAATTTTGTGTTGTCTTAATTATTGTATCTAATTATATGTAACATTGCAAGTTATTGTAAGAGTTTTGTGTTAATTTATTTTTCTTAAAAACAAATAAATGTACTGTACGCTTAAAAATTACAAAATGCATGTGGTTAGTGGCCTTTAATGAAATATTTATGTAGTTATGTGGCAGAATAAATTGCCAGTTTTTCAGCTTTTGCCTTTTCTAATAATATAACATTATATATAAATAGAGTTAAACCCAATCCATCCGAGGAAATTTTTATAAAATCATCTGATGAATCAAAAGTTTTAACCAGGAATCTACTTTTATTGAAATGTCTTGGTGAGGTAATGAGAGAGAATATCTTATAATTTTGAAAAGCTACCTGATAAGATAAATAATAAAATATAAAGGTAAAGTAAATACAAATAATTTTTGATAAAAACATACAAAGTTACACACTTAAAAATGATTTAAGGTTTTATCAATAGCTCATTTTTTCAATGTTACACGTCATATCTAATGTAACCGAGAACAACCTGTTAAGGTATTACTTGTTGTAGATCGGCATGTTTATTAAACTAAATAAAAACAAAATGATTCAACATTATTTAACGATTTGTTTTGATTAAATCGTTCTTTACATACTTTAAGAAGCAGTTTATTTAATGATCTCTTGGACTCAGCTTATATATCCAGCTTGTTCACATTCCAGTGGTAAGAAAGTAGTGTTAATTAATTGTGTTGTAAATTTGCCACGTCTTCAGGCAAACTATTCAATAACATATGATAGTTTCTTTCCTATTGCGTTATCCTTTATTTGCTGTTAAAGCGAAAAATTCAGCAAAGTAATTCGAGTTGCACTCGTATTATTTAGTTCTTGGTTTTTAACAATGTGACCCTTTGTAAACAATAAGGCTTTTTTGTTTAAAGACTTACCCCCACAAATTATACACCAATGAATGCGTATAGGTGTGCAGATGTGCAAACCGGCTTCAGATTTTCTATTTAGGATATAGAACTTGAAAATGTGGCAAACTACTGAAGGTGTGTAACATTTCCAATTAAAAAGCCCATGTTTCATTAGTTTTTCCACCAAAATAATTCCACCTGTTAAAACATTATGAAATGGATACAGCAAGAATACATCTATCTATGTAAATATAATAAGTTATGTTTATTTACACCGCCCTGAATGCTTGTTTTTTATATAATAAATAGTTTTTTCTTTAACACATGAATACGAAAAACCAATCATTCCCCAGGTCAAACCTCTACACCCACAACCACGAAATTTGGCAGGTATACTCTTTATATAACGTAGGTAACCACTAGGAAAGGATTTTAAGAAATCCCCTAAGGTCAAATCCCCACAGGGAGTCAAATTCCCAGTCTGTGTTATTCTTAAGGACAATCTAGAAATAGGAAAAACTGATCATTCCCCTGGCCAAACCTCTACACCTACAACCACGACATTTGCCACGTATTCTCTTTCCATAACGTCGGTAGCCACTGAGAAAGGATTTTAAGAAATTCCCATAGGGTCCCACCCCACGGAGAGACAAAGTTTCAATACTGTGTTATTCTTATGGACATTTTACAAATACGAAAAACTGATCATCCCCAGGCCAAACCTCCACTCATAAAACCACGAAATCTGGCACATATACTATTTCCATAACGTATATAATCACTAATAAAGGATTTTAAACAATTCCCATAGGGCTATTCCCCTCGGGGCTTCAGAGTTCCAATAATGTGTTATTATTATCGACATTCACTTTAGTTTGAGCTGATGAGAATTCATACAGGTGAACATGATTCGTAGTAGTTCCACGGGTTGTAATGCAGCACTCACGACTGTTGTATTCCTGGGTGAAACCGGGTTCGATGGCAGCTAGACCAAAAATATTACAAAAATATGGAAGTGTGTAACTTTTCCTATTTCTATTTTTTTTAAACCCAGATACCTCATTTGTTTTTCCGCCCAACACAATTTCCAAAAACAGGCACCTTGAATATAAACAATAATAGCTTGTTGAATACCTTGGGCTTGTTGAATACATTATGGACAATTAATCAGCAAGACTACATCTATATATATAGCAATATAATACGTATTCTTTATTTATACCGCATTGAAAGTTTGTTTTTTGCTATACTAACGTGGAGAACAATTTTGTTTGAATTGCAGCTGTTAATACATTTTGGGCAGGTAATCAGCAAAAGTACATCTATCTATATAAATTAAATACGTTTTCTTTATATGTCAAAAAGTGCAACAGAAACTGACGATCAATTTGTTGACAGCGATATTGAAATCCATACAACAAATGTAGTATTTCAAGATATTTTGTAAATAATGCATTTAGATTTAATTATTATAAACTTGTTTTTTTCTTATTTTGTTTTTTTACTTATCTTCTGATTTTTTTAAAAACTGAATACTGAATAATGAATTTTCCTTGATAAATCAAAATTTAAAATTTAATATTCGTGCAAAATCGCACGGGTTCACCTAGTAATGAGTTTATTACCCGATTCTAAAAAGTATTTAAAGACGTATATGCAACACAAATATTCTGTATGTTTTCGTTGTTTATCATCCATGTTTCTTATAAATTATTTGTAATTAAAATTTGATGAGTTAATTGTATATATGTTTGACCAGTAGGACCAAAAGTGAAGCTTTTCAATAAGTGCTGAAAATTAAGGACGAGGTTGAAAATCTACTTTTGCGCCTAGAGACGAACTATATTTTTGAAGATTGCAAAAAATTATTAAGATGCAATTTCACAAAAACTAAAATTGTAATACCCTTTTACCTGCAAAAACTTACTTCTATCTTGACACTGCTGCCGTAAACAAACATCTGTTACATAAGATCCCGTTATTACTGATTATTAACTATCGTTGAATAATACGTCAATTAGTATTTTAATTGCAAAGTAAGCCGTTACTTTGCAATTAAAATATGACTTCGGACAAAAAGTGCAATAATGTTATGTGTTATATGACGAAAAACGATCATAAAAACAATACTTGTTATCCAATAAGTAAGGAGGACAACTTTAGCATCTCAATGCAAGTGATGAAATCAGCTGTTTTTTAATCTGTATAAAAAAACATTGTTAAAGAAGCATAGTAGCATGAGTATTGTCAAATATTATAACTTCTATTTATTTTATACTCGTTTTGTAGAGGTTACACTTGCTTTTAATTTTATTTCACGGATCTATGTAATGATTTAAAAATCATAAAAGTGACTTTTTTAAATTAGGCTTGTATGTATTAAGCTACCAAATAAAGCAATAGACGGTTTGATGTTGATATTTAGTTGTTGCTTGTCTAACTGATTATCTTTATTTTATTGTTTATTAAGTGGTGGATTATTTCAATTACTAGACAGCTTAGCCTTAGTAAGCGCGCCAAAATTTCATACATTAATAAATATGATATGTATGAAATAATAAATGATTATAAGTATGTGTTGTTTTATTTATTCTTCGCAGTATAATGTGGTTGAATCATATCCTTATTATTAGAAAAATAAATTTTAACCTTATTTATAAAAACACATAGTCTATAGATTGATACGGAATCTTCATTCCTATGTTTTGACATGTATTCTGGTTGATTATTAAATTTAAATGGTTAGTAAAATGTACGTTATTATTTATATTTCAAACCATTACACATTTAAATTTATATGGTTCCCTTAACTTATAGCATGTGTTTTTACCTAACGTCCTTTCAAGGTCTGGTATAAAAAGTTACAAATTATGTCCTTTACAACAACCCATGATGATCTAACATTTTTAAGACTATGTAAGAGACTGTTTCGAAGATTTTTACCTTAAGCAAATGTTTAAGTATATCATTGAAAATATATTAATTACTAAAAATAATTTTCAAATATTATATCAAAAGGACTATTTTTCTGTAAATTATATATGTTTAATGTTAGGCTAACTGGATTTAAATGATATTGGCTGGCAGGTCGAGCTCAATTAAAAATGGGAGAAATTTTGTAGCAATACATTTCTTTAATATCTAACCAAATATATATTTATATTTTAAAAATGTACAGCGTGCGAAACCCCTAGGACCCTTTTTAAATACACTCTCTATACTAAACTAACCAATAATATTCGTAGGTAATGAAATTAATTCTAAGGATACATTATATCAGCCAACCTAATACAAAAAAAACAAATTACTTTTAACTCCAAATTAAATGTTTAGCTTTTGAAAAAGCGCAAGAAGTAAACCACGTCAAAATATCACAGCCCTTGTCGACCTTTTGGGATTAATTACACTCATTTTGGCTTTGTCGGTTGCCGCTTTACTGAGCTGCCTTGAAAACGGCTTTGTTGAGACCATTTTATGACAGTAATTGTGGGGAATTTTAACAGAATCACTATTAAAAAGGTAACTGCTTTCAAACCTGAAATGAAGGTTTTAAGTTGTTAATAAAATAGCTAAAACATTACTGCAGTTATTAGTAAAGATTTTATGCATTTCTATATTATTTTCTCTTGGATAATAATTAATTTTACATTTTATTTTTAAACGCAATTATTATTTACTGAAACATAAACAATCGGACAAACAATTTCATTATATATAAGTTGATTATGTAATATTTTGTAACTGGTTATATTAATGAAGGTATATATATTCTCATTGGGTCTAGTTGTTATACTCCTTTGTCTGGCTCTCCAAGTAAGTTACGATAGTAATATTTATAACTTTTATGTATATTTTATGTATTTTATGTATTTTATGTATTTTATGTATTTTATGTATATTTTATGGATTGACTTTAAACATTACTTATTCATGACATAAATTATGTTTGATTTTAACATGTGAGTAAAAGCTTTTATGTGTACCTTTTATAGCTTTATTATTACAATTCGTAAATTTTACAAGATTTTTTTTAATCAGAACTTGTCGTAAAGTAAACACACACACACACACACACACACACACACACACACACACACACACACACACACACACACACACACACACACACACACACACACACACACACACACACACACACACACACACACACACACACACACACACACACACACACACACACACACACACACAATGTGTCGAAAATTCGCATATTTGATAGAATAAACAATCTGGTGAAGAATTGGCTGGCGTAGTGGCAGAGGCGACGCGCGACGGCCTTTGAAACCATTATATCGGTTCTGTCGTGGGTTCAAATAATAGTACAGACACGTTAATGGTATTAGTACGGTCCAACTCGTACTGTAGGGATTGCCCCAAGCTTTGCTCGAGGTGTTCCAAGCACGGGCCTGCAATCAGTGCAGTCCATGTGGATGGGAAGATTATGAAAAAGAAGAAACTACCAACCGCGATTTATATAAACAAATTCAATCTGAAACATAAAAAATGCTAGTTTTTGTTTTATAACTTACCGGCAATTAATATATACAAAAACAAAGATAAGGAAAATATTAACTGAAATCATGATTCTAATATACTTTTTAATTCATATATTTAACCTAACTCTCCTGTGAACGTTTCTTTGAAAATATATTACTTGTACTTGTGTTACTGAAAGTATTATTTGTACGTAAATATAATAATAATCTACTCAAATTAAATTCTGTTAGATTATGATTTTGATACTTATTTCATATTTTCTATTAAATTATTATGTTTAATTAATTAAATAAACATGAAGTATATTTGGCATATTTGTATAAATCTAAAATGCCTTATAATACTTGAAACTGAACTCCGAGCTTTACATGTTTCAGTATCTGTGGATTACGTCTTACGGCTAACAGTTACACGAGTATAATCCGCCAGCGGAAGTTAGGTAGGCTTTGAGACAGACAGCTCATATAATATACATGAACCCTCTCTGAGGAACACATATGTACCTTGTTGATTGCCTATTATTAGCCTATGTCTTTTATTAAATTAAAATTCAATTAATTTTATATTTATGTATAAATGAATACAATATCGGAATTTTGTACAGTGCAACTTCTTAAAAATGTATAAGGCCAAGTAAAAATTTGGACATTTACAATTATTAATTTTATTTATTAAACCACATAAATATTACGTTGCTTTTTTGTAGGTTGGTAAATTATCATAGAAATACAAACATGCAATTATTAATATAATTGAAACCTCTTTTAAAAATATATGTTTTAAGGTTTTTTAAAAAAATTGTGTCTATGGATAATTTATTACACGTTTATTTGTTACATACTCAATGACATATTCAACACAAAAATATCGAATATTGTGTTTGCATATTTTTGTGTTTCAAAATTATAACATATCTTAATAAGTATATATATTTTCTTTCCAAACATACCTGGTTTTACCAGGTATGGGCCAAAGTTTTATACAACATATGGGATGTGATAGAGTGAATTGAAAACTTACTTCTTAGGTAGAGTAAGAGGCAGTGATGTACATTTCCTGGGGACTTGACAACCTTACAGATTACATAGACAGGCTACCACCAGGAATGGTGTCAGCATCTTTTATAGAAAATAAGTTCAAGATTATTATTATTTTTTACTTTCATTGATTTTTAAGCGTATGTCCAGTAATGGTTTGACCTCAACTTCATTATCTTTTTTTATTCTGTCTAATCAAATAGGTCCAATAAAAGGTTAAGAACTTAAAATTAAATTACGAAGTATATACAAACGCCACCTGATGGTCCTGTGTAAAAATTTCCATCGTAAAAACACGTTAAAAACACACACACAATCTATAATTATCATAAGTAATCCTATTATAAATAAATTAATAACTGAATTAAATAAATAAGTAGTTTTTGATGGTTAATTTGTAAATTTTCAATAAAAAATCAAAAATAATGACATAATGAAATCAAAACTGGAAGGCCACATCTGGAAAATAACCTGATGTAGCATAAAATATATTTGTTATTATTCCTACGTGTATTAAAACTAAGGATGTATTCGTAGAACACTTGGGGATTCGCACCATTAGTAAACTATTTTAGTTTCCGTGTTTATCTATTGTAGACGGTTATTATTATTATCTTTATGCTAGGTTGATCAATTATACATTTGCTTAAATTTCCGGTGTAATTGTGATAGCCAAGCATAGGTATCTCAACAGTAAATTTGAGATGGTCGTTCGCAGGAAGACCCTTAAAATAATTAGGATAAACATTCTGGTTTGTGATTAATAACAGATAATCAGAGGGAACACCTTATGTTTCAGGCAGCTTTTTTTAGTAACTATGTGAGTATGACATGGTTTAAAGATCAATACCATAAACATAAATTTGACTCTTTTATTTATTAATCTTTTAGTTTAGTGCAAAGTTTAATTTTACTGGTAAACGAAAAATTTTTAACAGTTGAGTTGGTTATTGTTAGGATATACAAAATAATAAAGGCATGCAAATTTAACTTGTCTTTGTAATATATTTTTAGTATTAAATACAACGATTATTTAAAACGAGTACATTTATCTAAGTTAGGTCTATCTATATTATTATAAAACTTTACATACAACTATTACCAAATATAGCTAGATATAAATTAATAAACACACCATGGTGTTTAAGGAGTTGGAGTTAGATTAGATCGAAATAATCGATCGACCATAATTGTTAGTTTAAAGACATATAAAGTTAAAAAATTGGTAGCAGGTTGCTGTAAATTAACTTAACTAGAATTTTTTCTTTCAGATTCCTTGACTATACAAAAAATTGCTGTTCAAACCAAGAACTTAAGTTTATCTATAGACAAATATGAATTTCTTAGCAAAACGTTATGTTGCTGAAAAATTATTTGAAATCTTAGCGTGAGCATTAACTTGCAAACTATAGAAGTATACATTAATGTTAAGAATGAATAAAAGAATACTTCCTGCAACGGTCACCCCGGTCAATCCCCGCTGCCGTTGCGTTGGTGGAAGCGAATTACAGGAAAATTGGACGACACATCTGATAAAAGTTCGCTATCACGTGAGCTGCTTTAAATGTGAGTTTTATGAACTAACTTTTTACTTTTTACACGTACTAAAAACATTTGTTTATTGTAAAGCAAGTAGGGTAGAGGATAAGAATCAAAAAAGTAGTTAAAAACGGAGGCAGGCGTAAACATTTCGATAGTTAAAACTAATATATTGTAACTAAGAATAAACATAGTAATGTACATAAAAAAAACAAAATAATATTAATAATAGAATGGGTATAATTATTATTTCTACTTGAAATTTGTCTCTAGCTAACGGTTTTAGTTTAAAGACTAAGAAAAGGTTTAGCCATCTAATAATGACTTTCTCACACTCTCTCAGCCTTTTAACATTTATCCGTTACATAGTCAATTGGAAAAAAATCAATTGAAAATATATATAGACTAAAATAATTATTTACGAACAAAACTAATACGATATAACTGATATCCAAATTTTATGTATCATATTCAACGCTTTAAACCAAGCTTTTAGGGAGTTTGCTATATTTCGTGTGGCGGTGCAATGTAAGTCAGTTATAGTATAATCTCAAATAGTTTAATCTTCCTGAGCCTCTGTTGAGGTAAAGATAATGATATTGTGGAAAAGTTGGTTTAAAAAAGTAAATATTAATGAATATTATTTGTAATATTTTCTACTCTTTGGTTCCGTTACATTAATAACTTCACAAGTTCCTTTCTACTATTTTTCTCATCAAAGGAATAACGGTTTATAAACTTTCTAATGATTTTGTCATTTTGTAAAAAATATGTGTACGGATTTTGACTGACCTTAAGGGTATACACGTTATTGTATTGACCATTTTGCATTTCCAAAAATAAATACTATATCATGTCAGGTACTGCCTATAAAATAAACAAAATATACATTACATTTTTATAGTTACTTAAATAAAGTAGAAAATACGAATTACAAAACTGTCTTAAAATAAATGATAAAATAGTCTGCAGTAAAAGTTGCAGTGTTCAAACCATAAAATACAGATTTGTAATTATTTATCCAAATATATTTAGCTGTCGTTTGTATAACATTATCAACGTATTTCTATTTCTATTTTTAAATTAGAAAATACTTTTTTAAGGATTTGCCACAGATAAAAGTAGCGAAGTATTCCGGCATGCACTACATAAATGTTCTTATTAAAGTGACAACAAACAAGACACAAACCAGTCATTATTGGCCCAATGTGCATAGTGATTGCATCCTGACTGACGATAATTAGCCCACAAAGTCTCAATTGATAATAGTTCCTCATGTGTCTTATGTACACCATATCAGAATGACACCAAGGAAGATGTAGTATTTATAATAGAATAACTTCACAAATAAGTTGTTTTTCCTGGATTACTTATCTCAAAATAGCAAATTAACAACAATTTATTTAGACATTTACATCTACCTAATGGCAATTTATTTACGATTTGAAAGTGAACATAACATTTTATTGTATTGTAGAGTTATATATTTTTATTTTATTACATTTTCGAATTAACATTTTCACCAAGTAAAATCCTTAATGTTTTAGATTTTAAGTACGCTGAGATTGTATTAAATAGTATTTGGTTATATTATGTATCCTGGTTCTAAAATAAAATTTTGTTTACTTATCCCCGGAGGTTTATGTAATGTTTGTTTGAGCTAAAAACGTCCCATCATTTTAATTGGGAACTGAGTTATCCTGAAGAACTATACCAGGGGGATTTGTATTGTTCATTATAAAATATACTTTACAATCAAACAACAATACTTGTACGGAGTGGCATAGTTAAGGAAATTATTATGTAATATAAGTAAATGAAAGTAAGATATTTCTCTGTGTGGTAATATATTATTGTTCTTGTGTCAGTATGACTTTTATACCATGTTTTATTTCTTTGAAAATATAAAAAAGAACATATAACAATTATACATTTATATTTTATTCACTCGTCGAATAATAATGTTGCATGTTTTGTATTATTATCTAAAATATACATTCATTAAACGTTATGGTTCAGTTGAAGTTAAACCACACATCAAGACCCGTGATAAAAGTATAAACAAACAAATTAATCACTGTACCTAAATATCTATAGTTATATTTTATGGATATTTTTTCCTTTCCAAACCAATGACTGAAAGGTTCAAATAACACGCTGTGTTAGGTTGATTGAAACCCATCAAGGACGACATCGTAGTAGTTTAATTAATTACTCCTTTTGTTCTTATCCAAGTTCTTGGTTAGAAGGAATGCGACGTAAACTCAATACCTTCGGTGGTTTAAATTGAACTTGTGTAATTTAAAAGTAGAATATTATGGAAAGTTATTTTAGTGTTGCTGAAATTCTTATTGGGTTTCTTTAATATGAATAATGATATATTAACAATAAAGAAGGCAAAATTTCCTATTTCCGATGATTTTTTGAAACTTAGTTATTTATAAATTTTACATTAAGTTAGGAATTGGTATTGCTACTCTTAGACTATGTGTAACTAAAATGCTACTGGCATACAAAAAATGAAAATCAGGGAAGACAAATGTACGAGTATGTTGCAAGACAGTCAAGAACGTATTTGCGGTCTGGTATGAGGGATTGGTTATTGGGGAAAGGAGAAATGTGCGTTTAAAAGTATACGGACGGATTATAGGTTAGATACATATCTCACTTAAATTTATCTCAACTACAATTCAATTTTATATACGCTTTTGATAATTTTACGAGGGATATATACCTGTCATTTCTACTTGTAATTTGTCATGTCAATATAAATCTTTTAAACAGAAAATATGATTTATTGTTAAACCATGTTCTTTAAATCTGTTTTTGCCTTATATGAACTTTAAAGAGTAATTACGTTAGTTAATAATTTTATTTCCAGAGTTTTAAAAGTATTTTTAAATTAAATACATTTAAATAGTAATATACTGATATCGATCTGAATGATCGTCTTGTTAAATATACTTGAAATGGAAGTATACAAATATATCAAGACAATGGTACAAACATAAAGTTGGGATGTCATGCTGTAAAATATTCACTCGATTTGAGATTGCTTAATGCAATTTCCAATTCCATTAGGGATGGTGAAGCCAGTTAAGCGTTACAGCAGGTATTTGCAAGGATCTTACGAGCCAATTACCGTCTATTATCATGTAGCACCAAACCAATTAATCTGTCTGGTGGAGCAAGGGGTTAGGGATAATTCGAAACGGAAGGAACTTCATATATTGAATACGTAAGTTACAGAAACTACAAATTATTTTAGTATATTGAATTTTTGATGAAATAAAGTATGATATTATTAAAATGCTGGGTATCTTGTCTGCTTATTATAACTATCACGTTGTAGGCAATCCTTCAAATATTTGATGTCTTTAATCAATATAAAATTGGTATTAAATACAAGAATGGCCTCATAGCTAAGTAGCCCTTGTCTCTTAGAAACTATTTATTTATTTTTGAAACTTTTTTGTTTACTGCTAGATTATTAAGAAATTCCAACAACTCTTTATATTATTATTACCAGTAATCTCTTAAGTAAATTCTAGGAAACATTTCTTAAAGAAATATTTAGAAAACAATTTTTGCTGTGATCCTTTCTAATGTTTATGACTTAATATTGATACCATTAAATATTAATTGTATAATAGGACAGTGGTAAATTAACTAAATACCCCCGTCGCAGCAAACCTGCATAATCAGCGAATTTAAAATGGAGATATGCATGTTTTAATACTACATAAAGCTACTTAACAAGTTTCATAAAAATATGTTCACAAATAATGAAATAAGCGATACATATACAATATTATTATTCTCCATAAGAATTACATTGGGGCTGGGTACGCAGGTTTGCTGCAACAAGGAGCACAAAAATGGGATCCTAATATCAATATAACTCAACTAGGTGAAGTCGTATACCAGTTTTTATTCATTTATGTTCATAATTAAGGGAGACATAGGATTTAATTATTCTCCAAAAGAATAACATGGGGCTGAGTACGCAGGTTTTCTGCTTCAGGAGCCTTTGGCAAAAAATGGTTTTTTTGAGCAAATATCAATAGACCACAACCAGATAAACCCGTATACCAAGTTTCGTCGGTATACGTTTATAAAGAAGAAAGATTTAATTTTTTCCCTCCATAAGAATAACATTAGACAACGTGCTGTGTTTAGCAATTTCAATATCTCGGTCACCAATTGACGTAGAGGAATGATCAAAATACCAAATTGTGTTTTTTTAAGCTAAATCCAATGGTAAAAATTAAAATTTGATTATTTATAAAATTATATGTAATAAGTACAAATAACCCATTTTTGTGGTAAACTCTCCCCCCAAAATACCCCTTCGGATGGAGCAATCTGGCTGGTTTTCGAACATAAAGTAATAAATGTTGCTTTACACGTTTATCCCAAATTTCATCAAAACCGGATCGTTTTTCGAGAGTTCTCGTGCTTCACGGGCACACATATATATGTGTACAGTTTCGAACGAATGGTGTTTTTTGGGGTCTGGGGCCCTCAAAACGAAAAGTTATCATGGTCCCGGGCCTAGGTCTTTCCATGCCGACTACGGCAATAGCTTCTTTCTTATTTTAAAACCAAAATTTTGCATTGTATTTAGATGTATACCTTTTTAACTTCGTTTCTGATGATATGTCATAGTAAAATAATTACAATTTAACTTCTATAATAACGTCTTATACGGTAAAGCTATCTGATTAGTATTCAATGTTTACCACAACATTTATATAATAAAAAACATGTCATTTTAAAAATTATAATTTAAAAATCTACAAAAAACCAAATATAAAGAAGACGTCATTTACGGTACTGCTAGGAATTATCTAACTAAACTGTTTAACACTCTAGTATTTGTTTATAAATTATTTTACGAACATAACATTGTTATTATATTTTTTAATAATAAAACCATAGCAATCACCGATGCAAAACATTGTTTTAACAGTATAAATTTAATAAAAGTTAGCAAGACAACGTACCTAAGTACTTATTAGGTACTGTATCAATTCTTAACTTAATGCTCCTGCGCTCATAAGTTTGTGACTTATAATTACTAAGACAAATTACGAGTAAACCCAAGCCTAAAAATAACGGCTTTAACCTTAAGCAGACGGAAGTAAAATAAATAACCTAACCTAACCAATTTTAAAATAAGTTCGTTTTCCTTTAAGGAAAAGTAAATTAGGATAAATTGAAAACTCTATTGTAAAAAAATTAGTCATTAAATTTTTACTTATCGTATATCCTCCTTTTCAATCTATTGTAGGAATATTTAGTTTATGCAAATATAATTACACAATACAAACATCGAATTATTAAATATGTATTATTTTTCCTCGATTGTTAATCAATGTTATCAATTACTTAGTTTACTGGTCTATTTCCCCCCCAAGTTTGTCTTGCCTAGAGAAAGCCTCAGTGCAAGATTAAGAGCCTCATGCACAAAGGTTATCACATGTTTAATGCCAGTTCTCTGCAAACTGCTTATGGATCTCAAACTCTGTAATGCCTTTAACTAATGCATCATCAGCAGAACACGTTGTTTTCTAACCACAAGTGACCCAGTAGATGCTCTAACAAAACCATGGTTTACAATCAATCCAACCACCGGTCTCTAAGACCAGTGTCTTTTCTTGATTAGTTTCAAAATTTATTTTCCTCAGAATCAATTGCGTAATATTAAGAACAAGATCTTTGTCTTTCTGGTAATATATATTTTTTTAATTTAAAAAAGATGTATACACCCATTTCTTAGTTTTACGAAAATGATAATATGTTAACAAAATTACATTAAAACCATTGTTCGTATCAGGCATGGCCTAGTCGTGGTTATCTTAATCTGGTAGTGCGTGTGGGTTAATACTTTAATTTATAGTTCGAATTTTAATTTATATTACATATTGTATTTAAATGACCTGCAATAAACAAACATTATCCAGTATCCAAAACAGGAATTATTAAAACAAAATCATCTGTACTGATTGACACAACAAGGAAAACTGGACAGTTGTGGGGGTAGAGGATGGTTATAGGGGAAGGTACTGAAAGGTGGAGCACTCAAGGCCGAATAGGTATATAAACAGATTAAAACAAAATTTTACTCCGGTCTGTGAGACCGGTGGTTGGCTTTAATAATTAAACCAAAATTCAAATTCAAATTTCTGATTGATTTTGCCCATAGGGCTTATCAGTACATTTTTTATATGCCATATAACAACAAACATAGTAAATAGTTTTCGATATGGAAGTAGTAAACATTAAATCACTTCTCTGTCCTCTTTTGGTTGGCTGGTTTAACCAATGTTGTTTGCTGTTCAGATTTGCTATGCACATTTGTTTGGTCTAACATTCGCATTAGTTAGCCCTTAACCAAAGTTATCAACTTTAAAAGAGAACACTTAAATTTTAGTCACTTAATTGAATGTATACCAATCGAATTCAATGCCGTTAACCAATTGGATATGGGTTTTCTAAGAGCAATCGTTATGTATAATGTAAATGTCGTTTGTTTGTTGAAAAGTGATTTATTTTTTCTTCAAACACTAGTATAACTAAATACATACTTTATGGATATGATGCAATTGGAGTTGTTTATTTTTATCATTCGTACACAAATGGATAAACTCCGATACATCTTAGCTCATTTAAATAAACTCTTTGTAAACTAACCCGCACAAAAATAAATACATACATTATTTTCTTTTATGTACTGTAATTATTATTTTCAAGCAGCTTTTTTATACTAATGGTTAATGAATTGACTCAGCGTGAAATCATGATAACACACTAATCAAGCCTTACGAGCAGTATATTCACATACTATAAACTAATTTTACCATTGGTCAATCATCTTGCTTAGAGGGTCTGTTGTATATTGATCAAATAGCACACAGTCTAATATGTTTCAATATGACTTGATGGAACGTGTGTTCATATGCAACCATGTCTGTTTAATTTGACTGATTAATAATAACTATTTAGTACGTTGCATTGGTATTTCAGAGGTTCGTGATTATAGTAACGTATAGTAATAGATGCCCATTTATACTACAAACAACAGTGCATGATTATCTATTACATATATTGGAAAAACACTAAATTACATTTCTAAACACTAATTACTTATTAGATCTCAACTTTTTTATAATTTTAATCAGAATGAATACTTATACACACAATAAGCCCTTTCATATATTTTTTTTGTACTACGTAATACCAAAAACTATAAATAAAATAAAATGGTTTAAAACATTTACATAGTTTATTTGTATACTTTTCATCTGAATATAAAAGATTCGTTTAGCGTGTTTTTAATTCAATAATACCGAGACATTTGTTTTATACGCTTTCACATCAATATATTACTGACTTATCTGCAATGAGAGTATTTTTTATATAACTTTGAGGGTATATAAAATATCAAGATGTTTATATTTTAGCAATACTGCTGATTTTCAATACTGATTTTAACAATCAATTTAAAAAGAAAGACAATAGTGTAACTAGTAAATAAGTAAACTACTTAATTTTATTATTCTCATATGATTTTGTTTGTAACAGAAGATAAATGGTGATTAGTGAAATTTAAAAACAAGAAAATAGGTAGTTCGAAACATTTAACTGATACATGTTTAAAGCTTTACAACAACTGCGTAAATGCAGTCCAATTACTGTCAATTTCAGTTCTGACAACCTCTTCAACCAATCGATTTCATGCATCGGTTTTATTTATGCAAATGAATTAAAAATTTAGAACTGTAATTCCTATGTTCTATAAATATAACATGTTTCTAACATTTATTAAAACGTAGCTGAATTTAAAAACTTGCTTTTCCTGGGAAATAAAAAAATTACATGTGCTGCATACTAAGCTAACCTTATTTAAACTATTTCAAAAAATACATATGTGCTTAAGGAATCGTGCGATCAAACTTAAGTAAATGTTCATAAACACCCGTAGAGTTTGGCCCTAGAGTATTGTTTAAACACTAAACCCTAAGGCCTATCCGGAATCTGTATGTTAATATTAATAACAACACGTATATTAACAACTACTTAATGTACAATTTCAGCTCAATTGATTCATAACTTTTTGCGGAAGAACAGGACATACATGACGAAAAATATAACCTTATCTTTTAATAGTACTGGATAGTGTCCCGTCCTTCTTATGACGATCTGGCAGCTATAACAACATAGACAATAAAAAAGTCGTATGTTGTTATTACGGAAACCAATATCGGTAAGAATAACAAAATCAGTTGCAATATTGAGGTACCATGAAAAGAAGTCTTATGGGATCTTTTAAACACAAAATGCTGCCCATGTATTATAATGTACGTTTCGATCAAATGTTCCAAATTCTGAAAAAGTAAACACTTTTCTTATTTTTTTTAATTATTTAAGCACCCGTTTGCTACAAGAAGTTTACTCTACATAATAATTACAAAATATAATTACAGAAAAAAACGTAACGTGGTTTGATTATTGAGAAAGAAGACAATTTTACAGTTTTCATATCGGTCAAACCTCCTATGATAGTTTAGCCAAACGATGTGAAATATAATGAATAGGAAGTAAGATAATCTATATAATATGCTTGCGGATTCCTATTCTAAGGAATCCTGATTCTTGAAGCAGGGAGTAACGTTTCTTTAACAGTATCCAACTCTCAATGTTCTGATTTAGTCCCTCGGAGAAATAACTAGAGGTGGTGAGGATTTAATTTGGATTGTAAATTACACAGAATTATTTGTCTTTGTAGATCTTATTTGGACGGTATCTCGAACCAAACTTTATGTTTGACCATATATACCTTTATTAATGATCAGTTATTTGGGGTGCAAAAATGGATAACTGAAGTGTATTCATTACGCGAATAGTTCATAATAGTTGGAACAATATTTAATCATTAATTAAAATTATATTAATGATCTGACTTTAAAACAGAAAACAATTTTTATGAAGCAGGTGATCTCGTCTAGTCTTAATGTTAGTGCCAAGTATTATACAACAGTGATTACACTTTTACTATCGTAAAACGAATCATTAGTAATTGTACCATAAAAGTTTTGTATATTTAAATATGTAACTGTTACTGTTGAAGAGCTGAAAGCAACTTAACGCACAAATATTTGAAACTTTTCAAAAGTGGAAATTTATGATTCTTGTCAAGCTATTTAGATTTGTGATTTAAAGGCTAAAGGAAACGCATTCTTAGGTAAACAAGGAGAGGCAGGGATCAAGGCACAATAAGTCACGGGGGAGCTGAATAACAGTCGCCGTAAACTCTTTCCTGAGAAAACCTTTCACAAAGTTATGGTCATATATAATAACTTATAGTCGTTAAAATGGTCTAAAGCGTTTAAAATATAAACAGAGTGATAGTTTATCTACAAAAGGAGATATGACAGCATTAATAGTAGGGATATTACATAGCTTACACAGCTTAATTAAAACAATTATTATAAAACTGAATTAATACGTAGTTTTAAATATTTGTAAATATCATCATCGGCTTGTGCAATTTTTTCATATGAAACTGACATTTAAAACAAGCGTTTTGCTTTTGTTTCTGTTAGCGCGGGTGAAAATAAATGTATAAGGGTTAAAAATATACGTAGCCCATTACTTATACCTACAACTACTTATAGACCATAAATCATAATACCACGCTACTAATAAATTTGACTTTGAAATGTACTTTATCCCATTATGTTATTCCATTCACTATAGCTAACAACGGGATCCAATTGATGCTGCACTCTAGTAGAAAAATATGCAACTAAATTTTCTAATCCAATTTATAGATTTAAGAAATGACAAGAAAGGAACTGAACAAGCTCGTAAGTCTACACCAATTTGTTAGATAGAACATATGAAATGAATTAATGAATTAATGTATTAATGAATTGTCATAGCCATAATGACTTGTATATATCGTATATTATATATATATATATATATATATATTTCACGTATATATTGTATTAATTGATTAACGAACTTTGGCTGTCATTAGGAGTGTTACTTCAAATGCATTTAGTTTCCAGCTATATACGAGTAAAGAAAAAAAAGGGATTTGACTGCGGAAACAACAACTGCAACAGTAAAGTAGTGTGACCTTGATACGCTAAAATGTTACACCATAGATTAAGCATACTCCTTAGGAGTATGCTTAATACACATACAAGTGCTCTCCCTAGAAACCGGAAAGTTAAAGCCGAAAATTTCTTACAAATTACCATTGTTAAGTATTATTATGTCAATTATTAAAATCGATTTTCCTATTAACAAATGAACGCTTTAAAAAAGCACCATAGCTTTAAAAAAGTACGATAGCTTTAAAAAAGTAGCTTTAAATATTTAAAAAAACTACCATATAGTTATTCAGAGGAAGAATATAAGAGTAAGTAGTAATCTCTTACTAAAACAAAGTTTACTTGTTAGGGTAAAAGCTATTGAACAATGTTATATTCAGATATAGATTATTGCAGTGATGTTCGGCATAACAGGTACTATTGAAAAATAGCGGGTTGAATTACAAGGGTAAATTTATTAACTATTTGGTAACATTAAACATGTAATTACCCATAGTATAGTGTGTTGATTTTATTTTAAAACAAATGGTAACATTAAGGAACAGGCTATATAAAATATTTAATCCCAATTGAGGTAATATTATTAAAATTAATTTAATGATATCACAATTACACATTATTACGATACATTTAATACAAACATTCATAGTTGATATAATCTTTAAATAAATGTTATTGATTTTTTTTCAAAAGCGCATGCATATAAAAGCAATGAAGTTACTTTATTATATAAAACACACACATGTATCTTAGAGAGATTGAAATTATTTGTAGTCTTTTGCAGTGTCTTAGACGTAATATTTATATTGTTAAATTGTTAGTTGATAAAATAGAAACAAAAAAATCTAAAATAGCTCTGTAACTTGTATATAATAATGTAAAGGAAAATATAGGTACAAAAATCATGTATAACGTAAGCTCTCCTTCTGACTCTATGCAGAAAAAATACAGTAAAAGTCTCAACTATACCACATTTTTCAATCATTT
The DNA here is from genome assembly GCA_963675035.1 of Allygus modestus. NCBI lineage: Eukaryota > Metazoa > Arthropoda > Insecta > Hemiptera > Cicadellidae > Allygus > Allygus modestus. The sequence continues at coordinate 428,639,157 of OY776112.1, read as the reverse complement.
GTGGTTCATATTAGTTACAAAAATCTTGTCATACTTTTAATTATTACTTCAAGGTGTTTACCGTTTTTGACAACAGCGACCCATAATAAAATTTTATTATAATCATTCAGTATATCACATTTGGTAAAAAAACAAAACCACTGTAATTAAACAAAACAATTAATTATCTAGTGTAATTTTCGTATGGATGTACTTTTCTCTTAAAAACAATAAAGACATTTATACTTAATGATTGCATTTGAATTGATATAAATACCCATCATAAATATAATTTATGTTAGAAAATTAACAATCGAACTAACCAATTTTAAATTATTTGATTAACCTTGTTTATTTACGGATAAATTCAACACTGGGATTTACATGTTTCAGTGTCTGCGGATTACGAGTCAAGGATCATATCAACATGAGAATAATCCGCCTGCGGAGGTTAGGCAGGCTGAGAGACAGACAGCTCATATAATATACATGAACCCTGTCTGAGGAACACGTGTGTACCTTGCTGATTGCCTATTAGTCTATGTAAGTTACCAAAGTGGTAATACAACTAGGTAATGTTTGTAGTTGTAAAACAATATTATACTAACCGTACTAAAATATGTAAATTATCGTAGGTATTTTGTTGGTTTTTCGTTTCATTGTTTGTCCTAATTTGAGAAGTATAAAAAGCGACAACAAAATAGTATTTTTAGATACAGCTTTTGAACGAGATAATAAACAATTTAACTTTAAGCACTTTCAGTTTATACATTATTTAGTTAAGTGTCTAAACGGATTTAGTTAAAAAAAACGAAAATAAGTTCAGTTACATTATAATTTGTTTTATGCAATTCTTTCATAAGCTTTAATTTGTATTTTATTCATGCTATTTGCCTCCTGGATTGATTGTACGACTTAAAAAATAAGGTTACATACCTTGTTTAATCCACTAGATTAATCTAGTGGATTGATGACGACACGGTATGTAATCTTATTTTTTTAGTTTAATTTGTAGCTTTTATTTGGATGATATAATTTTGGTTATACGACCTGTTTGAGGATAGTTGAAATACATCATAAATTTCTGAAAAATAAAATACTAAAGTTATTTACAACAATTTTATTTATCACAAGCAAGATATTTTAGCTGCGTCCATTGATATTTTGATCAAAATTACCATGTTACAGTTTTTCTGTTAATACATTTTTTTAGTTTTTAAATATTGCTACATTTTCAGGAAGAGTAGAAAACTGTAGGGTAATTTACAAGGCAAAAAAATTTAGGATTTGGTTTTAAAATTTAACAGCAACAACAAAAAATTGCAACTGCAAACATTTTGATATTAAAAATAAGAATTTTTTACTCCCCATTTATATTGAAAGTGAATGTGTATTAAGATACAAATGGTTTGGAACAAATATTTTGACTACACTATTTTACTTATATTAATTACTAATAACATACTATTTAATTTCTCTTTTCGTAAAAACTTCTGTTTTAGTCATTATAATTTGTTTGCATTTACTTGATTAGTGAATTTTATTTATCTAAGAAAATAAAAGCGTATGTACAAGTTTAAATTTAGTGATTTACACTATAAAGATTCTAAATTGTCTCGTATTTAAAATATAAAATTGTAAGAGCGTAGGAGTTTTATATTATATAATTGTTGTTTTCTCAAGCACATACAAGAGTTTACACAACTTTCATATTGACAATATGAGCCTTGACTGTTCAAACCACTATTACAAATTTACGATTATGTTCATGAAACAAACCTGTGATGAAATAAATTTTATGTTGTTTTGGGAAGGGGTAACAATACAGCTTATATTTTATTCTCACTGCCTACACTGCTCACACTATTCATGGTATGGAGCCATGCATTAGCCGCGTTGTTAGCGTGTGAGATTAATTGTACATTGTTCAATATGAATGCTTTTGCATCGCTTTACCACCAGGAGGTAGTGTGTACGTAATTTATTTTTGCCAATTATTCTTAACCGAATATATTCGGTAAGAAATAATTCATCTGTTATATATTTTTTCATAGTTAATATCTGAGCAGATTATACGAACAAGTACGATGTAGCCTAAGTAAGAAAATTTGGTTTACTAAGTTTTTCTTTCTTTAAGCTTGTGTATCAGTATCTAATAATTTATTTCTATCTTACGACCAATATATTTTGTATCAGTGCATTTAAAGTGTATCTATGTTACATAGAGTCGTATTTTTTTAGGGCGAGACTTTTTTTCGTTTTGACTCGTATGTGTTTTTTTCAATACAGGTATCATTTTTAGTGAACAAATCATATTTAGCTATTTGATTTGATTTGGAAAACAATAAAATGATTAGACATTAGCAAACACAAATTATATGTGACATGAATAAGTGTTACTCATGTAGTTTAAAATATAATGTATTTTGAAAATATATTTATTTATTATACGTTTCGAAAAATCGAATACACTTTTCAAAAGGGTCTTCTTATTATGACAAAAATAATACAAAATATTAATAAATTAATATTGAAAAAGTTGTATAAACGCGATAAACTACTATACAATTTCATAATTTTGAATGGTATGGAATTTCAAAGACACATTTTGCGCTTTATAAAACAGTGAAAAAAGTTAAGTACTGCAGTTAGTAGTAGGGAAAGGGGACTTTTGGGCCAAGTGATTTATGGCTTCCGGTCACGTGACCGGAAGCGCTGAGTCATGAAAGACGTCATCTGAGGCTGAGCCAGTGACGTAGGCGGTTTTGTGACGAAATGAGTAAAAGTTCAAAGTTCAAGGTCACGGTGAAGTTTTTTTAAAAAAATCTACCTCGCACTCGTAAAACGATTGTGATTCGATAGTTAATCGATAATAAATATCGAATGAAAATTATCGAATGAAACAATCGAATGATACGAGTGCGAGGTAGAACAATTACAAATATTACTTTATTTTATTTACAATAAGTTATGTTTACAATAATTCATGTTTACAATAGTTCCCCGTTGTTGGTTGTCATCGATGTTGTTGATCCGGACGAGTTGCGGCCATCACTTTGCTTTCTGATGAAAGACGGTAGATACTTCGATCCCTGCGCAGAGTCCATGTTGTGTTTTTGACACCTATCTGTTCTGTTAGGTGTTTGCATTTCATTGCTGTCAGGAGGAAAGAATACGTGACGGCAATGAAATAGAAACATCTATCAGACCTTGAGTGAAATGATATTGTTATTTTGTGAAGAGCGTCTCGGAGAGCTCGATGTTCACCGGTCGAGAGCCGGAGGTGTACTGACTATTCGCTAGCTAGCGTTTTTGGTATCAAACAAAATGGTGGGGGTAAAAGTGTAGTAGAACGAAGCAGATGGTGGACAGCAGATGGGCGGCGGCAGGTGGCAGGTGGCAGGTGGCAAGTGTGCGGCAGATGGTAGTCCCCCCACTACACCAGTCCCCCACTACACCAGTCTCCCCACCAAGTTTTACATCGCACAATAACTAGTTTACATGTGTTAGTTAGGGTTTAGCTCTTAGACTGTCAAGACCTTACCTCCGTAACTAAAAACCTCAATAATGTTTGCGCTTCAACGCTGTATAAGTATAACAGCTACTATGATCTAAACCGGTGCATGTATTCATATGGTTCTTTTTGCGTAGCAAACAACTGGTTAAAAGTGTTTCAACCTCAATTATTCTTCGACGAAACCGCTCATTGTCCACTAAAAGTGTAGACCTTCTGTCTTCATCGTCAGGGAAGTAGAAAGTAGTGTCAAGGGGACTACTGAAGGTCACTTTCCTCATGTTCCTGTAAAACTGCGACATTTTTCAGACCGTCTAGGTAGATGTTCATACGACAACAGCTGGAAGAATAATGATGTAGCGTTATCGTGTATAATAGGCATCTACCCCCACCACAACGTTACCTTGTCCTTCAAACCATCGTTTTTACGCCACGGATGCTATACTGTTGGTTAGATTTAAATTTAAATTGCACCTACTTGTTCGCCTTGTCAAGCTGCGTAATTGAAGTACCCACATGTTAGACCTTGAACCAAAAACAAAGAAGTTATTTAGGTTTGTCCTTGAAAATAGTTGTTTTTTCGCTGTTGCTGCTATACCCTTTGTTGGATATGAATTCTGTTTGCACCAACTTGTTCGTCTGATCAATCCGCGTAATTTGAGTACCCACTTAATATATTTTAAACCGTAAATAAAGAAGTTATTTAGGCTTGCCCTTGAAAATAGTTGTTTTTCGCTGTTGCTGCTATACCCTTTGTCGGATCTGAATTCTGTTTGCGCCAACTTGTTCGTCTGATCAATCCGCGTAATTTGAGTACCCACATGACATACTTTGCACAAACTGTGTACCCCCCCCCCCCTTTTTTGGGTCATGTTCAAGGTCAAGGTCAAGGTCAAGGACCTTGGGACTTAGAAATTTTCACAAAGTGGGCTGCACACAAACATAAGACTAATAGTCTCCTGCCTATGTACAGGCCAAGTCCCTAACTTGAAATGCTTAGGGTGGTCCTGAAAAGGACCGTTTGTGGAGGGAGGGTGGGATGGTAAGGGATTTTACTTTACAGTCCACTTCACTCTACTCTCTTCTTTTACCAAGGACAAGGTCTGTTTGTATGACACTTCTGGTGGTGCCGGAATTGATCGTGGCAATTCCACCTCAAAGAGAACTTCACCGGCAGTTAAGTAGTAGGTGCTTCCGTTCTTCAGCACCGCTCTGTACGGGAAGTTTCTTCTCAAATGTTTGAATTTTGTTTTGGTAACTGCAATGGGAGATACCAATTCGTCTTCCGTCAAGGTCTTCATCTTCTGCAACACGTCCAGATGATCCCGTGTGGCAGAGTGTCGTTCCGTTGTTGATGAAGAAGTCGAACCAGAAGAACCTTGTTTGTAGTAAAGAGGGTGGTTTTTAAAATCCCTCTTTAGCCTCATTCTGAGGGAAGAAGGTTGTTTAAATCCGCTTGTCTTCGGAGCTGTCTTCTTCAAGGATTCCTTAATCCTTTTCAGTTTCTCGTTGGTTATCGGCGAAGTCATTTTGTAAGAAGAGAGAGAGCGAGAGCTGTGAAGTGTACCAGTCAATGGTTGAAGCTGGAATGAGGTGGCGGAAGGAGTAAATCGAGTCGCAAGGTAAAACCTTGCCCTATCCATATATGGTTAGAAAGCTGAGACAGGTTCTAGAACCGGTCCCCCCCTTCCTCAAGGTCTCCCCCCTCAAGGTCTCCCCCCCCCCTTTGGGTCATGTTCAAGGTCCCCCCCCCCTTTTTGGGTCATGTTCAAGGTCACCCCCCCCCCCGCCTGTGACGTAACATCCCCCCCGTGACGTAACATCCCCCCTTCCGCTTCGGTGACGTCACTTTGCCTTTATAAGCGGGAGCAGTCCGCGGTCTCTTCGCAGTAGCTTGCCGCCCTTTACTGACCAACGTCCGACTGGGTTGCATTCTGCTGCAGCGTAGGTCTGTTAAGTGTGCGTTGGGCCCGACGCGCAATTAACAGATCCGCGCCCTTGCATGTGTTTGTTAGTTTGTTATGCATGGTAGATTGTTAGATTAACGCTTGTAGTTTGCTAGTAAATGTAGTTAGTGTTTGTAATTAATGTTTGTGTTGGTGTTGGTGTTTGAAGTGTTTTATTTACTAATATGTACCTTCCCTACAGCTCCCTTTTCTTATGGATATTGATCCAAACTGGGTAAAGTGTCCCTATTTTTATCCGTGGGGTTTAACTTGTAAATATAAAATCGGTCCTAGTAATCCTACCTTGGTCGAAACTTGGGTTCGCAGTAGATTGGCGCCCGTTACTGACCCACGTCCGACTGGGTTCCAGTGTGCTGTTGACCTTTGTACAACCGACCTTGGTTTGATCCTTGAAAAATAACTTGTAAATATAAAATCGGTCCTTGTAATTCTACCTTGGTCAAAACTTGGGTTCGCAGTAGATTGGCGCCCGTTACTGACCCACGTCCGACTGGGTTCCAGTTTGCTGTTGACCTTTGTACAACCGACCTTGGTTGATCTTTGAAAAATAAACTTTAACTTTAACTGTTCAATTTGTTTAAATATTTGCGGGTAAAGTCTTTATTTTTGTTTCAAAGTAACATGTTTCTCCTCCTTTCCTAACCCCTGACAAATAGGTTCGGCCCTGAAAACCGGACTTGTCAATACGGCCATGTAAACCGGTTGACATTACCTTTCTTAGCCTGAGAAACTGTTGTGATTTTTTATTTTTTGGGTTTTTCTTTATTTTTCGTTATTAAAATCATTGCTTGTAATTCCCTGTCCCCTAATACAGAGCGGGGAATAGAGCACCAATTTGTGCTCTATTCCCCGCTTTGGCAACAAGTTCAGATGACCTTGACCCACTGACAGGACTTATAAACTTTTGTCTGGTCACATATAGAAAGATTAATATTTTAAACCATAGCCTATCTCCATCCCCCCCCCCCTTCCACTTATATTGGGTATAAAAGAGGCTTCCCATCACTGGTAAGATCATTCTGCTGCTTGTGCTTGCTCACACTCAGAACTATGGAGTCACACCCGATATCACTGCCGACTTCTGCATCACCCTCGACTTCTGCATCACCCTCGACTTCTGCATCACCCTCGACTTCGGCTGCTGGTTCAATTCTTCGTCAGGCTCTTTTAATGGCCCTGATCATCCCTGAAAAGACAACTTCACCACCCATCATGGATCGTTCAACATCTCGCTCACGTTCAACTTCTCCTTCACCATCATCCTCAAGATCAAGGTCTTCGTCGAGCTCCTCCTCGTCATCCACCTCGAGATCAAGGCCTTCGTCGAGCTCCTCCTCCTCATCATCTACCTCGAGATCAAGGTCTTCTTCGAGCTCCTCCTTATCACCCACCTCAAGATCAAGCTCCACCTCAAGCTCTAAAATATTTACAAGACCCCCAATTGAAATTCCACCTTCCACTAGTTCAACCAGACCTTCAGTAATTTGCACAAATATTCAATCTCCTTCAGAGAAATTCAATCAATTAAAGTCATTGCATAGGAGGTGCATACGTCCTGCACAACTATGTAATTATGTGTTCAAAAAAGGTGCAAAGAAAGGCGAACGCTGTGCAAAACAGTGTACTTTAAATGAAGAACTGTGCAATCTTCATTTAAAAAATACCGCTTCTCCTTCTTCACCACATCCGACAGTGAAACCAGCTAAGACTCGGATTAATAGGCTAGCTAAAAACAAACAATACGTCTTTGTAAAAATAATGGGATTCCTGAAGGTCATGTTAAAATGTGGAGACCGTCTTTACATTTTAAGATTACCTAAAGGCATGCGTCATCCCAAAAACCCTACGAAAAAGCACTATCTAATCCGAGGCGATTCAGGAACCACTGTGTGGAGAAAATTGTAAAAAAAAAAAAAAAAACATTCTTTCCAAATTAAATAAAGTTTTTTCCAAATTAAAAAAAAAAGTGTGGACAACCTATTTACAATTTGTAGCATATGCTGCAGAGTGTAAATAGGTTGTCCACACCTTTTTTTACAATGTTACAACGACCTTGACCTAGATAACGGACTTAGATATTTTACACTAAGTCAAAGATAAAACTTAAAAGGAAAAAAAGGAGAAATATTATACTGGAGGGGGAAATGTTTTATATACTGCAACAGCGTGGTAAAAATCATCATATCGCTATGGAAGCTGTAGGTGTAAACACTTGGCTTGTTCCTTCTGAGCTTGCTTTGTCAGAAGCATTTCTCACTATCCTTGCTTTTGAGTATCGAGGGATTAACTTAAAAGTAGAGATGGAGCTTAGGCCGTTACACAGAAATGATGTGTATTGTGTTTTGATGATATGGCAATCACCTTCCAACATGGAAATTTTCCATTTTATCAAATCATTGTACAATGAATGTTGTGTAAAACGGATAACTATAACCCTTGTTTGATCTTAGAGCTATCTTGCGTTTCTTAAAAAGTAAAATAGCAAAGGTAAATCCTTTGCTATTTTACAAAACAGTTTACTTGACCTTGACCCAGTTAACGAACTTGGAATATATCAATGTGCACTTTATATCGTCGCGACAATAGTGTAACCCCCCCCCACCTCCCTTTACCTCCCACCACGGATCGTCGGCTATAAAAGCGGGGGCTGACCGCAGAGGTCTCACAGTCTCAGGCTGACAGCCTAGCTAGCTGTTCGCCTTAGCTGTCTGTAATAGCATCTTTAGTATATAGGTGGTACCCCTGTATACTAAAGATTCTACCTTAGCATATTAGTATGTTATGCATGTTAGTTTGTTAGATTATAGCTTGTAGTTTGCTGCTAGAAAATGTAGTTAGTGTTGGTGTTTGTAATTATTTGTGGTGTTGGTCTTTGAAGTGTTTTATTTACTAATGAAATATGTACTTTTCTTTCACGCTTTAAAACTGATCTTGGTCAAAACTTTGGTTCGCAGTTGCCTGGCGCCCGTTACTGACCAACGTCCGACTGGGTTTCAGGATGTTGTTGACCTTTGTAAAACCGACCTTGGTTGGTATGTCCTTTTCTTACACGCTATAACTAACCTTGGTCAAAACTTTGGTTCACAGTTGCCTGACGCCCGTTACTGACCAACGTCCGACTGGGTTTCAGGATGCTGTTGACCTTTGTAAAACCGACCTTGGTTGGTCTTTGTAAAATTAACTTTAACTGATCAGTATGTTTCTCATCCTTTTCCTAACCCCTTACAAAAAGGTATGGCACGAAAACCGACCTTTGTCAATACGGCCATGCAAACCGGTTGACATTACCCATCTTACCCTCGAGAAACTTTTGCAAATACTCCCTGCAAACTATCTGTAACTTCCTTTTGTTTGGATAAATTAATAAAAGGTTCTGTTATCAGGTTTATTGCCTATAACTGTGACCTTTCTTCAAAATTCACTTCCCTAATACAGAGCGGGGAATAGAGCAGTTTGTGGTCCAAGTGAGAATCACTTACTGCTCTATTCCCCGTTTTGGCAACATGTTCAGATGACCTTGACCCACTTCGGGACATAGAAAATCTTTGTTTGGTAAGATATTGGAAAATGTATTTATTTCTTGCGGTCAAAGTGAAACCGCTTACTGCTCTATTCCCCGTTTTGGCAATATGTTTAAGTGACCGTGACCCACTGACGAGACTTGGAAAAAATTTGCGGATAGTAATTGTTAAATAACATATCCTTTCCCTATCACTTACACCCCCCCCCCACCATCTAAATCCTTTGACTTTAATAGTGGGGGTAAACATATATAAGGCGTACAGCTTTAGAGTATAGTTATTCAGCTATGAATAGCCCAGCAGAGTTGATGCAGCCTACAACATCGACGCAGCCTACAACATCGATGCAGCCTACAACAAATAACAAGGAAAAGAATGATGAGGCAAGAAGAAGGAATGCTAGAGAAAGAGGAAGGATTAAAAAAATAAATCAAACATATAAGTTATTACAATCAAAATTACCGTTTATGGATAAAAAAAGTTCAAGGCATGCCATTTTGATACAGGCGATAAAATACATTAATGCGTTAGAAACGTTGTTAGAAGGTGCATCACTTCAACAAGATCTTCCTGAAGATCTTCTAGCATTCGTAATTGACTAAAGATGTTTTGGAAATACTGAACGGGGGGAAAACAGAACGGGGAATAGATCAGTTTGCGGTCAAAGTGAGAATCGCTTACTGCTCTATTCCCCGTTCTGGTAATAAGTTAAAACGACCTTGACCTACTTACAGGACTTAAACATCCTTGTTTCATAAACATTGTTACATATATTTGATACAATAATACCCATTTCTTATCACTAGTTACCCCCACCACTTAAATCGGGGAATATAAAAAGAGATTTCTCATCAGTGCTTATCTCATTCTGCTACTTGTGTTAGCACTAGAATATATAGCAGCTATGTCACCAAAGGATAATATATTTCCTTCTGCAAAATCAATCGTAGGAATTATAAAACATATTGTGATTGAAAGTGAGGATGAAAATGAAGACGAATTGGAAGATTTTGAATTATTAAGTGATATGGATGCAATGGAAGATTTTGAATTATTAAGTGATATAAACAGTGATGATCTTGAAGCAGGATATATGGAACAAATTGAACCGTTAAGTGACGGGGAATCTGAAACCTATAGAATCTATCAGCATCTTCTCTGTTCTGAAGAAATACATGATGAAACTCCAACCACTAGTAGTAGTAGTTTGGATGGGTTATTTTTAGATAGTGCACGAGGGGTATATCATATTCGTCGACGACTATTTCTTTCCGATGCTTCTGATACAACTGATTCCGATTCATCAAATGAGTCTGATTAAGTGTTGTCTTTTTCTTGTCAACTGACAAACTTTAAATACAGAGCGGGGAATAGATCAGTTTGTAGTCAAAGTGAGAACTACTTACTGCTCTATTCCCCGTTTTGGTAATATCGTTGTATAACCTTGACCCAGTTACAAGACAGAAAATATTTACCAGCTTTCAATTTTTTTTTTTTTTGCTTTTTTTTGTTTAGAAAAAGTGGGGGTAACTTATAAATTTAATGGTGGGGGAACGTCTATTTAATGTCGATGCAACAGTGTTTTTTTTTTTTTTGCTTTTTTTTTGTTTAGAAAAAGTGGGGGTAACTTATAAATTTAATGGTGGGGGAACGTCTATTTAATGTCGATGCAACAGTGTATATTTATCATATCGGCATGATGAACCCACCAGGAAACTCCGTTTGCTACAGCTTTCCCCTCATCGATATCGATGATGTGATAAAACTTACATCAATAACAAAACGGTTTGAACTCGAAAGGCGACTCATAAAAGTCGACGTAATTCCACAAGATCTTCGTTCTGCAATGTTGACCATCGAATATGTTAAAGATGAATCTACAACTGAAGATCCCTATTGTTTTATGAAATTTTTAGTTGATCGAGATGCAATGTGTACAATCCGACTTCACATCCGAGTTTAAAATCTATCAAATGTTCCTGTTGGAGAAAATTGTCTTAGTTAAATACAGAGCGGGGAATAGATCAGTTTATGGTTTGATATGAAATCATTTACTGCTCTATTCCCCGTTTTGGCAAATATGTTCAATGACCTTGACCTAAATACAGAACTTTGTAGCCTTCAGCTACAATAGTAAATATAAAATGCAAAAAAATAGTAAACTTAACGTAATACGTACCCCCACCACTTTTGCTAGGGTATAAATAGAGGGGCATTTGCAGTGTTGTTCATTATTGCCTTGACCTTTGTGGAGATCGCACCTACATTATGCATCGCTGCGATATTTGCAAGTCTTCATTTAAGGATGAATTTCTTTTAATGATTCATAATGAACTGAAACATAACAACAACCAAGATGAAAAATATGAAGAAGAAGAATTGAAAGAAATAGATCAAATGTTAGCTCAACACCAACATTCCAGACCAACTGTAATTCAATATGCACCATCAACATCGACTTCTACCTCTGCTCTGTCTACACTTCACCGTCCTTCAACATCATCAGCTGCATCGACTTCTACGCCTGTTCTGTCTACACTTCATCGTCCTTCAACATCATCAGCTGCATCGAGTTCTACGCATGCTCTGTCTACACTTCACCGTCCTTCAGCATCAACAGCAGTAAATGTAGAACTACATGCCCGAGCACTTCCGGGTAATGTAGTAACCCACTTTAAAATTGACAATGCAAAATTACAACTTGAAGAATTTTTAAATAACGCCAAAGGATTGGTAAGTAAAACTCTGCAAAATGAATTAAAAAGATTAAATTTTATCAAATTTGGCCTATTACTAGATGGTTTATTTACAAACATTCAGAATGAAACTTCACCGAGAGGTTTCTTAACAAAAAACCGAACTATTATGTCTTCCTCAGATATTGATTCAATCGTATCTGAATGTTTTGAAGAGCTAATGACAAAAATACAAGAACACGAAGGAAGAGGATCTGGATGGAGTTTGTTAAGCATCACAGGGCTAGACTTAAGAGTGCACAAACACGGTTATGGAATTCGTGGCAGTAGCTATATCCCTTTACCAACAAAGATTAGAAATACCTTATCCTGTATTAATGTGCAAAATGAAAATAATGAATGTTTTAAATACGTTATGTTGGCTAAATATGTAAAAAACCATCCTGAAAGACCAAGTCAAGCATATGAAGAAGTTCAACATAAGTATAATTTTCAGGGAATGACTTACCCTGTTGCAATTACTGATATATCAAAATTTGAAAAGCGAAATCCTTCAGCTTCTGTCAACATTTTCGGCTTAGATTCGTCAAACAATGCGTACCCCTTGCGCATAACACCTATTGAGCGCAGAGATCATACGGATTTGCTATTGATCACTAAAGGGGACATATCCCACTATGTCTACATAAAAAACTTTGCAGCTCTTGTATCTAAACAAATATCAAAAAAACACGGAGAGAAAACCATTTGTAAAAGATGTTTTTGTCATGTAGGCAAACCATTAAAAAGGGGAGGTTCAGAATGGTTAGTAGAACATCAAAGGTTATGTAATGGAAACTATGAGGTTAGAATTAAATTGCCACATTCCAGCAGAGCGCAGATAAAATTTGATAAAATAATACAACAATACCGTGTACCTGTTGCTGTTTACGCTGATTTTGAGTCTTCTTTACATCCACTTGAACAACAAGAAGAGGACGTTACAAGAAGAAGCAAATACCAACTTCATTCACCAAACAGTTATTGCATACTAATTAAATCCACGTTGACTGAAGACCATCTTCAAAAATATGGACTATCATCTTCTCCAAAGATTTATCGCGGTGAAGAAGCAGCCAAATACTTTGTCGATGATCTGTATGAAATAGCTGCAAAGGTAGAAGAACTGTATGGAACAAAGGTACCCATGACACCTATGGAAGAAGAAGAGCTTCAACATTATTATTCAACAACAACGTGTTATTTGTGTAATAACACCTTTACACTGGATAACGTTAAAGTTCGTGACCACGATCATCTTACGGGAGCGTATAGAGGTGCAGCCTGTAACGCTTGCAACTTGAACTACAAAATACCATATTTCATCCCCGTAGTTCTGCACAATCTGAGTGGATATGATTCGCACTTCATAATCCCCGAACTAGGAAGAGATAATGGAGCAATAGACGTTTTGGCTACTACAATGGAAAAATTTATAAGCTTTTCAAAAAAGGTGGGTAAAATTAAATTAAGGTTTGTTGATTCATTTAGATTTATGCCTTCAAGCCTCATGAAATTATCTGAAAATCTAAGAAGAACAGATTTGATAGAAACAAGCAAAATTGTACCCAATAGTAAAATGGATTTGGTTCTTCGAAAAGGAGTGTTCCCCTATGATTACATCGATGGACTGCATAGATTTGATGAAACATCACTACCTCCGCCAGAAAACTTCAAAAACAAACTTAATGATTCGGAAATATCACTTGAGGACTATCAACACGCACGTCGAGTATGGAACGAGTTAGATATGAAGACCTTAGGAGATTACTCGGACTTTTATGTCAAACTAGATGTAACTCTTCTTTGTGATGTAATGGAAGAATTCCGAAACACTTGTTTTGCTGCATACGGTTTGGACCCTCTACATTCGTATACTTCACCAGGATTAGCTTGGCAAGCCATGTTAAAAGAAACAAAATGCAAACTCCAACTTTTAACAGACATTGACATGGTTTTAATGGTTGAAGCTGGAGTAAGAGGCGGATTGACCCAAAGTGTTACCAGACATGTCAAAGCCAACAACAAATACCTACCCGATTATGATGAAACCAAACCGTCAACCTATTTAGGATATTTCGATGCAAATAACCTGTACGGTTGGGCAATGTCAAACCCACTTCCTTTTGATAACTTTAAATGGATTAATCCCGACTCTATTGGCGATATTTTACAAATTCCGAAACATGGTGACACTGGATATATTTTGGATTGCGATTTTGAATACCCAGAAAATTTACATGATCTTCATTATGACCTACCACTTCTTGCTAAAACAGAAATTTCACCAATTGGAAAACACCCCAAATTAATGATGACATTAAATAATAAACAACGCTACGTGGCTCACTTTTGGGTGGTTCAACAAGCTATCGAATTAGGACTACGTTTAACAAAAATTAATAGAGTTTTGGAATTTTCTCAATCATGCTGGTTGAAACCCTACATTGATTCAAATACCATCAGAAGAGCAGCAGCTACATCAGACTTTCAAAAAGATTTCTTTAAATTAATGAATAATGCGATATTTGGAAAAACATTGGAAAACAAAAGAAGACATAAAAATGTTAAACTTGTTACCGACGCAAAAAAATTACAGAAACTAGTACAGCAGCCAAATTTTGGAACATCGATAATTATTAATGAAAAACTTGTAGCAGTGTCCATGAAGAAGACGAGTGTGAAGATGGATCGTCCTTTGTATATAGGCATGTCAATCTTGGACATCTCAAAAACACACATGTACGATTTTCACTACAACAAAATGGTGGCGTTCTACGGAAGAGAAAATATATCTATTACATATATGGACACTGACGCTTTCATATATCGCATAGTAACATTGGACATGTATAAAGATTTACGTACATTTATTTACAAGAACGACTTTGATTTCTCCGATTATCCAAAAGATCATCCAAACTACGATAATGGCAGACACAAAAAAGTACTAGGCAAATTCAAGGATGAGGCTAATGGTGTTCTACTTGAAGAGATTGTTGCACTGATGTCTAAACTATATTCTTTGAAACTCTATAATGAAAAAGAAGAAGAAGAAGAAGAAAAGAAGAATAGCTATATTAAGAAAGCTAAAGGTGTAAAGAGTTTATATTTAAAGAAGAAAGTGCATTTTGAACACTACAAGCAATGCTTATTTGAGGATAACATCATTACAGCTAAATTCAACACCATCAGAAGTTTTAACCATCAGCTGTACAGCGTGACTGAAGTTAAAAAGGCGCTATCCTGTAATGACGACAAAAGACAAACCCTTCCAGACAAAATCAACACATTGCCATTCGGCCACTACTCCCTCAACCCTATTGACGAGTAACCTTTTCATCGTCCTAGATCCTTGATCCTTTTCCTTTCCGTAAAAAAAGGGGAAACACAGCAATGTTAAGCTGTGTTTCCCCTTTTTTTACACAAGTTTTGAATGACCTTGAACTATATGTATATATAAGCAGATTTATACCAAAGAATATTTAATACCATATCAGCTGCCTTCGTGAAACCATCATGTCAGACCTGAAGGAGAAGATTATTAATGAACTACACAAACCTGCAAGAATAAAGTTTCCAAGAAGAAATACTGTTATAAAAGGGATAAATGATCTATATCAAGCGGATCTAATTGAAATGCGACCGCATAGCAGAATAAACAAAGGATTTAAATATATACTCACAATTATTAATTGTTTTACAAAAGTTGCAGACGCTTTGCCTCTAAAGGACAAGACTGGTAAAAGCGTAACAGAAGCCATGGAAATAGCCATAAAAAGAGATAAAAACAAAATTAAACATTTACAAACTGATGATGGAACAGAATACTTTAATACAAACTTTGCACAGTTAATGAATAAATATAAAATAAATCATTATTCTACAAATTCAGAGAAAAAAGCTGCTATTGTAGAAAGATTTAATAGAACCTTAAAAGGAGCACTGTATAAACAATTTTCAAAAAGAGGTTTTTACGTATGGTATGATGTTTTACCACAATTAATAAATGATTATAACAACAGGTTTCATAGAACTATTGGTATGAAACCTAACAAAGTAAATAGAAGAAATGCAAAAGATGTATTAAAACGCATAAAGAAAAATACAAAGCCTAAAGTAGAAAAAATGCAGCCAAGAAAATTTAATGTAAGTGATAAAGTACGGATTAGTAAATATAAGGGAGTGTTTACCAAAAAATACCTTCCCAATTGGACGAATGAAGTTTTTACAGTGTATAAAGTGCAACCGACTGTACCTGAAACGTATATCCTAAAAGATAACAAAGGAGATTTGTTGCAAGGTGCATTTTATGGACATGAAATGTTAAAGTCAACAGTAGGTGATGTATATCTTGTTGAAAAAGTGTTACAAAGAAAAAAGGACGCAGTTAAAGTGCGGTGGTTAGGGTTTAACAAAACTGAGGATTCATGGATACCTATAAAGGACTTGGTTTAATACAAGCAACTCATTTCATCGTTAACCTTTGAGCAGGATGGAGATTATTCACCATAAAGATCGATTCAATATTAATAACATAGATGATTTAACTGTGGATAACGTTAAAATCAACAATGGTAAACACGGTAGTTTACTTCAAAACACTGTTCGATGTATAGTAAGTGGCCCCTCAAACTGTGGAAAGACCAATGTTGTCTTTAATTTGATCACTAATCCGCAGGGATTAAGGTTTAGTAACCTATATATTTTTTCAAAGTCTCTACATCAACCAAAGTATCAATTGCTGGATAAAATCCTATCTGATGTGTCTGATGTTAATTTTTACAAATTTAACGCTAGTGATAGCATTATGCAACCAAACGAAGCGAAACCGTATTCTGTATTTATATTTGACGATGTATCTTGTGAAAATCAGGATACTATTAGAAACTACTTTGCCATGGGAAGACATAATAACATCGACAGCATATATATAGGACAAACTTATAGCAAAATCCCAAAACAACTTATCAGAGATAATGCAAATATTCTAATTGTATTCAAACAAGATGATACTAACCTAAAACATATATATAACGATCATGTGAATGCGGATATGCCATTTGAAAAGTTTAAAGAGCTTTGCGGAAAAGCATGGGCGGAAAAGTATGGATTTTTGGTTATTATGAAAGATCAAGCTATAAAAGATGGTCGTTATAGAATAGGTTTTGATAAATTCGTTTTAATACACTGATTAGCGGTATTACTGTACAAGTCGTCAAGGTGTGAAGATGGTTAACCAGGAAAAGCTATTAAAGGAAATAAAATCACTTAGTGATTCTATTAGACAAAAAAACCGAGCTTTAAAATCAGGTATAAATGAAAGAGAGCAATTTTTAGAAACAACATTCAAACCTGTTACTGAACCTTTAAAGCGATTAGCACAAAATATGGAAAAACCTTCAATTCGCTTCGAAGGAGACAAAATGCTACCAATTTCCAAATATGAAGAAGAATTTCAGAATGATGAAAGTTCTGACCAGTTACAAACATCTGAAGAAAGCGACGAGTATGAAGAAAGCGGAGATATAGGAGATTTAAGGGAAAAGAACATTGCAGGAGATACAAGTACAGAAGATACAAGTGCGGAAGATACAAGAGCAGAAGAAGAGGATATCAACCCATCCAACTTAAGCAAATTAGGCACAGATATTATGTTTAAAGGAACACTTGGAAGAAAATATACATTAAAAATGTTACATGGCACACATGCTAATCGAAATTATCATACATATGGAGCTAGAATAGAGGATAAAGGATTAATGATTGGAGATAGAAAGTTAGATATAAACGAAAATGATGATATAGTTATTGGTGATAAGAAATATAAAGGTACAACAGGTTTGTTTGAACTCATCTTTAAAAATAATCCTGGTAAATATACTAAAAAGGATTTACAATTGTTTAAAAATATACTAGAGTATACAAATGCACATAGAAAAAAATATTCCAAAGACCTACCTATTCATAGAAACAGGTCAATAAAATACACAAACATTATATCTAGTCTTTTCCCCTCGAAATCAAATAAAGCTCCAATTAAAAGAAGAGCTTTATCTTCTGCTGAATTAAATGTTTTGCATAAAAAAAGAAAAACAATTGATCCTACTACATCTGGAAGGGGATTATTAAAAAATTTGTATAAAACCAATATAATATATTACAACGATATAAATAAGTTAGTTGATCGAATGAGGTTATTACATGAAGCTATGGAAGCCGGGCACACTGGTTTAGAAAACGAATGGGTAGCTTTGGTTGATGAACTGCGAAAACGAGAAATAATTGTTCAGTAGACGTATATATATAGTAAGAACCTAAACGATAGCGATTCAGTTACATCATGAGTGTGGACAAGTTTGGACGGTATTCCGAGTTTGGAGTAAAATCTGGATATAGTGAAAAAAGAGCTGGGTTTCCGTTAACACCTGATGGTAATTATAATTTTGAAGGAAAAGTAATTCAAAATGTTGGTGATCCGCTTTTGTCTTCTGATGCGGTTACGGTACAATATATGGATAAAAGAACCCCGATTGTACACGAAGACCATTGGGGATTTTCCGGTAAAAGGTTAAGCAATATAAAACATCCCATTTATGATGGTGAAGCAGTAAATTTAGCGACTTTAAAATTGTTAACGATTTACAAAAAGAATGAAACTGATACAAGCTATGATGTAAAAAAATTAAAATTGTCAAATGTAGGTGATTGTGAGAAGGATGGAGACGCTGTAAATAAGAAAATATTTGATATAGTACACAAGAAATGGACTACAGAATATGAAAAACATATGGAAAGGTTTGGTGCAGCTTTATTTAATTATATCCATCGGGCTTCAGGAAGAGCTGTAGCTTCAGATGTTGACAGCCACAATTATTTAGACTGGAAAAAGATACACAATCCAGAAAAACCTAATCAATTAGATAAACCGTCTGAGCCTTCTAAAGTCAAGACATTAGGAAAGGGGGATAAAGTGAATGTGATTAATGAACCAACAGAAAACGATGAAGATTATATAAGAGAAAAAAGAATTTAAATACCCATGATAAGGGATAAAGCATCAGTCATATTCGAGAGATAATACAGAGAGGATGATGGAATCCAATATTACTGCGTGGAGTTTAATATCTCAAGAGCCGAGATTTCCCCAAGGAGTGCTGACAGATGGTTTTGTTCAACGGTTTGATAGATATATGGATTGGGAACAACTTTCCATACACTACCTCTTCACAATGACTATGTTAAGAATTTATTTTCACAGAGTTAACTGGATTCATATTTTACAAAGACAACAGTTTTCAGAAGACTTCCTTGTAGAGATGACATCAAATTTTAATAACTGTTGGGAAGTAATAAGTAAATATCAAAATCTCTCTGAAAATTACATTGACAATTTTAAAGATAAACTAGACTGGAATGTGTTATTTAATTACCAACGATTAAGTGGCAAGTTTCTAAGGGAACATGACAACTATTTAGATTTTATTCATTTTACCGAAAACAACGATACCATCACCAGCGGAGAAACATTTGAAACATCTTCAATTACACCTTATTTCTATTTTTACTACTTTTATTTATTATGTCTACATTTAATTAATTAATCCATTTCTATATAATAAATTGATTTTAAACAGTATATATAATACAAGAAGCCAAGACTAATATTACATTCATTGTAAAACATTTATAGAGTGCACCTACTGATTGTAAGTTTGGCTATAAATAGTCATGCCGAGGGCTAAACGCATCAGTCATAATCGAGAGAGATTACAGAGAGGAAGGGGAATAGCATCAACAGCATTTTCTCTATTAAGTAAACCGGTTGGAGCTATAGTTAACAAGGCGATTGATTTATTACCTGTGGAATTACATTTACCTGGAGGATATCAATATTGTGGTCCTGGAACCAAATTAGAGAAACGGCTTGCTAGAGGAGATCCTGGAATAAATAAGCTTGATCAGGCCTGTAAACAGCACGATATAGCGTATTCCAAATTTGGTGATACAAAAAATAGATCAATAGCAGATAGAGCACTTTCTGAGAAAGCTTGGCAAAGAGTAAAATCTAGTGACGCGAGTATTGGTGAAAAAGCAGCGTCTTTAGCAGTAACAGCAGCAATGAAAGCAAAAACTACGTTTGGAGGAGGAAAGAGAAGAAGGCGTGGGAAAAGACCCGCTAAGAAACAAGGAGGTAATATCAGAAGAAAACGTCGATCTACTAGTGGTAAAGGTAAAAAGAAACCAACAATATGGTCAATGATAAAAAAGGGAGGAGGACTATACCTAAGACCGTATCGTGTGTATTAAATAAGAAAGAGCAATTAATAATTAAAAACAAAGAATTAACCAATGAAGAACTGATTACATATGCTTCTTGTTTGAAAATCCCATTTTTTAGAGGAGTATTTATGAAAGATGAATTACCGGTTAAAATGTGGAAAAATGAGACTGGTATAGTAAATTTGGATAATAGTGAAGGATTAGGCACTCATTGGGTGTGTTACAAGAAACTTGGTGAAACGATTTATTATTTCGACAGTTTTGGAAACCTTCCACCACCGAAAGAACTTCAACAATACTTTCGTGCGGCAGAAAATGTTTTTTACAATTATACAAGAAAACAACCTGATGATACATCCATTTGCGGTCATTTATGTTTAGACTTTTTAGCTAAAAGTGTTAGTCAACTTTAAGATGTCTTCGTATACAGTGTCATTAACCGGTAACTCATGTACTTTGCGCAGTATTCTGTTTCCAGCGCTACGTTTGCAAAAAGGAAGACTATGGGAAGCCGCATTATTGGATTTAACAACATATAACTCTATTCCAAACGTTAGTGAAGGAATTAATAACAAAATACATTATTACAAGACAAAAGATAATAAAGGAAAATATTCAGCTTTGGAAGAATTCAGTTTACCAACAGGAGCTTATGAAATTGATAATATAAATGAAGTTATACAAAAACATATGGGAAAAGAAAATATAACGATAAAAGGCAATAACAATACAATGAAAGCCGAAATTACTTCTAAGTATTATATTGATTTTGGCCAAGAACGTTCAATTGGTAGTTTATTGGGGTTTTCTAAGGAAACAAAGGTATTAGAACCTAATACAACTCATTCTGGGAATAGAACTGTGACGATCATCAAAGTAAACAGCATAGACATTACATGTAACATTATACAAGGATCCTACAGAGATGGAGAAAATCGGCATATATTACACACATTCTACCCATCAGTCGCACCGGGTTTCAAGATAGTAGAAAAGCCTCAAAACCTTGTGTACCTACCGTTAAACACCAGTTTCATTTCAGACATCGTGCTGAACATAGTGGATCAAGACGGAAACCTTATTGACTTTCGAGGAGAAGCTATTACTGTAAGAATACATATAAAATCATCCGCTTAGATAATGGGGTTATCATTTAAAAAGAGAGAGCCAACCAGCAAAGAGGTCAGTAGCTCATCAGCTGTAGAAGGATTAACAAGTGACAACATTCGTTTTCTAGAAGAAATTGGATTAAAGGTCATTAACAATGGATATACTGGATATAGCGCAGGGGCCAACATTCGACGAGACCTTATGGGAAAAGGAATATCACACGCACAACCCTTACGCTTCGTCTAAATTAAACAATAACGATGAAATTAGGATTCCTATACAACAACAAGACATTTATACTCTTCCATGCGAAAGTTATTTATATATTGAAGGAAAAGTAACAAAAGCTGACGGTACTGTTGGAACCACTGTTCCGTTCATAAATAATCCTATGGCATTTTTGTTTGACGAGATTAGATATGAAATTTCAGGAGTTACAGTCGATTCAACAAAAAAGGTTGGAATTTCCAGTACATTAAAAGGATTAGCGTCTTTAACACCAAATGAGAAGAATCTGTTAGCTGTTGCAGGATGGGTTGCACCAGACAAAAGTATAATTACTCCTGACGCTTCGGGAAACTTTGATTTTTACGTACCTTTAAGATTACTTTTAGGATTTGCTGAAGATTACAGAAGAATAATAATAAATGTAAAACAAGAACTAGTTTTATTAAGGTCATCAAACGATAATGATATTATTAAAGCATCTGCTGGAACAACTGAAGCCAATTTAGACTGGAAACTAACATTAGACAAGATTGTTTGGAGAGTACCACATGTGCGACTAAATGATGAACACAGGATTACATTATTAAGAAAGTTAAAATCAGATCGAGACATTGTAATGCCATTCAGAAGCTGGGAGTTTCATGAATACCCCGTTTTACCTTCAACACAACGGCATACATGGACTGTAAAAACTTCTACTCATTTGGAAAAAGCGAGATATGTAATCTTTGGATTACAAACAAAGAAAAAAAGTATATTAACTGAAAATGCTGGTGAATTTGACCATTGTAAATTAACAAACTGTAAAGTGTTCCTGAATTCACAATTCTTTCCCTACGACAACTTTAATATCTCTTTTGATAAAAAAAGGTACAGTGTTTTATACGATATGTACGCTAGGTTCCAAAATTTATATTACGGCAAAACAAACACACCTCTACTATCTCCCGTACAGTTTGAATCGAAAGCTCCGATTGTTGTAATTGATTGCTCCAAACAAAACGAATCTGTAAAATCGTCTAGTGTTGATATAAAAATAGAAATGGAATTTCAAGAAAACGTACCTGCAAATACATCTGCGTATTGTTTAATTTTGCACGATAAAATTGTTACATACACACCGTTGACTGGTATCGTAAAGACGGTATTGTAAAACGTTGTACCACCACCGGCACCGCCACTGTCGCTAACCTATAAATAGCGGAGCAACAATGCAGGTCTTCAGTTGATCGTCTATCGTCGCATGGGCAACATCTTCTACAAAATGAGTTCTCCATCTGTTGTACAAGGTGATGCAGAGGTAGCACCGTTATTGGAACGTGATAATACTAGTGAAGAAGAAATCATCAAGGAAATAACTGCATTTTTAAAGTTTGGTAAAAGAGATAGAGAGGAGGAAAGTAATGCAGACCCATCAAAGGTAGTACCAAAGAGGAAGAAGAAAGTTGAAGAAAATATTCCTCCTCACATTTTAACTGAAGTTTTTTTGCGAATCTTTTACCCCATCTCAGCATGCATCAGTAAAGGTGTATCAGTTGGATTGATGAAGTCATTGGATTATTCCCCTACAGTAATACTACACCATGGAACAAAAAAGGTTTTATTTTCGCAAAATGCTTGGGAGTCATTTTTGAAACATGTACATTTAATAGAATGTTATTTAACTAACAGTTTGTGTGGAAGGAAAACACATATTCGACTTTTGGATTGTGACAATGAAATCGATATTGTTAAACATCGTGGACAACTACAAGTGCGAATTAGAGACTTGACTCAACATGAAAATAAGATTCTACTGTCACGTGAAGAATTCTACGTTTTAAACTACGCAACAGAACCTATTACAAGGTACATGAGACAGTTGGTATTTGCAAGCGCTATTATTAAAGAATATTTGGTCGATACTTTGGAAAAACAACCTGATAGCACCATCGTGTACGGACCTGTGGATACATCTATTTTTAATAGAATACCTCATGAAGTTTGCATGTGGAGAAAGTTAAAGGATTTTGAACCACTTGTAGAAATCGCTACAGAAGCTACAGAAGAAACAACACAGGAAGAAGAAACGGAGAAACAAGAAGAAGAAGAAAACGAAACAAAAGAAGAAGAAGTTAAAAAAGACTAAAGTTTGACTTAGTAAAGAAGAACACACGTGGGGTAGGCCTATTGGGGACGGTGCCCACGTTAAATATACACCAACGCGCCTGCAACTGTACGGCCTGGTATTTAACCTACCGTGGTGTGGAAAACAGTTTAGTTGATCGCTAGGTGCCATGATGAGCGGAGGGGATGAAGAAGTGAGTGTAAAGCCTTGTGTAATAGAATTTCAAGCATTTCGAAATAATGATGATAGGTTTATTATCAAGGAATTAGTAATTTTAGACTTGCTTACATTTGTAGCCTACCCATTCACGTTTGATGCTCCTTTTTCTTTTAACAAACTTAACACCAAAGCAAAAAGTACAAACAAATGGATAACTAACTACTTTCATCACATACATTGGTATGAAGGATTTATAAGCTACAGTAATCTGCACAGTATTATGTTTAACTTTTGCAAACAATATTCACATATATACACAAGAGGATTAGAAAAAAAGAACTGGATACAAAAGTACACGCACGGTGATGTTTTTGATATAACTATCAGTAAGGACTTTAACATTAATCTCGGTAATATTTGTGTCGCTGCAAAAGATCTTAAACACGGCCAAACAAACTGTGCATTGTACAACGCGTATCGTTTGGCTGCTTACTTGAAACAAACGCAGGAATGTGGTGGGGGTAGCGGAGAACAGAAATGTGGTGGGGGTAGCGGGGCCTATAAATACGAGGAGACAGCACCGCTCCAGCACGAGTATTATTCGAGACTCCGAAGAGGCAACATCACAGAAGACACCACTGACGAAGATGGCATCACAACAGTTTCTACAAACACTGGTTGATCAATTCAACACTCATTCAAAATCCGACCTTCTGCTAACTAAAAAGTGTTCAGAACTAAAAGAACAAAAACACTACATTATTCATAACATCAAGAAAGTGGAAACCACACATGGAGAAGCAATTCTAGTTTCATTGAGCGAAGGACCTTTCACTCCAGGAGATGAGCCGAAGTTTCAAGTATTTCTTCCAAAACGATTTGTTCAACTGCTACAAAATGAAGATTTGCGAGATATTCAACCGGGGACGTTGTATTTGGTATCACACGGTGTAAGCGGCAACAACTCGACGGAACTCACTCTGCACATCACGCATCCTTGTACATAATGTCTTTGTTTGTATTTTTCTGTTTGTATTTCTAGTCATCAATGTTAGACTTAAGCTTATTGTATTGTAAGATGTTTGTTTAATAAAGAAAATATTAAAAAATATATAAAAAAATAAAAAAAAATAAAAACAGCAACACAGCAGTATATTATTTTATATACTGCTGTGTTGCTTTTTTTAAAATTCAAATGGATGACCTTAAACTTTCATTCAGGGTTAACTTATGAAGAGGTATAAAAGAGAGGGAGCAGTGAAGTTAGTCTCAGTCTTGTCTAACACACGCTGCAGCTAACATGTCGGTGCCACCTATGAACAATTTATTTTTCGATAACAATTTGAAGACATATTGTTGCGAGTTACAATGTTTTAAAATACCAGGCGATCAAGTTGACGGGAAAGCTTGTCGTAAGTGCAAGTGTTTTAGCTATTGCATATGTAGATGTAAAACGTATCAAATGAACCGACAAGATAAAATACAAGAATTACGCCGAAGGATTGCATTACTGTGGCGGCGAATGTAGTAGCAACCATCTGCCTCGCACCACCTGCCGCCTGCCATCTGCTGTCCGCCATCTTCTCCGCCCCACCACACTTTTACCCCCACCATTTCGTTTCATACCAGAACGCTAGCTAGCGAATAGTCAGTACACCTCCGGCTCTCGACTGGTGAACATCGAGTGCTCTTCACAAACGTAAAACATTATATTAAAATGTCCATTAAAATTAGGTGTATTCATTATGACTCTATTCATCTTGCGACTTACCAAGACCTCGAGGTGTTTAGTGAAGAGTTAAGACTTCTTATTGCGTCCGGTTACGATTTATCTTTGGAACTTTACGCATCAAAAAACAACATGGACTCTGCGCAGGGAACGAAGTATCTACCGTCTTTCTTCAGAAAGCAAAGTGATGGCCGCAACTCGTCCGGATCAACAACATCGATGACAACCAACAACGGGGAACTATTGTAAACATGAATTATTGTAAATAAAATAAAGTAATATTTGTAATATGAATTATTGTTAATAAAATAAAGTAATATTTGTAATTGTTATACCTCGCACTCGTATCATTCGATTGTTTCATTCGATAATTTTCATTCGATATTTATTATCGATTAACTATCGAATCACAATCGTTTTACGAGTGCGAGGTAGATTTTTTTAAAAAAACTTCACCGTGACCTTGAACTTTGAACTTTTACTCATTTCGTCACAAAACCGCCTACGTCACTGGCTCAGCCTCAGATGACGTCTTTCATGATTCAGCGCTTCCGGTCACGTGACCGGAAGCCATAAATCACTTGGCCCAAAAGTCCCCTTTCCCTACTACTGCAGTTATATTGGAGGCTATTTAAGCAAAATATTTTTATTTTACAAAATATTATGTGTAATAAACAATTGTAAGTATATCAGATGGCATGATACCAAGATAAACCAGCTGTATTTTAAATCTTTACTAGATGATATTATGGTTTACCTACCTGATATTTAACTCTGAACACTAAGCGAAGCTTTAATTCTAATGTTTATAACATTGTTTTAATATATTCAAACAAAACAGATCATGATTATGAAATAAATTTTTATTTGCTGACTATTGTTGACGTTATTAAGTATTATTATTTAAAAAATACATGATATAATTATTAAATCATCATATTTTAAGGAATTACCAAAATTATTTTGCACGATGTAGGTTCATTTTTGCATGATTCCCTGTCATAATCCGTACATTTATAAGGGCAGGAGTTGGTGATGTTAGAAAGAGGAAATATAAGCATTACGAAAAGTTTTTCCCTCGCAACAAATATTCTCTCCGAACTAAAAGGTTTTCTGAATTTATTGTTGAACTTTATTTTAGCTATCTTGACTGAGAAATTTAAATTTAAAGGTATTAATTCCAAATTTTATGTGAATATTTAACAGGGGGTTAAGATAAATTTTATTTACATAAAATATATGTTTATAAATCAATAATTGACTAGCTTCTAGTCGTGGTTTTAGTCATGTAAGTTATGCAAGTAAACATTGAAATATAAACGTTGCTCAAAACCATTTGCTCAAAATTTATTGAAAAATGGAGAACGTTCTGTGTAAATATCAACCTTATTGAATATTCCGATTTATTTACAATTCTGTGGGCATCTGATAGCAGAGATATTGCTATTTTTCTAAATAAAAACGTTGTAATTTCTGGTAGTAAACACAGGATTTGCTCTGTTTAATCTTACAAATTGTAATTACTCAGATAAAGGTTGGGTGACCTTTAAAATATTTACCCTATCTCTTGGGACTTAAAATCAAAAATTAAAAACTAAATACTGTTTCTATTTTTGCGGCATTCAAGATAGTAAGTTAAAGAATTTAAATGTTCGAAACGGTAAATGATAGAAATGTCTACCTCAATAAAAGATTAGTCATAACAGAGTTAAACACCCATGCTCAGTCTCAAGTCAGTACCTAAAGTGGTTCAAAATTAAATCATATATTGTTATAACTAACATACAGACACAGACACACAAACTAGAAATGGAGCAATATAGTTTATAAGTTTATATATTTTTAAACGTTTATTTTTGACCCTAGGAAAAAGTTCCAGAGAGAGCTTGGAATTACCCTTTACACCGAAATATAAGTTCCGGCCCGTGCCACCAATGTGACATTTGAAGGCAGTAATCTTGTACTAATGATTTTTTTAAACCTTGTCTCTATCTTTACTAATAATTAGGCATATTAAAACCAAACATTTCTAATAATTAATTTGTAAACATTAAATATAAACCTAGAAAAAATTCAATCTTCCTTTAAATGTAAATACAAACATTAAATGTTAAATTATCACTCTATTGAATAATTTATAAGTAGGAAGTTGTCAAAATGAGAAACTAAGTTCTATTATTAAATAACAGGACTTTTTGTAATCAAATCTAATGACAGACTAGTTTAAGCGACATGTTTGAAATGTTGATCAGAAGCTATTTCGGAAGACATAGCAGTCGTGTAATTAATTACTCTCTTTGTTCTTCACCGAGTTCAAGGTTTGAAGGAACGCGACGTGAATTTAACACCTTGATAAGGCTTTAGTTGAACTTGTTTTGTGCAAATAAGATTAAACAGGAAACTAATTACATGAACACTAAACGATTAATTAACTCTCTTTTCTGTATGAAAACTTACAAAAATAAAATTAATAATAAGGAAATAGATTAACAGTATTTTTTTATCATTTTGAAAATTGATTCACTCACGTAATAAGAAAAATCATTGGTTTATTGATAAATAATTAACAGTAAACGATTAATTAACTATCTATTCTGGATGATCACCTAAAATTAAAGTACCCCACTAGCAGCAAATCTGCATACTCAGCGAATTTTCCAAGCATATATATGTATCTTAATAACACATAAAGCCACATACCAAGTTTCATGAATATGCATTCATAAATAAACGATTTATGAAATTGTAATTATTCTCTATAAGAATAACATGGCGGCTGAGTATGCAGGTTTGCTGCTACGGGAGCTATAGGCCAAAAAAAGTTTTTTAGTGCAAATATCAGTAGACCACAACGATATGAAGTAATATGCCAAGTTGCATTAGGAAAAGTTAATAAACAAGCTAGATATACAATTGTTCTTATTCTCCATAAGAACAACATTGGACAATGTACTGTGTTTAGCACTTTCAATATCTCTGTAACCATTTGACGTAGAGCAATGATCAAAACACCAAATTGTGCGTCTCCTTAAGCTGATTCCAAAACTTATATGTGAAAAACTAAAAAAAAAAACAGTTTTGGGGTGCAAACCCCCCCCAAATACTTCTTTCTATAAGTCGATCTGTCTGGTTTTCGAATATTTATACTGTCATAAATGCTGCTTTACATGTTTATACCAAATTTCGTCAAAATCGGATTATTTTTACGAGGGTTATCGTGGTCACGGACACATATATATATATATATATATATATATATATATATATATATAATAATGTTTTAAAATCATATGAACAAATTCAAACAGAGTTCAGTCCAGCCTTAACAAATCTGACTACAATAAACTTTACAAATGATGAAACCTCGTTACTAAACAAGGCGATAAAATACAATATAAACCTTGATGAAAAGAAAAAAATAATTGAAGAAGATCTCATTGACTTTGAAGCTGCCATTAGAATGAAAGATTTACACATTCAAGACCCTATCAGGTACAGTTTTGTTCATGAACTTAACAAATTGCAACCAAAAACTAGTAAACCCAATGTTAAAAGAAAGACTGAAGAAGATATGAAACTAGTGCATTCCATTTCAAACAAATTAATATAACACAATTCAATTATAACAAAATCGGATAAAAGCAACTCAATAGTAATTATGAGTAAAGAAGATTATGATTTAAAAGTAAAAGACTTCTTTAACCGATGACAATTTTTAAAATATCAACTATGACCCAACGGAAGAATTTTCAAAATCAACCAATAACTTGATAATGAAATGCAATAGCTTGTCAAGAAGAGAAAAGATTGAACTGAAAATGGACAAGCCTAAACCACCAATACTTCGTGGCCAACCAAAAACACATAAAGAAGATATCCCTATTAGGCCAGTGATAAATTTCAAAATGCTCCTTGTTACAAATTATGTAAGTATTTACAAAATAAAATTAAAAACAATTTTACGTGGGAAAACAGATTTGATGTGAAAAACACATATGATCTCATAAACAAAATCAAAGACACAGCGATACCACCAAACTCGTTATTGATATATTTTGACATAAGCAGTATGTATACAAACATACCCATAAAAGAAACATTAAATATACTTAAATCGAACCTAATTGAAGATAAAACTTTAAAAAAGAATGAGATTGAAGATTTAGTTAAATTGACGAAAATATCATTAGGACAAAACTACTTTGAATACAATTCTTCCTATTACAAACAAAAAGATGGTCTGCCAATGGGCTCCCCCCTTTCGGGATTATTCGCTGACATTTACATAAATAATTTAGAAGTAAATAAAATTATCTGTGAAAATAATCCTTTGAGAAACAAAATAAATTACTGGTTTCGATATGTTGACGACATTATTTGTCTGTTTCAAGGCAATGAAGAAGAGACAAAAGAACTTTTAACATATCTCAACTCACTGTCAAACAAAATCAAATTTACATCCGAAGTACAAAATAATGAAATAAACTTTTTAGATTTAACTATTAAAAAAGAAAATGGTAATCATACATTTAAGATATACAGAAAACCGACGACCACTGATGTAATAATACCAGTTGACTCAAACCACCCATGGCAACACAAAATGGCCACCTTTCATTCGATGATTTATAGATTGTTAAAAGTACCAATGGAAAGAAAAGATTTTAAAAGAGAAAATTATACAATCAAATACCTAGCTATAAAAAATGGGTACAACCCAATGATGATTGATAAAATTATACAAAAGAACACAAAAAATCTGAAAAAAGAAGAAAATACAAGAAACAATCAAGATTGGGAATATATTTTTTTGCCACATAATACTGTAATAAACAAGGCATTTAGACAAACATTTAAGAATTCAAAATTAAAAATAGCCTACAAGACAAAAAACAATTCCTTGAAAATGATAAATAACAAAACTACAAGAACAACGAATCAAAAAACAAATAATTACAACAAATCAGGAATTTACCAAATAAATTGCGGTAACTGTGAGAGCTTTTACATAGGACAAACAAAAAGAAGTTTTAATATAAGATTTAAGGAACATGTCCAAGCATATAAGTCAAGAAACCTTACAACAATGAAATCCAACTATGCAGACCACCTTTTAAAAGCAAATCACAACTACACCAAAATAGAAGACAATTTAAAAATACTTGAGTATGAAAATAATAAAGAAAAACTAAACGTAAAAGAAGATTTATGGATATATTTGAATAATAAAAAGTGTCCACAAAAACTACTAAACACAACTCACTTGAACCATGAAAATGCGATATTTGCAAAGATAAAAGAAATAAGAAATAAAGAAATAAGAACCAACATATATATAGAAAAAAAAAAATCCAAAAGCATATGCAAATTTACTACATTACTGTATACAAAATTTGATCCATATGTTAATTTTAATTTACATGTTTTGTTTTAGTTTTTAAGGTTATTGATATTTTGACTTGAAAATGGCTTAATAGACCGAAACTAGTCGTCAAAATATAAATTATGAAACTAAATATGGGTACTTTGTTCTCATAATGATAGTAAAATTTATATATATATATATATAGTTTTTAACGAATGGTGTTTTTGGCAACTGGGGACCTCAAAACTAAAAGTAATCATGGCTCCGGGCCTATAGGTCTTACCATGCCGACTACGGTAATAGGGGAAATTTACTAAAAGAAAAAATATCAAGGGAATAAATTAAAATATATATTTATCATTGTGACAATTGACTCATTCAGTTATATATATAATAAGAAAAAATAATTGGTTTATTACTAATAAATTATTTGTTCTTATTAAATGAATTATTAGTTGTTTTACAACCGTTAAATCCATGTTTAATAATAGTGGCTGATAATACGATTACTATTAAAAATTTATGCTCAACTTTATAAACTTCAGTTGTACATTTAAACCTAAGCGAGGAAACTCCAACTACAAATCCAGACTGATATATACATAAAAAAAAACTTCTACATATGTCGATTTACCTGAAGTTGACGTGTACTCTCATCTGAAATACAAGAGATTGCAAAATTGAGGGAGTAGTGAGTAGCATAAAAAATAACATATGCTTAGTGTCTGTTCTCTACAGTTGGCATATCGAAAAGTTTTAAGTGCTTTAGCTAATAAATCATCAGCGGAACATTTCATCAAGAGAAAACCCCTAGTTACAGATAGTGCTAGTGCTGATGGAGTTCTCTTATTTTGTTGTTTAATTTAGTTAAAGAACATTAGAAATACGTGCTCTAGCTATTTATAAAATATATTAATAAGGGGAATTTGCAAACAAATATGGAAATATATAAGTTTTCTACCTATATATATTTAGGTGTTCAGCAAATGCTAGCTTGTTTTATTAATTTATTGAAAGCCATACTTTAATTGCTAATTTTAATCAGTTTTTTTTAAATAACTTTATTTAATAAATAACAATAAATGGTTTCTAGAGTTTGGGTTACCTAAAGGTGGCCATGCTGCACGTAATGGAGCAGAGAAGTGTGTTTTGTTAGGCTGTAAAGTTGATAACCCGTGTGAAGCTAAACAGTCATAGCCGATCCCCAGGTCTGCCTGCAGACCAAACCAATGGCCTGGAAAATAATGATTTCGCTCTTTAATCTTATAAGGTTTACAATAAGCACAGTAACTTACATTGCTCACTTACCACTTCAGTCTTTGCTATCTGATACTTATGCTCAGCATGCGACTGCGACCTTTTTAAGTTTAGACTATATTTTTTACCTGAATTTTAAACAATAATAAGAACTAATCAGCTTTAAGAATCATATGAAGATTTAAAGAATAATATGGATATGCATAGGGAAATTATTTTCCTTTTTACAGCTACTGAGGAACCATTAACTTATATGCCTTATAAACCTTTTTACCCTCATATAACTCCATACACAAGCCTAAGAAAAGATTGTATACTTTTTTAATGCCTCTTTTGTTAATTCCATCTTCTAGAAGTGTTTAATCTCTCTTTGAAATGTAACTCTTCTTCCAAAAATGTAACATATTTTCATGATGTGTTCCTCCAAGATTAAATATATATGGTAGATAAAGAATAATTCAATACCTTTGCTGTAGTCAAGGCGTCAAGGTAAAATGTTAAATGGTCTATGCATGTGTAGCTTAGATTGTATTGGGGGGCCAGAGGAACGTGGGATTCTGCTACTAATTAGAAATAATGAGCTGTAATACCGAAATGGAAGTACGACTGTCTTCCAAACCTGTGTTGAAATACCGGTACCAAACTATATAATTGGACTGGAAAACGTGCTTGGGGGACCAGAGGCTCGGAGATCTTTTACCCGAGACCAGAAAGCCTACTTAGCCAGCTTTGATTTAATCTAAATAACTGTAATGAACTAACTAAGATCCTTCCAAAAACTGATATATACTAAATCTGCATCTGAGGTTATTGCAATATTGATCTAAGCATGGTAACTAATCCTTAAGGTAAATGAATGTATAGAAATACTGCAAGCTAATCAAAAACTATGGATAATCTCCTGGGGAGTCTGATCAATTTGGTCTAAACGTGCTGAAAATTCAACCTGTTGCAAAGTGTTCCGGCCAGGCCCGAACACTACTATTTGTTCCTACATTCCTGTATCGGGGCGAACCTTATGGGTCTCCCCTTAATAAGCTGTTTAGCCAGCCATTCTGTCTCTAAATTACCCTATACTTAAATGAAAACTTATCGGTTGTGCGAATTGGTTGGAGAGATGAGGTTCAACACGTCCGTCTTTTCTGACGCCGGCAGTAGGAAGGGGGAGAGGACGCCGCTAAACCAGATTTCGTTGACAAGACGAAAAAAAGTTGTTGGCTCTGTCAACGGCGCGACAGGCGAAGTGCTCCAGGCAGTGGCTGCGCGACGGAGTTTGCGCGCACTATATAAAATAGGGTGACGCTAAGCGTCACAACCACCCCCCTTACGGCAAAAGAAAAGAAAAAGAATCAGTTTTGCTGAAGGTGTGAGGTTGTTGAGTGTTTTGAGTGGTTTTTGTTCGAGTTGCCTCCCTCTATCGTGCTCTGGGTCCCGAGATGTCATGGTCCCGGTTTTAACTCAAGGGAAGCCGAGAACAGATGAGGAAAGGCGAAAACCCCTGACCAGCCCGGCTTCGACTTGGAACCTCGTTCGCAACGTTTGTTTGGGGAAAAAAGCTGATTGTTTTGGTTGACCAACCACGGCAGGGATCGGGATCCACCCCCCCTCGCGAATAGAGGAAGGTATGTTGGGTGCGACAGCTAAATTAACCTAACCTAGCAAACTTGTGACTACTGTGATCTTGGCTCAGCTGAAACAGAAAGTCGGAAAGCGACAGTAAAAGGGACGGACAACTGCACGCACAAAAACATGTTTTTTTTTTTTTTTTTGTTTTTTTTTTTATAAGTTGAAAATCGCACAGAGGAGGAAAAGATAACGTGGTCTTTGGTGATTTTTTTTTTTTTTTTTTTTTTTTTTTGGGGAGGTGTCCGAGAGGAGGTCTTGCTCAGGCATCGACTTGGCTGGTTCCCCGCTGACAGGTGATGGAGAAAACTGGAACAGCCGAGGAGTGCAGGCAGCAGGGTGAGATGTGCTCCCAGTAGGTCCTGATCACCGCGTTGCTGTTGGTGTGGACAATGCTGAGGCTCTGCTGGATCTGCCTTTGAAGATCCACTCGGAACTTGGAGTCGGAATATGACTTCTGTCACTTGGAGCTGATGATGTGAATTTGCGGTTGAGAAAATGTCTATTTTACTGTCCAAGTAACTGACACTGTCCAAATAAAGCACTGGTAACTGATATTGCTTGAAATCACTTTATTATTCTGTCTTTAAATAATATCATTTGGTTGTCGGATGTACTGTTTAATGTAAATTTTTGATTGTGCAGTTGTCATAGTGTTATTTTAATAGTTGGGGGTATTAACTGTATTGATCGGTGATGATTGCTAAACAAAAATTCTTTTTAAAGGTGAACTGTCGTGGTGAAGGTGATGAAAGGTTGATCGCAAGGCGGCGGTCCGATAACTGACGGGTTGGTCATTTCTTAACTGGGGTACCGTGGGATTGTCCCATGTTTGGCGCCGGGTTACCAAGGCCAGACTGGTGAGGTCCGCGGAAACTGTTTCTGAAGTGAGTGAGAGTTGTGGAGTTTGGAAGGATCTGCAAAACTGTTGAAAACCCTTTTTTTGTATTTTTTTTGCTTCGCATGCAGAAAAAAATTGCGCTCGCAATTACGCTATGATGAGCGGTAATTTCAGGTGAGGATAGGTGCTTGTGGACTGTTTGGGGGAAAAAATCTTCCTAGTGCCCGGTTCTTGCTTAATTGAGAAAAATCCTGCCCCTACTCGTTCTTACAATCGACGTTTGTCTTGGTATACCTATTACAACATGAAAATCTTTAACTTAACTACCTTCTGATCTTCTCTAGACTGTTCCTAAACCTAACTACTACTACTTTAGTGACTAATTAAGCTAAGAAGTGTGAAAAGAGCAAAGGGAGAGAAATAGGAAAGAATAGTAAAAGAGTTTGTCTTCCAAACACTCGACTAGTACAAAGGTCGCCACAGAAGGTGCCACCACTGAGCCTCTTCCTGCGATGGTGAAAAAATGAATAAAACAAAAAAAAGGTAACCATGCGCAGAAAGGTTAATCTCAATCAGGAAAAAAAATTCTTTACAAGACCCAGTGAGGGTGTCGGAGACGAAAAGGGGAGGGGAAAGATTTGGCCGACAACGCACGGGGGAGGACGTGTAGGGCAGCCCATCCTAGGGAAGGATACCCTGAGACTCACAGTCCCCCGGGCGTTGGCGGGGACAGCGACAGAGAGAGAAGACTTAACCTAATATCACTTTTGTAGAGCGTTTCTGGTCTGGGCAAAAGGTCTTTAATATTTTGGCTGAAAAAATCTTTTTAACTGCGAAACATGTGGGTTCCTAAGCATTGTGGGTACAAATCCAGGAAGTGCCTGCTGGCAACTCCTCGGGCGAATACACCCTTGAGGGCATTTTGTCTAAAAACCCGGAAAACTACAAAGTGAGGAAAAATATTGGAACACAAAACAACTACTGCCTATGGGTATCCCTTATCAAGAGTCGTTGCTCAAAAATCAAAATTGCGCAAAAAAAGGGAAACCCAGGCAACGCGCCCAACACAAGAAAAGAGGTATTAATTAATTAATTTTTTTTTTTTTTTTTTTATCCAGAATCCCAAAAAAAATCCCATTAATTTCGAGAAGGGAAAAACAAATCCCTAAATGATTGGGGGTTGAGCAATTGCAAAACAATTGGCCGTAACAGACTTTCCCTGGAGCATAAAATTGCTGTTCGATGAAAACCATTTACAAAAAAGAATCTATGTCGGCATTGGTGATAAAGAGTTTTCTATTACAGGAATCAACTCTATAAATGCATCGTTGTTGAAATGTATTCCATCACGACGCATTGATTTCCCATAATAGGCATGAAAAAATCGGGTGCGATTTAATTCGTCGGGGAGGTCTATCACTTTGACGAAGTGTGTACGTAATGTGAGCAAAAACCTATTTGTTTGATGTAAAATGGTAACTGCTGGGGTGTATTTTTCTATCCGAGGATAACACGGCAATGTTGTAAAAACAATGACCATCCTTGGATATAAACGCCGTATCAGTCTCAAGAAGGACAAAAAAGAATTCTTGAAAACTGTAATATCTACGTTTGCAAAAAAAAATTGTTTGTACCTAAGAAACATAACAAGGGAATATGCGGCTGTATGGCTGAAACATTTAACTTAACAAAAGTCTTAAGGTCAGATACTCTTGCTCCAGAGATGCTCCGAATTAAAATTGGCCGTAAACTCCCAGTTAGGCCGGGATTTGCTCGAGAAAAATTGCAAAAACGGGTGGCGTATGAGTCGCCAAGGACCTGAACACTAATCAAATTACTTGCTTGGGCCATAAATAAATTAACAGTGAAGGGAAAAACCCAAGCTACGCCGACCGACACCGGTAGGTGTCTATTTGTGAAATGAAAGGAAAAGGTCGGCCCCTAATGCCCCGTATCTAACTACAAACGAAAAGAAATGCTAGTAAGCTATCCTAAATTTTCCCCAAATGTAAAATTCGGTTCCCTGAACAAGTAACTGCACACAAGCAAAAATAAAATTGATCAAAGTCCCGGTTTAACTTCAGTTAAACTACTTGAAAAAGATTTTACTAGCAAAAAGGTGGGTGCAGCGCTAATCCATTGGCCGCCCAACCAGACGTTAGCTGTAGGTAAGCTAAGTTCGGCACAAGAATTGGTGGCGAGGGACGTAGTTGTGACGTAGCGTGACCGGCCGGAGAATCGACCAACTTATAAACACTAGCCCCGACCGAATTACTAGAGGCACATTGTTGCTCAAAACGCATAATTATAAATACATTTGGCACAAGGAAAAAGAAAAAATATATTCTACAGTACGTTACATTAATGCCTTGATGTAAAATGCCAGCTGTACCAAGCCAGAATTCTGACTTAGCCTAAAAGTGAACTGAGTTAAAAACCAACTGAAATGCAAAATATAAACTAAATTGACTATGGTTACCTATGTTAGACATGTCCTGAGAACCCATTCTACAATTATATACCATAAAAATCTAGCCTAAAGGGTTTTACTGATCCAAAATTTGCAAAAAACTTCCTACTGCAAAAACTGCTAGGCCCTAAAAACTTTACTATTGGCAGATTCTGGCCCTGTATTTCTGGCCCACTGAATGCTTACACTAAAAGAATATTATTGTTACTAGGGATGACCAATAGTGTGAGAAAATATATTCACATAATTTTAAAGACAAAATCACATAGTACAAAGAATAAATTAAACATTGGACAGACAAACAGCACAGATTGTAGCCACAGACTAACAGTTGTAAAAGATGAGGCTGCAGCATGATAAATATATTTTATTGAACAATTAAATAACATAAAAAACAGTCACTGAATTTAACACATAGCAAGGTGTTGGCTTTAACTATAGAAACTGGTCTTTATTTGTATAACAAAACAAAACACCTTGGGTTTGGGCAAATGCCATTCTAATTGTAATAAAAATTGGGTTATGGCCGTTAAACCACCATACCTGAGACCTGTACCCAATACATTTTTTTATAGACCAGATATGCCTCTTGCTAGGCTTACAAATTAAAATCCTAAACACTGAATCACATCACTGAAACACTTGTACTGCTGCCAAGGCCTGATGAGTTGTGGATTCACACTGAAATACAAAACAGAACAACAAATACAAAATCCTACCTAAGACACACTATTTTCCCTTGGTCACCCTAGTTAGGTGAATTTGGAAAAGGTTTAACCTCAAAAATTGAGGGGTAGGCCCCCTACCTTCCTGGTGTCAGTCTAGCATTCTAAAAAAGTCTGATATGGGACATAAACTCCCCAGAAGATTCATCGACTAAATCCTAAGTTTTCTAACCTACAAAAAACAAAGCTGCCTAAAGCTCTCTGGCCCTAGGCTTAAGCCTGCTACCATATGTAGCTTAGATTGTATTGGGGGGCCAGAGGAACGTGGGATTCTGCTACTAATTAGAAATAATGAGCTGTAATACCGAAATGGAAGTACGACTGTCTTCCAAACCTGTGTTGAAATACCGGTACCAAACTATATAATTGGACTGGAAAACGTGCTTGGGGGACCAGAGGCTCGGAGATCTTTTACCCGAGACCAGAAAGCCTACTTAGCCAGCTTTGATTTAATCTAAATAACTGTAATGAACTAACTAAGATCCTTCCAAAAACTGATATATACTAAATCTGCATCTGAGGTTATTGCAATATTGATCCAAGCATGGTAACTAATCCTTAAGGTAAATGAATGTATAGAAATACTGCAAGCTAATCAAAAACTATGGATAATCTCCTGGGGAGTCTGATCAATTTGGTCTAAACGTGCTGAAAATTCAACCTGTTGCAAAGTGTTCCGGCCAGGCCCGAACACTACTATTTGTTCCTACATTCCTGTATCGGGGCGAACCTTATGGGTCTCCCCTTAATAAGCTGTTTAGCCAGCCATTCTGTCTCTAAATTACCCTATACTTAAATGAAAACTTATCGGTTGTGCGAATTGGTTGGAGAGATGAGGTTCAACACGTCCGTCTTTTCTGACGCCGGCAGTAGGAAGGGGGAGAGGACGCCGCTAAACCAGATTTCGTTGACAAGACGAAAAAAAGTTGTTGGCTCTGTCAACGGCGCGACAGGCGAAGTGCTCCAGGCAGTGGCTGCGCGACGGAGTTTGCGCGCACTATATAAAATAGGGTGACGCTAAGCGTCACACATGTTTATTAAACGTTCATCGTGTATAGCTCTTCTTATTGATTTTAATTCTAAATTAATACATACCGGTACATCAATCAATAAAATTGTATTGATTGATATACGAATTCATTTTGTATTAAACCTATTATTATAACCTTATAAATTTTTAGTAAATCTGTACGTTTTGATCAATTTTAGCGAATTTCCCCTATAGGGAAGAAGCTATTACCGTAGGTGGCATGGTAAGACTTAAGCCCGAGACCATTATAACTTTTTGTTTTGAGGTCCCCAGATGCCAAAAACACTATTCGTTCAAATTTATATGTATGTGTCCGTTACCGCAATAACTTTTTTAAGAAACGCCAGATTTTTATGAAATTTGGCACAAATGTCTAGAGTAACATTTATGACTTTAAGTTCGAAAACCAGATTGATCGGACTATGGGAAGGGGGTTTTAAATTTTCCAAAAATCAGTTTTTTGAATTTTTCCCCCTAAAATTTTAAAAACACTCAATTTTGGTTATAGCCATTTTATAGAGCTTAAAAAGAACAAATAATTTAGTATTTTGAATCATTAACCTAGGTTTAGTGGTTGTAGAGAAAAGTCACAAAACGCGTCCATAAAATTGTCCATATTAATCTTATAGGAAAAAGGTTTTTGGATTTTCCTCAGATAATTTTACTGAAAACTTGACATTTGCTGATACCGATCAGTTCAGGTCTACAAAAAAATAGTTTTGGTGTTTTAAGTGTTGTTCTACGTCCAACCGTTGCAGAGATATTCAAAGTGCTAAACACAGTACGTTGTCCAATGTTATCCTTATGGAAAATAAATAAAATTGTATATCTCGATTATTTATGAATGTATATTGATAAAACTTGGTATGTGGCTTCGTGTAGTACTGGTATATTGATATTTGCACACTAAATGGATTTTTTGTTGATTATCCCCATTACAGAAAACCTGCATACTCGGCCCTCATATTATTCATATGGAGAATAAGTAAAGTTTTATATCTCCCTTAGTTATGAACCCAGATTAATAAAACTTGGTATGTAGCTTCACCTGGTTGAGTTATATTGATAATTGCAAAAATACACAATTTTTATCTTCCTCTTTGCAGCAAACCTGCGTACTCAGCTCTAATGTTATTCTTATGGAGAATAAATAAAATGCTATATATCACTTATTTATAAATGGATTTTTGTGAAACTTGGTAAGTAGCTCTAGGTAGTAATGAGACACATATATATGCATTGGAAATTCGCTGAGTCGCAGGTTTGCTGCGATGGGTGTATTTATTTTTAATATCTAGATGATGATTTTTGACGTTTTATATCTATTAAGATAATTTGAACAACGTACTCAAAGACACGGAACTAGTTATCTCGAAAACTATTGCATCCTTTTGTTTCTTAACCCTCTTTAAAGCTTATCTTCAAGCAAAGTTCGACCTTATTCGATAGTTTTTGTTATGTTTAATATATATTTTTATGACTTTTCCAGTAAAGAACTATCTCGTTTGATAAGCCCTTGTTCTACGTACATCCAAATGCCTTAGATTATAGCCAGATTCTGACAAAGTTTGATACTTTATGATAAGCTGTGATCCAAGAAAATCTCAACCAGCTCTATTTATAGCGTGTATAAACTCGATTTTGATAGTTACATCCGCAGGAATTGCGCATGGAACTATCAAAATAAAACGCATCAACGAATATAAAGCTCACACTAATTCAAAATTAATCTGAAATCGTAACGAGATATTGATAGTTAAATTTGACTGCAGATATAATCAGCTTATATGCAACAGATGGATTTGTAGGAAGTTATTTGTCATATTGATTCCAAATATAACTCAGAGGAGCTAAAACCTGAATTCTTGACAATTAATGACAGATTTTGATATAACAACTAATATAAACCCAAAATACGATTCCTTTCTATTTATAATCTTGATTTAGTAAAACGTTCTATAAATTATGTTAATGCCTTTATTAACATTGATGGCAATTGTAACACAAGCCTTTATAATAACATAAAACTGTAATGAAATTAATGCCATATACTTCCAGCTCTAGTTACTAATGTATTCAGTGACTAGCGTTTTCGTATTATTTATAAATAGTATTACAATGTACAGGTTTTCACTTCCATTCACTAACATTTTAAAATAGTAGCTCTATAATTGTGACAACAAAGACTAAATTGTGACTCTCTTGACTTGAGCTATATAATATGGATTTCATTTTACTTTTGTATTGTATATAAAATAACAAATATATTCAACTTTTAAATAATAAAACTATGACCTGCAAAAAAGAAATGCGAAAATAATACTGATAATTGTGGAAAACTGATGAGACCAATATGAATAAAATGAAGTTAGACTTTATAACAAATACACCTATGGTTATTAGACAAGTTTTTGTTACGATTTAATCATATTATTGGAAGTGATCCTTGTAGGTTTAAAAATATTGTATAGTAAAGTATTACATAGGATCATAAGATATGTTGTATTTTTTATCTACACTGTAATATATTACCTACAAAACAACCTAATTTGTTCCTTTCACCAAATTTAATTTTTAAACCTGTAAGCAAATATATAATAATATGACTTTTCCAAAACAAATAGCTTAGGAACCCGTACAAGCATGTTGTACAAAGTTTAAATAAATATAATCTTTGCAGGGGTATTTTGGTACTCTCCTTATAAACTGACCCCCTTAGGATTATTTGACTGTGAGATATAGCAACACCAGGTAGAAACCATATTTGAGTGAGGATTGCAAGGCCCAGAAATCTTAATATTTAATGATGGTTTGATGTAGTTGCAATACTATTCGACCTTTCATAATCGCCTGGTCTAATGTATCAAAACACTGGGTGAATTTAATTACCTTGCTAACTGACTAGGTAATAGTAAATATCATTATAGACATTAACAAAAAAAAACCTTTACGCATACTGGTCACATTTTACTTGTGATTTTTTTTAACAAAATTTATAATCCAGTGACTCTATAAAGGTTTTAATAATTTTATGTACATTACTATTTTAGTATGTGTTAAATATCATGTTTAAGGAGCGTACCACTTAAAAAGCTCTACCATGTAAGATACTCTATATGTGAATAGTTAAAAAATAATTATATCAGTCTTTAATGTATAATGCATATTTATCTGACAGGCAAATACTAAGCTTATGATTAATCGATGATTAATTCAAACCCTCCACCATCCAAGTTTTACTTGGTGGTTAACTATATATATGGAGAAGCAGATATAGCACGGCTAATAATAGGAAGATCATAGTTAAATATGTTAAACAAGATAAGAAGCGTATTTATAATTAGGATACATAAATATTTACTGAATATTTATGAATAGTAAACAACAAATATCACATGCAAAAATCATTTGAGAGTAAGATGTTGAGTTAGTCCAACTCGTAAGCTGGCAGTGGCATAAATAACGCCGAGTGCTGACAGGTTTGCTAATTTATACCGTCCCGCTCTCACGCTACCGACCAGAAACATGACAACTTATTAATTTGATGTTTCAAAAAATGTAAATAATATAGGGAATATAATACTAATTTATAAAAATCATACCATAGGATAACCTTTGATCAAATTATTGAATATCAAACAAAATCAGCCCTTCACAGATATGCACGTCCGTAATATGTGTGGCTATGGAGATCAAACTCATTTACAACTTAAGTTGTTACTAAGAAATTGAAAATATTCCAAACCAAGACATACATGTCTAATGTATATTAAACTTGTATCCTAACTAATTGTATTTCACTGGGTGCTCCGTTGATTATTATGTGGTCTTCTGGGGGAATGTAGGTGCACATATGCTTGAGAAATTAATATAAAAATTGTGGTGTAAAACTTTCATATTGCTAAAAGAGAACAAATAATGTCAATTATTAAGACAAACACCCAATCATGACAATCTACCTGCACTCAGTAAGTTAATTACCTATACAAGTTTAAAATTAAGACTTAATGAGTAACCTTTCTTCCCTTACTTATTAATTGTGCAAAACCACTGGGCCACTTCTAATTAAAACCTTTTTTTAAAATTTAGCCATAAATTAGTTATATTAAGTAATATATTACGAAGTAATAAATTTAATGAATCCTTGCTGGTTGAAACTCAATTGGTTCTAGAATTGCTTTATCTGAAGTAATTGGTAGAATATGTATTTTATTAAACAGGTAACCAATTACGGAAATTCAAGGAATCAAAATTAACTATTTTTTTATTTATTTTGCATTTCTTACTTACAATAGAATTGTAAATCGTTTTCCACTATTTTAATCTGTTGGCATTGGCTCGAACAGGTATTCCGGTATTCAGGTATTCCAGAAGCTATCCATCACGGATCTGGTATTATATTCCTAATACTTTTTATATTTTGCAAATTCTTGTAATTGGTGATTTTTATATTTGAAAGTTAATTATGTAAGATCATTCAGTTTCATATCAAAAAGCAAGGGTAAACTTCTTCTATTTTGTGTTAACTTCATAAAGAGCTAAACCAATATCAGAGTTTTGTTGTTGTAGTTAATGGTTATTAGGAAGTGCATTACATCAAGAACAATTATTGCTGCAAAATAGCCTGCAGAAACTAGCTAATTGACACTGTATGCTAATACAATGGAATTGACAACCAATTATTAAGACCTCTGCTGTTTATTAAGAGCTATTAAGTAATTATATTAAATTAGGCTCTTGGTTTAAAATTTTAAAAGCTTTGAACGTTCTTTTATTATCTTTGTATTATCTTTGTTGCTATATCTTTTTTGGACAGTGATTTAAAACACCTTGGTTTCTTAAATGGCTTTTCGTATAAGAACAATATTTTATCCGTCAAAGTTCAACCCTTGTAACATTTTTGCTAGTTAATTTTGCCACCCTTAGGATGTCTTGGCATGTGATAAGTTTACGCGATTATTCATATTTTTTAGATAGTAATTTAACTTAGTTACAGTTTCAATTACATAAGAAAGAATAAACATCGATAACATTGACAATGTTTTATGTATTCACTTTGATTTATATTTAACCTAGCGTTATTGTTATCAATTTCACTTAAATTAGGTTAAAATGTTGGTTAATCACAATGCTAGTACATCTATTTTTTAAAATCGTAGTTAACAAATTAATAAAAAAGTAAATGTATTTATAATATTTTTTTAATTTTAAAATGAATATGAATTAAGATGGAAGAATGCAATTTATAAAATAAATCTTACAACCAGCTACTAAATGCACCTAAAAACCTTCCGTTCACAGGCGCAAATTCACTACCAATCAATCCGAAAGGGTGGCATGACGTCACCTGTGGTTTTACCTTTGTTGGTGCAATGCTGATCATAAACCACTTTATTACTTTGAATGATGTCCATTAAAAAACAAGATTGTTTTGAATACTGTAATTTATAATTAATGCAGCTATATATATTAAGATGAATTGTTCTTTTATCAAGCTTGGTGTGTTTCGCTTGCATTAAGTTTAGTTTGAAAAAAGTCTTTAAGACTCTGAACAATATAACATTTTACTTCATTACTAAACTGTTATGTAATACTTTTCCAAGTACATAACTAGTATCAGAATATGTGACACATTAAGTTTAACATACATTGTTGTCTTTTCATAGTATTTATAACGGATACAAACAATGTAAAAGGAAATTGTAAATACAATAAATCGATTTAGCTTCCCAATTCGTCTCCATGTCATATATATTGGCAATTATTACATTACAATTGGAAATTATTTTAATTACGTGACAATTTATTGCATTATTCCAAAACTATCCACACGCATATTTTATTCCTAACAAAACAAATAAAATAAAATATGCGAAACATAACATGACAAAAATAACACAATTATTTTCTTATCATTCACAATGAAG
The DNA here is from genome assembly GCA_963675035.1 of Allygus modestus. Taxonomy (NCBI): domain Eukaryota; kingdom Metazoa; phylum Arthropoda; class Insecta; order Hemiptera; family Cicadellidae; genus Allygus; species Allygus modestus. The sequence continues at coordinate 428,594,587 of OY776112.1, read as the reverse complement.
ACGTTAATAAATCTACGTAATTTACACATAATTTATCTTTACATTTATTCATGTACTTGTTACAACACAATTAGATGTAGAATTTGGTTAATCACTTTGGCTTCAACGTACAATACAACCAACATTTCTGTAAAAAGACATTTATTTTATAATAAAGTAAAAATATTCATGGCTGTTTGTAGTTTTATTATTTTAGTTAAATGTTGCGATTAAAGTGCCATGAGTTTAAAGAAACATATACAAAACTACATAAAAGCTTCAAACCCGTTTGAAAAACCAATTATTCTCAGGTGCAAAATTGCAGCAATCAATCGTAAAGGTTGACGTGACATCACCTGCGGTTTGACCTTTGTCCCTGTAATACCCAACATGCAACATTAGATTCACTGTGTGGATTTAGCAAATCTACAAATAAAATATCAATTTAGGTCTACTGAATAAAACACGTTTTGGTGAATTTGAGTGGTCTATTGGTTCTAAGACCATTTTACCAAGTTTGAGAGCATGAAAATATACATTAACCTTACGAATGAGAAAACTACTAATTAAATCAAGACTTAAATACAATGGAAGTTGCCTATTATTAATAGACTATTTTGTTATTGAAATGCAAAAACTTTCAGCTAATACCAACTAGTCATAAGATATATTAGTGAATTGCCTTAGGAAAGTGAACTATTAGCATGACCCGCACGGTGAAACTTAAGCCCGGGACCACCATAGAAGTTCCTAACGTGACCCCCTGAACACGTTTTGGGGGGTCGTTAAAAATTGTATATAGCCTATATATATATATATATATATAGGCTATATACACTATATATATATATATGTGTGTGTGTGTGTGTGTGTGTGTGTGTGTGTGTGTGTGTGTGTGTGTGTGTGTGTGTGTGTGTGTGTGTGTTTGCACTCTAGCGGTCGCATTTTTTGTCCGATTTACTTCAAATTTGGTAGAGACGTTTCTTTCTGTAATCAGTTGGACAAGTTCGTTGGGAAAAACAATCGGAAAACTCGAAACCCCTTTTATGGGGATTAACCTTTCAAATTTCGGGTTCTTGGGCCCAAAAAGGGTCAGAAAAGCACCGTATGTAAAATTAATGCAGGTATTAAGATGGAAATTAGGGAGTCGAAAGTTTTAAGCCCTCTCTCGTCATTCTAGAATACATATTTACCGAGTTATTAAATAAAATGTGTTTCGACTAAACACAGTACGTTGTCTTATGGGGGTTTTACACTAGAAAAGCCTGTTATTCCTTTGTTGGAGTACTTTATCGTCCCCAGCAACCTCACGCCTACATTCAAGCCTGTCTGGACCTTCTCCTAACATTATAACGCGCAAAATTGTATTCCCAGCTTTGCAAGTAAATTAAACCAGGAGCATCAGAACAGCCAAAAAAACTGTTTTCAGATTTTAGTAAAAATTAAAATAAATGTATGTTATTACACTGATTTTGAGTTTTAAAAGTTTTTATGTGGAAATTCACTGCCCTCACGTCAGCGTGCTGCGTGCGAACTCGTTTGATTTTTACAGAGGTTGATAGCCTATTTTTGCCTAACTTCACCCGACGCGACGCCTTAAACTATAGATCCGTGCGTGGAACGTATCCATTAACAAATAAGTGAGCTTGGTGAGCTGTTACACTACGAGTTGTAACATATTGATAACATGTGCGTGCCAGGACTAGGATTTGAACCCACAACAGGGCCACTGCCATGGTTCCGGAATAATCTTGATTCACGACTCCCCAAATATATAGTCAAATTAATTATTATGTTAAGGTATTAAGTTTACTTTTGGATTTACACTTCATACATTGAAATTTCATGGATATACTTTGTTAATACTGTGGAAAATACGTACCTTAATCATTTAACATACTTTCTAATAAGATATAGAGAGGTAATAGGTTAAGAGGTAAACAAACCTAACAAGGTACATCATAATAACAAGTGAAATACATGATCTGTTGCTGTTGGTATTGTTGGGGCTATAAATTACCTGGTTTTCAGCCATGAATCGTAAATCTCATGACGGTGCTTTGTAGTGGAAATAGCAGTGACGTCTATGGGCCTCAGCAAGGATTGTTATCTAAAAGTGTTTCTATTGAAGAATTTTCCATAAATTAAGAGATCGTACTCTCTTTCTCGTGGTGGTAACGACATGAATGTTGAACTTTCAACAAATTATAAATATAAGTTAATTAAACTAAAATACGACTATAAAACTTTTAAACTCTATAAAATTATTTAAAAAACAATGGATATTTTAAGGCCCGAAATACGTTGATGTGTCCAGTGGTAAACATTTACAACCACTCATACGTTTGTTTTAGGATTGTAAACGGCACTAAAGGTCGTAAAGGTTGGCAGATTACCAAGTTCACATTTTTACGGAGTCACTATTACCCCTAAGATCGGTAGAAAGTAACCTTAAAATCTATTTACCTAAGACATTAACATTATATTTGTGAATATATAATATCAACAAGAAGAATTTTTTTGTTTATTTACTAAACTTAGCATTATAGAATCTCCCTAAATAGTTTTATATTGATATCTACAATATTTCCTTTGGGAACCTATAATATTTTAAATAAGTTGAAACAGATTTTTTTAAGTCTATAAACGTGAACAAACTGCATTGAAAACTGAGTTACATATTTTTACAATAACATTGTAGGAAGAGATATATGACAACTAAAAGAAAACCCTAATCAAACCAAAAATAAATAAAAAGGGTTTTACACCGTCGGCGTAGTACACGTAGTTAATGTATTTTTTACATTTATTATTCTCGATAAAACGCTTGGTTTCATGTAACAACATGAAAAAACATTAACATTGTTTTTTTTCGGGAGATTATAGCTGTATTGTTCTTTTAATGCTTTACATGAAGCTAAACAACTGGCAGGAAGTTACTACCATTTAACTATTTTTCATAATGTGTACCTAAAGGTTTATTTACCTGTTTTAATACTTTAAAGGTTTTATACCCAGATAATATTTCCCACTTAAATACGTTCTACCTCAAAACGGCCAGCTTATATATTTATTAGTTTGAATAAAAAAAATAGTAAGGTGTTGTGAATTATATTATTATTATTAATGCTATTGCTTATCTGTTCTGCTGTGGATTCTCTCAAGGTTCAACCAACCCCCCATCCTTGTAAACAAAAACCGTGAGATATGTAAATTAATACCATCGTCTTGACCAATGCAGGAAATAATGTATTTATCACGTTCAAAATAAAGCATATAAACCCTGATTTGTCATCGATAGGCATAAATAATTTTATTTATTTATTACGTGTCGCATTACACTGCGTACCACGACATTATTATATTATGTATTGTACAATTATTTTACATAGACATACTTTAATTTTTCACTTCGTACGAAAACAATAATTGCTGTAACCAGTTCGTTCAAGTACAACCCAGCTTTAGTACTGGGAAACAATCATTTTATATTTCCCCTATTGATAAAATGACACAGGATAGTTTAGAATAGCTACATAGGAACCACTAAGTGAGAAATTAGAGATACCGTATTTCAGTGTAGATTACAGGTCCCAGCCATCTTGATACTTGAAGCATGGTTTAGTGTAACTGTAATACCAACCGACCCTTTGTGTTTGTCTTATTTAGTCTCTCAGAGAAGTAAATTACGGTGTCGTGTGCTTACGTGGAGGTTTGGTTAGAGTATGGATTAACCTAAACACACAACTCTATAGGTTATTTGGAGACATTTGAGTAAATGTAAATTTTAAACTGTGAAATGAAATCATCAAAATCCCGCTCTGTTATTATTAGTGAATTTCCTTTGGAAAGTGAACTATTAGCATGACCCGCACGGTGAAACTTAAGCCCGGGACTACCATAGAAGTTCCTAACGTGACCCCCTGAACACGTTTTGGGGGGTCGTTCAAAATTATATATATATAGACATATATATACATGTGTTTGCATTCTAGCGGTCGCATTTTTTGTCCGATTTACTCCGAATTTGGCAGGGACGTTCCTTTCAGTAATCAGTTGGACAAGTTCGTTGGGAAAAACTATCGGAAAACTCTAAACCCCTTTTTTTGGAGATTAATCTTTCAAACTTTGAGTTTTTGGGCCCAAAAAGGGTCAGAAAGGCCCCAGATGTAAGATTAATGATGTTAAAATATGGGAATTAAAAAGGCGAAAGTTTTAAGCCCTCTCTCGTCATTCTAGTATAAATATTAACCGAGTTATTCAAGAAAATGTGTATCGACTAAACACAGTACTTGTGTTATGGGGATTTTACATTAGAATATCCTGTTATTCATTTGTTGGTGGACTTTTATCATCTCCAGCAACCTCACGCCTACTTTCAATCCTGACTGGACCTCCATCTAACCTTGTAATGCGCAAAATTGTATTCCCAGCTTTGCAAGTAAATGAAACCAGGAGCATCAGAACAGCCAAAAAATCAATGTTTTCAGATTTCAATAACAATTGGACAAATGTAGGTTTTTACACTGATTTTGAGTTTTAAAAATTGTTATGTGGAAATTCACTTCCCTCACGACAGCGTGCTGCGTGCGAACTCGTTTATGCATTCTGACACCAAAAGCGCTATAAGCCTGTTTGGGGTTTTGCACCAATAGTAGTGATGCGTTCTAAATCAGCTGTTCTTATTAGTATAGTTACTAGATGAACGTTATCAACTAGTTATGCCACTTGAAACTGTTAGTAATAGTAGCCTGTTTATGATATAAATAGTAGCGATGCAATGAAAATAAGCTGGTCTTATTAATTTGATTAGCAGTATAAACGGAAGTAGAATGCCTGTATTCGAAATCACCTGTTCTAATTAATCTATTTAGCAGATAAATGTCAAAATAATGAAATAGTAAATTGCATTACTTTTATCAAAAGTGGAATTTTCCGGCTCGTGATGGTATTTTCCGTGCAAGGCGATAGCCGAGCGCGGAAATTCATTCAAGTGCCGGAAATACACTTTAGGTATGAGTTATGAGCAATAATTTTCATCCCACAGTAAATAGTAAAAATAATGAAGCATATTTTTAAAAATATTTTATCAGGTTTGCTGGGTAATATTTCTCACAAAATAATACGAACAATAATATTTAAACTGAGTTTACGTTGCTCTAGTAGTTATATTATAAGAACAGCTGATTTCAAATGCACACATCGCATTTAAATTTATACTGCTAACTAAATTAATAATAATAGCTGATTTCAAATTGAACACCGCTATTGATAGATGAAGCAAGCTACTAGTGCTACTGTTGTCAGAATAACGAACATCAGAGCGTCAAAATCCCACGTCAAACTATTTCATGATACCCACGCAGTAAACTATTGTTTACAGTACTATTAGCTGTGATTGAAACCAATCGATTCCGGGTAAACAGTCCGGGTAAAACTGCAAAAAGGCCTAGGCAGGGAAAGATGGTTCAACAATTTGTCACCACGAGCGCTGCTATTCTACTTACAGTATTCCATTGTATGATTTTTAAACAGCTGACTGTTTCTAGCAACATAAACAAATGAAACAATAAGAAACCTTTGATGTTGTTAGTTGTAAAAGTGTAAACGTACTCAATAATGACTGATTCAAATATTAATATTCCTGAATCAATATTGAAAATAAAAGGTGGTATGATGAAGAGTACTGTTCATAACTCGTCCGACAGTGCTTGTTCTTGATCAAATTCAAGTACTCGGCTTCGCCTCGTACTTGAACCTCGATCGTGCTCCGGTAACGGTCACTTTTCGGACTTGTGACAAAATATACTATTACGGCACTAGGGTGGAAATGTATGACTTTCAGTACTCACAGCTGACACTGAAACTGGCTACTTTCGGCATAGTGTGATTAAAACACTATTGTTATCATCATTTTGTGAGAAATATTACCCAGCAAACCTGATAACAATTTCTGAACCGAAGTTTCTTTACTATTATTGTTTGGAGTGTGATGAAAGGTATTGCTCGTAAGTCATACCGAAAGCGTTTATTCAGTACTAAATCGAATTTCCGCGCTCGGGTATTACCTCGCACAAAAAACTCGTTCACTTACGGAGTACACCTCTTCTTGCTACTGACGAAATATACTATGTTATAAGAACAATACCGAACTTTCTTGGTAATATTTTGCTATTTTCAATGAATAACGGTTTCGATATATTTTGGTTTACCTTTCAGAGTTAACCTATTTTCAATGACACTACTTTTTACTGCAATACATATTAATGATGCAACCCCTAAAAGAAAATGACAAAGATATATCACATACATATGTAGAAAATAAACATTAAATTTATTTTAAAATTTCGTTCATTATTGATTAGTATTGAGTAGGTAAATAAATAGATACTTACAGTATTGCTATAAAAGTACTCTTCATTGAGTTTGTTCGTAAAAATACATGTTTAATAGTACGTATTAGTATGCTTGTAGTTTACCACGTAAATACGTTTTTTATTTCAACAGTTTTTATGAGTCGATTCCAGCTGTTTTTTTTTAAGTTACGTACCCAAAGTTAAAATTTACTATACATAAATCAAACAAAGGGCGAATGAAGCATGCATTTCACTTGCTTATAAATAAAAATACTTACCCTATAAACAATGATCACTCCCCGGTTTTTCGTTTTGTAAAATACTTTGTTTGTTACAGTTTCTCGCTAGCAAATTATGTTGTGTATTAGATTTAGGAATTGTATTAGAGTTGCTTAAAGCATTGGAAAGAGATTAAAATTGTGTGTCTGTATGGGACAAGTATGTTTCAAACGTCCGTAGGTTTTCAATTAGTGTTAAAATAAGTAAATTATATATATACATATATGTTTTTAAGCTCGTTTTATATTTATTTTGCTAACCCATAGTTAGAATGAACCCAATCGTTGTGACCCCTTACTCAAATAATCACACTTTAAAAATTAATAACTATACATAATAAACGCTCTATCATGTCACACCTGTGTTAGTGATAACTGATTGAATATTACGATTGAAAGAACCAATATGACTGGTTTAAAATGTCGTAATACTCCAAAAACCCATAAAATACAGCAAAACCAACAAAAAAAGTTTTAAAAATACTGATAATTAGAATAACAACAAACTAAAGTACTAGGTAAAAATCGGTATAGCTAAACAAAATATTGAACATGTAACGGTATTAACTTGTTATTATGCATTGAATTTTCCTGTAAAGCGATATTATTACACTTTCGTAGTAAAACCACTATAGAGACTCACATTAGCATGGTTGTTAGCTTGGGAGATTAATTGCTGTATTGTTCCTTTTGAATTGCTAATGTGCCGTTAAACCCCGAGGTTGAATGGTACATGCAGTTTGTGTAAGGTAGAATTGGAGTTGTTTGTTAAATTACTTATTTATATCCAAACCTACTTAAGAAATTATCTATGTATATAACAATCAAAACTGACAATATTGCGATAAGTTGCGTAAATAATAGATTTATTATTTTATTTGATTTTTGATTTTTAATAGTAGTTTTAATATAAATAGATTATAAAACTCATTATAAGCCTTTAACAGTTTTATTATTCTTGAGACAACCGATCATATCAGCTTTCAGTTTTGATTTACATGTATGGGAGAAGTAGGTTATTTCACAAAGTTATCTTTCTATTTAACAATACAAATCCTAACGCATATAACACTTAATAACACTTAATTTGCTAACACTTTGAATTGTTTTTTTTTTTATAACACTTAATTTAAAAGTTGATTTGGAATCAAGTTTCTTCTAATGGTGATCATAATCCAACGCAAAATGAATTTGAACAAATGTAAAACACACACAACGGAAACATATCTCGGTAGCCTCCAAAACGAGTAGAATACAAGCAACCATTCCAAAGGCCAGACCAAAGGCTGACACGACACAATCTTACGTTTAACCTCGATGATGAAAACCGTGAAACACAGCTGGCATTTTACACAACTAGGACTTGTAAGTAAAACCTACCAACTTCCGATACAAAATATTGCTTTTTGAACTTGATACAGTAAATTCCTTTGACTTTATGACTGAAATTAGTTTACACCTAGTACTCAAAGACAGACAACTTTTATCATGTGTACAACAGTTTTTAGAAAATGTTAAAACCTAAGTTTGTACTCAAAATGCTATTACTTACAATAATAACTTGAAAATAAATAACATGCCACTATCCAAACCAGCAAAAGGAGATTCTTTTATAAAGGGATTAATTGGTCCATGCATTTATTATAGTCAATTAGATAATCAGGCTCCATTCATGTTACACGCGTTGGATTCATATATTTTATTTCGTTAAAGGTTCGGTAAGCCTGGGTAGGTAAATGTTCAAATTTAGTAATATAGTTTATCAAGTAATCAACCAAACAAGGGTTTACAAAACGCAATATTATTGCATTCTTTTTGTGAAAAACGAAGTTAAAGCTTTATAACTTGCATTAATTTGAATCTCACGTATCATTGGTTGAATTTAGTGTAACAGTAATTTTATTTCACTAAGAAATACGACAATTGATCTAAAATGTTGCCCAGAATTCAGACATATATCTAGTTTTAGAATGTGATATTCAGTTATCCAAGTTGTTTTTATACATAATTTGGTTTGTTGTTAATTTTTAAACTTTCCTAGAATTTTCGATTTTAGCAGGATTGTCAAAAATAAAAAATCAGAAGGGCTACAATACCCAAATGTAGTAAATACACTTTCATATGACATGGACATTAATAGAATCTAAGTAAAGATTAGTCTTGAACATCGGGTCGTTATTTTAAAAGGTCGTTACAGGTAAATTTAATTGGTTTGGTTTTATTTACCCCCATTAACGAACGGGAGTACATACAACCACGGCTTGTCTTAATGATTTAGTAAGACTAGACCATTAAGAGGGTGGCTACCAGCTAGGTACTGATACTATCTGTTTGGTGCAGTTGTCACCTGATACTAATCCACATGACTGTTTTCTTATTTATTGTCAAACTTGTGTGTTTATATTTATATTTATGTTTCTTTTCATTAAAAACCTAATTTGTTACTTATAAGTTCGTTCTTTCAATATTTCTCAGATTAATTAACCCGCAACGCATCACCGAATCAAATAATTTTTTGACGTTCCCGATGGAATCAGCCATGGATTGTGCAATAACATTTATCTAGTTATTGATAAATAAGGAAGTATTGGTGTGTTGAATATAACTAGTTTTTTTAAAGCCAAGCAGAGAATGATCAAGTTCATTGCCATATGCAAAAATACCTTTTATTATCTCAACCATGTTATAAATGTTTAATATTCAGTTTATTTTATTTTAATTTGCCACAAATACTTAGTAAACTGTAGTATAATGAACTGATAGTTTCATTTTGAATTGTTAAAACAGTACATAACTAATTGGAAATTTATTGAGACATTAAAGTATTAAAGTTAAAGTAAAATTTATATTTATTCCATTGAAATTTAATGAAGATATTGAAAATGAGTTTGAATTTCTTCGTTTCAAGAAAGCAAGACACATAAAAAGAATAACTATTTTGTATAACCTAAGTTTAGAAATAATTATTTAATTTGACGACAACTCTGAATTCCAAGGTATGTTTCAAAAGTTAGATTCAGATTACGTATCTTTCAGTCAGTGTCAAACCAAAATAGAGGCAAAACCGATTGCATTAGGGCTAACTGATGACATAGAAAATGAGCAAACATAAATTGACGAAGTGGATGCAGTGAATTTCCATATTTTAGGAATTCAAAAGAAATGTGTAACTGACAGTAATTTGAATCAAACTCCTCCTAAATACAACCTCAAGACTACCAATGATAGATTTACCTAATTTTTCTGGAAAGTTACAAGACTGTCCCCATTTTAAAGACATGTTTCAGTCCTAAATACATGACAAAGAATAACTTCCCAACATTGAAAAGTTACATTACCTTATTTATTGTTTAAAGTCAGAGCTCTTGCCGCAGGCCGAAACCTTACTGCTCAAAACTATCTAATAATTTGTGATAAATTAAAGGAACGCTATGACAACAAACGCCTTCTTGCATCTTGTTATCTAGAGGAAATTCTTAATGTACCATGCTTAAACATTGAGTCGAGTAAAAATTTACTGCCATTCATTGATTTACTATCTGAAAATACTACCGCTCTCAAAGCTATGCAGTTTCCGGTTGGTGACTTCATCCTTTGCCATGTTATCTTACAGAAACTTGATAAATATACCCGTCAGCTTTTTGAACGAAGGTATTCTAATGATGAGTTTCCATGTTTGCAAATTTGTTAAGTTTTCTTAAGGATCATTGCAAATCACTTGAAGCAGCTTGCCCGCTTGATAAAAGTGCAGCTAATGCTCCACAAACAGGAGTGTTGAACCGACCCATGTTTTGTCTAACGAGTAAGTTTGTAAGTAACAAGTTTACACCTCTTATGACACAGATATCACCCCGCAATATTCACCTGACAACCAATTCACAAAAAGGTATACCTGCTTATACTGTAACAATAAGGATCATGTAATCTATCGCTGTCCACAAATTACTGCTTTATCCATTGTTCAACGTAAGGAATTCATATTAAACAAACAAGCATGTTTCAACTGTTTGTCCCGTTGAAATTCTTCCAAGGCATTTAACTCAAAAACATTTTGCAAATATGTTCCAAACACCATCACTCAATGCTTCATGATTCATCGCATATGATTTTAGCTGCACTACCGAAACCCAGTGTAGTACATACCGCAGGACAGATATCCCCGGTTACTCAACTCTTAAACCACTTCGCTTTCTACCCATGTGAACACTACTTCAATATCTAATTCCTATCTTGGTTCTGCTGCTATCCAGGTTAGGGATTTAAATGGAATCTTCCACACCATCAGAGCACTTTGCTATCCTGGCTCACAAGTCACTTTGATTACAGATGAGTGTGCCAATAAATTATCTTTACCTCGCAAAAGCAATGAAACTTCAAGTCCAGGAATATATCGGTCCTCTATAAAGGCTGTTAAAGAATAATGTAATGCTTATTAAATGTTTTATAAACCTCCCTTTCAAAACCACCCATGTCTACAAGTTAATGCAGTATTCTCGATTGCATCACTGCACCACTACCTTTCCAACCAATGCCCCCAAACGTAAGAGATTTCTACAAAAAAACACTGATTTAGCTGATCCCCATTTTGACGTGCCTGGTGAGTTAGATTTTTTAATAAGAGCTGATATGTTTACGGAGATATTTGATGGCAGGCGGAAGCCATCAATGGTTGGCTACTCTACACCATTTAGGACAATTTTTGGATGGGTTCTAATTGGTAAAACAACTATCAGTAACCTTATGTCTTCTAGTCTAACGTCACAACTTTGCATTTCTGAAAACAATTCTTTGGATTTGTATCTTAAGAAATTTTGGGAGTTAGAGGAACCCTTCAAAAAGATTCACATCAGCCTCGAAGATCAAAATGTTGAACAAATATACGATCAAACAACTGAAAGAGATCTCACTGGCAGATATATTGTAAAGTTACCCTTCCATTTGGAACCTCCTGACCTATAAGAATCTTATAAAAAGGCAAGACACAGTTTCAAGATCTAGAGTTTCGCTTAAATCGTAACAATGAATTGAAACAATAGTATACCCATTTCATGGACGAGTATCTACGGTTAGGACATATGAGGTGTGTAGACGTAAGTAAGGTAAAACCTAAATACTTCATACCACATCAAGTACTCAAAATGTCACAAGATGGTGAAACACAACAGATTCGTGAGTAGGGGGCAATAGCCGATTCAGAACCAGCACAGGCGCGGTGAGGAGCAAGTGAGGAGCCCCCCCCCCCGGTGACGTCAGCCCCCCCCGGTGACGTCAGCCCCCCCGGTGACGTCAGCCCCCCCGGTGACGTCAGCCCCCCCCCCGGTGACGTCAGCCCCCCCGACCGGCAGCAGCACGTAGGTGAGGAGCGCCCCCCCCCCGCCAACGGCACTTTTCGTGATGACCTTGAACATGAGGAAAAAACTTTCGAAAATTAATAACTAGCCTATTTATCCACCGATTCCCACGGGACTTTTTACAGAGTGTAGGCCTATCCCCAAGGAAGCGAATGACGTAAGAACCCCATAGATCCACCATTAAACAAGGCCTCTATTAATTTAAAACCGCGTTTTCCTTATGGGATCTCAGCTGTTTACCAACCGATTCTGACGAAACCTCACCACATGTCGGGCCGTGACCTAAGAAAACCATCGCTTAAAGAAAATTGAAAATCCACTGTTAAACGGGCCCGCTATTAATTTTTAAACGTGTTTTCCTTATAGGATCTCGGCTGTTTACCGACCGATTTTGATGAAACTTCACCACATGTTGGGCAGCGGCCTAAGTAAACCATCGCTTAAAGAATATTGAAAATCCACCGTTAAACGGGCCCGCTATTAATTTTCAAACGTGTTTTCCTTATGGGATCTCGGCTGCTTGCCGACCGAATTTGATGTGACTTCGTTACACGTTGTATGCCGGCTTGACTAAACCAACCTGCAAGCGGCTCCGCGATGTCACGTGTCGAGGCGCGTGCTAGGGCCTACGTGACTGCCCGGGGCTGTTTACTCATCAGCGGCCTTCCAGACCCCTCATCACTCCCACACTCCTCCGTTCTAGAAGGTTCCGACAAGTGTGTTGCATGAGGCCTCCTGACTGGAGTGCTCCCCGTTAGCGAAAGACCACCTCTCACGTTTCTGGAAGCTTCTAGAAGGTTCGCTGAAGCGTGCAACCTGGGTATAAAACCGAGGCAGAGCCGCGCGCGCGACCTCAGTGTTGTTCGAGACGTCACCATGAACGGAAACGGAGTCAGTGCAGCTGAAGTGGACCAAACGATCCGCTCCTTCCTAGAGGAGCTGAACGCAATGAACGATGAGAACGCCAACGCACCACCAGTTCAGCAGGGATGTGCGTCAAAGAAGAAAAAGCTCGATGGGTGGACTGTAAAGAGGAAGGAAGTGCCTATCGATTCCCCGACACTGTGCTGGTCCGCTGGCGGATATCAGTACACTGTGAAGAACCCTACCAACAGCGGTAATGTACTGTTGAAGATGAATGTGTTCAAAGGAGGTCGCCCCACGTTCAGTTGCGGCTTGTACTTGGACGAGGAGCGAAACGATGAAATCTGCATATGTCTAGAGGGCCTGCTATACAGATTGCAAAACCTATGGTTGGCAAATAGCGAGACGGGAGAGACAAGATACGACGGGATCACTAGGACCGCTACTCCTCTACCCACCTGGCGAAAGACCGATTGCGTCATCTCAGGGAAAACCAAGAGGAGCGCACACTCCAGGCGCGCTGCCCAGTAAACGAGAGAGCGTGGAAACTTCTACTAAGCAGTTAATAACCTAGATGCTTCTAGAACAATCCACTTGTTTACGCAGTAAAGCTTTCCATTACGTCAGCCTTCCTGGAATTGAGCGTGGAAACTTCCACTAAGCAGTTGATAACCGAGACGCTTCTAGAACAATCCACTAGTTTACGCAGTAAAGCTTTCCATTACATCACCCTTCCTGGAATTGAGCGAGTAACTATGTCATCATGTTGTTGATACGCGCGAGTCGGCACGTAGACACCGCTAATAAAAGGTGACTCGGCGGCGAGAGCCGGTCATTCTGCATCCAGCCGCTGCACCATGCTCAACACGGACCACAAAATGGACCTCAGGACAGCCCTCAACAGCTGCAAGGCCGCGGGTTACACTCGCATCGCAGATCTGCGGGACAACCCGGTGTACCCGATTCGCTCGTTCGAGCGGGTAGACATACCATATGGCGAGGCGGTTATGGCCACCTTGGAGGGTCTTGTCGGCGACGACCCGATCCGGATTTACATGCCTCGGCGGTACCTCACGGTCTTGGACGACAACGCCATCTCCCAGTACAACGTTGGCGTGGGGCCGAGGACGAGCCTTGTAAAGAGGAGCGGCCCTCCTGGCAGCAAACTTCCTTTCCTGGAATTTGTTTAAATAAACGGTATTTCCTATTCCCTTATTTCCCTTCAATATTAAAAAAAAATAAAAATAAATCAAATAACAAAAAAAATAAAAAGCAAGAAAAGAATTTAGTTTTAAGAGCCGAGGTGGCGGTGCATGGCAGTCAGTAGACGCCATGGACTTGAGGTGGTAACACCCGTTCACCGCCATCGTGGCCGGGCCCTCGGGCAGCGGCAAGTCGCACTTCGTGGCTCGCTTCATAGAGCACGTCGACCGCATGTGCGATACGCGGTTCGCCCGCATCACTTGGCACTATGGCAGCGGTGGCGGTGGTGGCAAGAGCCCTGCGGACTCTGCCGTGCGCTACGTAGCCGGCCTGCCAGACCTGGACGACTACGACGGTAGCGAGCCCGCCCTGGTCATCGTCGATGACATGATGCGCGAGGCCGGTCCCGGCGTGGCGGACCTGTTCACCAAGGGCTCGCACCACTGCAACATGAGCGTGTTCTTCATCACGCAAAACCTGTTTCACCAGGGCAGGGGCCAGCGCGACATATCGCTGAACGCCCACTAGATAGTGTGCTTCAAGAATCCCAGGGATCGCGCTCAGATCAAACACTTGGCTCGCCAAGTATACCCGGAGAACCCCAAATTCGTGGAGGAGGCTTACGCGGACGCCACGCGTGATCCGCACGCCTACCTGCTCATAGACTTGAAACAGTCCACGCCCGAAGAGATGCGCGTACGTTCGGCTGTTTTCCCAGACGACCCGGTTAACTACGTGTACCTGCCCAAGAAGAAGTGATAAATAGGCCGAGCGCGCGCCAGCGTCAGTCATCATGTCACACCGCGTGAAGAAGGACGCGGCGCTGCTGAGGGCCCTAATACACGCTACGCCCAAAGAACGCAAAGCCCTGTTAAAAGCGTGCGACGAGAGTCGCATCAAGTCATTGTGCGAGTGCGCGTATAACGTGCTACGCGGAAACGTACCGCTTTCTCCCTGCCTCAAACGCAAATTGAGCAAACACAAACAGGCGCTCAGACGGCTGGTGAAACGCGGCGAGGGTTGGGCCAAGAAGCGACACTACCTCGTCCAACGGGGTGGAGGGATCCTCCTACCTCTGCTGTTGAACGCTGTTCTGCCCGTTCTAGCGCAGAAGCTAATCGGACATGGAGTACGCTAGGAAAATGGTGGTTGTACCGCAGGAGCTCATCGTGAGATTGCGAGAAGGACCGGGGCCAGGGCCGGGACCAGGACCAAGAGGAGGAGCAGGTAGCGCCAATAAGCCAGCCAGCCTGGACGCTGAGATGCATCGCATATTGAGCGACAAGCGGCTGGACGATACGGAGAAATGGAAACAATATCAGCAGGTGTTACAGCGGTTCCTGCACTTTTCCGCGGCTAAACGTCAACCCATAGGTCTGTCAATCATCGAGGGTGAGGAGAGGGAGGAGGAAGCGGCGGGAGGTCCGAGTCAGATGAAGCGCGAGTCTAGCGCCTCGGCGGAGGAGGACATTGTGGAATCGTTCTCAAAAATCTACAGGTCGGTGGCGCGCAACTTGTTGCGATTCATGACCCGGCAAGGCAGCCCCATCGCCTGGGACGCCAGTGGGGCGGTGTACGTGAACAAGGTGAAGATCCCCGATTCCAATATAGTGGACATCGCGCACAGTATAGTGAGAGCGCGAAGGGCGGACCGATTGCCTACCGGCTGGCATCAAGTGATGGCCGCCTTGAAGGACATGAACGTGCCCAAAGAATACGTGAGCAATCCCACGGCGTTGCGTTACTTAGGCGTGGGGCTGGACTCGACATCGAGCCCCTGGGGAGACACGACGGCCTCCTCATCACCCCTGTCACCGAGGTTGACACCGATGCTAGACCGCCTTAGACCGCGACTTCCGGCAGCCAGGAGAAGGATAATAACCGAGGAACCCGACCGGGAATCGTCACAGACTCTAGGGGAAAACAAGAGGTCGCCAGTCCACTGTATAGTTCCTCATCCTTGTGTTTATAGGGTAACTAATAGGACTTGTTTTCCTGTTCGCAGGCCGTCCGTGCCCGTTGTGCGCTGTCGCCCTGGCGAGTCCCGAGGATCTGCGCCACCATATGGATGCGGTCCACGGTGCAAGCCCGTCAGCTTTGACCTCCTCCTCTTCCTCCACCGCAACGCCACCCGCCAGAGACCCACGGCCCGAGTGCGACGCGTGCGGGCGGCGATTCACCCACGAGGACCTGCTCCGGTGCCACGTGCAGCTGGTGCACGTCAACGAGGCCCGTTGCACCGAGTGCAGCGCCCTTTTCCGCAGGGCCGCGTACCTCCAGCGGCACATGGAGAGCGTCCACCGCGGCATGAGGTTCGCGTGCGCCTACTGCGACCGAGGCTTCACCCGGCGCTACAAGCGGGACCAGCACGAGGCCCACAACTGCCCCATCGTGAGGAAACTCGTTGTGGACGAGATGCCGCACCTGCCCACTCTGTCACCCGAGCCCCGACCCAGCTCCGAGCCTCAGCCCGGACCCAGCCACGAGCCTCAGCCCGGACCCAGCCACGAGCCTCAGCCCGGACCAAGCACGGCACCTGACGGGATAGTGGGTGGTGGCGGACTACCCACGTTCCGCCCCATCCAACGGGCGTTCCGCGGTCGCCTCCTGACCTTCGGCCTGTCCCGGCCCATGGAGGACTTCTTGACCGTGGAGGACGCGCTGGTGCTACTGTTCGACAGCGTCCTGGAACTGCTGGCCGACGTCAGGACCCGACACCCGAACATCAAGGTGAACATGTTCCTGGAGTGTGAATTCGCCAACGTTCACGGGGCCACCTGTCTGCGAGCCTTCAAGACGAAGAACGTGCCTCTCACCGCCGCGTCCAACTTGGAGGACTTCCTGTCGGCGTCCTTCCACAAGCTGGAGGAAGAGAAGGAGCAGTGCCTGCTAGTGGGCAGCGGGTGGAGCTATCTCCGGATACGCGACCTGGAGATCCGCGTCAACCTCTACACCCCGTTGGGAGAACGCGGAGCCCGGTTCGTCCAGCTTCCCAGGACCATCTGCGACACGCACGCCGTTATCAACGTGCAAAACGTCGATGGCATGTGCTTCGCATATGCCGTCCTGGCCAAGTTCGTCGCGCGACACCCGGAGAGGCCCGCATCGTACACACCGGACGTCATGGCACGCTACGATTGGGTCGGCCTACGCTTCCCCGTGGCCGTGAAGGATATTAAAGTCTTCGAGAGGAGGAACCCGATCAGCATCAACGTGTACGGGATCGAGCACGCCATGGTGGGGAGACGCCCCGACGGAACGCCAAAGTTCCAGGACCGCGTGTTCCCGCTGAAGATCTGCAAGCGGGAGTTGGAGGATCACCGGGACCTGCTGTACGTGACCACCGGCGGGGACAGTCACTACGCCTACATCGCAAACATGAGTAGGCTAGTGCGACACCAGCTGGCGTCTTACGGCCACGCCATCCACGTGTGTAAGCGATGCTTCGCTTACTTCGACAACCAGCCCAACAAGCTGCAACTGTCCGGTGCCGAGCGTCTGGCACATGCGATACTGCACCGCCAAGGCTCCCCTCCGCCTGGACTTGTCGAAGAAGCAGCAGATCCGCTTCGCCCACCCCGAGTACACTCGGCGAGAGCGCTTTTGCGTCTACGCCGACTTTGAGTGTGCTCTGCAGCCCGTCACCGCCGACCCTGCGGAAGCGCCGCCCGGCACGAGGCCCCTGCAACTGCACGTCTCATACGCCTTCGCCTACCAGATCGTGGACTCGCTCGGCCTGGAGGAGTTTGAGCCCCGCGTCTACTTCGGGGCTGACGCGTCCAAGGTCTTCATGGAGAGGTTGAAGAGGGACGTGCTGGCGCTGTGGGAGTTCCTATTCAGCATGAGAGCTCTGCACCCTTCTCTGACCCGGCAGGAGATGGACGAGTACCTGGCGGCGACTCACTGCTACCTCTGCGGGAAGGAGTTCACGGACCAGGACATCAAGGTGCGGGACCACAATCACGCCCCTGCCCTACGAGTTCCGAGGAGCCGCTCATCGCTCGTGCAACCTCAGGTACCGGGAGCAGCGACACATCAACTGCTACTTCCACAACCTGTCCAACTACGACGCCCACTTCGTAGTGCGCGAGCTGGCCATCGACCCCGGCGACGTGGACGTGTTGGCCCACACGGAGGAGCGGTACATCGCTTTTACCAAGCGATTCCACTTTGGTCAGCCCGGGGACAACCAACGACAGAGCAGTTTCGCGGTGCGCTTCCTGGACACCTACAGGTTCCTGTCCATGAGCCTGGCCAACCTGGCGGCGGGACTTCCCACGGACAGGATGCGCGAGACGAGGAAGTGCTTCCCCGACGACCGGCTGTTTGACTTGGTGCGGAGGAAGGGCGTGTTCCCCTACGACTTCGTTACGTCCTACGACACGTTGTACAGGACCAGGGAGTTGCCGCCCAAGGAGGCGTTCAGGAACTCCATGACCCTGGAGGACATCAAGGACGAGGAGTACGAGCACGCCCTCAACGTGTGGCGAACCTTCGAGTGTCGGCACCTCAAGGACTACGCGGACAAGTACCTGCGATGTGACATCGCCCTGCTCACCGATGTCTTTGAGCAGTTCCGCGACACCTCACTGGCAGAGTACGGGCTGGACCCCGCCCACTACTACACCCTGCCGTCCTACGCCTGGGACGTGATGCTCAAGACCTGCGGTGTGGAGCTGGACACGCTGCAGGACTTCGACATCTACCTGTTCGTGGAGCAGGGGATCCGGGGAGGCATCTCTCAGGCCATCACCCGCTACACCAAGGCCAACCACGACAGGTGCCCAGACTACCGCCCGGACGAGCCCACGTGCTTCCTCCTGTACCTGGACGCAAACAACCTGTACGGCTGGGCCATGTCCCAGTGCCTGCCGACCGGAGACTTCGAGTGGCTCAGCCTTGAGGAAATACAGGCGTTGGACATTGCGGCGCTGGACGCAGAGGCTGATCGAGGCTACATCTTGGAGGTGGACCTCCACTACCCCGCGCGCCTACACGACATGCACAAGGACCTTCCCTACTGCTGCGAGACGAAGCGCCCGCCGATAGGGAAGTTCCCCAAACTGTTGACGACCCTGGACGACAAGACGCACTACATCTGTCACTACAGGGTCTTGCAGCAGGCGCTGCAAAACGGATTGGAGCTGGTCGCGGTGCATCGGGCGATCTCGTTTCACCAGTCGCGGTGGTTGAAACCGTACATCCTGATGAACACGGAGCTGCGGAAGAAGGCCAAAACGAAGTTTGAACAGGACTTCTTCAAACTCATGAACAACGCGGTCTTTGGCAAGACCATCGAGAATGTACGGAAGCGCCTCAACGTGAAGCTGGTGTGCACCCCGGAGAAGTTTTCCAAGTACGTCGCCAGATCCAACTTCCTGGACCGAACGTACTACACGGAGGACGTGGCCCTGGTGCATCTGTCCAAGGTCAACATCGTGTTGGACAAGCCCGTCTACGTAGGCATGACAGTCCTGGAGCTGAGCAAGTGGCTCATGTACGAGTTCCTGCGCAAGATGAAGGAGCGCTACGGTGACCGCCTCACCGTGGACTACATGGACACGGACAGCTTCGTCTTTGACATCGTGTCCCAGGACGTCTATGCCGAGATGAAGGAACACCTGGACGACTTCGACACCAGCGGCTATCCGAGGTCTCACCCCTGCTACAGCCCCGTCAACGCCAAGGTCATTGGAAAGTTTAAGGACGAGTGCAACGGCCTGTCCTTATACGAGTACCTCGGCCTGCGGTCCAAGCTGTACTTCATGGACATCGAGGACGCGGCGACAGGCGGCAGTAAGGCTCTCAAGTGAGCCAAGGGGGTTGCGAAGGGCGTTGTCAAGAACGTCCTCACCCCCGACGACTACAGAGAGTTTCTGTTTGACGGAGTCCAGAAACACACCACCAACGTCCGGTTCCAGTCCCACTTGCACCGGGTCTACACCGTGCAGGTGGACAAGCTGAGCCTCAGCCCGACCGACGACAAGCGGTGTGTCCTCCCCGATGGGATCCACACTCTGCCGTGGGGACACAAGGACGTCCCGCCGCTACCGCCAGCCAGGAGGAGAGGAGAACATCCGCAGCGGATGGAAGTGGACGGTGAGGAGGAGGAGGGACAGCGCCAGCCCGAGGACGAAGACGAGGAAGAAGAGGAATTCCCCGTCTAGTTGTATATATTAGTTATAAGAGAAAACAAATTGTAAATAGTATTTGTAAGAAAATATAATAGCTTTATGTACAGCATGAACCCGAGTTGTTTATTTCCTCCCTTTGCTCACTCAAAAGTCACAAGCCGTTAGGCTCGGAAAGGCGTTATGGGCCGTTTGGCCCGAGCTGTGCAGCTTAAAAAGCCCCCGCCAACCGGGAGCGATTGGCGGCGCGTGTCGGGGACGGCCCTGAAGGAGTTGCCCAGGAAGGAGTTGCTAAGTGGTTTGCTGATGTTCGAGGGGTCACCCTCGAATTACTCAGCGGTTTGCTGATGTCCGAGGTGTCTCGTGGCGCGCCCTCTTTGGCGGCCTTCATTGCCGCTTGGCGGGGGCTCAGCCAGTGACTCGTGCCGCTGGTATATAAACCTGAGGTCCAGCCCCGCTGCCTCAGTTTTGCTATTTTTTTTAATTTAGTAAGGAGAAAGGAGAAATGAAAACACAAGCTTTATCATTATGAGGCATGTATTGTACAGTAATAAGGTTACATACACATACTACAAAAAACTTTACAAATTAGTTTTAAGCGAATATGGAGTGGAAGAGCCTGCGGACCAGAGCGTCGTTGGCGGCGAGAGCGGCAGGGTCGAAGAGCTGGACGTAGTCGCTGAGTGACGTGCGGAGAACAGCCCGGCAGTACAGGTAAGTGAGGCAGTAGTAGCCGCAAACAGAAGTATCGTAGCCCTGGAGTCGATACCTGTTGTAGACGTAGTGGCGGTGATGAGGATTGCGCCTCAGGAACATTTGAAAGTCGGCCTGGTATGGCGGCCTTCCGTAGCTGTCCAGGTACTCGAGTCTGTCCTCTTCCGAGCAGTAAAACGCCACCCAGTGTTCGCCTCCCTCGGTGTGTGCTACCGTGTTGGACACGATGGCGGTGAGAGGCTTGACTGGCACGTCCGGTAGTTGGTCAGAGGCGTAGACCGCAACGTTCCTCAGTCCGGGGATCCTCACCAGGCATTCTCTGATCTGGACGGTATTCATCGTGGGCGGAAGCAGCACAGGCAGCTTGAGACGGACGGGTCTGACCTGTCGTTAGCCACGAGCCAGTCCCGCAATACTATGCAGTTATGAAGGGCGCAACGGTTGTGGGAGCTCTTATGGTGGCGACAGCGCAGGGTCCGGTAGGTGGGCGGACCGTTGAGCGACCCGCAGCCCAGATCCTCCATGTCCTGAGCGGTGGTGGCGGCGGGCTCGGTTATGAGGTGGCGTTGTACAAAGTCCCTCTTCTGCGATCCTTTGACGTAGACCAGGGGGCGGTGGATGAGACAGGAGCGCAGCGACGTACGCGATGTCCCCCTGGTCCCACTCCAAGCCGTGGCAGTGGCGAGTGATCCAGACGCTCTCGCGCTGTTTCTCCGGAGTCAGGAGGTCCTTACTGAAGGGTGGGCGGGCGATGTGATGTAGGAGCAGCGTGCCGGTAGTCACGTCCACCACGCAAACCTCTTTCAGTAGAAAGTCATTATCACTGTCTTTAAAACACTGCATATCCATCACCACGCTTCCGTGATGACAGCGCGCTGGTGGCGGCTCGTTATAGATCGGTGGCGGCACGTCCATCCCGTACGGCTGACTGAACTCGACTGAGCGCTGGCGGGAGCGCGCCTAGCGGGATAACCTTGGGTGCGCGCGCCGCCATCACCTAACGGTCCGCGCGCGGTGACCTTGAGCGCGAGGCAACTCGTTTACCCGCCAAAGTCGACTGTGACGTTGCGATGACGGTCCACCTCCACGACGTTGTCCAACTCGGCGTACACTATGCAGTTGAACGCCTCCGCCAAGGCTTCGGAGAACCCAATCTCTATGCGCAGGTTACCGTTGCGCACCAGGTTCCAGTGGCTGGATTGAGAGGCTGCCATATCGGGCGTCAGATCAAACGCCATCAGGCAGTATCCGTAGGGGTATTCGTTGCGACTGACTTCGTTACCGCAGTCTGAGAAATTGATGCCGGTGCCGGTGTACAGCGTGTGGTAGGCGAGCACGCACAACTCCTGACCGAACGTGTAATCCGGTTGAAGCGGCTTACATGGCACTTGCTCACCATCTATGTACAGCGCGAAGAAGTTCACGTGGCTGTGGGTGAAGTTGAACGGGTTCTTCTTGTAGTCCCCGTTGAACGCCTGATTGCTGACCAGGCCAACTATAACGCGTTTCGGCAGTTGACCCAGAAACACACTGTCCAGAGTCTTGCTGCTGATACCGGCAGGTAGCGTGAAGGATTTCACTTCCACGCGCGTAATGGGATATTTGGCTGTGCCCGACTCCAGCGTCCTGCTGTGAGCCAACAGCACGCTCGGGTTGATCTTACAGCGGCGCATAAACAGGTTGACTTCGGCGATGTCCACTTTGTAGTCTGTCACGGTTTTGGACATGATGGAGAATGAGTTCTTTGACCTGATCAGGCGAAAGCGCATCTCCACGCCGTTTAACATGAACTTCTCCTGGTTGCACAGGTCGACGTGCAGATGTCCGACCATGTCCGCGTACCGGCTGCCCTTGACAAACTCCCTCCGGTTCTTGAGCCCGGCATTATCCTCCTCAGTATGGTCCATGTACCCGGCATAGTCCTCGTAGAACAACTCCGCGGTGAGGTGCGATGTCTTGGCATCACCGCCATAGGACAACAGGTTCTCCAGGTAGGCGCGATAGGCGTACGTGTTGTTCTGAGGAGACACCAGTTTGTTGTTCAGGTACAGGTCCACTTGACTGAACAGCGAGTGCAGCCAGTTGTTAATCGGACCCACCTCTTTTATCGCTTGATCACCCGTTACAGCGCCTCCATTAGCCGATCTAATGGTAGCCTTCACATGCAGTAGCGTCTGTGACAGATCCGTGTACTCGTCCCCATGACCCGGAACTATGAACTCAACGGGTGAGTCGTCTGTCAGGGAGGAGATGGGCTTGTACTGCACCCATTTACCGCTCTCTATACTGGTCTGCGTGGGCGGTAGCGAGAACAGGTCCAACTCGGTCTTGACACACTCGCACGACTTCTGATGTAGAAACGCCATTATCCAAAAATGTCCTTCACGGTACTCTCACTCTTCTTGCTTCTCCTCTTCTTAGCGACACGTTTTGCGGGCTTCCTCTTGGGCGCAGCGCTCCTCGCTCCGAGGAGTTTCGCCAGAGACTGAGGAGTAACCTGCTGTACACGCCTCCTCTTATAGGTGCCACCACCGCTCAGCACGCGATCCAGTTTTTCATCGGCCTTACGTTTCAGCGACCCGGTAAACTCTCTGAGCCGGGTGTTGGCCGCGACTCGGGGGTCGGCTGTGCCCGCCGCCACATCGCCCAAGAAGCCCACACCGGACCTCAGCGCCTCCTTGCCCAACGCCGATGCGCCGGATCTGATCAAAGGGACCACTGTACGCATCAGCCCGCCTAGGAAACTGCCGATACCGTGTCCGCGTTGGAAAGCGGCTCCTCTGAATACGGAGGATACGCCATGGCCCGCCTGCTGGTCGCGGTAATACGCCAGATAGGGATCGCTCGGATTCATTGCCGCTGCCTCTCTTTCCTGAAATGAAGCTTCATGCACGTGGTCCCGAAGTGGAATGGCAAGTGTCGCCCTTGGTTGTCCCTTAAATCGATTTCCACGCTCTCGAATGAGGTTTTAATAACCGGCACGTAGTGCGGGTCTATTATATACACTGTCGTGTTGGCACCGTACGTGTAATTCCTGATGTCGATGTTGAGGATCTTCAGTAGTGGCGCCACAGCGTCGCCCACCAGTTGGGGTTCCACCAGGTCGCAATACACGTACATGTGTGATGGCAGACCGGCAAAGAGGTTAGCCGGCCTCACGGACCTGTGACGCTTGACGATATCCGTATCCACCTCGTAGCCAAACTGTAGCGCCAAACTGGGGCTCAGTTTGAGGCTCTGAACGGCTGAAGACGTCGACAGCAATTCCACCCTGGAGGACCTCTCGTCATACGAGAAGGTGCACAGGTTACTCTTCATTTGAGGGTGGTTGTTGATTGCGTGCACGAGTTCCTCGGTACTACTGTAATTGCCCGGCTCCACTTTGATTGACAACTTGTCCACCACGGCCAACCCGCCTTTCGAGTCCCTCATTCCCAGCACTAGTTTGATGTAGGTTCCCTCACCGACGGTCAGAAAAGAGAAGGGGTAGTGCGCCTCCGCCAGAGCGACCTCCCACTCGCCGTCTGACAGATCAACGGTCGAGGGTAGATGGGTCGTGTAGTTTGTCACCATGTTGTTGGGATAGTACTTCATTGAACTGTTACTGGGCAACGTCAGGTAAAACTGGTCGTGCCTCGTCATCGCAGCTGTTGCACGTCCGCTGCGGGTACCCACGAGTTGAAGTCCTCTCCGTAACCGACCCACTTGACTAGGTAGCGCTTACTGGAGCCTCGCCCCTCGGTGTCCAGTATTTTATCTATTTGATACAGGCGGTCCGGGGCGATCGTCACCTTTTGCATCTCGTGCTCGTAGAAGCGCCCTTCCAGCGGCGTCCCGTTCAGGTCGCGCAACACGTACATTGGCAGAGGATGCGACCCGTATACGTGGTCCACCACGAACAGCTCCTTACTCCAATTGGTCTCGTAACCTTTGGCGAACGTACCCTTCTCCTTTGCTATGCGCACCGTGTCACCCGGCTCGAACCTGGGCTTGCGCCGCCGGATCGCCTTTCCGTACATGTGACGCCACGCCTTGTACACCGTTTTTCCATCACCGCTGTCCACGTCCGCG
Source organism: Allygus modestus (assembly GCA_963675035.1). Taxonomy (NCBI): domain Eukaryota; kingdom Metazoa; phylum Arthropoda; class Insecta; order Hemiptera; family Cicadellidae; genus Allygus; species Allygus modestus. Next base: position 428,569,640 of record OY776112.1, on the reverse strand, counting down.
GGTCGCAGACCGCCACCCAGGCTCCTGTGCGGGCTGTGGTTGTAGGCGTCCACAAGCCTGTCCAACACGTCCACGTAGCGATACGTGTTTTTGTAGGTCAGGTAGCGCCACATGCGGGTCTTGAGCGTGCGGTTGACTCGCTCCACCACCGCCGCCTTCACGTCGGGGTTCTGCGTGGTGAAGTAGTTGACACCGTGACTCTTGAACACTCTCTTGGTCGCGGCCCCGGTGAACTCCGTCCCCTTGTCGGTCTGTAGGCAGCGAGGAGTCGCCTCGGAGAATATCCTCTCGAACGCTGCAGCCACCTCAGGCCCGCTTTTCCTCTTCAGTGGTACCGCGAACAGCCGCTTACTGAATACGTCTATCACAGTCAGCAGGTAGTTGACTCCGTCGTTGTACCGGCTTAGGCCGCGCATGTCGTTCAGGTCCGCCTGCCACAGCTCCCGGGGCCCAAACACGGCGTAGCGGTTGCAGGGAAACTTCTTGCGCGCGGGCTTGTGCAGCGTGTAGGTGTCCTGAGCGCGCAGCCATTCCACCGCTCTGCGTTTTGGGAGGCGCGCGGCTCTGGCCAGGGCGGCCACCCCACCGAGGGAACCGGGCTGGCTCGAGTCGTAGTACAGCTTCTCCATTACGGTGTGAACGGCTCCCAGTTGTCCAATGACGATTCCCGGTCGGGTTCCTCGGTTATTATCCTTCTCCTGGCTGCCGGAAGTCGCGGTCTCAGGCGGTCTAGCATCGGTGTCAACCTCGGTGACAGGGGTGATGAGGAGGCCGTCGTGTCTCCCCAGGGGCTCGATGCCGAGTCCAGCCCCACGCCTAAGTAACGCAACGCCGTGGGATTGCTCACGTATTCTTTGGGCACGTTCATGTCCTTCAAGGCGGCCATCACTTGATGCCAGCTGGTAGGCAATCGGTCCGCCCTTTGCGCTCTCACTATGCTGTGCGCGATGTCCACTATATTGGAATCGGGGATCTTCACCTTGTTCACGTACACCGCCCCACTGGCGTCCCAGGCGATGGGGCTGCCTTGCCGGGTCATGAATCGCAACAAGTTGCGCGCCACCGACCTGTAGATTTTTGAGAACGATTCCACAATGTCCTCCTCCGCCGAGGCGCTAGACTCGCGCTTCATCTGACTCGGACCTCCCGCCGCTTCCTCCTCCCTCTCCTCACCCTCGATGATTGACAGACCTATGGGTTGACGTTTAGCCGCGGAAAAGTGCAGGAACCGCTGTAACACCTGCTGATATTGTTTCCATTTCTCCGTATCGTCCAGCCGCTTGTCGCTCAATATGCGATGCATCTCAGCGTCCAGGCTGGCTGGCTTATTGGCACTACCTGCTCCTCCTCTTGGTCCTGGTCCCGGCCCTGGTCCCGGTCCTTCTCGCAATCTCTCGATGAGCTCCTGCGGTACAACCACCATTTTCCTAGCGTACTCCATGTCCGATTAGCTTCTGCGCTAGAACGGGCAGAACAGCGTTCAACAGCAGAGGTAGGAGGATCCCTCCGCCCCGTTGGACGAGGTAGTGTCGCTTCTTGGCCCAACCCTCGCCACGTTTCACCAGCCGTCTGAGCGCCTGTTTGTGTTTGCTCAATTTGCGTTTGAGGCAGGGAGAAAGCGGTACGTTTCCGCGTAGCACGTTATACGCGCACTCGCACAATGACTTGATGCGACTCTCGTCGCTTGCTTTTAACAGGGCTTTGCGTTCTTTGGGCGTAGCGTGTATTAGGGCCCTCAGCAGCGCCGCGTCCTTCTTCACGCGGTGTGACATGATGACTGACGCTGGCGCGCGCTCGGCCTATTTATCACTTCTTCTTGGGCAGGTACACGTAGTTAACCGGGTCGTCTGGGAAAACAGCCGAACGTACGCGCATCTCTTCGGGCGTGGACTGTTTCAAGTCTATGAGCAGGTAGGCGTGCGGATCACGCGTGGTGTCCGCGTAAGCCTCCTCCACGAATTTGGGGTTCTCCGGGTATACTTGGCGAGCCAAGTGTTTGATCTGAGCGCGATCCCTGGGATTCTTGAAGCACACTATGTAGTGGGTGTTCAGCGATATGTCGCGCTGGCCCCTGCCCTGGTGAAACAGGTTTTGCGTGATGAAGAACACGCTCATGTTGCGGTGGTGCGAGCCCTTGGTGAACAGGTCCGCCACGCCGGGACCGGCCTCGCGCATCATGTCATCGACGATGACCAGGGCGGGCTCGCTACCGTCGTAGTCGTCCAGGTCTGGCAGGCCGGCTACGTAGCGCACGGCAGAGTCCGCACGGCTCTTGCCACCGCCGCCACCGCTGCCAAAGTGCCAAGTGATGCGGGCGAACCGCGTATCGCACATGCGGTCGGCGTGCTCTATGAAGCGAGCCACGAAGTGCGACCGAGGGCCCGGCCACGATGGCGGTGAACGGGTGTTTCCACCTCAAGTCCATGGCGTCTACTGACTGCCATGCACCGCCACCTCGGCTCTTAAAACTAAATTCTTTTCTTGCTTTTTATTTTTTTTGTTATTGATTTATTTTTATTTTTTTTTTAATATTGAAGGGAAATAAGGGAATAGGAAATACCGTTTATTTAAACAAATTCCAGGAAAGGAAGTTTGCTGCCAGGAGGGCCGCTCCTCTTTACAAGGCTCGTCCTCGGCCCCACGCCAACGTTGTACTGGGAGATGGCGTTGTCGTCCAAGACCGTGAGGTACCACCGAGGCATGTAAATCCGGATCGGGTCGTCGCCGACAAGACCCTCCAAGGTGGCCATAACTGCCTCGCCATATGGTGTGTCTACCCGCTCGAACGAGCGAATCGGGTACACCGCGTTGTCCTGCAGATCTGCGATGCGAGTGTAACCCGCGGCCTTGCAGCTGTTGAGGGCTGTCCTGAGGTCCATCTTGTGGTCCGTGTTGAGCATGGTGCAGCGGCTGGATGCAGAATGACCGGCTCTCGCCGCCGAGTCGCCTTTTATTAGCGGTGTCTACGTGCCGACTCGCGCGTATCAACAACATGATGACATAGTTACTCGCTCAATTCCAGGAAGGGTGATGTAATGGAAAGCTTTACTGCGTAAACAGGTGGATTGTTCTAGAAGCGTCTCGGTTATCAACTGCTTAGTGGAAGTTTCCACGCTCAATTCCAGGAAGGCTGACGTAATGGAAAGCTTTACTGCGTAAACAAGTGGATTGTTCTAGAAGCATCTCGGTTATTAACTGCTTAGTAGAAGTTTCCACGCTCTCTCGTTTACTGGGCAGCGCGCCTGGAGTGTGCGCTCCTCTTGGTTTTCCCTGAGATGACGCAATCGGTCTTTCGCCGGGTGGGTAGAGGAGTAGCGGTCCTAGTGATCCCGTCGTATCTTGTCTCTCCCGTCTCGCTATTTGCCAACCATAGGTTTTGCAATCTGGATAGCAGGTCCTCTAGACATATGCAGATTTCATCGTTTCGCTCCTCGTCCAAGTACAAGCCGCAACTGAACGTGGGGCGACCTCCTTTGAACACATTCATCTTCAACAGTACATTACCGCTGTTGGTAGGGTTCTTCACAGTGTACTGATATCCGCCAGCGGACCAGCACAGTGTCGGGGAATCGATAGGCACTTCCTTCCTCTTTACAGTCCACCCATCGAGCTTTTTCTTCTTTGACGCACATCCCTGCTGAACTGGTGGTGCGTTGGCGTTCTCATCGCTCATTGCGTTCAGCTCCTCTAGGAAGGAGCGGATCGTTTGGTCCACTTCAGCTGCACTGACTCCGTTTCCGTTCATGGTGACGTCTCGAACAACACTGAGGTCGCGCGCGCGGCTCTGCCTCGGTTTTATACCCAGGTTGCACGCTTCAGCGAACCTTCTAGAAGCTTCCAGAAACGTGAGAGGTGGTCTTTCGCTAACGGGGAGCACTCTAGTCAGGAGGCCTCATGCAACACACTTGTCGGAACCTTCTAGAACGGAGGAGTGTGGGAGTGATGAGGGGTCTGGAAGGCCGCTGATGAGTAAACAGCCCCGGGCAGTCACGTAGGCCCTAGCACGCGCCTCGACACGTGACATCGCGGAGCCGCTTGCAGGTTGGTTTTGTCAAGCCGGCATACAACGTGTAACGAAGTCACATCAAATTCGGTCGGCAAGCAGCCGAGATCCCATAAGGAAAACACGTTTGAAAATTAATAGCGGGCCCGTTTAACGGTGGATTTTCAATATTCTTTAAGCGATGGTTTACTTAGGCCGCTGCCCAACATGTGGTGAAGTTTCATCAAAATCGGTCGGTAAACAGCCGAGATCCTATAAGGAAAACACGTTTAAAAATTAATAGCGGGCCCGTTTAACAGTGGATTTTCAATTTTCTTTAAGCGATGGTTTTCTTAGGTCACGGCCCGACATGTGGTGAGGTTTCGTCAGAATCGGTTGGTAAACAGCTGAGATCCCATAAGGAAAACGCGGTTTTAAATTAATAGAGGCCTTGTTTAATGGTGGATCTATGGGGTTCTTACGTCATTCGCTTCCTTGGGGATAGGCCTACACTCTGTAAAAAGTCCCGTGGGAATCGGTGGATAAATAGGCTAGTTATTAATTTTCGAAAGTTTTTTCCTCATGTTCAAGGTCATCACGAAAAGTGCCGCTGGTGGGGGGGGGCGCTCCTCACCTACGTGCTGCTGCCGGCCGGGGGGGGGCTGACGTCACCGGGGGGGCTGATGTCACCGGGGGGGGCTGACGTCACCGGGGGGGGGGCTGACGTCAGTGGGGGGGGGGCTCCTCACTTGCTCCTCACCGCGCCTGTGCTGGTTCTGAATCGGCTATTGCCCCCTACTTTCGTGTTGTTTGCAATGGTTCCACCAAAACTACGAATGGACAATCTCTCAATGATCAAGTATTTGTTGGTCCTGAATTGCAAAACGACATTTGTGAAATTATTTCTTAGTTTAAACTGTTACCCTACGTGTTTACATCTGATATAACTAAGATGTTTCGACAAATTTATATACACCCTGATCATCAAGAATACCAAGCAATTCTCTGGAGATAAACACTTCAGGAACCTGTAACCTGTTTCTGGTTGAATACTGTCACTTATGGAGTTTCAAGCGCTCCATATCTTGCATTCGGACCCTTCACCAACTTGCTAAAGACAAATGTAGGTCCTTCCCATTGGCATCCAACACTTTAGTAAAAGATCAATTTGACGATGACATACTCACAGCATCGAATTCTTTAGAATACACTCTTTCCTTGAAATCCGAACTAATTTCATTGCTCAAACAAGGGTGATTTTAATTAAAGAAGCGGGCTAGCAATCATCCTAAACTGTTAACAGATGTTACTGAACCCAACGAAGAAATTAGTTTCAATGAATCTGATGCTATTAAGGTGCTAGGTATTAAATGGCTTCCTAAATATGATTGTTTCTCATATGAAGTAAATCTCAAAGATTATAAAGTAAACAAACGGGGCATTTTAAGTTTGATAAGTTCTATCTATGATTCTCTTGGCTTGGTAACACCAATTGCAGTTTAGGCCATAAAACGAATGCAAACTCTTTGGACAATAGGAGTAAGTTGGGATGATCCCCTCCCTGATGACATTATTCGTTGTTGGTCAGTTTGTTTCACAACTACAGCCCTTTGGAAGTTTGTTAATTCCCCGTTTAGTAGTACCATCCAGTTCTATTAGTCCCCAGTTGCATGGTTTCCGTAATGCTTCAAGCGAGGGATATAGATCATGTTTATATTTACGATATGTTACAACTGAAGGAACTTCTGTATCCCTAGTTATTGCTAAGTCAAAGGTCGCCCCTCTCAAAAGTCTCACTATCCCAAAGTTAGAGTTGTGTGCGGCTGTTTTACTATGCAAGCTTGTTGAATATTACTGTCAAGCTTTTTTGAAATAAACTAGGAAAGCTTCCTGTATTTGCTTGGACAAATTCAACAGTTTCCCTTAGCTGTATTCACACTTCCCCCCATTTACTTAAAATCTTTGTGGCTAACAGGGTAGCTACTATTCAAGATGTAATTGAACCATCTCGTTGGTTCCATGTGCCTACTAATGACAACCCAGCTGATTGTTCTTCAAGAGGTTTACTGCCCTCTGAACTCATCAACCATAAAATATGATAGAATGGGTTTAATTGGCTTTCTGACAATACTTTAACTTGGCCTTCTCAAGGTTAAACTCACCTACCCGCAAATCAAATATCTGAAACTAAGACTACTATTGCCTCTTTTGTATCTATGGAACAAGGAACGGAACCTGAAGCCCACAAGATTATGGAAAGATTTTATTCATTAACTCGTTCGAAACGCATAACAGCTTGGTGATTACGTTTCATCAAGAACTGTCGAGTCAAACAAGATCAACGTAACTACGGTCCTCTCTCAACATCTGAACTTAATAATTGTCTAAATATTTGGATTAAACTAGTTCTACATTAGAACTTTAAGCAGGAAATTTTTAACATTAAACCAAAATTACCTTGTAAACCTGAAATTCAACGCTTAGACCCATTCATCGATGGTGAAGAAATATTTCGAGCTGGAGGTAGACTTTGACATTCATCACTTAAATTTCCAGCTCGTCACCCTGTTACTTTTCTAAGAATAGGTAAGAATAGGCATCCTAAGAATAGTCACCTAACAATCCTAATAATTGATAATTACCACAATGCTTACCTTTATATAGGTCCCAGAACTTTGCAGTTTCTTATTCAACAAATTTACTGGATTTTGTCTTCCCGCAACACCATTAGGAAAATAATTTTTAGATGTGTCAAATGTACTAGAATGAAAGCTAAATGTCCACAGTCCTTAATGGCAGATTTACCCGAATATCGAGTCAATTCGTACAGACCTTTTCTCAAAGTTGGAATAGATTTTTGAGGTCTATTCTTAATTAAAAGTGAACAAAGTAGAAAACCTCAGATCCACTAGTCCTACTTAAGCCTCATAATATGCTTAGATACTAAAGCTCTACACCTGAAAGCTTTATCAACTGAAGTATTCCTTGCTGCCTTTAACTGATTCATAGAAAGAAGACGTTTGTGTATAGATATCAATACAGACAAAGACACGAACTTTGTTGGACCTAAAAGCACGTTAAACCATCTTTACACACTACTATATAACTCTGAAGATTAAACCAAGATTGTTAATAAACTATCTGAAAAGGGGATAAATTGGCATTTCAACCCACCACCCGCACCCCAATTTGGAGGTATTTTGCAGGCAGGAATCAAATCTGCCAAATCACCCTTACTTCGAGTTGTAGAAGATCAAAAATTAACATTTGAAGAGTTGTCTACTCTTATCACACCGATTGAAGCAATTCTTAACTCAAGACCCTTATGCCTTATTACATCTGACCCTACAGAAATCAATGTTCTAACACCAGGCCATTTTTGTATCGGACATCCCCTGGTTACTATACCTCAACCTTACCTCACTGCTATTCCTCAAAACCACCTATCTCTATAGCAACTGCTAGACCAAGCTCGACAACACGTTTGGAACCTCTGGTCAAAGGAATATCTTCACACCCTTTAACAGCGAAGCTAATGGAGGGTACGTTATCCTTCACTTAATGTTGGAGATGTCGTGCTGGTGAAGGAAACAAATCTCCCTCCTCAGACCTGGAAGATGGGAACAATAACTACTATTCTACCTGGCCAAGATGGTATTCCCTGAGTAGCAAAACTGGCCAAGTCAAGGAGAATTCATCCGTCCAGTTGTGAAGTTATGCCCTTTGCCCGTAAATGACGTTTAAAGTCAATATACTAACAAGAAATTGTAAGAAAAACTTCTAAGTTTTTGGCGGGCGGTATGTTTGGTGCAGTTGTCACCTGATACTAATCCACAAGACTGTTTATTTATTATCGTCGATCATGTGTGATTATATTTACATTTATGTTTCTATTATATTAAAAACCTAATTTGTTACTTATAAGTTTGTTCTTTCATTATTTCTCAAATTAATTTACCCTCAAAACATCACCGCATCAAACACCATCATTATAGGAATACAGTTTATTTTTGAATACTATTGTTTAATGTTAGTAATTGATTTTTTCCTTAGGTATTAATTTTAAAAACAATTAATTCGACTATAAAATTATTATAATCGATCCAAAAATGATAATGATAAATTATATCCAACGTTCTTTGTTTTTATTTATATGTATTTGCTGAATCATTCTAACTCATGAATTTTAGTTAGTTTTGTCCAAAAAATTTAGAAAGTAGACACAATTTGAATAACTATATGTAAACTAAATAAATGTTATAAAATAAATCATATACTAGGTGAAATTTATCCGTAAATTAATAGTTTTTTAACAGTTATATGTTTACTTTTTAAAAGCAGGTTAGGAGTCTTACAGTTTTTTTTTATGAGGCCATAACTTTAAATCCCAAACTTAGCAACATGCATAGCTTATTAACTAATGTAGGCATTTAGTCCAAGTTGTTCTGTTTAAGAAAATACAAAACTAAATAAAAACTGAAAATTATTGAAAATTAAGATGTAGGTTAGTCTCAAACTTTTAAACTGATGTGAGGAACGGTGGCATAAATAATCCCGACTAGTGACAGGTTTGCTAATTTATGCCAACTTGCTCTCACGCCAATAACTAGAAACAAAACTTCTTGTGTATTTTACATTTTACAATGTTGAAGTAGTGCAGGGTATACATCTCTCATGAAGTAATACGCAGGATGGCAGTTATACTATTTAAGATGTAAATAAGAAATCAAATGTCATTATAAGTCTGTGATTATAAATGTGTATAAAGGCCATACTTTTAAAGACCTTAATACTTTCACTGCAGGTGTCTCAGAATCGGACCATTACTCAATATTTAAACATATTAGATTTTCATCGTAAACATATTTAAGGTAGCAAAAGTGTTAAAACTACATGATTTTACTGATTCTATTTTCTATAAATTTTGGTATAATAAGTTAAAGCAGTGTTTACATAAAATTGTATAAATACTCATCCATATGTATATCATCAATGTAAATATAATCGTGTTTTATAATTAACATAATATACACTTTAACTTAATATTTTTCTGTCCAAAAACGTACAAATCTAAATCTGGCGTTACTATTTTAAGCACTTTCTGCAGTAAACACACACGTTGCCAATTCCAGTTAAAGTGGAGTTAAATCTGCATTAACACTGTTATCCGAGTACTGCATGATACTGCTGTCCGAGTACTGCATTGGTATGGTTAATTATTTAATTAATCTATATATTAATACGCTAGGAGTGTTTTCTTCACAGTCATAACTCGATTACAGCTGGACGGATTTTAACTTTTGAGGTGCCAAATTAAAGGCATTTTTCCGCAGATTTGCCAGTATGTCTTAGGATTTTAAGAAAGGCATCACTTAAACACAGTAAAGGGCTGAATGTTTGGGAAAAGAGACGCTATCCGACGGTGGAAGTCTAAACTGCATGTTGATTGAAAGTACGTTGTTATCATGCGCTTTAATATCAGATTTTTTGTTATGTTTGTTTATAACTGAAGAAACCTTTCGTTGGGTACAAACTTGCTCGGATTCGAGCCAGAGGACAACTTGTAAATATAATGATGTGAACCATTAAGAGCTGAGATGCGTTTAGACAACCCCGTGAGTATGTAGACAATCTCAGATGTTACACTGTGTTACAAAATAATAGAAAACAAATTGTATGTTAATTTACTAGGACTAACATTCACTTCTGTTCAATATATGAAGTTTTAAAATATGGATTATTTAATAAATATTATTTTTAGTTCAACTATTATACATAGTCAGACACTGATAGGGAAAACAAGAAATCGATTTCAGACATGAGTTAGCAGAAGTAATTTGTGAAGGTTATTGGAAACGTGTTGCTAGTGCCTAAAAAGAATAATAGAAAACTAATTTGTTTTATCCCTCTCTTTTCGTTTTCGATCAACTGTACTTGGCCTACCTAATGTTATTTTAAAATTACGAGATAAGATTTAGGTTATACAAATTTTAATATATATTTTTTTAATAAACTCATACTTTATCTAACATGAAGTGAAGAAATCGGTAGTAAACGTTCCACATGCAAACCATAATTGCAGTAAAATGTCTGCAGCAACTAGCTAATTGCTATTGTAAGCGTATTTAATAGAGTTGGCAGCCAATTATTATGTATGGCCTACTATGTTGATATTTCACAGAAAGGCTGAGTATATTATAACAATATAATAAAAGTTTTAAATTTTTTTTTAACTTGCAGAGTTTTCCTCTATATTACCAATTTCATTATTACTGTGACTATGAACCACCAAAAGGATATTGTGTACATACAATAACACTGAAATAGTTTTGGTTTAAGTATTTAACATTAGCATTATACAATAAATTTAATTAGTTTACGATTCGTATCTATTACATTAAGATGTAGAGTTAATTTATGAAAATGTAAAGGTTTTACAATAACCATGATTGTCTCGTTAGATAAAACATAAAAAATTAATTATTAATGAGACATAGTAATTATCAACCACACAGAGATTAGGAGATGAAACAACAATAAATAACGAGGTTAACACTTTCAACCACTACATAATGAGCTATTAATTGTTATTCATCAAGTTTAACTTTTGTAATTAATTCATTTAAATTTATATTAAATCATCCAAAAAGATAAACAAAACTAATCACCTCAACATGACGCAACTTTGTAGAGGCGGTTGTCAACAAGGTTAATGACTGTAATTTATTCCGCAACATTGACTAAAGCTACAATGCACCTCGTCCGATTTGGATATACTGGTTTCACTAAATCACCTAAACTGAGCAAATGCATTGGTTGAATGAAAGTAAAATTCGTACCTAAGTTTAATTTACTTTAAATTTCCAGATATTTGAATCATGAATTGGTTTCCGATTAATAATAACAATATTTTAAACCAATTAGTAACCCTACAATTACATGTCTCGATTAATAAATCATATTATAAAAATCAATAGATAGGTTTCTATACGAGGCATTGTTATTTTCCTCATAACAATCCATACCAGAAAAAATTAGAAAAATAATATAACAGTTGTTAAGTATTATATTGCCGTATTCAGCTATTGACTTATTACTAATGTAAGTTTATTTTAAGGTTTTAATCATAAACTTTTAAATAATTTTAACCATTTATTAGATATTATTTTTTAGTTTATTTAACAACGTTGTTATATTATTTGGTCTGAAGAAAATATAAACAATAAACTATGAACTATGAACTATGAACTATAAACTATGAAACATGCAAAGCATTGCTTATTAAACTTGTATGTAGAGAAAGAGCAAAAATAAATATAACAACGATGTATAAAGTTGGTTAGCTGTTAAAAGTTTGCATATAATGTAGACACACTTCAGATTATTATTTTGTTGGTAACAATATGAGTAAATTGAGTTTGATCAATCGCTTTGCCAGTTGATAAAATTATCCATCCAGGAAAGAAATTTGTTTATAAAGGGAAGTTTTTCTTTCTTTTAGCGAATTTCTCCAATAGGAAAGAAGCTATTATCGTAGGTCTCATGGTGAGACTTAAGCCCAAGACCATGATAACTTTTTGTTTTGAGGTCCCCAGAAGCCAAAAATACTATTAGTTCAAATTTATATATTAAAAACGTTCGATTTCAATGAAATTTGGCTCAAATGTGTAAAGTGACATTTATGAATTTAAGTTCAAAAATCAGAAAAATCGGACCGTGGGAAGGGGGGTTTATGGTGGTTTTAAATGTTCCAAAAATCAGTTTTTTGCATTTTTTCACCCTAAAAATTTTTAAACTCTTAATTTTGGCGTTCACCATGTTGAAGAGCTTAAAAAACAAATAATATAGTATTTCGAATTATTAACCCAGGTTAAGTGGTTGCGGAAAAATCCAAAAAAACCTGCTCATAAAATCTCCCATGTTAATCTTATGGGAAAAGGTTTTTGGCTTTTCCTCAGTTAATTTTACTTTAATCTTAACATTTGCTTGTACCAATCCCCTCAGCTCCACAAAAAAATAATTTTGGTGTTTAAATTGTGATTCTACGACCAACAGTTGCAGAGATATTCAAAGTGCTAAACACAGTACGTTGTCCAATGTTATCCTTATGGAGAATAAATAAAATTTTATATCTCGATTATTTATGAATGTTTATTGATGAGACTTGGTATGTGGCTTCATGTTGTACTGGTATATTGATATTTCCACAAAAAATTAATTTGTTGTTGATTGTCCCCGTAGCAGCTAACCTGCATACTCAGCCCTAATGTTATTCTTATGGAGAATATCTCCCTTAATTATGAACATAAATTAATAAAACTTGGTAATATAGCTTCACCTGGTTCAGTTATATTGATAATTATATATATATATATATATATATATATATATAAATAAAAATACTCATTTCTTATCTTCCTCGTTGCAGCAAACCTGCGTACTCAGTCCTAATGTTATTCTTATGGAGAATAAATAAAATGTTATAAATCACTTATTTATAAATGTATTTTTGTGAAACTTTGCAAGTGGCTTTATGTAGGAGTGAGAAACATATAAATGCATTGGAAATTCTCTGAGTACGCAGGTTTGTTGTGACGGGGGTATTTTGCAATGCAGACATTAGTCTGAGAAAATTGTTAAAAAATAGGACGAACTTCATGAAACGTAAATAAAGCTTACAACTAGGTAAAAGACCACCCGAAAATAGACCATTCACATGAGTAAAATTACCACAAACAATCTAAAGGTTAGCTTGACATCACCTTTGTTGCTGCAACTCTAAACATTTCACAAACTTTGTATTACTTCAAATACATCTCCCATACAAACAAATCGTTTTTGGCTACTTGGAAACATATATTACGATGCGGTTAAGCTACATAGCTCCACTACACAAATATAGAAGGTTATGTTTTAAGAGTCTTAATAACAACACAATGACATATGAGGAAACATCACGGTTTGGGCATATCGCTAGCCTAGCGGAGAGCACCTGGAGCCTAGATAAGGGGACACGGGTTTTATTTCTGGCATGTTGACGTTAACTGACGGATTTGCAATAGTATCCTAATTTTTACTTTCTCCCCCTATACATAGTATAAAGAGAAAGTACTGTTTTTTTTCGAAATTTCCAAATTTGAGTTGTTAGTAAAAATATTCGTTTTGGTGCTCCCTGAACCCAAAAAAGTTGTTTTACGTGATGTCAGTCCGCGCGCGCGCGCGCGCGTGTGTGTGTGTGTGTGTGTGTGTGTGTGTGTGTGTGTGTGTGTGTGTGTGTGTGCACGGGTGTGTGCGTGTGTGCGTGTGAGTGCGTGTGCGTGTGATTATGTGCGGGTGTGTGTGTGTGTTGTGTGTGTGTGTGTGTGTGTGTGTGTGTGTGTGTGTGTGTGTGTGTGTGTGTGTGTGTGTGTGTGTGTGTGTGTGTGTGTGTGTGTGTGTGTGTTTGTATGGATGTGTACAGAGCAAGAGCCCTAACCAATAGGCCGATTTTTATGAAATTTGGTATGAAGGTACCAATCTACGATATCTCCAAGTGTTTTTTTTTTTTCATTTTTAGGAATTTTTAATTTTAAAGGGTAATTACTCCCAAAAAAACACCAAAAAACACAAAAAATCCACATTTCTCAAAAACAGCTCTAACGATTTTCATTAAACTTTAGTGGTTTGTAGAGCTTTAGGTGTCCAACAAAATGACATCACCCGCATTTCTAGAAAATTCGGGTTCAGAAATTACAGGACTTAAAATATTAAAAAATCTGTTTTTTGGATTTTCAGTAAAAAAATTTAGAAATAACAATATTCACCATTAAAAATATCTCAAAAAACTAAATAATTTAGTATTTTGAATTACTGTTCTACGATTGCTGGTTGCGAATAAAAATAAAATCTTCATTTTGCGGCAAACAGTACGTTTTTCAATGTTACTCTTATGAGGAATACAGAAACGACTATTTTTGCTTATTTACTGATACATTTAATTAAAACTTGGCTTGCAGGTAAAGTTAGCATTGACCATCAGAGAATGTTCAAAATATGTTGTTATTTAACCCTGAGGGGGATAAGGGGGCATTTCCCCTCTTATAACCACTGTGTGTAGCAATAGATTTTGTAGTGACTCCAAAAATAAGATTTGGGTGAACATTTCTGAAAAAAGGTTTGTTAGAAGATTTTATGTGCATTATTCCGTACTTTATTTTCTATAGTTAGTAAATAAAAATAATTCAGTAAATAAAGGGATAAAGTATGTGTCAATTTTCTGATACCATTTATTTTAATTTATATGCTGTTAACGTATGCTTCTGGTGTTAAAATAAAAATAATATATATAAAAAAAAACTAAACCACGAAATAATAGATCAAAAGTGTCAAATTGTATTGATTATTGCTTGAAAACTATATTTTTTACAGGTAACTAGTCTGCAGGAAAGTATAAATAAAATAGTTGAAATGTCAAGTAAAAGCTATGTTACACATTAAAGTTTACTTGTGTGTACGTTACAGCGATTGATACTGGCCTTGGTTTTCAAATCTTAATCATACTGTTACCAACAAAGGTTTGATGACTACTTAAGGACTGCCCACACAACGTTGTACCCATCGATAAAAAAACTTACACACTAAAAATAGTATTTAAATACCTTATGGTAAAATATTAATCAAAATGTATCGTATTAAACCAATACTAGTTTTCTGTTTGGATTAACTTAACATAGTTATATAAGTAAATTGCGTGTTAAAAAATACTAGCGATAAAAATTTATTTTTTAAAGTTCAGTAAATACATCAGTAATTACATAGTATGCATATAACGTAAGCTCACCGTAATCACCATTGCATCTACTGGTTATAACGTTATATTTTAGAATTTAACACCATGCTATGCATTAGCGCTGTTGTCACAATGGGAAGTTAATAGCTGTATTGTTGCCTTAATGCTTTACATGTCGCTGAACTACCGGTGGGTAGTTATTACCTGTTCACTAATTCCTAATACCTTTGGTCTGAATGTTAATTTACAATTTACATGTATTAAAAACTCACTTACTACGCTTTTGAGTCAATGGCGTAGGGGTCAGAGTGGTGGACTTTGGAACCATGCCAGCGGTCTTGTCGTAGGTTCGAATCCCAGTCATGGCTTGTAAATGTTATCTCACTGTACAACTCGTACTGTAACGGTTCACCCATTGCTGTGCTGCTTACGTTCCACGCACAGTTTATGTGGATGGAAAGAGTATGGCAAAAAAGAGGAGGGATTTTATGATCCTTACGATATTTACTCTTACTTTCTAGCGGATTAATGTTGATATTAGTTTTATTATCTTATCTGGATCTATTGTTGTAATTAAATAACGAAGATCATTTCAGAAGAATGCTATAATTTTGTATTTTGGACTGAAAGTTTGAATGGCTAAGAACTTAATTTACTATAATATCTTTTACAGTCAAAATATAGCCTTTTGTAGCATTTTAAAGGTCATGCATAGTATTTTACAAATTGTTGGTTAAGCTTTAACTTTAAAAACAAACGGTCACCCAATAGGGGATACTATTTAAAAGAAGGAAACCCCTCAACCTCTAAACGCTACATACTTATTTTGAAATCATTTCCACAAACTACACTTTTTAATTTATAATAGTGAAAAGGTAAAATCCATGATTCTTTAATTAAAACACTATGTATGATGTTTTAAGGTGTTATATATTAAAAATAATTGCAATAACAATAATTAAATAGTTTTGCTAAAACATAAAACATGGTTAGTGGATTGTTTAATGAGTATGTGTGTATATTTTAGTCAAACTATATGGATTACCACATTACTCTAACAATTCAAGCGTCAACATAGTTTTGGAAGCACCATAAAAGAAGTATGATGTTTGCTAATTTGCCTCAAGAATACTTAAATAAAGAAACGACGTTGTTCTTAGACAAACTTATATTGCTATGAGGTTTGAGATACTTCCACAAAGTGTATCTTACCTTATACCTGGGAGTTACCTGGACTGGCCTGTTGAGAGCGCTGAACGTTGGTCAGCAAGGTCTCAGGTCCGTTTTCCGCCAATTTTCAATGGCTTTAAACTTTGCCCTAACTAGGTGGATCGGAATCTACAGTAATCTTCAGATTCTATCTAGAAAAAAATTGTAATACCGAATCTAATAGATATGTTTCGATTTAATTCTGGTTTACAATGCGATAGAAAAATACAATTTGTAATATAAATTAACACAGTTATCTTTATTATTAATATATTTATTTCATCTGAGGAGAGGAGAACCATAGCTTGGTTTAAAAATCCATTATTAACAAGTTATAGGTTTTAGCTTTCTAAAACACAGCTTTTGTTAGTTTAGCTTTTCTTTATAATGCATTATCCTCTACCAGAGGCCCAGAGGTTCTGCTATTTTAATGTAACTATCACATATTTGCTAAACTAAACTTGAGCTTTCTGAAGGTTTGTTAAACTAATCTATCAATATAATGTTGTTTTACGTTACAATTACGTTTACTAGACATATTTGTCATATTTAACAACAGACGAACCAAGCGGCATTCGTAAAACGATATTTTCGTAAATTTAAACAAACACAATATAAATAATAGAATTATACGAAATATGAGTGGTATTGTTGTGTTTTATAAGTATTTCTGAAAATATAACTTTTAATATTTATAATCCGAGAAGTGGTGAAGAAAGAGGTTTACAAATCAAGAATAATATTATCCCGAGGAGTCCAGAAAAATTTGAAGAGTTTGGACCGCTTTTCCTAAAATCGTTTATGTACTCTTTTAACAAAAATGCCGTTGGATTTATAAAATAAAAACAAGAACTCGGACTCACTAAATAAAGTTGAAACAAATCAAATAAAAGATGATAAAGATAACTATAATAAATTGCACTTAAAATTGCATGTTGCAGTATCACTGAAAACCAGAAACCTCCGTACAAAACGTCGCCAACCCAACTATCAGTTGCGGTCAAACGGCGCGGCGTCAACTACCACAATGCAGAGGTGCAGTGTGTGCGGTGGCAGTATATTACTGCAGGAAACAGACATTAAGCTGTGTAATCCCCTTGCAACTCTATTACAGGTCCTTAATCTTGTACTCAGAGCCGCCTAAGCGGAAGACACACTAAGCTGGGCCCTCAATTGACCTGGCTACTCCTTCCCACTACAGGGTTGTTGTGCAAGTTACAATAGACAGGTCGATTAACATGAACATTAATATTATAGCTGATTACTTTACTTACGTGTTGCTTTTTAAAAGCAGGAATCATTCAAACCACACCAAACATAAGTTTAAAAAATATACACATATAAATTCAATTATATTTTTTACTTAATGTATATGGATATTTTTGTCATATATATTCATTACAGTTTTTTATTTTCCTTTTGGAATTTAAACTAAACATTACAATTTAAAACTCATTAATTAAAAAAAATACTTCATATAATGGCAGGTTTAATATACAAATATACAAACGAAGGATTTATTAATTTATAACTTATTTTATTTTGCTGAAGCCCTGACACCAATAATAAAGGACGCAACTTGGCTACAATTTTAAAAGAGGATAAGTGTGACTGAATATGGGTTGTGACTGACCCGAAACTGGTCTCGCATATTATCAACACATTGACACCTTAAAGCTACAACCAAAGGATTTTCGTGAGTTTTAGAATAATTACTGACACAAACTGAGACAGAAATAACGTGTTCAGAATAAAGTTAACATCATTAGTTGTCCAATATGTTTTTCCACTAACTGTAACGAGGCTGTATTTTTACTTTTTTAAAGCATATTGGTTTGTTTTTCAGTTTTGAGATATAGTGACGTAAGTATCGTAAAACAAACATGTATCCATACATATGCAAGTTTGCCAGGAACTGTAATATAACACTGAATTGTTTATTTTAAAATGTTCTAACATCGTTAAATTAGTGAGAACCTCAGTTTCACGTTAGTTTTATACAGAATAATAAATATCATAATGAAACATTACCTCAAATGAATAATATTAATACTTTTTTAAGTGAATTCTGTTTAGGGTGTGTGAGCTTCTAGCCAAAACGGTCCAGTAGCATAAAAGGGAAACAATAAACATATATTCAGACTTATTTTGTAGTAGAATAGACACTTCAATTTTAAAGATATTTTTGGCTGTGGGGAAACACACTTTTTTTATAAGCAGTACATTATCTATTTTTGTCTTTCTAACTATCTGTACTATTGAGTAGCATAAAAACTCTTTAGGTATTTAAACAGCCAGAGAATTTAAATACCTTAGCGGTAAGTCATTTTAATATTTTTTTCTTCACAGAAATATATTTATTGGTCATCATTTTATATAACCTCCTCTAATAAAAACAACATTTTGTAGGATGCAACTATATATATATAGTTATCCATTTCAGTAAACCCGATTATCAGAAAAGTAATTGTTTATCGTTTCAGAATTTTTATTTTTTAAACCAAGTATTGAATCATGAAGTTTGGTACCACATTTCGGTAGAGTAAAATCCTATCTAAAACATAAGAAACAAATACATAAATAAATAAAACACCAGATAAACAATGAGGTAATAAGCGTTATTTTTCACTCCTTATTGGATAAAAAATAAACAAAATAATAGAATCTTACACTACTATCTCATTTTGATAATAAAAATAACAGACTATATGTACTTGTTTTATGCAGTCCATTATAAACCTAACCGGCGCTGTGAAAGTGATTACCGGTCGTTAATAGGGTTACATGAAGGCCAGCAAGGGTTAACGTTGGGCCACTTGAGGTAGTTTATAGGACCCGTGCACAGTATATTATTAAGTGTTATGAAAACAAAGAAGCAGAATTACCTACTTGGTAGTTATTATACGCTTACACAAACTTTAATGCAAATTTAGCCTCGCCTCATTAAAATATGTAAACCGGTATGAAATAAAGACATTTTTTTACTTAGATAGGCCACAATGAGTAATACTACAGATAACTATAAATGTTTAAACGAGGTTGTTAGTTTGTAATTCGTTTTCTGGTAAAGTGGTATTTGTAAATTTGTAACACAAGCAGCAAAGAGCTATATGTTAGCAAGGTTGTTAGTTGAGAGATTTATCGCTGTATTGTCCCTTTTGAATTGGTTACAGTCTCTGAACCACGTGGTATAAAGTCATTTGTAAATTTTGTTTAAGGTAACATTTATCATATTTATTCATCACAGTTTACATGTTTATATTACACATTGTACTTATTTAAAAATAACCTCTTAAACAGTTTATTACTTATAGTATTGATCTTATTTATGTTTTACTGTTGTGTTTTATGTTTTATGTACACGTTATCAGATTAATCCAAATCCGCTTAAAAGGATGACTGAAGATTAAACAAAATAGTTACACTATTTTTAAGCTATTCTTTTAAATTCGTTATTGGCGATGGTGAATTTTGTTATGTTTCAGGTTTTCTTCCCAGCTGAAGACGGAATCATACTCTAGATCCGGAAATGTAGAAACACTTTGTATTTACTAATCAGTGATGAAAAATGGCCACATTAATTTATTAAATAACACATTTCTCAGTGTTTCGCAAGTTATTAATATTCCTATGTTCTAAATCAAACCACTCTTAAGTTATAAGTTTTTAAGTTATATTTGGTCATTAAAAACCTAAAAATTAATTATATTTAATCCATATATTAAACCTACTCAAGTCAAATTGTTGTCTTCAGCTAGGAAATACAGTATACAATGGAAAAGAATTATGGGTTATATGCATATATCAATCATACTAGGCCTATATGAACCGTTTAAAACTTTTTAACTTCAACAGAAAAATCAAATGTATAATAGTAAAATGCGTTGGCTGTTAATAACGTTACGAGTAGTACATGGCATATAAATAGGCTGCGCTAATGTAGGATCATTGAACGTTTAATGTGCATGCTACAAAGCATTTTACTATAGCACAAAGCATTAAAGATTTATTTTATAACAATTATCTTAAATCCCCTAAACCACAGTTCAATGTTGTAAAGAACACTAAAAACATAGTATTACTTTACGATAGTTGAAAGAGATAACAAACTGTCACAGTATTCACGTTAATATAGTAAAGTTTAATATTTAGATGTATTTCGTGTTTATCAGCACTTTATGATCGAAAATACGCACTAGGGCACACTAATATTTGTTCGAACAACTGTAAGTAAATTATCAAATTAATGAAATAAAACCAATTCTAAACCTCTCACATTTTAATCATACTTCTAAATAAATATTTTTAATAACAACGTAAACATAGTAGACATTTTTAATACGTAAATAAAGTCTTAGTTTGATACTATATTTTGTGCCCTTAAAATAATTTAATTTAAAGGAATGGCCATAAGTTATTTTCATGAGTTATTTAACAAATCCAAACATGATAATACAATTAATTATTGATTTATTTGTATCACAAAATAAAGAATTATAATTTCATACTAAAACTTAGTTAATATTGTCTTAAATCTGCTCAGACTTTTTAATAAAGCATTAGGAAAGTAGAAACAAATATTTATCTTTCAATTGACCGTCATTTTTATTTGTATTATAAATTATACCTTACATAATCCATATTTTTGATATAAAGTAGACAAATGGATGATTCACCACTATTTATCCATCTTACCGATTTGACTGGGGGATGTAATCGGTACACTGAATCTTTAGGAATATAATAAGAATATAATAAGAACAGAGTAAATTGTTTTGTTTCCTAAATTACGATGAGGCTTTTTACCATAGCTTTTTAAGCTTCAATTTCATACTTAAAGGGCATTTATTTCACTAAAATAATAACGCTAACAGTTATTTATTATCCAACTTAGGTTAGTACATCAACTACAGAATGCTGTATTTCTCTTAATTCTCCCCAAAATACTACACAAAAGTGATGTACTTATTGGAAGAAACCAGGGACTCTACCTGCTAATCAAATTATAATTAATAATCAAACTAAATATTATTCAAATATATTATAATATATTATTCAAATCCTAATAAAAGTGTCAAACTAGTATTAGTAATCCAAAAACCAAAACTATTACTAATGTTAGTATAAATTAAAATACATACATTTGCCAATATATGTAGTTATTATAAATAAACAAAGTGTAAAGGCTTAGATAATTTGTCTACTCATGTATTAGATTACTTTGTGTACAACGAGCGAAATTATCAAATTTAAAATATATTGGCTGCAACGTAAACAAAGCTATCAACCTTCAATACTCCTAGTACAAGCAACAATTTCCAATGGCCTAATTACTGTAATTAATCCCACGGGCTGACATGGATCATGTGGGGTTAGTTTGGCCGTTTGCGCTTGGCGCTTGCAAACAATAAAGCGCAACTAACTGTCACCTAAAGGTTATAAAAATTATTTAAAATACCCCCGTCGCAGCAAACCTGCATACTCAGCGAATTTCCAATGGAGGTATAAATGTCTTAATACTACATAAAGCCACTTACCAAGTTTCATAAAAATATATTCACAAAGAAGCGATATATACAATTTTAATTATTATCCATAAGAATAACATGGGGGCTGAGTACGCAGGTTTGCTGCTACGGGAGGATTATGCAAAAAAGATTTTTGGAGCAAATATCAACCTCAACGAGATGAAGCTGTATACCAAGTTTCGTCAGTATACGTTCATAAATAAGCGAAATAAAAAAATTTTGTTTTCCTCCATAAGAATAACATTAGACAACGTACTGTGTTTAGCACTTTCAATATCTCGGTAACCAATTGACGTAGAGGAATGATCGAAATGCCAAATTGTGTGTTTTTTTAAGCTGAGTTGAATGGTCAAAACTAAAATTTGACTTTTTCAAAAATTATATGTAAAAAATTCAAAAAACCCATTTTTGGGGTACAAAACCCCCCCATAATACCCTTTTGGATAGGTCGATCTGTCTGGTTTTCGAACTTAAAGTCATAAATGCTGCTTTACATGTTTATACCAAATTTCGTCAAAATCGGATCATTTTTCGAGATTTATCGTGCTCACGGACACACACACACACACACACACACACACACACACACACACACACACACACACACACACACACACACACATATATATACAGTATCAAACGAAGGGTGTTTTTGGGGTCTGGGGACCTCAAAACGAAAAGTTATCATGGTCCCGGGCCTAGGTCTTACCATGCCGACTACGGTAATAGCTTCTTCCCTATAGGGGAAATTCGCTAAAATAATCTACATCAAATGAACTAACGCAGTACAAAATTGTTATAACTATTAATTTTATTTATAATAATTTATGCCAAGTGTATTTTCAGTAACTACGGCGTATTCATTAATACAGTTTCCAATAGTTAAATATACATGAATAATAATGTGACAGGTATTTTAATAATAATATTTATGTACCGATTACAAACTATTTTAATGCATTTAGTTTTGTTATAGCTACGCGTGTTGTTGTCGGAAAAAAGTATATGTTGGGCAACATACAATATTTTGTAGTTAAGAACTTATGACTAATAATTATAAAAACGTAACCTAATACAAATTGCAATATCCATTTGGGAAAATAGTTTCGTATTCGTACTACTAAATATTACTAGAATCCCTTATAAACAATAGAAAATATAGTACTCGTAAAATTACTTAAGGTAAGAGACTTACTTTTCCTCCCATAATAAGTGAACTAACTACATATAAATGTATTATCTATTTAATTGGACATGCTTTATAATTATCAGTATGGCGCGCATTCCAATGACAAATTACTTTAAAATCCTGCAAAAACCACACTGATATAGCACGGATAGTTTTAAACCCTCATATCAACGCTATTCGTTAATATAATAACATCAAGTAGCATTTAGTGTGTATTTGCGAATTATTCCTAAAGAGAAAGATTAATTTGTGAACTGTTTCTTTTGGATGATTTATTTTGTTTAAACTCATAAAGTGGGTAGCAAATTGAACTGAAGCTTACGTTCCAACACATGGACATTGTTTTACATAATGTTTTTATACTATAATATATTCATTCATCAGGCATTGAGCTTAAGAAATGCTTAGAGTTTTATGGGGGGGAGGAATATAATATTTTAGCTATACAACTGAAATAGTTTTTTGAATGAAAAAAACGTGCATTTGTTGAAACGTCCTTAATCATATATTAGCTACCCATTTTGTAAGATTTACTAGTTAAAATGCAAAAATAAATTTTCGTGTTTAAATCATTAAAATTCAAACAATAATCATGAAGAAACCCTAATCATTGATAAAAAAATAATAAGTTATATCTTATAATTTATATGGTATTTATAATCCCATTAACATAGTCATGGGCAAGTAGCCTTTAAATGACTCAATTAAGGAATACTCTAAAACAAAACTGAACACTTAAAATCATCAAGAAGATTTCGAGTTCCGCGCAAAATCGTAAGCTGCTCTAGGCTGGCAGTGGCATAAACAACCCCGAGTGCTGACAGGTTTGCTAATTTATACCAACCCGCTCTCACGCTCCCACCCCGAAACATGACAACTTATTAATTCAAATTTAACAACGTTAAAATAATACTAACTGAGTGGATTTTAAAGATTTTCACTTATTTAGTTGCTTATAACATATCAACAACATGCAGTAATTTTAGCAGTTTTTTTTAATTATGCTTTATATAATATACACACAATACTGTAATCTAACCAAGAATTATAAAATTAGTGGTATTGCAAAATTTCAATTATTTTATCAAACAGGTGTTAAAAACGTATCAGTCTTGTCGTAATTTTACCTGATAAATTCAATCTGATGAAGCCCTGTGCCTTCAGAATGGTTGTATTAGTAACTAAAAACTACACTGCATAGGTACGAATCTAGGCGGTTTTTCGAACCACAGTCGTAGAAATCGGTTCAGAATAACATTTTGAGGAGATTTCCCTAACGAGTTTTAGCGAATTTCCTCTATAGGGAAGAAGTTATTACCGTAGTCGGCATGGTAAGACCTAGGCCTGGGACCATGATAACTTTTCGTTTTGAGGTCCCTAGACCCCAAAACTCCATCCTTTTGAAACTGTATATGTATGTGTGTGTGTATCCGTGACCACGATAACTCTCGTAAAAATGATCCGATTTTAATTAAATTTGGTAAAAACGTGTAAAACAACATTTATGACTTGGTCTGAAAACCACCCAGATCGCCTCTTCCGAAGGGGTATTTTGGGGGGGTTTTGACCCCAAAAATGGGTTTTTTGAATTTGTTACATATAATTCTTTTTCACCAAAATTTTTGTTTACACCATTAAATTCAGCTAAAAAAATGTGGTATTTTGATCATCGCTCTACTTTATAAGTGATATCGGTCTAACTGGTTACAGAGATATTGAAAGTGCTAAACACAGTACGTTGTCCAATGTTATTCTTAGGGAGAAAAAGAAAAATTGTATATCTTGCTTATTTATGAACATATATTAACGAAACTTGGTATACGGCTTTATCTGGTTGTGGTCTATTGTTATTTGCACAACAAGTCAATTTTTACCGATGATTCCCGTAGCAGCAAACCACGTACTCTACCCCATGATATTCTTATGGAGAATAAGTAAAATGTAATGACTCCCTTAACTAAGAACATAAATTAATAAAACATCGTATGTGGTATGTGGTAAACCTTGCTGAGTTATATCTATATTTTCATAGAAACACATTTTTTGTGTTCCTTGTTGCAGCAAACCTGCGTACTCATCGCCCCCATGTTATTATTATGGAGAATAATCAACATGGTATATATCGCTAATTTATGAATGTATATGATGAAACTTGGTATATATGGCTAAATCTAGTTGAGTTGTATTGATATTTGCATGAAAACTCATATTTTGTGTTCTTTGTTGCAGAAAACCTGTTTACCCAGCCCCCATGTTATTCTTAAGGAGAATAATTAAAATTGTATATATCGCTTATTTGCGAATACATTTTTACGAAACTTGGTATGCGGCTTTATGTGATGCTAATACATATGTTATGCATTGGAAATTCGCTGAGTACGCAGGTTTGCTGCTACGGGGGTATTTTATGTTATGGTGGAATATAGAAGGCTGAATATGTGATTAAAACGACTTTACACAGTTTATTTATGGACTATACTCCCTTTACATACGTACGTAATCGCTATACGTACATGCATATTTTTTTCTCAGAAAAAAATCCGACAATAGTAATAGTAACACAGGAAATTCTCTTAAGTAGTACTGATCGTCAATAAGCGCTACATGCAAAACAATTATCGCTGCAAACGGTACTTAGCAACAAGTTAATTGTTATTGTGAGCTTATACAAGTTTAAAGCCAGTTACTAAGTACTCTGCTGCACTATAGAACTGTTACCTTAATAGTTTAGTATTTAAAACATGTACATTTTCGTTTGTATTGTCATTTATTGTTTTATATATTGAATTACAACGAAATAAATGTAGTATGAATCTTATCAACAAACTGATTTATGTTTATTATTACAGTACAAGTGTTTAATGTTTTCATTTTTGTTTACCACCTCCTAACAATTAAGACAATTTATTCATACCGAAATTCGGTATTTATAAACCTCTGATGAATGTCACAAAAGGGAAACGAAGCTTATAATCACACAAAAACCTGCCTGTGAATCAGACCATTACGTGAGCAAATAGGATGAAATCCATCTTAAAGATGGCAAAACACACCACTTGTAGTGTGATCTATATCTTGCGTGACTAAACATGCTACTACATTACCTTTGTTCCAAAATTTATTAACCTTTGTAACCTTTGTTTGGTTATAATTATTATAAATATATCCAATTGTTGTTAGTTAACTATTTTAAGAGTTTTATTTAAAAATATCTACAGTATAAAAGTTAGGTTTATTAAATAAATTACATAATTTTTTTATTTTTAATTACACAAAATACAAAGTACACACAATTTGTATAATACCATCGTTATGTTTGGAACAAACAGTTTATTATTGTAACTAATATAATTATTTTGTAAAACTTTCGAAGAAATCAGTTATAATCTCTCTAGTACAGTTAGTTATAGGTACACGCATAAATACTAAGTTGTCGTCTATCACAAAAGCATGTATAAACAAATATAAAAATTTAATCTAGTTAAAATATGCAAAAAACAGTTTGCATGTTAAACAGTTATTAAACCACCAATCAACATCTCTTTTGTTACTTTTCTTACTAATGAAGGGGCTAATCTATTCCGCTGGTATCCACAAGAAAATCCTCTTTAACTGCTTCTGAGTTATATTTTTTTATATTTATTGCTTTAGCTCATAATCATAATTTGCAAAAAGGCTGTTATTAGTGAATTTCCTTAGGAAAGTGAACTATTAGCATGACCCGCACGGTGAAACTTAAGCCCGGGACCACCATAGAAGTTCCTAACGTGACCCCCTGAACACGTTTTGGGGGGTCGTTCAAAATTATATATATATATATATATATATATATATATATATATATATATTGTATATATATATACATATATATATGGGTTAATTTTCAAAATTTCGGGTTTTTGGGCCCAAAAAGGGTCTAAAAAGCCCCAAATGTAAAATTAATGCATGTAAAAAGACGGGAATTAGTGAGACGAAAGTTGTAAGCCCTCTTTCGTCATTCTAGCATAAATATTTACCGAGTTATTAAAGAAAATGTGTTTCGACTAAACACAGTACGTTGTCTTAATGGGGGTTTTACACTAGAAAAGCCTGCTACTCCTTTGTTACAGTACTTTTATCATCCCCAGCAACCTCATGCCTACTTTCAAGCCTGACTGGACCTTCTCCTAACATTATAATGCGCAAAATTGTATTCCCAACTTTGCAGGTAAATAAAACCAGGAGCATCAGAACAGCCAAAAAATCAATGTTTTCAGATTTCAATAAAAATTGGAATACAAATGTTTTTACACTAATTCTAAGTTTTAAAAGTTGTTATGTGGAAATTCACTTGCCTCACGTCAGCATGCTGCGTGCGAACTCGTTTTTTATTTGTTAACTGTCGTCTCAGCTACATTTGGTGTGATGTTAAAGACATTTCACTTTCTAAGTAAATAAAAATTTGTATGCTTGCTTTATTCATCAGTTCGTCAAATTTAGTCATACTAAATAAAAATAAACGCTACTAAAGTATGTTTAAAAAAATAAACCATCAAGAACATGTACAAACTATTATTACAATTGCTTTTAATAAATACTAGAGTTTTATAATTATTCTCTTTCATAAAATACCTTAGTTTTAAATAGTTTGTAATTTATTTGAATACGAAACTAACCTCTATACATGAGAATACCGAATGGGAATAAGTGCTGAATTATTATACCCAAACTGATTGGTATGCTAAATTTAATATATTTTTTATTACGAAAATATGTGTTACTTATTATTGGTGGAAAATACAAATACAATATGTTTCTTGATAAATACGACCACAGTCGAATTCTGCTTGCACCAACCATAACATTTTTAAGCCCATTCTCATACAATACATATGACAGTAATTGTAATTTTAAATTACAGGGATACTAATTAGGTGTGGAATAGGTGCTATTAGGTGTGGAATAGACGTTATAGTGCAGTGCATTTAAACTTTAAATAACAAGCTGAAATTTGGTAGAGATGATCAGAAGAACATTTTGTAAAACATATCCAAATTCCCCAAATTTCCTACTTGGGGAAAATCCGCCATCTTGGATTTTTTACCCCAAAAATGGGTTTTAAAGATTTTTACATATAATGTATTAAGAGGTCAAATTTTAGTTTTCACCAAGGAATTTGGCTTTAAAACAAATATGATGTTTTGATCATTCATCTACTTCAATTGCTTACAGAGATAATGAAAGTACTAGCACAGTACTCTGTCAAATGTTATGCTTATGGAGAACAAGAAAATTGTATCTTACTTATTTATGAAAGTATACTGACTTAAGGGCTGAGTACGCAGATTTGCTGATAGGGAAACCATCGGTAGAAAATTGTTTTTGTTAAAACATCAATAGACAACAACCAGATTAAAGCATATCCCAACTTAAAAATGCGTTGGGATATGTGTTAATCTGGTTGTCGTCTATTGATATTTTAACAAAAACAACTTTCTACCGATGGTTCCCGTAGCAGCAAACCTGCGTACTCAGCCCCTATGTTATTCTTATGGAGAATAATTAAACTTGCATACAGCGCTTATTTGTGAATATATATATCTATGAAACTTGGTAAGTGGTATTATATTATTTAAATATATACCAACTTTTGAAGTATACTCTCATAAATAAGTGAGATAAAATTCTTATTTTTCTCCATAAGAATAACATTTGACAACGTACTGTGTTTAACACTTTCAATATCTCTGTAACCAATTTACGTAGATCAATGACCAAACCATCAAATTGTTTGTTTGATTTAAGGCGAATTCAATGGTGAAAACTAAAATTTGATTTCTTAAAATATTATTTATTAAAATTTTTAAAAAAATATTTTTGCGGTACAAAATACAAGATGGCGGATTTTCCCCAACTGGAAATTTTTTGGAATTTGGATATATTTAATAAAATGGTATTCTGAACATATCCACCAAATTTCAGCTTGTTATTTAAAATTTCCGGGTCAATGTCCATTTACCATTGACTATTATACTTGTTCTTCTTTATTAACATTAAAATAAAATGCAATGCTGGGACATTTAAATAAATAATTCTATAGAAATGTGTGAGTTGATGTGGTATCAATTTAGCAAGGGCTACTATGTGTTCTCAAAGGCAGATTTACCTAATAAATATTTCCTGTTCTAGGAAAATATTACATAATAAAAAACTGTTAGTGACCCGATGTGTAAAGATATGTTTAAATTCAAATATATGGTTTTATTTTCCTTAACTACAATATTTTTATTTAGAGTAAGAATAATTCCAATTTATTATTATTTTATTTCAATGATCATAAACACATTTACTGTGTCAACGGAATATGTTTAATAAATTACAGACCTTGACTAATTGCTTAATTTATACATCTTAATTATTTATATAAAATATCCTTCAATTAAGTCTTACTGGTGGTAAGAAAGTCAATTAAGGGTATATTACGTTATAAAATAAGTAAAAGAATGAAATATAACATTTCGATTGATCATATTAGGCAGAACAATTCAAAGGCATTAGAATGACGGTATTCCTATACTATTAATATAAACACATCAACATATAAAACACTGCTGCCATAATAAATTTAAATCAGGATCCTTAACACACCGTAAACCACACACTTCACACCTTTTAAACTTATATTTAGTTATCTTAACTAGTTCACTGTTAAAGAATTTGCAATTAAGGAACACTGGACAATAATTGCTACAAAGTAATCTAGCTACAATTACTAGAGCTAAGTCTGAAACGTCCCTTAGCTGACTACTGTAGTGTGTCAGTGCACTGAACTGAGAATACTAATTGAATCGCTTTAGTAAATGGAAAAGTCTTAGTTGATGCAGTTGTAAAAGAATTAAAATAACGTTTGATTACCACACCAACAAATCTGCGCTTTTAACTTACTGCTTTCTGATCGTCAATTACGGTTATCGTTTTTGCCCATATAACTAACAATTGTTATACCCACTTATAGTAGCTATATAATCCACATCAGAAAACATATAATATATTATTTAAATTATACCTTATTATAATTCAACTAAATAGAACAAACCAGTAAGTGAATATTCCACAAATTCAAACTTCTAAACTGCATTTGCCTGTGTATTAAATAACATACATGTGCATTATAAAATTGAATCCAGGTCAATCGAGGCCCAGCTTAGTGTGTCTTGCGCTCAGGTGGCTCTGTGTGCAAGACTAAGGACCTGTAATAGAGTTGCAAGGGGATTACACAGCTTAATGTCTGTTCCCTGTGCAGTAGTAGTTCATGGTCCACACATTCTAGGCCTCTGCATTGTGGTAACGAATTAAATTACTAGTAACTGTAAAAAAGTTAGGAAGAAGAATTGTATAATTTAAATACTATAACACTTGTAAACAGCATTAAATCATTTATTAATACTTAATAAATTATTTAATTGTTTGTTTTTTGTTGTAATTTGAAAAAGCAAATAAATATATTTGTTACAATGATTATAAGTACGAAACCACAGTGTATTTTAGTAACAATTTAGGTAATCAACAATAATCGTCGCACTCAACACTTAGGAGAGATTATTTTGCAATATTGCTAGTAGAAATGTAAACAACTCAAGTGGATGAAATTTAGTTTTTATTTACTGCATAGCTTATATATTATATTAACTATGGACATTTTATATAGAGTTTTTTTTAATTTATTTAAAAGAGGATTTATTTAAAATGGTTTAGTAATCCATCGATTAGTAAACATAAAACTTTATGAATCAATGCTAACTAACAGAAACATTAAGCAAAACAGCTCACATCTTATAGTGCATGGGTTAAAGTCGGTATCAATCCGTGTGACACTAAACCAACCTCCTCTTGCTGACTATTCCGCCCACCAAAACGCGAGTGCTAAATTCACCCTGTCTTTTACACTGGTAAGTGTTCCCGCCAAATAGCCATTTATAACAGATCTCTCTTGTGCCCCGGAAACAAAGAAACCCATCGATTAACCGCCCCCTGTTAACAATGGCTAATCAATCCGGGAAAATGTCACAGCCCATTTGGCGTTTCGTTCGCCGGAACCTTCGTGGGGGTGAATAATGTTCGACTAATTCCATTCACCCGCGCCGCTATTCGCGTCCGGTTGTTTACATTGTATAATTGCATGATAATGGATGATAAGTTATGACACTGGGTAATGTAGGAGGGATGGCGAGGGGAAGTATGGGAGTGGTGGGTGATTGCGAGGGGAGGGGGTAGGCTAGTGCTCTGGCGCACAGCGGTAGTGCTCTCAGTAGACGCCGGGCGTGACATCTGTGCGGACCTTCTGTGTCGCTTGTGGATACCTCCGTAGTTCCCAAGTAGCATGTAGAGTGCGTCAGTGCTGTGTAAGTTTATGTGACCTCTGCGATTGCCAGCGCTTTGGATACAAATGGTTTTCAGCAAATACTGCCGCTAAAATAGGTTTGTTTTATGTTTTATTGCTGTTTTTTTACGCACAAATTAACCAAATTATAAGAAAATGTTATTGTTATAACTCCATTTGTTTACAAGGTTTTTTATCAATATCGTAGAAGTAAGATTTGTTAAAACTTAAGATACAGATAAGAATAAAATAATTATAATAAAAAACATTTAAGAGCCAGAGAAGTTTTGACATTTAGTTCAATGTAACTTAAAACATGTTAATATTTTTTGTTATTCTTTATGATCCATTATCTATACCTATGAAACAAGTTTTAAGCACTTACATTCCACTATACATACAATTTTAATGATTTTATGGTTTATCTGAACTTAGAGAGAACTGTACTTAGATAGAACTAACGGAGAGATTGGTAGCCAGATACTAAAGACATATAAAAACTTCTTGTAGAACATTTTAATATTAGGGTAAGAAATAACATAAAATTTATAATATTGTAAATTAAACATGATAGGCACAAACAAAATAATTCGAGCTGTTAATAATACTTAGTTTGTATTGAATTAATTTCTGAAATAAACATTTTTTTATAAAACACAAAGTTTATAAACACTAATCCATTATGCATTCAATATTTATAATTTTTTTATTTTAGAGAAAACATTTGAGAAAAGGGCATGAAATCTTAAAAGACTATCATATAATCTTATATACAATTTTAAATAATACTATTTAAACGTTTATAAAACTTTAGATTGAATTTAAGGTGAAAATGTTATATCTGTGCCCTTTTAAAATGGTTTAAGAAAATACAATTACTTTATTATTAAAATAAAAATAATATTTGTTAAAAAATGTATGCTGTTGATTACTTATTTGTAGAGGAATGTTTGAATTTTTGAAGCTGCGATCTCAAAACAACAGATTTAATATCCTTCGTAAAATAATCTCTGAAAATGCAATAAAGTGCTCATTTACATTATTCTGAACCACGAAACAAGGAAGACGTTACCGCATGATGCGGAGTTTCATTGTCAAAATACGATATGAAAATGTCCAATTCCCTGGCATTAAGACAGGTTTCTTAGCTAACATAAAATATGATGATAACTTAGAAATCGGAATATTGTTGCAAACATAACACAAATGTATAGGCTATCGCCTTAAACAGATAGTGAACTGTAAATAGTATAACTATTAAATGAAACTTTAAAGAGTAAAGTGACAATATTTGACCAACCGCCACTTTATTATTTAAGATGAAGACATGCATTTAACCAATTTTGTATCAGCTTTAAACTAAATTACATACACCATACTTGAATAATCGTACAACAGCTATTTACTGTTTAAAATTACTATGTTATAAATGTGTTCACTGTACAGTACAATAGAAAAAGGGTTTGCAATATAAACTATTACATTTGTATTTAAATCGACAAATAGGAAAACATTATTATTTACTTAATATAAGTAAAGGTATCTAGAAATACTTTATAACTAAAATATATGTTTTTAAAATAAGTAATTTGTAAAAAAAAAGTCAAAATGGGGAAACGAATACATATGTTAGTGTATGTAAGGAAAGGGATGGTATTTAAACATGTGTATTCTTGTTAATACTCTATTCTGACTAAATAACCTTCAAACAAAGAGATTGAATTCATATTCATGCAAGTTACGCATTTTGTGTGTTATATAATTTGTAATTTATTATACCCAGAATTATAAAAAGAATTTATTTAACTCTTATTGTATACAAATCTATTTTATATCGTAATGAACTGTCTAATATATTTTAAATTAATATTTTATTGGTCTAATGTTACATACTTGTCTTCATGCAACGCGTTTGTAAAGTAGATTCGGTATATTTTAATGGTTTATAAAATTATTTATATTCAAAGTTAGAATACTCTTCTAACAACACGTTCGTTTTGAATAATTATAACATTTTACTTTATTAATATTTGGTACAGGGCCTTATTAAATAACAAATATACATTTTAACATTTCGCTTATACAGGGATCTCCCTATAAAACTGGCTGAACAATCGAAAATATATTTCTAAAATCCTTTTCATAAACATAAACGTAAACAATATTGGACGTTTATAAGTGCATATTATCGCTTTGTTAAAGGAAAATACATCAAGTTATACACAATTATTTATCATTATTACAGTAGCCAAATATCAGGAATAAGCGTATGCGAAAACAGACGGAAATTTAAAATAAAACAACTGGCTATTTTACTTTTGTTTGGAGCTATTGAATTTGTTAGTAGTATAACAAAGCACTATCTGGGCCACACAGTAATGGAGTTCATGGAAACAAGTTGTCGATATTCCGCCTAATTGTCTGTTGGCACACTACACAGAAATACCTTTGCGCTGTCACAT
The DNA here is from genome assembly GCA_963675035.1 of Allygus modestus. Lineage (NCBI taxonomy): Eukaryota > Metazoa > Arthropoda > Insecta > Hemiptera > Cicadellidae > Allygus > Allygus modestus. Next base: position 428,536,143 of record OY776112.1, on the reverse strand, counting down.
TTGAAAGGAAAAGCAACTCTTACAATCAGCTTTTAAATGTTGGATTTTTCACTATGAAATGTATATTTAAAATATGTACTGCTCTAAAGTAATTATTTCACTGTTCTAATGTAATAATTTCAAATATTTGTGATTTAGTTTGACTACCACCATTTACTATACATTGCTGTTACTATGTTTCACTGTTAGTACGAAGTTTATGAATTAAGACAAAACAGTGTAAATTATTTATTTTGGAAGCCTTAGCTCTTCCACTATTAGAGCTGTGAACGTTTTCTGTCTGGTTCGCTATATTTCTGTATCTACTGTTCTACATCATTTTAAATTTTAAACTATCATTATACGTTAGGACTTCCCAAACCTTTGGTAAGTTTAGTATGTATTTTTACTGACGAAGATTGCCCGCTGATTTAACAAAGTATAATTTCTCTTCCAATTTAACAAGCTAATGAAAATGTTTTATTGGATATAAAATTAACCTTCTTTAGAGAAAAATGCTTGTTTTATTACACAATTTATCTAACTTTATAATTTGATTAACGTTGAGTTACCTAGTGTTGGCAACTTCTGTTGGACTTGTTGGATGAGATACTTAAGCTTATAGTTTGATACCTTATGCTAACCCATCCTGCCATCGTAAACATTTAAAAATATTATATTTTGGAAACAATACATAGAGAATAATAATATTAATGTAGAGAATAATAATAATGTAGGGATTTTTAGATTTGTTTGTTCCTATTTAATCTATATCTTAGGAACTATGTTACAAGTCTTGTAAAATGGGGTGAATTGCGTTTCCTAAAATATCTTTGGTTTACTAGACCAAACATATTTTTTATCTTTGGATGTATTATTTTTACACACTGCTTACAGCGTAACTTTGAAATTATAAAAGTAAGGATATTTTACTCTAGCCTAAATTGTTTTACACATGAAAGGTTAGTACCTTTTAAACAACGTTCTAGTTAGTACATAGTAGTTCTAGTCTAGTAGTTATAAAAAAAAAAACGGTATCAGAGAACTAACTGTCACTCACATTCTTAGTGTAAGACGCATTTTAATAAATAAATGGATTTTTTTTCTTGACTAAATATAGAATATAAATAACTGTAGCATGTTTATACAATTTTATAATGAACCGTTTTTTAAGTATCCACCCAAATCCCTTATTTCAGGGCATTACTTAATCATATCCTACACGCAGTGGATTTAAGAGAATAAATTCCCCCTCTTCCCCCCCCCCACTTGCTGGGTTGGATAGCAACATATTCCCGTGTAGTCATACAACCTGCTCCAAATATCGTCAGTTGGACAATGATAACGTGACCTAAATAAAAAATGTTTATGAAATTTTGTCAGTAAATAAATGCTGATGCTTTATTCATCATAAGAATAAATTTGGACAATGTACTGTGTTTACTGCCAAATGAAGTTTTAAATTTTCTCTGCAACCATTAGTTGTACAATAATAATACAGTTATTTATTTATTTAGTTTTTTACGTTTTAATGATGATAAGAAAGGTTTATTTGTCGTTTACAGTCTCAAACAAATATCAGTTTTGGGACCTTTAATCCCTATAAATGTTGAACATAATTTATAAACAAACCCGGTTGCTATATTTTATTAGGAATTTAAAGGACTTCAAACCACTAAATTTATAATACAATCACTAGAGCTGCATTTTAATAGAAAAGTTGATTCATCATATTTTAGCGGTTTTCACTGATAATTACCATACAAAAATAAACACCTAGAGATATCATGGGTCACTGCCTACGAGCAACAAATTTTATCAAAATCGGCAAATTGGTGTGGTCTGTAGGTCTGTAATTACCATACAGATAAACAGACATTACCTCAGTAAAACCTTTATGGGTTCAGGGATTACAAAATTCAGTATATCCACTGATAACTCAAATTATTTGAAGATGTCGACAAAAGAATAGTTTCTCGGTATTCAGGCGGAAAAGAGTAAATGAAATAGAAAAAAAACGTACGTTAAATACACAATATTACAAGAGGAAAGTCTTAAATACAACAGGGAAACTTTTAAGGCTTAATAAAGTTAAGGGTTTATTAGTTTTTACATATAATACATAGCACCTTCCTTAAAAAAGTTAACCTGAAAAAAGAGTGGATTTTTATAAGATGTTTAGCAAGGTAAGCAAAAACATCTCGTATGATATGCTCATGCTTAATCCACGTTTGTAAAAAAAATTCACCCATGAAATACATGGAAAATTATAATATCCATGAGTTTTATGCAAATAAAATAATATGACAACTGTGACAGAGAAATTTGTGTCTGGTATAATTGGTCATTGTCTTTGGTAAGCCTAGTAAAACAAAGGCATTTGGTGCAGTCAAAGAGGCAGATAAGAAGACGGCAATAAATCCAGGGAAGCCTTTGAGAAAGACAGAGCGATCTCAAAGGAAGGCGCGGGCACCAAACACCCACCTTGCTCTCGAGACTCTCCAGCAAGCTTAACGCAGATCCTCTTTACGAAAGGATCTTAACCTACGCAGCCCTTAATAAATTATTCTATAAAATCAACGAAATATTGTTGTTAACTGTCTATTAAGTGTGTTTTATGCCTGTGTGTTTGTTATGTGTCATCTTAACAGATGTTTAAACCATTATTGATTATTAATCTTATAAAAATATACTAAGATTTGCGTACAAATTAATAGTATATATATAACAACATTATAAATTGGACAAGATAGGCGAATTTTATAAAAATGAATCTGAAAACGAATAAATAAATCTCCATGCTTTCGTTATATTACTTTAAACTAAGCGATAGTTTAGTAAAGGATCAAGTTAAACTACACTACCAGTTTACTCAGCAGATCTTATTTAACAAGTAAATAGACACCATGTTATATTTTAATTATATGGAAATTGTGAGAAATAAAAAAAATACATTTCTGTTAAGTTAAATAACTTCAGAACTTTTACACAAAATGGTTGTATCAAAAACATAAACCCAGTTTTTGGTTATGGCTATCCTAAGTGAGTAGATACTATAGGTTAAGTGTATTTTTTAAGTGGCTCACTTTAAAACTAAAATCTACGATTAAAAATGTGTATTCTTAGTATGTTAACGCTACATACTATTACCGCTAATTATCTGACATAATAACAACTTATTGCAAGGGGATTTTTTTTGTTTCTGATAGTTTCTTATTGGGTTTGGTGAAGCAGTTAAACAAGTTTTACTAACTGCGACTTCTATATTTTGGTTTGTTTATCCATGGAAAAAAATTAGGGAGTTTTTTGTTTTTATTGAGAAGGTACGAAATATTTAACACAAACGTATATGTAACGTAACTTAACGTAGGACAAACTTTAAATTGTAAAGACTATTTGTAAAATAATTATTGAAACTATGTGTAATTCAATTTACCGTTCCAGCCATCTTGTTACAAAACTTTAGTGTAAGTAAAACAGCCAATAGCTTATTTATGTTTATAATTATAGGAAGTTATAGCGAATTTAACAACATGAATATAAACTAATTCTGCAGGTCTCACTAATCAGTAGCTTCAAAATAAAATAAAAAATTTTGTGGAATAAATTATACTATTGTTTCTTCTCAAACCTAAATAAATATTTTATTCAAAGTTATAATTAATAATACAAAAGAATTAATAATATCATATATATATAATTTATTGAAAACAAATAACTTATAGGCTCAAAGTCAAAAATATTTCGTATACTTATTTTAGCGTACCATGTAGCATATTGATTTATAAAATATTTAATAAATCAATAATATTATAAAGAAGAGGTGGTTTCTGTCTGTCAGTCTGTCTATCTGTCTGTCTATCTCTCTGTCTGATGTTCCGGGTAAACGCAAAAACTACTGAACCGACTGGGCTGAAAATTTACACAAAGGTAGATCTTGAACCCATACAACACATAGGCCTATTCACTTCCTTAAAATCCCCTCGGGCTACGCCCAGTGAACGTCCTAAGTTTCAATGTTTACATGTCAGAAGAAAGTAAACATTCAGATACTGTAATGCGAACAGCTGAGGACACTTTTATTTGACAGCTTAAAGAGCAGAAGCCAGAACAGCTGTTTCAAGCTAACTAAAATAATGCTAATTGCATTGACTATAGAACTGGTAAAGAAAACCCCTGTGTGAAGAACGGGTACATCAGCTAGTTGCTTTCTAAAATTTGAAATGAAACAGAAAGTTTTGCATTCTCTAACTTAATCATGGTTAAATTATGAGCTGTCAAAGTTTGTTGTTTCCCACTCCAGTCCCCTCATTTTTAAATCGATATATAGAAATATTAAATACCCTAGTTTTTAAAGAATATTAGTAACGCCTGTTATGTAGTATTTAAGTCAAACGTAATGTGGTTTACAATAATTGTTCTTTTAGTTAAAAGAATATATATATTCGTTAATGATAACGTCATGTGATATAGTCTGATTTTCACAAATAAATGATTTTTTTCTCGAATTGAAAAATCAAAATAATATTCTTCAAAGCCAAGTTGAATGTTATACAAATTTAACGACGTTTTAAAATAAACGCTCAGTATTCTCTTTATATAAAAACATATTGGTTTTTAAGATATGTCTTTAGTCTTGTTCTAAACTCCTGGTTATAATAATCCACTGAGTTTCAGCATAAAAACTACACCTCCTCAAGAAGATGTTTTGTTTCAAAGAAAACATACAATCAATACAAAATGTTTCACTGTCGAGTTAATCGAGTTATGCTATACTACACCTGATACGCCCTTTTCTTACCGGTTGATTTTCAGATAAATTATGTTTTTCATCGATTTATATTCGTCTTGAGTATTAAAAAAAAAATACATAACATGCATTAGATAGTTTAATGTTTAGTTTAAGTTTTATATAATAATATGGGTTTTGTCAATATAAGCATTAAAAAGTGATTCTTTAATTGTGTTAATGAATACTCTGACCAGAGATTAGAGGTTACTTTCAGGTTGGGTGTGTGTCATTATGTTGAACGATCGATATACAAATCTTAATTTATTACTAGTCATACTTTTTCTTTAAAACCTTCATAAGTACGTGTATTTATAATAAAAATACCTAGACGTTCTTGGCATTTTTGTAAACCCGGTGTAGTCCTGTACAACCGTGAACCAAAGCTGAACTAATTAACAGAAATAGTAGCTTCGGCATGTTGGGGGAGCTCAGAGTGTAGTTTTATCATAACCCCTCCTAAATACATCCACCCCCTCAAACCCTCCTAACATTTTATTTTAATAACTGGCCTTCTGTTTAGCATGGATCCGTTGGGTGCTTTATTAAACTGATGGTAATTCCTTCAACTGAAATTAAACGTTGTTTGTGTGGTTATTTACTGTAGTAATTTGCCAAATGTAAGTCGTCTAACGTGGTCGTGATCAAAACATATTAAAACAGTATCATTATCACAGTAAATTGTTATTGAAAGAACCACATTACTGAGTGGTCTATATGGAATTATGTCACATATTATAGTAGTAATATTAATACGATGTAATATAAAAGATGTTGTTATGAATGAGTTTTTTAAACAAACAAATACACCTTTTACAAGTCCAGCATAAGTAAAATATCCTTGTTAATATATCACACACACTTTATTTCAGATCCCACATTCAACCACGGCAACCGCGTCTATGATTTAAAGAAATTGTTCATAATCTATTGAAGCAAAACAATTCAAATAAGTACGTATTTGTTTGTAAACAAAATGAAATAATTTAAAATTTTTTCAACTTTTATTTTGTTAATGGTTTAAGTGGCAAATACAGCGTAGTAGACAATAAACTTATTACGGAGACTTGCTGTTACTTTTATTTTATTTTACCACCAACTGAAATAGTAGCGTATATTATTATAGAGTATGCAGTAAACACTTAACTGATCGGTGCTGGGACGGCAACCGGTCATGGTCCGTAACAAATGATCTTTTGAATAAAAATAACTTTTAGCATTTCTTAAGTTTACGTTAGTAATTAAAAATTAAAATGTTATGCTTTATATTTGAATAGTTAAAGCTGGGAAAATTATTTCCTAAATGTGTAAGTTACGAATGGATATAGAAACACAAGAAAAATAATTCAAGATAATATTATTCTACTTAACAAATGTTTCTTTGAATACTGAACATATTTATGAAATATATCGCTCAAAACCTCGATCACTCAAAAACCTCTTACGTCCGGGATTAATGCTCGAAATAATCTGTAAAATATAAAAACTCCTGAATTAAATTTGTTTTTAATATTTTAAATGTACGTTTTAATTTAAACTATCTGTTCCATTCCTTAAATTATACATAAACTGACTGTATATAAGTTATGGTTTTGTATCTTTTTATTTATAACTATCATTTGTTATACATACCTAATCAATTGAAATGTATAAACTCTAAAAGAGTAATAATTTTTAGTAAAAATAAATACTAAACATAAAACTACTAATTCAAATTTTATAAATTTTGTATCAACCTACAGAAATAGTAGGAAAGTTAAGTGGGCAAGCTGAATTCAATTTTAAAGGTTGACCTCGAAAGTATGAGTACTTCCCAAAAGTTTTAAAATGCCAGTTCCATAACTATCATTACAAGGTTTGTAGACAAATTTTCTATCTAAATTTATTAGTGAAATCATGTGGTACGAGACAAATATTAAAAAAGAGAAGCAGATATCTTAATCTGTTAATCAATCCCCTTCATATTATTTGAATAAGCTAACCTTATTTGGTGTCGTGTTTAAGTGAATCAACTGACAATCAGTTGTATAAGCATTAATCAGTATAAAGTACAATTTTCAAATTGTTAGATGGATCATAAATTATAATTAGTCTTTATTGTAAAACAAGGAAGGACAAGGAAGACAAGGCCTTTATTTTCGTGACTTTTTTAGTAAAATTAAACAAATTACAAGACGGATTTTTTAACAAACAATTTACGGACGTGCCTTGTCAAAATTGTAGTAATTGTATTACAATGAATATATATATGATTTTACGTCTATGATAGAAATTAATATTTAGTTTTGTATCCGTCAGGTGATGATAGGGTTTTCATCCATTAATTTTACTCAGATACATTTCACAAATATTCCTATTTTAGTGAATAATTTTGTTTTAAGGAGTTTTTTAACTTTACTTCTTTATACCAACTTATCATTGCTTCCCGAAAAGTGCAAATCAATTTGGAAAAATTATAACTTGGGTGAACTTTTTACTTTGTGATAAAAGAAACGAGTTACTAGAGGGAATTTTATATTTGAAACAAAGTGCAGTCGTTGTGACGTGAAATGTTATTGGTAGAATCCAATATGACGATCCGCGAACCCACCTCCGGTATTCTGATCGATGAATTATTTGGTGCTTCTAAGAATATAAAACAAACATATTTTAATTAAATTCTACTAAAATATAAAAAAGTCTTTCCTAGGCTTCGATTTTTAAATTGATTTAGACAAAACTAACTGAAATGCGTATGTTATACATTTATTTGCAGTATATCTTTACTAGATTTAGATTCTAAAACTAGTTCTTAGAATAAAGATTTCCATGTAAAACTTGAATTATTTGTTATCAGTTTTAAATAATTTCTTTACTATCATGTTATGCGTTTTATAATTAAACTGGAAAAATAAACTACGTATCTCAACACTACAAAGTACATATTTACACTTATACTGTACTTAAATACAAGACGGTAAATGCACACAAAAGACGATAGAAGGAGATTTATTTAAACTAGTTACACCGGACTTCATCAGGCCCAATCATAGAATCAGAGAAACAAATTTAGCCGTATAACATTACCCTGCGGTTTAAAAACCGTCCCCAATTTGTGTATCGGTAATAATTAAACAAATTGATTATTTATGCGATTACACATATGAACTCATTAGATAAACATGGTCTGCAGACCGCAGTTTACATGTTTTATATAGATTTACATGTTTTGAGAGAAAATTTGTAAATGATCGTATACTGAAGAAAGACATTTTAATTACTTTCAAGAATGAGCGAGATATTCCTTTAATAACTACAACCAAATTTGTTAATTCCGTGATTATTCCTGAGAACAGTGAAATGTGCTCCTGTTTGAACATCCTTACTGGTACTTGACTAAAATATTAGTAATTGATTAATTTTCATGTTTAGTATTATTAATAAACATTTTCTATTGAGAAACTTCAAAAAAGGGAGCGTTAAATTTTGCCTATTTAATTTAAAGTGAAACAAATTATCCATCATACCTCTGATCAAATGGTATCTTTATAGATTCACTTAAATTAAACCTATAATATTCAACCTTCTTTTGTTTGAGAACAAAACTAGCAATGACTAAGAGAGTTCTCGGTTGTAATTATAAGTTTTGAAGTCATTGCATTGTCTTACTTTACTGTATTTGTTGTAGTACGCTTCCGACATTACTTCTCCAAAACTTCATAACTTAATAACGTATTGTTTTCAGTTCTAAATATAAGATTGCTACATTAGTTTTTATTAACATTAGTAAATATAACATTTAAAGTCAAACAGTCTTCACGTTTGTTAGCTGTAAATTCAGCAATATTTGTCAACCTAATTACCAAGATAAAAAGATTTGTGGAATGAAAGCAAAAATTAAATTAAATAAATATTGTTTTCAAAATTAATGCTTCGTTTTTACAACTGTGAATATACCTTTGGCGTATATTTCTGTCATTTTATTCCTGTGAATATCACATCCAATACGTTTAAACACAATTAAATGTCTTAACAAGAATGGTTTACTTATAACAAATATGGTAAAATAATTGTATTTTACTAATAGTGATTTGTTTCTTGGTAATCCGGAAGCTAGCAATCAAAAATGAAATTTTTTTTAATAGAAAATATATCGACAGTCTCAAACCTTCCTGTGTGGTTTTGCACCTGCGTTATATAGTAATTTCAAAACAACGTACTTATTTCAAAAAATAATAAAGTGGACTCTATACCCCCACCCCCACTCTATATTTTGTATGTGTAAAACCTACTCTTGAATAGAATAAGAATAAGAATGATTTATTTTCTCCAATTAAACATGTTACAGAGTATTTCTAATATGCACACATTTTCCTGCTCATTAATTTTGTCCTCAAAATATATAATAAACATATATAATAATTAAAATAATCTACACAAAACAAAATAAACAATACTCAAATTATCCTCTTAAATCTGCCTCCTTTTGATTGTCTCTATAAATAAAACAGGAATTAATAAACTAATACAGCTTCACTATTTCACAAAAAGGTATATACAAGTAATTTTAATTTAAAACAACTATATTCAATTTACATTTACTTTTATTTATAAATTATGTGCAGTTAAACAAATTTTGAGAAAATGTAGGGCCTCCAAGGCATAGCCTGTTTGGAGGTTCCTTTCCTTCAAAATAACCAAAATTATAAACAGCGATCAGATAAAATAAACAAAACGTGATAAACAAAAACGGTCTACAGAATCAAGTGTGCCTAAAGATTTAACTAAAAGAAAATAAAATACATCCGAAACTTAACTATGGTTAGAGGCTCTCAAACTGCGCACCGCACTTCACCACCAGGCGGCTGATGGCACCTCCCCAGAGACTTGCCTCTGGAGTTGGTCTCCCCAGGTGCCGTCAAAGCTCATAGCATGCAATGCTTAGTCCCTGTGTGGCAAAGCTAGCCATAGTGCGCCTTTATCTGTACAACTAATCCTTTAACCTAACCCTACATCATTTAACTTGAATTTAACCTACATCTATTTTATGATTAAAAACAAAAAATTAATGTCTTCTAAACTGAAAAGCCACTTCTTCAAATTGTTTGAAAAAGTATTTACGCTATTTGAATTTTTGAGCTTATCAGGCAATATATTGAATATTTTTGGTGCAATAAAGCTAAAGGTTCTGGTAAAAAACATGTTATGTGGTCTTGGTAGTACGAATTGTTCTGCATTTCTAAGTTTATTTCTATATAAATTTTCATTGGGAGGCCTGTTTCCACTTCTAGTATAAAACATCATTAACACTTTAAAAACAAATAGATACTTCAATGGTAGTATTTTTTTATCAATAAAGAGGGGACGAGATGGTTCAAATTTGCCTTTATAAGAGATTAATCGTACTAAATGCTTCTGCTGGACACTGATGGAATTAAGGTGAGTTTCGTACGCATTACCCCAAAAAATTATCCCATATTCTATTCGACTCTGCACCAGGGAAAAGTACAAAATACGCAAAACTCTTTCAGTTGTCAAATATTTTAAAAAGTAAAAAATATCTCAAAACACTATTCATTTTATTTTTTTATTTTATAATGTGCACTTTCCAGCTACCTTCACTATCTAAATACACACCCAAATATTTTATATTACTGGTCTGTCCCACAGCTGCACATTTTTGTATACACATCCTCTGCTCTTCAATACAATATGCGCAATGGTATACAATTTCATTATAAAAGTTAACATGATTTCTAAGATTGAAATTAATAAATTTAGTTTTTTCAGAAAAAATATCATTACGTCTGTGGAAATTTAACTGGACATTATATATTTTACTCGCCCTTCAATGTACATGCTTCATCTCTGGCATTCTATTATTTCTTTCGGGGGTGGATATAAGATATTACGTGATGTAGGCAGAGTAGGCTCTACATGCAGTAATTTGTTTCTCATGATATTTACTATAATGAAAACTGGAGCTTTCTTGTTAAAAAAATATATTATACAGTCGGTAAGGGAAAATTTGTAACAAAACTCCCATTACTTTAATATCAGAGTATCTAAAAATGATCAGGTATAACTGAATTATTTGCTTAGGAAAAGCATAAGAAAATAAAACATATTTTAAAGTTTAAACTTTTACAGCATGTATTATTGCTCAGAATTTGAGGGCCTACTGAGGAAGTTCCCTGAACTGAGACTTGAAATATTCCTATTATATCTTAATTTTTAACTTTCAAGTAGCTCACTGGAAAGCAGTTTTACGTTTAAATAATTTTTAAACTTTGCTTAGTTTTGTATACATTTTATATTTTATCTTCTGTGGTGCCTAAGGTAGGTTCTTTAAACACACGTTATTTGCACACTTGTCTTCTTCAAAAGTTATATGAAAGAAAGCAAATATAAAACACACAATTATTTTATCAATATCCATTATCTGTTTTCCGACTTAAATTTAGGTACATCTCTCGTGTATTTGGCCTATAAAGAAATTCAAATCCCACTATTGCAATAGGAGAGTGCACCACGTTCACATGACAAACGATGAAATGCCCAGGGTTGCGACCATGTGCCGCTGCAATCCTTGCATAATCTTGACATTTAAATAGATCAAGTACTTTTGAAGGATATCAAACAGTTTTTAAACTATTAAAACTAACATAAAAGCTATTTAACATAGTAACTTACCATTTTGTTTTGTTATGATTATAATCACAATAGTAATACTTTAATTAGGTTACATTGTTTTCTTGTAAGCTTTTTCAGAGGCTGAGTAAAAAAACAGAGACATCTATTACCTTGATTAACACGGTGGCAATAAATCTGAGGAGGCTTTGAGGAAGACACGAACCTTAACTCTTACCTTGAGCTTTAATCTTTTGAAATATTTTTCGCAGTTTCTCCTACCTCATATTTGAAACAGAGGTGGTTTTAAATATGTGTAAATCTCAATTAAATATACATACAAATATACTATTTTTTATATTTAATTTATAATATTTACCTACATTTTCTGACAGATTGTTAACTTTACGATTTAAACGTGCATTTTTTCATGTAGGTTATTTATATATATATTTAAAAATAAACTGTCTTCATTTTATTCAGATGTTATTTAGACCACACAATTAAAAAAAAGTACTACTTGACTTATTTTAAAACATATTTTACTTGTATTTCTACGTTTAATTGTTTATAATATACCCAAAAAGTTAAACAATTTTCTTTCCTTAAGACACTTTCAGTTGAGCGTAAAAGATATCAGGTTGGCAATTACAGTAATTTTCTTCACAAAGGCATGATTCATATCTTAGGTGAAGAATTCTCTGTCTTCTATGCCTCTTATTTCTTTACACTTGCTTGAAAACCTTATGGAATTTCATCCTTTGTGTCTGTGTTAGTTTGTTTACACAATTTCATTATTGTTGTAGTTTTATAATTTTAATTGGTAAACGATCAGATTTAATTAAGGTACCACTGTAAACCATAATAAAATCAAATAATTAGTCTTATGCTGAACAGTTTTCAGCTATAGTAAAATTATTTTTACTGTCTGCTTGACGTGCCAGTTAATTGTACGTAACACTAGCTTGTCTAAAGTTGAGACAGAGTTTATTTTATATTTATGAAATAAATTTATTTAAAATGAAAAGTAAAATTACTTTCTTTGCCAAAGCCTCTGTAACTATCTAATCTATTTCTGTTTCAAAATAGTCGAGGTAGTGTGATAATAACACTAATCAGGTGCAAGTTAAATTTAAGTTGCTTGGCTGGTAACTATTAAGAACGTACTGATCTAAACTTCAGTTATACGGATGTATTCAGTTCCTCCGGGGTAGTAGAAAGGGTAGGAAAGGCTGTTTCACTGCAATTGCTTTGTCGGGCCTCAAAGCATTTTGGATTTATCGTTCTTCTTCTTTTTCACCGGCAAAGCAATTTCGAACTACACCCTTTGTATCTTCTAACTTCGAAATAAAACAATTTTAAGTATACTTTAAGTATCCAGTTAACTTTAATTAAGTTTTATAACGCGTTCTAATATATTTGAATGTAAAATACTTATTACTTTTCTAATTATTGAAAACCACGCTAAGCACATTTGTGTCGTAAAAACAATAATTAGGACAAATGTATATACAACAATTTCAATAATTTTATGTAATATTATTTGCTAGGTAAAATACCACATTCACCTTAACTATAAAACAATTATAATGTAATAACCACAATACCGTGGGTATTGACAGTATTATGAAATATAGTTAGACAAATGATTCTCTTGAAAAGGTAAGCTTGCAGCGACGACATGTACAAACTGCACTACTATTTCATAGCTTTTAGTGAATATAGTGACATAGTTCTGTTTGCAACAGAGCAAAGAAAATTAGATTTGTTTAGTTTTTTTTTTTTTGTATTATTATAATATTAACAATATATTATGTTTGAAGGTTTTGAACATTCCCTGGTTTATCGCATCTGCCATAAAAAACACTTACATACAGTGGTTGAACTCACTTTTATGAGCACTCGAAGGAACATAAATCTAAAGCATTCTAGTTAATTAATGCCCATGGAAAAGTCAACTTTTGTGAACAATAAACATATACAAAATTACAAATATTGAACGAAAAAAGATGTTAGTGGATGACAATCAGTCCAAGACGGATTTACTACCCAAAGACGATCATGAATCAATTTCACACTATTCATAATGTTTACTTCTAATATTGGCTCTACTAATTACTGCTTTTAATTACAAATAACAAAAATACTAAGCCTTCAACATTACGGATATTACGGTAAATAGCCCGGAAAATTGTGATAACAATAGTAGTAACTAATAGGAATAATAGTAATTTGCTTGGTTATTAGTTATGAGAGTACAGTTCGATGAAAAACCATGTAATTTAAAATATCAATCCATTAAATATCTAAATGGCTCAAGTGAATTTTATTTTAACTACAAACATTGGATGAAATGTTCAAACTGTTGTGGCAGCCGATAAAAACACTTTGTAGTCGACGACTTATTTATATCAATCTCTGCATCGATATACACATTATACTACTAGCATTAAATTATACCACTGTTTCATTAATGTAATATGTATCTATCTTATAATCAATATTTAGTATTTTGCAAGATTGAAAACCAAATAGAAAGAATCTTTGGCTTGTAACCCTATATAATATGATTGTATTTTGTGTCGTTTTCTCTAATTTAGATTAGATTTTATTGTTTTGCAATGATCTGTCCTATTGCTATGCTTCTGCAATTGGTATTGTTAAGCTCTACTAGTCTAAGTTAAGTGACTTGACATTTGGAAAGCTTTCGCTGACCTCTGAAGTTTTGAATATTTTTATTTATTTACTTTGAATATATTTTTATACATGTGAAATACCATAAAAACTCACAACATATTAAAACAATATCAAAGTCAAAGACTAATACAAAATATTATGGTGTTGGGTTAATAAAAATATATAGTAAGTAAAATTTACCAAACGTTGTTTTGAACTTCGATATTAACCTAAGTAATTCTGCCTCATTATTGATCAATTATATATTTCATTTCTTTACAGTCGATCTATTGAAGTAGTTAAAAAATCATCTTGAGTAAATATGTAGCTGGAAATTTTAGTTTTGGTAAAGAAATGTTTGTTATTTCACTGTGAAACATGATCAGGTCTAAAATATTGGAAATATTCATGAATTCAATTTCGCATCATTAAAGCAGATAAAAGGTGGATTCAGAAGACAAAGAGCTCTTCTCCACGGGTATTAATTGTTTCCCTTAATGAAATATTTCTGAAAACGTTTGACTAAATACCAGAAATTCCTTTCTTCAATTAATAGATCCTCGTTAAATAAATAATTTTATGTTTTTAGTTTATATTACCTTATTACGTTAAAGCAATCTGCAACTTATCAGATCCTCTAGATATATGAGCGTTTTCGTGAATAAGTGATTTATTCACTACAGTTACAGTAAAATGGGTTTTAAAGAGTAATTTTATATTATTAAGATAAGTATACCTTATCTTCATGTGACCTCACGTGGCAATTCAGTTGTAAAAAGTGCTTATTAAATATTTTCTTGCGTTTAACCTAACACGACACCGCTAACTATATTTGATAGCTTTTTATACATCTGCTAATAGGAGAAAGATGTACACTTAATTTAACAGATATATAGTGGTATTAAAAACAAATATAATCAATATTCTAAATTAAATTGATGAATTTTGAAGACAATTATATTTGTATATATTATGTTTTTTTCTGGCAATAACACTTCGGTGAAATGTATCTTACCATTATGTGATTAATAAATATAATATTTTCGTAACAAACCTTTTAATGAAAAATTATATAAACCAGTTTTATTTCATTTAATTCCTAAAAGGGTTTCTTTATAAACAATTTATTCAGTGCAACTTAGAGTGGAAATAATGTAAATGTAGTTGAATACAATAACCGTAACATATGTACTACTACTAAAAGATGTAGTGTCACATTTGTTTGACCAATGTAACGTTTTTTTATGAATAAAATAATAGTAATTTTAATTGTCCAAAGATTATATAAGCCTTATACACCGTGTGATTGTATACGTAGTCTTATGAGTGTACACTGTCATGTTCGCTCAGCATTTTTATACCCAATGTTTTAATTTATCGGTGACTTTTTCAAGATAAATTATTACTGATTAATTATATGAGTATACAGTTATTAGTCTGCCGGTACTTAATTCAGATTGTATTTCAAAATTAAAAATTTGCGAAAGATCTTTACTATGTGACATAGTGTAGTGGTTACGGGCATACCTCTTATTTGGTAGAATTTGCGTTAAAACCCAAATAGATTTTTCTCATTTGCACTTTTACTATTTCCCGTCTCACCAAAAATTAAATTTGTTCAAATGACACAACTGTTCTCTAATTACCGTAACCCACCAGGGTAGCAAAACTCAGCCATATAGTGACACAACTCGGAAGATAAAAACTCACCAAGTAAACAAGTCTCTAGGAAATCAAAAGGGCTCATATAAAAGAAGTAATGTTATAGCCTAAAGTCAAAGTTAAGATCCTAAAGTTTATAATAATTGTAAACATGTGGTTTGACGATAACGTTTGTATTTCGTTAAATGGTTATGGTTATGGTTAAATGTTAAGAATTATTAAGAATTATTATAATTAAATTTTAGTAATTATTTTAATAGCAAGCACCTTTAGTCATTTTAATAGTCATTCTATTTATAAATTTTTAAAATTGCATTTGAGGCCACTGGGCTGGAGATTAAATATTGCGGTTGAAAGGTATGCACAACATCTAATAATCAAATTCATTAAAATTACGCAAACATAAAAAAAGAATAATGTGACATATTTGCCAGTAAGACTGTGTCCTATGGTTTGCGGGAACAGATCTGAGGATCAGTTTTTGAGCAGTTTACAAAATAAAACATTCTCTCTATAAAAATGTTATAATAGTTTTGAAGGCCCTAAAATATATTGAAAAAAGTATCAACAAATGTTTGACCTCTAATACGTGGTATGGTCAGGGGGCCAATTTGGTTAACTGGTGAGTGGTGAGTGGTTTCCACAAGTTAACTCACCTACCAGCTGATTTTTTTAAAACTCACCATGTAAGACATGAGGTGTGAATTGAGAGATGGTTTATCTGTCAAATAAATCAGCCAAATAAAACAAATAAAAATTATACTAATTTAGAAGTTGTTTATGGCTTTAGGGAAATAAATAGGGCTATTTGTGTATATTTAATTACTTTTTAAACATTGTAATAAAATTCACAGATTAATTTACAAATATTGACAAGGAAACATCACCTAGTTAGGCAGTTTAATCTTGATTACTTCTGTCATTTCCTACTAATAGCAGTAGTAAGTTTATTTTTGATCAACTCACCTAATTGCAGCGTTTTACGTGGTAAATAGAGAGGGGTGAGTTGGTTTGTGATTCCGTAAAAAAATCTACCTATAATATGACCATCAATGTTAATTAAATTTAAATTTACATTTAAAATACTAACATAAATATTTAACCGTTGGATATAATTAACTGAATACCTATAAAAGTTACCTAAATACAACCTGTACGTTTATCTATTGATATGAAAAACTAAATTAGTGATTTGAGTGACTCAGTCACTAACTCAACACTCACCAATTTAAAAACAGTCCTACAGGAATAGTTTTGAACAGCCATTTTCAAAATCAACTGCACACACACACAGAAACACTACTACTTTATTGGTTTAGACCAGTGTTATACAATGTAAAATGTTTTGCTTCTAATGAGTCAAGGTACAATTTATTATAGAAACAAATTATCTCAGTAATAAACACTAAATTTTCAGGCTGAGGTTATTGAAAATTAATGCAGCTCTACCACAAACATATGTTCCCTGCGGGTTAATCCCAACCACTCTCAACACACGACTATCATATCATATTTCACAGAGACTACAAGCTGCATGGTAATTTTATCCTATTTTTATTTTCGTTTGATCTGAATAATCAAGATATTAACAATTTTCCTGTAAGGTAGACATCTAGGTGCCGCGATTTTACTGCAGTTAAATTCGATCATTCAGATTTGTTCTATAAAAAAATTACTAAGATAGAACTATTCAGCTAGGTTAAAGTAACATTCGGGAAAATATATTTATTGATAATTATTATAATATGCTGATTTATATTACTATGTGATCCAAGGTCTCATACTTAAATTACATGTATTAGGTTGGAAGAACGGAAATAGTTAAACGTAGTTTTATACTTGAAATACTTATAATTTAGTTCAAAGTGTTTTAAAATTGTAGAATTAATTATTATAATAATAATCCCATTTTACACGTATGAGCTGTCTTTAAAGTGTTTAACTAATACTACATAGAGCCATTTGTTATATTTTATCAAAGCCTAAACGCTTGGTTGCCCAAAAGTCCAGCCATCCGAGAGGGTTAAGGGTTATTTTGTGGAGTTTCCTGGTTTTATCGACCATTTGAGCGGTACTTTTTATAAAACATAGCTGAGAGCACGTGTTTGTGTTTGCAAAAATTTAAATAATAAAAATAAAAATAGCATATTATGCTGCCGTTTTGTGCTCTTTTGAGAACTATTAATGACATCGCATCGACTGATATGTGACAAATACAAGTTTTATTGACAACTACGTGAACATGGCGTAACGAAGTGCCAAAAGCAGGTTGTGGAATTTTACACCAGGATTTAACTGCTGACGATAAGACAATTGAAAACATTATAAATGAATAAATAAAACATATATTCTGCACAGATCTATAATAAAAATAAGGAATTTAATTTTCAAAAAGCTAGGATGTTTAGTTGTATACGTAAACGCTAACAAAAACAGAATTTGTTTAAAGTCGTTGATTAAAAATGGAGTGTTAGAAAGTACAATCTAAAATAAAAGTTTTTCTAAAAAGACAAATTGTACACGGTCCCACTTTGTTCGTGTCTTCCGAATGCTCAGCAGAGTGGAATCAGTACGAATACTGAATAATCTTTGGCAGTGAGGAATGGTAGGGAACTGTCGGGAGGATATTCCTACGAAATATTTGTATGCGTCGCGAATTGTATGAAATTGGTTTAATACATGATCTACACTTAATCCGTAAAGATGTATTTATTGATCTTATGAAAGCTCTCATACAAACCTCTCAGCAAGCCCAGAACCTCTACGCTACTGTAGGTAAATAAATGGTAATGATAAAATAAATTTTTTAATTTAACATACCTACAAAACATAATTAACAACAACAAATCATTTCAACAGGAAATCGTCCATTTCAACACTCTAAAAATATAAAATATATGTAAATGATTGAAATACAACATGTTTTGTATATTTTATGATATTATGGTTTCTTTATGAATTTATCAAAACGCTATTGCTCTCAGAGTTATAATATATCATCTAAGGAAAACCCCTGTCGTTGCTTTAAGGGTGCGCCGTACCTCCCTTCCGCACGCTCAAGTAAGGGGTTTGCATCTCCCTCATTGTAGGCTAAATTGTTAACCAATTAAAAATAATTTGATGTTAATTAATTCAATAAACGTTCATCTAGAGATCATACGATTTAAAAATCGTGACTTTAATTCAAAATAAGTGGTAGGCCATTAGTAATGTTCTCAAATTAAGCGTTTTTCTAAAGATTCCTAACGTATGGAGAAAAATTATTTTGGAGAAAAGGAACCGTATGATCCCTAGATTGGAATCTGAAAAGTGTGAAACTGCAAATAGTTTGGTAGAAATCTGTAAAATAACAGTGCGATCGAGGAGAACAAAATGGTCTTCAAGCGTAAATATGCATGGCCCTGCTTGTTGGCGGCGCCGGCGTGGCGCTAAACAACAATGAATTCAATCTGGGTAGGGCGCACCCTTAACTAGTCCCTAGTCATTGCTTCAACTAGTATTTAATTTAATAATTCATTGAGGAAAATTACTATTACTAACATCGTAAATATATTATTTTCTGATTAATCTATTCAATTATTTCGTTTTTCCCAAGTGCAAAAATTATACACACCTTAAGAAACCTTTATCACCTTAGTTAAATTTTTTTAACAAAATATTTAATTTAAAAATAACATTTAATTATAAATAATAATACGATATTGAAGTATTTGTATTTGTATTAAAACAATATAACCTTCGAGGTTTCCTCTCTAATGCGAGAATGTGAATCTTGACGTGTGTTAAGCCTACTCTTCCTGTCATTGGCAGACATTATTATTTTCGAAAATACATACTTTACACATGATAAGATTCATCCGATGTGCAGAGCTTCTTCAAAGAGGTTTATTTAAAATATGTACATACAACTTAGGCTTTATAGTCATGCAAAGTTAACATTATGGGTACCTGAATGTTAAATTATATTTAATAGTATTTTTATTAACATGTTACATAAGTTAAACGGTAAATATTTAATAAATTTGCAAGTTGAGAATCACTGAACTGATTGTTTTTTTTCTTATTAGGGACAATAAATAATATTAATAAATCATACAGTCACCAACTAAATCATTATTATACAGTATATTGTGTATTTTACAAAGAGCTTTAAACGATATTAGTAACTCTGTTCTAAAGCAACTTTTTTAAGTTTCATAGTATTAAAGGCACTTTAGAATTAGTATTGTATTAATTTGAAAATATTTATTGGCACTCATTAAATCGGAATTTGATTAAAATAAATATAGGACAATAGCTTTAAAAACATAGCGTAAGATCCTAGATTAGCCTTAATACGAAAATAAGTTGTACAAACGTTACTTGTACTCTTATAATAAAACTATTATATATGTATTAGAATTAACATTGCTGAATATTGTTGTTATGTAATTTTGGTAACAGTTACTCACGATAATCTTATGAGTTTTTTTCTAAGCTCTACTCTAGGGCAAAATATTATAATTTAATAATATTAAAAAGTTGAATATAAAAATAATATGTATTTTTCAGTTGACAGTTAATATGTTGGAACTATAAAATATAATGTCATGTACTACTATATAACGTATTACTAGTGCTGTTGTAAGCGTAGTCAATGGGGCTGTAATAAAAAATAAAACTAACTCTATAACTAGAAACTAACCTTTTTTCCACAGCCTAAAATCATCTGAAACTTAAATAATTTTAGTTAAATATTGTTGTAAGTACTAAAATAAAAATATCTTTTAAGCACTATTCTATTACTGAAAAAAATACTAATTTACATAAAAAGGCGGACACTTAAAATTCAATATTAGTTTCAATTCATAGTGTGGCAGTTACACAGTGAACTTCCTACAAATGATTCCTCTCCTTAACTAAAAAGGCATAACCATTACAGTGACATTCAGGTAGACAGTTACACTCTTTTATATTTTTTTTAAGTATCAACATTTTTGAGTAAGAGCTTTTTTGTACATTTTACTTGATGAGAGGAAATACAAATAAATTTTCATAGTTCATAAACAAACGCCCTCCCACATAAAACTAACATCCGAGTATGTTTCGTTCTACAAGTAAAATCCGTTTCTCCGTACATAAATTTATGCTATTGATGTATACACACATATATATATATATATATATATATATATATATATATATATATATATATATATATATATATATATATATATATATGTATATATATTTTTAAACTATATGTGAAAGATAATAATTTTTTTATTACATTCCAACTATAGCTTGTTTGTATAGCTGTTTATTTTATTGATGATTGGTCAAATATAAGGAAGGGAACAATATATATTCTCCGTAATTTAAAAAAAATCTGAAAGAAAATTATTTGAATTATTTTAGTCCAGGATTTACTAGAAAAGGATGAATGAGGACCTCACGTTTGTTTCTGTATGTTATTGTAAGAATACACCAAAATTCAAGAATAAACGAATAAACAACGTCTAACGCAATTTTGTTATTCAATATTGTGTTAATATCACGTTTAAACTATTGTAATTTTTCATTCTTAGCAAATATGGTAATAGAGACTAGGGAATTATTACCAACATTAAAGGCCAAACTGAGGGAAAAATGTCAGGATGGTCAGTAAAACGCTCTCCAGAGATTTTAAGATAAAGAGAAGCAAAATCGATAAGCCCTCACAATGAAAGACCCAGCCTGTGGCTTTGTGGCAATAGACGGACTTTATTTGGCATTCTGAGCCATTGTAGTAGGATATAACGAGAGAATACGGTTATAATCTATGTATTAGTAAAATATATTGTTCCTTATATAAAATAATATGTGATTGCAATATTTTACGATTAATAATACATTGTGATATACTTAATAAAAAGCCATTTTTACCAATATTAAAGGTTCTATTATATTAATCATAACTTTGTTTATCATTAGATGAATTTTTAACCGTTTATGCATTTATGATGGTCCTTTTTTAAAAACCTTGTTTTGATTAGCGTGGACAAAAAAAATCGACGCAATGTTGACCATATAAATGAAGGCACATACATTTGACAATAGGTAAACTATCAATAGCTAATATCCTGAATACACGGACTTCTATTATATTATGTTTCCAACTGCTATTATGTTTCAGTGGACTAACGGTGGAGCCTGTGATGCCATGTATCTAGGCAGTGTTTCGGCTGTGCCGGACAAACAAACTGAGGACTCTAGCATGACACACTGTCCAGTCTCCAGGACCCTGTCTTTCCTGGGAGTCGCGATCCTCGTTCATCTTATAGTCATCACGTCCTTGGCTGACAGAGGTACGAAACGATGCGTATCAGCTATACAATATTTAATGATGTAGAAAACAGATAAATATCTGTATATGTGCTCCTTCGCCTTTCTTGCTATATAGATACAAGTTACTAGGAATAAACTTTGCAAATACTAGTAATTTTGATTACTACTTCAGACACAATTTTTCAGCTGAATACAAATAACATCTAAACAAATTTTGGGTTTCTAAAGTAATATAAAAGTAATTATTACTTTTTACTGCCCTTTAAATACTTAAGGTAGTATGACAGGAAAGTTGCTTTTTAAGTATTAACAGTTGATGTGTGCAATGTAAGCTTATTATACTTCGTAGGAATAAAACCATACAAGAGAGTTTGCTGAGCTTAACGTTATGATTAAATAACTGCATGATTGAGTTGTTTATAGCTTGAAGCCAAACTGGCATTAGAAGAACATTGGTATAACAGTTATATGAACACAAGTTGTTATATCATCACGAGTCTGAGTTTTAGTGGTTTTGACAGTCAAGTTGTTTTAATAAAGTCAAACGATGGTTGAATATAAAACTATTTTGCTACCCTAAACCTAGAAATAGGGGCAAATATAATCTATCATTCTGTTAAAATTTTTACAAACTAATAATGTAATTGATTTAATAGAGTTTACAACGAATACAAATTATAGAATTGAGATGGAGTATGTTTATGTAAATGGTGTGATGGAGAGATTTAAAAAAAAACACAATATTATACATAACAATTAATGTAATCTACTAAATATTATGAATTATTTATTTATTTTAAATTTTAATACACCAGGTAAACGTTTTATACAGGAACTTATAAAAGAATAACAAACGTATAAAAGCCAGATTATTGGATGGTAGTGCCAAAACTCTGCTGATTTTTGAAAGGCAATAGTTGTCCTCTTTCTATGTTAGCCCAGTAATGCAAACCAACAATCTCACACTAAAATACACATGAAGTTTCGAATCTACAACAGTTGTCACAGCAAAGAAATATCTCTATGTGCCTGGCATCCAACCAGAAAGTTACATCGTCTGTATCAGGTTTTTCAGTTAGCAGTTCAATGAACATCCAATACGTCATCGTTCATGCTAGGAAATATTTCAAAATGTTTTATTAACACGTGCAATTATATTAGTTATATTATTAGTTTATTTTAGTACTATAAATAAAAAAGGCCTAATGTTAGTTGTAAAATTACTCTGTTTATGTGTAATTAAAACAGTTTTAAAACTAAATAAAAACAGAGAAAATATGTAGAGGGGTTATAGTGTTATGTTTTACACGTTCGAATATAGTTGTAAAAATAGGTTGCAAAAAGTTTATAAAGAAACAAACAAATAATAAAACGAAACTGTAGGGCCATCGGAGGACAGCCAGGACGAACTACCCCGCAGCAAGCGCAGTGTGGAGTCCAAAAGGCATCGCAATGCCGAGAACGCCGTAGCCGGTGGCCAAGACGCTGCAGCCCGTGGGGCGGTGTTTGCCACGGAGAACTCCACTGTTGTCACGGCTCAGGTGACAAGCACTGCCACGCTGCCCTGCACCGTCCGCAAGTTCGGCACTGGAGTTGTAAGTATTGCAATACACCTTGTTTACTGAAAAGACACCACGGCCCAAGGGGTAGTGTTTGCTACAGAGAACTTCACCATTGTCACGGCTCAGGTGTCCAGTACTGCCTCTCTGCCCTGCACCATCTGAAAGTTCGTCTGTGGAGTTAAGCGTATGCAAAAACCATTAAAAAGTTAACCAGGATTTTATTTTAAATTCTGAAACTACTATGGAAGAAAGGAATAGGTTCAGGTTTACATTTAGAATGTTTCAGGGATAAACAGCTTTTATTTGTTTTAGTCTCAAAGTTAAAGAGTCATAATAACGTATCTGATATATTCATGGTGGTTTAATGAGCATCTTCCCGTCCGGGAGTTCGAATTGGCCGATTTAAGTAAAGTAATAATTTAAATCTGATATTTGTATTCCTGAACCCAGACAATAAAAAACACCCCCGTTGCAGCAAACGTGCAGTTTCAGAAAATTTCCAATGCATGTATATATATATATATATATATATATATATATATATATATATATATGTATATATATCATACACAGCCACTTACCAAGTTTCATAGATACATTTACAAATGAGCCGTGTATTAAATTTTAATTTTTCTACATAAGAATAACAGGGGGATTGAGTACTCAGGTTTTCTGCAACAAGGAATAGAAAATTGTAGGTTTTAGTGAAAATTAAACAGGCCACAACCAGGTGAAGCCATATACCAAGTTTCATCCGTATCCATTTATAAATAAGCAATTTATACAATTTTAATTATTCTCCATAACAATAACATGGGGGGCTGACTACGCAGGTTTGCTGCAACAAGGAACACAAATTATGTTTTTTTTACACAAATATCAATGTAACTCAACTAGGTGAAGCCACATACCAAGTTATATTAATTTATGTTAATAATTAAGGGAGACATAGCATTTTAATTTTTCTCCTTAAGAATAACATGGGGGCTGAGTACGCAGGTTTGCTGCTACAGGAACCTTTAGAAAATGATTGTTTTTTTGAGCAAATATCAATAGACCACAACCAGATAAAGCCGTACACCAAGTTTCGTCAATATACGTTCATAAAAAGCGAGATATAATTTTTTTCTTATCCTCCATAAGAATAACATTAGACAACGTACCGTACTGTGTTTAGCACTTTCAATATCTCGGTAACTGATTGACGTAGAGTAATGTTCAGAATACCAAATTGTGTTTGTTTTAACTGAATCCAATAGTGAAAACCAATATTTGACTATTTCAAAAATTATATGTAAAAAGTTCAAAAACCCATTTTTTGGGTTCAGCCCCCCCCCCCAAAAAAAAAACATTTTTTTATATAGAGCGATAATGGTTGGTTTTCAAACTTAAAACCATAAATGTTGCTTTACACATTTGTACCAAATTTAATAAAAATCGGACCATTATTACAAAATTTATCGTGCCTACGGACAAATATGTATATATATATATATATATATATATATATATATATACATGTGTATATATGTATATATACAGTATTGAACGAATGTTGCTTTTTACATCTGGGGACCTCCCAAACGAAAAGTTATCATGGCCCCGGGCCTAGGGCTTACCATGCCGACTACGGTAATAGCTTCTTCTCTATACAAGAAATTCGCTAAAAGCCTTTTTTGATAAAGTGACTCAATTTTTTTCCTGTTTGGCGTGAGTCGTTACTTGTAGACAATCTATATCTCATCAGGATATACAGTCTTATAAATAGAACATATTTAAATTTAATTAATCACAACCAATGTTACATATCCGCGAGACACATTTTATCTGCAATATATCTCCATGAAACTATAAATATGGTAAAAAGTTAAATAAATGTCTTTAAAATTTACTTTTACACAAACAGTTACAGCAAATAACCCTTACTCTTAGAAGAACTATTATACAAAATATATATTTACAGTACTTCGAAATTCACAAAGTGTCAATCGGTTAAACTGTAATGATACATTTACGCTGTTTATTTTCAAATATATATTACGACTAGCAGTTTTATATCCCATCAGATCTGATGAGGCTATCTCAAGAATCAAACTCTTCCCATTTGCTACTATATTTCGTAACTCTAGCACAGGCTAGCCATATTTCTGTGCTTTTGACTATCAGTATTTGCCTCTTGACAGTGTCTATATCTGGTTTATAAACATGGGTTGCTATTCCTATTGCAGGTGTCATGGATCAGACGGAAGGACTTCCAGCTGCTGACAGTTGGACTCGCCACCTACAGTAGTGATGACAGGTTCATGGTCGAGCACGCCAGACACCTTCAGGTTAGTTATGTTGATACGTTTCTCAGTAGTGATGACAGGTTCATGGTCGAGCACGCCAGGCACCTTCAGGTTAGTTATGTTGATACGTTTCTCAGTAGTGATGACAGGTTCATGGTCGAGCACGCCAGGCACCTTCAGGTTAGTTATGTTGATAGGTTTCTCAGTAGTGATGACAGGTTCATGGTTGAGCACGCCAGACACCTTCAGGTTAGTTATGTTGATACGTTTCTCAGTAGTGATGACAGGTTCATGGTCGAGCACGCCAGGCACCTTCAGGTTAGTTATATTGATACGTTTCTCAGTAGTGATGACAGGTTCATGGTCGAGCACGCCAGGCACCTTCAGGTTAGTTATGTTGATAGGTTTCACAGTAGTGATGACAGGTTCATGGTCGAGCACGCCAAGCACCTTCAGGTTAGTTATATTGATACGTTTCTCAGTAGTGATGACAGGTTCATGGTCGAGCACGCCAGGCACCTTCAGGTTAGTTATATTGATACGTTTCTCAGTAGTGATGACAGGTTCATGGTCGAGCACGCCGGGCACCTTCAGGTTAGTTATGTTGATACGTTTCTCAGTAGTGATGACAGGTTCATGGTCGAGCACGCCAGACACCTTCAGGTTAGTTGTGTTGATAGGTTTCTCAGTAGTGATGACAGGTTCATGGTCGAGCACGCCAGACACCTTCAGGTTAGTTATGTTGATACGTTTCTCAGTAGTGATGACAGGTTCATGGTCGAGCACGCCAGGCACCTTCAGGTTAGTTATATTGATACGTTTCTCAGTAGTGATGACAGGTTCATGGTCGAGCACGCCAGGCACCTTCAGGTTAGTTATGTTGATACGTTTCTCAGTAGTGATGACAGGTTCATGGTCGAGCACGCCAGACACCTTCAGGTTAGTTGTGTTGATAGGTTTCTCAGTAGTGATGACAGGTTCATGGTCGAGCACGCCAGGCACCTTCAGGTTAGTTATGTTGATACGTTTCTTAGTAGTGATGACAGGTTCATGGTCGAGCACGCCAGACACCTTCAGGTTAGTTGTGTTGATAGGTTTCTCAGTAGTGATGACAGGTTCATGGTCGAGCACGCCAGACACCTTCAGGTTAGTTATGTTGATACGTTTCTCAGTAGTGATGACAGGTTCATGGTCGAGCACGCCAGGCACCTTCAGGTTAGTTATGTTGATACGTTTCTCAGTAGTGATGACAGGTTCATGGTCGAGCACGCCAGACACCTTCAGGTTAGTTGTGTTGATAGGTTTCTCAGTAGTGATGACAGGTTCATGGTCGAGCACGCCAGACACCTTCAGGTTAGTTATGTTGATACGTTTCTCAGTAGTGATGACAGGTTCATGGTCGAGCACGCCAGGCACCTTCAGGTTAGTTATATTGATACGTTTCTCAGTAGTGATGACAGGTTCATGGTCGAGCACGCCAGGCACCTTCAGGTTAGTTATGTTGATAGGTTTCTCAGTAGTGATGACAGGTTCATGGTTGAGCACGCCAGACACCTTCAGGTTAGTTATGTTGATAGGTTTCACAGTAGTGATGACAGGTTCATGGTCGAGCACGCCAAGCACCTTCAGGTTAGTTATATTGATACGTTTCTCAGTAGTGATGACAGGTCCTTGTCGAGCACGCCAGGCACCTTCAGGTTAGTTGTGTTGATAGGTTTCTCAGTAGTGATGACAGGTTCATGGTCGAGCACGCCAGACACCTTCAGGTTAGTTATGTTGATACGTTTCTCAGTAGTGATGACAGGTTCATGGTCGAGCACGCCAAGCACCTTCAGGTTAGTTATATTGATACGTTTCTCAGTAGTGATTACAGGTTCATGGTCAAGCACGCCAGGCACCTTCAGGTTAGTTGTGTTTATAGGTTTCTCAGTAGTGATGACAGGTTCATGGTCGAGCACGCCAGACACCTTCAGGTTAGTTATGTTGATACGTTTCTCAGTAGTGATGACAGGTTCATGGTCGAGCACACCAGATACCTTCAGGTTAGTTATGTTGATAGGTTTCCCAGTAGTGATGACAGGTTCATGGTCGAGCACGCCAGACACCTTCAGGTTAGTTATGTTGATATGTTTCTCAGTAGTGATGACAGGTTCATGGTCGAGCACGCCAGACACCTTCAGGTTAGTTATGTTGATACGTTTCTCAGTAGTGATGACAGGTTCATGGTCGAGCACGCCAGACACCTTCAGGTTAGTTATGTTGATACGTTTCTCAGTAGTGATGACAGGTTCATCGTCGAGCACACCAGGCACCTTCAGGTTAGTTATATTGATACGTTTTCAGTAGTGATGACAGGTTCATGGTCGAGCACCCCAGGCACCTTCAGGTTAGTTATGTTGATAGGTTTCTCAGTAGTGATGACAGGTTCATGGTTGAGCACGCCAGACACCTTCAGGTTAGTTATGTTGATAGGTTTCTCAGTAGTGATGACAGGTTCATGGTCGAGCACGCCAAGCACCTTCAGGTTAGTTATATTGATACGTTTCTCAGTAGTGATGACAGGTTCATGGTCGAGCACGCCAGGCACCTTCAGGTTAGTTGTGTTGATAGGTTTCTCAGTAGTGATGACAGGTTCATGGTCGAGCACGCCAGACACCTTCAGGTTAGTTATGTTGATACGTTTCTCAGTAGTGATGACTGGTTCATGGTCGAGCACACCAGATACCTTCAGGTTAGTTATGTTGATAGGTTTCTCAGTAGTGATGACAGGTTCATGGTCGAGCACGCCAGACACCTTCAGGTTAGTTATGTTGATATGTTTCTCAGTAGTGATGACAGGTTCATGGTCGAGCACGCCAGACACCTTCAGGTTAGTTATGTTGATACGTTTCTCAGTAGTGATGACAGGTTCATGGTCGAGCACGCCAGGCACCTTCAGGTTAGTTATGTTGATAGGTTTCTCAGTAGTGATGACAGGTTCATGGTCGAGCACGCCAGACACCTTCAGGTTAGTTATGTTGATACGTTTCTCAGTAGTGATGACAGGTTCATGGTCGAGCACACCAGACACCTTCAGGTTAGTTATGTTGATATGTTTCTCAGTAGTGATGACAGGTTCATGGTCGAACACGCCAGACACCTTCAGGTTAGATATGTTGATAAGTTTCTCAGTAGTGATGACAGGTTTATGGTCGAGCACGCCAGGCACCTTCAGGTTAGTTATGTTGATAGGTTTCTCAGTAGTGATGACAGGTTCATGGTTGAGCACGCCAGACACCTTCAGGTTAGTTATGTTGATAGGTTTCTCAGTAGTGATGACAGGTTCATGGTCGAGCACGCCAAGCACCTTCAGGTTAGTTATATTGATACGTTTCTCAGTAGTGATGACAGGTTCATGGTCGAGCACGCCAGGCACCTTCAGGTTAGTTGTGTTGATAGGTTTCTCAGTAGTGATGACAGGTTCATGGTCGAGCACGCCAGACACCTTCAGGTTAGTTATGTTGATACGTTTCTCAGTAGTGATGACTGGTTCATGGTCGAGCACACCAGATACCTTCAGGTTAGTTATGTTGATAGGTTTCTCAGTAGTGATGACAGGTTCATGGTCGAGCACGCCAGACACCTTCAGGTTAGTTATGTTGATATGTTTCTCAGTAGTGATGACAGGTTCATGGTCGAGCACGCCAGACACCTTCAGGTTAGTTATGTTGATACGTTTCTCAGTAGTGATGACAGGTTCATGGTCGAGCACGCCAGGCACCTTCAGGTTAGTTATGTTGATAGGTTTCTCAGTAGTGATGACAGGTTCATGGTCGAGCACGCCAGACACCTTCAGGTTAGTTATGTTGATACGTTTCTCAGTAGTGATGACAGGTTCATGGTCGAGCACACCAGACACCTTCAGGTTAGTTATGTTGATATGTTTCTCAGTAGTGATGACAGGTTCATGGTCGAACACGCCAGACACCTTCAGGTTAGATATGTTGATAAGTTTCTCAGTAGTGATGACAGGTTTATGGTCGAGCACGCCAGGCACCTTCAGGTTAGTTATGTTGATAGGTTTCTCAGTAGTGATGATAGGTTCATGGTCGAGCACGCCAGACACCTTCAGGTTAGTTATGTTGATACGTTTCTCAGTATTGATGACAGGTTCATGGTCGAGCACACCAGACACCTTCAGGTTAGTTATGTTGATATGTTTCTCAGTAGTGATGACAGGTTCATGGTCGAACACGCCAGACACCTTCAGGTTAGATATGTTGATAAGTTTCTCAGTAGTGATGACAGGTTCATGGTCGAGCACGCCAGACACCTTCAGGTTAGTTATGTTGATAGGTTTCTCAGTAGTGATGACAGGTTCATGGTCGAGCACGCCAGACACCTTCAGGTTAGTTATGTTGATACGTTTCTCAAACAATAACTTGATACTGCTGCAAAGAGAACAGATAAGAATATGGCATTAGTCTTTAATGTAATAGTGCACCATTGCCATTACACGATTTTGTTTACAAAATGTATAGGGATTACATTTAAATGGCAGAAAACCGTTTGTAAAGTTGTATTTAAAAAAAATAAAATATTGAGTAATTTTGTAGTACTAAATAAGACTTAGCCTAACTTTTAAATATAGATAAGACGCTAAATTTTCTTTTATCAAATTGGTTTTACTTTCAAGGTCAATCACATTAATTATAAGAAGTTAACTTTCAAGGTGTATTGGTGCGGTTGTTTGATTCAACGGAAAATATATTATAGTGTTAACATTTTGAATACTTGCTACAGAACTGGGGTCTTCAAATTCATAAAGTGCAGAAGACTGACGCCGGCATGTACGAGTGCCAGGTTTCCACACACCCTCCCACCAGCATATTCGTCGAACTTAAAGTTATAGGTAAGAGACAGTATAAACTTTATTTCATATTTCCTAACCAGAAATTGTAATGCTTCCAATTACTTGAGTGAAAACAACAGAAATATGACCTTATAAAGTGTAGTTTTAGAACAGTTCCAGATACCATTTTAAGACACTTCAGGCAGAGTACCTAACTATTAAAACAGGAAATATAACCAGTATTACTACAGACTGTAAAAAGATCAATCTAAATGCCTACATGTGAACGAGATGTTTCGTCAAAGTATGAAAAACATTTAGTATCCTTTAATTTTCCAAAATATTTTGTGATATAAAAATCCAGATATCATATTGTTCATAATCTTTATCTTCAATGTAGACCGTCGTTGGTGGCTCTGTCCGTTGTAACGTCTTAGGACTATGGTTTTTGTGGTTTGCCATCATTAACTATATTAGATTACGTAAAGAAATGTTAATGCACAGGTTTTATATGTTTTAAGTGTACAAATATGTTATGCCTTCCCTCTACCAAGGCTGACATGAAAGAATCACCCATAGTCTAATGATGTCTATCCTTTTGTGTCAATAATGACCGTTACCAAGCGCCATTCATGTCTCCAGAGGCGGTAGCAGATATCCTCGGCTCCCCTGACCTCCACATCAAGAGCGGCAGTCAATTGCGTCTGGTCTGCACGCTGAGACACAGCACGGAGGCGCCCGTCTACGTGTTCTGGTACCACGGTGACCGTATGATTAACTACGACAAGGAGCGCGGGGTGACTGTGCGCAGCGACCGCAAGAGCAGCGTGCTGGCCATCAATACAGCTGACAAGGCAGACAGCGGCAACTACACGTGTGTGCCCTCCAACGCCAAGGCCGCCACCATCAACGTGCACGTGCTCAACGGCACTGTCGACGGTGAGTCATGGTTTACAACAGTGGAGTTGCTAGGGGGTTCTCGGAGGGAAAATGTGTAATGACGGAAATGCATATTGTACCCAGGTAACTTGAAAACTTAACAATAAAAAGGTTCGCAAGTATTTCAACAAGTATGTCAAAAGTTATTAAAAAAACAGTTATTAACTTTTGGTCAGACATAATAGCCTGACTTGGCAATTCAGGAATAGTTGCCTTTCTCATTCACTGTACTATTGGAAATATCTTTTTGGTCGTACTATATCATAAAAAAAACAGATACATGTCATACAAGACTGTATTTGGTTTCTTTTAAACTTAAACCCAAAGAACTGTGTATTACATAACAAGTGCTGGGCTCACTTTAGCAAACATTTTGTAAGTAAAAAGTGACAAAGTGTTTACAGATTCAAAATCTACTATGCATTACTTTTCATATTTAAGATTGAAGTACTAACTTTGATTTCTCATTACAGTGCTAGTATAGTTTTATATTATATTATTGTTTACCCTATTCCTGATTTCTCATCATATTATATTACTGACTACTCTAGGTACGAAATAGCCCAATTTGGGGGCACAATTTTTCAAAAGAAATAAAATAGAGGTAGAAATCTTAAAAAAGTTTGAGAACGGCTGGTTTAGAACAACATTCTGAAATGATCAACATGAATGAAGAGGGCTTTTGAGACACAGCTTCTGCTGGTCAGGCTAAAGTTGCGTTGAAACTCGAAGCCTACCTAATGATATGTTGCGCCACCAAATATGATTCACACCAATAAGGTATTTCCGATCAAAAAAATTCCTGCAGTTGTCGGGCTTGAACTTTGATCTTAAATTAAACTTTCGGGCGCTATCGACGTAAGTGATAAGACATCACTCATTGGAATAACACATCTAAAAATACATATTTTATTTATTTTCATTTAATTTTAAACAACCACTAAGAATAATGTATTCGCATGCACCAAAATGAGGTAATTTTGGTAGTAGGCCAGCTGATCGCATGCTAACCAGGGACAATTTCAATGTCGATTTTACCAAATATTATAAAAGCATTTTTTTAACTTGATATTTTTTTTACTTTTATTGTGAAATATGTTTGTTGTAAGTTTGACAGACAAACGTTAAAAGTTGTTTTTTGACATTATCATGCAATTTATTTATTAAATGAAAAACTTAACTCATAAAAAGTATAGATATTTCAGAGTCCTATAATTTGAGATATGAATCATTGTGTTCTGATTACACTCACCATATGTAAACCAGATAGCATGCGTTTAATCAAGCATTGGTTCTTATGGAGTAAATGTCCAACATGGCGGCCGTCTCCAACGTCCTCATCGGTGGCTAGATACGTCGTTTGCTTCTTTTAATGTAGTTTACATTCCAAAGGTGAAAAACATATTAACCCAAAAGTAATAAATGTTTTATAAATTTACCCAAGTTTAGAGGTAGAATATTTTGTAAGTGCTAAACCTATTCAGATATAAAATATGTTCTTGTTTACACATAAAGTGACCCACCACTATTTTTAAAAAGAATCCCAATTTCAGTGTTGTACACCAAAATAAATCTAATTTTGATTCTATCACCTTACCGTTAAATCGAGTTAATTTCTAATGTAATAAATGCAGATATTTAATAACGTTGCTTATTTATACTAATTTCAATTGATGTTCTTGTTTAAAGGTGAAAAGCCTGCAGCCATGCAGCACGGCGGGAGGAACAGCGCAGCACAGCGCACGCCGGCGGCGATCCTGCTGGTGTTATGTGTCTCATTCCTCGTCAGATGATCCTCCTCAAATCGGTTGTTAGTGGATTGGTGCTAGTAATACAACATTCAGAACTTGATCTTTTCATATCCTACATGTCTTACTTGTATGTTGATATTTTAGTATTACGACAGACTTTGTATTTACAAGGGACATCGTATGTTTACGTGGTTGTTACTATGCCGTAACAATGTGATAAAGTATACTGGTTTAAGGTTTAAGGTTGGGCCTTGAAAATATTTTTCTCGACTGTATATAGTATTGTAAGGGAGGGTGTTAATGATAAGAGGGGTTTGGCAATAAATTACACGTAATTGTAAATGTTACTGTGTTTTTAATAAGTAAAATATTTGTGCTATATAAGTATTATTACAATGTATATTATTTAAATACCTTTTTAAGTGTTGCTTTTATCACTCAGAAGAGTATTTAATGATATTAAAAAGAGTAAAATATCAATTTGAATTTGAAATAAGGTAATACTTTTTTTTAAATAACCATGTTAATGTAAACAAAGGTATTAGTAATTCCACATAAATCTGAAATTTGTTATACAAAACGCTTAAATAAAACAGTGGGCATTTGATATATTAACAGACATTTTACAGAAAGGTAAATAGATTTTTAACAGTAATACTAGATTAAAAGTATTTATTAGTATTTAATTATTAATTAAAATTTCGTTATTTAAGCTGATTTTATCAATTTAGTCCATTATACTTGTATCCAAACCAGCGTTCAACGAAAATGATTTGTTAAGAATGAGAATTAATTGCAAATACATTTTCATTTACAAAAAAGCGACTAACAATAAGGTAGAATTTTCTGTGTTACGATGTTAAACATATATATCATCCTTATAATTTTAAATTAAAAGGGATAAATACCCAGTCAAATTTAACATTAAAATTCACTGCAACAATCGTTTTAATGTGCATATTAGTTAGGAATACTTAGTATAGACTGATTAGAGTATAGGGGCTCAAAAGAGTATTTTAATTTCTATTTTTCTTTGCACTATTAAATACATGAAGGACTTCTTTATTGGCTTATAAGGCAAAACAAGTTTTTTATTTTTTACATAATATGTTTTGAAAGTACATATAATAAACTGTTTCACATAAATGTATACATTAATACCTGTTAAGAAACTACATATTTTATTTCGTTTTAAGAACTTGGTCCCAACAAAAATTTGTAAAGAAAATTAAACTTCATTATCAAGTTATTATCAAATCTACTAGAAATGCTGATGGTAGAACGTTAGTCAATAAACAAGTTGTATTATATTTTGAACAAATTACAATTTTTATGTAATGATGGATAAGTCCTAATGATGTTTTCACACATAAAATAACTATTTGGTAGTTATATTATCGAAAACTGAACATAATTAACAGTTTATTTCATCACTTCTACCTTAGGAATAAATAATTTACCTCGTAAAAAACTTTAATTATTTAGAAGTTTGATATGAACACACCATAGTTTTGCATACTTAAATAAATGAATATTTATGGTTAACAAATATTGAAAAATGTTCGAGCATTGTTAATTTAGTTACATGTATTAATAAAGTTTTGACTAATGTATTTAGAAATATCAAAATTAAATAGACAAATATGTGTGAAATAATTTACAACTTAAACGTGTTATGCTTCATTACATTAACAAACGTTTGTAATTAAACCTTTACATTACAAAATTATATAAAGTGTTATATTTTATTAAAGTTATATTTTTGCTAATGAATATTTCATGTAAAGTAAACAAAACAAATGTATACGTTAATTTATGTGTAAAATTTCAATGTCTTCAGTTTTATCATTAATAGTTTATTAGTAGCTATAATACATATTGTAAATATGTTATTCAGTTCTTTTTAATACTTACTACCCGTAATAAATATCTTAAATGATACGTAAGAACAGTTGTTTATATTGATGGACATTATCATAATAATTGTAACTATTAAAAATATAGTTCTTTTAAAACTGTGGAGTTTTAGTTCCCCGTTTCACTCGTAAGAAAATAACAACATGCACAACACATGCATAAGTGTTTTTCACACACTACTCAATATTTGTTTGATTCTACTATAAGTAATGAATAAAACGTCACATATCAATGGTAGTTTTACTGGGAATATTTTTCACATAAAATATAATATATTGAATTTACGCATAGCAAAATTCCAAATTCCTTACGTTAAAATAGTAAAGCTCGTGTGACGATGTGGCCAAGGTCTGTTTTAAGTATTTTCAGGCCGCACTAGTACCTCTGACAAAACGATCCGACCACTAACTTGGGCGAGACCAACGGATTAATTTTAATTGTTGAGTCAAACATATTTTATTTTTATGAAAAAAGATTTTTACGCTTGCATAAAAAAGTCCATTTTGCATCCTGTATAATTGAAGCTTTATTCTAAATTATGTTATTGCCAAGCCTTATTTATTAAATAATACAACATATTACCTACATCTCCCGTAAAAAAGTATTTTTGTCATATATTGTTTTATTCGGGCTTTATTTAATTTATTATTACAAAGATTATACAAAAAAGGTTTAAACTCAATTACAAAGCAGCACTACTAACATTCATTTTTGGGATTTCTTCTTCAATTCCAGTTTCATGCCGCACTACTCAGTGCCTTCCAAGGTAATAAATAAAACATAAAAACATTCTAAAATTCTAAGATATAAAGTATACACTACAAATAAATAAATTACATTTATTTGCTCCATACTTAACAAACTGAGTTAGAGGTTACGTTCAGTCTAAATGCATAAACTTAATTTATATTATACAGTAAGATAATAATAATATAATAAATGTTGAGCAATTTGTTTTATAAATTTGCTGATTAAATTTCTAAATTTATCTATGTTATTTGGCAATGAAATATAATTTTTTTCCATAACATTCAGCGGAGTGATAACTCATAAATTGGTTCGAGAGACGACAATTATTTCAATAACAGACGAAAACGGGAATTGTGCATAGTTCTTTGAACTGTGGTTTAGATAAGAGAGTTACGTCATCAAGCGCACCACCTACCAGCTGATCCAGGTAAACCAACATTGCAACCCGCCACCGCTTGTGCAGAGAGTCCAGTTCATATATATATATAAGAGCTCAGAATAGGGAATCTGTTGAGTGATTACCAAACTCTTTGATATATCAAAATCTTACAAATCTATTTTGAACATTCCCAATTAGTTCAGAAGAGTAAGCGTTATACGGATTCAAAACCTGAACCAAATTCTAATCTGGATCGCAAGAACGTATGATTAAAGAAGCTTGACGACATCAACATTTTTCAAAAAATTTATTGACCATGAACGAAGCCTCTAATTGAAAATGCAGATCCATACATAAATAACACATGGTTTACGAGAAACATATTCATCAAACATTGTACCGAGTAAGTCTTTTATGACGTGATTTAAAACCAAGTTTGGCCATCTATCTTGTAGCTAAAATAAAGTAAATTACCCACATAGGGGTTTACGTTAGGTAGTCTTTGTTTGAAACCTTTAAATTATTCATATAAGTGATTGGTATATTTTTATTTCCGTTATGGAATATTGGACAAACACTGACAGTAAGGAGTTTGAAAGGATGGGAAAAACAAGTCAAAAGCAATTGTTGCCAAAAAAGAGGTTCAACTCACAGTTTCTTAGAATTTACAAGAATTAAAACCCTTAGGCTCATTTTCCACAAGCTACCATACAACACCAACGATTACCATTTTCCTTCCAAAAACTCAGCTTAACTTGGCATAACGTCTCAGCCGGAAGTTTCAGAGATAATAGATAGGTCTCAGGAAAAACAAGGAGGATGCAATAAAGAATTAATAATACCACACATCAGCTATGTTCCACAGATCCGATCAATTTATTTACACCAACCGGCTACCTTATTTCAATCACAAAATTACAACTTTCATACCTGTCTTTGTCAATTATTGTGTTATTTACAAAACGAAACTTTTAAGTCATTCCCGTTTAAGATTTGTCATTGCTAGTTAAATAATTTAAATAAAAAAATACGTTAAACACATTTTAATTTTCTGCTGCGGGGAATGTTTAGTGGCCATCACGTGACCGGAAGGACGCCGGATCAAAGCCAAGTCAGACCCGACGTCTCGTCCACCGGAAACAATAAACTGTCAGGGTTGCTGTCGGTGGTGCCCTCTATTGAACACGTGACCTGAATACTAAAAGAACTCAAACACTACATTAAATACCCACCCGAGTTCGGGAAACTGTCGGGTATTGTTATCACTCTGTTTAAAAACTATTCGTTTCATAAGGTAACGAATTTGACTAAATGAAGTAGATACGCGGACGTTACATTTGTTTATCTAACTACTGTACCTGATAGAGACATAATCAGTTGATATGTCAAGTACAAAATAAAAAATCAACTTAAGATACAGTATACCTTATAAATGGGTTAAATAATAAAAATATTGTCCCTGTACGAAAGAAAATTGTCGGTAATAGGAGAAAAGAGAATTTGAATCAAAAAGTTGTATATAAAACTAACTAATTTCAACTACTTTATTTACTTTATGTAGAATTAACATCATCGCTTTGCTCAAAAAGAACCAGTCATTAATAAAAAAAGCATTAATCTGTCAATGATCATAAATTAATTAATAAAGAGTTGCGATTTGTGAAAGAAATACTTAAAAACAACTGTTGTAGTTATCTTGCCATCAATAGTCTTAAGAATCTAAATAATAAATAAGGTTATACAAGACCAGCAAGAAGACTTAAATAAACGATTTATTTAAGAAGACTTAAATAAATTATCTAAATTATAAATTTGTCTATATTTAAACAATTGTCTAAACATAGCCTACAACGGAAAGGATATAATATCTCTAGGTTACAGGGAATCTAAACATTAATAATCATTTCATTCCAACAAGTATAAACAAACTACTTCAAACTCCTCTAAAAGAGACAGGTGTCTATTAAGTACAATGAACCTTGTAAGATAATTATATATCGGTAACCATATAACCTTGATATTAATTATATAATTATCTATTGAAGAGACACATCACAGAAGATGGAAATGCAGAAAAACCACTTCCAAACAATGCCACAATACAAAACATAATTTAAATTAAATTAGGTGCAACTTGTATGCAGAGAACACAATATATGAATAAACAAAACAAAAGGTGATAACAAAATAATTAAAACATCAAACAATTTGACAATCCTAATTAAACAGTTAAATAGAACGTATGGAGACAACATTCGCATTATTAGGGTTCCTGTTATTCAAAATCCAATATTAAGTAACATTGCCCCTAGGAGCCTTAATGTAACTTTTAATAGTTGAAGTAAAAATCGTTATGTTTTTAGTTCACGCGTGATTTAGTTTCTGTTTATATTTTTGCCACGCAAGTTAGGGTCAAATAAATAAATAAGACGTAGGGACAAACCCTATATTACGAATTTGATGTTATTTTCCACAATAACCAAAGAAGGTAGAAATAGTTTACGTAACATATAAATACCAAAATCAGCCTAATTATGCTATTCACAAATTAACTTTATTTTGTTTATGATAATCATGTACCAATTAATTAATATTATAAGGAATGAAGAACTAGGTAAATAAAGCACATCTCGGGTAGCATTGAACAAAGTTTCTTAACACAAGTTGTCGCTTAATTTCAAGATGAACTAAACTTTGATATAACTGTTTCATTAGTCAAATTGAGGAATCAGGGCAGTCATAAATTGTACAATTCTACTTAAAAGTCAGTTATATGTTGCAATCGTACTGTCTGGGTAACAATAATTATGCCTGTTAGCTTCTTTTCCCATGAAAGACAAAGCAACTGATCGTCACACATCGATAGCATTAACCTAAATCCACTTTTTGGAATCGTAAAGTTGTTATCTACTCAAGGGGACAGAATTAAAAGGTCATGATTATTAAAAGGAATGCGGCTAATCTGATATTAAACAGACCGCTCAGTCAGATATGATAACCAATCAAACGTTCCAATTGAGTTATATTAGTAAAATTAACATTTTAATTGTAATTAGCACAATTGTAGTCCTTTCAAGGTCAAATCTGCGCCATTGTATTTTATAATGCAAGACCTTCAAAATAATGTATGGTATGGCTTATACCTACTATAGTGCTGTAAGAAATCCCCTAAGGAAGTCTCGTTCTCCTTATTGTAGGAATAAGTCATACATTATAAATCATTTTAAGGGTATTATATTTTAAAATACATTGCCACAAACTGGAGTTAGAAAGAGTAATAGTATTCCAGTTAATTGAATTTTTAATTTTTGCTAATAACTCCTCAACTAAATGTTTGACATGTTGCAATCTTTAAGGCAGTGGTTCATTGAGGTCAGTTTCTGCTTTAAATCTTAAAACCTTTAATTTGACGCACAATTGAATCCTTGATTATTGCAATACGAGATAGTGTATTAGCATAACAACATACGTTTGCAAAGTCAAGGTTTTGATTCGAGATATTGCATGTTTACTGCAGGGAAATGAAGCATTATACGAGTACTATCTGGGCCACACGGTAATGGAGTTCATGTTGTCGATATCCTTCCTAATTGTCTGTTGGCACACTAAACAGAAATGCCCTTTGATCTGTCGCATTGTTTGAAAAGGAGGAACAACAATTGCAAACATAATTTAGGGACAATGAATTTTATTATTTCATTTCCAAATAGTCTTATATTACTCAACGGAACATCTGCGCTTTGTAATTCACTGTTAATGCAGGCGTTAAAACACATTAGTAGTCTATAAATTGTTTACAATTTAATTTTCACTCATGTCACTAACAAAAGACACTGTAATTTCCAGCTGGCTAAGCAAACAACAGAATGGCTTAAAACGTTGTTGTTATTACTTATTACCTTGTTATTTTACCTAATACGTCATATCTTAAGACCATATAAATATGTTAACTTTAAACTTGGTACGTGTATACCCATTTCGGTAAGGAATATAAATTTTCTAGATTGTATAATTTAAAATCAGCGGCCATTTTTGTTTTTCAAAGCAATAAATGTCTTATAAACCGCAATATTTCGGACAAACATTTTAGAATAAACAAATTTGCTTCTTTTTGTTTTAAAAATAATAATATCATTAATAACTAAGAAATTGTGTTTTTTATAAGTTAAAACATAATATTTATTGTCAAAAATGGCAAAAAGCATGTGTTAAACTTATAAAAACACAACTACTCAAATTTTATGATCCAGTAGTTATAACCGTCATATATTTAGGGAAAAATGAAATTACTTTTATGATTATTACATGTTTTCATAAATATTACGGATATAAAGATATTTAGCTTTGAAAAACTAAAATGGCTGCTATTTCGAAATGATAAAAACTATAAACGTGACATTCCATACCAAAATGGGCCTCATTAGATTTCATACAAGTTTTGAGTTGATATATTCAGATGTTCTTAAGATATAACGGATTAAGTAAGTAACACATACTCACAGGCAGACAGAATACTAAGCGTTTTAGGACATACCTTAATATGATTTTTTTTATTTATTTTTGTATGAGGAATCATGTCTTTAAGCCCTAACAGTTTTTTAACTCCCTGTATATATACTGAATGTTTCACACTATATAAATTTTTTTTAAACTAGAATTTTAGAACAGTTTTACACTGGTATAAAACAAAATACTATTTTGTGGTTTCAAACCTTCGTTCGATAAATATATAATATACCGTTCTAAACATGTGGTACAATAACAGAAAATAATTCAGTATCACTATATACAATTAATTACACTCTAGGCTTTGTTGCTTTAAAAACAATAAATTAAACCTCCTAAGGCATTTACAATACTTGGATTTGGGTAAATATGTCCTATAAGTAAGAAACTATATCATACGAATAAACTGTTTAACAAAAAATCAAAAAGAACACACGGACACTTACGTTTTTAGGTTTATATTTAGGGTTGAATTAAATACAATATTTAGTGATGAGAGGAAATCTTTCATCTTCACGAGAGTTTTCAAATAATTATACCAAGGTTTTTTTTAAACAAAGGCATTTGGTACAGTCAAGGAGCAGATAAGAAGACGGCAATAAATCCAGGGAAGCCTTTGAGAAAGACAGAGCGATCTCAAAGGAAGACGCGGGCACCAAACACCCACCTTGCTCTCGAGACTCTCCAGCAAGCTTAACGCAGTTTCTCTTTACGAAAGGATCTTAACCTACACGGCCCTTTACAAATTAGGCTAAACAACAAAGATATGATTGTATTGATATTAAAAAATTAAAGTGGCTATTAGTGTATGTTTGTGTGTGCATTTTTTCATTAGTTATACAAGTTGCAGAAAACGTTCCCATGGTATGATGGGCATATGATTAGTGAAATATGAACCGTCACCATGCATATTCTAAAAGTAATTTCTAATGCAAAATATATTTAAGGACATAATATTTATTATATTTTAATGTTTTTAAGTATTTGGGGATGATACATATATAATTGGTTACATTATTGTGCCTTGTTTAAGTTGTAATACAAAGGTAAACCGTGGTTTCTCATAAATAAAAAAGACATATTATATAATGAGGTATTTTTTGTATTGAATTGAATTAGGTGTTATTAGACAGAGTAAAAGGAATTACTTATTACTTATTGACTTGTAAATTTACATGTTATTTAAGAAAAACTGTTTAAAAATTATCTACTAAAACCTTCATGATATAATTAAATATAAAGTTATTACTAATTTATTTCAGGTTTATACCACATAATATAACTTGAATCATACATAATGCCATAGACCGTATTAAGATAAAAACAATACTAAAATATCAGCCTTACTCTTGGTAAAAAAATAAATTTCGTCAGCAGCCTTGTTGGCCTTACTTTGTCCGTACACCCACACAAAAGGTATGTGCGTGGAACTTATAACGCAATGAATGGGTTAATTATCTACTGTAATACCTCATATTTAGATCTGATTTATAAATAAGAGTGAATTTTACTTGTATAATTTTGTTTACAATAGTGGGGACGAACATTAAATCAATAATTTTTACATTAGTTTACGTAATTAAAAATTTATATTGATGTTTTTGATTACTACGCACAAGAAAGTCCAAACAAATAAAAGTGTTTCTATCTTTAAGTCTAAGTGTATGAGATTTTTTATTGATACGCATCTGTAATAAATTATTCATATTTTCCGCTTATAATTTTATGTTTTACGAAATTTTTGGGTTATATTTTGTAAATCATACTAAAATTCAAAATACTTACCTCTCTTAATGTAATTATTTACATATTATCAGTTGAATGTCCATTTAAAACAGCACAATAATTTATTAGGTATCGGGGCTTAATATCAAGAAGTATGTTGGTAAATTGTGTGATGGGCACGAATTTCAGAAAATATAAAGTATTAAAAGTGTGTTGTATAAAGGATAAAACACAATAATATAACAATATAGGATACCACACTCTCAGCCGGATGTAGAATAAACATTCAATATTACCAATACTATGTCCTTATACTCTTATATGAATTGATAACAGACTTATTCTTGAAATATT
This sequence comes from Allygus modestus, assembly GCA_963675035.1. NCBI lineage: Eukaryota > Metazoa > Arthropoda > Insecta > Hemiptera > Cicadellidae > Allygus > Allygus modestus. The sequence continues at coordinate 428,493,120 of OY776112.1, read as the reverse complement.
ATTAGAAAGATAACATATATTTTACAGGAGCCGGCTATGGTAATATGGCTATTATTTAGATTGCTTACGTGCTGCACTATGTGGTGTTTGTCTTAATATGGCATTTGGTTTACACTACACTTCCAACACATTTCTTACTATAACCTGACTATGCAATATCTGTTGTCTTTAGGTCTCTTTATTTTGTGTAATTTATATTTAAGTTATGTAACATCCATATTCAATAAAATGTGTTAAGTCTTATCACAACTGGACAATTGTCATTTTTATGTTTTACTTTGCGGCACATTTAACACACAACAGATCAATTGAGACTCCTTTTCTAGTGCTTATACAACAGATATGCGTTAAGTTTCTAGTCTTGTAGAATGTATCTCGCTGTATTTAATAAGATAAAGGTGTAAGTGTGTTATAAGATGTAGGATTGGTCATTACTTTATAAAATATTTACATAAAAATTACATATTCTGCCAACTCTGGTACTTTTACAACAGATTATGTGTATTATAGAATATCATGGACATTCCTGTAGAACAATATAATTAGAAGTTGCCCAATTAAATTATAAGACTCGTATAATATCTCTATTTATAACAGTTTATATTATAATACATGCATAAATTACTCTATTACAGGATTGGTTACATATAAGAATGTAGGGGTTACTTATTAGTACAAACCCGATACTAAGTATACAAGGACTAAGGAAGAATAGTTTTTACAGTAATATATTATCGAATTTTGTTTGTGCGTTAATGTATTTTAGGTAAAAATGCGGGATTGATGGAACTGTTTTTTAGCGAATTTCCCCTATAGGGAAGAAGCTATTACCGTAGGTCTCATGGTAAGACTTAAGTCCGAGACCATGATAATTTTTTGTTTTGAGGTCCCCAGATGACAAAAACACTATTCGTTCAAATTTATATATATGTATATATATATATATATATATATATATATATATATATATATATATATATATATATATATATATATATATATATATATATATATATATATGTGTCCGTGAATGCGATAACTTGAGTAAAAAACGTCCGATTTCGATGAAATTTGGCTCAAATGTGTAAAATGCTATTCATGACTTTAAGTTCGAAAACCAGAAAAATCGGACCATGGGAAGGGGGGTTTATGGGGGTTTTAAATTTTCCAAAAATCAGTTTTTTGCATTTTTCACACTAAAATTTTTTAAAAACTGAATTTTGGTTTTGACCACATAGTCAAAAAAACAAAACAAAAAACAAATAATATAGTATTTTGAATTATTAACCTAGGTTAAGTGTTTGCGGAGAAAATCCAAAAAAACCTACTCATAAAATCTCCCATGTTAATCTTATGGGAAAAAGGTTTTTGGCATTTCCTCAGTTTATTTTAATTTAAACTTCACATTTGCTTTTAGAAATCTGTTCAGTTCCACAAAGCAATCATTTTGGTGTTTAAATTGTGATTCTACGCCCAACCGTTGCTGAGATATTCAAAGTGCTAAACACAGTACGTTGTCCAATGTTATCCTTATGGAGAATAAATAAAATTTGATATCTCGATTATTTATGAATGTATGTTGATGAAACTTGGTATGTGGCTTCAAATAGTACTGGTATATTGATATTTGCACAACAAAATTGATTTTTTGTTGGTTATTCCTGTAGCAGCATACCTGCGTACTTAGATCCCATGTTATTCTTATGGAGAATAACTAAAATGTTATATAGCGCTTATTTATGATTGAATATTGATGAAAATTGGTATGTGGCTTCGCCTAGTTAAATTATATTTATATTAGAATAAAAAACAATTGTTTGTGTTCCTTGTTTCAGCAAACCTACGTACACATTACCAATGTTATTCTTATGGAGAATAATTAAAATCGCTTATATTTGAATATATTTTTATGAAACTTCTACACGGCTGTATGTGGAATTGAGACAAATATTATGCATTGGAAATTCGCTGAGTACGTAGGTTTGCTGCGACGGGGGTATTTATAATATCAAATGTTAATTATGTTGAGATTATAGCAGTAGACTTATTTAGACATGTAGAAATAATGATAGTTGGCATATTCGATCTGTATAGAATTTTTAGTCTGCACTAAATAATAGTCTTAATAGTAATAGTTTAGAGGGTCATTCCATAATTGTATAGCAGATTTGCACACATATGGGACAGAAAACATAATAAACGATATACACTGTGTCTAAAAATCTGTCAAAATAATATATCCAAGACAGTTTATCCTTACATGTCATAGATGTAGAATTAATAAATATACCAGAATGTTTAGACGAAATCAATAAAATTAGGATTGTAAATAAGATATATGACTCATTGGATTATAAGTAGCAAATAATTGGAATTGGCTATCCTCCTAGTGCGCACTAGACTTGGTCAAGAACGACTATTTACAATTATAGACAGAATCACTCTATAAACACAAAAATGGTTAGATAACACATAAAATATGTGTTTTATATCAGCCAAGATATACAGTATAACACATATAAAAATCAAGCAAATCAAACTATACAATTTATAAGGTATTATAAGAGGTCTAAGAATCACAATTTGGAGATAACATTAAATTAGGAAATCAAATTATCCCCTTAACATTTTGGTGTTTTACATATACTAATAGTAGGCCATACACATCAAAACATTTTCACAAAAAAAAATAATATGATATTTTGGACAATATCACCCTTTTGGAATTGTAAATAACTTAAAAATTAAAGTCATATTATATAATAGGTTTAACTCCGCAAATTATACAATAACAGTGTGTGTTGTTAGTATAATCCTAAAAGTCAACATCTATTATCTATTAAGGATCTGGTAGTCTGCACTATAATGCGTTGTTGTATGTTGTATTTATGCATAAACTACTATAGTACAACATATCAAAGAGGTAGTAATATCGACCAATAAACACTTAAGTCGGTATTTTGGGAATAATATATGCTAATTATACATACAATAGTTGTGGGCTATAACATAAATGACACAAAATCATATGGCAAAATAAAGAAGCTGGTCTCATAGTAACTTAAATTTAACATAGCAGAATTTCTGAGATAATTATATGCATTTTAGCCTGAGACAACAGCATATGCAAGAATCAATTAAATCGTCTAAGGCTTGTATTATTTTGCAAAAGTTCAGTTACATAGTATCGGAACGGGGACAAAACATGTTTAAGGGCTATAATATATCCAAATAACAATCAAATTGGACGGTAAATAGTTAGCTTATGGCATTATAGTAATTTATAAAATATTTTTAATTTAGAAATTATAGGTGGAGTTAACCTATGTGTGAGCCTAAGAAAGTGACATATCCAAATATTTGTTGATTCGGACCATAAACTCCAAGTTAGTATTTTGTGCATATGTGTATCATACATAGAATTGAAATTGGAGTTATGATATAAAAATTAGACATATAATAGTCAAGGGTTATAACATATCCGAAAATCAATATAATAGTAAATAAATAAGCTGGCATTTGGTACTACTGTAATTATCTGTTGTTGAATTTTACAGTAATATTGAATTTGGAAATTATATGGGGTATGGGTATGGGGTATCACTTATGCAATAGCCTAGGATAGTAAAATATCCTAAAATAAATCGAATGGGACAGTAAATAAAGAGGCTGCAAATTGACTAACTAATATAATTAAAAATATTTTTTTTAATTAAATTTTGAAATTATATGTGGTTTTAACGATTTTCTCCTATAGGGAAGAAGATATTACCGTAGGTTTTATGAAGACTTAAGCCATGATAACTTTTTGTTTTCAGGTCCCCAGATGCCAAAAACACTATTCGTTCAAATTTATATATATGTATATATATTTATATATATTTATATGTATGTATATATATATATATATATATATATATATATATATATAAATGTTTCCATGAATGCATTCATAAATTTACTTCGAAAATCAGAAAAATCGGACCATGGGAAGGGGGGTTCATGGGGGTTTTTAATTTTACAAAAATCAGTTTTTTTGCATTTTTCACCCTAAAAATAAAAAAAAAACTTAATTTTGGTTTTGATCTTGTTATAGAGCTTGAAAAACAAATAATATGGTATTTTGAATTATTAACCTAGGTTAAGTGGTTGCGGAGAAAATCCAAAAAACCTACTCATAAAATCTCCCATGTTAATCTAATGGGAAAAAGGTTTTTTGCTTTTCCTCAGTTTATTTTAATGTAAACTTCACTTTTACATTTTAAAAGTTCACAAAAACATTTAAAAAATAGTTTACATGTTATAAAAGAGAGGCTTCCATTTTTTTTAAACTCACTCAGACATGTTATCATGTACTAGCTCCAAAGTATTTTTGTTTGTATAAAACCAGTACTCTTTGAAGCTCTCGCAGTAAAGAGAAATTAGTAATATCCCAAATGTTAAACTCACGACTCGCCTTGGGGATTCAAGCAAATTAATTGAAGATTTCTTCAGTGTACCAAAGAAAAGTTTTGTTTGCAGACCGCGCTTGTTGTGGTAATACTTTGCTCAAATACCCCCCCCCCCCCCATTAAACATATAGTGCCATAGATTAATGCTGAAGCTAGTCTATAAATGGTAAAAATAAACTGATATTCTCTATTATCTACGTTTTATAACTGATTGCATCAAAGACAATTAATTGTTTTAATATCAGAAACACTGACAATTTAAAAAAACGTATTTTTCATTAGGTTTATTGCATGTAGTTTTTGTTAGGTAATATACAGGCATATAATTATGTATTAGTACTGTAAACATGGGAAAAATTAATTACAATAGTTATTGGTAAATTTTTAATATATTTACAAATAAAATTTATATAGTTTAAATATGCCACTCTAAAACAAAGTTCAAATCAACAAATGTTTTTAAGTACAAAAATATATAAATGTAAGAAATCAATTATATTCAGCTTTAAATTAATCGTTGTACTTGATTCTACCCACCGTTACTCAATGTACAATCTAAATCCACTGTCATTGTCATAAAACACGTGTTTATTCTGTTTTGGAATTAATTAAATGAAAGTGAACATTTGAATAGTTGAATGTCAATCTACAAATCGTTTTCCTAAAACTGTTTCTTTGACGATTTTCAGCTTCCTTTCCAGTCGGAATCATTTTTATGAACCAAAGGACGCTTGTCGCGACGCGGCATTTTGATTGAATCCAATAAGACATTTTAGAACACACCTAACACATTTTGATGTTTTTTACATTCTTAGAATCAAATAAATTTGTCTTGATTTAACTAAACATTAATTTTTGTAGAACTTACTTTTAAATAGTTAATTTCAGAGTACAAACAAAATATAAACATAAATAATCATATTTTATTAAAATATAATTAGGGTAAATTGCTTGTATTATTGATAACATATCGTATTTATTCCAAGCTATCTATATATTTTAATAATTCAATAATCTAAAGATAAACAAATTATAACTCAAATAATACAACAGCAAAAAATAAAATATTGGAGAACTAAAATCCAATCCAGATGTAGTACAAAAATGGGGTCAAACCTTAATTAAACTCCCTAGAAATACATACTGAAAACAGGATAAGACTATAATCAAATGGTCATCTTTTTTCAACTGTAAGTTTAGCTGTTTGTAAGATGTAGCTCTTGTTTCTTGTCCCCGGGAATAATTCGTTTAGTAAGAAAACGTGTCTTTAAAACATGAATTTGCAATCAACAAATATCAGCAACTAATTTACGTAGAATAGTTACGTTTAAATACACATTTAATGTAAATACTTTTAGGGAATAAATACAAAATAGTATCGAAGAATAGTGCTGAAGTCACCTCTATACAGTAGGGAATGGAAGTAACATTATGTCTTGCCACATGTAGGTTTTGCGAAACACGTTGCGGGTTGTGTACAATACTGGAGCGTGAGGAGGAGCGGTAGGCCGCAGTGGCGACATGTACAAATGCACTATCATTTAATAGCGTGTGGCAGAACAGGGACTTTTATTCCAATTAGTGAACCACGTAAATCCCTTGAATGTTGGAGCTTGGAAAGTATTTCATGCCAAACTCGACGAAACTACGATAAGATTGTATGATTAAAACGTATTCCTAAAAATGATTAAAAATGTAAAACATATCTGTTTACATTTAAAATGTGTCTTTTTAATCTAATCAAGTAAATAAATAGGAGTATTTAAAATAATTTACTTTTAAAAATGTTAAATGTTGTTCAAAGACAATTGCATATTTCAACCTATAATTGCATGAATACACCAATTGGGTTAAACACACGAGTAAACAATTTCAGATTAAAAAAGGACAAACACGTTATACAGTAGTTGATTGCAATAGCAGAGTACATTTATTTTGGTTAATTAGGATAGCAGAGTACATTTATTTTGCTTTTTTGGGATATTCTTAGCACTTACTGTTAATTTTACTTCAAGCAAGGTTTGTGTATCCCGTTTATTTTACTTGGGGACTGTTGAAAGAAGGTTTAAAGGAAGGAAGGTTTAAGGGACGTTTGGGAATACCGCCCAGAGCCGCTTTCATAATTTGCATTTAGGTCTGATTTCAGGGAAGGAAAAATTCCTTGTTATTAAAAGTGGTAGATTTATATTTTGGATTACTAGGGTTTTCACAGTTTATGTCGGATTAAAGTAATATAGTTTTTCCGTAAGTTTAAAGCTATTTATGTAAGGAAAATTTATTTGTATCTTTTCTTTTCTTTACAAAATATAAATAATTGGAAAAATTATACTTTGAATTTTTTGAGGATATCAGTTCACCAGCCAATAATTAAAAGCTGCTTACAATAAAACTAACACACATATAATAAGTTTGTTACAGCTGAAGAAAATTGCGTTTAAGTCTTTAGCTAACTAATTACTAAAACAAAAAGTCTATTCAATCCAAGGATATATGATAACGTATTATGGCCTAGGTCCTACCTCCAACAATTCTAGCGTATTAAAAGTTAAACGTATTAAATATTTATACTACGACTATTTGATTATTTGGCAACAAGATACAATCCCAAATTATTTGTTTATGAAAATAACATCAGCGAACATATGGTTAATTAAGGCTAAAGTCAGTGAGCAGAACTCATGTTGTTGGCAGGTCCAGCTTGAGGCTTTAACCCAAACAATCTCTCTCTGGAATCTCTCGTGGGTTTTAAAAGTAATTATGGAATTTTGGTAGTCTAAACATAATACAAATACAGTATTATACAGTTATTAAAACGTTTTTATTTATATTGATTTAGTAATATCAGCAATTGTAATTGGATATGTATAAAGTCGAAATAATTATAACGGAGTAAATAGTAATTACAGTTTAATTTAAATTGACATTATATTATAAAAGTTCATTTTCTTAGCTTTCTTACTAAACATTACAGTAACTCAGATATTTAAAGTATTAATAAATATTATAACATAATATCCCCGTAAGGATCCGTGTCCAATGTAAGGATGTGCATATCAACGTGGGTTAAACCGTCTCAGCCTTTTAGTGGTATACCTGATAAAGTCAGTTTGACCATTTTTACTTGTAGATATAATAAAGGTTCATCCTGTATGAAACTGTTCATTCAAAAGTTAGTTAATATCTTCAATATAAATAAAAACAACTAAACAATTTTTGGACCCTTATATTTCAAGTACATTAATATTGTAAGCATCTAACGTTGCTTTTAGTTTAACTTTAATACAAAATAACATTTATGTTTCAGAGTAAAACATGTCTGGCTTTATAACTATTAGGTTTTATGATTTTTCAATAACACGTTTAGTGTTATACATATGCATGACAAAAATGTTAATGATTATACCAATTTATTTAATATGCTATCGTATACACTCATTATCTTGTAGACGTTTATTTCTTTCATATTCCCAAATACAAATGCAATTTATCATTACAGTTGGTGATTATATGAACAATCAAAATGTCATCAGTTGTACACAAATAGATAGAAATATTACTCAGATATGCGTAAAATGCTTCTAAGAGATTAATGTCTGCCACAAAAAATTTAAATATTTCATGGGACGGATACGGCGGTTTAGCTTCCTTTTACCAAGCAAAGCGAAAATAGAATGAGCATATTGTACAAGTTATATTTCATGTAAGAAATGCCGTATCCCTTTAGCCTTACAAACTGTTGCATTTCTTTAGAATACTAACAAAACTGAAAGTAAGAGCCTGACAAAGTCGGATGCTATTGTAAAAACAAACGAGGTCCGATCAATTTAACTTAAGTCATTTGGGTTTTCAACAATTACATTAAATGTGAGTTGGTTGGTGTGATATTACGTATGGGTTCATAATAATCCTGAATCTACTTTTTTAATACTACTTTTTTAATGTTTCATTATTATGTTGTTTTTATGAATCACGTTTGAATATAAATCAAAGTTAAAAATACCTGTAGTCGGCCTTGTGACCCTTCTGGTAGAGTAAACGACTACGCGTTTCGAAAGTTAACTGTCATTTTCAGGTCAACAAATAACTTGTGAATATTAAGTTCCTGACCTTTTATTTAATTTGTTGCTTGTCATTATTTTACTTTGAGGTACTTTTGTAGCCCCAGTTTCGCTAGCGTTCAATATTGCCGTGTAATAAAAAATATATTGCAATACATGTTTATTAAATTACCATTAGATTCCAGTTAAACTAAAATGTCTAAAACTAAATAACCTAAAAACAAGCTTAATCATTATTACAATTCGTGTTAAATCTCTTGACTCACCTAATACATTTTGAAAGGCATTATTAAAGATTGTCGTACCTGAATTTTAAAAATATGTTTATATGAGAACATGCATTAATATAAACTGATTTTCCAAGTGTACACCAATAATTGTCCACATCAGCGGGGGTTTGAATTTTGCTTTGTGTTGTTGTTTTGTAAAGTTCAATGCACATCATTATCCTACTATGCAAGTCTGTGGCCTGAGATAAACTGTAATATATCTTCAAAGCGAGCCTGTTTAGTATCCCAATAAATGATCCTATCTGATAGAATAGTGACTTTTACATGCCTATAGTTGTAACATACACTATGTATGGTGTAAATAATTTTAAATAAAACATCAACCATTATTATATAAACAACTAAATTCAAACTATATACAAAACATTCCATTTTCTGTTTCAGCGCTAAGGCCTGTGCGTCGGCTGTGAGTTGTGTCCAAAATAATAATGACCAAATGATAACTGAAATGAAGTAAGGAAAATCAAAATATAGAAAACAAAACAAAAAAAAAGCTGGCAGCAGCTGAAAATGTCCATCATGCATGGCGAGTGGTGAGGGGCTGGTGGTGGGGTGGGGGTGGGTGAGTGGTGAGTGGTTGTAGGAATACAGTTGAATTAAAGTTTTAATTATATGTATTAAAATCTAGCTCGTGGGCGAATACATGTACAGAGCGTGTTATTTAAACTTTCCTCTAGAATACAGTTTGTTAACCCTCTTATAGTTCACTTGTATACGCAATATGCGAGATATTACTATATATCGATGTTTAGTTACACATTTCATAACATATATGTTTATTATTTACTTTCCAATTCAATCTCCTAAAAAGCTATTTTATTTACCTAGTCCCTTTATTATTTTAATAAATGGAAAAAAAGAATGAACAGTGATACTAAATTAATAATTGCCATCTTTAAAAGCTGTGGTTTGTGTAACATAATGATTATAACATGTTCTAAGTAAACTTGTTATTATTTTAATCACTTGACAGATTTTGAATATCTCACCTAATACTTTTTTAACATTTGCGACAGGATTTACGAATTTGTTACTATAATTTTAACACCATTAGGAAAAAAATGAACTATTTTAATTACGACTTTAAGTTGTTTTTTAATAAAAAAAAATGAAACATAACAAAAAATGAAACATAACAAAAACAAATTCAGTAATTCAGTATCAGCCAATAATAATATCTTGCAACATTCAAATATAAATAACAATTCTTGTGCAATACTTGATCCAGAATTACAAAACAATGATGTGTTTTTTTCTCTTTAAAGGTTAAAGCTATAAACCAAGTTAAACAGCGAAACATTACATGATGAAGCGGTTACAGAGACGCATTACTTACATGTAAACGCCTCCAGAAACTGGCTGTTTACCAACATAAATCACATGTTTAGAATAGGCCTAACAATGATGGTGATATTCTGGTTTTGAAATAACATGAAACATAACGCATTTTTAAACACAGCAATGAAAACTTTTCATTTATTATTTTGTAACAAATTAAACAAAATGTTATAATGTGCTAGATGAAAATATACATAAAATAATTGTAAGGATTAAAATTCAATTGTTTCTTTAAAAGACCAACAACTACTTACTCATTTGTAAATTAATGTCACTAAAACTCATCTTGTTTTGTGTTTTTCGGTTTTTGGCAAAATTAATAACCTCCAAGGATCCAAGGGCATTGAGCGGCCTTCCATCCCGCTTTCTAATGCTAATAAAATACTTTCGGTTTACTAAACTACTTTATTACTTACTGCTGTGTCGTCCCATAGATCACATCAGCGATATGGGACCAGTCTATAAGATTATATTGAATAAGATTATAATAGAATATTAGACATAATGCCGCCTCTCTTGTGCACCACAATGTAGAACCGTGTACTTCAATGTATGCATCCGGATAATTAGATTTCCCTTATTAACGTTTTTTACAAAAAAATATTTAATATCAGTCGTTTTTAATGTAAATTTAAATTATATACCTAATTACATTTTAGTATGCCATAAATGTTGGTTACTGCCGAAATTTACCATACATGTTTTCAGTCACTTGAACTATGTACCGGTAATGCCACTGAAATTATCCGTCAGTTATTTTATCATCCCAACTGGTAATTGGTATTAATGGCTAAATTAAAGCTATCAAATATTTTATAATCGTTAGATAAGATTTTTTAGGTAATAATTACTGTGTTAAAAAAATACTGTTACTTTACACAATAAACAAAAAATGCTACAGCACAAAAAAAAATTCTCCCCTTTTAATTTGATATCTTCTCCCTTTTATAATAAAAAAATCTAGTCTTTGATATTTATATTGATTTAAACATTTTAGGTAAAAGGGAAAAGGGAGTTAATGAGGGAGATATAACTAACTAATGAATAGTTTTCCATCAAGAAAAGTCTGCCTTAAAAGGGTTATACGAAAAAGGTAATTGAATCCACATACAGCGTAGAACAGTGCTGTGAGAGGAGCGAGATAATAATACCCCCGTCGCAGCAAACCTGCGTACTCAGCGAATTTCCTATGAATGAATATATTTCTTACTACCACATAAAGCCACTTACCAAGTTTCATAAAAATACTTAAATAAATCAGTGATATATAGCATTTTATTTATTCTCTATAAGAATAACGCAGGTTTGCTGCAACGAGGAAGATAAAAATGCGGGTATTTTGTAATTATCAATATAACTCAACTAGGTGAAGCTATATACCAAGTTTATGTTCATAATTAAGGGAGATATAAAGCTTTCCGTATTCTCCGTAAGAATAACATTAGGGATGAGAATGCAGGTTTGCTGCTAAGAGGATAATCAACAAAAAATAAATTTTTTGTGGAAATATCAATATACCAGTACTAGGTGAAGCCACCTACCAAGTTTCATCAATATACATTCATAAATAATCGAGATATCAAATTTTAAATATTCTCCCTAAGGATAACATTGGACAACATACTGTATTTAGCACTTTGAATATCACAGCAACGTTTGGACGTAGAATCACAATTTAAACACCAAAATGATTTTTTTGTAGAGCTAAACTGATTGGTAAAAGCAAATGTGAAGTTTACATAGAAATGAACTGAGGAAAAGCCAAAAACCGTTTTCCCATAAGATTAACATGGGAGATTTTATGAGCAGGTTTTTTTTGGATTTTCTCCGCAACCACTTAACCTAGGTTAATAATTAAAAATACCATATTATTTTTTTTAAGCTCTATAACATTGTCTAAACCAAAATTAAGTTTTAAAAAAAATTTAGGGTGGAAAATGCAAAAAACTGATTTTTGGAAAATTTAAAACCCCCATAAACCCCCCTTCCCGTGGTCCGATATTTCTGGTTTTCGAACTTAAAGTCAAGAATGTCACTTTACACATTTGAGCCAAATTTCATCGAAATCGGACATTTTTTACTCAAGTTATCGCGGTAATGGACATATATATATATATATAAATTTGAACGAATAGTGTTTTTGGTATCTGGGGACCTCAAAACAAAAAGTTATCATGGTCTCGGGCTTAACTCTTACCATGAGACCTACGGTAATAGCTTCTTCCCTATAGGGGAAATTCGCTAAAACTACATAAAATAAACTAGCACATCAAATCAGCCTAACATTGAGATTTGGTTCCTCTGGAAAAGCGTATAAATCTCTATTTACCTGGTGTAAACGGAAGTTACGTATTGATAATATAATAATATAACTTCAGCACAATATTAAACATGCAAACTGTGCCAATTATAGACATAACTTATCATCTATTACTTGGATATGTTATGCACCTATATATCTATAATTATAAGTTTCAATATAACTTGTAATTAGCATACAAGCAATTAATTATAATCTATACCCTCGTTTAACTATTGTTTTATTCCTTGATATTTTGCCTATTAATTTTTGTAATTACTAAATGTCTGTGTGTTTCAAAACCTGTCCATAGGCATTACATTATTAATACATTATTAATATATTTAGCATATTTAAACTTTAGTTTAGTATATTTTACACTTAGATTTTTATTGCACGCAGTACAATGGGAATCGTAAAGGAAAGCTTACCTGCTTAAGATTTCTCAACTCAAACAATAATTCGGTGGGAAGATGTTTAGGAGGAGAATGACTTGTAAATAATACATAAGCGTGAGTCACGTGATGGTGTGTGTTACCGGCGCTATTATGAGCCGGACACGACACCAGGCCGGACACGATGCCCCCACCAAGTGCCGAGCTCTGAGCTCGCGATGAGAGATATAGTACAAAGTTTACACTTACTATTCTATACATTATTAATGAGTACACGATGTTATTTCCTCCAAATAAAAATAAACAATAATATAAATAGTAACATTTTAAAACATATTATGAACCAGTAGATAAGTAAAAGAAATTGTTACAAGTATTCCGCAGTTTAAGACCATTTAACTGTAATGTAGTTGTTTACGAGTAAATTAGTAAGCAGAGAGTATTTTTGCGTGGCTAAAGTACTTTAACACTCTGGGGGAAGAATGGAATCGTTTTATAATTATTATTTATGAAATAAGCGGTAATTCATTCACGATCCCTAATAATGTAACATTATATATTACATCAGCTGGAAGTTTTGTACATGTCAAGATAACGTGTTCATGTTGTTCAAGGGCATGTGGTGCAGGATGATCCTCATGTTATGGTAGCAGTGCGCCTAATATCCCTCAGGCTGTTGGAAAAAAATAAAAATGACTGACATATTCCAAGTCGCAGTAGTTAAGATATGGGGTTATTTTGATGGTTTTGATATCAGAATGACCAACCTCAATTAAGCGCAGATACCTGGTTTGGGTGGGGATGCAAAATTTTACCCTCCCAAGTAGACGGGCTGCTTATCTGGTGATTAAAGGGGCACTCCAGTCACGAAACTGGTCCCGTTTTTGCCTGATTCCCCCATAAGGCCGATGTTAACTTTCAATGCCCGTCCTCCTTAACGGATTGTCCAATATCGTGGCTCATTTTAAAAAGCATAAAAATATCTAGCGATTTCAATTAGCAAAATTTTGATATCAAAAATAGTTTACCCATGGAATATTCGTAAATATTGAATAATTGGGAAATTTTATGATCGATTACTAATTGTGATTTCAAAATTTTCCTAACTGAAATCCCTAGATATATTTTTTTCTCTTTAAAACGATCCCTGAATCAACAATGTTGGATAGACCATTAAGCAGGAACTGGCTTTAAAATTTAACATGGACCTTATGGGGGAAGCTGTCAGAAACGCGAAAAGGTCCATGACTGGAACGCCCTCTTAAGGAACTTAAAGAAAAGTGGCAGATACGCCACTCTCCTGCACTCCAAAGTCTGCAAACCGTACACAACCACCAACTCACTAACCAGGACATCCAGAGGAGAGAATTCCGGTGTTACATAACAAAGAAACTGGCTGTATTAACCATATTTCTCTTATTAATAAAGTTCAGCTTAGTTATACGATTGAAGTTACAGTAACTAATATTTACATTTACAAATATGACATAAAACACACTATAGTAAGAAAAGTATCTGTTTTTATAACTTAATATATTTGTTTAGAACTAAAGTATTTTTAATATTATGAATCAAACTTTTAGACTTAATCAAAATAACTTTCAGTGTTCTATGATATATTATTTAATAATTTGTAAATAATAGAGAAAATATACGTGAAGCTTTATTTATATAGCTCTTACAAGATGCAGTTCTTGATTGAATTGGCTACGAAACAACCGTATTCCACGTGACGATGAGTCAACGCTGATTAATTGATTCGCTGACCTACATCGAAAGAAATTAAACGTTCTTTCGTGTCAACATTGGATGAATATTTCACAAGACTCGCATATGTCATTTGCTTTGCTTCACTCAAAGTCAAGTTTGAATTAATCTTCGTGAGAATGTTAATTTTTGTGGTTTATAAGTAACAAACAATTCATGAGTCATATGAATTTATCATGTACCTCATTCCCTTCAAGCATCGAGTTGGTTCCCCAAAACATTTATTAAAATAATGATAGCAATTGTGAAATATTTGTCAATTAAAACAATTCAAAGGTGTAGTTAGTGAAATATTTAACAAATAATAGCATAGACAGCTTAATTCATATGTCAGTTTTCTATACAATTTGAACTAACCATGATGATGTTTTCATTTAAAAACAAGCAAATGGACATAAATTGGGCAACGTAATCAAATTGTGTTTACTGTTTTATTAAGACATATTTGAAATGCTTTATAAGGTGTACAATAAAACTTTACTATTAACGAAATATAGGTTTTCAGAAAACTACGATAAATTTTAATTTAGAATAATACATTATGGAGTGGTTGAATGTAAAAATACTATTAACTAATCAACAAAACAGTATTTTAAGTATATTTATTTTTCTATGATGAATAACATTAAAATGTTAAATCATGAATCCATAATTTAGTTTAAAATTACATTATGAAGAATTATACTGTTGGCAGAGAATATTTGTAATCAGGGAGAAGCGTGATAACTGAAAGGAATCGTGTTAATTTCACCTAACACGACAGCTACTGCTGTTGGTAAAGTTCAATGTCCACACTGGGGAAAGAAAAAGCCGGGGTGGTTATCAAATAATAGTAAATATTCTATAAATGCTTTAGCATTAGTTATAAGTAATTGTGAAAACTTTAATATTCTTTTAATTCAAACCGTAGCTATTGTTTAGGCTTGAAATTGGCATTATTCTTATCGCACTCTGTAAGGTAATATAAATTCGTTTTTGTTAATTGTTGGTGATTATTGTTATGTTTATTAAGCATATTAAACATTATAGTACCACTTAAGTGGTGGACGAAGTCATAAAAAGTGTAATAAATTTACATGTGCCTCACTTTAATGTTCGGATGGTTGGCTGGTTTGCTGGTACTATCTATTATTACCTCTATATGACACGGAAAAAATGGCCTTCAGTAAAGCTTGTATACATTTATATAAGTATAAAAATAAGCTGTTTTCTTCTACTAGTTGTTTGTATATTATCATAAAAAATTTGAGTTACAAAACAGTTTTAGATCAAAATAATTATTATTTAGTGAATTTAATGTTTACCTGAACAAAGCTTTGGTATTTAAAATTTGTATTTGTATTTCCAATGATGATTTTTCGATGAAATATTCTACTGCTTAATGTTGTTATTATGAATTTATTACGAACGATGTACCAGCCTCTTTTTAAATAAGCTAATATTTCAGTTTTGATGCATCAAAAACAAGACGTGTATGAAGAGGGCCAGTATTATTTTGAATGTTTATTAATACATTACCAGCTGTATGTTATTTCCATTCCTGTCTAGTTCAAGTTTATTAATACGTCCACTTGCTGTTTCCGCTTTCTACTCCCCGCAACAGTAAACCCGTGCGTGAGGAATTTCTTGTATTCTCCTTTTCTGTCAACGTCGGTTGATTCGTTTGCTAGCAAATGTAAGTGAGCAATGTTTCAACTGACATTTGGATATTGCATTAAATAAATTATGTAAAACCTACTGCGTAGTAACAAACTGACAATTTAAATAATTTGTACGTGGAATTTATTATTACAGGAAAGATAATTGAATGAAGATCCGATTACCACTATATATTTTGTTCACTAAAAATAATTATCTATACAAGGAAGTCCAGCTTCCTCTGTTAAAAAAATTACCGAGTTATTCAGGAGATCAAAACAAGGGAATAAATGCAATATAATATTTGTCCTATTTTGAACGGTTTTCTGTCTGGCGGTCTGTATGTGTTTTTTTTTTTTATTTCAATATAAAAAAACGGTTTAAGATAATAAAATGAAACTTGGTAGACATGTTTGTCTACAGACGGGTAATATTCCATACAAATTTCATTTTCGTAGAATTTTCCGTTTCAAAATGGCGGTATGGTAAATATTTTAATGCTAAACGTCTTAAAAACTGTAAAATTTATTAAAAAAAACTGTAAGGTTTCATACCATTACTTTTAGGACATAATGACACATCTTTTTTTATAGCGTTTTGAATTAATTTAACAGGTTTTAAGATATATATTTAAATTATTTAACAAACCACCATTTTGAAACAGAAAACTATACGAAAATGAAATTTTTATGGAATATTAACCGTAAATAGGCGAAAATGTGTACCAAGTTCCATTATTGTCTCATAAACAGTTTTTTTTAGATATTGAGGTTTTTATATCAAAACATACATACCGCCAGACAGGGAACCGTTCAAAATAGGACTGATGTTATGGTCCATTTTTTGCTTGTTTTGACCTGCTGGATTTTGACTCGGGATTTTGACTCGGCAAATGTTTGTAAAGTGGAAGCTGGACATACTTTATAGGTACTGCAGATAAGTTATATTGTTTTAAAATATGTTTTCATTATAAATGATAAAACAAGAATCAAAGTTCCGAGACCCTTTTACTTATCTTTAATACAAGTTAAAATATTTCAAGTATGCTTTGATTATTTGTTTAGGCATTCATTGCTGGTGATTGTGAGTTTATGTTGTTTAAGAGATTATTGCGGATATTTTCCATCACTGATTAGTAAAAACAAGTTTCACGACGTTTAGGGATCTGGAATCTGATCCCGACACGTCTTGAAACTTGTTTTTAATAATCAGAGATGGAAATTGTCCGCAATTATTTCATAAACAAAATACTTCGATTATTTTGTATTATAATTTTATAATCTTAGTAGCCCTAACCTGTGAACATGGTTATAGTAGGTCTTATTATGTAGAAGGTTTTGTTTGATTAGAAAGCAATTGCTACTTTCAGTTATTTAATTACAATCAGACCCATTAGTTCAGCCTGTAAATATTCAAGAGCAGTATTGGAAAAGCCATTCCTCTCATTGGCTGTCAGGGGTTTGAGCTTGAGTTGGTTTGAATGCTTTTAAACGAGTTGTCCTGTAAAATAAATAAATATTTGGAAAGAAAGGGTTGTGATACCATGTATAGTATTTAATTTGTTATTTTGTTAAAATAGTGACATTCAAATGTTTGGTTTGTTTAATATTTATGGTATTTTTTATACTATTGGACTGGTGACATTGCAGCATTTTTGGTAGGCGATGTATCCTCTATCACTGATACTAGTATTATTGGTGTTCGCACCAATTATACGTAGAACCTTATCACTGGGAAACACATTATCCAACTTGCTGACTTGCGAGCAGGATTTACAAGAGAGAAACTTTATATTGGACTCATAGAGCAATAAACCTGCGGCATCATCATGGCTTAGCGATGTTCATTTAGAGCCTTCAGCTAAACTGGAAATATAGGTTAACGCTCTTTATCACTATTTTCGTTACATTCCTCTCAGCTGACCTTAAAGGTCTTCTTATTTAAAGGTTTCGCCATAAAGTCACCTATACTATCGGTCCTTAATATAAACTTGATATTGGTCACGTAATGCAAGTTGTTTTTCGCAGAAATACATATATTAGAAACAAGGAATTCCAGTGTAAAATACTGGTATATAGCTAATGTACGCAGATTGCACAGAAACATTCATAATACTCTTGGATTATTTACCAAACAAGTGTATGTGTTGTACAAAATAAAATAAAATTACTTATCTAGTAATTGTATTTTACTTGAATTACTAGATAGTAAAACGAAATTAGTGATTGTTTATTAATTTATAGAGCTTGGTGGATCCGAGAAAAACATCTTTTATGTAAAATTAATCAAATTATATATCCAATGAGAAATAACCGCGTAGGCTGACCTAGTGCCTAAAACCCCTGTTTATGATCTTTATTAGGTAAATATTCCTGAAGGAAATATGCATTACTATATAGTAACTATTGATATATACCTACTAAATAAAAAAATCTAACACAAATAAAAAAAATTTAACATTACTATAACACAAATTCATAATGCTTATTAATTGATAGTGTAATATTTGTATAACTACACTTTGAAATTAGCATATTATTCTATCTAATCTTTTATTTATCTTTTAAATTTAAAATTGCCTTAAAGAAGATTATGTTATTATTTTAGCATATACCAAAAAATGTAAAATATTAAGCTCTTATTGTGTCAAGCTGTTTTTTTTTTATAAAATTATAAAAATTATGAAAAATATTTATAGCTGGAGTAAAAATGTAGGTATTTTTGGTTTATTTATTTTTCTTCTAAACATCATGTTAGTTCATAATAACATTATAAGTTAAATATTACAAATAAACTTCCGTAAAAAATATGTTTCCATTAGTAGCATATTTCACTAAGGTCAATATAAGAGTATTCATATAAATTTAAATGACAAAATAATGCAAATTTTATACGGTATGTTTTAATTGTAATTTATCTCTATAATTTATAAAATATATAATAGTGTTTTTCTAACTGTTGTAGATTTTATTATAACGAAATCGAAGATTTTTGCAGTATTACAAATTGCGTTAGTGAGAGGCTTACAACAGTGCACCTCTAGATACTGACACTTTATGTCGAACTACGGTTTACATAATGAAATAAGCAAATACACTGTGGGGGAAGATAAATACGCCTGCTAAACCCAAACATACTTGCACTTAACATCTGCAGATACTCTCTCCCCTTAGCACTTCGGGAAACAACTTTTTAACCTACGACAACTCTATATGGTATGCAAAAGAGTAGAGTGAAATACCCCCGTCGCAGCAAACCTGCGTACTCAGCGAATTTCCAATGCATAATATATGTCTTAATACCATATAAAGCCGCATACCTAGTTTCATAACAATATATTCATATATAAGCGATATATACAATTTCAATTATTCTCCATAAGAATAGCATTGGTGATGAGTACATAGGTTTGCTGAAACAAGGAACACAAACAATTGGTATTTATGCAAATATAAATATAATTTAACTAGGTGAAGCCACATACCAAGTTTAATCAATATTCAATCATAAGTAAGCACTATATAACATTTTAATTATTCTCTACAAGAATAACATGGGAGCTGAGTAAGCAGGTTTGCTGCAACAAGGAACCAAAAAAATGGGTTTTTATGCAAAAATCAATATAACTCAACAAGGTGAAGCCACATACCAAGTTTTATTAATTTATGTTCATAGTTAAGGGAGTCATTACATTTTACTTATCCTCCATAAGAATAACATGGGGGCTGAGTACGCTGGTTCGCTGCTACGGGGATAATAAACAAAAATAAAATTTTTTGTGCAAATATCAATATACCAGTACTACGTGACCCCACGTGCCAAGTTTCATCAATATACATTCATTAATAATGGAGATATCAAATTTTATTTATACTCCATAAGGATAACATTGGACAACGTACTGTGTTTAGCACTTTGAATATCTCTGCAACGGTTAGACTTAGAATCACAATTTAAACACCAAAATGATTGTTTTGTGGAGCTGAGTTGATTGGTAAAAGCAAATGTGAAGTTTACATTTAAATTAACTTAGGAAAGACCAAAAACCTTTTTCCCTTAAGATTAACATAGGAGATTTTATGAGCAGGTTTTTTTGGATTTTCTCCGCAACCAATTAACCTAGCTTAATAATTCAAAATACCATATTATTTGTTTATTAAGCTCTATAACATGGTCTAAACCAAAATTAAGTGTTTTAAAAATGTTAGGGTAAAAAATGCAAAAAACTGATTTTTGGAAAATTTAAAACCCCCATAAACCCCCCTTCCCATGGCCCGATTTATCTGGTTTTCGAAC
Organism: Allygus modestus; assembly: GCA_963675035.1. Taxonomy (NCBI): domain Eukaryota; kingdom Metazoa; phylum Arthropoda; class Insecta; order Hemiptera; family Cicadellidae; genus Allygus; species Allygus modestus. Next base: position 428,472,588 of record OY776112.1, on the reverse strand, counting down.
TTAAAGTCATAAATGTCACTTTACACATTTGAGCCAAATTTCATCGAAATCGGACGTTTTTTACTCAAGTTATCGCATTCACGGACACATATATATATATATATATATATATATATATATATATATATATATAAATTTGAACGAATAGTGTTTTAGTCATCTGGGGACCTAAAAAAAAAAATGTTGTCATGGTCTCGGGCTTAAGTCTTACCATGAGACCTATGGTAATAGCTTATTCCCTATAGGGGAAATTCGCTAAAAAGAAACTTTTTCAATTTCATGAAGTTGCATTTATGTAGATCAAGCTAATTTTTTACACTACCACTTTATTTATGCAAATGTTATGTTAAACTATTAAATATATGTATTTATTATTATAAAATTAAATAAAAATACCTATAATATAAAACATTGTCTTAGTAATCCATCAACATACAAACTCAGGTTATTACGCATAATGTTTATAGTTGTGTTCTAACAATAAGAAGTGTAATAAATACAATTAAATCGGAATATAGTAGAAGACCTGAAAATAAAATACCTCCGTCGCAGCAAACCTGCATACTCAGCAAATTTTCAATGAATATATAATATAACACATTAAGACAGTTATCAGGATTCATAAAATATATATTCTCAAACTAGCGACATTTGAAATATTAATGACTCTCTATAAGAATAACATTGGTGATAAGTACGCAGATTTGCTGCAACAAGGAACACAAAATAATTGGTTTTTATGAAAATATCAATAGAACTCATCTTTGTGAAGTCACATACAAAAAATGCATGTGTTTCATCCATATACATTCATAAATAAGCGATTTATAACATTTTAATTATTGTCCATAAGAATAACATAGAGACCAAGTACCTAGGTTTTCTGCTACGGGAACCATAGGCGAACAATTGTTTTTTTGGGCAAACAACAATAAACCACAACCAAATGAATCCTTATACCAAATGTCATCAGTTTACGTTCATTAATAAGCGAGATATACTATTTGTTCTTTGTCTCCATAAGAATAACATTAGACAACGTACTGTGTTTAGCACTTTCAATATCTCAGTAACCAATTGACGTAGAGCAATGATCAAAATACCAAATAGTTTGTTTTTATGCTGAATTCAATGGTAAATTTAAAATTTGTTTTGAATGAAAATTACTTGTGGAAACCCCGAAAAAATTTTGGTGTATAAAACACCCCTTCGGATGGTGCGATTCGTCTGGTTTTCGAACTCGTTCAAATAACTGGGACTTTACACATTTTTACCACATTTCATTAAGATCGGACTTTTTTACGTGGGTTATCGTTCTTACGGACACACACACACACACACACACACACACACACACACATATATATATATATATATATATATATATATATATATATATATATATATATACTGTATATATAAATTTGAATGAATGGTGTTTTTGGCATCTGGAGACCTCAAAATGAAAATTTATCATGGTCTCGGGCTTAAGTCTTACAATGAGACCTACGTAATAGCTTAGAGGTATCAAAAACGTTGGAATAAAATATTATAACATTTTATTTAACCAGTGAAATTATTTTCTAAACATATAACCACGTGAGCCCAAATGAGTGTTGAGTAGTTATACTACATTAATCTATAATATAGGGTTAAACTATTAGTGTAGATCCATTTTTCATAAAATAAGCATTTACACATATAGGAGGGGGTACCTATATTTTATTCCGACATTTATTACCCAATATACGTTGAGTATATAAAATAAATTAACAAAAAAAAATTAAAACTTCTGTCTAATATCAGTCCAAACTAAACCGTGATTTTGTGATTAATTTGAATTTATTAACATCAAAGGAGGACGAAAGTCAAAATAATATTTATGAACAAGTTGAACAATCTTAACAACGTCTATGAAAATATAATACTCAGAGCGCACTCGCTTGTCAGCCCGGTTCAGTAAACAAAAGCATCAATCTAATGACCGTGGTAAAAGCTCTTTGTCTTAAAAATCTCTAATTGCATTTGTTAATATTACTAAGACCGGTTTTTAGCGAATTTCCCTTATAGGGAAGAAGCTCTTACCGTATTCGGCATGGTAAGACCTAGACCCGGGACTATGATAACATTTCGTTTTGAGGTCCCCAGATGCCAAAAACACCATTCGTTCAAAACTGTATATATATATATATATATATATATATATGTGTGTGTGTGTGTGTGTGTGTGTGTGTGTGTGTGTGTGTGTGTGTGTTGTGTGTTTGTGTGTGTGTGTGTGTGTGTGTGTCCGTGGGTGCGATAACTCTCGTAAAAATTATCCGATTTTGATGAAATTTGATACAAACATATACAGCATCATTTATCATTTAAGTTCGAAAACCAGCCAGATCGCTCTATCCAAAGAGGTATTTTGGGGGGTTTTGTACCCCAAAAATGGGTCTTTTGAGTTTTATATATAATATTTTTGTACATCCAATTTTATTTTTCGCCATTAAATTCAGCTTAAAAAACCAAAAAATTTGGTGTTTTTATCATTGCTCTACGTCAATTGGTTACCGAGATATTGAAAGTGCTAAACACAGTACGTTGTCCAATGTTATTCTTATGGAGAATAAGAAAAATTGTATATCTCGCTTATTTCTCAACTTGTCCTGATAAAACTTGGTATATAGCTTCATTTCAGTGTGGTTTATTGATATTTTCACTAAAAAATTTGTTTGCCTAGAGTTCCCGTAGCAGCAAACCTGCGTACTCAGCCCCAATGTTATTCTTAAGGAGAATAAGTAACGTGTTATCTCCCTTTATTATAAACATAAATTAATATAATTTGGTAAGTGGCATTACCTACTTGAGTTATACTGATATTTGTATAAAACCCCATTTTTCGTGGTCCTTCCTTCAGCAAACCTGCATACTCAGCCACCATGTTATTATTATTATGGATAATAATTAAAATGTCAAATATCGTTTATTTATGAATGTATATTGATGAAACTTCGTATTCGGTTTTATGTGGTATTAAGTGTGGTATTATGTGGTACATATATATGCATTGGAAATTCGCTGAGTACGCAGGTTTGCTACTACAGGGGTATTTTAACTTGTAACAGTAAACGAAAATGCATCCAGTTCAATTTATGCTTCTGCAAAGTATCTGGTTTACTCATAATTATTGAGGTATTTATCACCAGCAAACTGTTTATTCAGCGAAAGTTCCTACATATGCTGTTAGGTTCTTTGTAAAGAAAACATAATTTCAAATTGAAATATTATTTCTGATTCAGAAACTATCTTTCAGCACTATGACAAACTTTTTGTAGTAGTGAAAAGCCATAATAGTCGCTTTATTTCAGTGTCTTTATGGGCTCAAAGGTTATTTAATTTGTTGACTTCTCTTTTACAATCTGCCAAATCAGTTTCAACTACAAGCCATCGAGTAAATTAATTTGATTTTAGTGGGGTGTTTATTTAAACTTGTTTAAATAATAAGAGTTAATTTATAATCATAATATTTAATTTATGAAAGAACTTTCGAGGTAATAAAATACAGTAAACTATGTGTAGCCTTTAACTTGAACTAAGGTTGTATCAGCATTAAAACAAACACTAATTGTATGTTGTGAAAACTGTGATGGTTGTAAGCGCAACAGCTATTAGAACAGCTGTTTGAGTTTTGCCAGGAGTGTAATTGTATCGCTATGAGTCATTATATTCCTCGTCTATAATGAAGCTCATTATTTACCACTAATTTTAGGGACATTTAACATGTGGTAATTTTCAATTAAAAAAATACAAAACCTATTTGGTTTTTCTTTATTGCTATAAAATGTAATTTAATGTATTTATGTACATAGTACCACAATTGTCCTGAAGTTTTTCGAAAAAAACGATAACATTTACAAACTTTAATATTTTAATTGGTTGATTAATTGTAGTTTAGTGTCAACGGCTTTCGTTGAGCTGAGTAAAACTTAACTATAAAACCCATATTGTTAGATGATTATTGAAATTTCATTAAGGGACTTTAAAACTGAAACACTTGCTTATCTCACGGTTCCACATTTAGTTGACAATATTGCTGTGAATTTCCGAGTAACTCGAAGGCCCAATGGCCATGATAGGTTTCGTCAGACATTAAACTTCTTGGTGACTTTGCAAGTTTTACGACTCGATCTGTATTTTGTTGGTCAAATTTGAGGGGTTTGGTCCGTTTTTCTTAAATAGATTTGTGTGCTCTACTAACTAAAAATGCGATTGGCATTGAAATGCAAAAAAAAACTATCAGAAGTAAATAACAGAAACAGCTAAAGCTAGATTTGGCAGAGTTTTAGTTAAATTTAAATACGTTTCATGGCACTAATAGATTGTTTTACTTTGTAAAATTATTCCTATTCTCTTATATAAATAGAAGATTCCTTAAAATATAAATTGTTCCAATTTAATTGAATCCATATTTAAGGTTGCTGTGGTAATTAATAATTTTCCTACTCGTTCACCATGTGAAGTAAATAAATCTCTTTATTAAAAATGTTTGGTTTATTGTTAGGTTTATGAAATGAAAAAACTTTGACATTTCGTAATAACATAAAATATATATTATTTTCATATCAATTCAGAATTAATACCTGCTGTAGAAGTGATTTTAGGTCATTAATATAAAATACCAACCACATTGCATTAGATAAGTAATTAATATTTTCTTCACAATACGTTTGCAAGTGCTATACTGTTAAGTGTTGTTGCGTATCCGTCCATCTATTTGAACAAAGGGAACAGTTAATAACAGTGGTGAAAGCCCTTTGTCTATACAAAGCCCTCCTTTCTCCGTTTAAACGAGGACTTGTACTCAATCACTTATGACATAAGTTATCCTTGTTTTTAAGCAATGTACTTACTTTATAAGTTAATATGTTGGACCCATGGAAAATATTCGTCCGTATTAATCAGGACTCAAACTTAGTCTCGATTGTTCTCTAAAGAAGAATTTGTTACGTCTAACTCTGTTTATTTTATGACCTTTTTAAGCCGTTCCTAGTACAAAGAACAACATAATACTTCTACGTTCTTAGTAATTGTATAAACTAAGTGAATATCTGTCCGAGAAATGATTATTGCTTTGATGGAGGATGAAGGTTGTTTTTATCAATTCTAGGTAATCTGAGACTGTTTCCAAAGTAATTTTAAAACATTATAAAAACAAAACGAACAACACAAGCATAAATAAAACGGTTGAGTTATTTTGTAAGGGTTAAAACTTTAAGTATGTATTCGTATTTATCTTATTTACTCATAAAAAAAAGTATGACTGTAGAGTTTACGTTTGTATAATGAGTTTCATAAGTGTCCTATTACTTCAATTTTAGAACAAATTTTGTTTTACTTTGACACAAATTGTATTTACGTTTCTACGGCATTATTATGATACGGATATCTTTGTGGTTAAACAAAACAAATAAACTCAAATAATCTCAAAATCCTTTTGAAAATCGAAAATTCACTACAACTGTTTTAGTTATAATCTGGTACAGATAACTTTAGTTCCCATAAGATTAACACGAGAAACTTAGAGGCCACTGGGGCAAAGCCCTACAAATTTTAAAACGTGAAAATGCCTACGTGTACTTTTATAAGTTATTTCTTACATTTATTTTGTTGTACTTAAAAACTTTTGATTTTAAACTGGTTTTAGGGAGTTATATTATATATGATACTCTAGCTGAGAAAATATTATTACTAACGACTTCAAGGTTAAAGAGAACGTTATCTTTATTTATAAATACCCTGGTTAATGTTTTAAGGCAAAAGTTATAAACATTACACATAATTTTCACAAAACCTTTGAAAGAATTGTCGTAAAACAAAACGTTGTTACTTTTTATTTTGCAAATAAAAATATTATAAATCTGAAGTTTTTTTTTTTATTTTAAAACAAATTTGTATTTAAAAGCTTTTTCTATAACAATAATTTTGCTTTGTATGTTTCCTTATATAGTTAATATAATTAACAATTATGTTATTATGTTTTTATTATTTTGAAATTATGTGATATTTTAACTGTTAACTTGATCAGGAGTGGAACAATTTACGGAAATACAATCCATGGGAAGATATGTGTAAACTGCAATAATATTTTAACTTTATTTGAAAATACTCATCAACTGTGGCACTTTTAAATTTCACATTGACTGACGCTGCTCTAGTAACTATTTAATTAGTATAGTACCATTGATTATACAATTAGTATAGTACTTTGTTTTCATATCAATAAAAATTGTTTGACTTGTTCCATCATGTTTTTGAATACATTATAAAGTGAATGTTTCTTTAAGTATTTTCAGTCTTATTTTAATGTATTGTAGATTATGTATTAATAAATTGCTTATAAATTGTACAAATTAGTATTATACATTTTACTTAGCGGAGTTCAATGAAATCAGGCTTTATGCAAGTTTTAATATCGTGCCACGCAATTATGGGTGAACACACGTCAACCAAACTGCACGGTTATAAACACTGGGAAGGTTTTAAACTAAATAGATTTAAATTCTAATGTACCTTTAGGATAAGAATGGTCAGTAAAAATTACACTTATTACCACTTAAAATACATTGGAGACTGTAATATTCAATATAAACTTATTTTATGAACAATTTTTATATTGATATAAACAAGTTAGTGTTTTGAATTTCTTAGTTTAGCACTCTTGGTTTATCCTCTTGATCAACTTATCAGAAAATGCTCCGAATATTATTTCCGTAGCATTTCTAACATCTTTAATAAAAACAATTTTTCCTTGTTTTAGTGAATTTTCCCTATATAGGGAATAAGCTTTTACCCTAGTCGGCATGGGAAGACCTAGGCCCGGGACCATGATAACTTTTCGTTTTGAGGTCCCCAGATGCCAAAAACACCATTCGTTCAAAACTGTAAATAAATATATACAAATATATATATATATATATATATATATATATATATATATATATATATATATATATATATAAATGTGTCTATGGGTGCGATAACTCTCTCGTAAAAATCCAATTTTGATTAAATTTGGTACAAACATGTAAAGCAACATTTATGATTAAATTAGAAAACCAGCCAGATCACTTTATCCAAAGGGGTATTTTGGGAGGGTTTTGTATCCCAAAAATAGTTTTTTTAGTTTTTTAAATATAATATTTTAGTTAATCCAATTTTACTTTTCACGATTAAATCCAGCTTAAAAAACAAACAAACAATTTGGTGTTTTGATCATTGCTCTAAAACAATATAAAGACAATTGGTTACAATTGACAATTGGTTTGTCAACTGGTTACAGAGATATTGAAAGTGCTAATCACAGTACGTTGTCCAATATTATCCTTATGGAGAATAAGAAAAATTGTATATCTTTCTTAATTATCAACTTATCCTGGTGAAACGTGGTATATTGCCTCGTACGTTTGTGATCTATTAATATTTTCACGAAAAACGATTTTTTTGCCGATAGTTCCCCTAGCAGCAAACCTGCGTACTCAGCCCCATATTATTATTAGGAGAATAAGTAAAATATTATGCCTTCCTTAATTATGAAAGTAAATTAATAAAACTTGGTATGTGGCTTCATCTAGTTGAGTTATAAAGAAATTTACATAAAACCCCATTTTTGTGTTCCTTGTTTCAGGAAACCTGCAGCCTCAGATGCTATATTATTCTTATGGAGAATAATTAAAATGACATATATAATTTATTTATGAATGTATATTGATGAATGTTGGTATGTGGCTTTAAGTAGTATTAAGGTGCATATATATGCATTGGAAATTCGCATCTTATATTCTCATAATAGGATTTGTATGAAGATCAGTTTATTTTTACCTTTCTTAGACTAGCTTCATCATTAATCCAAGGCACTAGATTTTTGAGCGGGAGGTTATTTGAGCAAGGTATTACCACAACAAGCGCGGTCTGCAAACAAAACTTTTCTTTTGTACACTGAAGAAATCTTCAATTAATTTGCTTGAATCCCCAAGGCGAGTCGTGAGTTTAACATTTGGGATATTACTAATTTCTCTTTACGGTGAGAGCTTCAAAGAGTACTGGTTTTATACAAACAAAAGTACTTTGGAACTGATACCTGATAAATTGTATGAGTATAATTTTCATAAATATTTAGGAAATATTTTTAACATGAAATCAATTATTTTCGTGTTTATTAGCCTATTAGACTAAATATGATTTCCTCCAATTTTATTATAATTAAGTATAATATTTTAATTGGATTGTTATTTTTCTATCCTAGCAATTACAAGTTTCAAGAGTTCTCGGGTTCAATTCCCGAAATATCCACAACAGTTTTGGCTTATGTTGCTTTTTTTTAAAATCTTGGGAGCATTCCCTATATCGCTATAATAATATACCTGTGGGATTGATATAATAAAAGTATATCATGGTGTCTGCCTGCTGTGATTATCTCAGTAAATACTTGTGTACAAACCCCTAATAATCCTAAAGATAAATGTTACATTAGTCAGATTCATGTAATCTGTTTAAAGCAAAAACACAAACAATAGTACATAAGTAACATATTTGAATACTTATAATTCTATGTAGGCCAAACAATTTACCAAGCCTCTTTCTGAAATCAAGTTAAGAAGTTAGAAGGGAATTTATCTATAAATGTTATCAGCTTGTAACTAAATTATTATGAGGGAGAAAACTACCCCTATTATTTATAATTTATATTCATAGTAAAAAACCAATTAAAAGTACAAGTTTTATAAAACGGAGAAGACAAATTTTATCATGTATTATGAATATAATAAAGACTTCCGAGAATTGTTCATAAAGTTTACGATGATTGGTTAAAACAAGTTAGAGTACGTAGCTTGAAATATAATTTGTTACTAAAAGGCTTCCTCCTACTGCTTATACCAAGTTTTAAAATATTTATTGTATTTTATTCAGCAGACATTTACTATATTATGTTATAAAGTACCAACAGCAGAAGAATCATGGATATATCTTAAAAGAATATTGTAATACCAACAAACAGCTCAATCAACAGCAATTTCTCATCACTTTGTAACATTTGATGTTATTCAATTCGATTCAAATATTAATTAATTTTAAAAAAAACACTTAAAAACACCATAATACAAAATCATGTCAAATAAACTATATAAAATATACAAACATGTACAACATCAAAGTATAACTACCTTTGAAAGTTAATTAACATTGATTGACCTATTAATTATTATTCTTTACAAACTAAGTCCATTAATTAATTATTTATTTATTTTACTAACATTTTGGGTCACCAATGATGACAAGATAATTATTCATTGAATTCAATGAATTATTCATTAATCACGTAGACTAACTAAAGGTCGTTTTAGTGAAATGTTCAACGGTTGAAATGTTGTGAGAGCAGTAAAATAATGACCATAGTAATAACAGCACTTTGAGTCCACCGGTCATAGTGCAACTAACTATAGAGGGGGTTTTCACCGGGTATCCAGAACTGATAACATAAATGGATGCTAACACTTAGTTTTCTTTATTAAACTATTGTATACATAACTTGGTTAGAGAGACAAATATCTCCTTCCCTCAATTATTAATTGTGGCTGACGGCAAAATGAAGAAGGGATGTTTTATGAATAAGTCAAAATACCCCCGTAGCAGCAAACCTGCGTACTCAGCGAATTTCCAATGCATATATTTGTATCTTAATACCACATAAAGCCATATACCAAGTTTCATCAATATACATTCATAAATAAACGATTTATGACATTTTAATTATTCTCCATAAGAATAACATGGCAGCTGAGTATGCAGGTTTGCCGAAGCAAGGAAGGCAAAAATAGGGTTTAATACAAATATCAATATAACTCATGTAGGTAAAGCCACATACCAAATTGCATTAATTTATTTTCATAATGAAGGCAGATAACACATTACTTATTCTCCATAAGAATAACATGGGGCTGAGTATGCAGGTTTGCTGCTACGGGAGCCTCGGGTAAAAAATTGTTTTTTGAGCAAATATTAATGGTCCACAACCATATGAAGCTGTATACCAAGTTTCGTCAGTATACGTTCATAAATAAGCGAGATATAAAATTTGTATTTTCCTCCATAAGATTAACATTAAGACAACGTACTGTGTTTAGCACTTTCAATATCTCGGTAACCAATTGACGTAGAGAAATGATAAAAATACCAAATTGTGTGTTTTTTAAGCTGAATCCAATGGAAAAAAATTAAATTTGACTATTTCCAAAATTATATGTAAAAAATTCGAAAAACCCACTTTTTGGGTACAAAACCCCCCAAAATACCTCTTCGGATAGAGCTATCTGGCTGGTTTTCGAACTTAAAGTCATAAATGTTGCTTTACACGTTTATACCAAATTTCATCAAAATCGGATAATTTTTACGAGAGTTATCGTGCTCACGGACACACACACACACACATATATATATATATATATATATATATATATATATATATATATACAGTTTCGAACGAATGGTGTTTTTGGGGTCTGGGGACCTCAAAACGAAAAGTTATCATGGTCCCGGGCCTAGGTCTTACCATGCCGACTACGGTAATAGCTTCTTCCCTATAGGGGAAATTCCCTAATACTTTCAATCATACTAAAATTATAAAGCTGAAAGTTAATAAGTTTGTTCGTGGCTCAATCACGCTCTAACTACCAAACCAATTGAGATGATATTTGGTAGGAAGATAACTAATATCAGCTTTAAATTAACCTTTGGCTTGATTCTACACACTGTTTATCAATGTCATAAACATAAAATTTTTGATTTTATAAAATATAACTTTGCATACTTTATGGGGGACCACTTAATTAATAAAACGTATAAGAAAAAACGTGTTTTAGTTCCCCACACTATATGTATACGATTGTTCAACAATTACAATCAAATTGCCTATCCAATGTTTTTGACCAATATCTTTTTCTGTGCAAAATGAAATTAAATACTTTGTGTTTCATACTTGACGAACCATGCAAAAAAAGTCTGAACTGAAGAATAAAGTGAATAATAAAACGCAAATGTCGCTTGAATATTTATCTTGGCTTTTCTTCTCATACAGAAGAACAGTTTTCCCTCTTTTATTTAATAGCACTGCCTCAGTTAAAATACCATACTAATATCCTATTTTACTTGAAATGTTTAAATTCGTTATAGTTTAATAAACTTTTTTTCAATGATCAATGCTTATTGTGACAGTGCTAAATTGTACTGCCTAGAGCCTTTCCGTAGCAAGTCGTTTATTTTAAATTGTGTATCTTTGCTAACATGGTAACAAAGTTTTACTGACAAAAACTGGCTGCATGTAAATTCATTACTTTCACATCACATAACCTTATGTTACCTAAATAACATGTAGTTCTACACTATACATTAAAACAACTGTATGGAATCCAATAAAATGTATTAATTTTGCATTCCATGAAGTAATACTGGAGTTTTTGTAGCTCTTTTCAAAACATGAAGTGTTTCAAAAGGTATGCTTTAATTAAACTTATTAGCCTTTTCAACGTTACACATGCATCATATAACCGGACAAAATACCTTGCGTGAAATATTATACATTTGCAATATTCATACAATGACAGTACTTAGGTTACCTTTGTAACATTATCAGTTGTAAAGGTAATATAGATTTTCTACTAACTGCATTTGTAGATATATCGGATTTCTTTGAGAATATAAAATGTTCTATACTATTGCATTTGTTATTAAGATGTAAAATTCAAACAAAGCAAATAACTTACCATGATGCATAACCAAATAATTAAATGTATATAAAATCATTTGAGGAATACCCATCCATATCATTAGCTAAATTCATGTCATTACGTAGTTGTGTATTAATGATAACAAACACCAAACTCTAGTTTGCTTCTATATTATAAAGATAGTTCGAGAAAGTTCAGAGTTGTTAATTAATGTGAAATTTAATGCTAGGTTTAGCCTTTATACATTTCCTAATGTAGGTTTATTTTAAGTGTTTAACTTTAGATTTTAAATCTTTAATTTACCAATTGTTTGTTCATCCAAACAACAAAGAAAAACAACGTATTTAAATGGAATGCGGGTTATATTGGTCAAAGTTACAGGAATAATGTATCCATAATCTTATTCTTAACAATGGCTATTCTAACTACTGTAAGCAGAACTGAGAATATTCCCCTGGAATATAAAATATACAGCAACGATGCACATAATACATCACCTCTATTATAAATAGCAGCCTACAGTATAGTAGGCATATAGTTGATATCAATTAAAGCATATTCATTGCTAAGCATAGCACCAAGTGTAAAGTAGGAGTTCGAGATTGGTTAGGTTTGTATAAATGCCACGCATTATAAAGCGGATCAACCTCAGATTCAATGATATGTAAATGCTCTTTGTTAACGCTGTGTTAAAATCCATAGATAAATAACTTAGATCCAATTAAAATTAATAAGATTTTTTAAAAATTCAGTAATTAAACTTAACGGATAGTAATAATAGCAAATTATAGTTCTACTACAGAAAATAACTTATATTTTTACGCCCTATTTTTAACTGTAAAATTATTTAAATTACGGGGCAAAACATTGATTAACCAAGTTTGTATTCGAGATTTACCAGATAGAGTTCTTAATCACACTGTAAGCTCCTTATTCAAGGCGTGCTCCAAACCACTTCCTGTATCCGGTGGCTTCAAATGAGTTAGACGAAGACGATAGTTGTCAAGAGTTCAACAACACAGGTTCAGGGATTTAGATTCATAAAGTGTTGAATTATCGCAATATGATAGATATACAAAATTTATGAGCGTAAAACATAGAATGATATTTTATTATTACGGTCCAAATGTGATCAGAAATTGCGTCTCAATGTAACAAAGGTTTACTGAACTTGAATATTAATTTATACCATTTTACGTTATTTGACTAATTTAACGAGAAAATATTTGACGTAATAGATTTAATTAAGAAGTAATATTCAACTGTGGTCATAAGTATACTATACTCAAACCAAAACAAAAAGATCCTCTAACAATTATCTTTAGTAAAATTTTTGATTGTTTAATTTCTTGCATTGTTTAAATTATACTATGAAATACCATTATGTAACATTCACTTTATTATTACTTCTAATATTGGAAATTATAATAATGATAAGTTAAAATCAGCAGAAAAGAACTGTTAATTGAGAGCAAAGATCAATCAAAATCGATGCATATTTATTTACCAAGTTACTAGTATTGTGATTATCAATTATGTAATTTTAATAAAAGCATAAAAATATACATATCAGATGTAATACGTGTTTAATTTCGCAGCTATAAAACAATTGTCATAAAAATAAAATACGGTATTTTAAAGTAAAGTAATTAACTTTTTTCAATTTTATTCTGTCTCAGACAAAAAGACTTCAAATTTAACTGAGTGAAAAACACTGCTTTACATCATAGTGAAAAATAAATAAGTTTTGAAAATTGCAAATGTTGCAAGATAACGTTTTAAGAGAAACCTGAATGACATTCAAAGTTCATAAATATAATTACTGCTACTTTGTTTAGCACTTCGTTAAATATCGGGTGTTTTTCGCTACTAAACTCATGACCTGAAAAATATATGGTTTTCATTTCTCCTCTGATTGGTAGTTATTGCTTACAGTAGTATTACTTTATGTACGGTAATAATTAATTTTAAGTAACAAGAGTATATTGCTTGATTCATAATACCATCCTGTCAACGGAAACAAACTTCCCTGCATGAGTTACCTACATTTATTAATGGTAAACTAATAATTATAACTGTGGTGGTATTTGCTTACATGTGGTGAAGAAACTGCAGTTTGTAGCAATAAAATGGCATAATTTGGTTTTACCAATTTAGAATGTAATGTTAAGGTTAATTCGAGGAAAGGAACAGTCTGATATATTTAATTAATAGTTCACTCTGCTTGAATCCATGTCACTAGACTTGGCCAGGTTTGCACGATTGCTTTCGTAGCATAATTGTATAGCATTTTAAAGTACCTACATTCTATATTCAGTTTGTACTGGGACTTAAAGATAATTTTTATTTTATTTACTTTGTTTGCTTTCTCTTTCAAGTAAACTAGGTGTACGCTTATTCCTCACGTATAAGGATAATCGAAACATGTGGTGAAACTTAAATCGAGTCTCATAAAAAATTAAAGATCTGATTTGAGTAACATCATCAGAATACATTCCGGCATCATTTAACTGCCGCCAGAATCCGGTTTTACGTCTATATAGATATATTCATAGTCACTTCTCCCCAAAAAAACACTTACAGCGGTAGCTCAGTAGGTATCGCACAAGCTCTCAGAGCGTAAGGTCGCAGTTTCGGATCCCGTTGTAGTCCTAACCTTTTATCCGTAGAAAAATATTCATAAATTTATCACTTGTTTTTATCAAAGGAAATGTTGTATAAATCCTTATTTTTTAATTTTTAAAATAAATTGTAGGTTTCAGGCATGGTTTGTTGTTAGAATTGGCATTGGTGCATTTTCGTTGTACAAACAGAATATTTTGGGCTAGGCAGTTAATTTAGCAGTGTGATTAATTTTACTTTTAAGAGAACAACGAGTTTCCTAAATGAACTAATGTTACAATTTCTAATAGGCCTAGTCAAACTATCCTTAAAGATTAATAATAAGTCGTCAGGTCTAGTTATTTAGATGACAAAATGAGATTTCAATATATTATTTCAAAAGCCTAAGCTATGATGAAAATAAATGCTATAAACATGGGTTGGTCCAAGACCGTACATGAAACTTCTAATATGGCAAGTACCCTAAGTCTATAGGCCTACATTTCATAGCCACAGGTCCAAGTTTATGATAAAATCAGCTCACTGTAATCCAAACCTAGGATATGTCGAATCATTTCAGATAACATGTTAAAAAGGCTTAGTTTGGTTAGAATAGTTTAAAGCTTTAGTTTTGGTTCGCTACAACAGTGGTATTACCAGTTTAATGTCGGTGTACTCATACTGTAATCCAACCCTAGGCTATGTCAAATCATTCAAGATAACCTTCTGAAAAAGGCTGTTTGGTTAGAATAGTCTATAGCTTTTATTGTGGTTAACTACAACATTACTGCTAATGCATTTGAGATAATGTAGACAATTGTTATTATTAATTTAGTCAAAATATTACCTAGCAAACAATTGTACTACAAAATAAATTTAAGATTGGTCGCTTACTGTGACTAACTTGTTCAAAACTTTCTAGACAAATTGAGGCTTTGTACTTTTTACACATGACAATCACAATATTACCAATTCTCTAAGACAATGTAATAAAACAAACTATTTTATAAGTTAATATCTCAGTATCTACAGTCATCTATTTTGAAAAGTTATTTTGAGTGTTTTGATCTTCCACACGCGTCGTCTACCACTGTTACTGTTACTCGTCGACTCCGGCGACTGACGATATTTCCACAAAGTAGGCATACTAAGGAAATATTAACTGTATGGATATTTTTTTAATAACGTACACTTAATAATTTATAAAATAATAAATATGCTCACAACTTAAAAATGGGTCCGTTGCACAACGTCAAAATTTTTAACGTAAAGTTCTATTTTTTTAAAAGCAGCATTTCACAACGTAAAGTTTCATAAAGTAAAGTTGTCATTTAATACAATGCAGTAAAAGCTGTTGTCAAAACGTAAAGTTTCAAAAGGTAAAGTGACTGATTTAATACAGATTAAATTTATAAGTTTTTCAAAACGTAAAGTGTCATAACGCAAAGTGAAAGAGTTATTATTTAGTAAATATGTAGTGTTGCACAAAGTAAAGTGGCATAAAGTAAAGGTGTTATTTTGTTGAATTTAATCTAAAAGAGTTGTAATAACGTAAAGTTTCAAAACGTAAAGCTTTGATTTAAAAACAAATTTAATAAATGGTTGTTTAACAAAGTAAAGTTTCATATTGTAAAGCTATAACCGTAAACGCCAAAGATAGTTCACTCCAGTCCGTTGTTGAATCGAATTCAATAATAAAATATTTGGAAACATTTTAAAAATATACTGTTTCATAACGTAAAGTTTCAAAAAGTCAAGCACAGTCGAACTCAGAATTTCGTAGGGCTGGCTGCAGCAAACAATACATTGATGTAACGCTTGCTGTTTCTCACATTATGAAGGCATAAAAGGTGCGGCTAACTTCAGCTCTACAAAGTAGTTACATGGATACTGTACCAGTATTGTCTTGATCACAGTTACAGTTTATAGTTTCTATAGTTACTGATATGATTAAAAAATAAAATTCTATTAATAATAGCTTTAATTATTAAGTAATATATACAAATGTATAAGCAAACCAAAATTAAAATGCTTTCTAAGAAAATATCGCATTCCTCATTCCCGTTGTGCACATAACGGTTGCTTACATTTATAATTTAATTACTATATAATATCTGGAATAAATATATTTGAATAATAAATAGTATACTAACTACTTTCCTTATTATTAGACACAAGATGTAAATATTATTTTTTGGTCGGAGCGAATATACTACTTTGTAACGACAGTTAGTTTAGTTTTTGCAGCACACTGAAGTGTGGGTAATGCATTTTCAAGTTGTAGTACATTTAACATTGTAGCTATTCAGATAGTCCCATATATATTTACTAGCCAATCATACGGAAGTAATGTTTTATAGTAGGAATTGTAACAATTATAATTAGACCATGGCATACTAATGGAACAACTCTAAATTAGAAAATATGTTTTACAAAGAAACATTCCCCTAAGACAACGTGCTATCTTTTCTAAATTTATTTTTTTGTAACATAACATAAACAATTCTAGGAGGCTTACAAATTTACGTATTTTAGCGAATTTCCCCTATAGGGAAGAAGCTATTACCGTAGGTGGCATGGTAAGACTTAAGCCCGAGACCATGACAACTTTTCGTTTTGAGGTCCCCAGATGCCAAAAATACTATTCGTTCAAATTTATATATATGTATATATATATATTTATATATATATATATATATATATATATATGTGTGTGTGTGTGTGTGTGTGTGTGTGTGTGTGTGTGTGTCCGTTACCGCGATAACTTTTGAAAGAAACACCCGATTTTGATGAAATTTGGCACAAATGTGGAGAGTAGCATTTATGACTTTAAGTTCGAAAACCAGATCGATCGCTCTATGGGAATGGGGTTTTATGGGAGTTTACAATTTTCCAAAAATCGGTATTTTGCAAATTTGACCCCAAAATGTTAAAAACACTGAATTTTGGTTATAGCCATTTTATAGAGCTCAAAAAACAAATAATTTAGTATTTTGAATCATTAACCTAGGTTAAGTGGTTGCGGAGAAAATCCAAAAAAACGTTTCCCATGTTAATCTTATGGGAACAAGGTTTTTAGATTTTTCTCAGATAGTTTTACTAAAAACTTCAAATTTCTGTTTATTAATGTGTTTAGCTCAATAAAACAAACATTTTGGTGTTTTAATCGTTGTTCTACGTCAAACCGTTGCAGAGATATTCAAAGTGCTAAACACAGTACGTTGTCCAATGTTATCCTTATGGAGAATAAATAAAATTCTATATCTCGATTATTTATGAATGTATATTGATGAAACTTGGTATGTGGCTTCAACTAGTTGTGGTATATTGATATTAGCACAAAAAACAAGTTTTTTGTTGATAGTCCCTGTAGCTACAAACCTGCATACTCGGCCCCCATGTTATTCATATGTAGAATAAGTAAAGTTGTATATCTCCCTTAATTATAAACCTACATTAAGAGAACTGGGTATGTAGCTTCACCTGGTTCAGTTGTTTTGATAATTGCAAAAAAAACACATTACTTATCTTCGTCGTTTCAGCAAACCTGCGTCCTCAACCCTAATGTTATTCTTATAGAGAATAAATAAAATGCTATATATCACTTATTTATGAATGTATTTTTGTGAAACTTGGTAAATAGCTCTATGTAGTAGTGAGTCAAATATATATGCATTGGGAATTCGCTGAGTACGCAGGTTTTCTGTAAATTTGTACACTTCAGCAAATATAGTCGAAAGCTAACACAGTTTTCCGCCGAAACTAAGCAAAAGAGTACCAGCAACTAATGGTAGTGATTACAGTCTACAGGGAAAGAGGGTTTAACTTGGCAATCGTTGAATGTCAAGTAAAGCTCTGTTCACGGTGCTTGGCACCTGGGAAAGGCGATAAACTACTGAAATTTCTCGTTAATAAAAGTATACATTAAAAAAACAACCAAAAAAAGTTTTAAAATGAAATAAGTGATTTTTGCTTTCTGTTGAGAAAAGTAGACTGAAACACTAACAGTACCAAGCCAAATAGAGGCGAAAAGTCATTCCAGAGCAGACGGTAACCAGATGCCGAGCATTGTTACTCGGACTGTATTATGCTTACTTCAATGAAACACTGGCATTTTTCACATATATAATATTATGTACATAATATAATACATTTATAATATTATTATAATAATATAATTCATATATATAAATATATTTTCACATATTATGTCATCAATGTGCATAATGTCTGTGGTGGATGGGAGTTCCTTGAAGCTTTTTTATATAAGAGTTGCAGAAAAAAAATATGAAACTTATAATTTACGACAGCTGCCGGTTCAGCAGTCCGGGACACGGTGGGTCAATAGTTGGTGGATAATGAAAAGGCCCAAGGGCTGATTTATACCACCAAGTAAAACTGGTATTAAAAAATGTTATATTAACTATACAATGTTTAAAATTGAAGTGGATCGATTAAATAATATCGCATTCAAATCATTGAACATATCGTATTTGGAGTTTTATTACATTACACATTAATAATAAAGTAAATCTACTTTATCATATTATTATAGGCCGGTATAACAATAATAAACTATAAAACACCACTACATTTTGTAAGTGTAAAAATGATTAAACATAAGGGATTTAAAACAAGTAGATAAGTAGATAATGTATCTTTCGCGCTAGCCCAGGCTCTGCCGCCCTCACGCTCCAATCATACCGTAGTTAACAGTTACGTATGTTCCTCACTTCTTAAAAACATTAATATTCATATATAAATGTGTTCAGAAATGTGTGTGCAAACGGTTTTAGAGGAAGTGTTTTTCATTTATTATACGTATAACCAAAATAAACATTAAAAAACCTAAATTTGAAACAACAAAAATAACTTTGTTTTATTTATTTAGTTAATTTATCGTAAACAGTATCCGTATAAAAATGATAGCACATTTATCGACAAAAAGAACTAAAAAGAGTTAACCCTAAACAACGTTTTGTTAAAAAGTTATACTCGATAACATTAAAGTCTACGATTTCGAGCTTTGAGGGGGGGGGATAGGAGAGGAAGCCCAGTGCGGATTTTAGGGGACTTTTGAGAAAACACGTCTTTCAATATGGTCTATAAACTGAGAAAAGATCAGCTTTACCAAAAAGAGTTCAGACACAAAACATTTATTGACTGGGCTACAAACGCCGCGGTCGCCGCGCTGGCGCTGAGCGCTGTCGACAGATCTCCACGTGCTCGGAACCGCCTGCAACTTGTGGAAGGCAACACGCAACAAAGTAAACGTGCTCAGGACCGCCTGCAACTTGTGGAAGGCAACACGCAGTACAATGTCTGGAGCGGACTGTACTTTACCTTGTGTCACTTTACGTTATGAAACAGTCTACTAAATTAAATTCAATGTTTTAAAACTCGACTTTTTGGAACATTCCCGTGTACTGAAATTGGATCGAACTGGAGTGAGTTTGTTAACTGGACGTTATGAAACTTTCCGTTTTGAAACAGGTGGTTTTTAAAAATACAAACTTTATGTTTTGAAACTTTACCTTATGAAACTCTATCTCCGAATAGAACTAAAATTTAAATACTGGACGTTATGGTACTTTACTTTGTGAAACACTCACATATTTTATTTAAATTATAATAGCTACTTTACCTTATGAAACTTTACGTTTTGAAACTCGTCTTAAATTAAACTATATTAATTGATAACTTTACGTTATGGAACTTTACTTTGTGAAACACTATATATTTAACACTTTATAATTATGAACTGGACGTTTTGAAACTTTATGATTTGAAATCGCTACATAACAAAACTATAAAAAATAGCTACTTTACTTTATGCACCTTGACGTTATGAATCGTCCCCTTAAAAATATACTTCGATTTATCTCTCTTGTGTGTTTTTTGTTGGTAAAAAACTTTTGTTATCCAGTATAACAAAATATACTCTAGTAAACTAACTATTGTTACTCTGTTGTTGAAACATAGACGTCGGCTAAATTTCAACGATTCAAGTACCACTAAAATGGCTTCCAATGTTATTCTTATGGGAAAAAAGTAAATTTGGTTTTAAGATAATTTGATTAATATTGAACGAAATTATCTGAATAACGAACTCGTCAGAGATTTTGACCTGTTAAGTTTTTCTGGAAAATTGTAAGTTTAACTGTGAAGGCGTTCTCGAGTTATTGTGGTCACAGACACGCCAGTTGAGTTGATTCTCTTATCAGTCCAAGCAGTAAAGTTGTGTATAAGAATAACTTCACTTCGTTAAATTATCTAATTAAAAGCTGCTTAAAATAAAACTAACACACGTATAATACGTTTGTTACAGCTGAAGAAAATTTCGTTTAAGTCTTTAGCTAACTAATTGTTAAAACGAAAAGAGTATTCAATCCAAGGATATATGATAACGAATTACGGTTTAGGCTTTATAACTCTAGTACAACTCTAGAGTTATACTACAGAGTTGTAACAAGTTGTTACAACAAGTTGTTGTACTACAAGTTGTTTGGCTCTAGAGTTGTAACTGCTGTACAACTCTAGTTCATTAAAAAAATAAACGCAATCAAATTCATATTACAGGTATTATTTAAACAACCGAATACATTACCCAAATTAAAGTTTTTTTATGAAAATAACATATGGTTAATTAAGGGTCAAATCAGTGAGCAGAACTCATGTTGTTGGCAGGTCCAGCTTGAGGCTTTAACCCAAACAATCTCTCTCTGGAATCTCTCGTGGGTTTCAAAAGTAATTATGGAATTTTGTTAGTCCAAACATAATACAAATACAGTATTATCCAGTATTAAAACGTTTTATTTATATTGATTTAGTAATATTAGCAATTTTATTTGGCTATATATAAAGAAGAAATAATTATAACGGAGTAAATAGATATCTGTATACTGCATGGTATTTTTATTTATTTACTGTACTTTTTAATATTTACTTACTTAATATAATACCAGAAATTTTTATTTACTGTTAGTACTTAAAAATTAAACTAGGTTAACATGGTTATTTAATTAATTAAATGTATCTCAATATATTTTACAACAATACTACATATATGTGATATAAAAACTATAACAAATTTTAAATATTCCATAATCTACAATAAAACAAATCTTGGATAGAAATTATAATTTAAAATATACCAATAGATTCATCATAGTCTCTATACAATAAATCTTATTATAGTTTTGGTATAACTTTAATACAAATTATATAGTTGTTCCAAGAGACACATGACCGGCTTTATTATCAAAAGGTTTGATGATGTTTTAGTACAAATATGCATATTTGAAAGACTATAAAATTTTTGTAAATATGCTATTCTAACACACTCATGATCTCGTAAAAGATACAAAATAAGTGGTAGGCGTTGTTTTTTCATACTCCCAAATACAAAAGAAAATATCGCTACAGTTGTAGATCATACGAACAATTAAAATTTCATTAGTTGTACACAAATGTACCAATTTATACTAATACACTAAAATACAAATCTTTCTTGGATTCTTGGAACACCTTAATCGAGTCAACCCAAAGATGCGTAAAATGACTCAATGAGAATAAAGTCTCCCACCAAAAATTTAAATATTCCATAGTATGGATACAGCGGTTTAGCTTCCTTTTTCCAAACAGATCGGAACCTTGAATGAGCAAATTTTGCAGGTTATAATTCATGTAAGAAAGTAATTGTCTAAAAAAAAAACTTTATCATAGCTATACAAACTGCCTTTATCATAGCTATACAAACTATTGCATCTCCTTAGAATACTAACAAAACAGAAAGTAAGAGCCTGACAAAGTCAGCTGTTATTGTAAAAGCAAGTGAGATCCGATTAGTACTGTACTGAACCACGCCCCCGCACCCGCACCCAAGCGAACCATTGAAGTGTGCTCCCACGGACGCGGGGCGAGGGGCGGCTCACAGCCCTACCTAAAAAAACAAAGGAAGACCGTGGAGGAAAATACATTAAACTCACCGTTTGAGAGGCACAAGCTGTAATTATCAAAACACCAAACAACAATACATGTGACTTCAAAATAGCTTCAGAATACTTCAATCGTTCCCACCTGCCTACTAGCTTACAGGTCGTTTTTTATATATATTTAAATATTGGTGTATTTACTTTTATAAAAAGATTTCAAAAAAAGGTTTACAGCTTTAAATGTCTAGATAAGTTAAATTACAGTCTATTCCAAAAACTGAATTTTAAAACAACTTTAAAAAATTTACAATTATTTACTGTTTTATTTTTTTGAGTTAAGTTAAATATGTTAACGTTATCAATTTAAAAAAATATAAACTAATCAACAGTAAATAAATAAATTAACATTTAAATAAATAAATCAACAAATCAATAAATAACAAAGAAACAATTGGCACAACAGATATTACAATAACAATTTAAATTAATTTTGATTTTTCAAAAAAATAGTTTTGTAGGGGCCCCCTTAAATAAGTTACCAATACAGCAGCCGTTCTTAAACCAAAATAACAAAATACCAACACAAATTTCCAGCGGAGCATTTAATGACCATCATAAGTCCAATGAAAGAAAGAAATAAAAATTATACATATATATATGTATATATATATATATATGTGTGTGTGTGTGTGCTCAAAAACAAATAACTTGCTGGCAGGCGGTTCTGGGCGGGGTCAGAGCCGAGTGACGAGCACCGGAGATCGACAGGTCAGGCAGGAAAGGGAGCTCAGGTCCATTTGGCAGGCTGAAGTGGAGGGGGGCAGACCCCCCTGAAGTCCCTCTCCACTGACGCTCATGTTGTAGGATGGTGTGTGTCGTCTTCCCTCCGGGACCCTGGAGAACACAACCCAGAACCCCAATAACACCAGTCCAAAGTCAGGAAAAGAGTCACAGCCACTTTTCAAACGTTTTGCCAAAAAATTCAACAGAATTTAATTAATTTACATAAAGAAAAACAGTTTATGCTAATTAACAACTCAAGGTTACATTTACAAATGGATTTACAGTAGGAAAAACGAAAAACAAAATTTTGGCTCAGAAGTCCCCAAACCCCATTACTAGTGTTCACAAATTAAAAAAAAAATTTAAATTCAAAAAGGTGATTTTAACCATTCCTAATCATGGAAAAAAATATTAACCAAGCAAAATATTAGTATTAAAAGCGAACTGGAGCACAGTACGAAGTTAAAGAAATATATTAATTTCAGGCAAAATTACCAGCAGGTCAGGTGGGGAGATAAATTCATTAAATATCAAAATTTAAGGCAAAAGCCCAAACTATCTGGTCCAGAGTGGCAAAAGATAAAATTAAACAATGAAACATTTACAGAAAAACATTGATAGGGACACAAAAAATCAAGTTTTAAAGAAATCTCAAAATGTTGGCCTAGGGGAACATTCACATCTATTTTTGTTAATAACTCAAAAGATTACTTACAGAATTTGTTCGAAATAGTCTTAAAAGCTGGGGGGAATGTGCCCCCAGCTTTTCAAGCCTAGACCGAGTCTTAAAAACAGGCCTTAGGCCAGTTGGCCTAAAGGATACCCAAGGGTACCTCAGTAACAGAAATGGCAATTCTAAAAAAACTCATATCTAAATTATTTACTGACCAAATTGGATTAAACTTGCAGGGAACCTGTATGAGCATGAGTTCTAACAAAGTATAACAAAACTTTCCCCAAGAAAAGTCCTAAGGCCAACTTATACAACATAATCAAATGGGTCACTATGGCCTAACACAAGAGTACAATCAAACATAAAAAACGAATTACTTGACACAAAACTGAACAACAATATCACCAACGATGCACAACGTATGGCAGTTGCACAGTCTACGCCTAAAACGGCCGAATTGCACAACGGAATTTGCTCAGGGGTTCACAAGAGGACGCCCAAGGCTTCCTGCACGAGGTACACGGCTGTGAAAATGGAGACGTCAGACCAAGGACACAACAAAACAGTACTATACCAAAACTTAACTAAGAGAGACGTAACACTCGCCGGTGGAACATAGTCACGGCTCAGTACCCAGTTAAACGATGATTTATATTTTATTCTTTATTTAAATTCTCAATCATTAGAGCTAATGTAATGTATATATTATATTTACTCAGTAAACATAATAATGTGCAAATCAAAATTGATAGAACCTAGTTATAATATCAAAACGCTGTGCGTGTGAGTAAATGTTACATTTCTAACTTTTACTAAAAGGACGTGGAAATCCACAATCTGTTTCGCATTATAATCGTGCAGTAGCAGCTGAATATAACTCCCAAAATTAAAATTAACGGAACTAATTAGGACAGGCTTAGTGATTAAATAGCTAAAGTTATACACACGCAGAGATATTTGCCATTAATAATATATCACAATGTTATATTGGTAATGTTTAATAAATAAACAAATATTATTGTGAACACAGGTGTACATTAATGTGTATACTGTCTTATATCTACTGATTTCGATAAACCGTTGCTATTTCATATTTCGTTGTAAACAGAGAGCGAACTTGTGTTTGTCGTAAGGCGTTTATGTCCAATAGATGAACTATGAACAAAACAACATATAAATATATATATATATATATATATATATATATATATATATATATGTATAAAAAATATAACTATACCGATTAATACAGATGAAAGTCTAAGTAGTAATATTATTCATTGCATATAGCTACAGTTGTGTAAATAAAGTCAAAAGGTATTTTTAAACTTTAAATTTTGTTCATTTAACTATACAAATATTCTAATAAATGTTTATTAATTATTTTGCGCTATATTTATAATGCAGAAAAAGCTTGTACATAATAATTTATTTTTAAATTATCTCATTGAATAAAATCATAATTTAATTTAAACTTATTTAATCATATTCATTTATTATTATTATGTATTTATAAGTATATTTCAAATAAAGAAGAAAAATATTAAAGGGAAGTTCACCTGAAAGCATTTAGAAGAATAGTAGAATACTTCTTTTTACGAAAATGCGAAACATTCCATCATCATACTACAAGCGGGAACCTTCCAACCGAGGAATACGTGTTTTGTTTGACGGAAGCGGTGGTTTTTAACTTCCCTGGGGTGGAAACAGGAACGAGATGTATAAGATTTTGAAGGTGTTGTTATAATGTTATCGTCAGAGTGTATTCTTGGTCATGTAATTATTGTTATTATTTTTTGGAAATTGTAGCTTTTTAATTTTGGATTTTTTCCTAATTTAATATGGCTAATCGAACTAAGATAACTAACGAGTTCGCACGCAGCACGCTGACGTGAGGGAAGTGAGTTTCCACATTCAAAACTTTTAAAACTCAAAACCAGTGTAAAAACATAAATTTACTCCAATTTTATTGAAATCTGAAAACATTGATTTTTTGGCTGTTCTGATGAACCTGGTTTCATTTACCTGCAATGATAGGAATACAATTTTGCGCATTATAAGGTTAGGAGAAGGTCCATTCAGGCTTGAAAATAGGCACGAGGTTGCTCGGGATGATACAAATACACCAACAAATGAATAACATGCTTTTCTAATGTAAAAACCCCATAAGACAACGTACTGTGTTTGTCCAATACACATTTTCTTCTATAACTTGGTAAATAGTGATGATAGAATGACGGGAGAGGGCTTAAAATTTTAGTCACACTAATTCCCATCTTTTTGCATGCATTAATTTTACATCCGGGGCTTTTCTGACCGTTTTTGGGGCCAACAACACAAAATTTGAAAGATTAATCCCAAAAAAAGGGATTTAGAGTTTTCCGATTGTTGTGCCCAACGAACTTGTCCAACCGATTATAGAAAGGAACGTTCCTACCAAATTTGAAGTTAATCGGACAAAAAATGCGACCGCTAGAGTGCAAACACACACACACACACACACACACACATATATATATATATACAATTTTGAACGACCCCCCCAAAAATTGTTCAGGGGGTCACGTTAGGAACTTCTATGGTGGTCCCGGGCTTAAGTTTCACCGTGCGGGTCATGCTAATAGTTCACTTTCCATAGGAAATTCACTAATAAAAGGAGATATTAAGGATCAAATGACAGAAAATTCAGTGTTCACCTTTTAAGGGTTTAAAGGACAAATACTACAGAAATTAATAAGCCTAAACATCAAACATAACAGCTAGGTTTTTTTTATAGAAGACGTACTTTAATAGGTTATTTGGTAATTTGTAGTGGGATGTTTAGTATCTAAGGTCTGACTCATTGCTGATATTAAGTTATAATTTCATTTGCTCAGTATTTTTGGTATTCTATAAAGAATATTTTATTAATAAAGCACTTATTTAATTTGATTACCCATTTGATTTCATAGTGGGTTGGAGCGAAGCATATGGTAACTTAAAGTGTAGTTAAAATAAGTAAACAAGGAAAATCATACCAATTTCCTAGTTTAAAAAATATAAACTAATCAACAGTAAATAAATAAATTAACATTTAAATAAATAAATCAACAAATCAATAAATAACAAAGAAACAATTGGCACAACAGATATTACAATAACAATTTAAATTAATTTTGATTTTTCAAAAAAATAGTTTTGTAGGGGCCCCCTTAAATAAGTTACCAATACAGCAGCCGTTCTTAAACCAAAATAACAAAATACCAACACAAATTTCCAGCGGAGCATTTAATGACCATCATAAGTCCAATGAAAGAAAGAAATAAAAATTATACATATATATATGTATGTATATATATATATATATGTGTGTGTGTGTGTGCTCAAAAACAAATAACTTGCTGGCAGGCGGTTCTGGGCGGGGTCAGAGCCGAGTGACGAGCACCGGAGATCGACAGGTCAGGCAGGAAAGGGAGCTCAGGTCCATTTGGCAGGCTGAAGTGGAGGGGGGCAGACCCCCCTGAAGTCCCTCTCCACTGACGCTCATGTTGTAGGATGGTGTGTGTCGTCTTCCCTCCGGGACCCTGGAGAACACAACCCAGAACCCCAATAACACCAGTCCAAAGTCAGGAAAAGAGTCACAGCCACTTTTCAAACGTTTTGCCAAAAAATTCAACAGAATTTAATTAATTTACATAAAGAAAAACAGTTTATGCTAATTAACAACTCAAGGTTACATTTACAAATGGATTTACAGTAGGAAAAACGAAAAACAAAATTTTGGCTCAGAAGTCCCCAAACCCCATTACTAGTGTTCACAAATAAAAAAAAAATTTAAATTCAAAAAGGTGATTTTAACCATTCCTAATCATGGAAAAAAATATTAACCAAGCAAAATATTAGTATTAAAAGCGAACTGGAGCACAGTACGAAGTTAAAGAAATATATTAATTTCAGGCAAAATTACCAGCAGGTCAGGTGGGGAGATAAATTCATTAAATATCAAAATTTAAGGCAAAAGCCCAAACTATCTGGTCCAGAGTGGCAAAAGATAAAATTAAACAATGAAACATTTACAGAAAAACATTGATAGGGACACAAAAAATCAAGTTTTAAAGAAATCTCAAAATGTTGGCCTAGGGGAACATTCACATCTATTTTTGTTAATAACTCAAAAGATTACTTACAGAATTTGTTCGAAATAGTCTTAAAAGCTGGGGGGAATGTGCCCCCAGCTTTTCAAGCCTAGACCGAGTCTTAAAAACAGGCCTTAGGCCAGTTGGCCTAAAGGATACCCAAGGGTACCTCAGTAACAGAAATGGCAATTCTAAAAAAACTCATATCTAAATTATTTACTGACCAAATTGGATTAAACTTGCAGGGAACCTGTATGAGCATGAGTTCTAACAAAGTATAACAAAACTTTCCCCAAGAAAAGTCCTAAGGCCAACTTATACAACATAATCAAATGGGTCACTATGGCCTAACACAAGAGTACAATCAAACATAAAAAACGAATTACTTGACACAAAACTGAACAACAATATCACCAACGATGCACAACGTATGGCAGTTGCACAGTCTACGCCTAAAACGGCCGAATTGCACAACGGAATTTGCTCAGGGGTTCACAAGAGGACGCCCAAGGCTTCCTGCACGAGGTACACGGCTGTGAAAATGGAGACGTCAGACCAAGGACACAACAAAACAGTACTATACCAAAACTTAACTAAGAGAGACGTAACACTCGCCGGTGGAACATAGTCACGGCTCAGTACCCAGTTAAACGATGATTTATATTTTATTCTTTATTTAAATTCTCAATCATTAGAGCTAATGTAATGTATATATTATATTTACTCAGTAAACATAATAATGTGCAAATCAAAATTGATAGAACCTAGTTATAATATCAAAACGCTGTGCGTGTGAGTAAATGTTACATTTCTAACTTTTACTAAAAGGACGTGGAAATCCACAATCTGTTTCGCATTATAATCGTGCAGTAGCAGCTGAATATAACTCCCAAAATTAAAATTAACGGAACTAATTAGGACAGGCTTAGTGATTAAATAGCTAAAGTTATACACACGCAGAGATATTTGCCATTAATAATATATCACAATGTTATATTGGTAATGTTTAATAAATAAACAAATATTATTGTGAACACAGGTGTACATTAATGTGTATACTGTCTTATATCTACTGATTTCGATAAACCGTTGCTATTTCATATTTCGTTGTAAACAGAGAGCGAACTTGTGTTTGTCGTAAGGCGTTTATGTCCAATAGATGAACTATGAACAAAACAACATATAATATATATATATATATATATATATATATATATATATATATATATGTATAAAAAATATAACTATACCGATTAATACAGATGAAAGTCTAAGTAGTAATATTATTCATTGCATATAGCTACAGTTGTGTAAATAAAGTCAAAAGGTATTTTTAAACTTTAAATTTTGTTCATTTAACTATACAAATATTCTAATAAATGTTTATTAATTATTTTGCGCTATATTTATAATGCAGAAAAAGCTTGTACATAATAATTTATTTTTAAATTATCTCATTGAATAAAATCATAATTTAATTTAAACTTATTTAATCATATTCATTTATTATTATTATGTATTTATAAGTATATTTCAAATAAAGAAGAAAAATATTAAAGGGAAGTTCACCTGAAAGCATTTAGAAGAATAGTAGAATACTTCTTTTTACGGAAAATGCGAAACATTCCATCATCATACTACAAGCGGGAACCTTCCAACCGAGGAATACGTGTTTTGTTTGACGGAAGCGGTGGTTTTTAACTTCCCTGGGGTGGAAACAGGAACGAGATGTATAAGATTTTGAAGGTGTTGTTATAATGTTATCGTCAGAGTGTATTCTTGGTCATGTAATTATTGTTATTATTTTTTGGAAATTGTAGCTTTTTAATTTTGGATTTTTTCCTAATTTAATATGGCTAATCGAACTAAGATAACTAACGAGTTCGCACGCAGCACGCTGACGTGAGGGAAGTGAGTTTCCACATTCAAAACTTTTAAAACTCAAAACCAGTGTAAAAACATAAATTTACTCCAATTTTATTGAAATCTGAAAACATTGATTTTTTGGCTGTTCTGATGAACCTGGTTTCATTTACCTGCAATGATAGGAATACAATTTTGCGCATTATAAGGTTAGGAGAAGGTCCATTCAGGCTTGAAAATAGGCACGAGGTTGCTCGGGATGATACAAATACACCAACAAATGAATAACATGCTTTTCTAATGTAAAAACCCCATAAGACAACGTACTGTGTTTGTCCAATACACATTTTCTTCTATAACTTGGTAAATAGTGATGATAGAATGACGGGAGAGGGCTTAAAATTTTAGTCACACTAATTCCCATCTTTTTGCATGCATTAATTTTACATCCGGGGCTTTTCTGACCGTTTTTGGGGCCAACAACACAAAATTTGAAAGATTAATCCCAAAAAAAGGGATTTAGAGTTTTCCGATTGTTGTGCCCAACGAACTTGTCCAACCGATTATAGAAAGGAACGTTCCTACCAAATTTGAAGTTAATCGGACAAAAAATGCGACCGCTAGAGTGCAAACACACACACACACACACACACACACATATATATATATATACAATTTTGAACGACCCCCCCAAAAATTGTTCAGGGGGTCACGTTAGGAACTTCTATGGTGGTCCCGGGCTTAAGTTTCACCGTGCGGGTCATGCTAATAGTTCACTTTCCATAGGAAATTCACTAATAAAAGGAGATATTAAGGATCAAATGACAGAAAATTCAGTGTTCACCTTTTAAGGGTTTAAAGGACAAATACTACAGAAATTAATAAGCCTAAACATCAAACATAACAGCTAGGTTTTTTTTATAGAAGACGTACTTTAATAGGTTATTTGGTAATTTGTAGTGGGATGTTTAGTATCTAAGGTCTGACTCATTGCTGATATTAAGTTATAATTTCATTTGCTCAGTATTTTTGGTATTCTATAAAGAATATTTTATTAATAAAGCACTTATTTAATTTGATTACCCATTTGATTTCATAGTGGGTTGGAGCGAAGCATATGGTAACTTAAAGTGTAGTTAAAATAAGTAAACAAGGAAAATCATACCAATTTCCTTCTGAAATCTGCGTTTCATATAGCTTCAACAGATATAGCTTTAACTTGCGTTATTCATAATTATAATAATATGTGTATTGGTAGGAAAGATAAACAAACATAATTTACTAGGACTTAGCTAAAGTTTTAAATAAATTGCTTGGTCGTCATGATTATACTTTTGAGTATGGAAACAGATTTCCCAAAAGAATATTAATAATTTTCAAAATTGTATAAAAACCTTAATTTTATGGTATAACCTCTTTGATATAGGTAAAAACTATCAGAATACTCGAAATTATATTATGAATTAACTTAATAATGTTTCATTAGTAATTTATAACATAAACCGTTCTCTGTTTAATTAGTTTTTTTTACTATTATAGCGACGTCGATCTGAAAAATAATATGTAAAAAAAACATACCAAAACCCATTGAAATAAGCTAATAATTTTAACATACCTTACTATTCTCAACATCATACATAAATATATCATGATTACTAATGTTGTAAGACACATTACATATAACATAGATAACATAGTGGTTCAGTTTCGAGATTGAAATACATTGAAAACAAATATATATATGTTTATATATATATATATATATATATATGTTTATATATATATATATATGTGTGTATTTAAGGTCTATTGCAATTAAATCCTCACGGATATAGGCTGAAACAGCAACACATCAAGAATAAAAACCGTATATGAATCGAAATAATACATAACGAAGCCACAGTTCTGCCGATCGGTGAAGGGCAATAGTTGCCCTCTCTCTGTGTTAGCCCAGTCATGCAAACCAACAATCTCACACTAAAGTGCACATGAAGTTTGGAATATGCAACAGTTGTCACAACAAAGCAATATCTAGATGTGCCTGGCATCCAACCAGAAAGCGACATCGCCCGTGTCACTAGCAGTTCAATGAAACATTTGGAACATCCTCAGTTATATAAGTAGTTATGATTTACATTTAATACACTAATTTGTATTACAAATGTTTTGTTTTGATATAAATTTATGTGCGAGTATATTAATGGTAATATTTTTGAAAAACGTTGACAAAATATTTAGTAAGTATACTTATAGTAAAGCTTAATCCAACAATTTAGTTTGTTGGTTTTCATGATATTGGGTTCTAAAATATATAAAAAATAATTTGATTTATTTACTAAATATAATTTACAATATTTGGCCTATATGTTGAACATTTATCAACAATGACAATTTAATCAAGTACATACGTTAATTTTTATCGGGTATCTTTTAAATGTCTTTAATACGTTTCATTATTATGTTGTTTTTATGAATCACGTTTGACTATAATTCAAAGTTAAAAATACCTGTAGTCGGCCTCGTGACCCTTGTGGTAGAGTAAACGACTACGCGTTTTGACAGTAAACTGTCATCTTCAGGTCAACAAAGAACTCGTCAATCATGAGTTCCTGACCTTGCATTTAATTTGTTGCTTGTCATTGTTTTTACTTTGTGGATTGGTGTAGACCCAGTTTCACTTATCGTTACAATATTGGTAAGATATAAAAATATTTTACAAGACATGTTTATAAACTTACCATTAGACTCCGGTTAAACTAAAATGTCTGAAACCAAATCATATAAAAACAAGCTTAATCATTATTATAATTCGTGTTAAATCTCTTGACTCGCCTAGTAACATTTTGATCGGCATTATTAAAGATTGTCGTACCTGACTTTTAAAAATATATTTATATGAGATCATGCATACATATGAACTGATTTTACAATCATACACCATTAATTGTCCACATCAGTGGGGGTTTGAATTTTGTTTTGTATTGTTGTTTTGTAAAGTACAATAAGGGCGTGTTGATGCACATCATTATCCTACTGTGCAAGTCTGTGTTGTGGAATAAACTGTAATATATCTTCCAAGCCTAATATACGATCCTATCTTATAGAGAAGTGACTTTTACATGCAGATCGTTCTAACATAAACTATGTATGGTGTAAATAATTTTAAATAAAACATCCACCATTATTATACAAACAAAATAAATTAAAACTATATATGAAATACTCTTTTCTTTTTCAGTGGGTTAAGTTTACTTTAACTTTATGATATAAATAAAACTAAAATGTATGAAACACTAATTGTTGTGGTTTTAGAACAATTTAATGTTCCTAACATATTATTATATAACAAATCATATTCTTTACGGTAATGTAATATATGTTTTGCATAATTTTTTACGATTGTTTGCAAGTCTGCTAATTTTGCATTCATGACCCCCCTCTCAATTTCATTGTCGTTTAAGCAGACATGGACAAATATGTGCTCCAATTTTAAGGGTTGTTAGCCAGGACACGCATCTCGATGTGTCAGACTGAGAAACAAAACTTTTTAAACATTTAAAATTCACAATAAATCTTAGCCATTCTTAATAACAATCCAAATGTACTGTGTTCTTTTAATCTAACCAATACAAAAAATAGTTTTACTTATTGTACGAATACAGTTGAATTAAAGTTTTAATTATATGTATTAAAATCTTGCTCGTGGGCGAATACATGTACAGAGTGTGTTATTTAAACTTTCCTCTAGAATACAGTTTGTTAACCCTCTTATATTTCACTTGTATACGCAATGTACGAGATATCGATGTTTGATTACACATTTTATAACATATATGTTTATTATTTACTTTCCCATTCAATCTCCTAAAATGCTATTGTATTTCCCTTGCCCCTTTCTTATTTGAATAAATGGGAAAGTAAAGAATGAACAGTGATATTAAAATAACAATTACCATCTTTAAAAGCTGCGGTTTGTGTAACATAATGACTAAAACATGTTCTCAGTGAACTTGATATTATTTTAATCACTTGACAGATTTTGAATATCTCAACTGAAACTTTTTTAACATTTGTTTTAGGATTTACGAATTTTTTACTATAATTTTAACACCATTAGGAACAAAATAAACTATTTTAATTACGACTTTTGTTTTATCAAGTTGTTTTTTAATCAAAAAAAATTAAAGCATAAACAAAAACAAATTCAGTAATTCAGTATCAGCCAATAATAAAATCTTGCAACATTCAAATATAAATAGCATTACTTGTGCAATACTTTATCCAGAATTACAAAACAATGATGTGTTTTTGCTCTATAAAGGTTAAAGCTATAAAACAAGTTAAATAACGAAACATTTCATGATGAAGCGGTTACAGAGACGCATCACGTACATGTAAACGCCCCCAGAAACTGGCTGTTTACCAACATAAATCACTTGTTTAGAATAGGCCTACCACTGATGGTGATATTCTTGTTTTGAAATAACATGAAACATAACGCATTTTTAAACACAGCGATGAAAACTTTCTATTTATTATTTTGTAACAAATTAAAAAAAATGTTATAATGTGCTAGATGAAAATATATATTAAATAATTGTAAGGATTAAAATTCAATTGTTTGTTTAAAAGACCAACAACTACTTACTCATTTGTAAATTAATGTCAATTAAAACTCATCTCGTTTTGTGTTTTTAGGGTTTTTGGTAAAATTAGTAACCTCCATGGACCAAGGGCACTGAGTGGCCTTCCATCCCGCTTTCTAATAATGCTAATAAAATACTTTCGGTTCACTAAACTACTTTCTTACTTACTGCTGTTTCGTTCCATAGATCACTTCAGCGATATGGGACCAGTCTATAAGATTATATTGAATAAGATTATAATAGAATAGTAGACATAATGCCGCTTCTCTTGTGCACCACAATGTTGACCCGTGTACTTCAATGTATGCATCCGGATAATTCGATATCCCCCGTTAACGTTTGTTACAACAAACATTTAATCTACGTCATGTTTAAAGTAAATTTAAATACTATATCTAGTTAGATTATGGTACTCTATAAAACTCTGTTAATGCAAAGATTTACCATGGATGTGTTCAGTCACATGAACTATATACTGGCAATGCCACTGAAATTATCCGTTAGTTATTTTATCATCCCAACATGTAATTGGTGTTAATAGGTAATAAAGGCTAATTTAAATCGATCAAATATTTGATAATTGTTAAATAAGATTTGCAGGTAATAACTACTTTGTTCAAATAAATATGCTTACTTTATTGTTACTTTACACGATAAGCAAAAATGCTACACCACAAGCAATAAAATACAAATTCATCTCCCCTTTTAACTTACATGGACATAAAATTAAAAACAGTGAACAATTTTAATCTCTTCTCCATTTTACCATAAATCATGTAGTCTTTGATATTTAGATTAATTTAAACATTTCAGGTAAAAGGGAAAAAGAGTTATCGAGGGAGATATAACTAACTATAGTTTCCATCAAGAAAATACTGCTTTAAAAGGTTTATACGAAAAAGGCAATTGAATCCACCTACAGTGTAGAACAGTGCTGTGAGAAAAGCGAAATAATAAAACGACATAAAATAAACTAGCCCATCAAATTAGCCTAACATTGAGATCTGGTTCATCTGGCAAAACATATAAATTTGTATATACCTGGTGAATGTAAATGGACATTATTTTTGATGACTGATTCCAATAATACAACTTCAACAATTTATAAAACTAACAAACTGTACCAGTTATGGACATAACTTATCATCCATTCATTTTATATGTTATGCTCCTATATAACTATCATTAATTGTCTTAATAAGTTTCAATATAATTTGTAATTAGTATGCAAGCAATTAATTATAAACTATGTACTTGTTTAACTATTTTGCTATTCCTTGATATATTTCCTATTACTCAATTTGTAATTACTTAAAGTTGGTATGTTTCAAAAGCTGTCCATAGGCATTATAATTAATAATCTGCTTAGTATATTTAAACTTGACTGTTACACATGGATTATTATTCCACGCAGTACAATGGGAATTGTAAAGCTGGAAAGTTGACGTTCTTAAGATTTCTCAACTTAAACAATAATTCGGTGGGAAGAAGTTTTGGAGGAGCATGACTTGTAAATAATACATAAGCGTGAGTCACGTGATGGTGTGTGTTACCGCCGGAATTGTAAGCCGGACACGACACCAGGCCGGACACGACACCCCCACCTAGCGCCGAGCTCTGAGCTCGCGTCGAGAGATATACAGTACAATGATTACACAAATTTCTTTATGCATTATACAACAGTACACAATTTGATATACTCCAAATAAAAATAACAGTTTTTAAGTATTGTTAGCAATTATATGAATAAAACAATTATAAAACAGATTATGGACAGTAGATAAGTAAAATAAAATGTTAAAGGTATTTCATACTTTAAGAGCGTTTAACTTTAATGTTTATGAGTTAATTAAAATTATTAGTTGTTAAATATATCAACTGGAAGTTTTGTTCATGTGGCCCCAAGGGTTTGTGGTGCAGAATGATTCTCATGTCATAGTAGCAGTGCACCTAACATCCCCCAGGTTGTCAGCAAAGAAGTAAAATAACTGAGATATCCCAAGGGCAGTAGTCTAGGGATGCGGCTGCGTATAGGTGTTTCTACCATTATGACCAAGCTCAATTAAGCGCTGATGCTTGGTCCGGGTGGGGGTGAGAAATTTGACCCACTCAAGTATTCGGGCTGTTAATGTGGTGATTAGGGAACTTATAGAGGAAGGAAATATCCGCCACTCTTCTGCACTCCAAATTATGCAAACCGCACACAACCGTGAACTCATCAACCGGGACATCCATAAGACATCATTCCGGTTTTACATAATAAAACACTGGCTGTATTAACCATATACCTCTAATGAGTCAAGTTCAGGTTAATTTTATGATTAAAAATATTTTAATTTTCATGACATTATGACATTTTTTTTTATGACATTATGCATACAATAGTAATAAAAGTATTTTCATCCCACTGTACGGAATACAGCTGTTTTCAACATCAGCTGTGAGTGCAGAAAATAACGTTTTATAGAGTGGGAAAAATCAGCTGTTGATTTTCCAAACTAGTATTTACTTATTTAGCTTACTTAGTAGCGCTAAGAGTATATTTATCATAAATCAGCTGTTCTCAATATTTTAATCAGCTGTGTAAACAGTATCACTGTTTTCATTGTACTGCGGAAATCAATTGAGCACCTACAGGTTATTTTTAAAACTAAAAATTATTTAATTCATTATTATTATTAATTAACTACAGTGATGGAAAATATCGTTC
The DNA here is from genome assembly GCA_963675035.1 of Allygus modestus. Lineage (NCBI taxonomy): Eukaryota > Metazoa > Arthropoda > Insecta > Hemiptera > Cicadellidae > Allygus > Allygus modestus. Next base: position 428,435,498 of record OY776112.1, on the reverse strand, counting down.
ATAACTCAAGTAGAAAGTGTTATTCCGTGCCTTGGTCGAATTTCCGTATACTCGATCTCGGCCCTGAAACAGCCACTTTCCACTCTAGTTATGACATATACTATTGTTTATATAAGTTAACATATTTGTTTCAAAATAACCCTCAGTGTTCTATAACATATTATTTTATATTTTGTAGATAAAAGAGAAAATATATGTGAAGAACTTATATAACTCTTAGAAGACGCAATTCTTGATTGAATTAGATTGCACCTGACAATGAGTCAATGCTGATTGATTGATTTGCTGACCTACATCGAAAGAAAATAAATGTTCTTTCCTGTCAACATTCTATGAATATTTTACCTCGCATATGTCACTTGCTTGGCTTCACTCCAAGTCGAGTTTGAATTAATTTTTAAGAAATCCATAATGTGTGTCGTTTTTAAGTAACAATGAATGAGTCATTTCAGTTGCTCCTCGATAACTCATAAATTTATTACGAGAAAAAGTATGAGTCTCTTTTCCAAAAGCTTGTATTTAAGTGTTTATGTACGAGCTAAAACATGACGTATATAGTACGTTGCCCTGTCTAAAGAGGGTCGTTGTTATTTTTAAAGTTTATTAATACAGTACCAATGCTGTATGTTATTTTCATTCCCGTCTAGTTCAAGATTATTAATACGGCGACCAGCTGTTGCCGCTTACTACTCCTCCCTATAGTAAGGCTGTGCGTGAGGAGTTCCTTGAATTATCTACTCTTCTTTCAAAGTCAGTTGATTCGCAAATGTCAGTTGGCTTGCAAATGTAATTCAGCAATGATTCAGCTGATATTTGGACACTGCATAAAATGAAATATGTCAAAACTATTGCGCACTAATAAACCAACAATGTAAATCATTTGTATGTGGGTTTAATTATTACTGGAAAGATAATTGAATGAAGATCCAATCACCACTACAGATTTTGTTCCATTGATAGGTTCACTAAAGATAATCATCTATATAGGTACTGCAAGTAAGTTATATAGTTTTAAAATATATAATAAAACTAGAATAAAAGTACCGAGAACCTTTTGACATATATTTAATAAAAGTAAAAATATTTTAGGTATATTTTGATTTTTTGATTTTTAGCGAATTTCCCCTATAGGGAAGAAGCTATTACCGTGGGTCTCATGGTAAGACTTAAGCCCGAGACAATGATAACTTTTCATTTTGAGGTCCCCAGATGCCAAAAACACCATTCGTTAAAATGTTTATATATTTTTGGATTCACAGTCTTAATTGCCCATGCGATGGTTCAGATTTATAGATGACATTTTCTTCATCTGGACTCATGGTACTGACTCTCTTACAAGTTTCTTGGAAGCCCTTCAACAATTCTCTGATCTTAAGTTTACCTGGACCTTCTCAGATAAAATTATTACATATTTAGACCTTGATATTTGTCTTAGTTCTGGAATACTTAAGACCAAACTGCACATTAAAGAGACGAATGCTATGAGTTATCTGAACTATTCTAGCTGCCATCCGTTGTACGTGAAGAAATCTATTCCGAAAAGCCTATCAGTAAGAGCAAACAACTTATGCAGTGACCAGAAAGATTTTACTGACTATGTGTCTAAGATCATTAATGCTTTTACAAGGCTGGGGTACCCTCAGAACTAAACCCTTAGACATACAAATACAAGAAAAAATGATACTGCATCTAAAAATGTAAAATTTGTAACACAGTTTCACCCTGGCCTTCATAAAGTAAACTCCATAATAAAAACGGCTTACTGCCTTCTGGAGACACTTCCAGAAGCTAAAGATTGTATGCCTACTCCACCTAGAGTCACGTTTAAAAAACCACCTAACTTATAGGCGAAACTTGTCAGAACGAATTTTCCGAAACCAGAAACGAAAATAGAGATTGGATGCAACCTTGCAAGAAACCGCACTGTTGAACCTGCAAAATTATGTGTGACTCTAAGGAATTCTGCAGTTCGGATACCGGAAAAACATTTCCTATAAAGGAAAATATAACATGTGATACAAAAAATGTTGCAACCATTGTGACAAACAATATGTTGGGTAGACGTCGAATCATTTAAGAATAAGAATGACAGGCCATCGTTTTGACATTTTTCACAAAGATAAGAACAAGCCATTAGCCCAACAGCCCCAACATATTGAAATTCACAACAAAGAAAAAATTTAAAAGTGCTATTCATTGAAAGCGGTTGCAAAGATGGACATAAACGAAAGTGAGGAATACTAATAATAATTAGAATACAACAGATACCAATTAATAAAATATGAGCAAGCTCATCAAATCGTTTTAAAAACAAGAAATCCAATGGGGCTTAATCTGAGATAAGACAAATTTGGTATCCCCCAGAAACTGCCCCTATAATAACTTTTTCAAGAACCAGCTGACAGCTGATTACCTTTATTTACATTTACATTTTACTTTTATTTATATTTTTATTATTATGTGTTAGTTTTGATTTTCTGTTTTTAAGTATTTTCTTCCTGAAGAAGGGGGTATAAACTCCTCCGAAATATATAAGGAAAGCTTACAAGTGTTGTTTTTTAATTTACACTTTTAAAAGTATATATATATATATATATATATATATATATGTGTGTGTGTGTCCGTAAGCACGATAACTCTTGTAAAAAAGGTCCGATCTTAATGAAATTTGGTACAAATGTGTAAAGTACCATTTATTTGAACGAGGTCGAAAACCTGATGAATCACACCATCCGAAGGGGGGTTTTTGGGGGGTTTTCTACCCCAAAAATGTGTTTTTTGGGGTTTTCACATGTAATTTTAATTTAAATCAAATTTTAATTTTTACCATTAAATTCAGCTTAAAAAAACAAACAATTTGGTATTTTGATCATTGCTCTACGTCCATTTTTTACCGAGAGACAAAATTTTGTATCTGGCTTCATCTGGTTGTGGTTTATTGTTCTTTGCACAAAAAACAATTTTTCGACTATGGTTCCCGTAGCAGCAAACCTAGGTACTCGGTCCCCATGTTATTCTTATGGAAAATAATTAAAATGTTATATATCGCTTATTTATGTATGTATATGGATGAAACTTGGTATGTGACTTCACTTAGCTGAGTTCTATTGATATTTGCAAAAAAACCATTATTTTGCGTTCCTTGTTGCAGCAACCTGCGTACTTATCCCCAATGTTATTCTTATGAAGAATAATTAATATTTTAAATATCGCTTGTTTGTGACTATATTTCTTATGAATATTGTTAAGTGGCTTAATGTGTTATGTTATAATTCATTGGAAATTTGCTGAGTATGCAGGTTTGCTGGAACGGGTGTATTATACTTATATAATCTTAGTAGCCCTAACCTGTGAACACAATTATAATAGGCCTTATTATGTAGAAGGTTTTTTTTATTAGAAGGAAATAACTGCTTTCAGCTATTTAATTACAATCAGACCCATTAGTTCAGCCTGTAAATATTCGACGAGCAGTATTGGAAAAGCCATTCCTCTCATTGGCTGTCAGGAGTTTGAGCTTGAGTTGATTTGAATGCTTTTAAACGAGTTGTCCTGTAAAATAAATAAATATTTGGAAAGAAAGTGTTGTGATACAACTTACAGTAGTTAATTTATTCTTTTGTTAAAACAGTAAGTGACATTTAAAATTAAGTTTTTGTTGAATATTTCTGGTATTTTTCATACTATTAGACATCGTTAAACCATTAGGTTTGTGATATTGTAGCATTTTTGTTAGACCATGTATTCTCTATCGCTTATACTGTTATTATTGGTGTTCGCACCAATTATATTGAGAACGTAACCACTGGGAAATACATTATCCAACTTGCTGACTTGTGAGCAGGATTTACAAGAGAGAAACTTTATATTGGACTCATAGAGCACTAAACCTGCGGCATCATCAGGGCTTAGCGATGTTCATTTAGAGCCTTCAGCTAAACTGGAAATTTAGGTTAACGCTAAGTTTATCACTCTTTTTGTTATATTCCTCTCCTCTGGCCTTAAAGGTCTTCTTATTTAAAGGTTTCCTCAGCTCACTGTAATCCAAACCTAGGATATGTCGAATCATTTCAGATAACCTGTTAAAAAGGCTTAGTTTGGTTAGAATAGTTTAAAGCTTTAGTTTTGGTTCGCTACAACAGTGGTATTACCAGTTTAATGTCGGTGTACTCATACTGTAATCCAACCCTAGGCTATGTCAAATCATTCAAGATAACCTTCTGAAAAAGGCTGTTTGGTTAGAATAGTCTATAGCTTTTATTGTGGTTAACTACAACATTACTGCTAATGCATTTGAGATAATGTAGACAATTGTTATTATTAATTTAGTCAAAATATTACCTAGCAAACAATTGTACTACAAAATAAATTTAAGATTGGTCGCTTACTGTGACTAACTTGTTCAAAACTTTCTAGACAAATTGAGGCTTTGTACTTTTTACACATGACAATCACAATATTACCAATTCTCTAAGACAATGTAATAAAACAAACTATTTTATAAGTTAATATCTCAGTATCTACAGTCATCTATTTTGAAAAGTTATTTTGAGTGTTTTGATCTTCCACACGCGTCGTCTACCACTGTTACTGTTACTCGTCGACTCCGGCGACTGACGATATTTCCACAAAGTAGGCATACTAAGGAAATATTAACTGTATGGATATTTTTTTAATAACGTACACTTAATAATTTATAAAATAATAAATATGCTCACAACTTAAAAATGGGTCCGTTGCACAACGTCAAAATTTTTAACGTAAAGTTCTATTTTTTTAAAAGCAGCATTTCACAACGTAAAGTTTCGTAAAGTAAAGTTGTCATTTAATACAATGCAGTAAAAGCTGTTGTCACAACGTAAAGTTTCAAAAAGTAAAGTGACTGATTTAATACAGATTAAATTTATAAGTTTTTCAAAACGTAAAGTGTCATAACGCAAAGTGAAAGAAATATTATTTAGTAAATATGTAGTGTTGCACAAAGTAAAGTGGCATAAAGTAAAGGTGTTATTTTGTTGAATTTAATCTAAAAGAGTTGTAATAACGTAAAGTTTCAAAACGTAAAGCTTTGATTTAAAAACAAATTTAATAAATGGTTGTTTAACAAAGTAATGTTTCATATTGTAAAGCTATAACCGTAAACGCCAAAGATAGTTCACTCCAGTCCGTTGTTGAATCGAATTCAATAATAAAATATTTGGAAACATTTTAAAAATATACTGTTTCATAACGTAAAGTTTCAAAAAGTCAAGCACAGTCGAACTCAGAATTTCGTAGGGCTGGCTGCAGCAAACAATACATTGATGTAACGCTTGCTGTTTCTCACATTATGAAGGCATAAAAGGTGCGGCTAACTTCAGCTCTACAAAGTAGTTACATGGATACTGTACCAGTATTGTCTTGATCACAGTTACAGTTTATAGTTTCTATAGTTACTGATATGATTAAAAAATAAAATTCTATTAATAATAGCTTTAATTATTAAGTAATATATACAAATGTATAAGCAAACCAAAATTAAAATGCTTTCTAAGAAAATATCGCATTCCTCATTCCCGTTGTGCACATAACGGTTGCTTAAATTTATAATTTAATTACTATATAATACCTGGAATAAATATATTTGAATAATAAATAGTATACTAACTACTTTCCTTATTATTAGACACAAGATGTAAATATTATTTTTTGGTCGGAGCGAATATACTACTTTGTAACGACAGTTAGTTTAGTTTTTGCAGCACACTGAAGTGTGGGTAATGCATTTTCAAGTTGTAGTACATTTAACATTGTAGCTATTCAGATAGTCCCATATATATTTACTAGCCAATCATACGGAAGTAATGTTTTATAGTAGGAATTGTAACAATTATAATTAGACCATGGCATACTAATGGAACAACTCTAAATTAGAAAATATGTTTTACAAAGAAACATTCCCCTAAGACAACGTGCTATATTTTCTAAATTTATTTTTTTGTAACATAACATAAACAATTCTAGGAGGCTTACAAATTTACGTATTTTAGCGAATTTCCCCTATAGGGAAGAAGCTATTACCGTAGGTGGCATGGTAAGACTTAAGCCCGAGACCATGACAACTTTTCGTTTTGAGGTCCCCAGATGCCAAAAACACTATTCGTTCAAATTTATATATATGTATATATATATATATTTATATATATATATATATATATATATATATATATGTGTGTGTGTGTGTGTTTGTGTGTGTGTGTGTCCGTTACCGCGATAACCTTTGAAAGAAACACCCGATTTTGATGAAATTTGGCACAAATGTGGAGAGTAGCATTTATGACTTTAAGTTCGAAAACCAGATCGATCGCTCTATGGGAATGGGGTTTTATGGGAGTTTACAATTTTCCAAAAATCGGTATTTTGCAAATTTGACCCCAAAATGTTAAAAACACTGAATTTTGGTTATAGCCATTTTATAGAGCTCAAAAACAAATAATTTAGTATTTTGAATCATTAACCTAGGTTAAGTGGTTGCGGAGAAAATCCAAAAAAACGTTTCCCATGTTAATCTTATGGGAACAAGGTTTTTAGATTTTTCTCAGATAGTTTTACTAAAAACTTCAAATTTCTGTTTATTAATGTGTTTAGCTCAATAAAACAAACATTTTGGTGTTTTAATCGTTGTTCTACGTCAAACCGTTGCAGAGATATTCAAAGTGCTAAACACAGTACGTTGTCCAATGTTATCCTTATGGAGAATAAATAAAATTCTATATCTCGATTATTTATGAATGTATATTGATGAAACTTGGTATGTGGCTTCAACTAGTTGTGGTATATTGATATTAGCACAAAAAACAAGTTTTTTGTTGATAGTCCCTGTAGCTACAAACCTGCATACTCGGCCCCCATGTTATTCATATGGAGAATAAGTAAAGTTGTATATCTCCCTTAATTATAAACCTACATTAAGAGAACTGGGTATGTAGCTTCACCTGGTTCAGTTGTTTTGATAATTGCAAAAAAAACACATTACTTATCTTCGTCGTTTCAGCAAACCTGCGTCCTCAACCCTAATGTTATTCTTATAGAGAATAAATAAAATGCTATATATCACTTATTTATGAATGTATTTTTGTGAAACTTGGTAAATAGCTCTATGTAGTAGTGAGTCAAATATATATGCATTGGGAATTCGCTGAGTACGCAGGTTTTCTGTAAATTTGTACACTTCAGCAAATATAGTCGAAAGCTAACACAGTTTTCCGCCGAAACTAAGCAAAAGAGTACCAGCAACTAATGGTAGTGATTACAGTCTACAGGGAAAGAGGGTTTAACTTGGCAATCGTTGAATGTCAAGTAAAGCTCTGTTCACGGTGCTTGGCACCTGGGAAAGGCGATAAACTACTGAAATTTCTCGTTAATAAAAGTATACATTAAAAAAACAACCATAAAAAGTTTTAAAATGAAATAAGTGATTTTTGCTTTCTGTTGAGAAAAGTAGACTGAAACACTAACAGTACCAAGCCAAATAGAGGCGAAAAGTCATTCCAGAGCAGACGGTAACCAGATGCCGAGCATTGTTATCGGACTGTATTATGCTTACTTCAATGAAACACTGGCATTTTTCACATATATAATATTATGTACATAATATAATACATTTATAATATTATTATAATAATATAATTCATATATATAAATATATTTTCACATATTATGTCATCAATGTGCATAATGTCTGTGGTGGATGGGAGTTCCTTGAAGCTTTTTTATATAAGAGTTGCAGAAAACAAATATGAAACTTATAATTTACGACAGCTGCCGGTTCAGCAGTCCGGGACACGGTGGGTCAATAGTTGGTGGATAATGAAAAGGCCCAAGGGCTGATTTATACCACCAAGTAAAACTGGTATTAAAAAATGTTATATTAACTATACAATGTTTAAAATTGAAGTGGATCGATTAAATAATATCGCATTCAAATCATTGAACATATCGTATTTGGAGTTTTATTACATTACACATTAATAATAAAGTAAATCTACTTTATCATATTATTATAGGCCGGTATAACAATAATAAACTATAAAACACCACTACATTTTGTAAGTGTAGAAATGATTAAACATAAGGGATTTAAAACAAGTAGATAAGTAGATAATGTATCTTTCGCGCTAGCCCAGGCTCTGCCGCCCTCATGCTCCAATCATACCGTAGTTAACAGTTACGTATGTTCCTCACTTCTTAAAAACATTAATATTCATATATAAATGTGTTCAGAAATGTGTGTGCAAACGGTTTTAGAGGAAGTGTTTTTCATTTATTATACGTATAACCAAAATAAACATTAAAAAACCTAAATTTGAAACAACAAAAATAACTTTGTTTTATTTATTTAGTTAATTTATCGTAAACAGTATCCGTATAAAAATGATAGCACATTTATCGACAAAAAGAACTAAAAAGAGTTAACCCTAAACAACGTTTTGTTAAAAAGTTATACTCGATAACATTAAAGTCTACGATTTCGAGCTTTGAGGGGGGGGATAGGAGAGGAAGCCCAGTGCGGATTTTAGGGGACTTTTGAGAAAAGTCTTTCAATATGGTCTATAAACTGAGAAAAGATCAGCTTTACCAAAAAGAGTTCAGACACAAAACATTTATTGACTGGGCTACAAACGCCGCGGTCGCCGCGCTGGCGCTGAGCGCTGTCGACAGATCTCCACGTGCTCGGAACCGCCTGCAACTTGTGGAAGGCAACACGCAACAAAGTAAACGTGCTCAGGACCGCCTGCAACTTGTGGAAGGCAACACGCAGTACAATGTCTGGAGCGGACTGTACTTTACCTTGTGTCACTTTACGTTATGAAACAGTCTACTAAATTAAATTCAATGTTTTAAAACTCGACTTTTTGGAACATTCCCGTGTACTGAAATTGGATCGAACTGGAGTGAGTTTGTTAACTGGACGTTATGAAACTTTCCGTTTTGAAACAGGTGGTTTTTAAAAATACAAACTTTATGTTTTGAAACTTTACCTTATGAAACTCTATCTCCGAATAGAACTAAAATTTAAATACTGGACGTTATGGTACTTTACTTTGTGAAACACTCACATATTTTATTTAAATTATAATAGCTACTTTACCTTATGAAACTTTACGTTTTGAAACTCATTTTAAATTAAACTATATTAATTGATAACTTTACGTTATGGAACTTTACTTTGTGAAACACTATATATTTAACACTTTATAATTATGAACTGGACGTTTTGAAACTTTATGATTTGAAATCGCTACATAACAAAACTATAAAAAATAGCTACTTTACTTTATGCACCTTGACGTTATGAATCGTCCCCTTAAAAATATACTTCGATTTATCTCTCTTGTGTGTTTTTTGTTGGTAAAAACTTTTGTTATCCAGTATAACAAAATATACTCTAGTAAACTAACTATTGTTACTCTGTTGTTGAAACATAGACGTCGGCTAAATTTCAACGATTCAAGTACCACTAAAATGGCTTCCAATGTTATTCTTATGGGAAAAAAGTAAATTTGGTTTTAAGATAATTTGATTAATATTGAACGAAATTATCTGAATAACGAACTCGTCAGAGATTTTGACCTGTTAAGTTTTTCTGGAAAATTGTAAGTTTAACTGTGAAGGCGTTCTCGAGTTATTGTGGTCACAGACACGCCAGTTGAGTTGATTCTCTTATCAGTCCAAGCAGTAAAGTTGTGTATAAGAATAACTTCACTTCGTTAAATTATCTAATTAAAAGCTGCTTAAAATAAAACTAACACACGTATAATACGTTTGTTACAGCTGAAGAAAATTTCGTTTAAGTCTTTAGCTAACTAATTGTTAAAACGAAAAGAGTATTCAATCCAAGGATATATGATAACGAATTACGGTTTAGGCTTTATAACTCTAGTACAACTCTAGAGTTATACTACAGAGTTGTAACAAGTTGTTACAACAAGTTGTTGTACTACAAGTTGTTTGGCTCTAGAGTTGTAACTGCTGTACAACTCTAGTTCATTAAAAAAATAAACGCAATCAAATTCATATTACAGGTATTATTTAAACAACCGAATACATTACCCAAATTAAAGTTTTTTTATGAAAATAACATATGGTTAATTAAGGGTCAAAACAGTGAGCAGAACTCATGTTGTTGGCAGGTCCAGCTTGAGGCTTTAACCCAAACAATCTCTCTCTGGAATCTCTCGTGGGTTTCAAAAGTAATTATGGAATTTTGTTAGTCCAAACATAATACAAATACAGTATTATCCAGTATTAAAACGTTTTATTTATATTGATTTAGTAATATTAGCAATTTTATTTGGCTATATATAAAGAAGAAATAATTATAACGGAGTAAATAGATATCTGTATACTGCATGGTATTTTTATTTATTTACTGTACTTTTTAATATTTACTTACTTAATATAATACCAGAAATTTTTATTTACTGTTAGTACTTAAAAATTAAACTAGGTTAACATGGTTATTTAATTAATTAAATGTATCTCAATATATTTTACAACAATACTACATATATGTGATATAAAAACTATAACAAATTTTAAATATTCCATAATCTACAATAAAACAAATCTTGGATAGAAATTATAATTTAAAATATACCAATAGATTCATCATAGTCTCTATACAATAAATCTTATTATAGTTTTGGTATAACTTTAATACAAATTATATAGTTGTTCCAAGAGACACATGACCGGCTTTATTATCAAAAGGTTTGATGATGTTTTAGTACAAATATGCATATTTGAAAGACTATAAAATTTTTGTAAATATGCTATTCTAACACACTCATGATCTCGTAAAAGATACAAAATAAGTGGTAGGCGTTGTTTTTTCATACTCCCAAATACAAAAGAAAATATCGCTACAGTTGTAGATCATACGAACAATTAAAATTTCATTAGTTGTACACAAATGTACCAATTTATACTAATACACTAAAATACAAATCTTTCTTGGATTCTTGGAACACCTTAATCGAGTCAACCCAAAGATGCGTAAAATGACTCAATGAGAATAAAGTCTCCCACCAAAAATTTAAATATTCCATAGTACGGATACAGCGGTTTAGCTTCCTTTTTCCAAACAGATCGGAACCTTGAATGAGCAAATTTTGCAGGTTATAATTCATGTAAGAAAGTAATTGTCTAAAAAAAAAACTTTATCATAGCTATACAAACTGCCTTTATCATAGCTATACAAACTATTGCATCTCCTTAGAATACTAACAAAACAGAAAGTAAGAGCCTGACAAAGTCAGCTGTTATTGTAAAAGCAAGTGAGATCCGATTAGTACTGTACTGAACCACGCCCCCGCACCCGCACCCAAGCGAACCATTGAAGTGTGCTCCCACGGACGCGGGGCGAGGGGCGGCTCACAGCCCTACCTAAAAAAACAAAGGAAGACCGTGGAGGAAAATACATTAAACTCACCGTTTGAGAGGCACAAGCTGTAATTATCAAAACACCAAACAACAATACATGTGACTTCAAAATAGCTTCAGAATACTTCAATCGTTCCCACCTGCCTACTAGCTTACAGGTCGTTTTTTATATATATTTAAATATTGGTGTATTTACTTTTATAAAAAGATTTCAAAAAAAGGTTTACAGCTTTAAATGTCTAGATAAGTTAAATTACAGTCTATTCCAAAAACTGAATTTTAAAACAACTTTAAAAAATTTACAATTATTTACTGTTTTATTTTTTTTGAGTTAAGTTAAATATGTTAACGTTATCAATTTAAAAAAATATAAACTAATCAACAGTAAATAAATAAATTAACATTTAAATAAATAAATCAACAAATCAATAAATAACAAAGAAACAATTGGCACAAACAGATATTACAATAACAATTTAAATTAATTTTGATTTTTCAAAAAAATAGTTTTGTAGGGGCCCCCTTAAATAAGTTACCAATACAGCAGCCGTTCTTAAACCAAAATAACAAAATACCAACACAAATTTCCAGCGGAGCATTTAATGACCATCATAAGTCCAATGAAAGAAATAAATAAAAATTATACATATATATATATGTATATATATATATATATATGTGTGTGTGTGTGTGTGTGCTCAAAAACAAATAACTTGCTGGCAGGCGGTTCTGGGCGGGGTCAGAGCCGAGTGACGAGCACCGGAGATCGACAGGTCAGGCAGGAAAGGGAGCTCAGGTCCATTTGGCAGGCTGAAGTGGAGGGGGGCAGACCCCCCTGAAGTCCCTCTCCACTGACGCTCATGTTGTAGGATGGTGTGTGTCGTCTTCCCTCCGGGACCCTGGAGAACACAACCCAGAACCCCAATAACACCAGTCCAAAGTCAGGAAAAGAGTCACAGCCACTTTTCAAACGTTTTGCCAAAATATTCAACAGAATTTAATTAATTTACATAAAGAAAAACAGTTTATGCTAATTAACAACTCAAGGTTACATTTACAAATGGATTTACAGTAGGAAAAACGAAAAACAAAATTTTGGCTCAGAAGTCCCCAAACCCCATTACTAGTGTTCACAAATTATAAAAAAAAATTTAAATTCAAAAAGGTGATTTTAACCATTCCTAATCATGGAAAAAAATATTAACCAAGCAAAATATTAGTATTAAAAGCGAACTGGAGCACAGTACGAAGTTAAAGAAATATATTAATTTCAGGCAAAATTACCAGCAGGTCAGGTGGGGAGATAAATTCATTAAATATCAAAGTTTAAGGCAAAAGCCCAAACTATCTGGTCCAGAGTGGCAAAAGATAAAATTAAACAATGAAACATTTACAGAAAAACATTGATAAGGACACAAAAAATCAAGTTTTAAAGAAATCTCAAAATGTTGGCCTAGGGGAACATTCACATCTATTTTTGTTAATAACTCAAAAGATTACTTACAGAATTTGTTCGAAATAGTCTTAAAAGCTGGGGGGAATGTGCCCCCAGCTTTTCAAGCCTAGACCGAGTCTTAAAAACAGGCCTTAGGCCAGTTGGCCTAAAGGATACCCAAGGGTACCTCAGTAACAGAAATGGCAATTCTAAAAAAACTCATATCTAAATTATTTACTGACCAAATTGGATTAAACTTGCAGGGAACCTGTATGAGCATGAGTTCTAACAAAGTATAACAAAACTTTCCCCAAGAAAAGTCCTAAGGCCAACTTATACAACATAATCAAATGGGTCACTATGGCCTAACACAAGAGTACAATCAAACATAAAAAACGAATTACTTGACACAAAACTGAACAACAATATCACCAACGATGCACAACGTATGGCAGTTGCACAGTCTACGCCTAAAACGGCCGAATTGCACAACGGAATTTGCTCAGGGGTTCACAAGAGGACGCCCAAGGCTTCCTGCACGAGGTACACGGCTGTGAAAATGGAGACGTCAGACCAAGGACACAACAAAACAGTACTATACCAAAACTTAACTAAGAGAGACGTGACACTCGCCGGTGGAACATAGTCACGGCTCAGTACCCAGTTAAACGATGATTTATATTTTATTCTTTATTTAAATTCTCAATCATTAGAGCTAATGTAATGTATATATTATATTTACTCAGTAAACATAATAATGTGCAAATCAAAATTGATAGAACCTAGTTATAATATCAAAACGCTGTGCGTGTGAGTAAATGTTACATTTCTAACTTTTACTAAAAGGACGTGGAAATCCACAATCTGTTTCGCATTATAATCGTGCAGTAGCAGCTGAATATAACTCCCAAAATTAAAATTAACGGAACTAATTAGGACAGGCTTAGTGATTAAATAGCTAAAGTTATACACACGCAGAGATATTTGCCATTAATAATATATCACAATGTTATATTGGTAATGTTTAATAAATAAACAAATATTATTGTGAACACAGGTGTACATTAATGTGTATACTGTCTTATATCTACTGATTTCGATAAACCGTTGCTATTTCATATTTCGTTGTAAACAGAGAGCGAACTTGTGTTTGTCGTAAGGCGTTTATGTCCAATAGATGAACTATGAACAAAACAACATATAAATATATATATATATATATATATATATATATATATATATATATATATATATGTATAAAAAATATAACTATACCGATTAATACAGATGAAAGTCTAAGTAGTAATATTATTCATTGCATATAGCTACAGTTGTGTAAATAAAGTCAAAAGGTATTTTTAAACTTTAAATTTTGTTCATTTAACTATACAAATATTCTAATAAATGTTTATTAATTATTTTGCGCTATATTTATAATGCAGAAAAAGCTTGTACATAATAATTTATTTTTAAATTATCTCATTGAATAAAATCATAATTTAATTTAAACTTATTTAATCATATTCATTTATTATTATTATATATTTATAAGTATATTTCAAATAAAGAAGAAAAATATTAAAGGGAAGTTCACCTGAAAGCATTTAGAAGAATAGTAGAATACTTATTTTTACGGAAAATGCGAAACATTCCATCATCATACTACAAGCGGGAACCTTCCAACCGAGGAATACGTGTTTTGTTTGACGGAAGCGGTGGTTTTTAACTTCCCTGGGGTGGAAACAGGAACGAGATGTATAAGATTTTGAAGGTGTTGTTATAATGTTATCGTCAGAGTGTATTCTTGGTCATGTAATTATTGTTATTATTTTTTGGAAATTGTAGCTTTTTAATTTTGGATTTTTTCCTAATTTAATATGGCTAATCGAACTTAGATAACTAACGAGTTCGCACGCAGCACGCTGACGTGAGGGAAGTGAATTTCCACATTCAAAACTTTTAAAACTCAAAACCAGTGTAAAAACATAAATTTATTCCAATTTTATTGAAATCTGAAAACATTGATTTTTTGGCTGTTCTGATGAACCTGGTTTCATTTACCTGCAATGATAGGAATACAATTTTGCGCATTATAAGGTTAGGAGAAGGTCCAGTCAGGCTTGAAAATAGGCACGAGGTTGCTCGGGATGATACAAATACACCAACAAATGAATAACATGCTTTTCTAATGTAAAAACCCCTATAAGACAACGTACTGTGTTTGTCCAATACACATTTTCTTCTATAACTTGGTAAATAGTGATGATAGAATGACGGGAGAGGGCTTAAAATTTTAGTCACACTAATTCCCATCTTTTTGCATGCATTAATTTTACATCCGGGGCTTTTCTGACCGTTTTTGGGGCCAACAACACAAAATTTGAAAGATTAATCCCAAAAAAAGGATTTAGAGTTTTCCGATTGTTGTGCCCAACGAACTTGTCCAACCGATTATAGAAAGGAACGTTCCTACCAAATTTGAAGTTAATCGGACAAAAAATGCGACCGCTAGAGTGCAAACACACACACACACACACACACACACACACACACACACACACACACACACACACACACACACACATATATATATATATATATATATATATATGTATACAATTTTGAACGACCCCCCCAAACATTGTTCAGGGGGTCACGTTAGGAACTTCTATGGTGGTCCCGGGCTTAAGTTTCACCGTGCGGGTCATGCTAATAGTTCACTTTCCATAGGAAATTCACTAATAAAAGGAGAGATTAAGGATCAAATGACAGAAAATTCAGTGTTCACCTTTTAAGGGTTTAAAGGACAAATACTACAGAAATTAATAAGCCTAAACATCAAACATAACAGCTAGGTTTTTTTTAAAGAAGACGTACTTTAATAGGTTATTTGGTAATTTGTAGTGGGATGTTTAGTATCTAAGGTCTGACTCATTGCTGATATTAAGTTATAATTTCATTTGCTCAGCATTTTTGGTATTCTATAAAGAATATTTTATTAATAAAGCACTTATTTAATTTCATTACCCATTTGATTTCATAGTGGGTTGGAGCGAAGCATATGGTAACTTAAAGTGTAGTTAAAATAAGTAAACAAGGAAAATCATACTAATTTCCTTCTGAAATCTGCGTTTCATATAGCTTCAACAGATATAGCTTTAACTTGTGTTATTCATAATTATAATAATATGTGTAATGGTAGGAAAGATAAACAAACATAATTTACTAGGACTTAGCTAAAGTTTTAAATAAATTGCTTGGTCGTCATGATTCTACTTTTGAGTATGGAAACAGATTTCCCAAAAGAATGTTAATAATTTTCAAAATTGTATAAAAACCTTAATTTTATGGTATAACCTCTTTGATATAGGTAAAAACTATCAGAATACTCGAAATTATATTATGAATTAACTTAATAATGTTTCATTAGTAATTTATAACATAAACCGTTCTCTGTTTAATTAGTTTTTTTTACTATTATAGCGACGTCGATCTGAAAAATAATATGTAAAAAAAACATACCAAAACCCATTGAAATAAGCTAATAATTTTAACATACCTCACTATTCTCAACATCATACATAAATATATCATGATTACTAATGTTGTAAGACACATTACATATAACATAGATAACATAGTGGTTCAGTTTCGAGATTGAAATACATTGAAAACAAATATATATATGTTTATATATATATATATATGTTTATATATATATATGTTTATATATATATATATATATATATATATATATATATATATATATACATGTGTGTATTTAAGGTCTATTGCAATTAAATCCTCACGGATATAGGCTGAAACAGCAACACATCAAGAATAAAAACCGTATATGAATCGAAATAATACATAACGAAGCCACAGTTCTGCCGATCGGTGAAGGGCAATAGTTGTCCTCTCTCTCTGTTAGCCCAGTCATGCAAACCAACAATCTCACACTAAAGTGCACATGAAGTTTGGAATATGCAACAGTTGTCACAACAAAGCAATATCTAGATGTGCCTGGCATCCAACCAGAAAGCGACATCGCCCGTGTCACTAGCAGTTCAATGAAACATTTGGAACATCCTCAGTTATATAAGTAGTTATGATTTACATTTAATACACTAATTTGTATTACAAATGTTTTGTTTTGATATAAATTTATGTGCGAGTATATTAATGGTAATATTTTTGAAAAACGTTGACAAAATATTTAGTAAGTAAACTTATGGTAAAGCTTAATCCAACAATTTAGTTTGTTGGTTTTCATGATATTGGGTTCTAAAATATATAAAAAATAATTTGATTTATTTACTAAATATAATTTACAATATTTGGCCTATATGTTGAACATTTATCAACAATGACAATTTAATCAAGTACATACGTTAATTTTTATCGGGTATCTTTTAAATGTCTTTAATACGTTTCATTATTATGTTGTTTTTATGAATCACGTTTGACTATAATTAAAAGTTAAAAATACCTGTAGTCGGCCTCGTGACCCTTGTGGTAGAGTAAACGACTACGCGTTTTGACAGTAAACTGTCATCTTCAGGTCAACAAAGAACTCGTCAATCATGAGTTCCTGACCTTGCATTTAATTTGTTGCTTGTCATTGTTTTTACTTTGTGGATTGGTGTAGAACCAGTTTCACTTATCGTTACAATATTGGTAAGATATAAAAATATTTTACAAGACATGTTTATAAACTTACCATTAGACTCCGGTTAAACTAAAATGTCTGAAACCAAATCATATAAAAACAAGCTTAAACATTATTATAATTCGTGTTAAATCTCTTGACTCGCCTAGTAACATTTTGATCGGCATTATTAAAGATTGTCGTACCTGACTTTTAAAAATATATTTATATGAGATCATGCATACATATGAACTGATTTTTCAATCATACACCATTAATTGTCCACATCAGTGGGGGTTTGAATTTTGTTTTGTATTGTTGTTTTGTAAAGTACAATAAGGGCGTGTTGATGCACATCATTATCCTACTGTGCAAGTCTGTGGTGTGGAATAAACTGTAATATATCTTCCAAGCCTAATATACGATCCTATCTTATAGAGAAGTGACTTTTACATGCAGATCGTTCTAACATAAACTATGTATGGTGTAAATAATTTTAAATAAAATATCCACCATTATTATACAAACAAAATAAATTCAAACTATATATGAAATACTCTTTTCTTTTTCAGTGGGTTAAGTTTACTTTAACTTTATGATATACATAAAACTAAAATGTATGAAACACTAATTGTTGTGGTTTTAGAACAATTTAATGTACCTAACATATTATTATATAACAAATCATATTCTTTACGGTAATGTAATATATGTTTTGCATAATTTTTTACGATTGTTTGCAAGTCTGCTAATTTTGCATTCATGACCCCCCTCTCAATTTCTTTGTCGTTTAAGCAGACATGGACAAATATGTGCTCCAATTTTAAGGGTTGTTAGCCAGGACACGCATCTCGATGTGTCAGACTGAGAAACAAAACTTTTTAAACATTTCAAATTCACAATAAATCTTAACCATTCTTAATAACAATCCAAATGTACTGTGTTCTTTTAATCTAACCAATACAAAAAATAGTTTTACTTATTGTACGAATACAGTTGAATTAAAGTTTTAATTATATGTATTAAAATCTTGCTCGTGGGCGAATACATGTACAGAGTGTGTTATTTAAACTTTCCTCTAGAATACAGTTTGTTAACCCTCTTATATTTCACTTGTATACGCAATGTACGAGATATCGATGTCTGATTACACATTTTATAACATATATGTTTATTATTTACTTTCCCATTCAATCTCCTAAAATGCTATTGTATTTCCCTTGCCCCTTTCTTATTTGAATAAATGGGAAAGTAAAGAATGAACAGTGATATTAAAATAACAATTACCATCTTTAAAAGCTGCGGTTTGTGTAACATAATGATTAAAACATGTTCTCAGTGAACTTGATATTATTTTAATCACTTGACAGATTTTGAATATCTCACCTAATACTTTTTTAACATTTGTTTTAGGATTTACGAATTTTTTTCTATAATTTTAACACCATTAGGAACAAAATGAACTATTTTAATTACGACTTTTGTTTTATCAAGTTGTTTTTTAATCAACAAAAATTAAAGCATAAACAAAAACAAATTCAGTAATTCAGTATCAGCCAATAATAAAATCTTGCAACATTCAAATATAAATAACATTACTTGTGCAATACTTTATCCAGAATTACAAAAAAATGATGTGTTTTTGCTCTATAAAGGTTAAAGCTATAAAACAAGTTAAACAACGAAACATTTCATGATGAAGCGGTTACAGAGACGCATCACGTACATGTAAACGCCCCCAGAAACTGGCTGTTTACCAACATAAATCACTTGTTTAGAATAGGCCTACCAGTGATGGTGATATTCTTGTTTTGAAATAACATGAAACATAACGCATTTTTAAACACAGCGAAGAAAACTTTCTATTTATTATTTTGTAACAAATTAAACAAAATGTTATAATGTGCTAGATGAAAATATATATTAAATAATTGTAAGGATTAAAATTCAATTGTTTGTTTAAAAGAAAACAACTACTTACTCATTTGTAAATTAATGTCAATTAAAACTCATCTCGTTTTGTGTTTTTAGGGTTTTTGGTAAAATTAGTAACCTCCCTGGACCAAGGGCACTGAGCGGCCTTCCATCCCGCTTTCTAATAATGCTAATGAAATACTTTCGGTTCACTAAACTACTTTCTTACTTACTGCTGTTTCGTTCCATAGATCACATCAGCGATATGGGACCAGTCTATAAGATTATATTGAATAAGATTATAATAGAATAGTAGACATAATGCCGCCTCTATTGTGCACCACAATGTTGACCCGTGTACTTCAATGTATGCATCCGGATAATTCGATATCCCTCATTAACGTTTGTTACAACAAACATTTAATCTACGTCATGTTTAAAGTAAATTTAAATACTATATCTAGTTAGATTATAGTACTCTATAAAACTCTGTTAATGCAAAGATTTACCATTGATGTGTTCAGTCACATGAACTATATACTGGCAATGCCACTGAAATTATCCGTCAGTTATTTTATCATCCCAACAGGTAATTGGTGTTAATAGGTAATAAAGGCTAATTTAAATCGATCAAATATTTGATAATTGTTAAATAAGATTTGCAGGTAATAACTACTTTGTTCAAATAAATATGCTTACTTTATTGTTACTTTACACGATAAGCAAAAATGCTACACCACAAGCAATAAAATACAAATTCATCTCCCCTTTTAACTTAAATGGACATAAAATTAAAAACAGTGAACAATTTTAATCTCTTCTCCATTTTATCATAAATCATGTAGTCTTTGATATTTAGATTGATTTAAACATTTCAGGTAAAAGGGAAAAAGAGTTATCGAGGGAGATATAACTAACTATAGTTTCCATCAAGAAAATACTGCTTTAAAAGGTTTATACGAAAAAGGCAATTGAATCCACCTACAGTGTAGAACAGTGCTGTGAGAAAAGCGAAATAATAAAACGACATAAAATAAACTAGCCCATCAAATTAGCCTAACATTGAGATTTGGTTCATCTGGCAAAACATATAAATTTGTATATACCTGGTGAATGTAAATGGACATTATTTTTGATGACTGATTCCAATAATACAACTTCAACAGTTTATAAAACTAACAAACTGTACCAGTTATGGACATAACTTATCATCCATTAATTTTATATGTTATGCACCTACATAACTATCATTAATTGTCTTAATAAGTTTCAATATAATTTGTAATTAGTATGCAAGCAATTAATTATAAACTATGTACTTGTTTAACTATTTTGCTATTCCTTGATATATTTCCTATTACTCAATTTGTAATTACTTAAAGTTGGTATGTTTCAAAAGCTGTCCATAGGCATTATAATTAATAATCTGCTTAGTATATTTAAACTTGACTGTTACACATGGATTATTATTCCACGCAGTACAATGGGAATTGTAAAGCTGGAAAGTTGACGTTCTTAAGATTTCTCAACTTAAACAATAATTCGGTGGGAAGAAGTTTTGGAGGAGCATGACTTGTAAATAATACATAAGCGTGAGTCACGTGATGGTGTGTGTTACCGCCGGAATTGTAAGCCGGACACGACACCAGGCCGGACACGACACCCCCACCTAGCGCCGAGCTCTGAGCTCGCGTTGAGAGATATACAGTACAATGATTACACAAATTTCTTTATGCAGTATACAACAGTACACAATTTGATATACTCCAAATAAAAATAACATTTTTTAAGTATTGTTAGCAATTATATGAATAAAACAATTATAAAACAGATTATGGACAGTAGATAAGTAAAATAAAATGTTAAAGGTATTTCATACTTTAAGAGCGTTTAACTTTAATGTTTATGAGTGAATTAAAATTATTAGTTGTTAAATATATCAACTGGAAGTTTTGTTCATGTGTCCCCAAGGGTTTGTGGTGCAGAATGATTCTCATGTCATAGTAGCAGTGCACCTAACATCCCCCAGGCTGTCAGCAAAGAAGTAAAATAATTGAGATATCCCAAGGGCAGTAGTCTAGGGATGCGGCTGCGTATAGGTGTTTCTACCATTATGACCAAGCTCAATTAAGCGCTGATGCTTGGTCCGGGTGGGGGTGAGAAATTTGACCCACTCAAGTATTCGGGCTGTTAATGTGGTGATTAGGGAACTTATAGAGGAAGGAAATATCCGCCACTCTTCTGCACTCCAAATTATGCAAACCGCACACAACCGTGAACTCATCAACCGGGACATCCATAAGACATCATTCCGGTTTTACATAATAAAACACTGGCTGTATTAACCATATACCTCTAATGAGTCAAGTTCAGGTTAATTTTACGATTACAAATATGACTTTATGCATACAATAGTAATAAAAGTATTTTCATCCCACTGCACGGAATACAGCTGTTTTCAACATCAGCTGTGAGTGCAGAAAATAACGTTTTCTAGAGTGGGAAAAATCAGCTGTTGATTTTCCAAACTAGTATTTACTTATTTAGCTTACTTAGTAGCGCTAAGAGTATATTTATCATAAATCAGCTGTTCTCAATATTTTAATCAGCTGTGTAAACTGTATCACTGTTTTCATTGTACTGCGGAAATCAATTGAGCACCTACAGGTTATTTCTAAAACTAAAAATTATTTAATTCATTATTATTATTAATTAACTACAGTGATGGAAAATATCGTTCATAACTCAAGTAGAAAGTGTTATTCCGTGCCTTGGTCGAATTTCCGTATACTCGATCTCGGCCCTGAAACAGCCACTTTCCACTCTAGTTATGACATATACTATTGTTTATATAAGTTAACATATTTGTTTCAAAATAACCCTCAGTGTTCTATAACATATTATTTTATATTTTGTAGATAAAAGAGAAAATATATGTGAAGAACTTATATAACTCTTAGAAGACGCAATTCTTGATTGAATTAGATTGCACCTGACAATGAGTCAATGCTGATTGATTGATTTGCTGACCTACATCGAAAGAAAATAAATGTTCTTTCCTGTCAACATTCTATGAATATTTTACCTCGCATATGTCACTTGCTTGGCTTCACTCCAAGTCGAGTTTGAATTAATTTTTAAGAAATCCATAATGTGTGTCGTTTTTAAGTAACAATGAATGAGTCATTTCAGTTGCTCCTCGATAACTCATCAATTTATTACGAGAAAAAGTATGAGTCTCTTTTCCAAAAGCTTGTATTTAAGTGTTTATGTACGAGCTAAAACATGACGTATATAGTACGTTGCCCTGTCTAAAGAGGGTCGTTGTTATTTTTAAAGTTTATTAATACATTACCAGCTGTATGTTATTTTCATTCCCGTCTAGTTCAAGATTATTAATACGGCAACCAGCTGTTGCCGCTTACTACTCCTCCCTATAGTAAGGCTGTGCGTGAGGGGTTCCTTGAATTATCTACTCTTCTTTCAAAGTCAGTTGATTCGCAAATGTCAGTTGGCTTGCAAATGTAATTCAGCAATGTTTCAGCTGATATTTGGACACTGCATAAAATGAAATATGTCAAAACTATTGCGCACTAATAAACCAACAATGTAAATCATTTGTATGTGGGTTTAATTATTACTGGAAAGATAATTGAATGAAGATCCAATCACCACTACAGATTTTGTTCCATTGATAGGTTCACTAAAGATAATCATCTATATAGGTACTGCATGTAAGTTATATAGTTTTAAAATATATGATAAAACTATAATAAAAGTACCGAGAACCTTTTGACATATATTTAATAAAAGTAAAAATATTTTAGGTATATTTTGATCGTTTTATTTTTATACTTATATAATCTTAGTAGCCCTAACCTGTGAACACGATTATAATAGGTCTTATTATGTAGAAGGTTTTTTTTTATTAGAAGGCAATAACTGCTTTCAGCTATTTAATTACAATCAGGCCCATTAGTTCAGCCTGTAAATATTCAACGAGCAGTATTGGAAAAGCCATTCCTCTCATTGGCTGTCAGGAGTTTGAGCTTGAGTTGATTTGAATGCTTTTAAACGAGTTGTCCTGTAAAATAAAGACATATTTGGAAAGAAGGTGTTATGATACAACTTACAGTATTTAATTTATTCTATTGTTAAAACAGTAAGTGACGTTTAAAATTAAGTTTTTGTTGAATATTTCTGGTATTTTTCATACTATTAGACATCGTTAAACCATTAGGTTTGTGATATTGTAGCATTTTTGTTAGACCATGTATTCTCTATCGCTTATACTGTTATTATTGGTGTTCGCACCAATTATATGTAGAACCTTATCACTGGGAAACACATTATCCAACTTGTTGACTTGCGAGCAGGATTTACAAGAGAGAAACTTTATATTGGACTCATAGAGCACTAAACCTGCGGCATCATCATGGCTTAGCGATGTTCATTTAGAGCCTTCAGCTAAACTGGAAATTTAGGTTAACGCTCTTTATCACTCTTTTCGTTATATTCCTCTCCTCTGGCCTTAAAGGTCTTCTTATTTAAAGGTTTCCTCATATTATCCATTAGCCATAAGGTCTTAAGTTCAATAATATCAGTCCTTAACCTAAACTTGATATCGGTCACGTAAACTACGTAATGCAAGTTTTGTTGCAGTAATACATATATTAGAAACATGGAATTACAGTGTAAAATATTGTTATACAACTGATGTACGCAGCTTGATACCCTTGTATTATTTAACAAAAAAGGGTGAGAGTCTTGCAAAATAAGATAAAATGAGTTATCTAGTCACAAAGTTATTATAATTTGTTTATTTATTTGTAGAGCTTGGTGGATCCGTGTAGAATTGGAATATAGCATGTTTGAAAGTAATTCCTTACATAAACATCAATATGTACCTGTCCTTATAATACAGGCTTTGACTGACATATTGTACTTAATCTTTAATATTGTTTGATAAAACGTGTTACCTTTACCTTCTACCCATCACAGGCAAAATCCTTTACCACTTCAAAGGTAAAAAAATTTTAGTGGAGTGGTTAATTGTACGTAAAACCTACTTAGTTCTGAATAAGATTCGTGTAGTAAGTATGTTTAATTTCAAAAGTGAAACTACCTTTTTCCATTATTTTTTTATGAAACAACCTGTTATTGAAACTTAGTTTTACAGCAAAACTAAAATTATTGCATTGTAAATATCAATACTGTTTAATTTCTCTGCGGCATATTTATTTACATAACAAGTTGCGGTTCTTTTGAAAACAACGATAAAATACGAAACATTTGTTTTTTTTACTTAGTGAAAGTTGCACGTTCTCCACTTGCAACATGTAGGGTAAACATCACAAACAAATTTATAATTGCCTGTGGTGGAACCTGTCCTAACGAGTTTTTAATAACCAAGCTCTCTAAATTATTGTCCATCATAATCTTGTTTTATAATGTACTTACAAAATTTTTTAGTTGTATCTTTTTTATTACCTTCGCATCAAATAATTACTTTTAACTAAGGTAAAGAATATTAGAATAAGTATATGCTGTGAACGCTTAAAATCACACTTTAGCATTTTGCGAAAAAAAAACTGTTGGGGTCTTATCAGGTAGCGGGAAACCCGACCTTGCGGAAAACCCTTGTAACCCTCTTACGTGATGATTGTTTTTATATAAAAAGAGCAAACTTACGTCACTCAATACAAAGCTTAATCGATAATGGTTTTGAAAGGGAAATGATTTTATATAATTGATTGGCCACTACCAGAACTCTGAGGGGACAGCGGCGCACTCACAACTGTTTGTATTACCCTCCCTCGACTTGAGCATAAATCTTTAAACCATCTAAATGTAGATCAGTAGATACGTAAGAGTCCTCTTTCTTTGATGCAAATTAAAACCACTTAACTACTCCATAAAACCACTTAAATTATAAACAGTTCGAAATCTATATTTTAAATGTAAAATTATGTTTTACCAAATATTATCTATAATCGACAATAATCCAGAGGTTTTAGGTAAAATTTGAAGAGAATTAATACACAAAATACAAAAAACCTTTCCCAATTGTTGTTTATATATCCAATTTAACAATAAACAAACCAAATGAAAGAAACATTGATCTAAGATTTATTAAAAATTATAAAAGCTATTATGTAAAAAAGAGGGGATTGGGGGCGAAGCTCAATGGGAATTTTTGGGAATATCGTAAAAATGGTCCTTTGTTAGTGGTCTATCATTGGAGTAAAATACACCTTAAACCTAATTTCCGAAGTTCACTATTTTGTTTATTGACTTGCGCTAACAAGCAATTTAAATATTTCCTTGGAATTTGCATTACTATAACATTATAATGCAAGTCAGAATATTACTATAACAAACTTTCTTTAATTAAGACAAAATAATCATACATTTATAACATTACATGTAAGAACATAATCAGTTAAGTAGGGACCGACAAATAATTTAAAACTGTCAATAGATCCCATCGAAATATTTATTCTTTGACCTACAAAGAGAGAAGATTAATGATCTTTTGTGTCAACACTTGATGAATATTTTACATTAATCTCCGATGTCACTGGCTTGGCTTCACTCCAAGTCAGATTTTAAAATAGTCCGTTTTTTGGGGGAGTCGTATTTGGTTTGAGTGAAAAATGGCATCGCTTAGTTGAGTTGTCACGTTTGCACTATGTTAAGCCTTCAGCCACTTAAAGTTTGTTTTATTATTTTACTCGGATTTTTTCTAAGGGGGATAATCATCACTTAAAACCGTTAATTAATGATGCGATGTGTATCTGAGTATTGGAATATTAAAAGCATTAACTTACTAACGTAATAAATATATTTAAATTATAACCATGATATTTAATATCAACGTTGCATTTGTTATTATAAAAATATTGTTGCCAATAGTGCACTAACAGTTAATTATTCGTAGTCATTTGTGTTGATATAATTGGAGTTGTTTACATGACTTTATGAGATGTAACATAACCTGGTGTTAAAACAAAACAAACGAAATGCTAGGAATTTTAACAAATGACATTAAACTAAACAGTATCAGGAAACTGATTTATAATTTCTCCCTTTTAGCCTAACTTGAATGATAAAAGAAAACTTTGTATTTATTAAATATAGAATATAAAGTACTGTTAATTAAAAAAAAATCTTCTTAATAAGTTGTTTTCAAAAATATCCACAAAAATCCCTTTTATGGAGGCACTACAGTATCCTTTGCTACACACAGTGGTTAAAAGAGGGGAATTCCCACCTGAGTAATAACCCTACTCCACATGGTTAAGTGGCAACAAATTTGGAACATCCTCTGTTTGTCAATGCTAACTTGACCGGCATGCCAGGTTTTAATGTAATTGATCAGTAAATAAGAGAGAAATAGTAATTTTTGTATTTCCCATAAGAATTACATTGGACAACGTACTGCGTTTCACCGCAAAATGAAAACTTTCATTTTCTCTGCAACAAGCAATCGTAGAATAATTCAAAATACTAATTTATTTAGTTTGTTTAGCTCTTTTCAATGGTGAATAGTAATCTATTTTAACCTTTATGTTTTATCATGAAAAAAAAGAAAGAATTTTGGATGTTTTAAGTCCTGTAATTTCTGAACCCGAATTAAGTTTAAAGAAATTGTTGGAGTCGTTTTTGAGAAATATGGAATTTTCATGTTTAATGGCGATTTTTAGGGGATATTTACTAATTTTGTTCTCCCAAATGTTTTTTTAGACAGGCATATGCTCTGAATGGTTTACCTGTTTTGAAAACAAACTGAAGTATAGCTTCTGTGTTCTTGTAATATTGTTTACCACAAATAGATAAATTGTGTCATTTTATTAATAAAGTAATAACACCAGTTGGTTTCTGACAAATTAATATCTGGGGTGATTATAGAATCGTTTTATGATTATTATTTATGAAATAAAAAGTAATGCATCCACGATCAATAATTAAGTAATATTAAGTATATCAACTGGAAGTTTTGTACTTGTAAAGACCTGTTCATGTTGCCCAAGAGCGTGTGATGCAGATTGATTCTTAAGTCATGGTAGCGGTGCACCTAGAACCCCCAGGCTGTCAACAAACAAGTAAAATGACTGAGATATCCCAGTAGAAAAGTGCAGTAGTCCAATTATGGATCTGTGTTGAAGTTGTTGATACCAGGATGATCAAGCTCAAATAAGCGCTGATGCTTGGTTCGGGTTGGGATGTGAAATATAACTCAAGTAGACAAGCTGTTAATGTTGTGATAAGCGATTTCAAGATGAAGGAAAGATCAGCCACTAGATCTGCAAAGCGTCCACAACCGCCAAATCATTAACCGGGACATTCAAAGGGCATAATTCCATTTTTCATAGTAAAGACACCAACTGCATTAATAATTCACCTCTTATGAGTAAAGTTCATGTTAATTCTATAATTAATTGTATTTACTGTATAATTTGTATATACAAGTTAAAATATAAGTCCAGCCTTTATATAGCTCTTAGAAGACGCAGTTCTTGATTGAACTGGATATGTAACAACCGTATTGCACCTGACGATGAATCAACGCTGATTGATTGATTCGCTGACCTACATCGAACGAAAATAAATGTTCTTTCGTGTCAACATTAGATGGATATTTTACAACCCTCGCATATGTCACTTGCTTTAATTTACTCTAAGTCAGGTTTTAATCAATTTTTCTGAGAATTTTAATGTGTGTGGTTTTTAAGTCATCTGAATTGGTCATATATCTTTCCCTTCAAGCATTGATTTAGTTTCTCAAATAACATTGCTTAAAATAATAATGGCTGTTGTGAAATTGTTTTACTTATTTATTTGTTATTAAACATGCACGGCAATACACCATTTTACAAAAGTAATAACTAAATTGATAACACATTTTGCTATTCTACAATATTTGCCACTTAAGACAATTTAAAGGTGTTGTTAGTAAAATATTGAAAAAAAAACTGTTTAATTTATATGTCAGTTTATATTAAATCTGAGATCGACTAGATTAGGTTTTAATTAAAAAACGGGCAGAAGGACATAAATTGGGCAACGCAATTTTTTTGTTTGTTTTAAAAGACATATTTAAAATGATTAGTAAGGCGAATAATACAAAGTTACTATTAGCGAAATATAGGTTTTTGGCTTACACTGAATTGTAATTTAGGATAGTAAATTATAGAGTGGTTTATCATAAAAATACTAGAAAATAATAACCACAACTGTTTTTTAAGTCATTTTATTTTACAATGATAAATAACATACAAATTTATATCATCGTATCAATAACTTATTTGTTAATTACCTATTAAGAATTATACTGTTGGTAGAGGATACATGTTATCGGGGAGGACCGTGATAACTGAAAGGAGTGGTGTTAATTTCACCTAACACGACAGCTACTGCTGTTGGTAAAGGTCAATGTCCCAACTAGGGACAGCCTAAGACATGGTAGTTATTAAATGGTAAATATTCCATAAATGCCTACTTGTATGTTTGTTTTGATTTGGAATTGGTTCCTGTACTTGTAACACATTTTTTTTATAAACGGCACCAAGTCCCAATCAAAACAAAAACAGTTATACAAGTAGGCCTACTTAATTTACAGCCCTAATTTAAGACGATAACGATGGATTTATTCATGTTACACTACTAACACTGGTATATTAAAAGAAACACGCAATTATTAATTTCACACCTTTTAGCTTGTTAGTTAGTTAGTTTTTAAGTCATCTGAATTGGTCATATATCTTTCCCTTCAAGCATTGCGTTGGTTTCTCAAATAACATTGCTTAAAATACTATTGTGATGTTATAAAATACATCACCAATGAATAATGTTGTAATGTTGTAATGTGAATAATGTTGTTTGCTTAAAATAAATGTTGTTATCGTTAGTTTTTGGTGGTAATTGTTATGTTTATCAAGCATATCAAATACTATTGTACCACCTAAGTGGTGGACGAAGTCATAAAAAGTACGATAAAGTTACCCTTGCCACAGGTGCACGTTTAGTTAATTGGATGGTTTTTTAGTACTATCTATTGTTACCTTTATATAACATAAAAAATGGCCTTCAGAGAAGATTGCATACATTTATATGTGTCTAAAAATAAGCAGTTGTCTACTATATCTGTTTTGTATAATATCATAAAATAACTGGTGTTACAAAACATTTTTAGAACATAATACTTATTTCTTAGTAAATTTAATTGTTACTTTAACAAAGTTTTGGTGTTTACAAATTTATTTGTATTTCCAATGATGATCTATCGATAAAAAATTGTATTTCTAAATGCTGTTATTATGAATTTATTACCAGCCGTTGTCACTTACTACTCCCCGCTCAGTAAGGCTGTGCGTGAGGAATTCCTTCAATGATCTACACTTGTTTCAACGTCAGTTGATTCGTTAGCTAGCAAATATAAGTTAGCATGTTTTAGCTGATATTAGGATACTGCATAACATAAATTATGTCAAAACTAATGCGCAGCAAAAACCGACAGTTTAAATAATTTGTGCATGGATTTTATTATTGCTGGAAAGATAATTTAATGAAGGTCCGGTCACCACTACATATTTTGTTCACTAAAATAGTTATCTATCTAGTTTCTGCATGTAAGTTATATTGTTTTAAAATATGTTTTAGATAATAAATTATAAAACAAGAATCAAAGTACCGAGTTACTTTTGACATAACTTTAATAAATGTTAAAACACTGTACGTAAACTAAAATTATTTTATTTTATCCTTTATAATTCTAGTAGCCCTAACCTGTGAACATGATTTTAATAGGTCTTATTATACAGAGGTTTTGCTTGATTAGAAAGCAATTGCTACTTTCAGCTATATAATTACAATAGGACCCATTAGTTCGGCCTGTAAATATTCAACGAGCAGTATTGGAAAAGCCATTCCTCTCATTGGCTGTCAGGAGTTAGAACTTGAGTTGATTTGAATGCTTTTAAACGAGTCTTCCTGTAAAATAAATAAATATTTGGAAAGATAGTGTTATGATACAATGTATAGTATTTAATTTGTTAGTATAAAAAAGTGAGTGAAATTAAAAAATATACGTTATTATTGGTGTTCGCACCAATTATATGTAGAACCTTATCACTGGGAAATACATTATCCAACTTGCTGACTTGCGAGCAGGATGTACAAGAGAAAAACTTTATATTGGACTCATAGAGCACTAAACCTGCGGCATCATCAGGGCTTAGCGATGTTCATTTAGAGCCTTCATCTAAACTGGAAATATAGGTTAACGCTAAGTTTATCACTCTTTTTGTTATATTCCTCTCCTCTGGCCTTAAATGTCTTCTTATTTAAAGGTTTATTATCCATTAGCCATAAGGTCTTAAGTTCAATAATATCAGTCCTTAACCTAAACTTGATATCGGTCACGTAAACTACGTAATGCAAGTTTTTTAGATATTAGAAACATGGAATTACAGTGTAAAATATTGTTATACAACTAATGTACGCAGCTTGCACAGAAACATTTGTGATACACTTGTATTATTTACCAAACAAGTGTAAGAGCCTTGCAAATTAAATAAATTAGTTATGTAGTCACAACGTCTTCAGCACTTTTTTCAATTTATAGGGCTTGGTAGATCCGAGAAAGAAAGTTTTTCATAAATAAAACTAATATAAATATATGCAATGAGAAATAATAGCGAATAATGAACAAGTGCCTAAAAACCCTGTTTATGATCGTTATTAGGTGAAACTTCCTGAAAGGAAAGATGCATTAATATATAGGAGATATTTAAATGTACTTAATAAATGAATAAAGTAATAAGAATAAAAGCAAATCGACAAGGTTTGATATGAAAATAACTATATAGCTATTCTTTCAAAGTAGCCTATAATTCATTTTAAATCTTTATTGGACCTTTAAATGAAATGTTGTGACCATTTATTTGGGCAAAACTAAGAAAATAATAAATAAGAATAGGTTTAAATAAATAAATACATCCTAATTCTAACTGCTCAAAGAATATTATTTTATTACTTTCAAATATACCGAAAAAGTAGTATATTAATTTCCTATTGCGTCAAGTTGGTTCTTAATCAAAAATTATGAAAATGCAGAAAAAAATGAATAGCTTAGGTTAACGTGTGGATATTTTTGGTAACATGTATTTATTTATGTTTTTCAAATCATCATTTTAGTTCATAATAACTTTATAAGTGAAATAATACAAACAACTGTTACGAAAAATAGTTTTTCTATAGTAGCATATTTTATAAAGGTTAATAGTATATTATCTTTACAAAATACAAAATAATAACACTTTAAAAAGATTCAAATATAAACCGAATATTTAAACTATAACATATCTTTATAATATATAAAATAATAGTGTTCCTTTAGTTTTTGTAGATTTAATTTATAGAATTGTAAGCTTTGTACAGTATTACAAATTGCGTTAGTGAGAGTCTTACAACAGTGCACCTCTAGATACTGACACTTTATTTCGAACTACGGTTTACATAATGAAATAAGCAAATACAGTGTGGGGGAAGGTAAACACGCCTACTAAACCCAAACATACTTGCATTTAACATCTGCAGATACTCTCTCCCCTCAGCACTTCGGGAAACAAATTTTTAACCTACGACAACTCTATATGGTATGCAAAAGAGTAGTGTGAAAAAATACATATTTTTTAATTCCATGAAGTGGCATTTATGTAGATTAAGCTAATTTTTTACACTACCACTGTAATCATGCAAATTTTATGTTAAACTATTAAATATATATATTTATTTTTATAAAATTAAATAAAAATACCTATAATATAAAAAATTGTTTATGTATTCCATCAACATACAAACTAAGGTTATTACTCGTAAGGTTTATAGTTATGTTCTAACATCAAGAAGTGTAATAAATATAATTAAATCGGAATAAAGTAGGAGACCTGAAAAAAAAAATCCGAAGCTGTATATTTTCACAATGTCAGAAAGTGATATATTTGTTGTTTAACGTAAAACATTCTTTTGCTATCAATATTTATGATAAGTAGTATGAATGTATGTATATATAATAATCATTACACTATTTATTAGTATTTATCATGAACCTATACATGACCCTACTACAAACTTTAGCAAAGTATTAAGTCACAAAAGATGTTTTATTTTTATGCTTAACTCGCTTTTTGGACGGTGAATTGGATGGACGACGTTTGCAGCTGTTCCGGATATTAATCAGCTAAAAATAACACCACTTAGAGTGATAGATTATTAGAAAACCTCTTTTCAGGTTGTCCAAATATGCTTCACTTTTGGTAATTTTATCATTCCAGTATATCTTTTGTTAGATCGTATATTATTAGGAATAAATTATGATATATAAGGCATTTTGTATATTTTTCTGAATAACTAAGATTTAAATATTGACTCATGTTATATCCGAATCAGTGTCTTATATAATTGGCTGCTAATATAATTAAGTCTCAACTATGTTATTTTATTATACACAAATTAATTATTATTTACTTTCACATTGCAAATTACAGGGATCATAAATCGTTGTGATGTGTTAACTGATAAGTTTTATCATACAATTTACTAAATTAATTTTTTTCCGAATCACAAAATATTGACAATTCTAATATAGTACTTATTATTTTAGGAATATTTGTTTCGGTGTGAATAATTAGAATATATAATGTTTGAATGCAATTCCTTGTATAAACATTAATATGTACCAAGTATGAAGACTTCGACTGACATAGTTTACTTAACCCTAGCCGTGGCCAAAGGGCTGCGGCAGCTGTTTGGCTGTGTCGCCTTAAATGGCCAACAGCTGCCGCAGCCCTTCTGGGACCAATAATTTTGTAACGTAAAAAAAACACTAATAATCAACTCAAAAGTGAACAATATATATATCATTCGAAAGATAATACTCTGAACTTTCATTTTATTACATAAACAAACCCTAAACTAGACTAATTCATGTTTCTTAGTTTGTCAAGATAAGTATTTTCGTTATATCTATAAACCTATTTTAGTATCATTCAAATGTTGTGTTTGAGCCGGTGGTGTTTAGTGTGTAGTTTCTCGCCTTCATATGTTAACTATATAATGCATGGTATTGTCAACCTTAGTAGTATTCATATTCAAGTTATTATAACATAGTCATAGTAGGAATAAACAACAACTTAAATAATGCCGCAACGATAGGTTTAGGATGACTACTGTACGTGAATAAACTCTTAATTATACCTATTAGAATGATTCGAGAACTGTGGTTGACCTACCTACGTCAGGCCAAACTGTTTTATGCACAAAGCTCTTCAGTTTCACTAGTAGTTATTGTTAACTTTAGTATTAGATTTTATTGCTTAAGCAGATTATCTTACTTTACGAGCTACCAGTGATGAATCATGGAGATATTAATCTCAGTGAGTCTAGTTGTTTCTACGGAGGAGAATCCATTTTTTGTTTATATTTGTTGGCAGTTATAATACTGAATTTAATTATTTATTGTATTGCCTTTACTTTATTGAATTTTATAGTTTAGGTGTAGTTAGAATGAAAAAAATAGTCTGATAAGTGTTTATTTTTTGCATATTTATTTCATATCTCAGTTTAAATTCGTATGCTGTTTGGTTATTTATTATTTATATATTAAATTAGGCAATTGAAATAGATTTATGTTATTGCTTGTGACATAAGCGTCCTAGCTTAGTTTTTCAAGCTCTATTTTTTAAGGATTTTGAGATCAGTATAACTTAAAATTTGTTGTATCATTGTATACGTTCTTTGTTTCTTTGTATTTTTAATTGACGTTTCTATAAGACTAAATATTTTGACCCTACATCTTGTGTTTTAGGTTCAACCTTAGAAATCATTCCTAAAAAAAACATACTACTCTATATATAGCTTACTTACAGTACATAATGACTACTTTTTGTTTTAACCAATACAGCTGCCAATATTGTATTAACAGCTAATCATTCTGTAGTAATTTGTGTGTAATATAATTAGAGTTGTTTACATGACTTTATGAAATGTAACATTACATGGTGTATGATAAAAAAAACTAAATGCTAGTAACCTTTAACAATTAACATAAAAAAGGGATGCTAAATGTGTCTTCTGTTTTAAAACAAAACGCTGAATTGAATTGAACCCTATCATCAACTCAAGTGAGGACAGAGAAGATCTGGCATATGCAGCTGTTTGCAACTATTACTGATATTACAATACGGGTGGATAGAACCCCTGCCCAGATATGTCAAAAGTTAGTAGCAATATATGTGATTCCTCAAAATAAACTATATTTGTCTAACTTATAATTAGGCGAAATAAATAAGAAATCATGTGTTAACGTACCTTTATAAATGTAATTGTTATAAATCATATAAGAGTTAAAAACTATATTCGTTTAAAGTTTGGCAGCCGAATCTAAAATTGTGTCCATTATCACTTCTAAACTGTATACGCCAGGAAGTTTATGTCTGCTCTTAAACTAGTAGTAAACGGTTTTATAGTGGGAAAGATAAAAGTAGTATGTAAGTGTAAGACATAAATGACAGCTCTATCTAATCTTAAGAAATTATATAAAAATCTTATTTATAGAGCTTTTACTGCCAGATAAAACTATTAAATGTGTGATATTATGTCAGATCAAACATTAAAGTCTGGACCCACGCTTTGTATTATTATTTTTTACAAAATACGCAACTATACTTGAAATCATCCGAATCTATGTTATTAAATGACAGATTATTTTTTAGTACAACGCACCATATGGTATTGAATTTACGCTTACCTCCTAGTGCACACAATTCTACTACGTTTTTAAATGTAAATACATTTCTCTTGTTTTTAAATTAGCCTTACTTAATTACATTTGACATTCAAAACTTATAACTAACTAAGCATTATTTGTTATCTTTTATTTATAAGATTTTTGTGTTGTAATAAAACAATACGAGAAGTTTACAACATTATAAATAGCAGTATAAGGAGTATACATAACAAACAGAAACATATTGCATATTTTGTGTCGATGCCTCTAGGATGGACAACGAATCGACAGCTGCCTACATCTGAACCCAACTCTCTTACGTCTACCAGACTGTACTGGACTGTGCACTGACATCTAGCGTGGTTTCCTCACCTCGTGGAACATAAAGTAGTATTAAACACCAAAATTGAAAGGTCCAGTCCAAAAAACTTACAGTAAGTAAATAACAAACCCATCACTATAATGACTTAAATAAACGGTATCAGGAAACTGACACATACTTTCTCCCTTTTAACCCAACATTAATGAATAAATTACTTGTTATTTACTAAATATAGAATACAAAGTACGGTCGAATGTACAGAAAATCATGTCAACAAGTTGTTTACAAAAGCATCCATTCAAATCCCTGGTTTGGAGGCACTACAGAATCCATTGCTACACACGTGGTTTTAAGAGGGGAAATGCCTCCTATTCCCCCCAGGGTTATTAAGGGGCAACATAATTGGAACTTCCTCTGTTGGTCAATGCTAACTTAATAAGTATATCAAGTTTGAACGAAATTGATCAGTAAATAAGAAAGAAATAGTAATTTTTGTATTCCCCATAAGAATAACATTGAACAACGTACTGCATTTACTGCAAAATAACAATTTAAATTTTCCCCGCAACCAGCAATCGTAGAGTAGCAATTCAAAACACCAAATTATTTAGTTTTTTGAGCTTTTTTTAAAGGTGAATAGTAATATTTTTTAATTTTTATGATTTTTTATGAAAAATCCAAAATACCCCGTAGCAGCAAACCTGCGTACTCAGCGAATTTCCAATGCATATATATGTATATTAATACCACATAAAGCCACATACCAAGTTTCATCAATATACATTCATAAATAAACGATTTATGACATTTTAATTATTCTCCATAATAATAACATGACGGCTGAGTATGCAGGTTTGCTGAAGAAAGGAGCACAACAAATGGGGTTTTATACAAATATCAATATAACTCATGTAGGTAAAGCCATATACCAAATTTCATTAATTTATTTTCATAATGAAGGGAGATAACACGTTACTTATTCTCCATAAGAATAACATGGGGCTGAGTACGCAGGTTTGCTGCTACGGGAGCCATCGATAAAAAATTGTTTTTTTGAGCAAATATCAATGGTCCACAACCAGATAAAGTCGTACACCAAGTTTCGTCAGTATACGTCCATAAATAAGCGAGATATAACATTTTTATTTTCCTCCATAAGAATAACATTAGACAACGTACTGTGTTTAGCACTTTCAATATCTCGGTAACAAATTGACGTAGAGAAATGATCAAAATACCAAATTGTGTGTTTTTTAAAGCTGAATCCAATGGTAAAAACTAAAATTTGACTATTTCCAAAATTATATGCTGCTATTAAGTTTGCTGCTACGGGAGCCATCGATAAAAAATTGTTTTTTTGAGCAAATATCAATGGTCCACAACCAGATAAAGTCGTACACCAAGTTTCGTCAGTATACGTCCATAAATAAGCGAGATATAACATTTTTATTTTCCTCCATAAGAATAACATTAGACAACGTACTGTGTTTAGCACTTTCAATATCTCGGTAACAAATTGACGTAGAGAAATGATCAAAATACCAAATTGTGTGTTTTTTAAAGCTGAATCCAATGGTAAAAACTAAAATTTGACTATTTCCAAAATTATATGTAAAAAATTCAAAAAAAACCATTTTTGGGGTACAAAACCCCCCCGAAATACCCCTTCGGATAGAGCGATCTGGCTGGTTTTCGAACTTAGTCATAAATGTTGCTTTACACGTTTATACCAAATTTGATCAAAATCGGATAATTTTTACGAGAGTTATCGTGCTCACGGACACATATATATATATATATATATATATATATACAGTTTCGAACGAATGGTGTTTTTGGGGTCTGGGGACCTCAAAACGAAAAGTTATCATGGTCCCGGGCCTAGGTCTTACCATGCCGACTACGGTAATAGCTTCTTCCCTATAGGGGAAATTCGCTAAAACTGAATTGTTGATGTTTTAAGTCCAGTAATTTCTGAACCCGTATGTTTAAAGAAATGCGGGTGGTGTTATTTTTCTTGGAAAACAAAAGCTCTACAAACCACTAAAGTTTAATTAAAATTGTTAAAGCCGTTTTAGAGAAATTTGGACTTTTCATGATTTTTGGGGAATAATTACCCTTAAAAATCAAAAATTCAAATAAATTTAAAAAAAAATGCCTGGAGATATCGTGGATTAGTACATACATACCAAATTTTATCAAAATAGGTCCACTGGTGTCGTCTCTAGCTCTGCACACATCCGTAGAGACAGACAGACACACAGACATCACGTAAATTCACTTTTTTGGATTTAGGGAGCACCAAAACGAATAGTTCCACTATCAACTGAAATTTGAAAATTTTGACGAAAACAATACTTTCTCCATATACTATGGTATAAGGGGAGAAATTAAAAAGGATTACAAAATATTTTGAAAACTGTATTGTTTAGAATAAAATATTTAGTTAACAATGTTTTTGTGGAAAAGGTAATTTTGGCTAATTATATCAATTGGTAATTATTTTGTTTACCTTTACAATATTTGGAATTAGAGTCAAATATGTTTAATTTACTTTCCAATACATAGACTGCTACAAAACTGTAATAAAACTGATTCACATAGATTGGAATATAACTGTGGAAAGAGAAAACATTTAAAAATTTACAAAGTTTTTATATCGGTCCCAATGTTTAGCTATAAATATATTATTTATGCTTATTTTCGGTGCAATAGGACGTTTGCAACATATTTTTATTTAGTGTATATTAAACGATAAATTAGGAACTATCATTAAATGTGTTTTTACTGTACTTATGTAAAGTTTTCCATGTCAAGTTACCTGTATATGTAATGTATACCAGCGCTTCTCTATCTCTTGTTTGTGTTTGTTTATCCAAACTTTTAGTCTTTAATGGTTTAATATTTTACAGGTTATTATGTTATTTTGCAAGTATTAACACTGTGTATATGTGTATACAAGTTATAAACATTAAATTATCAGAAACCTTAATAAATCATACTAGACAATTTTTTAACAGTGAATTAATATTTTATCCCGCCATTTATTACTAAATGTACGTTGAGTATGCAAAATAAATTAACAAAATAACTAAACCTCCTGTCTTATTTCAGTCCAAGCTAAACCGTGATTTTGTGATTAATAGGTATTTAATAACATCAAAGGAGGACGAAAGTAAAAATAATATTAATAAATTGGACAATCTTAACAATGTCTATGTAAATATAATACTCAAATCGTATTCGCTTTGTCAGCCCGATTCATTAAACAAAAGCATCAACTAATGACCGTGGTAAAAGCTCTTTGTCTTGAGAATCTCTAATTTTATTTGTTTGACTTATTTTTTAAAATCTGTATCAATACACATAACATAAAAAACTGTATAACTGGTTATGTTTTGCGTTTTAATGTATAGTATTCATGTAGTTCAAGTTATGATTCTGTATCATATCCTGTGTAATTCATAATTATTGTGGTATTTACCACCGGAAAACTGTTTATCCAGCTAAAATTCCTGCAATTTCTGTTAGGCTCTTTGTGAAGAAAAACTAAATTTCCAATTGAAACATATAGTTTCTGATGCAGAAATTATCTTTCAGCACAGTGATAAACATTTAATAGTAGTGAACAACCATAACTGTTGCTTTATTTCAGTGTCTCTATGGGCTCAAATGTTGTTTGATTTTTTTACTTCTCTTTTATTATCTGCCAAAGCAGTTTCCCGTTTTCCCTAAATAGGTTTGTGTGCTCTATTAACGAAAAATGCAATTGGCATTGAAATGCAAAAAGGTCAGAATTAACTGCAGAAACAGCTAACGCTAAATTTGGCAGAGCTTTAGTTAATTTTTAATAAGTTTTTTGTTACTCCTAAATTGTTTTACCTTTTAGAATTATTTCTATTATCTTTTATAAACACAAGATTCCTTAAATTTTTTTTCTCAATTTAATCGAATAAACATTTAAGTTAATTAATAACTTTCCTACACGTTCACCAAGTGAAGGAAATAAATCTCTTTAAATAAAATGTCTAGTTTTTAATGGTAGGTTTATCAAATGAAAAATTGATGACATTTCGTAATAATATATTGTATTTTCATATCAATTTACAACTAATACCTACCGTAGAAGTGATTTTAGGTCATTAATATAAAATAGTCAACCACATTTCATTTGATAAGTAATTAATAATGTCTTCTCAATACGTTTGTAAGTGCTATACAGTTAAGTGTTGTTGCGTATCCGTCCATCTCTTTTAACAAAAGCAACGGTTAATGACAGTGGTGAAAGCCCTTTGTCTTCAAAGCCTCCTCTTC
This sequence comes from Allygus modestus, assembly GCA_963675035.1. Taxonomy (NCBI): domain Eukaryota; kingdom Metazoa; phylum Arthropoda; class Insecta; order Hemiptera; family Cicadellidae; genus Allygus; species Allygus modestus. Next base: position 428,395,651 of record OY776112.1, on the reverse strand, counting down.
CGTTTAAACGTAGACTTGTAATCAATCACTTTTGACACAAGTTATCTTTGCTTTAAGCATTATACTTACTTTATACGTTAATATGTTGGTGTCCACCCATGGAAAATATTCGTCCGTAATGATCAGGACTCAAACTTAGCCTAGATTGTCTTCTTAAGAAGAATTTGTTACGTCTAAGTCTGTTTATTTTCCGACTTTTTTAAGCCCGAAGAATAATATAATATTTGTACAATTTTATTTATTGTGTGAACTGAGTATATATCTGTCCAAGAGATAATTATTACTTTTATTAACAATAAGGGTGGTTTATATGACTTATTTGAGACAGTTTTTAAAGTAATTTTACAATCATTGTAAAAAAAAACCAAAGAAAATCAACATAAACATAAATAAAATGGTTGAGTTGTTTTTAAAGGTTTGAGACTTTCAGTATGTATCTATATTTATCTTATTCACTCATAATATAAGTATAAAAGTAGAGTTTACGTTTTTAAATTCCATAACGTCGTTTAGGAGTTAAAGTTTTGAATCGTGGAAATAAAGATTTTAACTTCCGTATTCCTTTACAGTTCAAATAACGCTTAAGGTAATAAACATGCAATCAATTTCTTATAATCATCCTGACTGAATACTTCGTTCATCAATCTTTCAAAGTTTATTTTTCTATAAGAAGGATTAGTGTAACAATCCATCAGTATCCTTCCGTTATTTTTATGTACTTTGATATTACTAATGTATATATGAATATATCACATTATATTCACAGAAAAAAAAACTCATCTTTTGAATATTTATGACAGATGGAGCTTTTTGAGCCCTAATAATAATAGTTTAAAGGAACACAATAACTATAAAATAAAGATTGAGAACGTGATAAAACCATATATATTACACATTAACGCAAGATTTATCCTACAAAATTAAAGAAGACTAATGACAAATTTCCCAATATTTATGTTTGTAGTTTATAATCATATCTGTTAAATTCTGAATTTTATAAAGTATTTATAGAGATGTCTGTAACACATGTATTTAACCAGTTATATTTTTATATTATTTATTTCGTAAATCAACATGTGCTAGATCGTAAACATACTTTTGTTATTATTAGTTGTTGGTCTAAATATAAACATTTTGTGGATGAAATAAATTACTATGATACAAATTTAATAATTGGGTAGTTTTAAATGTAATTCTACTAAGGAAAGCTTTTCGTGATATTTATCCTTTATTGTTAATCAATACAACACTTCCAGTTTCGTAATGATACAAAACTATATGCATATTCAAAGGGTGCTGTTAGGACTGCAAGAAATATTGCATCTTTTGACATGTTTGTAAATGGACCACGTTGCGGGTTGTATGAAATACTCGAGGGCTGCTGTTTCATAACCGTCCCGCAACAATCGAATGAATATATCGAACTATCGGAATTGATTTATCGATAGTGAATATCAATATATTGAATTCGTTATAGTATCGATATGTCACAAAATAAACATTTTATAAACAAACAACAGGAAACATATTTTATCATACAAAATCAAAATTACTATCATATAACTAAAACAACAAGAAATGTAATAAAAGCGAATAAATGCATCAAAAACCACAACTTAAAAAAACACAATAGAACTTAAATAAAACATCAAAAACCAGGATACAGTTTTGTTATTGCCATTAAGAAGTGCAAAAACGGATTCTCTTTAGTCATCACTCCTTCCCTTCGATATAAGTAATCACCAAAATGTGCAGCTAAATCATTAGCTTTTATACTGGTTTTTAAAGATTTCTTAAGTGACCTCCATGAACATTCTTTAGCCGATGTCAGTGGGTTTTGGAGTGATTGACGGTGAAATGGTAGATAATTGGAAATAAGATTTCCACAAGTCTGTTACAATTATTGTGCCTGGTTTTACATGTTTTAAGATCAAAGGGATAAGAGTTGCGACGTCCCTTTTATTTTCTGGACAAACTTATAATTTAAACCGACCTCCGCCCTTCTCTTGTTTTGAAGTGTCAATTCCATGATGTATTTTCAACACTCCTAACACCTATACTTCATCCACTAACCTACCTCTGTTGTACTTCCTTTTCCTTATTTTGCATTCATCAATCTCTACAACGCCTTCCCCACCTAACAGTTCCTGTTCATCATATACATCGTATATCCAGCAAAAACAAACCTCGCTACAAAACAAAAGCCAATCCGCTATTGCCTGTCGGCTAGTTTCCGTGGCTGAGCTCGTTTAGTAGATAATGAAATCGTAATTTATAATATTAATGCTGAAAAAGTAGATCACTATTAAAATGTTTATAATACAAAATTTTGATTTAAAAAAAAGTATTCTTGCATGCATTTACACCTACGTCGTGTTTGTTTGACTTTTTCCTTCAAAACAAGTTCACAGAGTTTTCACCCCGTCCTTTTGTCATCATCTCATTCTGAAATTTTGTGCATTTTGTTTTTTTTTTTTTTGTACGAGATTCTTGTTAACACATTTTGAGATGATTCAGGATAGTTCAGTATTCAACCGCTCTCCAGACATTTTTAGGTTTATTAAAAAAGTAAACAAACTACGAACAAAAACGTAACAATTACAATCACAGGTTTATATACATTTTGGATATATCGAATAACTTATTTTGATAGTTTCTACTATCAAAATATCGATTCCGATAGTTCGATACATGCATGCGATTGTTTTGCGGATATTTATGAAACTGTAGCCTACTCGAGCGAGATGAGGAGCGGTAAGCACGCAGCGATGGTTTTTAAAATCGGTTTTAAACTCGTTAATAAACTCTGGATGATCACAGAGATACAATCAAGAATCAAGATCTTTATTAGTCATCAAGTAATTACATGATTACATGGACTTCGTCAATGCTTAAATTAAAAAAATTATGTAACTTACAACTATATACAACAATGTCATGCTCCGTAGTAAGAATTCACCATCCCTTAAAATATCACATTATCACTACGAATTAATTGTCACAGGATTCAACTTAGCAACTAAAGACTTATAAAAATACAAAGATATGCAGAACACACTAACTTAACTAATACCTTTAAAATGATTTTACAAATTTCACTCCTTAGAAGGCTTAATAACACATTGACTATACTACAGCAATAGGCTATGTAGCATATGTCAAGCTCAAACAAATAGAACCAACCAGTAATATATTTGTGGTATTCAATTAGAAATAAATCCTCTGTGCTGTAAATGCATTCAGTTATGAGTATTTTATTGAGTGTATCTTTAAATTTGGCAATGTTAGTTAATTTTAAGGCAGATGGGAAATAATTACCAACTTAACGGCCATATATTTCCAACATTTTTGGGATTTGCTGTAATGTAGTAATTGAACCCTTAATTTATTTTTTTTTTTTAGTGTTATAGGTGTGAACTAAATTTTTTTTTTCAAAGATGTCTTGGTTTGAATGAATGAGTTTACACAAGTAGAGACAATATGTAGATAGATGGCAAGGTCATAATGTTCAGCTTTATGAAGAGAGGCTTACAATGAGCTCTCCAGGTAGCATTACACATAATTCTACCTTTTTTGATAAATGCAGGATTGCCTTTTATTTGTAAAACAAATTATTTTAAGCAATGGAAGCTATTACCCCAGACTATTGTGGCATTAGAGAGAAAAGAGTGTATATGTACAAAATAAACCTTTAAGAGTGAACCAATATCAACAGTTTCCATAAGTATACGTATCAAGACTAAACCATTTTTAAGTTTAGTTGCTGTATAATCTATATGAACACTCCATGACGTACCAGAATCTATTATAATGCCCAAACATTTTAATTTACCTTTGCTAAATCAGTATCAAGTCTATTACTAAAACTAAAGCTAATATCACAGATTTTTTTAGAGTTCAGAGATAATTTATTTGCTGAGCACCAATCTTTTAAAACTAACGAGCAATTGCTCAAGTTACTGGCCAATGTCAATGAAAAATTAGAAGATGCTTTTAAGCCAAAGTCATCAGCAAACATATAACCATCCATCCTAGGTCCATCTACATTACATAGAAGATAATTTATATAGAAATTGAATAAGATTGGGCCTAGGATAGATCCTTGGGGCACGCCTTGTTGAATAAGTTTCCCCTGAGAGTACAAACCATTATTATATAGAAATTGAAGTCTTTCTAGAAGATAAGATTTTATTTTATTTACAGAACTTTGATCAAGGCCATAATAAGACAGCTTCTTATACAATAGATCGTGTTGGACTGTATCAAAGGCTTTACTTATGTCATATGACCTAAAACTAACAAGGTAATCATTTTATAATTCGTTAACTATGTAATACACTAAATTGACAACAACACCAACTGTACTATGTTTGGGCCTAAAACCAAATAGCTTTTCTGATAAAATTTAAAAATGTTCAAAGTGATTGTTAATTGTAAAAGTAAATGTTAATTGAGAATGAATAAGAGATTCGAACAGTTTTGACAATACGGGCACAATTGATATAGGCCTGTAATTGGATGGTGTTTCCTTGTTTTAATTTGTAGTACATATTCATATGACCTGTTTATCGCAATGGGAAAGGTATAGACTGTGGTTTCTAACTTTAAAATTAAAATATAGTTTTAATGTATTATGCAAAGGATATAAAAAAAACTGAAGGCAGTAAAGAATAAACATCAAATAAAACCACGATGTAGCCTTGGAGGAACGAGGATATCATCGCAGCACTTGTTACTTGCCGCTTGTTGTGTTTCACTACGCCTTTGGGAGATAAACAATCCCACGATCTTGATTCACATTACTCATAGTTTGTAAATAACAAAGAATATAATCCTTGACAAATATCATTAAACCACAAAAGAGAGTTACTTAAACTGGTTTTGTAATTGAACACGAATAAAAACTTTAAATAGTAAAATAAAAACATATTAACAGTAAGTTATGTATTTTCTTACTACTTCACAGCTTCGGTTAGTTCATAAAACTAAAGCTTACCTGATTGTGCATAGTCTAAATTTTTTTATTTATTTAGATCAAAATTGTTGAACCGTTGGATAGTTAATTATTTTACTTGAATTAAACAAGATACAATATTTAATATGCAGATGTATTTTAATGTTGTCGTAAAGCATGGTTAATTGTAAATTTGTCCTTAATACAACATTACAAATTTATAGAAACAAGACTGTAACAAGGCGGTACACCAGTTGGAAGTAAATTGCTATTCTGTTTCAAATTTTGCCCAGTCATGCATTGAAATGAACAATCTCACACTAAAGTGCACATGCAGTTTGGAATATGCAATAGTTGACAAAGAAATCCAATCTCTGTGCATCTGGCTTTCAACCAGAAAATGGCATTGTCAGTGTGTTATGGTGTACAGTCATGCAATTACACTAACAAACATGATGTTAAAGGGACTCCTTAAACTTATAGTAGTAAGTGTAGAATCTATTACAATACTTGAAAATGCACATATAGTAACAGGTTTCACAATGAGGGTTTGGTTATTTTTATCTCGGCTGATTTTAATTTAGCTTATATATTTGCAAAATGTGCCTTGATATTTACTGGAAAATAATTAGTATTTCAAAAATAACATGCTATATTTATTTTACACAACACAATGGGTGTCCAAAACATGGTTACAAAAGAAATATGTAATATTTTTAACACATGTGGAAGCTATTTAGAATTTAACCTTTGTTAACTAGGCAAGCATACTAATGCCTCAGTTATTCTGTTATCTTTAGCTTATACACTATTATTAACAGGTTTAAAAGAATTTAAGTTCTCCTTTATACAATTTTTCCATAAGTTGTTTAATCATTATGCTTTAAAAATGAGTACTAAATCAAGCAAGTAGTTAACCTCTCATGTGATTTCATGGCCTTTATGATAGAAATTTCACTAAAAAAAAGGCTTTTTAGAGATAAACTGTAGGAGGACAAATGAACGCGTGTCGTGACGTGGCATGTGATAATGCGGCTATTACAACCAGTAAACGTTAGCATGCCTGCGAGCCGACACGGCGCGGCGCACGGTGGCTGTCTGACACACAGTGACATGGGACCGTGATGGTGTTCAATACGTGAAGTGATTTAAACCATGTCGTATCTGTTTATAATGGATTTCTGGGAAGCTATTACATTTTGAAGTGATACAAAAATGAACAACAAGTGATACAAAGTTCATAAAACAACAATTAAGAAAATATGTTGCGTTATTAATATTTAGTTTAGTAATAATTCCGATAAAATATAATGGTCGAATATGTTTATAATTTATTAAAATTAGAAACGATGTTTATGATTCCTTATCAAATAATAAAATTAGTGCCTGTCGTTAAGATTACATTAATTAGACAATAATAAACAGCATGTTTAACAAAAACAGATTATCGCTGTATCTTAATCCCTAATATTTTTCTTTTGTAAGAACATATTTTATTTTATGGTTTTAGTTTTGTTTGGTTCGTATTTAAACATTAATTTTATTGACTTTAAGTTCACTTAATCATAACATGTGGAATTTAAATTTTCTCTAATTATTACTTTTCAATTATGCAGCCAATTAGTTTTATTTAATTTTTTATTTGTTAGTCTAGATTTAGTGCTTAAAAGATGAGCTGGTATAATACTAAATATAAGTAAAGTGACATAAATTGAAATACTATTACATTAATTTAGTGTTAGTTTCGTAATTTATTTAAAAGGATTTGACTCAAAAAAAGTATGTATTAATTGTTTATAACATTATTGTATTTAAAGTGCCAGAGGCAGAAAGTCAATTAATCCTCTTAAATGCTAAAATTCTTTAGTATATAACAATATTATGAGAAATATAAACCTCTTTAAAGTATTTTCCATATTACTTTAAAAAATCCATATAAGTGCAACTAACGTGGTTCAGCAGGTTACTATCTGTACTCTTTATAATCACTACAATTTTTATCGGAGGTAACCAAACTTAGACTTCGAGCCAATAATTATATTAAATCTAAACGTTTGCTTTTTCAAATGTTTGTTTTGGTTGGCAGATGCTCTGAAGGAGTGACTTGTTTTGAAAACAAACTGACGTATACCATTCTGACGTTTACATAACAAACTTACCATGGATAGATTCTTTGTTCTTGTAATATTGTTTAGCTCACACAGATACATTGTGTCATTTTATAAATAAATCAACAGCACCAGTTAGCTTATGACAAATTAGGATGATTGTCAAACTAGTTGATTGTGTATTTATTGTTTATGTTATTTATTTAGTGTAGTTTATGTAAAATATCTGTTTTATCTATTTTTTTCTATTAATTGCAATAGAATATTTAAATTTTTTTAATAGATTTTAACATGGTCGCAAAATCACCTCTTTAAGCTTATAACATTTAACTAAATTGATCCAACGATGGAGATATCTAAAATAAAGAATATATAAAAGCAGCAAAACTATTTTAATTTCGTTATATTTAAAAAAGTAGGATTTTGAAGAGACTGTCCCCAAGATATTATTGTTTATTTAATGTTCTTAAAGTAAAGTTTCTTGTGCAAGCGTTATTAAACATCAAGTCAAACAACGAAAATAAACACGAGTTATACATTAATCCGACACTTCCCAAGGAAATGAGTTGTCTTTTATCTTCGTAATGTTGGACGACAATAAATTAATTGCATGACATTATTTACAGCCATTGTCTCGGTATTTAGTGAACATATTAGAGATTCAAATAAGTTCTAATAAATGTACATCTTACATTCTGCTAGAATCAATTTAACAAGAGTAAATCTCACTTCGTATATAATAAACATATTATAGTAATTACTCAAATGAGATCAAATTCAAAATATTAACTGTCAACTAAATAATAGTTAAACATTATTTCTGAAATTTCCAGAATTGCCATAGTTGACGAATTAGAAAAATTAAATACGAAACATTATTTCTGTGCCCATAAATACAAATACATACTTAAAAACTTCTCAATCCCTTTGATTTTAGCAACCTAGATTCATCAGTATTAAGCATCCCTACAGCCACTAAAATATGTTTTATTTTATGTAGGTTTAAATATATAAGTTTCATAAATTGTTCCTGATTATTTTGTATGACTTAGTGACATTAAATATTGAAACTTTTAAAAGTATAATTGCATGAAACACTTAAAACAACACCAAGTAACGTCAAAGACTTTGAATTTTATTTTAAACACATCCAATTCAAATTAAATAACTTCTAACTATTATGAATATAACTTTATTTTTTTACTAAGGAAACGCCCATAGCTACTTTTGTAGTCTTACTGACCAATATTTTATATTAGAGTGGAAGGGTGCAACATTGCATTATCCGGTGAGAGAAACAACAACTGCTATTTATGACCAGGACAAAAATACCAACTACACATACAAAGTGCGCAGGGAGGAAGAGAGGGGTGAAGTAATGTTAGAGTCGGCTAACACGACGGTTACTGCTGTTGGGAAAGTGGAAGGTCCCCGCTGAGAAAATACAGCTGTGGACAACATGTTTACTTGAGCACTGAACACTTTCATTTTCTTGTTTATGTAACTTTTCAAAATGTTATGTATTTGTATGGCCTGCTCAGTGTATTATACAATAAATATCATATGTTATATATTTATTTAAATAAATAAATTCATGTCCTTTGTTTTAGTATCACTTTTTTACCTAATGTTTAAACTAACTGGAGACCTATTATAACCAGTAACATTACAAAAAAATTACAATAACATAATTGATACAATAACCGGTCGTAATTTTTCGTTCGCATATATTTTAATGTGGGTTTTAAATGTTTTCAAGCATCAGTCAACAAGTATTTGTAAATACAGTAAATACTGTTTGGAATCATGTAGTTCAAGCCGTATATAGGAGTTTATTCATCGTCCTAATATGACTTTGAAGAGCATTAAATTGTAAACTTTAAACTTTGATCAACTGCTGTACGAAAAAAAATCGGTATTAACACTGACAATTGGATATCATTTCAAGAGTTCGACGGTTAGATATGTTTTAAGGGATTTATTCTTAAAGCTGGTTTATGGATGATTCCCTATTTTGGGTAACACTGATCTTGTTAGTAAATTTCCTATAGTAAGTGAAATATTAGCATGACGCCTACGGTGAAACTTAAGCACGGGACTACCATAGAAGTTCCTAACGTGACCCCCTGAACACGTTTTGGGGGGTCTTTCAAATATATATATATATATTGTATATATATATATTTATATATATATATGTGTGTGTGTGTGTGTGTGTGTGTGTGTGTGTGTGTGTGTGTTTGCACTCTAGCGGTCACATTTTTCGTTCGATTTACTTCAAATTTGGTAGGGACGTTCCTTTCTATTGTCGGTTGCCACTTTCGTTGGGAAAAATAATCAGAAACCTTTAAACCCCTTTATTGGGAATTAATCTTTTAAATTTCGAGTTTTTGGGTACAAAAAGGGTAATTTTTGGTCATTTTGACCCCGGATGTAACATTAATGCTTGTAGAAATATGGGGATTAGTGAGTCAAAAGTTTTAAGCCCTCTCGTGTCATTCTAGCATAAATAATTACAAAGTTAAATGACTAAATTTTAAGGTTTTCGATATTTCCGTGATTAAAACATTGTTTAAAAGGTTTATAAATCTAATTTTTGTCAAAAAATAATAAAGAACAAATACCAAAACGGAAGTGACTACTCACCGGTGACCGGAAGTAATACACCTCTGTCAGTGGAGAGGTTTGACCTATACTGACGATAATTGCACGACACTTCCGCCTCTCTTTAAATGCAAATGGATGTATGTGCATTAGCCAAGAAAGCTTTGCTAATCGAGTTTATAATCATTTTAAATCTTAGAACTGGTATATTAAAACCACCAACTGTAAATTAAATATTACAGTGAAAGTAGTTTTATTGGGTTTCCATATTCATGTTTTGGCAAGATTCAGTAAGATGTTGTTGAATTGAGCATTTAAGTCACTGCTAAAAAGCATCCAGCCAAAACTCCACTTTTATTTTGATCCCAAATTTGTATGTCGATCTGGTCTATCTTGATAGTTATTTCCTTAATGACTACGATTTATAAATGCCAGATACTACCGTTGAGTAGATAAATTGCCAGATTTAAAGTAATAGGATACAACAAACAATTCCTCAGTTTAGGTTAAATAAGTACAAAGTAATAAGTAAAAAATGTATAAACTTACATAACCAAGTTCTGAATTGTACAAGTTAACATGATACAATACAAAACTTAATTTCATATCGTACTGCCTTATACTGTAGAAATGTATTAGATTGAAACTGGGTGGGACTACTATCGTTATCCACAGTATATATTCTGTATGCACACAAGTTATCCCGTAGTGAACAAGTGTCGAGGATACGGCTCCCAGCGATGTGGGTGAAATTGTGAGAATAGGATGTTGTTACATGGTGAAATTTAGAATACAGAAAGAATTTCTAATGGTATAATGACATACCGTTTTTGCTGTTTTTGATCGTGTTTGCCTTTGATTTACAGAGTCAAAGTTTGTTATTGCGTATTACAAACATTGGTGAAACCTAACAATTCTGACCGATTTGAATATTGTTCTGGTTTATTTCTCCATAAATTTTGTGATGTAATTTGATATTACAGCGTGATGAGCAATTTGTTTTCGTTTTTTTCAGTACAATTTACTATATTATGAGTCATTGGAGCAGTTGTCAAGGCGACGCGACGGAAATCAAAACCAAAACAGTTTGGTCCTGTTGAACTTGTACTTGACGCCTCATCCTGTCCCACCTACAGCAACTTAGAACGTGTGGACAGTCAGACTAGGATACGAATTGCCCATCACTCTAGGGAAAATATAATTAGAGTATAATATACTTTATATATGACATTTGCAGCAATGCATGAATCAGTTGTCATAATAAAATGATTGTTTACTTTCAAGCTAGTGATGTCGTCCACAAACATCAGGTTTTTATTTCCTTACAAAATTTTGGTGGTGATTAGTGTAAAATTAAACAATAATAAGGCTACAATTTTAATAATACAACACCACTGTTTTGAGGTGATTTTGATGCTAGAGCTTCAACTTTCTGGTAGTAAAACTTACAATATGTGTCTGTATTCTTGCTTAGCTCTAAAAGCGTTACGGCAATTGTAAGTTGTCTGTAATGTGTATAATTAATATTTAGATTGAATTTATCAAATAGTTCGTTTTATAAATACGTAACGATTTAAATCGAAAGTTATTTTAAGACAGCAATAATTTATCTAGTATAAATATTATTTTTCTTTTATATTCATTTCAATTTATGATTGTCAACACTTTTTCCAAAATGTATTTTTTAAATATTAAATTTGTTTCATATAATTACAAAATAATATACAATTATTTGAATAACTTTAATTTTAACAGTTTAATCCGTTATCAGATAACAATTAAAATAACTAATGACATCATGCATTATTAGTAGGTTATGAGAAAACTTGGTTAGACGCTTTAAATGTTTCTAAAAATATATTTAAGCATGAAATAAAGTTATGAAAGTTTCTTTGAGGTAAATCATGATTATATTTAAATTTCCATACAAATCATATCTCAACATTTTTTTACGCTAACTTACAAATGTCGGGGATACATTTTTGTGAATAACACTATTGTCAAAAATTTTATTAAACTTTTCTGATTAGATCAAATGGTTTAAGGTTACAAATATTGGGTGTGTAATAGGCTCCATAAAAAAATCGTAGTTCAAGTCACTTATTAACAACTGACTCACCACTAGCTCCATGAGTTTGAATGAAAACAAAGTTTACAGATTGCAGTTCTGTGTATAAATCTACTAATTCGAGTTAGGGAATGTAAATTAAGTGTAAATCTTAAATATAAACAGCATTACATTAAAGTGTTCGATAGTTCTGGACGTAAAAAAGATACATATAAGTTGTCCTGTACTTTACATGTGAAGCAGATTAGCGTTTTCAATCGCCTGTTCAGTGGTAATCAAAGTCATTCAATAGCTTGGGAGTGGCATCGTCCAGGTTATTTCATTCACCTGTATAATAGATATGATGAGTTGAGTATCGCATGAGAAATTAGCTACGTTAATATATAAAAAATATTGGTTACAAAATATGAAAGAATGAGTTTCTATTTATTATCAGTCCAACTCACAAATCAGAGCACGGCCTTAAATTTAAAAAGTATTTGACAGCAATCTTCCCAAAAAATATAACAGGTAAAACATTACTGCGATGAAATAAAATTTTAATAAAAATAACTGTGTAAATTGACTAACTAGTTTTAATTGCTGAGTTTGATCTTAACGCCAGAAAGCTAGTTAAAAGTTAAACCATAATTAGCTAATGCATAGCAACATGTTTGCCGATTTAACAACGCTGAGCTACAACTCAAGTGTTTATATAAGCGTGCGATGTTTTAGAAAGGAGAGGTTCGAGTACTTTGTTGAGCTGTTTCAGAAATTGATAGATACTCACAAATAAAAATTTCTTGATACCAATTAAAGTTTACAACTCCATTATAAATAATTTGGATTATTAAAACAAGGAATTATTATGGTTTTAATGTTTATATCAGTACAGTACTATTATTAACCTAAATAACTGATATGTTATGATTGGAAATATTAATTGAAATACAAATAGTAAAAATTATAAACATTGTAGCAAAGGATATAAAGTAATTCTTGTTTGATAATAAAATAGCTTACATGGTAAATTTTTGATATCGTTCGTTTTATATCGTACATTTAAGCTTACCATAAAAAATAATCGTTTTTTTTGTTGCGTTTTAGTGAATTTCCCCTATAGGGAAGAAGCTATTACCGTAGGTCTCATGGTAAGACTTAGGCCCGAGACCATGATAACTCTTTATATTGAGGTTCCCAGATGTCAAAATCACTATTCGTTCAAATTTATATATATATATATATATATATATATATATGTGTGTGTGTGTGTGTGTGTGTGTGTGTGTGTGTGTGTGTGTGTGTGTGTGTGTTCGTGAATGTGATAACTTGAGTAAAAAACGTCTAATTAAATTTGACTGAAATGTGTAAAGTGACATACATGACTTTAAGTTCGAAAACCAGAAAAATCGGACAATGGGAAGGGGGCTTATGGGGTTTCACAAATTTCCAAAAATCAGTTTTTTGCATGTTTTACCCATAAATTTTGTTTCGACTTTTTTAGATCTTAAAAAGAAAATAATATACTATTTTGAATCATTAACCTAGTTGAAGTGGTTGCGGAAAACATCCAAAAAAGTGTTCATAAAATCTCCCATGTTAATCTTATGGGAAAATGGTTTTTAGAATTTCCTCAGTTCATTTTTTTTAACTTCACATTTGCTTTTACCAATCAGTTTTTGTGTTTAAATTGTGATTCTACGTCCAAGCTGTGCCGAGATATTCAATGTGCTAAACACAGTACGTTGTCCAATGTTATCCTTATAGAGAATATTTAATATTTTATATCTTGATTATTTATGAATGTATATTGATGAAACTTGGTGTGTGGCTTCACCTAGTACTGGTATATTGATATTTTCAAAACAAATTGATTTTTGTTAATTATCCCCGTAGCAGCAAACCTGCATACTCGCCATAGTGTTTTTATTATGAAGAATAAGTAAAGTTTTAACATCCCTTAATTATGAATATAAATTATTAATACTTGGTATATAGATTCACCTGGTAGAGTTAAGTATTGCGGCATTTTCATATTAGTTGAAGGCTTATAACTTATCAAAAGTGACAAAATTATTATATAAAATACAATAATTCTGGTAAATATATGAGCCCTACAATATAGGGATTCTCAATCAAATAAACAATAAATCTGTTTTTTCACTACTGAAAAAAACATAGTTGCTTAGTGTAATCAAAAATATAAAACTAAATACAGTTACATAGCATTATGTTTCAGGTTGCTTTGCTAGTGAGTAAACAATGGCATTACAAAAATGATTGTTTTGTTTTTCACTACGTGTAACCATCAACAATTACCATAACAAATAAATTTTGCAGTACAAATATATGCCGGGTGAAAAGAAGGTTCTAACCAAATTAGTTTAATTTTTTTCATTGTGCTCAAATAAATAAATATTTATTGACATTTTATAAATAGATATTTGCGTTATTAAATGTTTATTTTTTAAACAAATTTTAAAAATTTAAAGTTTAAACATGTATTGTTATAAATGTTCAAATGTTTATTTACCAAAAATGGGGGGTTGTACAGACAATTAACAACTGTTTTAAAGTAAACCTTATACAACAGTCAAAATTTAAACTAAATGTTTTCTTGAATCCTCCCATACAGTAACGTCTCCCTAAAACTGTATCACGTAATAGAAAAAAGTTTGATAGTGTGGGATTTATAACTTAAATTGACGTGTTTAAAATTGTTTTTAGTAAAAAGATTTAAATATTTGGTAGCCAACTCATGATATTTAAACTTATACTTATTTTTAAGTGACCCATCATTTAAAGACCCCAATTTAATAAATATATGAATAGTGATAACTTGTAATTAATATACCTTATCCAAACTAAATGGCAGTTACAATTTAAATAGCATGTCTACTCCAATTCAAGTTTTACTTAGTCTATATGTTCCTGTATATGAACCAATCAGGTTAACAGTGTGCAGCAGGGACCCATTAAATAACGTTTTAGAGGTTTGATAGATATTATAAACAATTAAAAATATAAAGGTAAAAGTTTAATTAAGGAGTACTACGCCTTAAGATTTTGATAGATTGTTAATTTATATTTTTAAGACACCTTTTTACTTAGGGAAGTCTTCTCGAACCAAACAAACTTTACTAGTTTCCACTATTCGTATACTGTTATATTTGTTTTTTTAAATGAGTGGACACTTAAAAGAAGCTTTTTTTAACAACTTTAAATTACACACAGAATCCCTCATCTATGAATAACATTCAAAATTAAAATAATACCATATTCTTATATTCTTAGCTTACACCACAGCTTAAACCAAAGGCTATTTATAAGTATTATTAAAATAAAGGTGAAATATAAACTAAAAATTATTGCTAGTGGCAGAGGTTTCTCTGTGGTCTCAAACATATTTATTTTATCTGTTATCGAGCCAAAATTTATTATATCAAAATTTATTTTGGGAGTACTAACAGCTGTTATTTTATGATGTTATTTTAAATAACACGTGGGAATTCGCAATCTATGCCAACAAAGGCTGCAAGTGAAATGATCACACTCGCACATAGATTTTTGCCGAAAGCTACACCACCTAAAAGGTTTCAGAGTAACTTTTCATTTTAATTTAATGGGCCTCAATTTTCGTAAATAGAGAATAGAGCGATCTTTAGTTTTCACTAATGGTCTATTTCATAGGTTATTAAAATGAGGGTATTCTTGATGGTGATTTACAACAAAACATATCTAATGGAGAAATTCGGGAGACGTATTTTCTTTTCTTTTTCTTTTACATAGGGTAAAATATTGGGACCGTATGTACTGTTAATTTAATTCCTATATATAAGAGGATATTAAAAGTAACAAACTTTAAATTCTATAGTTTTAAATATGTATATATATATATATATATATGTGCAATGATATATTAAATATATCCTAATTTAAGTTAGAAAACCAGATTGTTTAATATTGATTGATGATTAAATAATGACAAATTAGGTACAGGAATAATCAATTTTATATTTAGTATTATTTAGAAAAGAAACTCAAAAACAATAATTTAGTAGTCAAACTATAAATTTGTGTAAGAAAAATCACTAAAAGGATCAACTATTATGTATATTTGCATAACACTGACGGGTGATTTAAGTTATTTGTTCTTCCCAATAAACAAATTATTAACAATTTCACATTGCCACAGGGTTTTAAATATTTTCAATTGTCGCGTATCTCTCATATATTCAATTTTTGTTATATAAATAAGTAGACATGGCCTTCTGCAATAAAACAAAGTGAGTTGTTGAGGTCATAAATATTTACATTCTTACGTTAGCCCACCAGCATTGTTTGTTTAGGCAATCAGATGCACTATAGCTACCTGGTTTGAAGAAAAAACTGACGAGATGCCTGTGTTTTCTTTTGCTATTGTTTTCATCATACTGCACTGAAAATAGCTGTTTTCGACGTATACATTAAATTCTGAAAACATCAGTTTCCTGTTCATTTTTAAAAGTTCACCGTATAAAAGGTAGTGCACTTAAAATTGCCCGTGTACTTATCAACTTATTTATGAAATGAATTAAACTCTTAAAAAACATAAGAAACGGGATGTGAACACGCAGCGTATACAGTTCAGTTTATTTAAAATGAAAACATGCTTTTATGACAAACAAAGCTGATTTAATTTTCTTTATTCACAAACATATGTTCCAATCCCACTATTGGTTTCCATGCGTAATTTTGCAGTAGGCCTATGATGAAAAATACTATTCATACCTCGTCCTAAAAGTGTTTATATTTTGGTGATTAATGAAATTACCTCCATTTGTGTTGAGGCACATGGATACCTTGATCATGCACCGGGAAAGGCCGCTTTCGGTACTGTAACGAAGTGTACTATTACCAAAAGATGTGCAAAGTGCCTATTCAGATTAAAATAAAGTATACTAGCGGGATTATAATTAATGATGATATATTGTGATACTTCTAAAACTATTAAACATGTTTCCTTATATCATTACATTTAAACTGTGTGATACAATACCTGCAACCTCAATTATGTCACAATAAATTCTGATACAACAATATCATGCGAATTTACAATTATTAAAACTACTATGTATAATAAGCAAGAACATAGTTATAATTTGGTTTTTGGTATAATTATGCAGCGAAATTACCTATATATGGGGTTGTTTGAAAGCGCTTCGTGTGATTTTGCCTTTTTTCGCCTTAAATTATTAAAATCATTAAATTAAACGATAAGCCAAACAAGAAATAGTTATCTAATGTTTAATATTTTCGATATGTAAGATTTGTAGATGGAAGCGTCTTGGTATTTTTGTTTGATGATACATGTATTGCATGTTACCATAAACAATGTGTTGCTTAATATTTATGTGGCTTGGACAACTATTATGATTAGCCATAAAATAAATCAAATTAAAACCATTGATAGTAAGTACTACGGATTAAAATTGTTTATTGATATATTTCCTACTGGTAACGATGGTTTTAGTAAATGTTTGAAATAAAATTAAAAACAAAATAAAATTTTTTAAATTAAGAATTTATTTTAAAATGGTTATTTAACTAAGTTTTTTACAATGGATATTAAATAATATTAATTTAGTATCTTATTAAAAAAAGCATTTATCAGAGAGCCTCAAATTATAATTACGTTTCAGATGTATTTTCTTTTCTTTAGGTAAATCTAATGTCATGACACACCTGATTCTGTAAACTGTTTTGCATATCACGTTTTGCTTACTTTATCTGATCGTTGTTTATTAGTTAGGTTGTTTTGAATAAAAGGAACCTCTAAACAGGATATGCCTTCGAGGCCTCATATTTTCTCCACATTGTTTTAAATGCACGTAGAAATATACAAAAGCAGTTGAAATTTTAAAATATTTGTTTTAAATTAAAATTCTCTGTAAATGTGTTTGTGAAATAGTGAAGCTGTATTAGTTTATTATTTCCTGCCTATTTATAGAAACAGCCGTAAGGAGGCAGATTTAAGAGGCTAGTTAGAGTATTTTTGATTTTTGATTGTTTTTAGCGAATTTCCCCTATAGGGAAGAAGCTATTACCGTAGTCGGCATGGTAAGACCTAGGCCCGGGACCATGATAACTTTTCGTTTTGAGGTCCCCAGAACCCAAAAACACCGTTCGTTCGAAACTGTATATATATATATATATATATATATATATATATATATATATATATATATATATATATATATATATATATATGTGTGTGTCCGTGAGCACGATAACTCTCGTAAAAATTATCTGATTTTGATGAAATTTGGTATAAACGTGTAAAGCAACATTTATGACTTTAAGTTCGAAAACCAGCCAGATCGCTCTATCCGAAGGGGTATTTTGGGGGGTTTTGTACCCCAAAAATGGGTTTTTTGAATCTTTTACATATAATTTTGGAAATAGTCAAAATTTATTTTTTCCCATTGGATTCAGCTTAAAAAAACACACAATTTGGTATTTTGATCATTTCTCTACGTCAATTGGTTACCGAGATATTGAAAGTGCTAAACACAGTACGTTGTCTAATGTTATTCTTATGGAGGAAAATAAAAATGTTTTATATCTCGCTTATTTATGAACATATACTGACGAAACTTGGTATACGGCTTTATCTGGTTGTGGACCATTGATATTTCCTCAAAAAAACAATTTTTTGACAAAGGCTCCCGTAGCAGCAAACCTGCGTACTCAGCCCCATGTTATTCTTATGGAGAATAAGTAACGTGTTATCTCCCTTAATTATGAAAATAAATTAATGAAATTTGGTAAGTGACTTCACCTAGTTGAGTTATATTGATATTAGCATAAAACCCCATTTTTTGTGTTCCTTGCTTCAGCAAACCTGCATACTCAGCCGCCATGTTATTCTTATGGAGAATAATTAAAATGTCATAAATAGTTTATTTATGAATGTATATTGATGAAACTTGGTATGTAGCTTTATGTGGCATTAAGATAAATATATATGCATTGGAAATTCGCTAAGTACGCAGGTTTGCTGCTACGGGGGTATTTAAGATTAGTATATTATTTTATTTTGAGAAATAAATCACTGAACAGGAAATTGTGTGCATATAATAAACACTCAGTACCATGTAAACTGAATAAAACAAATCATTCTTCTTCTTATTCCTATTTTATATAGTTTAAAATGTAATTATGTATTTCATTACTTCGTTGTATATATATATATATATATATAAACAATATTTGTTTATTTTCCAATTTTGAGGCATTCTTTTACTTAATACCTACTTCCTAATAATTAGTGTATCAATGAATAAAAGTGTACAGTTGCAACGGGTGTTTTCTCTTGACTTTCCTCATTGGTTCAATGACAACAATATGTTATTTATAATTAGTGGTTGGAACAAAAACTGGAATACGTCACAAATAATATATATTCACCTAACATAGAAATTAAATATTAAAGCTTTCTTATATTTGATTAAACATGAGCAAATATTAAATATTAACAAGTAAAGCTGTAATAATTGTGAATTACATCACTACAATTTGAACTTTTGCCGACAAGGTATGTACCTATTTTAGTCTATACGCACAGTTCAGAACTGCAATAATGAATTTTAAAGCTATAATAGTAAAACTATATAAATTTACTCCTTTGAACTAAAGCAAGAAATTTGTAATAAATAATAAATACAACAAATGTATCATAAACAAATAATTAATATAAATGTACAAACCTTTTTTAGATTTTGTTGACAAAGAATTAGATTTACACACGAGGTTTCATTATAAGTTTGCATTTATATTAAGCGAAACAACAGTTCTCCTTTAAGACAGGGATTACAAATGCCAGCTACAAATAGAAAGTCCACGGGGAGGAAGAGAGGGGTGGACAAATGTTAATTTCAGCTAACACGACAGTTACTGCTGTTGGGAAAGTTCCCTCTGGGAAAATACGGCTGAGGACGAAATAATTCCTCTCGTATTAAACCCTTTCTGACCTAACGTACTTGGGGTGCGTTCACTCAAAAAATATAAGAATATACAGATCAGGTTAATAGTTAGCAAATATATAGACTACCACATCAATACTAATAAAGTTCCTTAAAGAAATTTCTTATATCATTGACCATTTACATTTGTGGTACGAAGGTAATATTTAGAGTGATTTTTGGTGCACATTAACATAAACAAGAACATGTTTTAGGTTAGTATAAATATGTTTTACAAGTACGTTGCCGATCAAGGAAGTTTAAAAAATACTAAAAAGTTTAATTTTAAACCATAACCACACATCTTTATGGTATTATAACTATGTACAAAATATAATTCAAAAGACGGGGACAAGCCATCGGGCCAATTCGGCGATGGGGCAACGGTAGTCTCTTGCCGGGTTCCGTTTAGCGGAGCCAATCAAACGCGAGCTTGCCGTAACGATCAGAGCTAATCAGCTGTTAGCTCGCCGAAGCACCTGTCAGTCGAGGCTTTACTACACTAATAGTTTTTACACTATGTTCTATGAGTAAAAACATAAGCACTGGAGGAAAAAATATCTCTAATTAGTTCCGCGAGAAAATGTTTATTTCATTATTTTAAAACGTTAGTGCGTTAAATTAGAACGAACATTAATACAAGGTAATTAATAAAAAAGTTAAAAGAATAGTAAACAAATTATTGTCATTACAAATACAACCCAATTAATACGTCGATCGATGTGAGTAATTATATCATGTTATAACATTATTTTAACTTTTTAATCACAGTTAATGTAGTAAAGTGCATCATTTAAATTTGTTGTTTTATAATAGATTTTACGTCATATAATGTACTGGGCACTATAAATATATTTATTGCTCCTTGTTCCTCAATAATAGTTACTTAATGTTAGTTTGTAGGATTAAAAAGTTATGTATTGTAATCTTAGTTAATTAATTTCGCTTTATCTCGCGAAAAGTCCATAAATAATGTAGATAAGGCTCTTACTAATTTAACTTATATTGAATGTGAAAAAAAACTAAATGGTGAACAAAACGTCTTTCGATACCATTATCTCTAATAACCACGGCAACGTAGTTAATTTTAAATATTTAATAATTAAAGACTGTTGTTACATGATTTTTATTGGAATCGTACGAGCTTTAGGTATCATTAAGTATCTAATTTAATATGGAAAGCCTAGATCTCTGGAGTATATTTTAATTTTTTGAGCTTTTATTTAATCGGACTAGAATAATTTGACTTTCTAATAATACGAGCAACCAGTTTTATAAAAGATCTTCAGCAATAAAATTTGTCAATCCAGTGTTCCAAAAAGGCCTATTAACGACCTATTTTTTGCCTGTTTTATCTTGAGTAGTATTTTTGTTTTAACACAATTAAACAGGATACAATTCTATAAGTTTCACAGCACTAATAAAAATTTACACTTATACCGTACTTTTAAACAAGACGGTAAATATAAATGAAACACTTTGTAAGACAATAAAATTCAACCAGTCACACCAGTAATCATCAGGTCCAATCAGATACTGCCTGGTTCGTTTATTTATGTAAATTGCACTAAGTATTTATAGATGTCAACGTCAACCTCTCAATTGTAAGCTTATTATGCCTCTCAAAATGGAGAATTTTGTCCAACTGGTTTTCGGCATTCAAGTAACTTAACCCGGCATAAGTCCTTAAAAGGGTAAATAGATTGTTTATACTATAACAGTCCAAGCAAAATTCTAAAAATTAAACTCAAACTCTTTAATTGAAACTTGAAATAATAATAAATATATCATTAAATTATCGTTCCACCTCCTCAGGAAACTGCATATATGTGTCCCAGACAAGAACTACAACCGACAAACATCAAAGCGGAGGTCGTTGCTTACCTCTGACCAGAAGTCATAAACCACAGTCTGCAGCGCGGTTAGGCCTACACTGACGACATTAGCCGCAAGACACTTCCGTCAAGCATGATATGCAAATTTGTCTTACTGAACAGATTGTAGGAAACTCATAAAGAATAATTGCAGAGTTTAAAATAAACGTACTATTAATTGACAGATAGTTACAGTTTATGGATAAAATATTCAGCTTTTATTTGAAAAAAACAGATTAAGTTAAGGTTACGTTAAAATTTCTGTGGCAATAACTTTAATTTTATAATTTTTAATTTAAAAACATTTATGTAATTATTGATTAATAGCGGACTATTCACGTTTCTTAGATTATGTACAACAAATCAACCTGTATTCACCAACCAAATAATTGTGGAGATTAAGCTGATGTAAAAGTTAAATCTCTTGGAAACTTTCATTGATAATTTGGGTGGAGAGGAAGTTATGTAATAGAGGAAGTTTAGTATGATCAAAGTGTGTAATCCGCTAGCATCTGAAGATATATATATATATATATATATATATATATATATATATATATATATATATATATATATATGAAGAAATTTAGCCATATATCTTTTAATTTTGGTAAAATAACAGGTAAGTTTGTACCGATTTGTAAGAGCTGTGATAATATCTACTATATGTAGTTAAATAATTTATTAAACTTGTAATAGCCAGTTTGTATAGTACGTAATACACGTTTACACGCAGATTATTTTAAAGAAGTGGTAAATATTACTATCAAATTAACTTATCGTTTTATTAATATGACTTAAATAAAGCTCATATCCTTGCAAATTTTAGTTGTTAATTAGAATTGTTTGTATTAAGCAAGAAATTTATTTAATTTTGATTTGCCTCCGGATCACTGATCGAACCCCCCCCCCATAGCACCATAAGTAGGGTGTATTGGAGAGTCCGAGGGCAGGAGGGACAGGAGGGACGCCCCCCCCCCGAGCCCCCCCCCCCCCCCCGAGGTCTCGTCTGTGACACTTTGCGAATTTTTTTTTGCGAACTTTTTTGCGAACTTTTTTGCAAACTTTTTTTGCGAATTTTTTTTTTTGCGAATTTTTTTTTGCGAATTTTTTTTTGCGAATTTTTTTTTTGCGATTTTTTTTTTTGCGAATTTTTTTTTGCGGATTTTTTTTTTGCGAATTTTTTTTTTGCGAATTTTTTTTTTTTCGATTTTTTTTTTTTGCGAATTTTTTTTTGTTGCGAATCCTAACCTAACCTAACCTAACCTAACCTAACCTAACCTAACCTAACCTAACCTAACCTAACCCATCCTAACCTAACCTAACCTAACCTAACCTAACCTAACCTAACCTAACCCATCCTAACCTAACCTCGGATCAGATTTCTGATTGCAGATTCTTGTTCGTCTAGTCGAGCCGAGTCATTTGAGTACCCACATCGTACACTTTGGATGATGTTTACAAAAAAGGGGCCCGCACCACACTTTTGACCTTTTTTTTTGCATTTTTGGAATCTCCTCGTCAAGCCGAGTATTCTCAGTACCCACATGACATACTTTGGATAATTAATACAAGAGTTGATCAGGGTAACGCTACAACCAACAGAGCTAGCCCATCAGCGCTTGCGATCAATTGAACTACCAGTGAATGCAAATTTTGAGGAGAATATAATTGCAATGCTTTGAACATATACTGCAAAGGGGGGTGTATCGATACACCCCCCTTCAAGTACTCTGCACCGAGGCAGACGTTCACACAAATAAGCGTCGCGTCCAGTCTACTGTCTGGGAATGCGGATGTTGTAATTTGATACCTCGACTGGAGGGTGCAGGTGTTCACACAAAAAACCGACAAGTCGAGACCTGTCTGGGAATGCGGATGCTGTAATTTGATACCTCGACGGGAAGACGGCTGACCCTTCTAGGAACCCATAATTATAGTCCGCCCGTATCGAATTCCGAGCAATAAATCACCAGTTGTCAAACACCCACGGTATCATTCTTGTTTTTGGCTTCAACAATTCCTGACGTATGGGGGAGCGAAAATCTCCCCCTAACCCATTATGTGTTAGGGGGAGCGAAAATCTCCCCCTAGTAATTAAATCAACAGAACACCAGTTGTCACGGTCTCATTCTTGTTCTAGTCTTCAACAATTCCTGACGTATGGGGGAGCGAAAATCTCCCCCTAAGCCATTATGTGTTAGGGGGAGCGAAAATCTCCCCCTAGTAATTAAATCAACAGAGCTAGCCCATCAGCGCCTGCGGACAATTGAACTACCAGTGAATGCAAATGCGGATGTTGTAATTTGATACCTCGACTGGAGGGTGCAGGTGTTCACACAAAAAACCGACAAGTCGAGACCTGTCTGGGGTGCAGCTGCGCCCGACCTCAGGAGGGCCAGGAGGAGCAGAGGAGCAGGAGGGGCAGGAGGGGCAGGAGGAGCAGGAGGAGCAGGAGGGACAGGAGGAGCAGGAGGAGCAGGAGGGGCAGGAGGAGCAGGAGGAGCAGGAGGGGCAGGAGGAGCAGGAGGAGCAGGAGGGGCATGAGGAGCAGGAGGAGCAGGAGGGGCAGGAGGAGCAGGAGGAGCAGGAGGGGCAGGAGGAGCAGGAGGAGCAGGAGGAGCAGGAGGAGCAGGAGGGGCAGGAGGGTCAGGAGGAGCAGGAGGAGCAGGAGGAGCAGGAGGGGCAGGAGGAGCAGGAGGAGCAGGAGGGGCAGGAGGAGCCCCCCCCCTCCAACCGGGCAAGGTTTCGTCTGTGACACTTTTGCCAGCCATAACGCCTGCGGACAATTGAACTACCAGTGAATGCAAATGCGGATGTTGTAATTTGATACCTCGACTGGAGGGTGCAGGTGTTCACACAAAAAACCGACAAGTCGAGACCTGTCTGGGGTGCAGCTGCGCCCGACCTCAGGAGGGCCAGGAGGGACTGGAGGAGCCCCCCCCAGACGCCTGCACCAACACTTGGAAGAATATCCTCCTACATTAGAAGGATTTCCTTCTGTTCCCTAACATGAAAAGCTTTTGTGGCCTTGAAAAAGGCCGATTGTGATGGTGGGATCAGGTGGAGGTTAAGGTGTTGGAAAACGTTTATTTTTTACTGTTAAAAAACTTTGTTACTTCATCAGGGTGCAGTTCATCGGTCCGCCGATTCCACCACATTTCAACAAGCATCATGTACTTCTGCTCATGTTCAATGGCGTAGAAGTGCTCCTCTTCAATGGGGTAGAAATTCATCTTGTAGTCCATGTCACGCTGCCAATATTCCCACTCCAAGCCGTCCAGCGGGCAATGGTTCCACATGCTGTTGATTCCCCGTCGTCTGGAGTACAGAGCGTCGTCAAGATCTTGAGTAGTTGAATACATTTTTGGTTCATGAACGTACTTGAACTTTTTGTCAATGCGCCATAGCCTCTTCTTATGGAAATGCTTCAAGGTGCATTCATCGTCGTCTTTTCGGTTGTAGAATTCATCACCTTCGAAGTAATCATCTTCATCGTCAAACGGTCTCTTCTTATTATTGCTATTCATTGTCGTTTCCGCTGCAACACATACATCCTCCAACTCAACGTCTGTGATGTCACAATCCCACTCGATGTTGGCCATGATCTCTTCGTAGCTGTTGACGCTTCGAAACTCAAGACTAAACTAAACTTTACTGCTAGGGGCGGGCTGTGCGTCGTGGGATAATGGGCGCAGGTGTACAGACAAAAAACCGTCGCGTCACCCTACTGTCTGTGAATGCGGATGCTGTAATTTTATACCTCTACGGGAGGGCGCGGGTGTTCACACAAAAAACCGACGAGTCGAGACCTGTCTGGGAATGCGGATGCTGTAATTTGATACCCCGACAGGAGGGCGACCGACCCTTGCAGGAACCCATAATTATAGACCACCCGCGTCGAATTCCGAGCAATAGTACACCAGCTGTCAAACACCCACGGTCTCATTCTTGTTCTAGTCTTCAACAATTCCTGACGTATGGGGGAGCGAAAATCTCCCCCTAGTAATTAAATCAACAGAACACCAGTTGTCAAACACCCACGGTCTCATTCTTGTTCGGGAGTTTGAAGTGTGTGGCTGTGTAATAGTGTTGCTGTGTGACGTTCTGTCAGAGCGATCGCCCGACGTTTTGGCCTAACCTACAAAATGAACCACTTAACCGCCTATGTGTTTAATGATCGGCCTTTGTCTGTACTGTTTGACAGCAGCGATAATCCATGGTTCAAAGCTAAGGATGTAGCTACAATATTGGGATACGCCAACCCTAAAGAAGCAATCAGAGTACATGTTAGAGAAAAAATATCGCAAAACAATTCCTGAAGTATGGGGGAGCGAAAATCTCCCCCTAACCTATAACGAGAAACATTCAATCTTTCTTAACGAGCCGGGATTATATTCGTTACTTATGAAATCTAAAATGCCCATCGCCGAGAAGTTTCAAGATTGGATCTTTGAAGAAGTTTTGCCATCCATTAGAAAAAATGGTCAGTACAGACTTATAAACGAGAACCAACGGCTGCTACAATCACTTACCAAGTCGCTAACAAATAACCGAAAGCTAGATCAAACAAATTCCGAGTTTAAAACTACAAATGATATATTGTGTATGGAAAACCAATCCATGAATCAAACGCTGATCGAACAGACATCTAAAGTGGCAGTGTTGCCTGAAGATGTAAATCTGAAGCATATATTTTGTGTGATGATTAGGGAAACCCTTCTAGAGCAGTACGGAGTTTGTGAATACAAGTGCATTCGAACACAGAAGAGGAATTTCAAACAAGCCTTGAAAAAAGCAAAGGAAGAAGGATTTACAATGTGCTACTGTAGAGAAAATGTCCCCAACGGCATAAACATAGTGAATAAGGCTAAAGAAGTGATGAAGAGTTACGGCATGCACATTGACTGCAGATACAACAACATCCTAACCTCACACAATTTCATTAATGTAGTTGAACATATCTTTGACAATGCATAGGTCTGCGCTTGTGGACTCGTTCCAGAACCTTCGACGCAAGTCAGGTAGCAACAGTCGATACGTGCTCCAAAGATGACCAGTGTGGATGACGCAAGAAAAGTAATCACCATATCAATGAACAAAATACGTTATAAACGTAACAACATCCGAGAAAGGCTCGCAATCAAGTTAGTGTTGGATAGAGCGAGAGATGTGTTTGAGAGAAAATATCATATGAAACAGCATACTTATGAAAAAAAAAATATATATTGAATATCATGTGAAAGAATATAACTATGAAGAAAACAAAACAGACTGTTAAATTTAACGAGGAGCTAAATACACAGTACACTTACGAGCCCTGTGAGGATGTACAACAATTAACGTGGACTCAAATCGCAATAGATGAAATGAGATTCCGCAGACCGTTGGAACTGATGTTGGGTGAAAAAATCAAACATCTAACTTATTGCAACAAGATGTGTCACAGCGAGTGCATACAGTTTACTTCAAGGGTGAGCAGACGCACCATCAGTCCGTAGTACGGTAGAAGTCACACGGTAAGGACGTCAACATGGCCGCTTACGTTTCTGCGGACGACTATATCAAATCGTTTATTCAGGAGATTGAGGTTATGAACAATAATGCTAGTGATCAGACATTGGCATCACCTCAGACGTCATCTGTAAAACCGATCACTGCCTGCAAGAGACGAAGGAGGCCAACTCTCATCGAAGTGGAAACCAAGAAACCAGGATGGGTGCCAAAACCAACAGATGATTGTCCCATAGTGTCATGGATGGAGGATGGGAATACTTTTGCTGTTCAAAACCCGGAAACAAAGGACAAATTTTATTGAAAATGGAAATGTACGATGGTACAGATATGGTGTTCATGTGCAGTTTATTTTTGGACAAAGATGGTGAAATGCTCCAAAGTGTTAGACAAGTAGTTAATAAAGTGGAAAACATGTGGATCGATAAATCAACAGGAGTACCGAAAATTACAGGCTTAACTCAAACTGTTACACAACGCAGTGCAGTTTCGCAACCAACGTCGAAGAAGCGAGCTGTGAGGAAGAAACAACGAGTGTCGCCAGCAGTCAATTAAAGCATCAGCATTCCCAGACAGGAGGGCGACGCGTCGGTTTTTTGTGTGTGAACACCTGCGCCCGGCCAACTACTAGAGATGTCGAGCAGCAGCACTTTCAAGCTAGAGTTTCCGAGCGTGAACGGCACTGCAGCAACCGAGGACCTGAGAGCTACCCTCAACAACTGCAAGTCTGACTCTCCGCTCTACACCAGGATAGACGATCTCAGAGAGGAATGCGACTATCTCATCACTGCGATGGAGCGAGCCACAACACCCTTTGGCGAGACGATCATCGTGATCCTGGAGGGGCAGGTCGGGGACGACTTCTTTCTGCGAGTCTACCTGCCTAGGCGCTTCAACGAGGTCCTGAGCAACACCGACATTGAGCGCTACAACAGCGGGTTTGGAGAACGCCTTCGCTTGGTGAAGCGCAGCCCGAGGGGTTCCAATAGCAGATTCACACCTTTGGAGTTTATGTAAAGCAAGACTTGAAGATTATGTAAATACCTTTGTAAATTAGTTTTCGTAGTCAATACTTATAGTCACGTTCAGAACATAACCACTGTGTTATTTATTTCACTTAACCCCAAAAATGTCCTTTGGTAGTAAGTTTAAGAGCGTGAGTATGGTAACTGTGAGGTGTTTAGCTCATCAGCGTCATCATCAGAATCATCGATATTTGTACATAGATGTAACCCACCGCGTAATGCGATACAATTGATTGGAGCGCATCGTGTGTGAGCTGTCTTGTGATGGCGACATAGCACTGCGTTTGTAACAAAATAACGTGTACATTAACACGACGATCACTTTTCTTGCTTAAGTCACGATGGGCATTATGGCGTACAGGACGATTGGTAATAACAGCGTTTAAAGTAAACTGTGCACATTCGTTGTGATACGTCTTGTCACAGCACGTTAGATTTCACATTCTCACATTCAACATCAATTACAATTGTAGACGTAATCTCATTTCATCTGTTGTGATTTAAGTCCACGTTAACCATTGTACATCCTCACGCGGCTCATAAGTGTAATGAGTATTTAGTATGACAATAAACTTCTCGAATGTTAGTACGTTAAATCGTAGCTTGTTCATTGACGCATCGATCCCTATTCTTGTTTCAGTCTCAATATGCATTATGGCGTACGTGCCAGATGGTACTAACAACGCTTGAAATAAACTGCACACATGTGTTGCGATACATCCAAACACAACAAGTTAGATGCATCATTCAATCATTCAGCATCAATTGAAATGTTATGCGTGGCATCATTTCATCTGGTGTAATTTGAGGGAATAACTCGACTACGAACCTTTATCGTATGTTAGTTCGTTAACAACGTAAATTGTACATTAACACGATGATCACTTTTCTTGCTTAAGTCACGATGTGCATTATGGCGTACGGGACGATTGGTAATAACAGCGTTTAAAGTAAACTGTGCACATTCGTTGTGATACGTCTTGTCACAGCACGTTAGATTTCACATTCTCACATTCAACATCAATTACAATTGTAGACGTAATCTCATTTCATCTGTTGTGATTTAAGTCCACGTTAACCGTTGCACATCCCCACGAGGCTCGTAAGTGTAATGAGTATTTAGTATGACAATAAACTTCTCGAATGTTAGTACGTTAAATCGTAGCTTGTTCATTGACTCATCGATCCCTATTCTTGTTTCAGTCTCAATATGCATTATGGTGTACGTGCCAGATGGTACTAACAACGCTTGAAATAAACTGCACACATGTGTTGTGATACATCCAAACACAACAAGTTAGATGCATCATTCTAACATTCAGCATCAATTGAAATGTTATGCGTGATATCATTTCATCTGGTGTAATTTGAGGGAATAACTCGACTACGAACCTTTATCGTATGTTAGTTCGTTAACAACGTAACTTGTACATTGACGCATCGATCACTTTTCATGCTTAAGTCACAATGTGCATTATGATGTATGTGACGACTGGTAATAGCAATGCTTGAAGTAAACTGAGCACATGTGTTGCGATACGTCTTGTCACAGCAGGTTATATTGCTCATTTCCCCATTCAACATCAATTACAATTGTATGCGTAATCTCATTTCATCGGTTTTAATTCAAGTCCGCGTTAACTGTTGTACATCCTCACGCGGTTCGTAAGTGTAACGAGCATTTAGTTTTACATTAAACTTCTCGTATGTCAATCCCAAGTAATCGGTGTTTGAAGAAGTTTGCCTTTCCCTCAAGAATTGTCACTAGCATTATAACATACGCGTTTAATAACCAGATCGCAGTTGTAATATTTTTGTAAACCGATAAAAATTCCAAGTAATCGAGGTTTGAAGAAGTTCGCACATTGATAAAAAAAAAAAAATCCAAGTAAACGATGTTTGAAGACGTTTGAGTTTTCGCCATCACACAAGTTCCAATCTTGAGTAATGTCAACCCAAGAAAATGAAAGCTAACAGCATCACGTAGTTGTGTTAAGTTACGATAGGTATAGTTAGGTTTATTAAGACTGTTTCCAGTTAGAAAGGGGAAACATGGAGAGACTTATCTCATCGTTAGGTTACGATATCCAGTGTAAAGTTAGGTCTCTGAATAGAAATAGGAAACGTAGACAGTTGTATCTCATCCTTAGGTTATGTTATGCTCTGTTAAGTTAGGTTTGTGCTTATAGATAGGAAATATTGTCAGTAGTATCTCGTCGTTAGGTTAAGTCATGCTCTGTTAAGTTAGGTTTGTTGTTGAATATACAAAAAAAAAAAATCTGTACCTTAATGTCGGCGTGCGCAATTTAAAAATGGTATAATCATAATGGTATTTCCTATCTATAAGCACAAACCTAACTTAACAGAGCATAACATAACCTAAGGATGAGATACAACTGTCTACGTTTCCTATTTCTATTCAGAGACCTAACTTTACACTGGATATCGTAACCTAACGATGAGATAAGTCTCTCCATGTTTCCCCTTTCTAACTGGAAACAGTCTTAATAAACCTAACTATACCTATCGTAACTTAACACAACTACGTGATGCTGTTAGCTTTCATTTTCTTGGGTTGACATTACTCAAGATTGGAACTTGTGTGATGGCGAAAACTCAAACGTCTTCAAACATCGTTTACTTGGATTTTTTTTTTTTTATCAATGTGCGAACTTCTTCAAACCTCGATTACTTGGAATTTTTATCGGTATACAAAAATATTACAAGTGCGATCTGGTTATTAAACGCGTATGTTATAATGCTAGTGACAATTCTTGAGGGAAAGGCAAACTTCTTCAAACACCGATTACTTGGGATTGACATACGAGAAGTTTAATGTAAAACTAAATGCTCGTTACACTTACGAACCGCGTGAGGATGTACAACAGTTAACGCGGACTTGAATTAAAACCGATGAAATGAGATTACGCATACAATTGTAATTGATGTTGAATGGGGAAATGAGCAATATAACCTGCTGTGACAAGACGTATCGCAACACATGTGCTCAGTTTACTTCAAGCATTGCTATTACCAGTCGTCACATACATCATAATGCACATTGTGACTTAAGCATGAAAAGTGATCGATGCGTCAATGTACAAGTTACGTTGTTAACGAACTAACATACGATAAAGGTTCGTAGTCGAGTTATTCCCTCAAATTACACCAGATGAAATGATATCACGCATAACATTTCAATTGATGCTGAATGTTAGAATGATGCATCTAACTTGTTGTGTTTGGATGTATCACAACACATGTGTGCAGTTTATTTCAAGCGTTGTTAGTACCATCTGGCACGTACACCATAATGCATATTGAGACTGAAACAAGAATAGGGATCGATGAGTCAATGAACAAGCTACGATTTAACGTACTAACATTCGAGAAGTTTATTGTCATACTAAATACTCATTACACTTACGAGCCTCGTGGGGATGTGCAACGGTTAACGTGGACTTAAATCACAACAGATGAAATGAGATTACGTCTACAATTGTAATTGATGTTGAATGTGAGAATGTGAAATCTAACGTGCTGTGACAAGACGTATCACAACGAATGTGCACAGTATACTTTAAACGCTGTTATTACCAATCGTCCCGTACGCCATAATGCACATCGTGACTTAAGCAAGAAAAGTGATCATCGTGTTAATGTACAATTTACGTTGTTAACGAACTAACATACGATAAAGGTTCGTAGTCGAGTTATTCCCTCAAATTACACCAGATGAAATGATGCCACGCATAACATTTCAATTGATGCTGAATGATTGAATGATGCATCTAACTTGTTGTGTTTGGATGTATCGCAACACATGTGTGCAGTTTATTTCAAGCGTTGTTAGTACCATCTGGCACGTACGCCATAATGCATATTGAGACTGAAACAAGAATAGGGATCGATGCGTCAATGAACAAGCTACGATTTAACGTACTAACATTCGAGAAGTTTATTGTCATACTAAATACTCATTACACTTATGAGCCGCGTGAGGATGTACAATGGTTAACGTGGACTTAAATCACAACAGATGAAATGAGATTACGTCTACAATTGTAATTGATGTTGAATGTGAGAATGTGAAATCTAACGTGCTGTGACAAGACGTATCACAACGAATGTGCACAGTTTACTTTAAACGCTGTTATTACCAATCGTCCTGTACGCCATAATGCCCATCGTGACTTAAGCAAGAAAAGTGATCGTCGTGTTAATGTACACGTTATTTTGTTACAAACGCAGTGCTATGTCGCCATCACAAGACAGCTCACACACGATGCGCTCCAATCAATTGTATCGCATTACGCGGTGGGTTACATCTATGTACAAATATCGATGATTCTGATGATGACGCTGATGAGCTAAACACCTCACAGTTACCATACTCACGCTCTTAAACTTACTACCAAAGGACATTTTTGGGGTTAAGTGAAATAAATAACACAGTGGTTATGTTCTGAACGTGACTATAAGTATTGACTACGAAAACTAATTTACAAAGGTATTTACATAATCTTCAAGTCTTGCTTTACATAAACTCCAAAGGTGTGAATCTGCTATTGGAACCCCTCGGGCTGCGCTTCACCAAGCGAAGGCGTTCTCCAAACCCGCTGTTGTAGCGCTCAATGTCGGTGTTGCTCAGGACCTCGTTGAAGCGCCTAGGCAGGTAGACTCGCAGAAAGAAGTCGTCCCCGACCTGCCCCTCCAGGATCACGATGATCGTCTCGCCAAAGGGTGTTGTGGCTCGCTCCATCGCAGTGATGAGATAGTCGCATTCCTCTCTGAGATCGTCTATCCTGGTGTAGAGCGGAGAGTCAGACTTGCAGTTGTTGAGGGTAGCTCTCAGGTCCTCGGTTGCTGCAGTGCCGTTCACGCTCGGAAACTCTAGCTTGAAAGTGCTGCTGCTCGACATCTCTAGTAGTTGGCCGGGCGCAGGTGTTCACACACAAAAAACCGACGCGTCGCCCTCCTGTCTGGGAATGCTGATGCTTTAATTGACTGCTGGCGACACTCGTTGTTTCTTCCTCACAGCTCGCTTCTTCGACGTTGGTTGCGAAACTGCACTGCGTTGTGTAACAGTTTGAGTTAAGCCTGTAATTTTCGGTACTCCTGTTGATTTATCGATCCACATGTTTTCCACTTTATTAACTACTTGTCTAACACTTTGGAGCATTTCACCATCTTTGTCCAAAAATAAACTGCACATGAACACCATATCTGTACCATCGTACATTTCCATTTTCAATAAAATTTGTCCTTTGTTTCCGGGTTTTGAACAGCAAAAGTATTCCCATCCTCCATCCATGACACTATGGGACAATCATCTGTTGGTTTTGGCACCCATCCTGGTTTCTTGGTTTCCACTTCGATGAGAGTTGGCCTCCTTCGTCTCTTGCAGGCAGTGATCGGTTTTACAGATGACGTCTGAGGTGATGCCAATGTCTGATCACTAGCATTATTGTTCATAACCTCAATCTCCTGAATAAACGATTTGATATAGTCGTCCGCAGAAACGTAAGCGGCCATGTTGACGTCCTTACCGTGTGACTTCTACCGTACTACGGACTGATGGTGCGTCTGCTCACCCTTGAAGTAAACTGTATGCACTCGCTGTGACACATCTTGTTGCAATAAGTTAGATGTTTGATTTTTTCACCCAACATCAGTTCCAACGGTCTGCGGAATCTCATTTCATCTATTGCGATTTGAGTCCACGTTAATTGTTGTACATCCTCACAGGGCTCGTAAGTGTACTGTGTATTTAGCTCCTCGTTAAATTTAACAGTCTGTTTTGTTTTCTTCATAGTTATATTCTTTCACATGATATTCAATATATATTTTTTTTTTCATAAGTATGCTGTTTCATATGATATTTTCTCTCAAACACATCTCTCGCTCTATCCAACACTAACTTGATTGCGAGCCTTTCTCGGATGTTGTTACGTTTATAACGTATTTTGTTCATTGATATGGTGATTACTTTTCTTGCGTCATCCACACTGGTCATCTTTGGAGCACGTATCGACTGTTGCTACCTGACTTTCGTCGAAGGTTCTGGAACGAGTCCACAAGCGCAGACCTATGCATTGTCAAAGATATGTTCAACTACATTAATGAAATTGTGTGAGGTTAGGATGTTGTTGTATCTGCAGTCAATGTGCATGCCGTAACTCTTCATCACTTCTTTAGCCTTATTCACTATGTTTATGCCGTTGGGGACATTTTCTCTACAGTAGCACATTGTAAATCCTTCTTCCTTTGCTTTTTTCAAGGCTTGTTTGAAATTCCTCTTCTGTGTTCGAATGCACTTGTATTCACAAACTCCGTACTGCTCTAGAAGGGTTTCCCTAATCATCACACAAAATATATGCTTCAGATTTACATCTTCAGGCAACACTGCCACTTTAGATGTCTGTTCGATCAGCGTTTGATTCATGGATTGGTTTTCCATACACAATATATCATTTGTAGTTTTAAACTCGGAATTTGTTTGATCTAGCTTTCGGTTATTTGTTAGCGACTTGGTAAGTGATTGTAGCAGCCGTTGGTTCTCGTTTATAAGTCTGTACTGACCATTTTTTCTAATGGATGGCAAAACTTCTTCAAAGATCCAATCTTGAAACTTCTCGGCGATGGGCATTTTAGATTTCATAAGTAACGAATATAATCCCGGCTCGTTAAGAAAGATTGAATGTTTCTCGTTATAGGTTAGGGGGAGATTTTCGCTCCCCCATACTTCAGGAATTGTTTTGCGATATTTTTTCTCTAACATGTACTCTGATTGCTTCTTTAGGGTTGGCGTATCCCAATATTGTAGCTACATCCTTAGCTTTGAACCATGGATTATCGCTGCTGTCAAACAGTACAGACAAAGGCCGATCATTAAACACATAGGCGGTTAAGTGGTTCATTTTGTAGGTTAGGCCAAAACGTCGGGCGATCGCTCTGACAGAACGTCACACAGCAACACTATTACACAGCCACACACTTCAAACTCCCGAACAAGAATGAGACCGTGGGTGTTTGACAACTGGTGTTCTGTTGATTTAATTACTAGGGGGAGATTTTCGCTCCCCCATACGTCAGGAATTGTTGAAGACTAGAACAAGAATGAGACCGTGGGTGTTTGACAGCTGGTGTACTATTGCTCGGAATTCGACGCGGGTGGTCTATAATTATGGGTTCCTGCAAGGGTCGGTCGCCCTCCTGTCGGGGTATCAAATTACAGCATCCGCATTCCCAGACAGGTCTCGACTCGTCGGTTTTTTGTGTGAACACCCGCGCCCTCCCGTAGAGGTATAAAATTACAGCATCCGCATTCACAGACAGTAGGGTGACGCGACGGTTTTTTGTCTGTACACCTGCGCCCATTATCCCACGACGCACAGCCCGCCCCTAGCAGTAAAGTTTAGTTTAGTCTTGAGTTTCGAAGCGTCAACAGCTACGAAGAGATCATGGCCAACATCGAGTGGGATTGTGACATCACAGACGTTGAGTTGGAGGATGTATGTGTTGCAGCGGAAACGACAATGAATAGCAATAATAAGAAGAGACCGTTTGACGATGAAGATGATTACTTCGAAGGTGATGAATTCTACAACCGAAAAGACGACGATGAATGCACCTTGAAGCATTTCCATAAGAAGAGGCTATGGCGCATTGACAAAAAGTTCAAGTACGTTCATGAACCAAAAATGTATTCAACTACTCAAGATCTTGACGACGCTCTGTACTCCAGACGACGGGGAATCAACAGCATGTGGAACCATTGCCCGCTGGACGGCTTGGAGTGGGAATATTGGCAGCGTGACATGGACTACAAGATGAATTTCTACCCCATTGAAGAGGAGCACTTCTACGCCATTGAACATGAGCAGAAGTACATGATGCTTGTTGAAATGTGGTGGAATCGGCGGACCGATGAACTGCACCCTGATGAAGTAACAAAGTTTTTTAACAGTAAAAAATAAACGTTTTCCAACACCTTAACCTCCACCTGATCCCACCATCACAATCGGCCTTTTTCAAGGCCACAAAAGCTTTTCATGTTAGGGAACAGAAGGAAATCCTTCTAATGTAGGAGGATATTCTTCCAAGTGTTGGTGCAGGCGTCTGGGGGGGGCTCCTCCAGTCCCTCCTGGCCCTCCTGAGGTCGGGCGCAGCTGCACCCCAGACAGGTCTCGACTTGTCGGTTTTTTGTGTGAACACCTGCACCCTCCAGTCGAGGTATCAAATTACAACATCCGCATTTGCATTCACTGGTAGTTCAATTGTCCGCAGGCGTTATGGCTGGCAAAAGTGTCACAGACGAAACCTTGCCCGGTTGGAGGGGGGGGGCTCCTCCTGCCCCTCCTGCTCCTCCTGCTCCTCCTGCCCCTCCTGCTCCTCCTGCTCCTCCTGCTCCTCCTGACCCTCCTGCCCCTCCTGCTCCTCCTGCTCCTCCTGCTCCTCCTGCTCCTCCTGCCCCTCCTGCTCCTCCTGCTCCTCCTGCCCCTCCTGCTCCTCCTGCTCCTCATGCCCCTCCTGCTCCTCCTGCTCCTCCTGCCCCTCCTGCTCCTCCTGCTCCTCCTGCCCCTCCTGCTCCTCCTGCTCCTCCTGTCCCTCCTGCTCCTCCTGCTCCTCCTGCCCCTCCTGCCCCTCCTGCTCCTCTGCTCCTCCTGGCCCTCCTGAGGTCGGGCGCAGCTGCACCCCAGACAGGTCTCGACTTGTCGGTTTTTTGTGTGAACACCTGCACCCTCCAGTCGAGGTATCAAATTACAACATCCGCATTTGCATTCACTGGTAGTTCAATTGTCCGCAGGCGCTGATGGGCTAGCTCTGTTGATTTAATTACTAGGGGGAGATTTTCGCTCCCCCTAACACATAATGGCTTAGGGGGAGATTTTCGCTCCCCCATACGTCAGGAATTGTTGAAGACTAGAACAAGAATGAGACCGTGACAACTGGTGTTCTGTTGATTTAATTACTAGGGGGAGATTTTCGCTCCCCCTAACACATAATGGGTTAGGGGGAGATTTTCGCTCCCCCATACGTCAGGAATTGTTGAAGCCAAAAACAAGAATGATACCGTGGGTGTTTGACAACTGGTGATTTATTGCTCGGAATTCGATACGGGCGGACTATAATTATGGGTTCCTAGAAGGGTCAGCCGTCTTCCCGTCGAGGTATCAAATTACAGCATCCGCATTCCCAGACAGGTCTCGACTTGTCGGTTTTTTGTGTGAACACCTGCACCCTCCAGTCGAGGTATCAAATTACAACATCCGCATTCCCAGACAGTAGACTGGACGCGACGCTTATTTGTGTGAACGTCTGCCTCGGTGCAGAGTACTTGAAGGGGGGTGTATCGATACACCCCCCTTTGCAGTATATGTTCAAAGCATTGCAATTATATTCTCCTCAAAATTTGCATTCACTGGTAGTTCAATTGATCGCAAGCGCTGATGGGCTAGCTCTGTTGGTTGTAGCGTTACCCTGATCAACTCTTGTATTAATTATCCAAAGTATGTCATGTGGGTACTGAGAATACTCGGCTTGACGAGGAGATTCCAAAAATGCAAAAAAAAGGTCGAAAGTGTGGTGCGGGCCCCTTTTTTGTAAACATCATCCAAAGTGTACGATGTGGGTACTCAAATGACTCGGCTCGACTAGACGAACAAGAATCTGCAATCAGAAATCTGATCCGAGGTTAGGTTAGGATGGGTTAGGTTAGGTTAGGTTAGGTTAGGTTAGGTTAGGATGGGTTAGGTTAGGTTAGGTTAGGTTAGGTTAGGTTAGGTTAGGATTCGCAACAAAAAAAATTCGCAAAAAAAAAAATCGCAAAAAAAAAAAATTCGCAAAAAAAAATTCGCAAAAAAAATTCGCAAAAAAAAAATTCGCAAAAAAAAAATCGCAAAAAAAAAATTCGCAAAAAAAAAATTCGCAAAAAAAAAAAAAATTTCGCAAAAAAAAATTCGCAAAAAAAAAAAAATCGCAAAAAAAGTTTGCAAAAAAGTTCGCAAAAAAGTTCGCAAAAAAAATTCGCAAAGTGTCACAGACGAGACCTCGGGGGGGGGGGGCTCGGGGGGGGGGCGTCCCTCCTGTCCCTCCTGCCCTCGGACTCTCCAATACACCCTACTACCATAGTCGGGTCGAAACCGGTCGCCCGAATACAGTGACGTGGATCCCATGACAGTTTTAAGATAATTAAACTCTTGATATAAGAAAGTAATGTTTGCTTAGGTTGTGTTCCAGAACTGTTATTTACTGAGAAAAATATATTACGTAAAATAATTGTCTAAGTTTCTATATAAAGGAAAGCAATACTGATAATTAAAGCACTTCTCAAAACCTAAATGGTAATATATAAGTCGGATATGATTCAATTGTCTACAAAGAGAATACTTTCTATAAAGTACTCTTTTAACAAATTTCGTAGACAATTTTGGCCAAGTAGGTATGTAAGATAATTAACTTGTTATAAAGTGTCTTTCATTAATTTACTATAGTAAATATGTATTTTCTTCCTCTGAATTGTTGATAGATTCTGTATTTATTGAGTAGCGTGTTGTATCGTTTTACTTATTATCCTTCATGTATAAGCAGCTTTATGTTTAGGTTTTTCATTACTATATGCCATTAAGTTCGTTATAAAAGTTTTTACTAAATTAGTGACAGCGGGTCATTAATGTTAATGTTTGTTTTGTTAGTGGAATTACATTAGTCGCATTGTAGAAAATTCTTGCTTATATTATTTGTAAAATCTCTAATATTATTAACTATCCTTATATGCATACTTCTCCAGATATGTATATAAATATACTGAATTATATTAGATTTATTGAAAAACTGCCGACGATTGTGATAGTTCAATTGATAAGTCTTGCCTTAAGCCACGACTCTTTTGCGAATTAGTTTTGCTTGTGGAAGAAGTGTTTAATATTCTTATTGTGTAATAATAGTAAGTGTATTTTTTTGGTTGGATAGAAAGTGTATCTTCTTTTAAACTGGTAACGTTGCGTAAAATGTTAAATACTCAAACAAAACCAACTAATATAATAATAATCACTTGGCTAACATATTATATGAATTATATGAGTTTACGAACTTCACAAGTAACTGTCAACACAGGCGAGACTATTAAATTATGCCAAACAGTGTGGTTGAATGGTTTATGTTCACAGTTTCCGTCCTACGTCTTAAGTCCGAGTATGTACTGGATCTCGTCATATAGCGAATCTTCGTTTGAATGTTTGATTTAGTAACTTGCATGGTTTGATTTACTAAATTAAAACGTTGCAGAAGCGTGATTTAGCTAGGCCTTCTAGATAGTAATATAGTTAAAGGGTATATAATACGTTTAATAATTGAACAATTACAATGTATATATATATTTATAATTTTTCTCCAAAAGCTGTAAATAGTGTAATAAAGGTACGTATGCTATATACGTTTTCCCAAAATAATTGCTTCCTTCACGTCGTTCGAATTTTTTTATTATATCCATTGATAAGAAACTATGCTTCAACTTCGTTTTGAAACAATATTCACCCCCGTATAAAACTATCACCAAACTAGAAACAGAAAAACGTTTGCATATGAGGACTAAGCTAACATAAAAACGTAAGGATAACTGTTTTTCTCAACCAAAGTTGTAAATTTGCAATAGTTTCTCAAATAACATAGAAGTTGGGTTTTCTTGACCTATGTTGACTGAAATAACAAATTTGTAAAAAGTAAAACCGTGGAATTTTTAGTGAACTGTGTAATTACAATTGCCTAAATACTTGATTAACTCTATTTCTTTGTAAGCGATTACAGACTCAATGTTATGTAAGATATGCTACAGTTTAATAATAAGATATTTCTCATATAATTAATTATTATATTAACAAATTTGAATTGTATATCCATACGTACTGCATGATGTCTGAAGTATTGAAACAACTAACAACTTTGGAATTAGGCCCTCGACGGTTCTCTGACTGGTCTATACTAGTACAGAGGGCAACATTGGGTACAACAAAATGAAGCTGTCACGGTATTGGTAAGTCCTTTGGCTATCCAGTGTGACCAAATTCCCTTCCTTGGTTCCGTCTTGTCTCTTCTGGGGGGTTGACTCTCAGTTGAGCCTGGATACCCAGTCTAGTCCAAGTCCTTGGAGGGAGCAGTGGATCTTCCTTGCAGCCTGGGACGGGTGCCTGGGAGGAGGGCCCTTACCCGACGGTCTCTGGTCTGCCGGGCTGTGGGACGAGTCGTCCTGGGACTACACGACCCCTGAAAGGTTGGAGGCTCTGTGCGATGGCGGTTTCTGTCTGGTGGACGTAGGTGGACGTCAGGTTAGAGGGCAAATCGTCCTGGGGTCTGTCGCCCACAGAGCCCGGGAGACATATAAGGTTCTCTCTCCCTTTCTGAAGCGAGGCAGACTGACCCCGTCCTACAACCTTTCCTGCCCTCTTTTCCTTCTTTCCGGTGGCTGTATGGGAAGCCAGAGAGACATGCCTAGCCAGCTATGCCGGGGCCTCCTAATCCCCCCAAAAACAAAAATACAAACAAACTATGGAAGTATTTTGAGAAAAATAAGTTACATTTATTAGATGTGCTGATTTAAAAATACATGGCTGAAATCAGTTCAAATGTCAAATAACTACGATAAACTGTTTCACAACGGACAGATCAGCCAGTGAGGAAGCGACACGGGAAGATATTAGCTGTACATACCTTATCACGAACACGGTGCCGGCCCATAAGTGAACGGCCAGTCGCAGTCGGTGGAAATACTCTCATGGGGTAAGGTTCTTTTGCTCGCGGTTTGACAATTTATTCACAAATAGTTTTTCTTTGCCTGGAATTAAGACTTTTCGATTGAATTTCACTTGTGACCCCTGTGGTCACAATTGTATCGTTTTAGCAAAAGGGTTTTCTGAGGTTTAGAATGCTAAAGTAAAAGAATCCTCAGGTTTCTTTCCTTACCGGCAAGGTAAGGGGACCGTGGTGAAAATTTAATTCTAGCTATAATTAAACTTAAACTTTAAGTATAATTAAACAATAAATAAAATTAAACAACATTATACAACCACTAGTTTGAGTTGACTTTCACATTGATTAACAGATTCGAAGGATGTAGCTGCGTGACCTAAACAGTGGTGAAACCGTACAAAGCCGTTCGATTGGGGTTTTATACTGGCTTCTTTACAGATTTATACAATTTACTACGTATGTCTGATCAATTATACGGGTTTCCTCTCTTAATTTGCTATTCCACATTAACTAATTGTCAAAAAATGTGATTATTGCCTGTATGTTTTTAACTCACTTGAGTGGGCGTAATGATTTGTGCATGTTTAAGTCTAACCTATTTGCCTTATCTAAAGACCTCTGAAACTACTTAATATCCATTTTCCTTTGTTTTAAACTGAGAAGATACATATCCATCTCCCTCTTCCTGGTCCTGGCCCCAATCCTGCCCGCCACGCAGGGACAGATGCATGGTAAGAGGTTGACAATAGGTTAGCTCAATATCGTTTCTAAACAGTAAAACTAATAGTATACTGGTTTCTTAGAAATGAAAAAATATTCGTTTAACGTTCATTGTTAGTTATCGTTTCTTATGTTGTTTGTGAATTATTGCGAACTTTATCCTTATTAACTAAAAAAAAATTGTTTTGTCCTTTCGGGCTCCATAATCTGATCCTTTCATGAGGTGAAAAGAGTACCTTTTATAGTTTTTTTTAATGCTTTGAAGTTATCTGTTTTAGCTTTTTGTTAATTTTTAGAGCTTTTATTGAGTTTCCATCAGTTTTGTTTTGGTTTAGGTACTCTTCCCATATGAAGCCTGGATCATATTCTGTTCCCGAAATTTTGTGAAACTTGTTTTAGCGAATTTCCCCTATAGGGAAGAAGCCATTACCGTAGGTCTCATGGTAAGACTTAAGCCCGAGACCATGATAACTTTTTATTTTGAGGTCCCCAGATGCCAAAAACACTATTCGATCAAATTTATATATATATATATATATATATATATATATATATATATATATGTGTGTGTGTCCGTTAACACGATAACTTGAGTAAAAAACGTCCGATTTTGTTGAAATTTGGCTCAAATGTGTAAAATGACATTCATGTCTTTAAGTTCGAAAACAAGAAAAATCGGACCATGGGAAGGGGGGTATATGGCGGTTTTAAATTTTACAAAAATTAGTTTTTTGCATTTTTACCCTACAATTTTTAAAAAACTTAATTTTGGTTTTGACCATGTCATAGATCTTAAAAATACAAATAATTTGCTATTTTAAATTATTTACCTAGGTTAAGTGGTTGCGGAGAAAATCCAAAAAAACCTACTCATAAAATCTCCCATGTTATTCTTATGGGTAAAAGGTTTTTGGCTTTTCCTCAGTTTATTTTAATGTAAACTTCACATTTGCTTTTACCAATCTGTTCAGTTCCACAAAACAATCATTTTGGTGTTTAAATTGTGATTCTACGCCCAACCGTTGCAGAGATATTCAAAGTGCTAAACACGGTATGTTGTCCAATGTTATCCTTATAGAGAATAAATAAAATTTGATATCTCGATTATTTATGAATGTTTGTTGATGAAACTTGGTATGTGGCTTCACGTAGTACTGGTATATTGATATTTACACAAAAAATAGATTTTTTGTTAATTATTCCCGTAGCAGCAAACCTGCATACTCAGCCCCATGTTATTCTTACGGAGAATAAGTAAAATGTAATGACTCCTTTAGTTATGAACATACATTAATAAAACTGGGTATGTAGCTTCACTTGGTTGAGTTATATTGATAATTATATAAAAAACCATTTTTCTGGCCCTTGTTGCAACAAACCTGCTTCCTCAGCCCCCATGTTATTCTTATGGAGAATAACTAGAATGTTATATAGCGCTTATTTATGATTGAATATTGGTGAAACTTAGAATGTTGCTTCACCTAGTTAAATTATATTTATATTTGTATAAAAACCAATTGTTTCTGTTCCTTGTTTCAGCAAACCTACGTACTCATTACCAATGTTATTCTTATGGAGAATAATTAAAATCACTTATGTGTGAATATATTTTTATGAAACTTGGTTTGCGGCTTTATGTGGTATTAATACATATATTATGCATTGGAAATTCGCTGAGTACGCAGGTTTGCTGTGACGGGGGTATTTATCTTATCATTGATGGATAAATGTAGAA
Organism: Allygus modestus; assembly: GCA_963675035.1. Classification (NCBI taxonomy): domain Eukaryota; kingdom Metazoa; phylum Arthropoda; class Insecta; order Hemiptera; family Cicadellidae; genus Allygus; species Allygus modestus. The sequence goes on along the minus strand of OY776112.1, from coordinate 428,352,320 downwards.
AATGATGTCTTAAATATCTAAAAATATGTATTCTTAATTTAAATATGTTATTTGCTGCGATAAAATTACTATTTTCAATTTATAAAATATGTTCCTATCTACAATAATATTGTGTCAGTATCATGTACCTGCATACCACTTCATCGATGTAAACTCTGAGGGAGTTTTTAATGTAGGTGTTAAGATAGCAAAGCTGAAATGTTGATCTAACTTACATCACTGCAATGAAATGCTATGGCTGTAACAAAATATCATTAGTTGTATGTTTAACTTCTGCTTTTTACCCGTATTATGTCAAAGCTAAAGAGGCTCTAATGCAATTGGATAGTAATAGTTTAGTTTGTCAAGTCATGGTATAATTTATTTTAACACTCAAATTACACTTTTTAATAACATCGGCCACCATTAGCACAATTCGGAGGCATAAATCGCAATCATTTCGTAACACCTGAAAACTACAACAGGAAAGAAATAATAATTTTAAACAAAATATACATTGTTCCTGGGAATAATAATATGAGACAGATATCATTCCTTACATGCGTACAAATGTGGCAATATAGAAAGGAGAAATAGTAGTTGCATTGTATTTCATAAGTGTATGTGGTGTGTTTCACAGAGCAAATATACCGGTGCGTGTTCAGAAATGATCCCCTTTCAAAGTGTGAGAGGCTTCAATACAAATTATTCCATTTCCCTTAACAATGGATCGTATTGTTTGAGTATCGCACATGTGTTAATAACAGTGAAACTTTTCCCTATAATACTTCTTCTATGAATTTTGGCCTACATTTATTACAACTTGTATATTAATTATGTAACTAATATAACAGCTTTCAGCATTATGTTGTGAATATTAAAACTTGAATATCAACGATAAATTTATGTTTATTTTGAAATTTCCCCCTTTTATTTTGGTAAGTTTACTTTTGGTGATAGTTTTAATGTTCAAACTATTTATAGATGTGCAAACAATACCGTTTCATTAGCTGACTGATATTAAATTATGTATAACATCTTAACATATGACGTTACCATCTAGGGTCATTAATAAAAAATTAAATACCCCCGTTGCAGCAAACCTGCAACTCAGCGAATTTCCAATACATATATATATATATATATATATATATCATATACAGCCAATCACCAAGTTTCATAGATACATATTCAAAAATTAGCCGTATATTACATTTTAATTTCTCTCCATAAGAATAACATGGGGATTGAGTACTCAGGTTTGCTGCAACAAGGTACAGAAAATATTAGGTTTTAATGCAAATATCAACAGACCACAACCATGTGAAGCCACATATACAATTTCATCCGTATCCATTTATAAATAAGGAATGTATACAATTTTAATTATTCGCCATAAGAATAACATGGGGGGCTGAGTAAGGAGGTTTGCTGCAACAAGGTACACAAATTATGTTTTTTTTATACAAATATAAAAAAAAGCTCCTAGTAACTCAACTAGGTGAAGCCACATACCAAGTTATATTAATTTATGTTCATAATTAAGTAAGGCATAACATTTTTCTTATTCTCCATAAGAATAACATGGGCGCTGAGTACGCAGGTTTGCTGCTACGGGAACCATCGACAAAATATTGTTTTTTGGAAAATTATCAATAGACTACAACGAAATGAAGCCAAATGGCAAGTTTCTTCCGGATACGTTTATAACTCAGTATATGTACGATACCGTCCGGAGGACCCACATTCGTTGTTGCCATCAGGCTAAGCTCAGACTTAACAATGCAAACTTTTTGATGATCATTAAGATTATCAATGAAATAATATTTTGTCAACTAATACGAAGTAAAATATTTACTGAAAAAAAGTAGTCTTTAGATCATGACTTTTCATAAGAGATAAAGTAAATCAAGGTTTTTTTGGCGAACTTCGATACCAAATATGTAATTAATATTCTCGGGTTGCCAGATTTTTTTCTGGGAAAAATGTAAAGTTCGACTTGTGTTAATTGTGTAAATTATGCTCTAAAGTACCAACTTTTTCATACAATTATTAAAGGACGTTCTCTTTTGACATCAACGAGCTAAATTTTGGCTTACACTATGGTTCAGTTAATTTGGTGTTTAGTTAGGTTTTGAGTGTTGTAATAACGTTAATATTTATCTTTATATATAATTCTGTAAGCAAAATTATTAATTCAAAATTGTAGGAGTTTGGTAAATCGCAGGATGATGGGAAACGGCTCAAATTAAAGGTCTCGATCCAAGGGACTCGGTAAAAATGGCAGCATTTCCAACAAGTTACCTTCAAACGAGAAATAAGATAAAACAACACCCATAAGTAAAGCATGGGGATTTAAAAACGTCTGCTTTGTCAATTGAAACATGTGGTTAAGAGTATACTTTGTTTACGAAATGACATGTTTTCAGGTCGGATGAGGCAGATTTTGAAGCAAAGTTATGGACTTTTGGCCCCTTCAACCCGCTAGTTTTAATAGATTTTTGTAATATACTTTACATTAAGATGTACCACAGTAATAAATTACTTTGGAGTGTCACCTATTACATATCCTTTTCTCGTGCGAATAAGTAACACGTAATGTTAAAACAACAATTGAGTAGCCATTGTGTTACTGCATCGTCTTCGTTAATATGCTTGATAGTTGCGTGACCTACGTAGATGCGTACCTACTTTAGATACGAAATTAATAAGTACTTTTCAATTCTGACTCTTTCGTTTTCGCGTTGGACTGAATGTAGGATATTCCCTCTGTAAACATATCCGTAGTAGAAACAACCACCTGCACACACACATCGCCAACCTTTTGCAAGATAGTCAGTCTGCAAGATTTTAAATTTATACAACGAAAATAGTTTTAGTAAATCAGTTCAGTGTTTCCCAAAGTAGTAATATTTTACTGTGATAGTTCGGCTTAGCTCAATATCAATAACCCATTTAAATTCACTATTTCTTTATTCCGGCCTAGACAATACTCTATGCAAAGGTTTAAAAGTCAGAGAGTTGCATCGGCAAATATATAAAATTAAGAAAAATCAGAAACGGTTGCTGTAATTTAATTGTGGAAGTATATTTAACTTTATATAATTATTTTTTTTACCTAACAAACGTATTACTATATGTTAAAATTAAAATAAAATTAGCAGTATAGCATCCGTAAAACGGGTTGACTTAAACGTGTGCATTAAATTACTGTAATACAACTTATGTACACGTTACGACAAACTACCGATTGTATTTAAAAGCAAATGGAGTAGTGGTTTTATAAATAGCTACTCTCTTTAAGATACATTGTAATGTATTATAAACAAGTTGGTTTACTTAGCGAGGCGACAGTAAACAACCCAGTAGTGCCATAAGTAGCCGCAGGATGTTGGGTCAACCCGTCCAGACCGGGGGTGGACGACGACGGAGTTCCCACAGTGTATTACTGTACAGTGATAGCTGTTCAAACACATCCTGACACTACCGCCCAATAAGTGTACAGTAAACAACCAAGTGGTGCCACCAGTAGCCGCAGGATGTTCGGTCAACCCGTCCAGACCGTGGGTGAACGACGACGGAGTTCCCAGAGTGTATTACTGTATGGTGATAGCTGTTCAAACACATGTTGACACTACCGCCCAATAAGTGTACGGTAAACAACCAAGTGGTAACACAAGTAGCCGCAGGATGTTGGGTCGACCCGTCCAGCCCGGGGGTGGACGACGATGGAGTTCCCACAGTGTATTACAGTACGGTGATAGTTGTTCAAACACATGTTGATACTACCACCCTATAAGTGTACAGTAAACAACACAGTAATGCCACAAGTAGCCGCAGAATGTTGGGTCAATCCGTCCAGACCGGGGGTGGACGACGACGGAGTTCCCACAGTGTATTACTGTACGGTGATAGCTGTTCAAACACATGTTGATACTACCACCCAATAAGTGTACAGCACAACCCAGTAGTGCCACAAGTAGCCGCAGGATGTTGGGTCAACCCGTCCAGACCGGGGGTGGACGACGATGGAGTTCCCACAGTATATTACTGTATAATGATAGCTGTTTAAACACATGTTGATACTACCACCCAATAAGTGTACAGTAAACAACCCAGTAGTGCCACAAGTAGCCGCAGGATGTTGGGTCAACCCGTCCAGACCGGGGGTGGACGACGATGGAGTTCCCACAAGGTATAACTGTACGGTGATAGCTGTTCAAACACATAATGATGCTACCACCTAATAAGTGTACAGTAAACAACACAGTAGTGCCACAAGTAGCCGCAGGATGTTGGGTCAACTCGTCCAGTCCGGGGGTGGACGACGACGGGGTTCCCACAGTGTATTACTGTAAGATGATAGCTGTTCAAACACATGTTAATACTACCACCCAATAAGTGTACAGAACAACCCAGTAGTGCCACAAGTAGCTGCAGGATGTTGGGTCAACCCGTCCAGACCGGGGGTGGACGACGATGGAGTTCCCACAGTATATTACTGTATAATGATAGCTGTTCAAACACATGTTGATACTACCACCCAATACGTGTACAGTAAACAACCCAGTAGTGCCACAAGTAGCCGCAGGATGTTGGGTCAACCCGTCCAGACCGGGGGTGGACGACGATGGAGTTCCCACAAGGTATAACTGTACGGTGATAGCTGTTCAAACACATAATGATACTACCACCTAATAAGTGTACTGTAAACAACACAGTAGTGCCACAAGTAGCCGCAGGATGTTGGGTCAACTCGTCCAGTCCGGGGGTGGACGACGACGGGGTTCCCACAGTGTATTACTGTAAGGTGATAGCTGTTCAAACACATGTTAATACTACCACCCAATAAGTGTACAGAACAACCCAGTAGTGCCACAAGTAGCCGCAGGATGTTGGGTCAACCCGTCCAGACCGGGGGTGGACGACGATGGAGTTCCCACAGTATATTACTGTATAATGATAGCTGTTCAAACACATGTTGATACTACCACCCAATAAGTGTACAGTAAACAACCCAGTAGTGCCACAAGTAGCCGCAGGATGTTGGGTCAACTCGTCCAGTCCGGGGGTGGACGACGACGGGGTTCCCACAGTGTATTACTGTAAGGTGATAGCTGTTCAAACACATGTTAATACTACCACCCAATAAGTGTACAGAACAACCCAGTAGTGCCACAAGTAGCCGCAGGATGTTGGGTCAACCCGTCCAGACCGGGGGTGGACGACGATGGAGTTCCCACAGTATATTACTGTATAATGATAGCTGTTCAAACACATGTTGATACTACCACCCAATAAGTGTACAGTAAACGACCCAGTAGTGCCACAAGTAGCCGCAGGATGTTGGGTCAACTCGTCCAGTCCGGGGGTGGACGACGACGGGGTTCCCACAGTGTATTACTGTAAGGTGATAGCTGTTCAAACACATGTTAATACTACCACCCAATAAGTGTACAGAACAACCCAGTAGTGCCACAAGTAGCCGCAGGATGTTGGGTCAACCCGTCCAGACCGGGGTTGGACAACGATGGAGTTCTAACAGTGTATTACTGTATAATGATAGCTGTTCAAACACATGTTGATACCACCACCCAATAAGTGTACAGTAAACAACGCAGTAGTGCCACAAGTAGCCGCAGGATGTTGGGTCAACCCGTCCAGACCAGGGGTGGACGACGATGGAGTTCCCACAGTGTATGACTGTACGGTGTTAGCTGTTCAAACACATGTTGATACTACCACCCAATAAGTGTACAGTAAACAGCCCAGTAGTGCCACAAGTAGCCGCAGGATGTTCTGTCAACCCGTCCAGACCGGGGGTGGACGACGATGGAGTTCCCACAGTGTATTACTGTACGATGATAGCTGTTCAAACACAAGTTGATACTACCACCCAATAAGTGTACAGTAAACAACCCAGTAGTGCCACAAGTAGCCGCAGGATGTTGGGTCAACCCATCCAGACCGGGTGTGGACGACGATGGAGTTCCCACAGTGTATTACTGTATGGTGATAGCTGTTCAAACACATGTTGATACTACCACACAATAAGTGTACAGTAAACAACCCAGTAGTGCCACAAGTAGCCGCAGGATGTTGGGTCAACCCGTCCAGCCCGGGGGTAGACGACGATGGAGTTCCCACAGTGTATGACTGTACGGTGATAGCTGTTCAAACACATGTTGATACTACCACCCAATAAGTGTACAGTAAACAACCCAGTAGTGCCACAAGTAGCCGCAGGATGTTGGGTCAACCCATTCAGACCGGGTGTGGACGACGATGGAGTTCCCACAGTGTATTACTGTATGGTGATAGCTGTTCAAACACATGTTGATACTACCACCCAATAAGTGTACAGTAAACAACCCAGTAGTGCCACAAGTAGCCGCAGGATGTTGGGTCAACTCGTCCAGACCGGGGGTGGACGACGATGGAGTTCCCACAGTATATTAATGTATAATGATAGCTGTTCAAACACATGTTGATACTACCACCCAATAAGTGTACAGAACAACCCAGTAGTGCCACAAGTAGCCGCAGGATGTTGGGTCAACCCGTCCAGACCGGGGGTGGGCGACGATGGAGTTCCCACAGTATATTACTGTATAATGATAGCTGTTCAAACACATGTTGATACTACCACCCAATAAGTGTACAGTAAACAACCCAGTAGTGCCACAAGTAGCCGCAGGATGTTGGGTCAACCCGTCCAGACCGGGGGTGGACGACGATGGAGTTCCCATAAGGTATAACTGTACGGTGATAGCTGTTCAAACACATAATGATGCTACCACCTAATAAGTGTACAGTAAACAACACAGTAGTGCCACAAGTAGCCGCAGGATGTTGGGTCAACTCGTCCAGTCCGGGGGTGGACGACGACGGGGTTCCCACAGTGTATTACTGTAAGGTGATAGCTGTTCAAACACATGTTAATACTACCACCCAATAAGTGTACAGAACAACCCAGTAGTGCCACAAGTAGCCGCAGGATGTTGGGTCAACCAGTCCAGACCGGGGGTGGACGACGATGGAGTTCCCTCAGTATATTACTGTATAATGATAGCTGTTCAAACACATGTTGATACTACCACCCAATACGTGTACAGTAAACAACCCAGTAGTGCCACAAGTAGCCGCAGGATGTTGGGTCAACCCGTCCAGACCGGGGGTGGACGACGATGGAGTTCCCACAAGGTATAACTGTACGGTGATAGCTGTTCAAACACATAATGATACTACCACCTAATAAGTGTACTGTAAACAACACAGTAGTGCCACAAGTAGCCGCAGGTTGTTGGGTCAACTCGTCCAGTCCGGGGGTGGACGACGACGGGGTTCCCACAGTGTATTACTGTAAGGTGATAGCTGTTCAAACACATGTTAATACTACCACCCAATAAGTGTACAGAACAACCCAGTAGTGCCACAAGTAGCCGCAGGATGTTGGGTCAACCCGTCCAGACCGGGGGTGGGTGACGATGGAGTTCCCACAGTATATTACTGTATAATGATAGCTGTTCAAACACATGTTGATACTACCACCCAATAAGTGTACAGTAAACAACCCAGTAGTGCCACAAGTAGCCGCAGGATGTTGGGTCAACCCGTCCATACCAGGGGTGGACGACGATGGAGTTCCCACAGTGTATGACTGTACGGTGTTAGCTGTTCAAACACATGTTGATACTACCACCCAATAAGTGTACAGTAAACAGCCCAGTAGTGCCACAAGTAGCCGCAGGTTGTTCTGTCAACCCGTCCAGACCGGGGGTGGACGACGATGGAGTTCCCACAGTTTATTACTGTATGGTGATAGCTGTTCAAACACATGTTGATACTACCACACAATAAGTGTACAGTAAACAACCCAGTAGTGCCACAAGTAGCCGCAGGATGTTGGGTCAACCCGTCCAGCCCGGGGGTAGACGACGATGGAGTTCCCACAGTGTATGACTGTACGGTGATAGCTGTTCAAACACATGTTGATACTACCACCCAATAAGTGTACAGTAAACAATCCAGTAGTGCCACAAGTAGCCGCAGGATGTTGGGTCAACCCATCCAGACCGGGTGTGGACGACGATGGAGTTCCCACAGTGTATTACTGTATGGTGATAGCTGTTCAAACACATGTTGATACTACCACCCAATAAGTGTACAGTAAACAACGCAGTAGTGCCACAAGTAGCCGCAGGATGTTCGGTCAACCCGTTAAGACGGTGGGTGAACGACGACGGAGTTCCCAGAGTGTATTACTGTATGGTGATAGCTGTTCAAACACATGTTGACACTACCGCCCAATAAGTGTACAGTAAACAACCAAGTGGTGCCACAAGTAGCCGCAGGATTTTGGGTCAACCCGTCCAGACCGGGGGTGGACGACGATGGAGTTCCCACAGTGTATTACAGTACGGTGATAGTTGCTCAAGCACATGTTGATACTACCACCCAATAAGTGTACAGTACACAACCCAGTAGTGCCACAAGTAGCCGCAGAATGTTGGGTCAACCCGTCCAGACCGGGGGTGGACGACGACGGTGTTCCCACAGTGTATTATTGTACGGTGATAGCTGTTCAAACACATGTTGATACTACCGCCAAATAAGTGTACAGAACAACCCAGTAGTGCCACAAGTAGCCTAAGGATGTTGGGTCAACCCATCCAGACCGGGGGTGGACGACGATGGAGTTCCCACAGTAGATTACTGTATAATGATAGCTGTTCAAACACATGTTGATACTACCACCCAATAAGTGTACAGTAAACAACCCAGTAGTGCCACAAGTAGCTGCAGGATGTTGGGTCAACTCGTCCAAACCGGTGGTGGACGACGACGGAGTTCCCACAGTGTATTACTGTACGGTGATAGCTGTTCAAACACATGTTGATACTACCACCTAATAAGTGTACAGTAAACAACCCAGTAGTGCCACAAGTAGCCGCAGGATGTTGGGTCAACTCGTCCAGACCGGGGGTGGACGACGATGGAGTTCCCACAGTATATATTACTGTATAATGATAGCTGTTCAAACACATGTTGATACCACCACCCAATAAGTGTACAGTAAACAACGCAGTAGTGCCACAAGTAGCCGCAGGATGTTGGGTCAACTCGTCCAGACCAGGGGTGGACGACAACGGAGTTCCCACAGTGTATTACTGTACGGTGATAGCTGTTCAAACACATGTTGATACTACCACCCAATAAGTGTATAGAACAACCCAGTAGGGCCACAATTAGCCGCAGGTTGTCGGGTCAACCCGTCCAGACCGGGGGTGGACGACGATGAAGTTTCCACAGTATATTACTGTATAATGATAGCTGTTCAAACACATGTTGATACTACCACCCAATAAGTGTACAGTAAACAACCTAGTAGTGCCACAAAAAGCCGCAGGATGTTGGGTCATCCCGTCCAGACCGGGGGTGGACGACGATGTGGTTCCCACAGTATATTACTGTATAATGATAGCTGTTCAAACACATGTTGATACTACCACCCAATAAGTGTACAGTAAACAACCCAGTAGTGCCACAAGTAGCCGCAGGATGTTGGGTCAACCCGTCCAGACCGTGGGTGGACGACGATGGAGTTCCCACAGTATATTACTGTATAATGATAGCTGTTCAAACACATGTTGATACTACCACCCAATAAGTGTACAGTAAACAACCCAGTAGTGCCACAAGTAGCCGCAGGATGTTGGGTCAACTCGTCCAGTCCGGGGGTGGACGACGACGGGGTTCCCACAGTGTATTACTGTAAGGTGATAGCTGTTCAAACACATGTTAATACTACCACCCAATAAGTGTACAGAACAACCCAGTAGTGACACAAGTAGCCGCAGGATGTTGGGTCAACCCGTCCAGACCGGGGTTGGACAACGATGGAGTTCTAACAGTGTATTACTGTATAATGATAGCTGTTCAAACACATGTTGATACCACCACCCAATAAGTGTACAGTAAAAAACGCAGTAGTGCCACAAGTAGCCGCAGGATGTTGGGTCAACCCGTCCAGACCAGGGGTGGACGACGATGGAGTTCCCACAGTGTATGACTGTACGGTGTTAGCTGTTCAAACACATGTTGATACTACCACCCAATAAGTGTACAGTAAACAGCCCAGTAGTGCCACAAGTAGCCGCAGGATGTTCTGTCAACCCGTCCAGACCGGGGGTGGACGACGATGGAGTTCCCACAGTGTATTACTGTACGATGATAGCTGTTCAAACACAAGTTGATACTACCACCCAATAAGTGTACAGTAAACAACCCAGTAGTGCCACAAGTAGCCGCAGGATGTTGGGTCAACCCATCCAGACCGGGTGTGGACGACGATGGAGTTCCCACAGTTTATTACTGTATGGTGATAGCTGTTCAAACACATGTTGATACTACCACACAATAAGTGTACAGTAAACAACCCAGTAGTGCCACAAGTAGCCGCAGGATGTTGGGTCAACCCGTCCAGCCCGGGGGTAGACGACGATGGAGTTCCCACAGTGTATGACTGTACGGTGATAGCTGTTCAAACGCATGTTGATACTACCACCCATTAAGTGTACAGTAAACAACCCAGTAGTGCCACAAGTAGCCGCAGGATGTTGGGTCAACCCATCCAGACCGGGTGTGGACGACGATGGAGTTCCCACAGTGTATTACTGTATGGTGATAGCTGTTCAAACACATGTTGATACTACCACCCAATAAGTGTACAGTAAACAACGCAGTAGTGCCACAAGTAGCCGCAGGATGTTCGGTCAACCCGTTAAGACGGTTGGTGAACGACGACGGAGTTCCCAGAGTGTATTATTGTATGGTGATAGCTGTTCAAACACAAGTTGACACTACCGCCCAATAAGTGTACAGTAAACAACCAAGTGGTGCCACAAGTAGCCGCAGGATTTTGGGTCAACCCGTCCAGACCGGGGGTGGACGACGATGGAGTTCCCACAGTGTATTACAGTACGGTGATAGTTGCTCAAGCACATGTTGATACTACCACCCAATAAGTGTACAGTACACAACCCAGTAGTGCCACAAGTAGCCGCAGAATGTTGGGTCAACCCGTCCAGACCGGGGGTGGGCGACGACGGTGTTCCCACAGTGTATTATTGTACGGTGATAGCTGTTCAAACACATGTTGATACTACCGCCAAATAAGTGTACAGAACAACCCAGTAGTGCCACAAGTAGCCTAAGGATGTTGGGTCAACCCATCCAGACCGGGGCTGGACGACGATGGAGTTCCCACAGTAGATTACTGTATAATGATAGCTGTACAAACACATGTTGATACTACCACCCAATAAGTGTACAGTAAACAACCCAGTAGTGCCACAAGTAGCTGCAGGATGTTGGGTCAACTCGTCCAAACCGGTGGTGGACGACGACGGAGTTCCCACAGTGTATTACTGTACGGTGATAGCTGTTCAAACACATGTTGATACTACCACCTAATAAGTGTACAGTAAACAACCCAGTAGTGCCACAAGTAGCCGCAGGATGTTGGGTCAACTCGTCCAGACCGGGGGTGGACGACGATGGAGTTCCCACAGTATATATTACTGTATAATGATAGCTGTTCAAACACATGTTGATACCACCACCCAATAAGTGTACAGTAAACAACGCAGTAGTGCCACAAGTAGCCGCAGGATGTTGGGTCAACTCGTCCAGACCAGGGGTGGACGACAACGGAGTTCCCACAGTGTATTACTGTACGGTGATAGCTGTTCAAACCCATGTTGATACTACCACCCAATAAGTGTACAGAACAACCCAGTAGGGCCACAATTAGCCGCAGGATGTTGGGTCAACCCGTCCAGACCGGGGGTGGACGACGATGGAGTTCCCACAGTATATTACTGTATAATGATAGCTGTTCAAACACATGTTGATACTACCACCCAATAAGTGTACAGTAAACAACCTAGTAGTGCCACAAGTAGCCGCAGGATGTTGGGTCATCCCGTCCAGACCGGGGGTGGACGACGATGTGGTTCCCACAGTGTATGACTGTACGGTGATAGCTGTTCAACCACATGTTGATACCACCACCCAATAAGTGTACAGTAAACAACCCAGTAGTGCCACAAGTAGCCGCAGGATGTTCTGTCAACCCGTCAAGACCGGGGGTGGACAAGGTTGGAGTTCCCACAGTGTAATACTGTACGGTGATAGCTGTTCAAACACATGTTGATACTACCACCCAATAAGTGTACAGTAAACAACCCAGTAGTGCCACAAGTAGCCGCAGGATTTTGGGTCAACCCATCCAGACAGGGTGTGGACGACGATGGAAATACCACAGTGTATTACTGTATAGTGACAGCTGCTCAAACACATATTGATACTACCACCCAATAAGTGTACAGTAAACAACCAAATAGTGCCACAAGTAGACGAAGGATGTTGGGTCAACCCGTCCAGACCGGGGGTATACGACAATGGAGCTCCCACAGTGTATTACTGTATGGTGATAGCTGTTCAAACACATGTTGATACTACCACCCACTAAGTGGAAAGTAAACAACCAAGTCGTGCCACAAGTAGCCGCAGGATGTTGGGTCAACCCGTCCAAACCGAGGTTGGACGACGATGGAGTTCCCACAGTGTATTACTGTACGGTGATAGCTGTTCAAACACATGTTGATACCACCACCCAAACAGTGTAGAGTAAACAACCCAGTAGTGCCACAAGTCGCCGCAGGATATTGGGTCAACCCGTCCAGACCAGGGGTGGACGACGATGGAGTTCCCACAGTATATTACTGTTCGGTGATAGCTGTTCAAACACATGTTCATACTACCACCCAATAAGTGTACATTAAACAGCCCAGTAGTGCCACAAGTAGCCGCAGGATGTTGGGTCAACCCGTCCTGATCGGGGGTAGACGACGATGGAGTTCCCAGAGTGTATTACTCTACGGTGATAGCTGTTTAAACACATGTTGATACTACCACCCAAACAGTGTAGAGTAAACAACCCAGTAGTGCCACAAGTAGCCGCAGGATGTTGGGTCAACCCGTCCAGACCAGGGGTGGACTACGATGGAGTTCCCACAGTGTATTACTGTACGGTGATAGCTGTTCAAACACATGTTGATACTACCACCCAATAAGTGTACATTAAACAGCCCAGTAGTGCCACAAGTAGCCGCAGGATGTTGGGTCAACCCGTCCAGACCGAGGTTGGACGATGATAGAGTTCCCACAGTGTATTACTGTACGGTGATAGCTGTTCAAACACATGTTGATACTACCACCCAAACAGTGTAGAGTAAACAACCCAGTAGTGCCACAAGTAGCCGCAGGATGTTGGGTCAACCCGTCCAGACCGGGGGTATACGACAATGGAGCTCCCACAGTGTATTACTGTATGGTGATAGCTGTTCAAACACATGTTGATACTACCACCCACTAAGTGGAAAGTAAACAACCAAGTCGTGCCACAAGTAGCCGCAGGATGTTGGGTCAACCCGTCCGGACCGAGGTTGGACGACGATGGAGTTCCCACAGTGTATTACTGTACGGTGATAGCTGTTCAAACACATGTTGATACTACCACCCAAACAGTGTAGAGTAAACAACCCAGTAGTGCCACAAGTAGCCGCAGGATGTTGGGTCAACCCGTCCAGACCAGGGGTGGACGACGATGGAGTTCCCACAGTGTATTACTGTACGGTGATAGCTGTTCAAACACATGTTGATACTACCACCCAATAAGTGTACATTAAACAGCCCAGTAGTGCCACAAGTAGCCGCAGGATGTTGGGTCAACCCGTCCTGATCAGGGGTAGACGACGATGGAGTTCCCAGAGTGTATTACTCTACGGTGATAGCTGTTCAAACACATGTTGATACTACCACCCAAACAGTGTAGAGTAAACAACCCAGTAGTGCCACAAGTAGCCGCAGGATGTTGGGTCAACCCGTCCAGACCAGGGGTGGACGACGATGGAGTTCCCACAGTGTATTACTGTACGGTGATAGCTGTTCAAACACATGTTGATACTACCACCCAAACAGTGTAGAGTAAACAACCCAGTAGTGCCACAAGTAGCCGCAGGATGTTGGGTCAACCCGTCCAGACCAGGGGTGGACGACGATGGAGTTCCCACAGTGTATTACTGTACGGTGATAGCTGTTCAAACACATGTTGATACTACCACCCAATAAGTGTACAGTAAACAGCCCAGTAGTGCCACAAGTAGCCGCAGGATGTTGGGTCAACCCGTCCTGATCGGGGGTAGACGACGATGGAGTTCCCAGAGTGTATTACTCTACGGTGATAGCTGTTCAAACATATCCTGACACTACCACCCAATAAGTGTACAGTAACCTACCAAGTGGTGCCACCAGTAGCCGCAGGATGTTGGGTCAACCCGTCCAGACCGGGGATGGACGACGACGGAGTTCCCACATTGTATTACTGTACGGTGATACCTGTTCAAACACATGTTGACACTACCGCCCAATAAGTGTACAGTAAACAACCAAGTGGTGCTACCAGTAGCCACAGAATGTTGGGTCAACCCGTCCAGACCAGGGGTGGACGACGACGGAGTTCCCAGAGTGTATTACTGTACGGTTATAGCTGTTCAAACACATTTTGATACTACCACCCAATAAGTGTACAGTAAACAACCCAGTAGTGCCACAAGTAGCCGCAGGATGTTGGGTCAACTCATCCAGACCGGGGGTGTACGACGATGGAGTTCCCAAAGTATATTACTGTATAATGATAGCTGTTCAAACACTTGTTGATACCACCACCCAATAAGTGTACAGTAAACAACGCAGTAGTGCCACAAGTAGCCGCAGGATGTTCGGTCAACCCGTTAAGACGGTGGGTGAACGACGACGGTGTTCCCAGAGTGTATTACTGTATGGTGATAGCTGTTCAAACACATGTTGACACTACCGCCCAATAAGTGTACAGTAAACAAACAAGTGGTGCCACAAGTAGCCGCAGGATTTTGGGTCAACCCGTCCAGACCGGGGGTGGACGACGATGGAGTTCCCACAGTGTATTACAGTACGGTGATAGTTGCTCAAGCACATGTTGATACTACCACCCAATAAGTGTACAGTAAACAACCCAGTAGTGCCACAAGTAGCCGCAGAATGTTGGGTCAACCCGTCCAGACCGGGGGTGGACGACGACGGTGTTCCCACAGTGTATTAATGTACGGTGATAGCTGTTCAAACACATGTTGATACTACCGCCAAATAAGTGTACAGAACAACCCAGTAGTGCCACAAGTAGCCTAAGGATGTTGGGTCAACCCATCCAGACCGGGGGTGGACGACGATGGAGTTCCCACAGTAGATTACTGTATAATGATAGCTGTTCAAACACATGTTGATACTACCACCCAATAAGTGTACAGTAAACAACCCAGTAGTGCCACAAGTAGCTGCAGGATGTTGGGTCAACTCGTCCAAACCGGGGGTGGACGACGACGGAGTTCCCACAGTGTATTACTGTACGGTGATAGCTGTTCAAACACATGTTGATACTACCACCTAATAAGTGTACAGTAAACAACCCAGTAGTGCCACAAGTAGCCGCAGGATGTTGGGTCAACTCGTCCAGACCGGGGGTGGACGACGATGGAGTTCCCACAGTATATATTACTGTATAATGATAGCTGTTCAAACACATGTTGATACCACCACCCATTAAGTGTACAGTAAACAACGCAGTAGTGCCAAAAGTAGCCGCAGGATGTTGGGTCAACTCGTCCAGACGAGGGGTGGACGACAACGGAGTTCCCACAGTGTATTACTGTACGGTGATAGCTGTTCAAACACATGTTGATACTACCACCCAATAAGTGTACAGAACAACCCAGTAGGGCCACAATTAGCCGCAGGATGTTGGGTCAACCCGTCCAGACCGGGGGTGGACGACGATGGAGTTCCCACAGTATATAACTGTATAATGATAGCTGTTCAAACACATGTTGATACTACCACCCAATAAGTGTACAGTAAACAACCTAGTAGTGCCACAAGTAGCCGCAGGATGTTGGGTCATCCCGTCCAGACCGGGGGTGGACGACGATGGAGTTCCCACAGTGTATGACTGTACGGTGATAGCTGTTCAACCACATGTTGATACCACCACCCAATAAGTGTACAGTAAACAACCCAGTAGTACCACAAGTAGCCGCAGGATGTTCTGTCAACCCGTCAAGACCGGGGGTGGACAAGGTTGGAGTTCCCACAGTGTAATACTGTACGGTGATAGCTGTTCAAACACATGTTGATACTACCACCCACTAAGTGGAAAGTAAACAACCAAGTCGTGCCACAAGTAGCCGCAGGATGTTGGGTCAACCCGTCCAGACCGAGGTTGGACGACGATGGAGTTCCCACAGTGTATTACTGTACGGTGATAGCTGTTCAAACACATGTTGATACTACCACCCAAACAGTGTAGAGTAAACAACCCAGTAGTGCCACAAGTAGCCGCAGGATGTTGGGTCAACCCGTCCAGACCGGGAGTATACGACAATGGAGCTCCCACAGTGTATTACTGTATGGTGATAGCTGTTCAAACACATGTTGATACTACCACCCACTAAGTGGAAAGTAAACAACCAAGTCGTGCCACAAGTAGCCGCAGGATGTTGGGTCAACCCGTCCAGACCGAGGTTGGACGACGATGGAGTTCCCACAGTGTATTACTGTACGGTGATAGCTGTTCAAACACATGTTGATACTACCACCCAAACAGTGTAGAGTAAACAACCCATTAGTGCCACAAGTAGCCGCAGGATGTTGGGTCAACCCGTCCAGACCAGGGGTGGACGACGATGGAGTTCCCACAGTGTATTACTGTACGGTGATAGCTGTTCAAACACATGTTGATACTACCACCCAATAAGTGTACATTAAACAGCCCAGTAGTGCCACAAGTAGCCGCAGGATGTTGGGTCAACCCGTCCTGATCGGGGGTAGACGACGATGGAGTTCCCAGAGTGTATTACTCTACGGTGATAGCTGTTCAAACACATGTTGATACTACCACCCAAACAGTGTAGAGTAAACAACCCAGTAGTGCCACAAGTAGCCGCAGGATGTTGGGTCAACCCGTCCAGACCAGGGGTGGACGACGATGGAGTTCCCACAGTGTATTACTGTACGGTGATAGCTGTTCAAACACATGTTGATACTACCACCCAAACAGTGTAGAGTAAACAACCCAGTAGTGCCACAAGTAGCCGCAGGATGTTGGGTCAACCCGTCCAGACCAGGGGTGGACGACGATGGAGTTCCCACAGTGTATTACTGTACGGTGATAGCTGTTCAAACACATGTTGATACTACCACCCAATAAGTGTACAGTAAACAGCCCAGTAGTGCCACAAGTAGCCGCAGGATGTTGGGTCAACCCGTCCTGATCGGGGGTAGACGACGATGGAGTTCCCAGAGTGTATTACTCTACGGTGATAGCTGTTCAAACATATCCTGACACTACCACCCAATAAGTGTACAGTAAACTACCAAGTGGTGCCACCAGTAGCCGCAGGATGTTGGGTCAACCCGTCCAGACCGGGGATGGACGACGACGGAGTTCCCACATTGTATTACTGTACGGTGATAGCTGTTCAAACAGATGTTGATACTACCACCCAATAAGTGTACAGTAAACAACCCAGTAGTGCCACAAGTAGTCGCAGGATGTTGGGTCAACCCGTCCAGACCGGGGGTAGACGACGACGGAGTTCCCAGAGTGTATTACTGTACGGTGATACCTGTTCAAACACATGTTGACACTACCGCCCAATAAGTGTACAGTAAACAACCAAGTGGTGCTACCAGTAGCCACAGAATGTTGGGTCAACCCGTCCAGACCGGGGGTGGACGACGACGGAGTTCCCAGAGTGTATTACTGTACGGTTATAGCTGTTCAAACACATTTTGACACTACCGCCCAAAAACCATACAGAACATTACTTAATCTGCTGCTTTTTCATACTAACATAAATGTAAATTAAATATGTTTTACTGATACAAGTTAATTTTAAACTTAATGCTCCAAGCAAAATGATGTAAAGATGCAACCAAAATATATTTTTACGGTTTAAACTGGAAATGTTTCAGCCTAATTATTATTAAGTTCTACAACACTTACCTATTATACAATTCGTTATTGAATATTTATTGAATAATTGTCATTTCTGGACGGGAAGTCCCCCCACAGCGGATTTCATGGGGCAACATATTTTTTTATTTCTCAACTGATTAGACAGTGTAAATTAGGTTGGTAACCAATCAGTGGTAACAGTAAAACACTTTGTTTGGGTGTAGGGAGTATAAAAGAATAACTGTCCCCGTTAATCCATTTACAAAATGTTAACAGAAATATTTACTATATATTATAACTATTATTTTACTATATATATATATTATATATTACAACACTTTAATTACTATATATTAATAGGGGGCAAGAGTTAAATTCGCTTTAATATTTCTTAAAAACAAATATTGCAAAAATGTAACACTCAATGATTTAGTTCATATAAAATATATGTTTAATAATATTTAATGCACTTCATAACATTACTGCTAAGTTAAGCCTATATTCACCCCTGCAAACTCTTAAAACTATATTGTAGAATTCCCCTGCCTTATGAAACTCCAAATCACTGCTGAGAATATGGTTTCTCTGAAATTAAATACATATTTTTATATTGTTATGATTAAGTGAACATCAGCAGATTTCTTGTAGAGAAAGGATAGATAATTAAAACATAGCTTAATACAATGTGACGAGGGTGTGTTGCAAGGGAACTACTGAACCAGAATCACCCAGTCGCAGGGTAGGGCTTCATCATTGCCGGCCCCGACACCCGGCTAATGGAGCGGCCCTACATTAACATAGCGTACCACAGTGTAGTATTCCCCTCCCATTATTTGTGTGGAGACACTTCGTATGTGGTGGCTATTTATAGCGATTGTCGTATTAGGAGACGGCAATGATCCGTTATATCCAATACAGTTATTCATTAAGGATTCATTATTCCTAGTAAACAGCATTTGTTTTTTTGTCTAGTTTTATCGGTACTAATGCTGAACTTATTGGAGATGTAACCCTAAAATAATAAAAAAAGGGGAAAATAACGTTAAATCTCACAATTTACTATGACTTTTCATAACGTTTGACTAATGAAAACTGGTGAAATAAGGTGAAACTATAACAGGATCAAATTAGAAAACCACTAACATAATAAATTTATTATTATGATCGATGAGTTATATATATATGAACAACACTAATTAACCTAATTCATCGTAAGTTAATGTTGTTTGGAAGTAAATTGTTAAGTAATATACCAAGAATATAATACCATTTGGTAAACAGCTTTTAATTGACTGTTATTATTTCTCAAATGACCAAGTAGTTTCTGTGACGAACACACAAACATTCAGCTTTAAATATGTTTTAGTACAAGTATTTTCATGTTTAAACGAAGTGATCTTTAGTTATAATCCTGCAGTGGCGCATGTTTCATGTTACTTATGTTTAACTACCAAGCCGTTGCCGTACGTTTTAGGGTACCGTGTAGAGTAGTTGAACAGACTAGTATAACGTGCTCTTCAAACCTCAAGGAATTGCGCTTCTCATGCATCTGAAGTTACGACAATCCTCATAACTTTTTTACATTCTGTATTGTAATTTCAGTAGTAGTTTCAATTATATAAGTTATGTAATATGAGTCATTGCCGTTGAGATGAGCTTTGCTAATGTGTCAATAGCTGTACACAGTTCTATAAATAATTCTTTAAATTATATATTAAAACGTTGAAAGCCTGTAGGATGGAATCTATAGACGGATGAAAATTAAAAGGAATTCCTAAAAATCTAAACCAGATCTCTTATTTGTCACATTAGGCATACAAATCAGTTCACTGTACTTTTAGAAACAACGGGACTAGCACAGCAAGTCATCATTTAAAGATTATGGATTGCACCTAAAATTGTTCAACTCCTTAACCATACTACCACAGGTTGATTGCACCTTAACCAAGACGAACTCCCGGACATGAAAGGATAAGATACTTCTTATACAGAGCAACTCATCAAGTTGTTACCGTTTGTCGAAGGTCCTTAACCTAGATTGCCTCTCCTTCTAGCCTCTTGTTGGGATGTAAGAGAGCTTCATTAATTCCTAACGTGGCACTCCTTTACGCCACAACTACATACAATGCGATTTTCTACTTTCTACAGGTACCAAATGTTACCTGGTATACCAAATATTTTTCAGTATAAATTTTCTTCGTTTATAGTTGGCTTATTTTAACAAAACACGATTTGAATTGGGTCGTTATAAAGTAACAGATAATATGATAAATAATGGGCAGTAAATTAGTTTAAACTACACACTCATATTAATATGTCTGTCAAAATAGTCCAGGATTCTATAAGAACGTGTAATTAATTAAATTACGTTCAGCTAAAATGTTGCTTTTACACATTTATAATAAAACAGCAAATTAAATATGTCTACTGCGAGTATTATTAAATTAGGAAATGACTAAATATCTGTAAATTATTGTTGTGTGTTATATAATAAGTCGTTGTTTATTTAATTTTGTTAGTGGTAGTCGATTTGTTCACGTTTTATTAGTGTTATTTGATCAGTTAAAAGCGAAATATTTATATAACGCAGTAATTATTAATTTGCATAAAAATTTATTTTGGATGCCATTTCGATTAAGTTTATTTGAAGTCATACTTGTGGCTAAGCTTCCTCTTCTGATACACACCTTTAAAATGAGTTAAGGGTATTTCAAATTTGTAGGACGTATTACGCTGACAGGTCCTCCATGACCCCAACAAATGGTAACATACGTCAGAGTATTGGCTAATGTAAGCAATACATGGTTGCAAAATGGCTTTATGTCTATACTGCCAAGTTTTTCAGTTATTAAATGTATTCTAGACTTCAGCCCAACCTTGTATAACAACAGATATTAAGTGTAACTGCTGAATTGTGAATCACAAAATACTACAAGGAGTTTGGAAAAAATTTCTCTAGTAAATGTGGCAGCAATTTCTTTGTTCCGTTTATTTTGTTAAGGAGTTTGGCTAATAATTGCATGCAAATAATATGCCAAAAATGTATAAACATGCCCCCCTCTTTGGCAAGACATTTTAACACTTAAATACAAGTTTTTTCGCTTTTGTTTATTATGCATGAAATAACCGTAAAACTGTACTGTGTTCGTTATTGAGACTTGCCAAATGTAAATTTAAATGACCAAAAAACCTTTCGGAAGAATAGGATACATAACCTTTTTTAATATTTGGCAAATATGATCAATCATACTTTGTTATCCCTTATGAACAGTCACCACTTCAACAACTTTTTGTTATTTATCACGCTAGAAGTAACGTAAAATTATAGCAAATGTAGGTTTTGAAATTTATTGATCGTTTAAGGTATTACTTAAGGTAACACTTAAATGCTGAAAGAGAAACTCAAATTTATCTTAAGTCTCTTATATCTAAATTATATAATTAATCTCTAATGGTTCGACAGAAAGACTACCATTATCAAGTTTTGTTTTAAACAAATAAACAAAATAATATTCTCATAAAACACTTATTTAATGTGTGTTTTCTGATACGTATAGCTTAGTCTTAAAATTATTGTATATATTAAGGGGCTTAAACAGACATTTGAGGTTCCTTAAATCATTATAATAATCGAATAGAAAAACACTACCAATATCGTGTGGGCAGTCCCCTCAAACAAATCCCTATAAAAACTGTTTTTTAGTAGCTTTTGATGTTTGTCACCCAAGCAGCCTTTGTTCCTCCATGTATTATACGATGCTAAATAGTTTGTTAACGTACTTCTTGTATGTGCTATGACCGTGCTGCTCGCCTAATCCCCTCCCCACCCCTCACTTGGCCAGTCAATGCACGCGCCCACCGCTGGTTGAAGATGTGACGTGATCGTAATGTTCAATATACCTCGGCTCCGTATTTTTACGAGGTCATACCATTACATTACGTAACCGTTACGTTTTACTCATCGTATATTTTACAAGTGCAAACCACTTACGTAACTGTAAATAGTTGGTTGTAGCACTTGCAGGTAGGTCTAGGATATTGCCATTGTGAAATTTGTTAATGACATAATAAAATCGTTTATTAAGTATTATTGAATGAGTAAAAATACACGTGATGATTTGAAATACATGTAAAATAAATGAACGTGTTTCAAACCGTAAATCCTTTTTGTTTTTGGATCGTAAAACATGTTATGATTTAAAACGAAATACATATTATATTGTACAGCTGGTGGTCATTTATGTTTTCACTGAAACTAAATATCTGTGGATTTAATGTATAAAAAATTGTCTTTTGCATTATAATTTTGGTCAAAAGTTAATAAACATAATTTATCTTTATGTTTGACTTTTCAACTTTTTACTGATGGTTTTGGGAATCACAAGTATCTGAGACGTAGCATATAGTTTTACTAAATTGCAATCGCAATAACACAAACTTAAATAGGAAAACATTTGTGTTATTATTAAACTAAATATGTAAGACAACATTTTACAAAGATACTTAAACGATTGATAAATTGAGAGTTAATGGGTAATGGTTTAAATTTAAAATTATTAGCAAAAGGCAAAATTAAACAGTATTTTTTGTATTATTGCCTATCTCCTAGGGTTCAGAAAACAATTCTCCCACTAAGAAAAGCATAATTTCTGGAAAAAATATTTAAGTTTATTACATTTCCACATGTGATTTTATGGTTTTCTTTTTTGTCGTGTTAAAACGAAACTGGACTTCCATATAGATTTATTTTCCTGATAGTAGCAACCATAAGCTACTAGTTTTGTAAAGGGACGTATTATCAGTATGATATGTGTAATATTTTAGACATACGATAATGAGGTTTTTAAATAATTGTTAGTGATTTTATATTTAGACGATAAGTGACCTAAAAGCAAACTTGTTGGTCTGCGGTTAGCTCTTTAACTACTGCAGTTTGCTAACAGCTTTTCAGGCTCCTATCTCTATCTCACATTGCTTAACATTTAACTAGGTTTACACGGGTGTTAATAGTTAAAATATATTGCTAATTAGTGTAGCGCTAATTATAATTACGAATTACATATTTTAAATATCGATACATTTTGTTATGAACTATTATTATTCAATTACATTGGTTATATGCGCAAAATTGGCCATTGCATTTATATCGGTCCCATATCTTAAAACACATTAGTCAGTTTTTTCCGAAATTTTAAGATAGCTTCTTCTTCTACTTATATAAAGCTAGACCGGTTCTCTGACTGACTAACAGACCGATTCACTAAAATAAATTATGAGGCACTTCTGGTAATCGGATCCTTCTCAGCTGATTTGCGGAAAGCTTTGGCTAGCACCAAATGTTTTAACAACTGATTTATACATGCCTAATGCTCATGGTGAGTATGTTATCGCCTACTCGGGAGGTTAAAAATCGCTAATATCGTTTGTTACGATATCGAAAAATTTCAACCGATCAACCGATTGTTTGTTTGTTATATAGAATGAATTTACAATCGTCGTTCACTCCTTAAATTGTAACTTTCAGGGAGATCGACATGCTACAGTAGCCCAGTGGATATGTTGTTAAATTCTCGATCAAGTGTCCTGGGTTCAAATCCTACTTTTGATTTTTACTTTTTGAGATCTGAAATTTATTTTTAATTTAACTTTATTTTGAAAATACAAATCCAATTGTTTGTAATTATATTGCACATCGAATCACCATATAACGCTCTGCGGAGTTAGGTTAGGATAGGTACACCACAAAACAACTATCGTAGTTGAGAGTTCATTCGATAAAGCGATCAGACAGCCCGTTGATAACATGTCTTGATATCGAACCTATATTGGACCATTTGTCTGCTTGTGGAGGCGATAATGTGCTCACAAAAACCTTTTATTGTGTAGTTTTTCTTCGGTTAACGAACTACAATAGTTGAGTGTGATTTAAAATTGTGTTAATTGAGGAATGTATGTGAGAGGTGAACTTGCCTCCAAAAGGGGGTTTAGGGGCGAAGCCCCCGACGGCTATTTAAGTGTAGTTACGTCTAAGCTTCTTGCGTAGGTAGACATCCTAGATTTACTGCCTAAAAATGAAGATAAATAAACAACTTAAATAAAACATATTAGTTTCAGTCAGAATTAGATTGAAATGGTTTCAAAGTGAAACAGGGTATGAATTGATGAATAAATCAAACGTCTCTAGTTACATAGAGTTAGGAGGTGTATTTGACAGTTGATTTTACGTCGGATTTCAGTTAGGTGAACGGTTGTTGTGTTGATGTCTTTACACTTTATAAAATGACTTAACAACCTAAATGAATTAACTCTATATTTCTAAGGTATTACTATAATGTATAGTAACTACACATGTTTATTTAATTATTATTTGTTGAAAAATTAGAGATCAAAGACTCTATACAACTATTTTAATTTAGTAATGTTATGATATAAAAATATTCATAAAAATATAGGTGAAAGTTATTTTTGTGTTCAGATTTAGGGATAGTGTTTTATTTATCAGAAAAAAAGGTTTTTGCTGATAAAATTAAATAAAGAGATAAAACAAAACAAAAAACTTATGACTACCAAATTTTAATTTGTTCTTTGTTATTTTTTAAAGTTTTTTGGGTATTTAACGTTGACTCCTTACATTTTTCTAAAATGGACTAACCTATAAAACCACTCTTGGGAAAAATAAATAATATTTACGTGAACAATGAATAAGTTTAACTATTTCAAATAAAATTGTTTTTAAGGTATTAAGTTTTTTTAAGAAGCGAATACAGGGTCACAGACAGTTTGTTATTCGTTCAAAAATGTTTAAAAGTTCGAACACATGTTTTTAATACAATATGTTTACAATTTTTTTATTTCAAGCAAAATGCAATCACACTTATCGTAGTAAATTATAAAACAAATAACATAATTTCGACGATAGATTGTTATTATTTCATAATTATGGTTGATCATGAATTTAAATTTTTTTTTATTTTCCTTAAACAATTGGATACAAATATAATTAATCAGGTGTTTTTTTGGCAAAGGAATACGAAGAAATGTATATTAATCAATTACTATTTCAAACTACCTTTAAACCCAACAACTTTTAATTTTTAAACGCTATAATCGAAATGTTCAAAAATGTTTTTAACAAAGAAATATGAACATAAACCACTTCAATAGCTAACCAAGGCTTTGATAACTAAATAGAATACAAATTAAATAATGCACGTTATGTGCAAATGCAGAACAAAATCAATGTCTTGATAAACCTTGGAGTGTTTATTTAGGGCAGGGAGCCAAAAATAAGATTACAAACCACACCACAGCTCAGTTTCAGACTGGGCACTATGCTAGGATGTAATGACAACACATATTAAAGGTTAAATCGAAATTCATAATTCACACCTCTTTTTACTAAAAAAATTTTATACAGGTGTTTAATTTTAAAAATGCTTTCCAAAGCAGAAGTTGGTAGTAGTTTTAATTTTAATTCGAAATTTAATGAATTCTTTTCTTTTTACATCAGTGCTACAAGTGTTATTTATTAAAAAATATACCCTTGAGTAATTATATTGTCCTTGAAGCAATACATCATTATTCTGGTAATGTATGTAAACATTTGGAAGGGGTTGGACAATGTATATTTTAAGCCGTCCCTTTAATGAAAAAAAACATCTTAGTTTGACAATAATAGTGGTAAATTAGCTTTTCATATTAACAGTTCATAGTATAAATATTTTTAAATCAGAATTTTCAATCAAAGAAAATTATAGAATATAATAATAGTGTTCATTAAATGTATGAAAATCGTGTGATTTAAATAAATATTCAAAACTGAGTTGTTTTTTAATGGTCTTAATAGTTATTCTAAGATTACGCATCTTATTTTACGAACAATAATACAAATTATGTTTTCCATAAACACGAATATTTCTTGAATTCGTTCATCAGTTAGAGTATTATGGAAGAACCTCTAGTTATGTTAATTACGTTTGGTCAAAACATGCTTTTTTTAAAAATAAAATAACTCTTTCCAAATTCTCATATGTAAATTTTCACAAGAAATTCAACACAGCAGGCTGTTTATGAATAAAAAATTAAACAACTTTTTGATTAGCATATTACGTGTTGTTATAAAAGACTGATTTAGTTCTCTCATTAGCCTGATGATGACCGGTGTGACTGGTCGAAATCGATAGCCTTGTACCATATTTTATATATGTTTACCGTCTGTATGTGAACCAGTATAAGTGTAAATTTATTCTTAAGTGTTGTAAGACGTCTTTTATTACATCCCGTAAATAAAAAAATTATATTAAAGAAACAATATGCATTTTATAGTTAGACACCGTGGCTAACTAATGTTTGCATGTACCTCTGCTTGTTAGTAATATTACGGTTTTAATGAACATGAATTAATATTTTGTCATCTTCCTGTGAATAGCATTGTTAATATTTTGTCTAAAGGCATTACTACATATTTTACATTAACCTATACCGATATATTTTCACTTCCACATGGTTGATGGAAGTATCCCATCATTAATCCATATCAACAACGTTTAAGCTGTTAAAAAAGATAATTTTTTATAACATATTTTTGCCTTAAATGGAATTTGTAATCAAAAGATAGATGCAAAGGCAATAATGTAATTTATAAAGTAGGGTGTTTCTAATTGTACTCTTTAGAGGTGTATTCTACGAATAAATTATGCTTATTGTACAAATAATTTAAAAAAGCTCCCGAAACACCTCTTTTTTAGATCCACATGTAATTATCACGTTAAAACAATTTTTTTCTGACGGACGCAGTTATTATATTTTTAAAAATAGCTGATCAAAGGAATATTCAAATTTAGTTATAATAAATGCAAATTTTCAAGTTGCTTGGCATAAATGGGTATTTAAATATATATTTTGGAACTAGGATATTAAATAAATCCTGTGAGAATAAAAATGATGTACATAAGGTAGAAAACACGAAACAGATAGGCGACGCTCAACTAAGGGACGACAATCATTGAGGCGGCGACGCGACGTGCTCTGCGTTTCAACTGTAAACGGAAATTCTCGACAATATTGTAAAACATTGTCATCTTACAAGGGGAACTAATTAACAAAATTATACTACCAAATGTAAAAAAATCCAGATCTTTTATCTATTTTTTTACTTGTAAGAAGAAACAAATGTACTTTGGGTATATTTACTTTATTAAAGATTTCTAATAAATAGGGGATTTTTGGGGCATCCCTAAATCTACACATTTATAACCCACAAAGAGACCCATCGTGGGTGGTATTTTAGTTGAATTATAAATTGCATTAAAGAACGAAAAACACACTGTTTTATTGTGAATCCATGTTTTGTATTTGCTAGTATGCACATATTTTGTAAAATTATTTACGTACTGATTAAAATGTGTTATTTATTGGATAGTGATTCATATTTGTAAAGTATTATAACTCACAGAAGATAGGTAGTTGTGATTTTATAATATTTTAATGTTAATTCAAATGATCTTAGGTTTCATGTTGAGTTTAATCGAGGTCAGTTATATGTAAATGCAACCTCTGACGTAGCTCTTTGTAGCTAATTACCTTCATTGCACTCAATTACGACTAATCATTGTACATTTGGTCGACGGTAGTTAATTCAGTCATTCTAAAGTCAGCGGTAAAGATTGTTAAAATTAAGCTAACGATTGTCTGTATTTTTTGTACAAATATATACAATCGTATATACAACTTTTTTTTCATTTACGGGCAGTTATTAATTGTTACGTAAGTCATAGTGTAATGAATTTGCATTATAACACTAATTAGTAATGCAATCAGAGTTAAAATAACATAACAAATGTGTATATAATTAGCCAAACTTTGTTTTAACGAATACAGATAAATAACAATTACGTTATTTATCAATTTAAATCAAGAAATCGGATAGATTGTTAAATTACAGATTTATTTGGCTCTTACTAGCTATTTGTCTTTTTGCGCGGGTAATTCACAGCAAATCCTGAAAATCTGACAGTGGTCCTCTCCGTAAAGCAAATTTAAATATTTAAACACATACTTAAAATAGGAACCATTTTTAGAAAACGGCTATAATGATTAATAAAAACATAACAATATATACCAACATAGCTTCGGATGGAAACGTAAATAATGTTTCATCAACCCCAATACAGTAAAGTCTTACAAACTCGACACCCAATAACTTGACACTCAGGAAAACTCGACGCCTCCGTTTTGCCGTAGTTACTAACGCGCGGCCGGCACTCCACCGTACCTCAAGCGCCTCTAGTGCTTGACCTACCTCACGAGTTTCCGACTCTCCACTGCATCTCATGCTAGTCCAATTGTCGACCATACCCATAGAACTTTATTAATACACCTGGAACGCTCGGGCTGTGTCAAGAAATCGGTCTTTAACCCCACCCCTTCAATGGCACTCACGGCCGCTCAGTGGATTTCAGCATTGTGCGCCCTATCGTGTACACGCTTTTGCATCTCGCCATATTCATGTAATTACAATAAATTGTCTATATTATCGATCTGCATGAACTACGGAATCTAACAGTATAAAATTATTGTAGTTTGGTAATTTAATTTATTTTTAGCAATTAAAACTATTTAGTGTTTTAAAAGTGTGACACGAAAAAGTCTCTAAGCGTAATATTTTTTTTTGGGGTTAAAAAGAAAATTACAGCGTAAAAGTTGTAGATAATTAGTTGATCCACAATTTTTATCTCAAACATTTTTTCACAAGTTGATTTATGTGTTCTGTAAAGATGGTAACAGCGTTTCCCGCTCTCAAACCAATTCGTGCCGCACTCATTCCAGCTAACTGACGCAACACTTTGTTATACAACACGAATTTGATTGTATTAACAAGCTGAACTATGACTTATAATTTTACAGGCAGTAAGTGGTCTATGGTAGCCACTCATGTTTTTATTTTGGAAACAGATATTTGTTTCATTGCCGCTGTTTTGTATTAAATAAACTGAATCACAAGTGGAACCAACATATAAGGTAGCATGTAAAATGACACAGGGAACAGGTTAATATTTAAAATTAATTTGAAACCCAATTTTAAATGGTATTTTATTACAATATAAGACTATACAGTTGCTCTTAGACATCTTAAGTGTGTTGAAATAAAATGAATTTATTCAATTTCTGCCCTAGGCCCATTGATGCTTTTTTTTCTTCCATGGATCGAGTCCGAGCTAAATAATGGCATCGTACTTTGACAAACAAATAGCAAATCTTTTTCACAAGCTGTAACTCATGCCGATCATCATCAGGAGAGGTGATCGGATGGGAACAAAAATGTTGCTACCAAAGTAATTTATTGCACTGTTTACAAATTTATGAATGTCGCACGATTTACTTTCATTGGAGTATTTCATCGGCGTGCGGCGGCGGTGCCGATATTGAAAGCGCGCATTTAACCTTTAAATGTAAGAAAACTACAGACTGTATTAACAAAATGTTTTGAATACAAGTTGTTATTCAACTCATTTCCAAAATTTTTCTCGCTTGAAGATAGTTTCTACCTCAAAAATAAAAAAAGTTCACGCTTAGTAACTTTTTCATGTTCCAATTTGACTAGCTGATTATATTTTGTATTTTTATAATTATATTTACTAACAGACCTGTATGTTGTTAACTCCGTTGGAATCCTCAATTCTCCCAGATCAGAAATACATAAGTTTATTTGCAATCTGGTGACCCCTGTGCGATGGAGGAGCGTGTTATTGAGTGCGCGCAGTAAAATATTTTCTGGTATAAATCGCTCAGTTGACGAAGTTGCCCAAGAAGTGGAGGGGGAGGACCGTTTTTCGCATCAAAAACTCCACTGCGCTAGCATTCCAGGTGCATTAATAGAGTTCTATGACCATACCTCTTGCGCCTCCGACTCTCGACCGAATTTCACACGCTTCCTATACCCGATCACATCTCCTGCACCTCCGATTTTCAATCGTACCTCACGCGCATCTGTAGTTTTGATTGTTCTTGGAAAATTTGGCATTTACTCAGACTGTCTCGTTGTTTTAAGTACATCGTAAGGTTTTTTGTTTGTTATATTCCGAAATATCATATACAGTATTGCAATATGTTTGAATATAATCTAATATACAATTTATTTTTTAACGTGGGTTTTACCCATGGTAACTAAGGGAATTTCGACAATGTCGAAGTCCACATTGTGTCGAGTTTGTAAGACTGAACTGTAGCAACAGTTTCTTATAAAAGGATAAAAAGGTCCAATTTATGAGCCCAATGAAGCATATGCCTCAAAATTAGGAACATTTATTCAAATTAAGGAGTAAATATGGAAGTAAAATTGTTTACGGAATAATGCGTGTAACCACAAAAAATGTTAAGCAACCCAATCAGTTTGACATAAAATTTATAACTTATAAATATTTGTAATTTAATAATCCATTAATGATATATGAGAAATAAGAAACTATTTAATCAAAACAAAATATTTCCAAAAGTTGCATAAATTTTAAAAATTTTAGAAATAGGAATAATACCTACCATGGGTTATTAATAAAGTAACACTAAAATAATATAAAATAAGTATTATTAATTAATTTAAGTTCACGGAAAAATGTCATGTCTCATAAAAGTTACTATTGGTTTTATAGGTATACGAATTTAATAATAAAAAGAATTTGTTTCAATTGCATATTAAGTACAAACATTACTGAATAAATCACTTGAACCCATACCGTTAACTGACAGATCAATTAACATAGGTGACAGACACGACACTTTGCTATACAACACGAATTTGATTGTATTAACAAGCTGAACTGTGACGTATTATTTTACAGGCAGTAAGTTGTCTATGGTAGAACACCATTTAGTAAACTATACAAGTAAACACAACACATTAGTAAAGTGATAATGCACTAATGAATTTGTTTAGTTAGCTACAGGTTGTGTTTACAACGAATACGTTGATTGTTTCATAGGTTGTGTTTAGATTGTTTTATATGTAATACAATTTACTGTGTTATATTGATTGTATTTTTTTCTTACCTGTATGTTTTCTTGATCAATACACATCAAACTGTCAAACAACCTTTGCAATAAACATAACAAGTTATGATTGAATTTACTTTGGTAGCTGTACTGTATCTGAACAAAAAGACCTTGAAAATAATGTGACTGGCAGATTTTGCCTACAAGCAACTAGCAAACTAAACTATTTGACTCTAAACTACACGATTCCATTGCATAACTATACTTGGAACAGTATAGGCTATAGATTGTTTTCAAGTGTGATAAAGCTCATTATCCAATGTTTAATAACCATCTTAAATATTGTATCTTTCACGAGGAAACATGTTGAACAAATTATTTAACCAATTGTCATCAACCATAATTACTCTAACCCTAGAAGTGGTTCAGTGGTAAATTTCTTGTTGGGCAGACAATTCAATAACATGCTTAGATTTTTTGGACATTCGCAAACGTTAAAAATCGAGAAAAACATATCAATTTGCGAATACGTTGAGTTCGGAAAGAATAGAATAATTTTGAAATAGTAAAATAATGGTTTAAATGTGTTTTGTCGTAACGAAAAACTAAAGTAAGTTTCGTTATTGAAGTTTCTGCATTGGTTTAATATATTGTTTTGGAAAATTCATAGTAAAATGTTGAAGGTAAAATTAAAATTAAGGTGTAAAATATTTAAATTGTTTAGCTTTAAGTGTTAGCCAGTAGGCAATAAGTTGGTCAGAATAGTTCATTATCATAGAGTATTTAGTTACGTGCTTTCAAACCCCAGTTAAATGCTAAGCACTGTGAGACAGAGATAGGAGTTATTCAGCTGGCAACCCTGTTTGCAAACTGCAGTAACTGGTGGACTAACCGCAGACCGACAAGTTCGCAGTCGTTTCAATAATCATCAAAGGAGTTCATTTATTTTCTTTTTCAAAGTGTGTAATTTTTTTGAAACATTTTTAGTTTATTATAATACATTTATTACATTGTCAGAAGTATGTTAATGCGAATTGAGATTTAGTATGTATTTATAACAAGACTCAGCTCGTATTTGTGAGCTGGCTACTATCAAAACTATAAAGTTTGCTGTTTAAATTATTGTTTTTGAGTTTTTATAAAGCCCATAACTATTATATTAGCCTTTTGGGAGTTTGAAAAACTTCAACCTTTAAGTCTCTGACCCCTTGGCTTCAAAGTTATAATGTTTATCTTACGAAATAACATAAATTAATTTAATTTGACATTTAACAACGGTTGATTCCTTCAAAACACAGTAAAAAAACCAGCTGTTTCAAGAATCTACTTCTACTTCTGAAATGGTGTTGCTATAAAAAGTAATATAACTGTATATTAGCTGTTTAATACCCTGCAAAATAAGTGTTTCAATTAGATAAGCAACTGGATTTTGTTGAAAATTATAAATTCAATTTACACGTTTGTTAAAACTACCAACCTGCCCTATACACTTACCGATTTACAATAAAGATGTAACGCGAATGGAGTTGTACGATAATTTGTATTTTCATAGGTCTAGCAAAAAATTAAATTAATTTCCAAAAATCTCCCGTCATTTTTCCAATAGCGAGCAGCATTAGTTTTTATTATAAAATACCCATAACTTTATTGTTTTATTGGGTCGTAAATGTGCATTTACAAGGTTTTCATCCTTTGTTTTTTTTCGCTAAACGTACTTGATCACCTTCCAGAGCTACTCATTCAAATGATTTTTATTGCTTTTAAAATGACTAGCTCACCTTTTGTATAGGTCTTTAGGCTAAACAGTTAGGTTTATGAAAGGAATACCAAATACAAAATGTTTTAAAATTACCTTTTCCATAGTATTAATTAATAAAATTAGAGGAATCTAATTGTTTTTATTGGTCCTCCATTTGTCAAATTAATATAGCAACCAATTTATAATATCCTTACACAATACGACTCATTTTATTCTTATATTAGGTAGGACATGTAATTTTAAAACACTTTTATTCTTGGTGTTTCTTTCCTAAACGTAACTGTTTAGCCTCCAGACTACACATAAGGTGAGCTAGTCATTATAAAAGCAATTAAAATCACTTAATGATGATATCTGGAAATCAAGTTTAGGAAAAAGTACAATGAATAAAGTATTTTTTAATTTACATTTTTTAACCGATAACACAATTTAATTACATGTATTTTGTAAGAAAAACTAATGTTGGCCGCCATATTGGAAATATGGCGGGACATTTTTGGAAATTAAATGTATTTTAAAATGGCAATTAAAAATGTGAAGGAGGTCCCCCGTAAGAAAAGGCTTCAAGACATAAAATAAAAAGTTAGCTATTGGACCACTGTAGGCAGGACATCCTGCACGTAGGATTACAACTGATTGGTTCGGTCATATTACCACTAGAATTTAAATTTGGTTACAACTATTTTAGATTATTATTATTATAACTTCTCATCTTAAAATACAACATAGAAGAATTGTAAAGAATAATTATTTCTGATGTAATATTGTTGTCATTCATATAATTTTTAATATTTAAAATTATAGTTCAAACCTGATTAAAAAACACAGTTATTTAAATAAAACCCGATTTAAATTACACATTAGTCAACTGAGTTGTTGTTTAGTAACTATCCAACATTCGCAAAACGCGTCATAGAAATGTTTCGTGTCATTTAATTCAGTGTGCGCTCCAAGGTACATTTCGTTTCTAATTATAAGCTCAAATCTGGCCAGCACCACAAAGATACTCGCATATTGTGTGGTCTTTTCATTCGCTTTTCTGCCAAACACTTCTCGGTCAATTTCATGAAAGTACGTATATATGGAAATATGAAGAAACCCGTTTAATCGTATAACATATTTTTAAGTTTAAATATATTTTATACACTGTGCTATATTGATTAGAATCCTAATAATTTTGTTTACTTTGTATGAAAAATTAATAGCGAACTTCTGCCTGTGTATTAATAGGATCATAGGTATGTGTTATCCGCGTTTTAAATTATAAACTGTATTATGTTAAACAACTTTCACAGTTTCAATGCTTAGCTCCGAGGATGCTTCAGCCATCTCGATCGGTTGTTTGCTGTTAGGTTTCGAAGCCATGTTTGTTTATCTCCTGTTAAACAGCCACCACTAATTTATTCTTCCATTCTACGATTTCCTCAGCTGATGCGCTATAACTGTATAGTTACAATACAATAAAAGGCCATATTTTCCTCATATTTTATCAAAACAGGTTTATATATGCTTAAATTAAATAGCCCTAAAAAATACAATATAATTAAAAATCTTTTCCTGAATTAATATTTGTTATTGGCCTTTTAACTTACAATTATTCTCCGAGGAGAGCCCAAATTTGATAACACGACCAGGATTTGGACGAAACCAATGTCCCTGTTGTAAATATACACACCAAGAACAAACAACAAATTAAAAGCTTGCCGACCTAGAAAATATTAGTTATTGATTAAAAATGTCTATATAAATTTATAAAACAGGTAGAACTCTGATAAGTAAATATATCTTAAACTCTCAAAAACTATTTCTTATACCACCTGCGTAAAGCATTAAACTGTTATATAACCCATCAAAAAATATACTCAATATATTCAACAAGGAATCCATACTACCATATCAGAATACTGTGGATTGTTCAACTGTGTTAATAGAAAGAGGGTTTTGTACCGGCTAGGATGCAATATCAACCAATCACGAGGCCGCACCTGCTCCTAACTGCGTATTATCACGAGAGATCTAAGGCGCTACAAATACCGGAGTTCAGTTAGTATCTTTCGACAAATCATTTTGTAAAACGTGTTAATTAATATAGTATCATATTTGACGGTATTATACAAAATTATATTCATTATTGAATAACGAACAACCTTGCACTCAAATTTGTATTTACATTTACTATTTACAATTCTATAACTATTTAATGATGACACATCATGGCAATCGAAGAGATATTATATATTAGGTATCTATTTAGTGATTTTATTTAAATTTCACCTAAGAATTATTAATGAAAGAAAAAATACGTCAAAACATTATTATATTTTCATTGTGCCCCCAAAACTTAATTAACTCCAAAGACGGAATTAGATTTGATATATAACTTGACGGTGAAGAGTAGGTAGGTTTTTGTAATTTCGCTTTTTAAATTGAAGGTTTATTAAACTGACTTCTCGTTTTTCAACAAAGTTATTTCCTCTCAATTGTTAATTTGTTAATCATTCCACATTGAAACTTGAATATAACCTATAATAAGCCGTAATAGCACAGACTAATGGTACCTAACATACTTTCAGTGTGTTCAGTCAATTCCGTTTTAATAAAACAGCTTCCCCTTTTCCCAGATTTAAAATTAATGAAATATAGTTATTTTGTAAAATGCAGAGTTAAGTCCTAATAACTCGATTTCAAATTGCATTTACGTCTTATTACACCCTCGCATTTTTTAAGTAATTTCTTAATATATTATAACCCTTCCTAATTTCAACTAGTTCTGATAAAATAAATATTTAACGGTAACATTTAACAATTACTATTATATATTTCATATATATAATGAACTAGCCGACCCATCGCAGCTTCGCCCGCGTAAACTATGATAGCTGTGTGTTCTGCATTCTGTTGTTAGCCCATGGCATCGAGCACATAATACAAAAGAGAAGCTACTCGGAGCGGAGAGTGCGGCCAGACTGGCAGTCCGATGTGACAATTCAAGATGGCGGCGCAGCCCTAGTCCGAGCGTCTACCACGCACCGCCACTTTATTAGATAGTTGCAGTGAGGGTAGACACGGCTGTTTGCTGTAGAACTAAGATGTCGATGTCGACTTAGCACGATAGTGT
Organism: Allygus modestus; assembly: GCA_963675035.1. Taxonomy (NCBI): domain Eukaryota; kingdom Metazoa; phylum Arthropoda; class Insecta; order Hemiptera; family Cicadellidae; genus Allygus; species Allygus modestus. Next base: position 428,316,362 of record OY776112.1, on the reverse strand, counting down.
AAAGTGTGTCGGATTTGGTTTTAATGACCGGGTACCAATTAAAAAAAATAAAAATACAAAACCGGGTATCAACCACCCGCTGAGATTACTTTTCACAGAAAACGCATAGTTTTAGTTATTTGAATACGCGTAAGTGGTTAAAAATATATTTGTTTAGCCATTAATTGTATTTGAATATTCCTATAATTCTCTGTAAATTCTAGTAGATATAATAATGATTATTTTTGTGTAGGCTTCAAACAACGGAAATGAAATGACCAGTTGTTATTAAAATATAATAAACAATATGTTTTTATCCATGGATAAAAATACATTTGGAATAAATAATAAAATATACATTTTTACTATGGTTTAAATTTAAAAATGATTTTCATTCGTAAATTAAGGACTTGTACAACCTTCTAAAAGTGTGGTAAAAATCTGCCGACTTTACGAGAGTTATTTTAGAAGTACCTAACAAGTCTAAAAGCATTGGGTTTATATCTATAAGTGAACAAAATATTGTTAGTGAAATGTAAATTCATGTACTTGAGCAATCTGTAGGTCAATGAATATTGATTAATGGTTTACGAATATTTGGAATAAGTTATTTAATACCCATCATAATCTTCTATATAGTGAAACTTCGAGGATATTATAAACATATGAATAAGTATCGTAACTGAAACTATTTATTACTTAGTTGTTTTCTTTACATTTACTATTCCTTAAATGAATACAATATCTTTACTAATCCTAGCTAAAACCAATTAACAAACAACAACTAAGCCGAAAAACAAACACACTGCACTGCTGTGTAAATGGTCGGGCGCGGCGCGGCAGCGGGAGGCGGCAAAAGGCAGTTTTGCCGCGTTCTTATACCTGGATTTCTCAGAAAACCGACCACTTTAGAAAATAAAAGTAGAACTAATAAATGAAATTTGTTTATTCATCTACAAATTTCCCGCTGACAAAATGTCTCTAACCAAAAAATAAAAAAAACTTTCCCACAGAACAACTTTTTCATGTCTGGTTTTGGAAAACATATCTATAAGTGTGTGATAAAATATTTATACACCTATTAATAAAATTATATATAATTTGAAATTAATACGATAATTATTCTCAGACTCCATACTGTAAGCATGAAAAATTTCAACATTATACTTCAACTATTACTGTTGATAATGGCCGTGTATTTGACGCGAAAATTTACCTCGAATTGAGCTCACGGATCGTAGATTTCAGGCTGTAAGCCAGACCAACATGGCGGATCTTGCCACACTTTTTATGCATGGGTCTTCTCTATTCTATTATGTGTTCGCTGGCCCACGGAACACCTACAATCTAGATCAGCTTTTTGATTTTGCATAAGCTTAAACCAAAGTGAATGTCCATAAGGAATACATCGGAACTTTGGGATCCAGCGGGGCGGAACACAGGGGGTAATACCGTTTCTTACCAAGCCCCTAGGCCTAAAGAGGAACCTATATGTAAAATTTCAACTCTCTAGGCCTTAAATTTAAGGAGATTTAATGATAGGTCAGTCAGTCAGTGGTATTTAGATTTTACATAATAAGATTTAACTTAATGTATCACTTCACAAGTATTTAGCTTATACATGAAAAATTCATCGATAAACCTATCAAAACATTGCTCACTGTGAGTGCTAGCTTTGCATAGAAATATTAGCATAATAACCACCAAGTTTGACCATTTATATTGCTTATGTTCAATCTCTTCTACATTATGGAATTATATCATGGGGTGGTGTCGGATTATCACTTTTAAATTCATTATTTGTTGTACAAAAATCAATTATTAAAGCTGCATTCAAAAAGCATAAACGCTATCCAACAAATCTGTTATTTTCCGAAACAAAATTACTTACAGTAAGGCAATAATAGATTAAAACACTGATGGTTTATACATACACCCATAAAGAATTAGTCATAACTCCCGTGGGACACAACTATAGGACAAGGAACTCCGTTAACGTTGGCCTGCAGGTGCCCCGAGCAGTTAGATCAGTCAGTCACTCCAACTCATATTTTATTGCAAACTTCATCTACAGGAACATTCCTCCTGCGATTAGGGACCTGCAGGTCACAACTAAAGTTTACAAAAGGGTAGTCCTTAACTGGCTGTTGGAGATCGGTTCTGAGCATGCTGAGTCCCTCATCCGTTCTGAGTACTACAATGACTAACTTTACATCACCAACAGGTCACTGATTATAAAGCTAACAATACAGTTTACTTATACTTCTACCGTCTACTTCTACTTATAATTCTCTCCCGCCATTGCCTATTGTTTTTGTATTATATCAAATGTCATTTTTATTTTTACTTATTTTTAAATCAGTGTTTGTTATTTAAATGCAAAACGAATCTTAATTTTGTTCTTGATTAATATACATACAACTGCCGATATTGTTTGATTTTTATTTTTTATTTGTGTTTGTAGCCTATTTAATCATCAAAATGTAAATGTAATTGTTTTAGCAATAATACGATGTTTTTTGATATTTTTTAAGTACACTGAATTTGAGTCAGAGCTCGTTCTCACGCACAGGCCGATAGGCCTATGTGAGAATTTGTTTCCACAATATTGTTTGTGTACATGATGTTGTATTTGTTTTTATTTGGAAATAAATTTGATTTGATTTGAGGTAGGGTTTTTGTATTAGGTTTTTTTATATAATCTCATTTTAAAATTATATTTCAACTATGTAAATTTCGGATGATAAAAATGGTTTTTCAAGATTGATCACTGGTTAGGTATACCGTCAAAATTAGTGCATGACAAGTTAAATATTAATTTAAGGAACGGTAATTAGCTTAAACGTAACGTGTAAAATAGGATCTAAAATGAATATGTTCAACTAACTATATAACAGTAAATACTTTAAATTGTATTAAACTTAAAAACCATATTACCCAGTAACACAAAAACGTAATTTTTTATATTATTAAAAACGAGTCTTACTGTAGTATTGACAATCGCACAGTGCGTCAAGCAACCATCTGAGATGAGAGCCTAGGATGTGCAGTAGTTTTAAATAATATTACAAACCATTTATTATAATTTACCTTTGCAGTAGAACGCTGTTTACCAACAAGTTGGCAGGGGTAGTCACAAGTTTATTAGATACGTTTACATAATGAAATGAAATACCTAAATTCTGTGGTCTTGCTGGAAAGGTTAATTTTTAACCCTACTCATTTTTATGTCACAATAATTATTATTTAAGTGACGTATATATATATATATATATATATATATATATATATATATATATATATATATACAGATATTTACCATGAAAACTAATGTTAAACTGTAGTGCTACGTGTGACAGTACAATTGAGGTGAGATTCATTAAATTGTATTATTAAAAAACACTTTTTATTACACCCGTCGGAAGTTTTAGCCATTTACAGACACTGTTTTTGTGACTAAAAGAAAAGTTGAGTAACAAGACTTAGTTGTTCTTCACAACCATCAGCGCCAGCTGCGTAATCATCACATGTCTCTCATTGTATTCCCCTTGGAAAGGATAAATTTTACCCAGAAATAGGACTTTAGACCCTTTTTGTCGTAAAGTTTACATTTTCCATTAGATCAATTTGTTTATTAAAACACACGAATGTTTTAAACTATCTCAAAGAATATTCTTAAGTTGATAGTTGCTAATTATTGTTATTTGTTAATGTATTCTAATAAGATAGCATTTTTATATCAGGATATAATATACCTAAAATTAATATATAATATATTGACAACTACGATCTATAGATATACATTTGTAATACAGACAAGTATTACACTGCGTTATTTAATTAAACATGAAAATATTTTAAAATTTATGAGGCTTTTAAATTTAAGTGGGTAATTAGACATACTAATATGGTAACTATTTTATTTTCAAAGAAGTTTCCTATTAGTTTTAACCATTTTCGAAAGAAAATGTAAGCTATTACTGTAATACGAAATACCCCCGTAGTAGCAAACCTGCATCCTCAGCGAATTTCGAATGCATATACATGTGTCTTAATACCACATAAAGCCACATACCAAGTTTCATTAATATGCATTCAAAAATAAATATTTGTGACGTTTTAATTATTCTCCATAATAATAACATGGCAGCTGAGTGTACAGGTTTGCTGAAACAATGAACACAAAAAATGGGTTTTAATAGAAATATCAATGTAATTCAACTAGGTAAAGCCACATATGAAGTTTTAAAAATGTATGTTCATACATAACGGAAATAAAATTGTACTTATTCTCAATAAGAATAACATGGGGATGAGTACGCAGGTTTGCTGCTTTGGGAGCTATCGGCAACAAATTAGTTTTTGTGCAAATATCAATAGATCACAATGATATGAATCAATAGACCAAGTTTCGTCAGGATAAGTTGATAAATAAGTGAGGTATACATTTTTTTTATTCTCCATAAGAATAACATTGGATAACGTACTGTGTTTAGCACTTTAAATATCTCTGTAAACAATTGACGTAGAGTAATGATCAAAACACCAAATTGTTTGTTTTTTAAGCTAAAATTAAAATGTTAGGACTATGTTAGGTCAACCCGTCCAGACCGGAGGTGAACGACGACGGAGTTCCCACAGTGTATTACTGTATAGTGACAGCTGTTCAAAAACATGTTGACACCACCGGCCAATAAGTGTAAAGTAAACAACCATGTCGTGCCACCTGTAGCCGCAGGAAGTTGGGTCAACCCGTCCAGACCGGAGGTTAACGACGACGGAGTTCCCAGAGTGTATTACTGTATAGTGATAGCTGTTCAAACACATGTTGACACTACCAAACAATAAGTGTACAGTAAACAACCAAGTGGTGCCACAAGTAGCAGCAGTATGTTGGGTCAACCCGTCCAGACCGGGGGTGGACGACGACGGAGTTCCCACAGTGTATTACTGTATAGTGATAGCTGTTCAAACACATGTTGACACTACCGCCCAATAAGTGTACAGTAAACAACCAAGTGGTGCCACCAGTAGCCGCAGTATGTTGGGTCAGTCCGTCCAGACCGGGGGTGGACGACGACGGAGTTCACAGAGTGTGTTACTGTATAGTGATAGCTGTTCAAACACATGTTGACACTACCACCCAATAAGTGTACAGTAAACAACCAAGTGGAGCCACAAGTAGCCGCAGGATGTTGGGTCAACCCGTCCGGACCTGAGGTGAACGACAACGGAGTTCCCAGAGTGTATTACTGTCCGGTGATAGCTGTTCAAACACATGTTGACACTACCGCCCAATAAGTGTACAGTAAACAACCAAGTGGTGCCACCAGTAGCCGCAGTATGTTGGGTCAACCCGTCCAGACCGGAGGTGAACGACGACGGAGTTCCCAGAGTGTATTACTGTCTGGTGATAGCTGTTGAAACACATGTTGACACTACCGGCCAATAAGTGTAAAGTAAACAACCATATGGTGCCACAAGTAGGCGCAGTATGTTGGGTCAACCCGTCCAGATCGGGGGTGGACGACGACGGAGTTCCCAGAGTGTATTACTGTCCGGTGATAACTGTTCAAACACATGTTGAAACTACCGGCCAATAAGTGTAAAGTAAACAACCAAGTGGTGCCACCAGTACCCGCAGTATGTTGGGGCAACCCGTCCAGACCGGGGTGGATGACAACGGAGTTCCCACAGTGTATTACTGAACGGTGATAGCTGTTCAAACACATGTTGACACTCCCGGCAAATAAGTGTACAGTAAACAACCAAGTGGTGCCACCAGTAGCCGCAGTATGTTGGGTCAACCCGTCCAGACCGGGGTGGACGACAACGGAGTTCCCACAGTGTATTACTGTCCGGTGATAGCTGTTCATACACATGTTGACACTACCACCCAATAAGTGGAAGGTAAACAACCAAGTGGTGCCACCAATAGCCGCAGTATGTTGGGTCAACCCGTCCAGACCGGAGGTGAACGACGACGGTGTTTCCAGAGTGTATTACTGTATAGTATTAGCTGTTCAAAAACATGTTGAACTACCATAAAGTAAGTGGAAGGTAAACAACCAAGTGGTGCCACCAATAGCCGCAGGATGTTGGGTCAACCCGTCCAGACCGGAGGTGAGCGACGACGGAGTTCCCATAGTGTATTACTGTATAGTGATAGCTGTTCAAAAACATGTTGACACTACCGCCCAATAAGTGTACAGTAAACAACCAAGTGGTGCCACCAGTAGCCGCAGTATTTTGGGTTAACCCGTCCAGACCGGAGGTGAACGACGACGGAGTTCCCAGAGTGTATTACTGTATAGTGATAGCTGTTCAAAAACATGTTGACACTACCACCCAATAAGTGTACAGTAAACAACCAAGTAGTGCCACAAGTAGCCGCAGGATGTTGGGTCAACCCGTCCAGACCTGAGGTGAACGACGACGGAGTTCCCAGAGTGTATTACTTTCCGGTGATAGCTGTTCAAACACATTTTGACACTACCGCCCAATAAGTGTACAGTAAACAACCAAGTGGTGCCACCAGTAGCCGCAGTATGTTGGGTCAACCCGTCCAGACCGGAGGTGAACGACGACGGAGTTCCCAGAGTGTATTACTGTCCGGTGATAGCTGTTCAAACACATGATGACACTACCGGCCAATAAGTGTAAAGTAAACAACCATATGGTGCCACAAGTAGGCGCGGTATGTTGGGTCAACCCGTCCAGATCGGGGGTGGACGACCACAGAGTTCCCAGAGTGTATTACTGTCCGGTGATAGCTGTTCAAACACATGTTGAAACTACCGGCCAATAAGTGTAAAGTAAACAACCAAGTGGTGCCACCAGTAGTCGCAGTATGTTGGGTCAACCCGTCCAGACCGGGGGTGGATGACAACGGAGTTCCCACAGTGTATTACTGAACAGTGATAGCTGATCAAACACATGTTGACACTCCCGGCCAGTAAGTGTACAGTAAACAACCAAGTGGTGCCACCAGTAGCCGCTGGATGTTGGGTCAACCCGTCCAGACCGGGGGTGGACGACAACGGAGTTCCCACAGTGTATTACTGTCCGGTGATAGCTGTTCAAACACATGTTGACACTACCGCCCAATAAGTGGAAGGTAAACAACCAAGTGGTGCCACCAATAGCCGCAGTATGTTGGGTCAACCCGTCCAGACCGGAGGTGAACGACGACGGTGTTCCCAGAGTGTATTACTGTATAGTGATAGCTGTTCAAAAACATGTTGACACTACCACCCAATAAGTGTACAGTAAAAAACCAAGTAGTGTCACAAGTAGACGCAGGATGTTGGGTCAACCCGTCCAGACCGGGGGTGGACGACGACGGAGTTCCCACAGTGTATTACTGTATGGTGATAGCTGTTCAAACACATGTTGACACTACCGCCCAATAAGTGTAAAGTAAACAACCATGTGGCGCCACAAGTAGTCGCAGGATGTTGAGTCAGACCGTTGGTGGACGACGACGGAGTTCCCACAGTGTATTATCATTACTGTACGGCAATAGCTGTTCAAACACAAGTTGACACTACCGCCCAAAAACCATACAGAACATTACGTAATCTGCTGCTTTTTCATACTAACATAAATGTCAATTAAATATGTTTGACTGATACAAGTTGATTTTAAACTTAAAGCTCCAACCAAAATGATGGAATGATGCAACCAAAATATAGTTTTACGGTTTAAACTGGAAATTTTTCAGCCTAATTATTATTAAGTTCTACAACACTTAATTATTATACAATTCGTTATTGAATATTTATTGAATAATTGTCATTTCTGGACGGGAAGTCCCCCCACAGCGGATTTCAAGGGGCAAAATATTTTTTATTTCTCAACTGATTAGACAGTGCAAATTAGGTTTAACCTGTATAACCTATCAGTGTTAACAGTAAAACACTTTGTTTGGGTGTAGGGAGTATAAAAGAATAACTGTCTCCGTTAATCCATTTACAAAATGTTAACAGAAATATTTACTATACATTATAACTATTATTTTACTATATATATATTATATATTATAACACTTTATTTAGGCCTACTATATATTAATAGGGGGCAAGAGTTAAATTCGCTTTAATATTTCTTAAAAACATATATTGCAAAAATGTAACATTCAATGATTTAGTTCATATAAAATATATATTTAATAATATTTAATACACTTCATAACATTATTGCTAAGTCAAGGCTATATTCACCCGTGCAAACTCTTAAAACTATATTGTAGAATTCCCCTGCCTTATGATACCCCAAATCACTGCTGAGAATATGTTTTCTCTGAAATTAAATACATATTTTTATATTGTTATGATTAAGTGAACATCAGCAGATTACTTGTAGAGAAAGGAAAGATAATTAAAACATAGTTTAATACAATGTGACGAGGGTGTGTTGCAAGGGAACTACTGAACCAGAATCACCCAGTCGCAGGGTAGGGCTTCATCATTGCCGGCCCCGACACCCGGCTAATGGAGCGGCCCTACATTAACATAGCGTACCACAGTGTATTATTCCCCTCCCAATATTTGTGTGGAGACACTTCGTATGTGGTGGCTATTTATAGCGCTTATCGTATTAGGAGACGGCAATGATCCATTATATCCAATATAGTTATTCATTAAGGATTCATTAATCCTAGTTAACAGCATTTGTTTTTTAGTCTAGTTTGATCGGTACTAATGCTGAGCTTACTGGAGATGTAACCCTAAAATAATAGAAAAATAAGGGGAAAATAACCTTAAAACTCACAATTTACTATGACCTTTCACAACGTTTGACTAATGAAAACTCGTGAAATAAGGTAAAACTATAACAGGATCAAATTAGAAAACCACTAACATAATAAATGTATTATTATGATCGATGAGTTATATATATATATATATATATATATATATATATATATGAACAACACTAATTAACCTAATTCATCGTAAAGTTAATGTTGTTTGGAAGTAACTTGTTAAGTAATATACCAAGAATATAATACCATTTCGTAAACAGCTTTTAATTGACTGTTATTATTTCTCAAATGACCAAGTAGTTTCTGTGACGAACACACAAACATTCAGCTTTAAATATGTTTTAGTACAAGTATTTTCATGTTTAAACGAAGTGATCTTTAGTTATAATCCTGCAGTGGCGCATGTTTCATGTTACTTATGTTTAACTACCAAGCCGTTGCCGTACGTTTTAGGGTACCGTATAGAGTAGTTGAACAGACCAGTATAACGTGCTCTTCAAACCTCAACGCTTCTCATGCATCTGAAGTTACGACAATCCTCATAACTTTTTTACATTCTGTATTGTAATTTCAGTAGTAGTTTCAATTATATAAGTTATGTAATATGAGTCATTGCCGTTGAGATGAGCTTTGCTAATGTGTCAATAGCTGTACACAGTTCAATTAATCTAAATCATTCTTTAAATTATATATTAAATCGTTGAAAGCCTGTAGGATGGAATCTATAGACGGATGAAAATTAAAAGGAATTCCTAAAAATCTAAACCAGATCTCTTATTTGTCACACTAGGCATACAAATCAGTTCACTGTACTTTTAGAAACAACGGGACTAGCACAGCAAGTCATCATTTAAAGATTATGGATTGCACCTAAAATTGTTCAACTCCTGAACCATACTACCACAGGTTGATTGCACCTTAACCAAGACGAACTCCCGGACATGAAAGGATAAGATACTTCTTATACAGAGCAACTCATCAAGTTGTTACCGTTTGTCGAAGGTCCTTAACCTAGATTGCCTCTCCTTCTAGCCTCTTGTTGGGATGTAAGAGAGCTTCATTAATTCCTAACGTGGCACTCCTTTACGCCACAACTACATACAATGCGATTTTCTACTTTCTACAGGTACCAAATGTTACCTGGTATACCAAATATTTTTCAGTATAAATTTTCTTCGTTTATAGTTGGCTTATTTTAAAAAAACACGATTTTAATTGGGTCGTTATAAAGTTACAGATAATATGATAAATAATGGGCAGTAAATTAGTTTAAACTACACACTCATATTAATATGTCTGTCAAAATAGTCTAGGATTCTATAAGAACGTGTAATTAATTAAATTACGTTCAGCTAAAATGTTTCTTTTACACATTTATAATAAAATAGCAAATTAAATATGTCTACTGCAAGTATTATTAAATTAGGAAATGACTAAATATCTGTAAATTATTGTTGTGTGTTATATAATAAGTCATTGTTCATTTAATTTTGTTAGTGGTAGTCGATTTGTTCACGTTTTATTAGTGTTATTTGATCAGTTAAAAGCGAAATATTTATATAACTCAGTAATTATTAATTTGCATAAAAATTTATTTTGGATGCCATTTTGATTAAGTTCATTTGAAGTCATACTTGTGGCTAAGCTTCCTCTTCTGATACACACCTTTAAAATGAGTTAAGGGTATTTCAAATTTTTAGGACGTATTACGCTGACAGGTCCTCCATGACCCCAACAAATGGTAACATACGTCAGAGTATTGGCTAATGTAAGCAATACATGGTTGCAAAATGGCTTTATGTCTATACTGCCAAGTTTTTCAGTTATTAAATATATTCTAGACTTCAGCCCAACCTTGTATAACAACAGATATTAAGTGTAACTGCTGAATTGTGAATCACAAAATACTACAAGGAGTTTGGAAAAAAATGTCTCTAGTAAATGTGGCAGCAATTTCTTTGTTCCGTTTATTTTGTTAAGGAGATTGGCTAATAATTGCATGCAAATAATATGCCAAAAATGTATAAACATGTCCCCCTCTTTGGCAAGACATTTTAACACTTAAATACAAGTTTGTTCGCTTTTGTTTATTATGCATGAAATAACCGTAAAACTGTACTGTGTTCGTTATTGAGACTTGCCAAATGTAAATTTAAATGACCAAAAAACCTTTCGGAAGAATAGGATACATAACCTTTTTTAATATTTGGCAAATATGATCAATCATACTTTGTTATCCCTTATGAACAGTCACCACTTCAACGACTTTTTGTTATTTATTACGCTAGAAGTAACGTAAAATTATAGCAAAAGTAGGTTTTGAAATTTATTGATCGTTTAAGGTATTACTTAAGTTAACACTTAAATGCTGAAAGAGAAACTCAAATTTATCTTAAGTCTCTTATATCTAAATTATATAATTAATCTCTAATGGTTCGACAGAAAGACTACCATTATCAAGTTTCGTTTAAAACAAATAAACAAAATAATATTCTTATAAAACACTTATTTAATGTGTGTTTTCTGATACGTATAGCTTAGTCTTAAAACTATTGTATATATTAATGGGCTTAAACAGACATTTGAGGTTCCTTAAATCATTATAATAATCGAATAGAAAAACACTACCAATATCGTGTGGGCAGTCCCCTCAAACAAATCCCTATAATAACTGTTTTTTTAGTAGCTTTTGATGTTTGTCACCCAAGCAGCCTTTGTTCCTCCATGTATTATACGATGCTAAATAGTTTGTTAACGTACTTCTTGTATGTGCTATGACCGTGCTGCTCGCCTAATCCCCTCCCCACCCCTCACTTAGCCAGTCAATGCACGCGCCCACCGCTGGATGAAGATGTGACGTGATCGTAATGTTCAATATACCTCGGCTCCGTATTTTTACGAGGTCATACCATTACATTACGTAACCGTTACGTTTTACTCATCGTATATTTTACAAGTGCAAACCACTTACGTAACTGTAAATAGTTGGTTGTAGCACTTGCAGGTAGGTCTAGGATATTGCCATTGTGAAATTTGTTAATGACATAATAAAATCGTTTATTAAGTATTATTGAATGAGTAAAAATACACGTGATGATTTGAAATACATGTAAAATAAATGAACGTGTTTCAAACCGTAAATCCTTTTTGTTTTTGGATCGTAAAACATGTTATGATTTAAAACGAAATACATATTATATTGTACAGCTGGTGGTCATTTATGTTTTCACTGAAACTAAATATCTGTGGATTTAATGTATAAAAAATTGTCTTTTGCATTATAATTTTGGTCAAAAGTTAATAAACATAATTTATCTTTATGTTTGACTTTTCAACTTTTTACTGATGGTTTTGGGAATCACAAGTATCTGAGACGTAGCATATAGTTTTACTAAATTGCAATCGCAATAACACAAACTTAAATAGGAAAACATTTGTGTTATTATTAAACTAAATATGTAAGACAACATTTTACAAAGATACTTAAACGATTGATAAATTGAGAGTTAATGGGTAATGGTTTAAATTTAAAATTATTAGCAAAAGGCAAAATTAAACAGTATTTTTTGTATTATTGCCTATCTCCTAGGGTTCAGAAAACAATTCTCCCACTAAGAAAAGCATAATTTCTGGAAAAAATATTTAAGTTTATTACATTTCCACATGTGATTTTATGGTTTTCTTTTTTGTCGTGTTAAAACGAAACTGGACTTCCATATAGATTTATTTTCCTGATAGTAGCAACCATAAGCTACTAGTTTTGTAAAGGGACGTATTATCAGTATGATATGTGTAATATTTTAGACATACGATAATGAGGTTTTTAAATAATTGTTAGTGATTTTATATTTAGACGATAAGTGACCTAAAAGCAAACTTGTTGGTCTGCGGTGAGCTCTTTAACTACTGCAGTTTGCTAACAGCTTTTCAGGCTCCTATCTCTATCTCACATTGCTTAACATTTAACTAGGTTTACACGGGTGTTAATAGTTAAAATATATTGCTAATTAGTGTAGCGCTAATTATAATTACGAATTACATATTTTAAATATCGATAAATTTTGTTATGAACTATTATTATTCAATTACATTGGTTATATGCGCAAAATTGGCCATTGCATTTATATCGGTCCCATATCTTAAAACACATTAGTCAGTTTTTTCCGAAATTTTAAGATAGCTTCTTCTTCTACTTATATAAAGCTAGACCGGTTCTCTGACTGACTAACAGACCGATTCACTAAAATAAATTATGAGGCACTTCTGGTAATCGGATCCTTCTCAGCTGATTTGCGGAAAGCTTTGGCTAGCACCAAATGTTTTAACAACTGATTTATACATGCCTAATGCTCATGGTGAGTATGTTATCGCCTACTCGGGAGGTTAAAAATCGCTAATATCGTTTGTTACGATATCGAAAAATTTCAACCGATCAACCGATTGTTTGTTTGTTATATAGAATGAATTTACAATCGTCGTTCACTCCTTAAATTGTAACTTTCAGGGAGATCGACATGCTACAGTAGCCCAGTGGATATGTTGTTAAATTCTCGATCAAGTGTCCTGGGTTCAAATCCTACTTTTGATTTTTACTTTTTGAGATCTGAAATTTATTTTTAATTTAACTTTATTTTGAAAATACAAATCCAATTGTTTGTAATTATATTGCACATCGAATCACCATATAACGCTCTGCGGAGTTAGGTTAGGATAGGTACACCACAAAACAACTATCGTAGTTGAGAGTTCATTCGATAAAGCGATCAGACAGCCCGTTGATAACATGTCTTGATATCGAACCTATATTGGACCATTTGTCTGCTTGTGGAGGCGATAATGTGCTCACAAAAACCTTTTATTGTGTAGTTTTTCTTCGGTTAACGAACTACAATAGTTGAGTGTGATTTAAAATTGTGTTAATTGAGGAATGTATGTGAGAGGTGAACTTGCCTCCAAAAGGGGGTTTAGGGGCGAAGCCCCCGACGGCTATTTAAGTGTAGTTACGTCTAAGCTTCTTGCGTAGGTAGACATCCTAGATTTACTGCCTAAAAATGAAGATAAATAAACAACTTAAATAAAACATATTAGTTTCAGTCAGAATTAGATTGAAATGGTTTCAAAGTGAAACAGGGTATGAATTGATGAATAAATCAAACGTCTCTAGTTACATAGAGTTAGGAGGTGTATTTGACAGTTGATTTTACGTCGGATTTCAGTTAGGTGAACGGTTGTTGTGTTGATGTCTTTACACTTTATAAAATGACTTAACAACCTAAATGAATTAACTCTATATTTCTAAGGTATTACTATAATGTATAGTAACTACACATGTTTATTTAATTATTATTTGTTGAAAAATTAGAGATCAAAGACTCTATACAACTATTTTAATTTAGTAATGTTATGATATAAAAATATTCATAAAAATATAGGTGAAAGTTATTTTTGTGTTCAGATTTAGGGATAGTGTTTTATTTATCAGAAAAAAAAATTTTGCTGATAAAATTAAATAAAGAGATAAAACAAAACAAAAAACTTATGACTACCAAATTTTAATTTGTTCTTTGTTATTTTTTAAAGTTTTTTGGGTATTTAACGTTGACTCCTTAAATTTTTCTAAAATGGACTAACCTATAAAACCACTCTTGGGAAAAATAAATAATATTTACGTGAACAATGAATAAGTTTAACTATTTCAAATAAAATTGTTTTTAAGGTATTAAGTTTTTTTAAGAAGCGAATACAGGGTCACAGACAGTTTGTTATTCGTTCAAAAATGTTTAAAAGTTCGAACACATGTTTTTAATACAATATGTTTACAATTTTTTTATTTCAAGCAAAATGCAATCACACTTATCGTAGTAAATTATAAAACAAATAACATAATTTCGACGATAGATTGTTATTATTTCATAATTATGGTTGATCATGAATTTAAATTTTTTTTTATTTTCCTTAAACAATTGGATACAAATATAATTAATCAGGTGTTTTTTTGGCAAAGGAATACGAAGAAATGTATATTAATCAATTACTATTTCAAACTACCTTTAAACCCAACAACTTTTAATTTTTAAACGCTATAATCGAAATGTTCAAAAATGTTTTTAACAAAGAAATATGAACATAAACCACTTCAATAGCTAACCAAGGCTTTGATAACTAAATAGAATACAAATTAAATAATGCACGTTATGTGCAAATGCAGAACAAAATCAATGTCTTGATAAACCTTGGAGTGTTTATTTAGGGCAGGGAGCCAAAAATAAGATTACAAACCACACCACAGCTCAGTTTCAGACTGGGCACTATGCTAGGATGTAATGACAACACATATTAAAGGTTAAATCGAAATTCATAATTCACACCTCTTTTTACTAAAAAAATTTTATACAGGTGTTTAATTTTAAAAATGCTTTCCAAAGCAGAAGTTGGTAGTAGTTTTAATTTTAATTCGAAATTTAATGAATTCTTTTCTTTTTACATCAGTGCTACAAGTGTTATTTATTAAAAAATATACCCTTGAGTAATTATATTGTCCTTGAAGCAATACATCATTATTCTGGTAATGTATGTAAACATTTGGAAGGGGTTGGACAATGTATATTTTAAGCCGTCCCTTTAATGAAAAAAACATCTTAGTTTGACAATAATAGTGGTAAATTAGCTTTTCATATTAACAGTTCATAGTATAAATATTTTTAAATCAGAATTTTCAATCAAAGAAAATTATAGAATATAATAATAGTGTTCATTAAATGTATGAAAATCGTGTGATTTAAATAAATATTCAAAACTGAGTTGTTTTTTAATGGTCTTAATAGTTATTCTAAGATTACGCATCTTATTTTACGAACAATAATACAAATTATGTTTTCCATAAACACGAATATTTCTTGAATTCGTTCATCAGTTAGAGTATTATGGAAGAACCTCTAGTTATGTTAATTACGTTTGGTCAAAACATGCTTTTTTTAAAAATAAAATAACTCTTTCCAAATTCTCATATGTAAATTTTCACAAGAAATTCAACACAGCAGGCTGTTTATGAATAAAAAATTAAACAACTTTTTGATTAGCATATTACGTGTTGTTATAAAAGACTGATTTAGTTCTCTCATTAGCCTGATGATGACCGGTGTGACTGGTCGAAATCGATAGCCTTGTACCATATTTTATATATGTTTACCGTCTGTATGTGAACCAGTATAAGTGTAAATTTATTCTTAAGTGTTGTAAGACGTCTTTTATTACATCCCGTAAATAAAAAAATTATATTAAAGAAACAATATGCATTTTATAGTTAGACACCGTGGCTAACTAATGTTTGCATGTACCTCTGCTTGTTAGTAATATTACGGTTTTAATGAACATGAATTAATATTTTGTCATCTTCCTGTGAATAGCATTGTTAATATTTTGTCTAAAGGCATTACTACATATTTTACATTAACCTATACCGATATATTTTCACTTCCACATGGTTGATGGAAGTATCCCATCATTAATCCATATCAACAACGTTTAAGCTGTTAAAAAAGATAATTTTTTATAACATATTTTTGCCTTAAATGGAATTTGTAATCAAAAGATAGATGCAAAGGCAATAATGTAATTTATAAAGTAGGGTGTTTCTAATTGTACTCTTTAGAGGTGTATTCTACGAATAAATTATGCTTATTGTACAAATAATTTAAAAAAGCTCCCGAAACACCTCTTTTTTAGATCCACATGTAATTATCACGTTAAAACAATTTTTTTCTGACGGACGCAGTTATTATATTTTTAAAAATAGCTGATCAAAGGAATATTCAAATTTAGTTATAATAAATGCAAATTTTCAAGTTGCTTGGCATAAATGGGTATTTAAATATATATTTTGGAACTAGGATATTAAATAAATCCTGTGAGAATAAAAATGATGTACATAAGGTAGAAAACACGAAACAGATAGGCGACGCTCAACTAAGGGACGACAATCATTGAGGCGGCGACGCGACGTGCTCTGCGTTTCAACTGTAAACGGAAATTCTCGACAATATTGTAAAACATTGTCACCTTACAAGGGGAACTAATTAACAAAATTATACTACCAAATGTAAAAAAATCCAGATCTTTTATCTATTTTTTTACTTGTAAGAAGAAACAAATGTACTTTGGGTATATTTACTTTATTAAAGATTTCTAATAAATAGGGGATTTTTGGGGCATCCCTAAATCTACACATTTATAACCCACAAAGAGACCCATCGTGGGTGGTATTTTAGTTGAATTATAAATTGCATTAAAGAACGAAAAACACACTGTTTTATTGTGAATCCATGTTTTGTATTTGCTAGTATGCACATATTTTGTAAAATTATTTACGTACTGATTAAAATGTGTTATTTATTGGATAGTGATTCATATTTGTAAAGTATTATAACTCACAGAAGATAGGTAGTTGTGATTTTATAATATTTTAATGTTAATTCAAATGATCTTAGGTTTCATGTTGAGTTTAATCGAGGTCAGTTATATGTAAATGCAACCTCTGACGTAGCTCTTTGTAGCTAATTACCTTCATTGCACTCAATTACGACTAATCATTGTACATTTGGTCGACGGTAGTTAATTCAGTCATTCTAAAGTCAGCGGTAAAGATTGTTAAAATTAAGCTAACGATTGTCTGTATTTTTTGTACAAATATATACAATCGTATATACAACTTTTTTTTCATTTACGGGCAGTTATTAATTGTTACGTAAGTCATAGTGTAATGAATTTGCATTATAACACTAATTAGTAATGCAATCAGAGTTAAAATAACATAACAAATGTGTATATAATTAGCCAAACTTTGTTTTAACGAATACAGATAAATAACAATTACGTTATTTATCAATTTAAATCAAGAAATCGGATAGATTGTTAAATTACAGATTTATTTGGCTCTTACTAGCTATTTGTCTTTTTGCGCGGGTAATTCACAGCAAATCCTGAAAATCTGACAGTGGTCCTCTCCGTAAAGCAAATTTAAATATTTAAACACATACTTAAAATAGGAACCATTTTTAGAAAACGGCTATAATGATTAATAAAAACATAACAATATATACCAACATAGCTTCGGATGGAAACGTAAATAATGTTTCATCAACCCCAATACAGTAAAGTCTTACAAACTCGACACCCAATAACTTGACACTCAGGAAAACTCGACGCCTCCGTTTTGCCGTAGTTACTAACGCGCGGCCGGCACTCCACCGTACCTCAAGCACCTCTAGTGCTTGACCTACCTCACGAGTTTCCGACTCTCCACTGCATCTCATGCTAGTCCAATTGTCGACCATACCCATAGAACTTTATTAATACACCTGGAACGCTCGGGCTGTGTCAAGAAATCGGTCTTTAACCCCACCCCTTCAATGGCACTCACGGCCGCTCAGTGGATTTCAGCATTGTGCGCCCTATCGTGTACACGCTTTTGCATCTCGCCATATTCATGTAATTACAATAAATTGTCTATATTATCGATCTGCATGAACTACGGAATCTAACAGTATAAAATTATTGTAGTTTGGTAATTTAATTTATTTTTAGCAATTAAAACTATTTAGTGTTTTAAAAGTGTGACACGAAAAAGTCTCTAAGCGTAATATTTTTTTTTTTGGGGTTAAAAAGAAAATTACAGCGTAAAAGTTGCAGATAATTAGTTGATCCACAATTTTTATCTCAAACATTTTTTCACAAGTTGATTTATGTGTTCTGTAAAGATGGTAACAGCGTTTCCCGCTCTCAAACCAATTCGTGCCGCACTCATTCCAGCTAACTGACGCAACACTTTGTTATACAATACGAATTTGATTGTATTAACAAGCTGAACTATGACTTATAATTTTACAGGCAGTAAGTGGTCTATGGTAGCCACTCATGTTTTTATTTTGGAAACAGATATTTGTTTCATTGCCGCTGTTTTGTATTAAATAAACTGAATCACAAGTGGAACCAACATATAAGGTAGCATGTAAAATGACACAGGGAACAGGTTAATATTTAAAATTAATTTGAAACCCAATTTTAAATGGTATTTTATTACAATATAAGACTATACAGTTGCTCTTAGACATCTTAAGTGTGTTGAAATAAAATGAATTTATTCAATTTCTGCCCTAGGCCCATTGATGCTTTTTTTTCTTCCATGGATCGAGTCCGAGCTAAATAATGGCATCGTACTTTGACAAACAAATAGCAAATCTTTTTCACAAGCTGTAACTCATGCCGATCATCATCAGGAGAGGTGATCGGATGGGAACAAAAATGTTGCTACCAAAGTAATTTATTGCACTGTTTACAAATTTATGAATGTCGCACGATTTACTTTCATTGGAGTATTTCATCGGCGTGCGGCGGCGGTGCCGATATTGAAAGCGCGCATTTAACCTTTAAATGTAAGAAAACTACAGACTGTATTAACAAAATGTTTTGAATACAAGTTGTTATTCAACTCATTTCCAAAATTTTTCTCGCTTGAAGATAGTTTCTACCTCAAAAATAAAAAAAGTTCACGCTTAGTAACTTTTTCATGTTCCAATTTGACTAGCTGATTATATTTTGTATTTTTATAATTATATTTACTAACAGACCTGTATGTTGTTAACTCCGTTGGAATCCTCAATTCTCCCAGATCAGAAATACATAAGTTTATTTGCAATCTGGTGACCCCTGTGCGATGGAGGAGCGTGTTATTGAGTGCGCGCAGTAAAATATTTTCTGGTATAAATCGCTCAGTTGACGAAGTTGCCCAAGAAGTGGAGGGGGAGGACCGTTTTTCGCATCAAAAACTCCACTGCGCTAGCATTCCAGGTGCATTAATAGAGTTCTATGACCATACCTCTTGCGCCTCCGACTCTCGACCGAATTTCACACGCTTCCTATACCCGATCACATCTCCTGCACCTCCGATTTTCAATCGTACCTCACGCGCATCTGTAGTTTTGATTGTTCTTGGAAAATTTGGCATTTACTCAGACTGTCTCGTTGTTTTAAGTACATCGTAAGGTTTTTTGTTTGTTATATTCCGAAATATCATATACAGTATTGCAATATGTTTGAATATAATCTAATATACAATTTATTTTTTAACGTGGGTTTTACCCATGGTAACTAAGGGAATTTCGACAATGTCGAAGTCCACATTGTGTCGAGTTTGTAAGACTGAACTGTAGCAACAGTTTCTTATAAAAGGATAAAAAGGTCCAATTTATGAGCCCAATGAAGCATATGCCTCAAAATTAGGAACATTTATTCAAATTAAGGAGTAAATATGGAAGTAAAATTGTTTACGGAATAATGCGTGTAACCACAAAAAATGTTAAGCAACCCAATCAGTTTGACATAAAATTTATAACTTATAAATATTTGTAATTTAATAATCCATTAATGATATATGAGAAATAAGAAACTATTTAATCAAAACAAAATATTTCCAAAAGTTGCATAAATTTTAAAAATTTTAGAAATAGGAATAATACCTACCATGGGTTATTAATAAAGTAACACTAAAATAATATAAAATAAGTATTATTAATTAATTTAAGTTCACGGAAAAATGTCATGTCTCATAAAAGTTACTATTGGTTTTATAGGTATACGAATTTAATAATAAAAAGAATTTGTTTCAATTGCATATTAAGTACAAACATTACTGAATAAATCACTTGAACCCATACCGTTAACTGACAGATCAATTAACATAGGTGACAGACACGACACTTTGCTATACAACACGAATTTGATTGTATTAACAAGCTGAACTGTGACGTATTATTTTACAGGCAGTAAGTTGTCTATGGTAGAACACCATTTAGTAAACTATACAAGTAAACACAACACATTAGTAAAGTGATAATGCACTAATGAATTTGTTTAGTTAGCTACAGGTTGTGTTTACAACGAATACGTTGATTGTTTCATAGGTTGTGTTTAGATTGTTTTATATGTAATACAATTTACTGTGTTATATTGATTGTATTTTTTTCTTACCTGTATGTTTTCTTGATCAATACACATCAAACTGTCAAACAACCTTTGCAATAAACATAACAAGTTATGATTGAATTTACTTTGATAGCTGTACTGTATCTGAACAAAAAGACCTTGAAAATAATGTGACTGGCAGATTTTGCCTACAAGCAACTAGCAAACTAAACTATTTGACTCTAAACTACACGATTCCATTGCATAACTATACTTGGAACAGTATAGGCTATAGATTGTTTTCAAGTGTGATAAAGCTCATTATCCAATGTTTAATAACCATCTTAAATATTGTATCTTTCACGAGGAAACATGTTGAACAAATTATTTAACCAATTGTCATCAACCATAATTACTCTAACCCTAGAAGTGGTTCAGTGGTAAATTTCTTGTTGGGCAGACAATTCAATAACATGCTTAGATTTTTTGGACATTCGCAAACGTTAAAAATCGAGAAAAACATATCAATTTGCGAATACGTTGAGTTCGGAAAGAATAGAATAATTTTGAAATAGTAAAATAATGGTTTAAATGTGTTTTGTCGTAACGAAAAACTAAAGTAAGTTTCGTTATTGAAGTTTCTGCATTGGTTTAATATATTGTTTTGGAAAATTCATAGTAAAATGTTGAAGGTAAAATTAAAATTAAGGTGTAAAATATTTAAATTGTTTAGCTTTAAGTGTTAGCCAGTAGGCAATAAGTTGGTCAGAATAGTTCATTATCATAGAGTATTTAGTTACGTGCTTTCAAACCCCAGTTAAATGCTAAGCACTGTGAGACAGAGATAGGAGTTATTCAGCTGGCAACCCTGTTTGCAAACTGCAGTAACTGGTGGACTAACCGCAGACCGACAAGTTCGCAGTCGTTTCAATAATCATCAAAGGAGTTCATTTATTTTCTTTTTCAAAGTGTGTAATTTTTTTGAAACATTTTTAGTTTATTATAATACATTTATTACATTGTCAGAAGTATGTTAATGCGAATTGAGATTTAGTATGTATTTATAACAAGACTCAGCTCGTATTTGTGAGCTGGCTACTATCAAAACTATAAAGTTTGCTGTTTAAATTATTGTTTTTGAGTTTTTATAAAGCCCATAACTATTATATTAGCCTTTTGGGAGTTTGAAAAACTTCAACCTTTAAGTCTCTGACCCCTTGGCTTCAAAGTTATAATGTTTATCTTACGAAATAACATAAATTAATTTAATTTGACATTTAACAACGGTTGATTCCTTCAAAACACAGTAAAAAAACCAGCTGTTTCAAGAATCTACTTCTACTTCTGAAATGGTGTTGCTATAAAAAGTAATATAACTGTATATTAGCTGTTTAATACCCTGCAAAATAAGTGTTTCAATTAGATAAGCAACTGGATTTTGTTGAAAATTATAAATTCAATTTACACGTTTGTTAAAACTACCAACCTGCCCTATACACTTACCGATTTACAATAAAGATGTAACGCGAATGGAGTTGTACGATAATTTGTATTTTCATAGGTCTAGCAAAAAATTAAATTAATTTCCAAAAATCTCCCGTCATTTTTCCAATAGCGAGCAGCATTAGTTTTTATTATAAAATACCCATAACTTTATTGTTTTATTGGGTCGTAAATGTGCATTTACAAGGTTTTCATCCTTTGTTTTTTTTCGCTAAACGTACTTGATCACCTTCCAGAGCTACTCATTCAAATGATTTTTATTGCTTTTAAAATGACTAGCTCACCTTTTGTATAGGTCTTTAGGCTAAACAGTTAGGTTTATGAAAGGAATACCAAATACAAAATGTTTTAAAATTACCTTTTCCATAGTATTAATTAATAAAATTAGAGGAATCTAATTGTTTTTATTGGTCCTCCATTTGTCAAATTAATATAGCAACCAATTTATAATATCCTTACACAATACGACTCATTTTATTCTTATATTAGGTAGGACATGTAATTTTAAAACACTTTTATTCTTGGTGTTTCTTTCCTAAACGTAACTGTTTAGCCTCCAGACTACACATAAGGTGAGCTAGTCATTATAAAAGCAATTAAAATCACTTAATGATGATATCTGGAAATCAAGTTTAGGAAAAAGTACAATGAATAAAGTATTTTTTAATTTACATTTTTTAACCGATAACACAATTTAATTACATGTATTTTGTAAGAAAAACTAATGTTGGCCGCCATATTGGAAATATGGCGGGACATTTTTGGAAATTAAATGTATTTTAAAATGGCAATTAAAAATGTGAAGGAGGTCCCCCGTAAGAAAAGGCTTCAAGACATAAAATAAAAAGTTAGCTATTGGACCACTGTAGGCAGGACATCCTGCACGTAGGATTACAACTGATTGGTTCGGTCATATTACCACTAGAATTTAAATTTGGTTACAACTATTTTAGATTATTATTATTATAACTTCTCATCTTAAAATACAACATAGAAGAATTGTAAAGAATAATTATTTCTGATGTAATATTGTTGTCATTCATATAATTTTTAATATTTAAAATTATAGTTCAAACCTGATTAAAAAACACAGTTATTTAAATAAAACCCGATTTAAATTACACATTAGTCAACTGAGTTGTTGTTTAGTAACTATCCAACATTCGCAAAACGCGTCATAGAAATGTTTCGTGTCATTTAATTCAGTGTGCGCTCCAAGGTACATTTCGTTTCTAATTATAAGCTCAAATCTGGCCAGCACCACAAAGATACTCGCATATTGTGTGGTCTTTTCATTCGCTTTTCTGCCAAACACTTCTCGGTCAATTTCATGAAAGTACGTATATATGGAAATATGAAGAAACCCGTTTAATCGTATAACATATTTTTAAGTTTAAATATATTTTATACACTGTGCTATATTGATTAGAATCCTAATAATTTTGTTTACTTTGTATGAAAAATTAATAGCGAACTTCTGCCTGTGTATTAATAGGATCATAGGTATGTGTTATCCGCGTTTTAAATTATAAACTGTATTATGTTAAACAACTTTCACAGTTTCAATGCTTAGCTCCGAGGATGCTTCAGCCATCTCGATCGGTTGTTTGCTGTTAGGTTTCGAAGCCATGTTTGTTTATCTCCTGTTAAACAGCCACCACTAATTTATTCTTCCATTCTACGATTTCCTCAGCTGATGCGCTATAACTGTATAGTTACAATACAATAAAAGGCCATATTTTCCTCATATTTTATCAAAACAAGTTTATATATGCTTAAATTAAATAGCCCTAAAAAATACAATATAATTAAAAATCTTTTCCTGAATTAATATTTGTTATTGGCCTTTTAACTTACAATTATTCTCCGAGGAGAGCCCAAATTTGATAACACGACCAGGATTTGGACGAAACCAATGTCCCTGTTGTAAATATACACACCAAGAACAAACAACAAATTAAAAGCTTGCCGACCTAGAAAATATTAGTTATTGATTAAAAATGTCTATATAAATTTATAAAACAGGTAGAACTCTGATAAGTAAATATATCTTAAACTCTCAAAAACTATTTCTTATACCACCTGCGTAAAGCATTAAACTGTTATATAACCCATCAAAAAATATACTCAATATATTCAACAAGGAATCCATACTACCATATCAGAATACTGTGGATTGTTCAACTGTGTTAATAGAAAGAGGGTTTTGTACCGGCTAGGATGCAATATCAACCAATCACGAGGCCGCACCTGCTCCTAACTGCGTATTATCGCGAGAGATCTAAGGCGCTACAAATACCGGAGTTCAGTTAGTATCTTTCGACAAATCATTTTGTAAAACGTGTTAATTAATATAGTATCATATTTGACGGTATTATACAAAATTATATTCATTATTGAATAACGAACAACCTTGCACTCAAATTTGTATTTACATTTACTATTTACAATTCTATAACTATTTAATGATGACACATCATGGCAATCGAAGAGATATTATATATTAGGTATCTATTTAGTGATTTTATTTAAATTTCACCTAAGAATTATTAATGAAAGAAAAAATACGTCAAAACATTATTATATTTTCATTGTGCCCCCAAAACTTAATTAACTCCAAAGACGGAATTAGATTTGATATATAACTTGACGGTGAAGAGTAGGTAGGTTTTTGTAATTTCGCTTTTTAAATTGAAGGTTTATTAAACTGACTTCTCGTTTTTCAACAAAGTTATTTCCTCTCAATTGTTAATTTGTTAATCATTCCACATTGAAACTTGAATATAACCTATAATAAGCCGTAATAGCACAGACTAATGGTACCTAACATACTTTCAGTGTGTTCAGTCAATTCCGTTTTAATAAAACAGCTTCCCCTTTTCCCAGATTTAAAATTAATGAAATATAGTTATTTTGTAAAATGCAGAGTTAAGTCCTAATAACTCGATTTCAAATTGCATTTACGTCTTATTACACCCTCGCATTTTTTAAGTAATTTCTTAATATATTATAACCCTTCCTAATTTCAACTAGTTCTGATAAAATAAATATTTAACGGTAACATTTAACAATTACTATTATATATTTCATATATATAATGAACTAGCCGACCCATCGCAGCTTCGCCCGCGTAAACTATGATAGCTGTGTGTTCTGCATTCTGTTGTTAGCCCATGGCATCGAGCACATAATACAAAAGAGAAGCTACTCGGAGCGGAGAGTGCGGCCAGACTGGCAGTCCGATGTGACAATTCAAGATGGCGGCGCAGCCCTAGTCCGAGCGTCTACCACGCACCGCCACTTTATTAGATAGTTGCAGTGAGGGTAGACACGGCTGTTTGCTGTAGAACTAAGATGTCGATGTCGACTTAGCACGATAGTGTAAAGTGTGTCGGATTTGGTTTTAATGACCGGGTACCAATTAAAAAAAATAAAAATACAAAACCGGGTATCAACCACCCGCTGAGATTACTTTTCACAGAAAACGCATAGTTTTAGTTATTTGAATACGCGTAAGTGGTTAAAAATATATTTGTTTAGCCATTAATTGTATTTGAATATTCCTATAATTCTCTGTAAATTCTAGTAGATATAATAATGATTATTTTTGTGTAGGCTTCAAACAACGGAAATGAAATGACCAGTTGTTATTAAAATATAATAAACAATATGTTTTTATCCATGGATAAAAATACATTTGGAATAAATAATAAAATATACATTTTTACTATGGTTTAAATTTAAAAATGATTTTCATTCGTAAATTAAGGACTTGTACAACCTTCTAAAAGTGTGGTAAAAATCTGCCGACTTTACGAGAGTTATTTTAGAAGTACCTAACAAGTCTAAAAGCATTGGGTTTATATCTATAAGTGAACAAAATATTGTTAGTGAAATGTAAATTCATGTACTTGAGCAATCTGTAGGTCAATGAATATTGATTAATGGTTTACGAATATTTGGAATAAGTTATTTAATACCCATCATAATCTTCTATATAGTGAAACTTCGAGGATATTATAAACATATGAATAAGTATCGTAACTGAAACTATTTATTACTTAGTTGTTTTCTTTACATTTACTATTCCTTAAATGAATACAATATCTTTACTAATCCTAGCTAAAACCAATTAACAAACAACAACTAAGCCGAAAAACAAACACACTGCACTGCTGTGTAAATGGTCGGGCGCGGCGCGGCAGCGGGAGGCGGCAAAAGGCAGTTTTGCCGCGTTCTTATACCTGGATTTCTCAGAAAACCGACCACTTTAGAAAATAAAAGTAGAACTAATAAATGAAATTTGTTTATTCATCTACAAATTTCCCGCTGACAAAATGTCTCTAACCAAAAAATAAAAAAAACTTTCCCACAGAACAACTTTTTCATGTCTGGTTTTGGAAAACATATCTATAAGTGTGTGATAAAATATTTATACACCTATTAATAAAATTATATATAATTTGAAATTAATACGATAATTATTCTCAGACTCCATACTGTAAGCATGAAAAATTTCAACATTATACTTCAACTATTACTGTTGATAATGGCCGTGTATTTGACGCGAAAATTTACCTCGAATTGAGCTCACGGATCGTAGATTTCAGGCTGTAAGCCAGACCAACATGGCGGATCTTGCCACACTTTTTATGCATGGGTCTTCTCTATTCTATTATGTGTTCGCTGGCCCACGGAACACCTACAATCTAGATCAGCTTTTTGATTTTGCATAAGCTTAAACCAAAGTGAATGTCCATAAGGAATACATCGGAACTTTGGGATCCAGCGGGGCGGAACACAGGGGGTAATACCGTTTCTTACCAAGCCCCTAGGCCTAAAGAGGAACCTATATGTAAAATTTCAACTCTCTAGGCCTTAAATTTAAGGAGATTTAATGATAGGTCAGTCAGTCAGTGGTATTTAGATTTTACATAATAAGATTTAACTTAATGTATCACTTCACAAGTATTTAGCTTATACATGAAAAATTCATCGATAAACCTATCAAAACATTGCTCACTGTGAGTGCTAGCTTTGCATAGAAATATTAGCATAATAACCACCAAGTTTGACCATTTATATTGCTTATGTTCAATCTCTTCTACATTATGGAATTATATCATGGGGTGGTGTCGGATTATCACTTTTAAATTCATTATTTGTTGTACAAAAATCAATTATTAAAGCTGCATTCAAAAAGCATAAACGCTATCCAACAAATCTGTTATTTTCCGAAACAAAATTACTTACAGTAAGGCAATAATAGATTAAAACACTGATGGTTTATACATACACCCATAAAGAATTAGTCATAACTCCCGTGGGACACAACTATAGGACAAGGAACTCCGTTAACGTTGGCCTGCAGGTGCCCCGAGCAGTTAGATCAGTCAGTCACTCCAACTCATATTTTATTGCAAACTTCATCTACAGGAACATTCCTCCTGCGATTAGGGACCTGCAGGTCACAACTAAAGTTTACAAAAGGGTAGTCCTTAACTGGCTGTTGGAGATCGGTTCTGAGCATGCTGAGTCCCTCATCCGTTCTGAGTACTACAATGACTAACTTTACATCACCAACAGGTCACTGATTATAAAGCTAACAATACAGTTTACTTATACTTCTACCGTCTACTTCTACTTATAATTCTCTCCCGCCATTGCCTATTGTTTTTGTATTATATCAAATGTCATTTTTATTTTTACTTATTTTTAAATCAGTGTTTGTTATTTAAATGCAAAACGAATCTTAATTTTGTTCTTGATTAATATACATACAACTGCCGATATTGTTTGATTTTTATTTTTTATTTGTGTTTGTAGCCTATTTAATCATCAAAATGTAAATGTAATTGTTTTAGCAATAATACGATGTTTTTTGATATTTTTTAAGTACACTGAATTTGAGTCAGAGCTCGTTCTCACGCACAGGCCGATAGGCCTATGTGAGAATTTGTTTCCACAATATTGTTTGTGTACATGATGTTGTATTTGTTTTTATTTGGAAATAAATTTGATTTGATTTGAGGTAGGGTTTTTGTATTAGGTTTTTTTATATAATCTCATTTTAAAATTATATTTCAACTATGTAAATTTCGGATGATAAAAATGGTTTTTCAAGATTGATCACTGGTTAGGTATACCGTCAAAATTAGTGCATGACAAGTTAAATATTAATTTAAGGAACGGTAATTAGCTTAAACGTAACGTGTAAAATAGGATCTAAAATGAATATGTTCAACTAACTATATAACAGTAAATACTTTAAATTGTATTAAACTTAAAAACCATATTACCCAGTAACACAAAAACGTAATTTTTTTATATTATTAAAAACGAGTCTTACTGTAGTATTGACAATCGCACAGTGCGTCAAGCAACCATCTGAGATGAGAGCCTAGGATGTGCAGTAGTTTTAAATAATATTACAAACCATTTATTATAATTTACCTTTGCAGTAGAACGCTGTTTACCAACAAGTTGGCAGGGGTAGTCACAAGTTTATTAGATACGTTTACATAATGAAATGAAATACCTAAATTCTGTGGTCTTGCTGGAAAGGTTAATTTTTAACCCTACTCATTTTTATGTCACAATAATTATTATTTAAGTGACGTATATATATATATATATATATATATATATATATATATATATATATATATATATATATATATATATATATATACAGATATTTACCATGAAAACTAATGTTAAACTGTAGTGCTACGTGTGACAGTACAATTGAGGTGAGATTCATTAAATTGTATTATTAAAAAACACTTTTTATTACACCCGTCGGAAGTTTTAGCCATTTACAGACACTGTTTTTGTGACTAAAAGAAAAGTTGAGTAACAAGACTTAGTTGTTCTTCACAACCATCAGCGCCAGCTGCGTAATCATCACATGTCTCTCATTGTATTCCCCTTGGAAAGGATAAATTTTACCCAGAAATAGGACTTTAGACCCTTTTTGTCGTAAAGTTTACATTTTCCATTAGATCAATTTGTTTATTAAAACACACGAATGTTTTAAACTATCTCAAAGAATATTCTTAAGTTGATAGTTGCTAATTATTGTTATTTGTTAATGTATTCTAATAAGATAGCATTTTTATATCAGGATATAATATACCTAAAATTAATATATAATATATTGACAACTACGATCTATAGATATACATTTGTAATACAGACAAGTATTACACTGCGTTATTTAATTAAACATGAAAATATTTTAAAATTTATGAGGCTTTTAAATTTAAGTGGGTAATTAGACATACTAATATGGTAACTATTTTATTTTCAAAGAAGTTTCCTATTAGTTTTAACCATTTTCGAAAGAAAATGTAAGCTATTACTGTAATACGAAATACCCCCGTAGTAGCAAACCTGCATCCTCAGCGAATTTCGAATGCATATACATGTGTCTTAATACCACATAAAGCCACATACCAAGTTTCATTAATATGCATTCAAAAATAAATATTTGTGACGTTTTAATTATTCTCCATAATAATAACATGGCAGCTGAGTGTACAGGTTTGCTGAAACAATGAACACAAAAAATGGGTTTTAATAGAAATATCAATGTAATTCAACTAGGTAAAGCCACATATGAAGTTTTAAAAATGTATGTTCATACATAACGGAAATAAAATTGTACTTATTCTCAATAAGAATAACATGGGGATGAGTACGCAGGTTTGCTGCTTTGGGAGCTATCGGCAACAAATTAGTTTTTGTGCAAATATCAATAGATCACAATGATATGAATCAATAGACCAAGTTTCGTCAGGATAAGTTGATAAATAAGTGAGGTATACATTTTTTTTATTCTCCATAAGAATAACATTGGATAACGTACTGTGTTTAGCACTTTAAATATCTCTGTAAACAATTGACGTAGAGTAATGATCAAAACACCAAATTGTTTGTTTTTTAAGCTAAAATTAAAATTTGATTTACTAAAATATTGAATGTAAAAACTAAAAAAAACATTTTTGGGGTAAAACCCCCTCCTCCAAACTACCCCGTAGGATAGATCGATCTGGCTGTTTTTCGAACTTAAAGTCATAAATGTTGCTTTACATGTTTGTACTAAAAATTTCATCAAAATCGGAGCATTTTTACGAGAGTTATCACACCCACGGACACACACACACACACACACACACACACACACACACACACACACACACACGCACATACATATATTTATATATATATATATATATATTTACATTTTACTTGAGTTCAATCTAATAACTTATATATATATATATATATATATATATATATATATACAGTTTTGAACTGATGGTGATTTCGGCATCTGGGGACCTCAAAACGAAAAGTTATCATGGTCCCGAGCCTAGGCCTTACCAAGATGACTAAGGTAATAGCTTCTTCCCTATAGGAGAAATTCTTTAAAAATCAATTTCATCCCATATAAAAACTCAAAACTGTTTAATTACAGTAACAGCCATGAATATTTAAACTTTTATGTCCTACTTACATTTAGTTTTAGGTAAATTGATGCCTTTAATTTTCTGTAAAAATTTGGAGTGGGCGTGAAACAGAAGTGTTTCTTGTCAGGAATTATTGAAGCTTTATCTCCAAACTATGTGACTCCACTTCCAGAATATATTGTAACAAATTATACAGCGTCGTTAATAGCCCATTGAGTTTTTGAGTGCCCTGGGGAAGTTTTGAGTGATAGGTGAATCAACCTAAGGTTTTGAGTGCCCTGGGGAAGTTTTAAGTGATAGTTGAATCAACCTAAGGTTTTGAGTGCCCTGGGGAAGTTTTGAGTGATAGGTATGATTGCCTATTTATCCGTGGCATGTGTTGCGTAGTTTTAGACAACACAATTCAGGAATCATAATTAATGTGCTTTTTAACCACATTTTTAGAACATATAAAACCCAGGAAATATCAAAAATCATGGTAAGAAAAGTTCTACCTATCCTAAATAAAATTCTAACCAAACCAAGTTTTATAACATTGCTTTTCCACAGCTGTTTGTATGCTGCATGTATGTTCTTGGCGTGTATTATATTGTTGTGTAACAGAGGCTTAGCCACCATACTCGGAAGCTCAGAGGTCTGGCCCCGCAAGTCAGCTGTGAACCGTAGGTTCGATCCCGGTTTACTGATGTAATACTTCTTCACGATCAGTCACCATTGGCTGGCCCATTTGATTAATTCCGATGTCTTTAGACCACTGCACAGACCTATGATGACGGGCAGTTAAGGTTTAAATCAAAAATAATGATTGATTAGTAGATTTAATAAACTTATTTATTTGTCTCTATAATTTTGAAAAACAGAAATCTGAAGTCTTTAATTATGTAGTTATTTCTTAAAAAATTAAATTTAGTTCAGTAATATGTTCCTAGTATTTCGTTTTTAACTATACTTTACGAAAAATAAATAAAAAAGCTTTCAACTAAACTTGGTAAAAAAATATTATTTGCTAAACTGTTTACGATTACAACATGTTCCTTCAAGATAGAATGGAAGAACTAGAAGAAGATCAAAAACAACTTTAACACTCATGTTTATTTGACTACTATAATCAACAGGGAGTGAAGTTTACAGTAATACATAACCTTTTTGTTAAATTGAGAGAACATTCAACTTGCCTCTTAGTAGGACACTGAAACAATTAAGCGACAATTAGCTAGCAACATTGACGAATGGATTTGCTTGTCACTACTTATATTAAAGTTGTTTTTATAAGTAACTTGTATAAATCAATAACCTGTATAGGTATTATACCCAGCTACCGATCATGTTTAAGAAGAATAATAACATATTTATTAAACATAGAGTATTTATTTGAGAAGGGGAAGATAACTATATTTTTGTATTCAGTTAGACTAGCACCAACTAGACAAACAACATTGTGTTGTTTTTACTGGTATTGTTCATTCATTAACTTTAACAAACTTGACGTAGTAACTATAAAATAATAATAATTTATTATTACATTAACTTTATTATTTATTTTGTTACATGAATCTTATATTGCGTTTATATAGTAAATCTATCCCATTACCACACTTTTAGAGACTATACTTTGTCACAAGTTATTTTATGAAAATATAATAGATATGGATTCTCTACCATTGTTAATTGATTATTTCAGGAATTTCGGAACTAATAAAACAGGATAAATCATAGAAAAATAAAAGGTGTAAATATTTCAATATAGAGAGCTAAGTATTGCATTGCAGTACGCTATGTTAATATAGGGCCGCTCCATTAGCCGGGTGTCGGGGCCGGCAATAATGAAGCCCTACCTTGCAACTGGGGGATTCTGGTTCAGTAGTTCCGTTACAACAAACCCTCGTCCCATTATATGAAATCTATGATTTCATTATCTTTCCTTTCTCTACAAGAAATCTACTGATGTTGACCTAATCATGAAACTATATAAGAATACGTTTATATTCAGACTTTAGCAATGATTTGGAGTTCGATAAGGCAATAATATTAGAAAATATTTTCTTACTAAGCCGTAGGGATGAATACAACTTAGCAATTATATCTGAATTTTGTATTCAAAATAATTAAATGCACACTTAGTAAACATTAAATCACTGAGTGTTTAGTGTTACACACTATACGTTTTCCAGTCCGGCCGTCGTATGGGTGATCGTACGTACTAGATCGGACGGTGCCTCCACACTATCCGACCAAGCGTCCGGCCTCGTAATTTTTCCCGCCACCTGCTAGCTTTGCATGTTTTTTAATATCTTCATTTTCAGTAGTCTAGTCCTACAGTGTTGACACGTGTTTCTTTTCTTTAAAATTCACTATGATTAACCAAGTAAAATAATTTAATACCAAAAACGTAGAATAAGTATACACATTTTATTTTTAAAACACAGTGCTGTATTTATTCTACGCTAACTATTTAAAAATAGTTCCACAAAAAAATTCACAAGTTTATCTGGACGACAATGTCCACAAGGCACTTTAACACTGTGATTTGTTACCTTCATTCAATACACAACAACTTTCTGATACCAGTGAGACGTCTAGAATACAATGCGGGGGCACGATACATGTTGCAGGCCGGAAGAGGTAGTAATGAAGGGAAGGGAGGCAGCTGCCGGAAATCACTAAAAATATTCAAAACCTAAAGCAGGATATCTTCTTTTTAAGGGGTCCATACACGATCCAACCCGGTTGGGAAAACGCTTCCCAACCAAGTTGGGAGGATGTTGGGACGGACAAATGTTGGGAAGAGGGCTTCGCCATACACGATCCAACCCGGATAGGAGAATGATTCCCAACCAAGTTGGGACGGAAAAATATTGGGAAGTGTGCTTCGCCATACACGTAGTAGTGGTGAAATGATGGTTTAACCCCACAATCGGCGCTTTTTCCCCATGTTATTCTTATGGGGAGCCGTTTTTGCACCGACGCCAGCTCCCGCCTATAGAGCTCCCGCGCCTTAGCCTATACTAATGTCCAACCCTTGCCTATATTAAATATATTGTCCCCATCCCCATCCCTCCTCTATATTTTTAAAAATTAATTTTCAAATTCTAAAAAACTATCTTTGGTGTTTACTGTCCGATTTGTCTGCAATTTGGATATGTTATTGTCCTAGGCAAGTGTTTTAATAAATTTCACTTACATTTCCCAAATTCACTATTACGGTCAAAAATATTTTTGAAAAATACTGCCGTCAACTGAAATTTGTGTTTTAATCCAAACTATTTAAAATTCATTTTAATACATCCTTTGCAGAAATCCACGAGTTCAAAAATAACTCCACACTAAATAAACAACACATGTAAACAACTTAGAAGTGCACTCGGTTATCGCCACTAGCGCGACAATCAACCTTGAAGGAGATTCTGCAAGATCGGCACCAAGGACACAACGACCGATGCATAGTAACCGATGCGTAATTTTACAAATTGTGTGAATTGTCGGCTATATAAAGAGCCGTTGCAGGCCAGGGTCCTCACTTCATATCCTACAGCCCCAGCATCAACAAGACCTGTTGCAGATTTTAACTTAAAATTCAGTGGTTAGAATAATTTCGGTGAAAATATGTTTTTTTACTCTGGACTTAGAAAAATTTAGTGATTAAAATAATTTCGGCTAAAATATGTTTTTTTACTCTGGACTTAGAAAAATTTAGTGATTAAAATAATTTCGGCTAAAATATGCTTTTTTACTCTGGACTTAGAAAAATTTAGTGATTAAAATAATTTCGGCGAAAATATGTTTTTTTTACTCTGGACTTAGAAAAATTTAGTGATTAAAATAATTTCGGCTAAAATATGCTTTTTTACTCTGGACTTAGAAAAATTTAGTGGTTAAAATAATTTCGTCTAAAATATGATTTTTTTTACTCTGGAGGTTTGTAGGTGCTTTATACAATTATCTAAAAAGTAGTTTCTCAGATTTTTGATAAAGGGCTTAGTTTTTATAAAAATTTTGAATTTGTGTTTTTTTTTTTAAATCTTCATATTTTGAATTTTGATCGTATTTAAATTTTTAAAATGGTAATTTTTGTTTATAAAAAGCAGAGCATGACATTTCTACAGTCATTTCAACACAAAATGTTGACCTGTGCAGTCTGTTTTATGTCTTACTCCAACAGAAGCAATTTATTACGCCATTATCGACTTGTTCACAAAGTTATTCCTAAAATTTGTAAAAAATGCCATCAAATATTTGATAATAACAATCATTTTAAAATGCATATGCTAGAGAACCACTATACTTGTGATGTGTGTAAGAAGGTTGTTAAATGTCAAAAGAAACGCCACTACCTACGATGTGACAAACAACCTTACAAGTTGTATATTTTTAACGGTGAATCAGCGGAAGTATTAGACACTCTCCAATCTTGTCCTCTACCCATCAAATGGATTCTTATTAGGAGAGTGAAATTTATCAAACACTCAGTGGACAATAATGGTGATTTAATCATTGACAAAGAATGTATTGCTGATTTTCGAAGTTTAACTAATTTATCAATTGAGAAAGCACAGCTAAAGACTCAAATTGAAAATTCACTTTTAAAAATCGATACCTCCATGCACAAGTATCAAGCCCAAGGCAGTGGATGGATATATGACCGCACCAAATACTGGCAGTTGCATGTTTATAAGTATAAACCCCTAACTCCCAAATCATACATTCCCACGCCAGAAAATATAAAATCAAAACATGCTGTTTTAAATATTAAAAACACCGATAATAAATGTTTCACCTGGAGTGTTTTAGCAAGCCTAAGACCAAGGAATAGTAAAGAAAATGCAAATCGAGTAGTTCACTACGAACCCTATGAAGGCCAGTTGAATATGACAAACATAAAATATCCAGTAAAAATATCCGACATTGATAAATTTGAAAAACAAAACAACATAAGTGTTAACGTATATGGAATTGAAGGAAAAACAATATATCCACTGAGAATAACTAAACTAAATAGCAATACTCACGTCAACTTGCTTCTTCTACAAGAAGCTCGGAAATCACATTACTGTTTAATTCGTGATTTTGACAAGTTAATGTTGCGGTCTACAAAATACAATAGTAAGAAATATTTTTGCAAGTTCTGTTTGCAACATTTTGGCACCAAAGATATATTGGAACGTCACACAACATATTGTAAAACCTTTGATGCCCAAAGAGTACAAATGTCTAAAAAAGATACACTACAATTTACGAATTACAAATATCAACTTAAAGCTCCCTTTGTGATTTATGCAGATTTCGAATGTTTTATAAACTGCGGCAAACACACTCCTTCTGGATTTGCTTATGTTGTGGTGAGAGACTCTAAAATTATTTACGAAGAGTTGTACAGCGGTGAAAATGTGATGGATGTATTTTTCGAAAAGTTATTTAAAACTTATGACTTTATTAAAAGTCAGATGGAAGTATATGTTCCCCTTGTAATGACTCCAAAGCAAGAGGCATCCTTCAAAAACTCTAAATACTGCCACATATGCCAACAGCTGTTACTGGGTGATAAAGTGCGCGACCATTGCCATCTAACAGGCAAATTCCGAGGACCCTCCCACAACGCTTGCAATTTAAACTATAAAGTAACCAAGAAAATTCCAATATTCTTCCACAACCTTAAAAACTATGATGGTCATTTAATAATGCAACACTTGGGAAAACTCAATCGCAAATTGAATTGCATAGCCAAAGACATGGAAAAGTATATATCGTTCTCTGTTGATGATTTGGTATTTTTGGATTCCTACAACTTTCTGTCTCTTCCCTTAAGCAAATTAGCTTCCAATTTAAATACATTTAGATTTATAGACAATCCACTACTACAACGCAAGGGTGAATTTCCGTACGAATACATGACAGGACCAGAAAAGTGTTTAGAGCCCCTACCACCCATAGAGGCATTTTACAGCAGTCTAACTAAAGAATGTATATCTCCTGCACAATATGAACATGCTAAAAACGTATGGAATCATTTTAATATAAAGAATTTAAAAGAATATCACGATTTATACCTTAAAACAGATGTGTTGTTATTGGCTGATGTGTTTGAGACATTTAGGGACTTGAGTTTAAAGGATTATAAACTCGACCCCGTCCACATGTACTCATTGCCTGGACTATCATGGGAGGCGTGTCTTAGAATGACCGGCATAAAATTAGAATTATTTCAAGACATTGACATGCATTTGTTTATAGAACACGCCATTAGAGGCGGTGTAAGCACGATTTCCACACGCTACGCTAAAGCCAATAATAAGTACATGGGCGAACATTATGACCCAAATCAAGAAAGCACCTATCTTGTATACTTAGACTGCAACTCGCTATACTCTACAGCAATGTGCGAGTCGTTGCCCGTTGATGGCTTTAGATGGACAAACGAGAAAGATTATAAATCCAATCAAAATGAAAACTTTGGATTTATTTTGGAAGTTGATTTAAAATACGATAAAAGTTTACACGATTTGCACAACGACTACCCGCTCGCACCAGAAAAAATGAATGGAAAATTAATACCAAATTTAAATGACAAAACTAAATATATTTTGCATTATAAAGCACTAAAAAAATACGAAGAATTGGGTTTGGTAGTTACAAAATACCACAGAA
The DNA here is from genome assembly GCA_963675035.1 of Allygus modestus. Classification (NCBI taxonomy): domain Eukaryota; kingdom Metazoa; phylum Arthropoda; class Insecta; order Hemiptera; family Cicadellidae; genus Allygus; species Allygus modestus. The sequence goes on along the minus strand of OY776112.1, from coordinate 428,279,039 downwards.
TCTTAAAATTCAGACAATCAAAATGGCTCGCCCCCTATATTAATTTTAATATTGAAAAGCGACAAAAAGCTGAACATGATTTTGAAAAAGACTTTTACAAACTGTTAAATAACAGTCTCTTTGGTCGAACAATTATGAACCAACGCAAGTTTCGTGATATACATCTTGTAGACGAGTCTAAGTTAACAAAGTATGTTACAAAGCCAAGATTTGACTGCAGCAAAATGTTCGATAACAAGTTGCATGCTGTGCATTTAAATAAATTAATTGTAAAGTTTGATAAACCAATATATTTAGGAATGACCATTTTGGATATCAGCAAAGTAATAATGTATGATTTCCACTATAATTATATGTCAAAATTTAAGAATAAAAAGTTCTTAATGACAGACACAGACAGCCTTCTTTATTCTATAGTAACAGAGGACTTTTACAAGGAAATACAATGTGACTTGGACCGTTTTGACACCTCTGCATATAGTAAAGATCATTTCTTATACTCTGATAAAAACAAAAAAGTTACGGGCAAGTTTAAAGACGAATTAAATGGTCAAATTATGTATGAATATTGTGGTTTAAGGCCAAAATTATACTCTTTCATTCCTTTACAATGGTTATACGAAAAAGAAAAGCAAAATGAGCTAGAGGTTAAGAAGGCAAAAGGAGCTGACAACGCCACAGTTAAACATCTCTTAAGACACCAACATTACTTACACTGTCTTGCAACCGGGGAAGATTACTATGAGAATGTTACAAGAATTAAATCCACAAACCACCATCTGCAAACATTAACGATGAACAAAAAGGTACTCTCTTTTGATGACGACAAGAGGTTTATTGTGGATGGCATCAACACCCTTGCCCTTGGTCACTATAAAATTGGTCAAACATAAATCAGAGACACAATAACACACTCCAACACATTTGGACACAGGCACAGATACTGGTTTACATCCATTTAACACAACTTTACACGTTCTGTCAACCGACACAAAAATAGTTTGTAAATTGTGTAAGAAATATATGTAATATAAACAAATTTAACACAATCATAACATTGTCCACAATGTTATGATTGTGTTAAATTTGTTTATATTACATATATTTCTTACACAATTTACAAACTATTTTTGTGTCGGTTGACAGAACGTGTAAAGTTGTGTTAAATGGATGTAAACCAGTATCTGTGCCTGTGTCCAAATGTGTTGGAGTGTGTTATTGTGTCTCTGATTTATGTTTGACCAATTTTATAGTGACCAAGGGCAAGGGTGTTGATGCCATCCACAATAAACCTCTTGTCGTCATCAAAAGAGAGTACCTTTTTGTTCATCGTTAATGTTTGCAGATGGTGGTTTGTGGATTTAATTCTTGTAACATTCTCATAGTAATCTTCCCCGGTTGCAAGACAGTGTAAGTAATGTTGGTGTCTTAAGAGATGTTTAACTGTGGCGTTGTCAGCTCCTTTTGCCTTCTTAACCTCTAGCTCATTTTGCTTTTCTTTTTCGTATAACCATTGTAAAGGAATGAAAGAGTATAATTTTGGCCTTAAACCACAATATTCATACATAATTTGACCATTTAATTCGTCTTTAAACTTGCCCGTAACTTTTTTGTTTTTATCAGAGTATAAGAAATGATCTTTACTATATGCAGAGGTGTCAAAACGGTCCAAGTCACATTGTATTTCCTTGTAAAAGTCCTCTGTTACTATAGAATAAAGAAGGCTGTCTGTGTCTGTCATTAAGAACTTTTTATTCTTAAATTTTGACATATAATTATAGTGGAAATCATACATTATTACTTTGCTGATATCCAAAATGGTCATTCCTAAATATATTGGTTTATCAAACTTTACAATTAATTTATTTAAATGCACAGCATGCAACTTGTTATCGAACATTTTGCTGCAGTCAAATCTTGGCTTTGTAACATACTTTGTTAACTTAGACTCGTCTACAAGATGTATATCACGAAACTTGCGTTGGTTCATAATTGTTCGACCAAAGAGACTGTTATTTAACAGTTTGTAAAAGTCTTTTTCAAAATCATGTTCAGCTTTTTGTCGCTTTTCAATATTAAAATTAATATAGGGGGCGAGCCATTTTGATTGTCTGAATTTTAAGATTCTGTGGTATTTTGTAACTACCAAACCCAATTCTTCGTATTTTTTTAGTGCTTTATAATGCAAAATATATTTAGTTTTGTCATTTAAATTTGGTATTAATTTTCCATTCATTTTTTCTGGTGCGAGCGGGTAGTCGTTGTGCAAATCGTGTAAACTTTTATCGTATTTTAAATCAACTTCCAAAATAAATCCAAAGTTTTCATTTTGATTGGATTTATAATCTTTCTCGTTTGTCCATCTAAAGCCATCAACGGGCAACGACTCGCACATTGCTGTAGAGTATAGCGAGTTGCAGTCTAAGTATACAAGATAGGTGCTTTCTTGATTTGGGTCATAATGTTCGCCCATGTACTTATTATTGGCTTTAGCGTAGCGTGTGGAAATCATGCTTACACCGCCTCTAATGGCGTGTTCTATAAACAAATGCATGTCAATGTCTTGAAATAATTCTAATTTTATGCCGGTCATTCTAAGACACGCCTCCCATGATAGTCCAGGCAATGAGTACATGTGGACGGGGTCGAGTTTATAATCCTTTAAACTCAAGTCCCTAAATGTCTCAAACACATCAGCCAATAACAACACATCTGTTTTAAGGTATAAATCGTGATATTCTTTTAAATTCTTTATATTAAAATGATTCCATACGTTTTTAGCATGTTCATATTGTGCAGGAGATATACATTCTTTAGTTAGACTGCTGTAAAATGCCTCTATGGGTGGTAGGGGCTCTAAAAACTTTTCTGGTCCTGTCATGTATTCGTACGGAAATTCACCCTTGCGTTGTAGTAGTGGATTGTCTATAAATCTAAATGTATTTAAATTGGAAGCTAATTTGCTTAAGGGAAGAGACAGAAAGTTGTAGGAATCCAAAAATACCAAATCATCAACAGAGAACGATATATACTTTTCCATGTCTTTGGCTATGCAATTCAATTTGCGATTGAGTTTTCCCAAGTGTTGCATTATTAAATGACCATCATAGTTTTTAAGGTTGTGGAAGAATATTGGAATTTTCTTGGTTACTTTATAGTTTAAATTGCAAGCGTTGTGGGAGGGTCCTCGGAATTTGCCTGTTAGATGGCAATGGTCGCGCACTTTATCACCCAGTAACAGCTGTTGGCATATGTGGCAGTATTTAGAGTTTTTGAAGGATGCCTCTTGCTTTGGAGTCATTACAAGGGGAACATATACTTCCATCTGACTTTTAATAAAGTCATAAGTTTTAAATAACTTTTCGAAAAATACATCCATCACATTTTCACCGCTGTACAACTCTTCGTAAATAATTTTAGAGTCTCTCACCACAACATAAGCAAATCCAGAAGGAGTGTGTTTGCCGCAGTTTATAAAACATTCGAAATCTGCATAAATCACAAAGGGAGCTTTAAGTTGATATTTGTAATTCGTAAATTGTAGTGTATCTTTTTTAGACATTTGTACTCTTTGGGCATCAAAGGTTTTACAATATGTTGTGTGACGTTCCAATATATCTTTGGTGCCAAAATGTTGCAAACAGAACTTGCAAAAATATTTCTTACTATTGTATTTTGTAGACCGCAACATTAACTTGTCAAAATCACGAATTAAACAGTAATGTGATTTCCGAGCTTCTTGTAGAAGAAGCAAGTTGACGTGAGTATTGCTATTTAGTTTAGTTATTCTCAGTGGATATATTGTTTTTCCTTCAATTCCATATACGTTAACACTTATGTTGTTTTGTTTTTCAAATTTATCAATGTCGGATATTTTTACTGGATATTTTATGTTTGTCATATTCAACTGGCCTTCATAGGGTTCGTAGTGAACTACTCGATTTGCATTTTCTTTACTATTCCTTGGTCTTAGGCTTGCTAAAACACTCCAGGTGAAACATTTATTATCGGTGTTTTTAATATTTAAAACAGCATGTTTTGATTTTATATTTTCTGGCGTGGGAATGTATGATTTGGGAGTTAGGGGTTTATACTTATAAACATGCAACTGCCAGTATTTGGTGCGGTCATATATCCATCCACTGCCTTGGGCTTGATACTTGTGCATGGAGGTATCGATTTTTAAAAGTGAATTTTCAATTTGAGTCTTTAGCTGTGCTTTCTCAATTGATAAATTAGTTAAACTTCGAAAATCAGCAATACATTCTTTGTCAATGATTAAATCACCATTATTGTCCACTGAGTGTTTGATAAATTTCACTCTCCTAATAAGAATCCATTTGATGGGTAGAGGACAAGATTGGAGAGTGTCTAATACTTCCGCTGATTCACCGTTAAAAATATACAACTTGTAAGGTTGTTTGTCACATCGTAGGTAGTGGCGTTTCTTTTGACATTTAACAACCTTCTTACACACATCACAAGTATAGTGGTTCTCTAGCATATGCATTTTAAAATGATTGTTATTATCAAATATTTGATGGCATTTTTTACAAATTTTAGGAATAACTTTGTGAACAAGTCGATAATGGCGTAATAAATTGCTTCTGTTGGAGTAAGACATAAAACAGACTGCACAGGTCAACATTTTGTGTTGAAATGACTGTAGAAATGTCATGCTCTGCTTTTTATAAACAAAAATTACCATTTTAAAAATTTAAATACGATCAAAATTCAAAATATGAAGATTTAAAAAAAAAAACACAAATTCAAAATTTTTATAAAAACTAAGCCCTTTATCAAAAATCTGAGAAACTACTTTTTAGATAATTGTATAAAGCACCTACAAACCTCCAGAGTAAAAAAAATCATATTTTAGACGAAATTATTTTAACCACTAAATTTTTCTAAGTCCAGAGTAAAAAAGCATATTTTAGCCGAAATTATTTTAATCACTAAATTTTTCTAAGTCCAGAGTAAAAAAAACATATTTTCGCCGAAATTATTTTAATCACTAAATTTTTCTAAGTCCAGAGTAAAAAAGCATATTTTAGCCGAAATTATTTTAATCACTAAATTTTTCTAAGTCCAGAGTAAAAAAACATATTTTAGCCGAAATTATTTTAATCACTAAATTTTTCTAAGTCCAGAGTAAAAAAACATATTTTCACCGAAATTATTCTAACCACTGAATTTTAAGTTAAAATCTGCAACAGGTCTTGTTGATGCTGGGGCTGTAGGATATGAAGTGAGGACCCTGGCCTGCAACGGCTCTTTATATAGCCGACAATTCACACAATTTGTAAAATTACGCATCGGTTACTATGCATCGGTCGTTGTGTCCTTGGTGCCGATCTTGCAGAATCTCCTTCAAGGTTGATTGTCGCGCTAGTGGCGATAACCGAGTGCACTTCTAAGTTGTTTACATGTGTTGTTTATTTAGTGTGGAGTTATTTTTGAACTCGTGGATTTCTGCAAAGGATGTATTAAAATTAATGCAAATTTTAAATGGGGGAAAATAAGGCAGGGGCCAAAAAGAAAATTTGTGTAGGGTAGGATCGGGCGTCGGTCCAAAAACTGATCCCCATAAGAATAACATGGGAAAAAAGCGCCGGAAGTGATGCCTCTTTCCTGTTTATCCACTACTAACCCGGTTGGGAGAAGGCTTCCCAACCACGGTAACTATATAGATTACCTACGATCAAATAGTGTATGAATGTGTAATATGCATATACTGTTTTTATTAAAAACTTAAAAGTATAATCAATTACGAAGATAAAGTTTAAATATGTATATACTAATGTAAATAGTATTACTGTACATAATTATTGTGAAACCGTTACTCCAAAAATAAACAAATTTGTTATATTTTTAGATAATTGTTTTATACTCTGTATTAAAATACTTCTGGATTTAATAGTTTTTCAACAACAGTTTGGGTTTGGTATTTTTGTTTATAAAGTATGTCTGAGTAATGTCTTTAAATTATGTTTATGTAAATAAATAAATAAGATATTCCTTCAACAGATTCTATGTTAATATAATCACTTAGTATTCATTTAAACTGAACTGGGTGCGTCGTGAACACGATGGTCCAGACGTCTTGTAAAACCGGAAATGCTATTTCGTTCCCATTGCGTTACCGAGAAACTATTTTGGGAAGTCTAAAAGTCATGTCTTTTTTAGTAGATTACTTAGACTTCACACTCCGCAATTCAATTACGCTACTAGAATTTTAATCTTCATAATTTCTTTCCATTAACAGATTATATGAATACTTTTTAAAATGTACAAGACAAAACTAGTATTAATAATAACTCGTTATAATACCTCAATTGATACGTTCTAATGGCTAATGATAATGTTATAGAGCACTTTACTAATAAACTATATTTTTAATCATGTATTCAAAAATTGGTTATGTTAATAATAAAATAAATCATATAAGTAGTGGAACTATTTTTTGGTCATCTAAGAACGTCCACAGAGTCAAGTAGTTTGTTAAACTAACAAATGCAACATCACAAACGATCGGAATAATGTTTACATGCATGGAAAAGTATTTAAAAAAAAGGAAAAAGTGATGAAGAGTATCCTGTGTGCGGAGATGAAAGACAGGAAAATCCCGAGGCCGGTCAAGTGGTCGTACGTTGCCTCCACTCTGTACGATTTAGTCAAAAACTGGATGAAAACTGATTGCAAGTTCATTCTTATCCGGCCGCTCGTCCGGCCAGAGATCTGTGCCTCCACACTATACGTTTTCCGGTCCGGCCTAGCAATGCGTCCGGCGGCCGGACCGGAAAACGTAGTGTGTGTAGGGCCCTTTAAATGCTTACGGATATTAGTTCACGAAATATTACAACTATTTGATCTCAGGCCATATCCAATGTATATGAACCAAGTTTTTCGTCAACATTTAAAATTCGAGTTACTGATGGGCTTACTATTGTGTTGATGCTCCCTAAACCCAAAAAAAGTGGTTTTCAAGGTTTCATATGCTTTATTAGACCACCTGCTTAATCGTGTAGGGGCTAAGAGAACACTCCAATACTGCCATTGTTATAAAACCTAGAATGTATTTGAACCGCTTTTAATTCTATGCGTTAGCTGAATGGTCTAAAAGGGCTTTCATGATAGTTAATTCAACTTTGTTTTTATTACCCAACATACACCTCTAAAAATAATAGAAACATTTTAATTGATTAAGATCGGCTTTTTATTATAATTTAAAACTTCATATTGCTTCAAGGATCCTATCCGGATGAAGCTATCAATGTGTTTGGAACTGTTTGAGCTAATAATTAAAAGCCTAAACAATTTTAAAAGTATGTGCATGGGTTTTCCTGAAACTACAAACTTTTAGTAGAACCAACCCATAACCATTATAATACTAAACAATTATAAAATAAAATAATTATTTGTACTGTTATTTAATGACGCTTGTTCACAGAGATAAAATATCCTTATCCAATATTACGGAAGAAATACCAAGGAAGTCACCTTGGGTAACCCCACAAATCCCGAGGGAAGGTGAGATTTTCCTTAAAAAATCTACGATAAGTAGTTAATAAATCCTATATCGCATAATGGGTACTGATGCAATAGCATGTAATCATAGAAACATAATAAGCGCTATGCTGAAAAATGTCCAGTTTTAAAAGAACAAATATATTTTGGTTTAATCTTTAATATTTAAGTTTAGAATCACTTTTATGAGTAAATTTAACTTGCTGATAACCATAATGATATTGGAAAGAAGAAATTGATGTAACCGTATGTACAATTATTGGCCGGTAGTGTCAACATGTGTTTGAATAGCTATCACTGTACAGTAATACACTGTGGGAACTCCGTCGTCGTCCACCCCCGATCTGGATGGGGTTGACCAAACATCCTACGGCTACTGGTGGCACCACTTGGTTGTTTACTGTACACTTATTGGGCGGTAGTATCAACATGTGTTTGAACAGCTATCACCGTACAACTAATACACTGTGGGAACTCCAGCGTCGTCCACCCCGGCCTGGACGGGTTGACCGAACATCCTGCGGCTACTGGTGGCACCACTTGGTTGTTTACTGTACACTTATTGGGCGGTAGTATCAACATGTGTTTGAACAGCTATCATCGTACAAGTAATACACTGTGGGAACTCCAGCGTCGTCCACCCAGCTCTGGACGGGTTGACCGAACATCCTGTGGCTACTGGTGGCACCACTTGGTTGTTTACTGTACACTTATTGGGCGGTAGTGTCAACACGTGTTTGAAAAGCTATCACCGTACAGTGATACACTGTGGGAACTCCATCATCGTCCACCCCCGATCTGGACGGGTTGACCGAACATCCTGCGGCTACTGGTGGCACCACTTGGTTGTTTCCTGTACACATTGGGCGGTAGTGTCAGGATGTGTTTGAACAGTTATCACCGTACAGTAATACACTGTGGGAACTCCATCATCGTCCACCCCCGATCTGGACGTGTTGACCCAACATCGTGCGGCTACTGGTGGCACCACTTGGTTGTTTACTGTAAACTTATTGGGCGGTAGTATCAGGATGTGTTTGAACAGTTATCACCGTACAGTAATACACTGTGGGAACTCCATCGTCGTCCACCCCCGATCTGGACGGGTTGACCGAACATCCTGCGGCTACTGGTGGCACCACTTGGTTGTTTACTGTACACTTATTGGGCGGTAGTGTCAGGATGTGTTTGAACAGTTATCACCGTACAGTTATACACTGTGGGAACTCCATCATCGTCCACCCCCGATCTGGACGTGTTGACCCAACATCCTGCGGCTACTGGTGGCACCACTTGGTTGTTTACTGTACACTTATTGGGCGGTAGTGTCAGGATGTGTTTGAACAGTTATCACCGTACAGTAATACACTGTGGGAACTCCATCATCATCCACCCCCGATCTGGACGGGTTGACCGAACATCCTGCGGCTACTGGTGGCACCACTTGGTTGTTTACTGTACACTTATTGGGCGGTAGTGTCAGGATGTGTTTGAACAGTTATCACCTTACAGTAATACACTGTGGGAACTCCATCATCGTCCACCCCCGATCTGGACGGGTTGACCGAACATCCTGCGGCTACTGGTGGCACCACTTGGTTGTTTACTGTACACTTATTGTGCGGTAGTGTCAACACGTGTTTGAACAGCTATCACCGTAGAGTAATACACTGTGGGAACTCCGTCGTCGTCCACCCCCGATCTGGACGGGTTGACCGAACATCCTGCGGCTACTGGTGGCACCACTTGGTTGTTTACTGTACACTTATTGGGCGGTAGTGTCAGGATGTGTTTGAACAGTTTTCACCGTACATTAATACACTGTGGGAACTCCATCATCGTCCACCCCCGATCTGGACGTCTTGACCCAACATCCTGCGGCTACTGGTGGCACCACTTGGTTGTTTACTGTACACTTATTGGGCGGTAGTGTCAGGATGTGTTTGAACAGTTATCACCGTACATTAATACACTGTGGGAACTCCATCGTCGTCCACCCCCGATCTGGACGGGTTGACCCAACATCCTGCGGCTACTTGTGTACTGTTTACTGTATTGGTTGTTTACTGTCGCCTTGCTGATAAAACGAACTTGTTTATAATACCTAATAAAGCAGCTATCAGAGAGTAGCTATTTATAAAATCACTATTCAAATTATTGTTAACTCCGTTTGTAATTTATTATTTTGTGTACAGATAAAATATTTTGTCATTACATTTGTTTTTCCCTTTTCGACAAAGTACATTTATTATTTTGTGTAGCTGGAAAAAGGGCATTTGATTAAGTCTTAGGTAGTTATTGGATGAGCAGTACTAAAGGAATAACGGCTACTTATTATAGTAGCAACTCAATGTTGATGTAACAGGGATTACTTTTTATGAAAATAGCTAAGACATAAGAATATAAAAATGCAATTGTAAGAAAAAAAGGTCACTATAATTGCATAATGTGCATGTATAAATCAGCTCCATGATTTAGCTTATGATTACCATGATTTAGTTCTTATTAGAGTTGATGCACATTATAACTCTTTTATTGCTCAGAACAAAACTATTTTGTTGTATTATTTTATTCATAGCTATCATACATTTAATTTTTCTAACTAAGCAATGCCGTACACAAAAATGGTAGTGGCTTAATATTATGAACTTCAATTGTATGTAAAGCACCATTTCCTTGTACATCCTAGTCAATTGATAGTGCATGTTACTGAATAAAAAAACTGTTTGTTTTGTTAAATTAAGTAAATCATAATATATCTTTGATTTTAAAAGTGAATATAGGTTTATAATAACTAAATGTAAAATATAGTTACTTTTTAAAATCCTAAAGATATTTTAACATAAGCTTTGGGTTTCGTCAGGTACCTACTAATAATTTAGTTATATGTTATTATTTCATGAAAAGCTTAAAAAAATATTATGTTTTATTTATATATTTTAATACATATTGTTATGGTTTACAGTCACCATTTATACTTTGCAGCCACTGGCTTAGTAGTAGGTAAGTGTAAAATATGGTAAAATTGTAATTGAGCTACTGAACGAATTAATAATATACAGAGCGTTTTTCACGTAATTTTCACCAGAAATATTGTGTACTGAAATTATTTGTCAAAGAATGACATACAAATAAATCCACTTTTATTTTAAGATACTCAGTTGTTTTAGGACAAAGCCAATTGATAGAGATAGCATTTTTCTTTAAACGCTATTAGTACTGCTGGTAGGTTTTTGCTGCTTAAGTTATTACTAAAAACATTTACCATCACTGATTTAGATAAAAACAGGTTTGACGACGTTCGGGATCTGGAATGTGATCCCATATTGTATGGGAGAAAACTAAAACACAGCCCTACGACTGGGGGACAGCTCGATTGGTAACGCGGTCAATGTTCATCCTTGCGAAAGGGTCGAAATTAGGCTTAGTACAGTCTCGTTCAGAACCACCCCAAAACCTTATGGGACGATTGGTACTGTATCGCGGCTCTATGGCAAGCCGAGGTAACCTACAATGTAATGCATTTATTTAAAAACACAAATTGCGATATCTTTTTATTTTAATGTGGGTTAAAAATATAACTATCAATATAAACTCATCGGAAAAAGATAACAAATATTTGAAGAATGTTCTAAAACTCTATTTAACTGACTACTTGAATAATGTTTATTAGAAATGTCTAACCACGTGTTTTACGTCGTCACTAGTTTATAAAACAGTCTGCATAAACTCTGTCGTCGCGCGGCCGCCCTGCCAGTCACTTTTTTCGATAATCGTACTATAAAAAGGGAAGAAAAATTAAATGAATTATTAATCGATTACTTAAGGAGAGAATGGATAAAAGTACTTCCCACCTTTTGATAGCATCATGCAACTATAACATATTATGATGGTCCCTGCGAGGAAAATGTCCACAATACTCTTCACGCAATAACTACAGGTGAGGGATAAACGGTGAACCGACGACGGCAGACGTAGCAGGCCTCGGTAATAGCCTTTACCAGTCGAATTGCCGTTAGCTATGAAACTGACTGTATCCCCTTACACTTGAATGCACTTCGACTTGACCGTTTTACCATTCGAGTTACACCCTAAGACTGCACAGCAAGTAGTCTCATCCGATTGGTCATGCTGCATTGGCCACTTGAGTCCCTTTATTTTGGGTTTTTTTACAATTATTTTTACTTATTTTCAGCTCTGTTTTAGCTATTACGTTTTTCCATCTTGTCCTGGATTCTACCACTAATATCTGCTCCAGGAATCTTTATCTCTTAAAGATGAGATAAGATTACAGATCCCGAAACGTCGTGAAACTAGTTGTTAATAAATCAGTGATATCAAATGTGCGCAATATGTTTTGTTAAATAACACAGCTATAATGATAGAACACATTAATTTGTAATAACCTTATTTTTAAAACTGATAAGTAGACATCGTTAACATTTCAAGAGCAATTTTCGAATCATCTGATCTATTCCATAATGCATCCAGATGCGAGTGGAATGTCCCGTGAGGAGGGCTGCCTACACGCTATTACAGGGATCGATCATTATTGAACACGCAACTACATAATTTAATCTGTGAGACATACAATACACATCTGTGGCAATGTTTACGCTTTTATAAATACACTTCAGTACTTTTTTTAAAATTAATTGATGGTGATGGTGAGTTTGTGTTATTAAAGAAATTATTGCGGACATTTTCCATCACTGATTAGTAAAAGTGATTGTTATTACTAATTGGTGATGAAATATTTCCGCAATAATTTCTTAAACGAGTTCGCACGCAGCACGCTGACGTGAGGGAAGTGAATTTCCACATAAAAAACTATAAAAACTCAAAATCAGTTATAAACATACATTTATTCCAATTTTTATTCAAATCTGAAAATATTGATTTTTTGGCTGTTTTGATGCTCCTGGTTCTATTTACCTGCAATGGTGGGAATACAATTTTGCGCATTATAAGGCTAGGAGAAGGTCCAGTCAGGCTTTAAAGTAGGCGTGAGGTTGTTGGGGATGATAAAAGTACACCAACAAATGAATAATAGGCTTTTCTAATGTAAAACCCCCATAAGACAACGTACTGTGTTTGGTCGATACACATTTCCTTTAATAACTCGGTAAATATTTATGCTAGAATAACGAGATAGGGCTTAAAAGTTTCGTCACACTAATTCCCATCTTTTAACATGCGTTAATTTCACATCCGGGGCTTTTCTGACCCTTTTTGGGTCCAAAAACTCGAAATTTGAAAGATTAATCCCCAAAAAAGGGGTTTAGGGTTTTGCGATTGTTTTTCCCAACGAACTTGTCCAACAGATTATGGAAAGGAACGTCCCTACCAAATTTGAAGTAAATCGGACAAAAAATGCGACCGCTAGAGTGCATACACATATATATATATATATATATATATAAAATTTTGAACGACCCCCCAAAACGTGTTCAGGGGGTCACGTTAGGAACTTCTACGGTGGTCCCGGGCTTAAGTTTCACCGTGCGGGTCATGCTAATAGTTCACTTTCCATAGGAAATTCACTAATAACACATTTCAGTAGTTTAAGAGATATTTTCCATTTTATATTCCATTAATAAAGATGTAAATGTTATGTCGTATGATCGCACTAAATTACAGTGAGACCAATTATTTGATTATTTAAAATACGACAAAGAGCATATGAATTATATAAGATGCAACAAAGAATGATTAAGATTGTGGTAGTCAATGAAAAAATTATGTTATTTAAAAATTTATAAAAATAAACAGAGTATTATTAGAACCAACCTTTATACACAAATTCAGTGTTACATGCAGCTCACATAGACGGAAGTTAATACTAATATTATATAAAAGTAGTTTAAAGTATAATTTGGGATTTTAAATGTTATTGTTTTAAATTTTAGTATTTTACTGCAAAACTAATCAATAATGAATATATCTCCAACTACTAATATTAATAATATGGTTCTTTTTACAACTAATATATAAATACGTAAGGATAATAAATAACACGTATCGATCAGTGAATATGAGTTGTGATACTGATTCAGGGAACAACAAAAAACCTATAGTTTTAGTTTATAGGGGTGAAGAAGCCAGAAAAAATATCAATCAATGGCAGTGTATGGCTTCATTCTGTTCGTGTCAGTCATTTCCACATTTTAGCATAGTGAATCAATACAAAAATATATCAGGATAAAGAAACAGCTGATATTATTTTCTTTGTAATGTATCATGTATCAATCATTACGTAAGAGTAAATAATAAACACGCTCAAAGTTATTTAATTTATTTAAAAAATCCACATCCCTTACTTTTACCTCATGAACAACTATTTTGTTAGTAATTTAATATGTGTTTCATAGCAAAATATGAAATGAGATTTCACAGATAAAACATTTGCCTACTTTTACAGTGTTCAGCAGTCAGTGGTTATGCACTGTATAATTTATAATATATTTTAATGGCGTATTAGATTTAGTAATAGCTGTGGTATTTAAAAATTTCGAACAATAAAAAAATTGAACCCCAAACAACTACGAAGATATTGTGTGTCGTTTAGGATAACAAAATATTTCCTAACTTATAGTTAATACATTTTTTCTCATGTGGCTATAAGTTCCACGCGTATTTTAATATTTTGTGACTATTCAGTCAACCAATACTGAATAAAAAATAATGATGTAGCATGGTTTTGGGCTATATTTGGACAACGTTGCATAGGGTCAGGTTGAAGCCCCATAGCTAATGGAACCTGAGTTTCATCGGCCTGGAACTCATGGCATGTTACAGTAACACTTGAGCGAGGAAAAACAGCCCCTAGCAAGGAGAGTCTTCACTTGCGACGAACCCTGCCCCCGAGGTGTTTACAGTGTAACAACTCGAGGTAACATGTAACCGTCTCTTGCAAAGAGCAGTGTTGCAAGGAAAATTCACCCCAATGGAAACGGGGCTTGAGTAGTCAAATAAAGCGAAGATATATAGTTGTTTACAAAGTGGTAATGATTCGTAATAGTGACGTTTTAACAGGAAAAGTGATAATCTGATGCCGAAATTACTCTTAAATTAAACTTGTTTTTAATCAACAATTATTTTGGGCATTTATAAACTTGTTAGATTTAAAGTTATACAATGTTTATTGTTTTCTTATTTTACAGCATTTAAACCTGATTTAAAATGTTTATTCGAAAAATAAATAAATTGCCAACTAATAAATGTTAAAGACTTTTCAGTCATTATTGTTATTATCACTAACTTATAAATCAAATGTTTTTGCTAAGCCCTTTGCATCTTTTTATAAAGTGAATTAAGAGAATCACGGCCTGGCTACACTAGCCTTGGCTATTGAACATACATACATTTGCATATCAAGGGTGGCGGAAGTGTTCTGCAGCTATTGTCGGTCTAAGGCAAACCGTACCACTGACAGAGGTGTATTACTTCCGGCCACCTCCACCGGTGAGTAGCCACTTCCGATTTCGCGTTTGTGGGTTATTAGTTCTTGTCTAGGAAGCAAATAGGTAGTTGGTTACTCTATTAGTTTACTGACTGATTATCAAGATCGTTTAATATTAACTAGTCTTAAAAAATTTCGATTTAGTACAAATTCACTATTAACGAACAATTTATAATCTTCGTAATAATATTTTAAGCCTCATTCATATTTAAGCTACAAGTATATGTTTCAGGTTAGGACAATAAATAACCTAACCCAGTAAAAAATTATTGTTAACTGGGTCCAAGTTGCTAGTATAATTTTACCGAGGGAGGTGAAGCTATCATTTGTCCGTGTATCCCTCAAATTGCTTTTTCAGATTATTCCACAATGTGTAAGTATATAGAATTTTTAGTTTTTTACTCCGTCTGAAATACGAGCTAAGTAACACGTTAACTGTGCATACAAATTAGTAAATAAACAAATTTCTATAATTAAATATCCTATTACTTTTGACTATTGTTAAAATCCAAATAATTTCAACGCCGTATATTACATATATAAAAAACTGTACATGGATATACTGAAAGACATTCCCGGCAGCTTAAACTGCAGAAGTCAGATCGCAGAAGATTACTTTTTGAGGAAGTTTCTTTTTCTGAAGGATCACAGCCCTTCCAGATTACTTTCCCCTTGATGACGTGTACGAGTCTAGTTGCATTCTAGCAACAAGTGATCACTATCTCTGATAGGGAGGTTTTCGAACTGGCAGATGCTACCAACCAAATACATAAGACTCTTTCAGAGCCTCTCCAATAATGCCTTCAGGAGTGTATTATTCTTCAGGGAGAGGCAACTATTGCCTTCAGATTTCACATTATTGAATAACAGATTGCACTCTAACAATCTGTATTACTTTATTCAATTTTACTAAGTTGACTTTGAATAACAGTGGATATTACTGTAAACAACGCCATAACAACTCTTTCTACTATAAAATTCTCCATGATAGGAGGAGGAGAGGGGGTAAAGTGATGTTAAAATAATCGATATAAACAGCTTAGAAAGTAATATTTTTCAAAACCAATATCAACTTAGATAAATTGTAAAATAGCTTATCACTAAAGAGTACAGAACCAATCTATAGTATACCTTCATTTCATGTAGGTCAGCAATTCAATTTGTTCAAGTGGACGTATCGACGATTGAAATGTATTATTTCCCGATTCTACTTTCCTCATAATTGTTTCAAACTTTGTTTCTGTAAAAGGGTTCGTAGGTAATATCAATAGATGCTATTTCAGTGTTTTGGCAATATATTTTATTTTACTTCTATGTAAGTAATGGTTAAATAATAGTCTATGTAAATTAAATGTAAGATTGTAATATTAATTTTTGTCTTTAGATCGCTTAAAATATTGACTTTGCAGTTACTGAATAAAACAGAAAGGTCAGTATTACCAATTATTACCAATTACCAATTTACCAATTAATAATACAATTCAATATTCAGTTCTATATATAGACTTCCATTTTTATAGTGAATGGGATATAAGTAGCCCATGTATATTTGCTTTTTTAAAGACAATTTTTAGCTCAATCGATTAAGGCATTTTTGAGTTGACATCGAGATACATTCTGAAAGGTTACTTTATTTGCAAAATAGTACAGATTTATTGATATATATGGATTCAATCAATGTGTTTTTGAACCATAACTTTAGTTAAGTGTGTACTTTAGCCACTATCGTTATATAATATGTAAATAAAATGCAAACGCAACAATTTAAAACTCGGTATTCGCACATTGCATGAATCGTTATAAATCAAATATCCCTAAACATGTTCAGTGCTCAAGTAAACATCCACGCTGTATTTTCTCCGCGGGGAACTTTCACTTTCCCAACAACAGTAACTGTCTTGTTAGTCGACTCTAACATCACTTCACCTCGCTCTTCCTCCCCATGGAAGTTATATTTATTATTGGTATTGTTAATCCCAGTTGTAAATGGCAACAGTGGTCGCACTCACTAGAAAATGCAATGCTGCAATTTTGGTCTAAAACTTTAAGCATAAAACTATTATACTAAAATGCAAATTTTATAGATTTAATGAAAAAAGTTCCATCCATGGCTCCATCTATCCTTGTTGTGTATTTACGCTTAGGTTTTTCCGCGTCATTCTTTTTTTCACCCGTCCAGTCTTGTGTGTTGGCAAAGAACACGTACATATTTCAAATCTAAACACGTTAAGAAATAAGTATTTTTTTTATCAATGCCAACGGCAATTTTTTTAAGGAAACTCAAAAACACTTTAGAGTGAAATCGGATCGAATCCTTAATAATGATTCCTAATTGTTAGTTACAAAGGTTTCTTAAACAATACCTAATATTTGTTTTAAATTATATTATGAACATAAATATGTAAATAATGCTATTAATAAATAATTATTCTCAATTTTACTCTCTATGTTTTTTCAGGTTTCAGTTATCACTGGCTGACGTTAGCCTTCCACACATGACGGGCTTAAAAAACTAAAGAAAAAATTGTTTATTAGTTACGAATTAAGTTTAGTGGCTTTAAAAATGTATTTTTAAAACACTAATTTTGAATTACATTAAATGAAAAGAGAAATCCTACTAGCAAAATTTAAAGGGGTTATTGTAATAAAGTCCTATCATATTTTTTGAAATTAAAATTATCATTAGAACTTGACAAAACTCAGAAAGGTTATTTTTATAAAATACTTTAAAAAAGTTCTTTAGTAGTAGAATACGTTTTACGGCTGCATGCAAAGTAGCCCATAAAGGATTTTCAGTGGTTTTGTTTAAACTTAGTTGTTAGTTTAGTTTTGGACATTGAGTCATCAGATCCAAATTTGTGTCACTTCAAGAAAAAAAAAGTTATATAAAACCAATGCTAAATTTGATTAAATGTTTTAAAGTTTGTTTTTTGGGCATTTAACAAAAATATAAATACAGTCCACACATTTATCAACATGTAATTGCATGGAGGTCTATTGGTATTCTATTTCGTCTGCTAACAAACAAAGTGTTTTAAAACAACCCGACTAAAATACATACTTAGTTAAACTGTTTTTATAACTGAATACAATTGATATGTTTGACAATATGTAACTCTTTATCATGTCATATGTACTGTTGTCTGCTAACATACAAACTATATAAAGACAACAAAAGCACATTATTAGGAAAACTGTACAGGTAAATGAGTATGTATTTAATTCTAATAAGATACCTAAATGTTTTATCCCCTATACTACAGTTGTTTACTTGAGTTTAATCCAGTTTCACATATTCCAGTTATCCAATATATCACGTACTTTATTGCATCAAACAACATTTTCAGATACAAAAATAAATCTGAATTTTTGAATTAAAATATGTAACCGAAGGATTTACTGAATTATATAAACAAACTTAACTTTTAGCTTCACATTTAACCATCAACATAACAACCCCTCCTAATTATGATAATGTTTGTGTATTTAATCATGTGTTTTATACTCATTTAAAAATCGCATTTAAAAGAGTATCATGGACTTTTTTTTATTTATTCCATAACTTAGTCTAAGACATCCCCAGAGGTATCAATTAGTATTATTTTTTAACTTATACATTTCCATTGTTACATTCTTTAAGTGTGTGATTATTGTTACATTTCGTTTTGTGATTTAGTGTTAGTGCATGTTGTTAGTTTGTGTTAGTTGATAGTAGCCGATGCGTTTCCACATCCAGAACAGAAGTCTGGGGAACCCACGGTGCATAGGTTCGCTGGCAGTGTACTGCTAAGACCAAGAGTCGGTCTTGCAGATGGTCTCAATCGGTGGTGGGCTAAGTCGGTGGTGGTCATCATCAGTGGTCTCAATCAGTCGTGGTCATAATCGATGTTGGTCCAGGTCGGTGGTCATCATTGGTAGTGGTCTCATCATGGTGTTGGTGGTGGTCGTCATCGGTGGTGACCTTATGACTAGTCCGGTGTGGTTATAATCGGCAGTGGTGGTGTCGCTACAGGTCTTGACACGCGAACATCCTCCTCCATGCCAGTGTCAGTTCCCGGCAGAGCAGCGGGTCCCTGATTATTGTTGCTAAACTCCAAGGTCTCGCAGCGCCAGCAGCCCTTATGCTAGCTTTCAATTCCTCCCTCAGGTCGTAATGGGTCGGGCATTCAAGAATTGCATGGAACGGATGGTCCAGCATCCCGCAGCTCTCGCAGTTGGGGTCCTCCCTTTTGCCACGCTCGTACAAGTAGGTCCCGAAGGCTCCATGTCCGACGAGAAGTTGGGTGGTGGTATGGTCTAGATCCTGCAGATGACACAACTCTCCCCTCTCCCGGACGCTCGGCAGGAGTCGGAATGTCTTATTTCCAGTCTCGGCCTGCTTCCATTCGCTCTGCCATTCCGCTCTGTATCTATCGATTGTATCTATCTGGTATATCGATCAAATCCGTCTTGCTGCCCTGAAGCTGACCCCTCTTCACCTTCCAGCAGTCCAGATCGTCTTCAGTTTCAGATGAATAGGTAAATTGTTGGTGATTACGCACAGTGCCGACAAGGGAAAAGTCCTCTAGGCTCCCGTTATATTAATCAAGACCTGTCGTTGAGCATTTTACGGATTTTGTGCCACATTAAAATGGTTCATCCTGTGACTCCAGCCTCTAAGTCCATATTCCATAACAGGCAGGAAGACAGTCTTGAACAAGAGGTTTAGTTGCATAAAATTAACTCCATATTTAAGTTTGATTAGTCGTGTAAGTTTACTAAATAATGACTTGGCTTTAAGATTGATTGCCTTCGCATGTGTGCAGAAAGGTAATTTTCTTTTCTATTATTACTCCTAAATATGATGCCTTGTTTACAAAGGATAATGCCTGCCTTTGCATCCTGATCCAGGGGGGCGTCCCGCGAGCTTGCCTTTGAGGATGATTCCCTTGGTCTTTTATACGGCGATCTTCATTTTAGCCATGCCTGACTAACCTTCAATAATCTCGCAGACCGCAGCCCCATCTACTTCTAGTTGCCTCCTTGAATTACCTTCAATCACGAAAGTGACGTCGTCTGTGAAGACTACAGGTTTGACGCTTGCCGGGAATTTTCGGTTTAGCAACTTATCAAAGGTGAGGTTCCATATCGGTTGGCCAAGTACCGACCCTTGCGGTCAGCCCCTATCCATCACTTGATCCGCTTTGACTCTATCGCTGCCTATAGTTACTCGCCTTTCAGATAGATATGCCATAATTACATCAACAATCGTCCTAGAATCATTTATCTATTTTAGTCTCTCTAGAATACAAGGCCACCATACCGAGTTAAAAGCTCCCTTGATGTCCACCAACAGAACCACGACGTATTTGGACCGACTTTTACTTACAAAATTAACTATTTTGCAAAAGGCGTCTATAGTTCCTTTTCCAGGCACAAAACCGTGTTGGGCTTCGGAAAGATAGTCCCAAGACAAGAAATAGTCCATCAGTCTTTCTGCGATCATTCTTTCAAAAATCTTAACAATGACAGGTAATAAGCTTATTGGACGTTAAGAGCCTGGACTAGAACAATCCCTATTTCCGGCCTTGTGAATGATTTTAAGTCTTGCATGTTTCCACAATGAAGGAAATTCTCCTCACTTCGAGCACGAGTTCATGATCTTCAGTAACAAGTTGACGTTGAGTTCCGTAAGGTTCTTGTATATCTCGGCCGCCAAATTATCTGGACCGAACATTTTATTTAATTTGCATTTATCTATTGCATGTTTGATTTCAGTTATGCTGAAAGGAGGTTCTGCGTTTTGATTTGAATAAATCTTACATGTAGTTCTTACTTTTGCATGTTGCTGATCTTCATTTTCAAGATTTTCTTTAGGTATAAGTGTTTTCATGAGTAGAATAAGCATTTATTCAGTTATAGTAGTTTGATGATCATCGTTATCCTTAAGCGTAGTTAACACATTCTTCATTCTAACTTTTTCAGCTCCAAGTTTGTAAGCCAAACAGTAGGGGTTTTCATTTGCATTTTCTCTAACAAACGTCTCCCAGCTTGCTTGTTTTGATTCCTACATAAGTCTGGAATAAATTATCTTCTCATTTCTATATGTAGCCTGTATTAATAACTTAATACAACCAACCGTAATCCCATTCATCATCCAACATTCGTTCATTCGTTTTGTCTTGTGATGCACAACATCTCAAAAATGATCTTCTGTCTCTATTCATTTTTTCTATTCGTTTTGTAAGTTCCTGGTTCCACCAAGGGAGTGTGCATTTCTTCTTTTGACAATCTTTCGAGCATTCTTATTGCATACCCTTTGCATGCTGCCTTCCAATTGTCTTACTCTATCATTTATGTCTTCTTTATTGTTTATTTCCATGCTTGTAATTCTTGCAAGTTAATTTTCAATGTTATTATTTATTTCTACATAATTTGCTATTCTAAAATTGCATTTTTCAATTGTTATTGTATCTTTAAGTAGTTTAAGGTTGATGTTCATTGTGATAAGCCTGAGATCACTTATACTGGCTTCTAAGTCAACATTCCAGTCGCTTAAATATCTGGTTAGGTTTGCTGTAGCCAGAGTCAAGTCAATATACGTTCCACTTGAATGGGTAGGTGGCTGGCCTTCTTGGTTCAATATAATGAGAACATTTCTGATTATAAAATCAGTCATCATTTCGCCAAGCTCGTCTTCATTTTTGCAAAACCAGTATGTCAAATGAGCGTGAACATCAGCAGTGATGTTCGTCATTTGACCGGGGATTTCCCAGAGAGTTATCTCAAGATGATCTATATGCGGCTGTATATTTTCACAGAATCGGAAGTATGCCGAGATGATGTTTATTGGGCCGATCACCGTGTTAACTTTAACTATCGTGCAATGTGTGGTTTTGTGTTGAAAGATTTCAAGAGGCTCAAGGTTGGGGTTACACACAGTAGCTGCCATGAGTGTTCTGCCGTCAAGAGCGATTGCCCACCACACAGTTTGAGGAGCTCATGCCAAAGCCTCTTATCTTCCCAACAGCGCTAAGGTATACAGTATAATAGTTGTTTTTTAATTTTTAATCCAGATTTATACAAAACTATAAAACTACCAAAGTTACAAAATAACTACAATTCCAGCTGTAACCACAAGAATGCCGCCCTGCTATAATATTTTCTGAGACCAAGGATTTATCAAAGGATCCGTCTACTTATATCAGCGATAAAACACAATTTGTCCGCCAGAGTAAAAATAAAAATATAGAATATACAAATCTGAATTGTAATTGCAACTTAACTTTGCTGACACTTTTAAACAGTATCATAAACACCATTCCAACTCATAATATAATTAATGTTGCTTATTGCTTGGAAATTACAATATAAAACCTTAATTTTAAGTAAGAATAGTTGTCTGCTTTGTTTACAAAAACCACTTTTACTTTATACCCAGCTGTTGGACTGAGTTTTAATGCAAATAAATAAACACATGGTACGGTAAACAAAAGTATCACAACTAATGAAAAAGTACCTGGGGGGCCAAGCTTTGCCCGGGGAAGGCCAGTCAGTTTTCTTAGATGACTTGGAGTATATTTCACCACTTCCCCCTACTGATAATCAGATTTGTATAACTCATTTGCCTCTTTTCTACATGTTTAAGGTCACTCCAGTTGTTATTTATAGCTCAATGTCCCTTTGATTTATTTTACTACTCTATATATGTAATCTTAACTCAAATCTTTTAATCTCTGCTCTCAGGAAACCACATGTTAATAATCATAAACAACATGAGTATTACTTTGACAGTTCCCTGGTTGATTATGAAGAGCTGTTACAATTCTTTTGTTTTGATTTGAAACTCCATAAGCCCAATATTATTTTTTTTTACTTTTCATTTTAGTTTTTTTACATTATTTGATTTTTCCTAGGGTTGAGGCCTGTTTAGAACTTATTTTTATCCCAGAAATTAGTTATTTCGAACATTTGAAGGAAATCGTTGGAGCCGTTTTTGAGATCCGTGTTGCAAGCAAGCAAGCACGCAAGCAAGCAAGCAAGCAAGCAAGCAAACCTTACTCATATTAGAGTATAGGATTACCAAAAAATAAGTGTTTTTTTCCAAACTTACAAATGAGTGACTTTACGAGATCGTATTTTTCATCATTCTTGGGCCAAGAGAAATCTATGCACCAACTAGGCTGCTCTGCGATCATTAGTTTATGCTAAATAGGAGGTCACACGTCACCTTACTAGTAAGGATGACGAAAAAGGGGAAAACAATAAAAAAATATAGTGTTTTGCCAATTTCAAACTTACACTGAGTAAACTTGAGTAAACTTAGAATTTAGTTTTTTTTTTCATCATCCTCGGGCTAAAATAAATCTTATGACACCAGCCTAGCTTCTCTACGTTCAGTAATTTACTCTGAATAGGTGGGTTACACGTTGCACTACACTCTAATATTATATAGTATATCAATTGAAAGTCCTGGGGTGTCATACATCTTTCTTCAACTTTATAATATGCTGGAGAGGATAAATTTGGTACATTCATTGTATTGGACGAAAATTAAAAAATAAAGGTTTTGGTCCCAATCTAATCTTAGGTCTCCGCCTCACAGATCCTTAAAGTTCTAATGTAAATCTTGTGAAATTCAAATTATTCGACTAGTTGATAGCGTAAACAGATGTTATTTATTAGTGAATTTCCTTTGGAAAGTCAACTATTAGCATGACCCGCACGGTGAAACTTAAGCCCGGGACCACCATAAAAGTTCCTAACTTGACCCCCTGGACACGTTTTGGGGGGTCGTTCAAAATTTTATATATATATATATATATATATATATATATATATATGTGTGTGTGTGTGTGTTTGCACTCTAGCGATCGCATTTTTTGTCCGACTTACTTCAAATTTGGTAGGGACGTTCCTTTCTGTAATCAGTTGGACAAGTTCGTTGGGCAAAACAATCGGAAAACTCTAACCCCCTTTTTTTGGGGATTAATCTCTAAAATTTCGAGTTTTTGGGCCCAAAATGGGTCAGAAAAGCCCCAGATGTATAATTAATGCATGTTAAAAGATGGGAATTAGTAAGGCAAAAGTTTTAAGCCCTCTCTCGTCATTCTATCATAAATATCTACCGAGTTATTGAAGAAAATGTGTTTCGACTAAACACAGTACGTTGTCTTATAGGGGTTTTACACTAGAAAAGCCTGTTATTCCTTTGTTAGAGTACTTTTATCATCCCCAGCAACACACTCCTACTTTCAAGCTTGTCTGTATCTTCTCCTAACATTATAATGCGCAAAATTGTATTCCCAGCTTTGCAGGTAAATCACATCTACCTGTGATTCAGGTATCACATGCCACGTCACGGTACTCATTTATATGTTCTTCCAACTTGTGTCCTTAATGCATTGTAACCTACAGCTAAACATTTGTGTTATGTACATGACGTGTTAACCTAACTCTAATAGTGTTTAATTTCTTTTACACTTTAAATGCAGTTTTGTCGGCATACTTTTGATATAAAGAGGCAATTTTGGCATTCTGTGGATGTGAACATTTATTCTGTGTCTACCAAAATGAAAATCGTTAGTAGTTTCAGTAGTTTAATGTCCATGTAAAATAGTTGTATATTTTGGTTTACTTTTCTATCATTTAGATCGTGAAAAACTATTATATGCCGATAAACTATTATGTATAGCATTGAAAATATTGCATAACAGTTAACATTGCTGTCGTTATTAATATGACATCTTACATTATGCCAATGAACCAACATTTGCACTAGCAAATAGATTGAAATCGAAATATTTTCACTCATAATACAAAGTGTTATGAGTTTAAACAGGACGGTCATAGGTATGTGAAAATTAAGTATTACAAATTATCATCTATTTTCCTGATAAAAACTGTACTAAATAATGATTTAATGAACATATATGTATTTTGATTTGAAATTTCTTTTATTCCGACATTTCTTTGGAACAACAGTCACTACCGCAGTGAACAAATAAGGTTGGTAATTCATAAGGTGTTATCTGTGAATATTGTGTAATGACGAAGTGAAAAATGAGGAAGAAATTTAAGCCATATCAAAAATTAACCCAAAGAAATAAACTTCGTATACAATGCCCCCAAAATGGAAAGTCGTTATAGAAATAGTAAGGCATTATTATGTAATTTTTCCAATTAATACGTCATTTTGTATTTGTTCTTTGCAGTTTTTAAGTAGTTAAGCTTTATTATGGTGCATTTACTAGAGAAGGAGTTAGCTTCTTGACAGTATGATAACTTGACTGTAAGTTTCAGTAGAAGTTTATTTAAATATATACGTCAAATAATATTTATTATTCATACTGTTTTCTAATACAAAATAAGTGGCAACCTTTATATTGTGATGTAACCTTTATGGTTACTGCTTAATAATGAAATATGCCAGTGAAAAGCATATAATACTTAATATGCTAAAGTATAAATAGCTTAATGACACAGTTAGTGACATGTGTAATGGAAGATAGTGATAACCTCCCAGGATCACCCCCACTGACTGGTACAAACGGTGCCAGCAGTGGCTTCTTATTGCATCCGGTACCGGACGAGCTTTGCTGCTTCCTGTTTGGCCTTCAATGTCTAGTTCTGTAGGAAACAAACCGAAAAAATCAAATTATGCCTTTTTTAGCATAAACTGTTATTAATAAAAAAGTATTAAATCTTTTATTTCAACTAGATGGCTTGTTGTATTAATTTTTGTACTATACACAGTATGTCAAAAGCCGAAATAATATTTTATCTTATATTATCAAAGAAAGATAGTAAAACAATATATCTGTGTTTTTAGTTTTAACTTTTTTCAGACTTTCAATTGTTAAGTTATTATCATTACACACAAATTTATTCTTTGTTTAACATTTTTATATCTTTAATAGCATTAAGGTTTACTAAGCTGAAGTTTTTAAGTGTTATAAATTATGTTATTCCTGGTATGACCTGTGTATGAATATATCTTGTTAATGAGGGGGAGTATAGGAATAACCAGTCAAAGTGATCAAATCCATTTACCAGGACAACATTTTGACATTGCTTGGTTTTATAATTATTAAACTGATTATTATGGCATTAATTCTTACGATTCTGTTTAAATAAGTTTGAAAAAAGTTCAGTTATATCCCTGGATTTATAATATTGAAGCAGTTTATATTTCATAAAAATATAAGATATACTTTTAAACCCTAGATTAGAATCACGGCCCAAGCTCAGGCGGTTTGGTTTCACTAATTATAAACATTTCTGCGATGATTTTCAACGGTGTATTTTTAAATGCAACTTTATGTTTATTTTCAATTTTAAATCCCTGTTATCAAATGAAGATAAAAGAAGTATGCACTAAGGTAAATTGTATTTAAAAAATTTATAATTCTGCAAGGGGAATTTCGTAAAATATTAAATGTAATATTATGCAAATAACCTTTAAAGTTGAAGAAATAATCTCATCTAAAATTGGTCAGTCAAAAACAATATACCTGGAAGATCCCCAGACTTCGGAAACAACTGTTTAAAAAAGTTTAAAAAGTATCTGGCTTTGGAACTACAAATCACTTGGCTTGTATCCATGTGATTTTTGTGTAGGAATATGAGATGACAAGCTGAATTGCTTGTTTTTTATTCTAAACTTGGGGTTATAAACATATCAGCATTGCTGAGAGACTGGAAGGAAAATAGTTAAAGATTTATTAACTAAGACAGTTACTTATATTCAATTAGAAGAATCAAACAACTTAACTCAACCCAAAGTTTGCACCAAAAGTAGTAGGCGAAACTTTGCACTATGCTACAACGAAACAAGTTGAATAAACCTAGTTAGTCCCTCGTCTTAATTTGGTTTGCTTACACAATATGAACACAATACACAGTATGCAGTAATGGTATTTTATGTTTTTAGCGAATTTCCCCTATAGGGAAGAAACTATTACCGTAGGTCTCATGGTAAGACTTAAGCCTTAGATCATGATAACTTTTTGTTTTGAGGTCCCCAGATGCCAAAAACACTATTCGTTCAAATTTATATATATGTAAATATAGGTCTATATATATATATAGGTGTGTGTGTGTGTGTGTGTGTGTGTGTGTGTGTGTGTGTGTGTGTGTGTGTGTGTGTGTGTGTGTCCGTGAATGGCATAACTTGAGTAAAAAACCCAATTTCGATGAAATTTGGCTCATATGTGTAAGTGAAATTCATGACTTTAAGTTCGAGACCCAGAAAAAATCGGACCATGTGAAGGGGGGTTTATGGGGGTTTTAAATCTTCCAAAAATCATTTTTTTGAATTTTTCACCCTACAATTTGGAAAAAACTAAATTTTGGTTTTGACAGTGTTATAGAGCTTATAAAAACAAACAATGTAGTATTTTTAATTATTTACCCAGTTTAAATGGTTACGGAGAAAATCCAAAAAACCTACTAAAAAAATCTCCAATGTTAATCTTATGGGAAGAAGGTTTTTGGCTTTTCCTCAGTTCATTTTAATATAAACTTTACATTTGCTTTTACCAATCAGTTCAGCTCCACAAAACAATCATTTTGGTGTTTAAATTGTGATTCTACACCCAACCGTTGCAGAGATATTCAAAGTGCTTAACACAGTACGTTGTCCAAGGTTATTCTTAAGGAGAATAAGTAAAATGTTATAACTCGATTATTTATGAATGTATATTGATGATACTTGGTATGTGGCTTCACTTAGTACCGGTATATTGATATGTGAACAAAACATGGCTGCTTAATTTAGGATGATTCAACTTGATTTTCCCTTGCCATTTAGACAGCGGAACAGACTACAAAGGCACATAGTAAAATATAGTTAGTGTCTAAGTTTAATTTGAAAAATGTTATATTCGTCATTATTTTCTTTCTCTCTAATGGTTTAATAGATAAGTTTAACTATTGTATTATCATACAATAACTATTGGTACAGTTTTTTTAATTCAAATAATTAATATGTTTACCAAATTATGCGTGGTTATCTGATATACGGGAAGTAATCATCAACCATTTCCATTCCCATATTCCCCATTCCCTTATAAACTCATTAGTTCTTATTGATACAATCTCTGTTGTTTATTAGCAGCAAATACGTTTTTATTATAATTTTATTAATATATTATTTAAAAGATAAATGTAATTACTTTAACTATGCAAGGTCAATACACTAAATGAAAATAACTTACACTGATCGCAATAATGTGAGTAATTAACTGAGTCCAGGGTCCGTGTGGTAACAAATAACGTTATTGTTCAGTGACTTAAGTTGTGAGTTGTACTGTAGTTAAAATAAGTAATATATCTGTTTTTTTTAATTAAAAGCTTTACAGTAAATAATTTATTTTGTATATTTTTAATCTATAATGCATTTTTACATTCGAAATATAAAATAATAATGTATCTATGCATTACATACTGAATTACATCATTAATCCTTAGTTATTACCGTTACAGCAAAAACTGCTTATTCAGAGAACTTCCAATGCATGCTTCTCACTTCCATATAAAGCCACTTACCACGTTTCATAAAAATGCATAAATAAATAAGTGATATGTTGCGTTTTATTTATTTTTCATTAAAACAACATTAGGGCTAAGTACGCAGATTTGCTGCAACAAGGAACACAACATAATGGGTTTTTATGGAAATATACATATAACCCAACCAGACGAAGCTACAAACCAAGTTTGATTAGTTTATGTTCATAATTAAGGGAGACATAATTGTTTACTTATTCTTCATTTGACATGGGGGCTGAGTACGCAGGTTTGCTGCTACGGAAACCATCGGTGAAATTCCAATTTTATGCAAATATAATATATCACAACTAGTTGAAGCAGCATACCAAGTTTCATCAATATACATTCTTAAATAATTTAGATACAAAATTATATGAATTCTCCATAAGGGTAACAATGGACAACGTAATGTACAGTATTGAGAACTTTAAATATCACTGAAACGGAAGGTCATAGATTCACAATTTAAACACCAAGTAATTGTGTTTTAGAGCTGAAATTTTACGTTAAATAATATGTAGTTTTCAGTAAAATTAACTTAGGAAATTCTAAACACAATAATCCCATAAGATTATCATGAGAAATGTTATTCTTGAAGACATGGTTTTAGGTGAGGTATTATTTATGAATGAACTCATGAGAACTCTCATCATGAGAAATTTTATAAATACGTTTTTTTTATTTCACTGCAACCACCAAACCTAAGTTAATGATTCAAAATAATACAATATGTTTTGTTTTTAAGCTCTAGAAAATGGCCAAGACCATAACTGAATGTTTTTAACATTTTATAGTAATAATTCAAACAACTGTTATTTGTAAAATTCTAAACCTCCATAAAACGCCCTTCAAATGGTTCGATATTTCTGGTTTTTGAACTTAAAGTCATAAAAGTTGCTTTACAAAGGTGTATCAAATTTAATCGCAATCAGAGATTTTTCAAATGTTAACTCGTTTACGTTAAATTTGAACGAGTAATGTTTTAGGCTTCTGGGGACTTCAGACAAAGTTATCATGGTCTCGGGCGTTCGTAAGTCTCACCATGCTACGCTAACAGCTTCTTCCCTATAAGGGAAATTCGTTTAACCCCTTTACTTTTCTTATAACAATTTGTTTCAAACATTCTTCTCCCACACTAACTACATTGGTAGAACTGATATTCAGGTCACGTGTTCAGTAGTTGGCGCCACCGACGCGATGGCAACTGGCAGTTTATTGTTTCCGGTGGACGAGCCGTCGGGTCTGACTTGGCTTTGATCCGGCGTCCTTCCGGTCACGTTATGGTCACTAAACATTCCCCGCAGCTGAGATATTAAAAGGTGCCTCACGTCTCATCTGATTTGATGTATATATTTGTTGGTTCCATTCACACCACTTTCTGTTTGGATGTTAGACATATGGATATATTTATTCCCTGAGTACACTTTTTGATATTCCAAGCGCAATGCGTATCATAGGTTGGGACTTTGGTTTGGGACTATAATACCCCCGTCGCAGAAAAACTGCATATTCAGCGAATTTCCAAAAAATATATACCATATTAATATATATAAACGCATAAATATTTATATATAAACACATATTAAAACGCTTTACAGGATTAATAAGAAATATATTCAAAAACTAGCGATATTTAAAATATTAATTATTCTCCATAATAATAACATTGGGATGAGTACGCAGGTGTGCTGCAACAAGGAACACAAAAAATGGGTTTTTATGCAAATATCAATAAAACTCATCTTAGTAAGTCACATACCAAGTTTCATCCATATACATTCATAAAAAAGCGATATATAACATTTTAATTATTTTCCTTAAGGATAACATAGGAACCAAGTACCTAGGTTTGCTGCTACGGGAACCATAATCGAAAAATTGTTTTTTTTTGTGGAAACAACAATGAACCACAACCAAATGAAGCCATATACCAAATTTCGTCCGAGTATGTTCTTAAATAAGCGAGATATTTAATTTTTATTTTTCTCCATAACAATAAAATTAGACAACG
Organism: Allygus modestus; assembly: GCA_963675035.1. Classification (NCBI taxonomy): domain Eukaryota; kingdom Metazoa; phylum Arthropoda; class Insecta; order Hemiptera; family Cicadellidae; genus Allygus; species Allygus modestus. Next base: position 428,248,509 of record OY776112.1, on the reverse strand, counting down.
TACTGTGTTTAGCACTTTCAATATCCAGTAATCAGTTGACGTAGAGCAATGATCAAAATACCAAATTATCAGTTTTTTATGCCGAATTCTATGGTAAAAATTAAAATTAGATTTAAATAAAAATTACATGTGGAACCCCCAAAGAACCCATTTTTTGGGGCACCTTCCATACCTTTACCATACCATACTTTTTTTATGTACCTTCCATACCTTCAAAATCATGAATCATTCATGAGTCATCATGAATCATTATGAATTAGACGTATATATTGAAAACTTAATTTATATGAACTAATTTGGGAAGGTTTTAACATCCACATTGCACAATAATAAACTCAGAATCACTTTTACCTTTGGTAATTTTACCGTTATTAGGGTTGAAAGTAAACTGATCGGGATTCAACCTTCTGAAGTTTCGTATCAAGATTTACTGATATGAATTATTTTTATTTAGTTACGTGTGATAGCCGCCATTTTGAAACACCATTGTATTGTTTATTTTTTGTATTATTGAGGTTCCAATAATAGAAACAACTCTTGCTTAGATAAACAGCCGTGACTTGAATCAATCAGCTAAATACATCCATAGTTATTTATTTTGTGGTGATGGAGAGTTTATGTTATTTAAGTAATAAGTTTATGTAATTTAAGTTTCGCTCAAGTGGTCCCACCGTACCAAACGGTTTGTTCCGTTAAGTGCCTGTCTTTTGTATTTGGTTTGATTTTTCAATTTCTTCATTTTGCCTGCGTCTGCAGTTCTCTATTTTAGCTTTATGTGTTTTTTTTTCTGCTTTGCCTGTGTTTTGCTACTAATATTTTGTGTAATTTTTAATGCTTTAGGTATTTTTCCAACATGAAGACTGGGTTAGATTCCAAATCCCAAAACGCCGTGAAACTATAAGTTATTGAATGAAAAAAATAATAAAGTAAATTACAATTACATGGGAAATGGAGCGTTTCAATAATCTATATTATTATAATTATATCTTGATTTTTCGGTGGTGTTTTTACCCCTAAAACTATTATTCTATTTACATATTTCGTACCAATCGAAAGCTCTTATCCTCAAGATATGTCTTGAAGGGTTTTGAAAAACATCCAATTTCAGGGCTCCACCTCATTGGGTCTTAAAGTCTTCATGTTAATCTTATGGAGTTATATTTTATTTGGTCAAACAGCTGATTACATTGTAAACAGATAACAAAATCTGACCTTGTGCCTGTGAGATCACGTGCGGAGAACGGGACACCTGCTAGTTATAACCATACTCCTAAGGAGTATGCTTAATCTATGTTATAACTAATAACTATTGGAACCTTTTTAGCGAATTTCCCCTATAGGGAAGAAACTATTACCGTAGGTCTCATGGTAAGACTTAAGCCCGAGATCATGATAAATTTTTATTTTGAGGTCCCCAGATGCTAAAAACACCATTCGTTCTAATTTTAATATATGTATATATATATGTGTGTGTGTGTGTGTGTGTGTGTGTGTGTGTGTGTGTGTGTGTGTGTGTGTGTGTGTGTGTGTGTGTGTGTGTGTGTGTGTGTGTGTGTGTGTGTGTGTGTGTGTGTGTGGGTGTGTGTCCGTAAGCACGATAACTCTCGTAAAAGAGGCCCGATCTTATTGAAATTTAGTACAAATGTGTAAATCACCCAATTATTTGAACAAGTTCAAAAACCAGGTGAATCGCACCATCCGAAGGGGGTTTTTGGGGGGTTTTGTACCAATTTTTTTTGGGTTTCCACAAGTAATTTTTATTTAAATCAAATTTTAATTTTTACCATTGAATTCAGCATAATAAAAACAAACAATTCGGTACATTGATCATTGCTCGACGTCTATTTGTTACTGAGATATTGAGAGTGGTTAAAACATTACGTTGATTAATGTTATTATTATAGAGAAAAAGAAAAATTGTATATCTCACTTATTTATGAACATAAACAGTCGAAATTTGGTATATGGCTTCATCTGGTTGTGGTTCATTGTTGGTTGCACAAAAACATTTTCGCCCGTAACAGCAAACCTGGGTACTTGGTCCCCGTGTTATTCTTATGGAAAATAATTAAAATGTTATATTTCGCTTATTTGTGAATGTATATGGATGAAACTTGGTATGTGGCTTCACTAAGGTGAGTTATACTGATATTTGCATAAAACACCATTATTTTGTGTTCCTTGTTGCAGCAAAACCACGTACTCACCCCAATGTTATTCTTCTGGAGAATAATTTATATTTTAAATATCGCTTGTTTGTTAATATATTTCTTATGCATACTGTTAAGTGTTTTAATGTGTTATGTTATATATTCATTGAAAATTCGCTGAGTATGCAGGTTTGCTGCAACGGAGGTATTTTTATTAACATTACTTTTTGTACAAGCTGGTAAAATATTGTTGACACCATAAATTATACATTTTATCCGGTGGTTAAGTTCAAGGAGTAAGTATCTTCCTATTCATCTCCATGATTAAATATATTGATATTTTTTTATTTCTCACATATGTTGAAAAGCAATGAGACATTGTTAGCTACATACTGCAAGTAAATTAAATCAAGAACATTATAGTGTTTATCTCTCAAAGGCGGAGTGGGAGGCAGAAACGCGGCGAGCAACAAGTTCTAAATATAACTCCCTCGTTACTGCGAGTTTACAACGCGGTTTTGTGTTATCTTTATTTTCATAATGTTTGGCATTCGTAAGTTTACATTTTTCACAGCAAATCCAGTTGTATTTCAAGGGTTAAAAATAGTGTCTTAACTTTCCACAACAGGGTATTGTCAAATGAAATATATCTTTGTTTTATAATATGAACATATATGAAAGTAATATAAAAGCTAACGTTACCTTGTTAACTACTTGTAATTCCTTTATAAAGTTATGTGCCCTCTCAAACCTTACTGTATGTATTAACTTACATTTTTAGTGAATTTCCTTTGGAAAGTGAACTATTAGCATGACCCGCACGGTGAAAGTTAAGCCCGGGACCACCATATAAGTTCCTAACGTGACCCCCTGAGCACGTTTTTGGGGGTCGTTCCAAATTGTATATATATATACATGTATGTATATATATGTATGTATGTATATATGTGTGTGTGTGTTTGCACTCTAGCGGTCACATTTTTTGTCCGATTAGCTTCAAATTTGGTAGGGACATTCCTTTCTGTAATCAGTTGGACAAGTTCGTTGGGCAAAACAATCGGAAAACTCTAAACCCCTTTTTTGGGGATTAATCTTTCGAATTTCGAGTTTTTGGGCCCAAAAAGGGTCAGAAAAGCCCCAAATGTACAATTAATGCATGTAAAAAGATAAGAATTAGCAAGGCAAAAGTTTTAAGCCCTCTAACGTCTTTCTAGCATAAATATTTACCAAATTATTAAAGAAAATATGTTTCGAATAAACACAGTACGTTGTCTTATGAGGGTTTTACACTAGAAAAGCCTGTTATTCCTTTGTCAGAGTACTTTTATCATCCCCAGCAACTCACGCCTACATTCAAGCCTGCCTTGACCTTTTCCTAACATTATAATGCGCAAAATTGTATTCCCAGCTTTGCAGGTAAATGAAACCAGGAGCATCAGAACAGCCAAAAAATCAATGATTTCAGATTTCAATAAAAACTTGAATACATGTATTTTTTTACACAGATTTTGAGTTTTTTATGTTTTTATGTGGAAATTCACTTCCCTCACGTCATCGTGCTGCGTGCAAACTCGTTTTATCATTAAAACGTACAAATTAGGTTGATTTAACTGATTAAAGATCCAAATGTAAAATTATAGTATCATAAATACTTTCATAAAGATAATGTGTTACTGTTTAAATTTTAAATGGGTTTTCTTAAAAAATATATATATAAGTTCGAAACTGTAGCAATTTCTTTAAAATTAATATGTAATAAATATTTTATTCTTAACATATGTTTTTAGCGAATTTACTCTATAGGGAAGAAGCTATTACCGTAGGTCTCATGGTAAGAATTAAGCCCGAGACCATGATAACTTTTCATTTCGAAGTCCCCAGATGCCAAAAACCCCATTCATTCAAATTTTTGTATTTGTATATATATATATATATATATATGTGTGTGTGTGTGTGTGTCCGTAAGCACGATAACATTCGTAAAAAAGTCCGATCTCAATAAAACTTGCTACAAATATGTAAAGTACAATTTATTTGAACAAGTTCGAAAACCAGACAAATCGCACCATCCGAAGGGGTTTTTTTGGGGGGCTTTGTACCCCAAAAATGGGGTTTTTGGGTTTTTCACACGTAATTTTTATTTAAATCAAACTTTAATTTATACCATTAAATTCAGCTTAAAAAAACAAACAATTTGCTATTTTTATCATTGCTCTACGTCAATTGGTTACTGAGATATTACAAGTGCTAAACACAGTACGTTGTCCAATGTTATTCTTATGGAGAAAAAGACAAATTTTATATCTCGGTTATTTATGAACATAAACTGACGAAACTTGGTATATCGCTTCATCTGGTTTTGGTTTGTTGATGTTTGAACACAAAACCAATTTTTCGCCTATGGTTCCCGAAGCAGCAAACCTAGGTACTCGGTCCCCATGTTATTCTTATGGAGAATAATAAAAATGTTATATATCGCTTATTTATGAATGTAAATGGATGAAACTTGGTATTTGACTTGACTTAGATGAGTTCTATTGATATGTGTATAAAAATCCATTATTTTTTGTTCCTTGTTGCAGCAAACCTGCGTACTCATCCCTAATGTTATTCTTATGGTGAATAATGAATATTTTAAATATCGCTTTTTATGAATATATTTCTTATGAATTCTGGTAAGAGGCTTAATGTAATATTAAGACATATAAATTCATTGGAAATTCGCTGAGTACGCAGGTTTGCTGCGACGAGGGTATTTTGAAGTGATGTTGTGTTTTTCAGCAGCCATTAAATATTGAACTTAATTTAATGCTAATATTTCATATGGATAGCATTACAACTTTCTATTGGCATGAAGTGAAGCCTTGAAGGTCGAAATTTAAAAACCTCAAAGGCACTTCTATAGACTAGGGGCTTTTTTAAAGGTCAAAACCCGCCGAACAAAAATAAATAAATTCTGAACTATATACATAATGATAAAACCTAGCTTAAACAGTTCAAGTAAGCAACTTTAATACTCTATTTTACAATTTGTTATGGAATAAAACAAGGCATGACTAATGAGGTGTCCTGACAGCAGAGATCGGTCATTTTCAACGAGTATTAACACTCTACCAGCTGCGCGTGTTCTCTTGTCTCGCCTAGCTTGCGTTTATTAATATGCCCAACAGCTGTAGCCGGTTTTATCCTTAGCTTATGTAGAGCTGTGAGTAAGGAATTTTGAAATCTCTATTATTTATATACCATATTTTCTTGTTGCCAATCCACACACCAACAGTATAATACCCCCGTCGCAGGAAACCTGCGTCCTCAACGAATTTCAAATACAAATATTTGTCTTAATAACACATAAAGCCGCATACCAAGTTTCATAATAATATATTCACATATAAGCGACTTTAATTATTATCCATAAGAATAACATTGGTAATGAGTACGTAGGTTTGCTGAAACAAGGAACATAAACAATTTTTGCAATATAAATATAATTTAACTAGGCGAAGACACATACCAAGTTTCATCAATATTCAATCATAAATAAGCGCCATATAACATTTTAGTTATCCTCCATAAGAATAACATGGGGGCTGAGTCAGCAGGTTTGCTGCAACGAGGAACAAAAAATGGGTTTTTATGCAATTATCAATATACCTCAACCAAGTGAAGCTACATACCAAGTTTTATTAATTTATGTTCATAATTAAGGGAGTCATTACATTTTACTTTTTTCTCCATAAGAATAACATGGGGGCTGTGTATGCAGGTTTGCTGCTATGGGAATAATCAACAAAAAGTCAATTTGTTGTGCAAATATCAATATACCAGTACTACGTGAAGCCACATACCAAGTTTCATCAACATACATTCATAAATAATCGAGATATCAAATTTTATTTATTCTCCATAAGGATAACATTGGACAACGTACTGTGTTTAGCACTTTGAATATCTCAGCAACGGTTGGGCGTAAAATCACAGTTTGAACACCAAAATGATCGTTTTGTGGAACTGAACAGATTGGTAAAAGCAAATGTGAAGTTTACATTAAAATAAACTGAGGAAAAGCCAAAAACCTTTTTCCCATAAGATTAACATGGGCGATTTTATGAGGAGGTTTTTTTTGGATTTTCTCCGCAACCACAACCTAGGTTAATAATTCAAAATACTATATTATTTGTTTTTTTAAGCTCTATAACATGGTCAAAACCAAAATTAAGTTGTTCAAAAATTTTAGGGTGAAAAAAGCAAAAAAAGATTTTTGAAAAATTTATAACCCCCATAAATCCCCCTTCCCATGGTCCGATTTTTCTGGTTTTCGAACTTAAAGTCATGAAAGTCATTTTACACATTTGAGCCAAATTCCATCAAAATCGGACGTTTCTTACTCAAGTTATCGCATTCACGGACAGACACACACACACATATATATATATATACTTATATAAATTTGAACGAATAGTGTTTTAGTCATCTGGGGACATCAAAACAAAAAATTATCATGGTCTCGGGCTTAAGTCTTACTATGAGACCTACGGTAATAGCTTCTTCCCTATAGTGAAATTCGCTAAAACCACATATAACAGCATATCCACACATATTGCCTTACAATTAATTATCAATAGTAAGTCGCTGGCCTAGTGGTCAAGGCGTCAGACTCCGGAACTTGGAAGCGGCCTTGTTGTGGGTTCGAATACCAGCTCTGGAATGTAAATTTTATCAGTACTGTTCAACTCGTACTGTAACGGCTCTCTCTTTTGCTTTGCTGGATACGTTCCTATCCAGATGTTTGTGGACGGGCAAAGTAAGGCAAAAATTTGCGGCCAACCTCTTATAAAAAGGTTAATAGCGAAGATATAGTGTTCAATTATTTTGTATGACAAAGCAGTTAATTAGCTTTTAGGTATGTGTTCTTGAAAACCATAATTAATCTACTGCATATAGAAGTAAAGACATTATTTAAGATTTTTTATCACTTTATAACCAATATTGTGTTTTTAATTTATTTTTTTAAACTTATTTATATTTTCTAGTAACTTACTAAAAAGCATTGATCAAATCTTTGTCTAAAGTGTTTTACAAAGTAAATTAGGAAAACACGATTAAGTTATTAGGCAGAAATAGTTAAACAGTGTGATTGAAAAGTCCCGGAACGGTATAATATATTTTTTACCGTTATATCTAAATTGATGAGACTTGGTATATCAATAAATGTCATAAATGTCTACTCTTTTAAGCTATTGTCACTTTTTATCCCTTAAGGGGGACGGCCCACGAGGAGTCAGACAAAATTCTTAAATAGCAGCATAGGTCGAGTTTGGTATCAAATTAAAGGTCTTATTTAGTAGAACACATTGCCGCAAACCGAACCTTGAAAGGTCCATTCTAACCAAAATGGCGGCGTTTTAAAGTTATTCGTCATTTATCCAAATAAGCCATTCTCTTACATAAAGATAACATTAATTTAATGTATTGGAATTGAAAATTTAGTACTTACAGTTACAGAAAGCGATAAAAAAGTGATAATAGCTTAAAAGAGTAGATATTTATGGCTATTATTGATATACCAAGTCTCATTACTTTATCTATAATGGTAAAAAATATATTACACCGTTCCGGGACTTTTCAATCACACTGTATAGTATAAGAACAAGCAAGACTTGTTTAATAACTTTTAATGCTTCCCAGTTATGGTTTACATATAAATCTACTTTTACATCTAAATGTTCATTACAATCATGCATTAGTTCGGCCCATAAACATTCATCTAGCATTTGATGACCGCCTATAAAGGCATTTGATGCCGGTGCCTAATGGCCACTGGAGGCTATGTTTTAATTTGTAAGATTAAAAAGATTATGCTTAAGTTTGGCCGAGGGAAAAGTAAGTTTACTCAGATTAATAATAATAACAAGTTAAACTGACGATGAGTCTTTGCCGATAGATTTAATGGATGACCTATATAGAAAGAAGATAAATTATATTTTATGTCAACATTTGATGAACGTTTTACATTAATCTTAGATGTCACTGGCTTGGCTTGACTCCGAGTCAGCTTATTGAATAGATTGTGCGGAAAGTATATGGTTTAAATAAATCCACGCAACGCCACCCCTTAGCTGCATCGGCACGCAGCTCATCTTTCACCTCTTTTTTTACATACATATTTATAGTGATTTAAAGATATCCTTAAATGGGGTGTCAGTTTAATGGGGTGTCGATTTATGCTTATTGGTAGGTGACATTATTATTTAATGTGTATATACTCATTTCAAATGCAAAACCTTTTGTAGAAAGCAATTTATATCAGGCAAAACTATAAAGTTTTTAATTCAACTGATAAACTGTGCTGTGAGTTTTATCAAAATTAACTATTGGTCTACTATCTTAAATAAAATATTACAGTTATGATCCATTTAGGCTGATCGCCAAAGAAATAAGATTTGGCACTATAAGATAAATATGCTGCGTGAAAATCATTAGCTAAAAGTACACTTTTAACGGATAATACAAAAAGATTTAATCGTTAAGTGAAACTGCAATATATTAAAATTAAATATATTGATCGTAATTCTCTTAACGCAATTGATTTACCGGAAGAAATCTACGGTATTTACACTTAAAGTTTGAAGAGCCACCTGCATAGTGTAATCATAGCCTACAACAACATATGCGAAGAACGGGTCCCGTTGGTAAGTCGGAAATCAATAAGGTTGAGCATTCCTGGGTAGTCCACCTCCGCGACGAGTACCCTTCAAAGAAACATAATACAATGAAGCAGAAACATTTTGACTAAGGTCTCAAGTCCAAGGAAACTGTCAAACTGATTAATTTGAAAGTTCCGGTATTCAAACCCAAACCTAAAACTTAGATGCCTGCCAACCTTAGAAACCTGCTTGCCGTACTGATTACATTATATGAAGAGTAGGTCAATCTCCTGTTTTAGTTTCAATATAGCAAATGAAATACATTATTTACGGTGAGTTTTTCACTTGAAGATATCCTAACTAAAAGATAGCCTCTAAAAATGGCATGTGATTCCTATTGCCTTGCAACCACGAAGTGCACAGTTGCCATGCCCATTGGCTTCTTCATCATTATACCTTATTTCTATGCTCCTGTAAGACCATGATCAAATTATTGTGGAGGTCAGAGACATGGAATCGCAAAGTTCTTCAGTTTATAGTTCCTCTTGTAAAAGAGCCGACGCGTAGTGTTACATGGGTTCTTTTTTAGGGCGTGATAGAGTTTTTGTACCTGTTGTTATCTTTTCAACACAACCCTTTATTTGTAATGTTATCCTTACAAACTTCACCATTATACACAGATGTTAACCTATTAGGTATTTGTAAGATGTAAAATTGATATTTAATAAAAGGGAAGCTAAACAATTGTTAGACTTAGTGTTTCACATGTTTTTATTTAAATTTTAAACTGTGAAATGAAAGTATCAAAATTCCAAAAATAATAAATTGTAATTGACTAGGCCTTTCGATATTAAAGATACCATCGTCAGGTCTTTTCCGATGGTATCTTTGATATCGAAAGGTCTAGTTAATTAAAATTTATTATTATTGGAATTTTGATGCTTTCATTGCGCAGTTTAAAATTTTAATTTATTTACAATAATTAGCTCCTAGTACATTATGGATGTTTTTATTTATTTATTTATTTTTTTTTTAAGGGGGGAGGGTGATGATCATTAATTTAAACCCCTCCAGCTCTAGAAACAAAAACATGGATAGGCTGGCGTTTGCAGCTGATTAGGATTTTAATTAACTGAAAATATAAAATTATTTAATAAGATCGGCTGCTCAGAACCTCCCGAGGAGCTAGAGAATGGTATCAATATGTTAATATTCCTATGAATGATCCATTTAAGAATGACAACTACGACCCGTCAGATCATTTTGACTACCCGGAAATCAAGCAACTCACCTGAATCACATAAACTTCATAATACATTGTGTGGAAAATGTGTAGCGGGCATTTTATTTGTTTGTTGTACTTTTACTGAATAAATTGCAATATAAATTGGATTTTATTTACTGTTTACACATTTACATGGACCAATTGGTAACATGTTGGTTAATTATTTTTACTGTTAACGAGATTTGTTAATACAATTAGTTTAAATTAATTTTCATAAAAGCAATATTTTTGCTTAGATGATCTAATTCTGCAACGGATAATTGATTTATAAAATATGTCAAGATAGGATGTTTGTGAATTTTATTTTAGGACCAGTCATATTTATCTAATTTGTAAGGCTTTTAGCGAATTTCCCCTATAGGGAAGAAGCTATTACCGTAGGTCTCATGGTAAGACTTAAGCCCGAGACCATGATAACTTTTCATTTTGAGGTCCCCAGATGCCAAAAACACCATTCATTCAAATGTTTATATATGTATATATATATATATATATATATATATATATATATGTGTGTGTGTGTGTGTGTGTGTCCGTAAGCACGATAACTCTCGTAAAAAAGGTCCGATCTTAATGAAATTTGGTACAAATGTTTAAAGTACCATTTATTTGAACGAGTTCGAAAACCAGATGAATCGCACCATCCGAAGGGGGGTTTTTGGGGGGTTTTGTACCCCAAAAATGTGTTTTTTGGGGTTTTCACATTTAATTTTAATTTAAATCAAATTTTATTTTATACCATTGAATTCATCTTAAAAAAACAAACAATTTGGTATTTTGATCATTGCTCTACGTCAATTGGTTACCGAGATATTGAAAGTGCTAAACACAGTACGTTGTCTAATGTTATTCTTATGGAGAAAAAGAAAAAATGCATATCTCGTTTATTTATGAACATAAACTGGCGAAATTTGGTATATGGCTTGATCTGGTTGTGGCTTATTGTTGTTAGCACAAAAACATTTTTTCGCCTATGCCTCCTGTAGCAGCAAACCTAGGTACTTGGTCCCCATGTTATTCTTATGGAAAATACTTAAAATGTTATATATCGCTTATTTATGAATGTATATGGATGAAACTTGGTATGTGACTTCACTAAGATGAGTTCTATTGATATTTGCATAAAAACCCATTATTTTGTGTGCCTTTTTGCAGCAAACCTGCGTACTCATCCCCAATGTTATTCTTATGGAGGATAATTAATATTTTAAATATCGCTTGTTTGTGAATACATTTCTTATGAATCCTGTTAAGTGTTATAATGTGTTATGTTATGTATTCATTGGAAATTCGCTGAGTATGCAGGTTTGCTGCGACGGGGGTATTTATATTTTACCAATCGCTTATTATCATTTATTTCGCTTCTTTAAATATTGTTACTATCAAAAGTGGGATCCAACCCTCAACAAGTTATTACGAAATACTCAATAAAGTATATACTAAATATTTTTGACATTAATGCTAACAAACTTAAATCAATCAATTTTATACCAATTAGATTTAATCGAAATTATAATGCACTACTTTTTGATCAGACGAAAGTTGTTCTATTTAATCGTTAAACTATGTTATCTTTACTTTATTAAATTAAGCCTTGGATATCAGCCTGCATTTACCCAGTTTTTAAAACTGAAATAAATATCAAGAAGCGTGTTGAACGAACGTAATATTGATTACCAGTCAACATTATATCATGATGGAGTGTGAAATTGGCATTTATTAACCTCAAATAAATAAAAAATTCAGAGAATTTCACTTAAAAGAGGAATAATTAGAATGTTATTCACAACGTCTTTGTGAATTCTAAAACATAATCGTATCTGCTTACCAAGCCATTTCAGCCAACAAAGGCAACAATTAATGACCGTTGTGAAAGCCTTCTTTATCTTTATAATCCCTTCTTTCACTTTGTGGAATGACGCAAACTTGTATTTATTTATTTATTAGTGAATTTCCTTTGGAAAGTGAACTATTAGCATGACCCGCACGGTGAAACTTAAGCCCGGGACCACCATAGAAGTTCCTAACGTGACCCTTTGAACACGTTTTGGGGGTCGTTCAAAATTATACATGATATATATATATATATGTGTGTTTGCACGCTAGCGGTCGCAATTTTTTCGATTTACTTCAAATTTGGTAGGGACGTTCCTTTCTGTAATCAGTTGGACAAGTCGTTGGGCAAAACAATCGGAAAACTCTAAACCCCTTTTTTGCGGATTAATCTTTCAAATTTCGAGTTTTCGGGCCCAAAAAGGGTCAGAAAAGCCCCGAATGTAAAATTAATGTATGTAAAAAGATGGGAATTAGTGAGACGAAATTACTAAGCCCTCTCTCGTCATTCTACTTAAATATTTACCGAGTTATTAAAGGAAATGTGTTTCGACCAAACACAGTAGGCCTACGTTGTCTTATGGAGGTTTTACACTAGAAAAGCCTGTTATTCCTTTGTTAGAGTACTTTTATCATCCCCAGCAACCCACACCTACTTTCAAGCCTGTCTGGATCTTCTCCTAACATTATAACAAATTTACTCACTTCTTTGCAGGTAAATGAAACCAGGAGCATCAGAACAGCCAAAAATCAATGTTTTCAGATTTCAATAAAAATTGTAATAAATGTACGTTTTTACACTTATTTTGATTTTTAAAATTCGTTATGTGGAAATTCACTTCCCTCACGTCAGCGTTCTGCGTTCGAACTCGTTTTATTATTATTATTATTATTAGATTTAATATGTGATGTAGTATAGGTTATACTAATTTTTACCTTAAATTTACGATTTGTAAAATTATTGTGTACCTACATAATCAAGTTTTTTTTTATTTAAAAAAAAAATGTTTATCAGACACTATTCCGTGGTTTCCTTTAATTAATATATACTTCAACCTTTCGGTCTTTTTAACGTGTTTTATTATAAACTATGTTTAATGTAAACAAGAGCATGTTATCAAAATAGTTGAAACTCTTGTGCTGTCGTTTAATTTATTAACCTTTACTAATACCGACCAATACACTAGCTGAACCCAAAACTAACATTTTTCATATAGTTTTCTTTATTAACATTACTATGGGATACGACGAAAAAGGGAATAAATCAACTTGAATTAAACTAAGTATATATTGCGTTGACTGCATTAAAAAAGTTGTGCTATATACAGGTTTAAAAATATGTTATAGCCGTTTTCAAAACAAATAATTTTGCTGCAGTATACTATGCTACAGGTAACGTCCCTTTGATAAGTGTATTTTTATTTAATTTTTGGCCAAAGTTAGTCAACATTATTAAAGACAGCGGTTACAAAAAAAGTACTGCTAGGAAATTAGTACATCAAAAAAATTTTACCTCGTATAAGAATATTCAGCCCTTTAATGTATTAAATTAAATTATGTAGGCCTAATTTAAAAAGAGTTACATTCTTATTATTTAGAATATCATACACCAGAATATTTACAGGAATTATTATTTATTTTTATAATCAACAAAGTAGTTAAGGAAAACAATAATGAAATATAAACTGACTGTCTTTTCCGTGTACACCATAAATTTCTTCCCGAGCAAATACTTTAAATTGGTGTCCCTACAACTCTCCAAATTACTATCCCACAACAGTGGTCGGGCACGTACTTCATCAATAAAGTGATCCATGTTTATAATAAACAAATATCAATATAAATAGTATATGTCGAAATCCTTCAGCCCCAGAAACCTGACAGTCCCAGAAGTCATGGGGCAGGAGACAAGTGGCTCAATGCGCATGCGCGAGGCTGCCTATGCCGCTTACGTTTCTAAAAGATTATTTCTCGAGTGATCCTCTGCGATTAGTTGGTTTAGTTCGCAGACTACGCGTTACGTTTTTTCGGCGGTGTGAATTGCCCAATTTGAAACAATGGCGAGCAATTGTATAAAAGGTCTGTCACGTCATGTCACATAATGTAACGTTACGCCGGTGTGAAATGGCCGGCCGGTGGATGAAACCATTTTCAGTTGGGACCTCTAACAGTTTAATTATTAGGTTTTTTTCTCTCTTTTGGTCTAATAATTAGGTATTGCAGTAATATCGTCAGTGTGTCCGTTTCATAACACAAAAATGCTAGAAAGGTTGTATGGCCATGACCTGGTACCGCTGGAGGACAATAAATATATTTATAGGGCTACGACAGCGCGAAGTTGCCGAATCATTCGGGGCTCGGTCGTGCAGATGATAAGTGTAATTCTGTTCGTCGACAAGGGGCAAGAAAGGAAGCCCCTACCTTACAATTACAAATAAAAATATTTTTCAAATTATATCGAATTTTCATTTTTGAGTTGATGATTATGAGTCATAACCACCGCGTCGTCGTGATTTAGTTTAGCCAAACGTCATTGTGAATGTGCAGTTTTTGTTTCTTTGCTACCATGGCACGGGTCTGTGCCATGGTTTTTAATGTATTGTTTTTTCTAGTTTCTTCTATCTCTTGTTAGTGAATGACGAACTGAATTGTGGCCTAAGGATGAGGTTTTAAACAACCTCGAAACCGGTTGCCTATATTGAGGACGAAAATAGGATCACTGACAAAAAAAGTTATTTTAAAGCATTAAGTATATCGAATTTTATCTTTAACAACGATCTTTGTAAGGCACCACATTTTCACTTAGTCGTCACACATCCCTAAAATTCCTTATCCCAAAAGTGGTTGTGTGTTACGGGAAAATATATGTTGGGAATCATGACTCTCTTAGGCGAGAATTCAACGATTTTATAAAATTTCTCAAACACATTTCATGAAAATGTTCTGCTCTAAAACTAATAAGGTAAACCTGTTTGTTTCTATTCAATCAATTGTACGTGTATTATAGGCATTATATACAGTCATGCACCGATCAAAGCGGTACCACTTCTCAAACATGCAGTAATGTGTAGAATCACAATTAATTTATACTACATTTTGGAGTGTAAATAACACACAGTTAGTTGGCACTAAAAGGTCCAAAATCACTTGCTCCGTCCGTGGAGGGCTGTAAACAAGCGCGTCAAAGCTTTCTAGGAGAGCTCAGAACAGACCAGAATATTCTTACATCAAAAGTAACGACTAAAAATATTGTAAAAGATCTTTGTCATTAGAACGATTAATTTAGTTTTGTGCACTAAGGTGCGTGCACTTTTAAAGCACAACTTTCCAACAACAAAACATGTTGCATAAAAACAACATTTTAAACGTGTTTAGCATTGACATTTACAACACTATTCCAGTGTTTCGAGCTGACCATTCAATAACGGTTTGTATTTTAATTAATTCATTATTTAAAATATAACAGTATAAATATTACCGTCGCTGCAAACCTGCATTCTAAGCGAATTTCCAATGCATGTATATGTTTCTTACTACCACAAAAAGCCATTTACCAGGTTTCATAAAAATACATTTATAAATAATTGATACATAGCAATTGATAGATTTTCCATAAGGACAACAATAGGGCTGAGTATGCAAGTTTGCTGCAACTAAAAATATAAGAAATGTGTTTTTATGCAATTATCAATATAACTCAACCAGGTGAGGCTACGTTGTCATCATTTAATAACGAGTTTTTAATCATTTATGTTCTTAATCAAGGGAGATATAAATCTTTACTTGTTCTGTATAAGAATAGAATTAGGGCTAAGTATGCAGGTTTGCTGCTATGGGGACAGTAAAAAAAACATTTTTTTCGTGTAAATATAAATGTGCCAGTACTAGTTGTATCCACATAACAAGTTTCATAAATATTCATTCTTAAATAATCGAGATATCAAATTTTAATTATTCTCCATAAGGAAAACACTGGACAGCGTACTGAGTTTAGCACTTTGAATATCTCTGCAACGAATGGACGTTCAATCACAATTTAAACACCAAAATGATTGTTTTGTAGAGCTGAGCCGATTGGTATTAGCAAATGTCAAGTTTTCAGTAAAATTAACTGTGTAAATGCTAAAAACTTTTTCCCATAAGATTAATATGGGAGATTTTATGAACATGTTTTTTGGATTTACTCCGCAACCACTTAACCTAGGTTAATAATTCAAAACACCGTATTATTTGTTTTTAAACTTTAAAAATGGTAAAAACCAAAATTGAGTGTTTTAAAAATGTTAGGGTAAAAAATTCAAATAACTGATTTTTGGAAATTTAAAACCCCCATAAAAGCCCCTTCCCATAGTCCAATCTTTCTGGTTTTCGAACTTAAAGTCATGAATTTCCCTTTACACGTTTGTGCAAAATTTCATCAAAATCGGATGTTTTTTTTTCAAAAGTTATCGAGTTAACGGACACATTTAAGTTCAAAACAAAACCAAAACTTAAAACAAAAAGTTATAATGGTCTCGGGCTTAAGTCTTACTATGAGACCTACGGTAATAGCTTCTTCCCTATAGAGGAAATTCGCTAAAACTAAAACAGAGCTTTAAAAATACCTCTTCAGCCCATTACAATAATTTACTTGGGGGTTCTATCTTAAGTGTCTTGAAACTAGGGTAGAAAACTATAAGTGAAGAAACTCCAGTTTGTAAAGTGTATCATTGTGTACAAATTACGAGACATGGTCGCTTATTGGGAAAGCTCACTTTCGTATATTTATCTACAATTTTTTTCTATTATTTTATCTTTAAAGAAGAAAATACTTATATAACGACATGAATAATGGTATATATTAGTGTTAAAAGTGTACTACAGTCACTGCGGGTTAACATAAATTATCGTGCGACATGTCGGTAGTACACGTTGCGGGTTGTGTACAATACTGGAGCGTGAGGAGGAGCGGTAGGCCGCAGGGGCGACATGTACAACCTGTACTACTGTTTAATAACATAAATTATCGTGCGACATGTCGGTAGTACACGTTGCGGGTTGTGTACAATACTGGAGCGTGAGGAGGAGCGGTAGGCCGCAGGGGCGACATGTACAACCTGTACTACTGTTTAATAACATAAATTATCGTGCGACATGTCGGTAGTACACGTTGCGGGTTGTGTACAATACTGGAGCGTGAGGAGGAGCGGTAGGCCGCAGGGGCGACATGTACAACCTGTACTACTGTTTAATAACATAAATTATCGTGCGACATGTCGGTAGTACACGTTGCGGGTTGTGTACAATACTGGAGCGTGAGGAGGAGCGGTAGGGCGCAGGGGCGACATGTACAACCTGTACTACTGTTTAATAACATAAATTATCGTGCGACATGTCGGTAGTACACGTTGCGGGTTGTGTACAATACTGGAGCGTGAGGAGGAGCGGTAGGCCGCAGGGGCGACATGTACAACCTGTACTACTGTTTAATAACATAAATTATCGTGCGACATGTCGGTAGTACACGTTGCGGGTTGTGTACAATACTGGAGCGTGAGGAGGAGCGGTAGGCCGCAGGGGCGACATGTACAACCTGTACTACTGTTTAATAACATAAATTATCGTGCAACATGTCGGTAGTACACGTTGCGGGTTGTGTACAATACTGGAGCGTGAGGAGGAGCGGTAGGCCGCAGGGGCGACATGTACAACCTGTACTACTGTTTAATAACATAAATTATCGTGTGACATGTCGGTAGTACACGTTGCGGGTTGTGTACAATACTGGAGCGTGAGGAGGAGCGGTAGGCCGCAGGGGCGACATGTACAACCTGTACTACTGTTTAATAACATAAATTATCGTGCGACATGTCGGTAGTACACGTTGCGGGTTGTGTACAATACTGGAGCGTGAGGAGGAGCGGTAGGCCGCAGGGGCGACATGTACAACCTGTACTACTGTTTAATAACATAAATTATCGTGCGACATGTCGGTAGTACACGTTGCGGGTTGTGTACAATACTGGAGCGTGAGGAGGAGCGGTAGGCCGCAGGGGCGACATGTACAACCTGTACTACTGTTTAATAACATAAATTATCGTGCGACATGTCGGTAGTACACGTTGCGGGTTGTGTACAATACTGGAGCGTGAGGAGGAGCGGTAGGCCGCAGGGGCGACATGTACAACCTGTACTACTGTTTAATAACATAAATTATCGTGCGACATGTCGGTAGTACACGTTGCGGGTTGTGTACAATACTGGAGCGTGAGGAGGAGCGGTAGGCCGCAGGGGCGACATGTACAACCTGTACTACTGTTTAATAACATAAATTATCGTGCGACATGTCGGTAGTACACGTTGCGGGTTGTGTACAATACTGGAGCGTGAGGAGGAGCGGTAGGCCGCAGGGGCGACATGTACAACCTGTACTACTGTTTAATAACATAAATTATCGTGCGACATGTCGGTAGTACACGTTGCGGGTTGTGTACAATACTGGAGCGTGAGGAGGAGCGGTAGGCCGCAGGGGCGACATGTACAACCTGTACTACTGTTTAATAACATAAATTATCGTGCGACATGTCGGTAGTACACGTTGCGGGTTGTGTACAATACTGGAGCGTGAGGAGGAGCGGTAGGCCGCAGGGGCGACATGTACAACCTGTACTACTGTTTAATAACATAAATTATCGTGCGACATGTCGGTAGTACACGTTCCGGGTTGTGTACAATACTGGAGCGTGAGGAGGAGCGGTAGGCCGCAGGGGTGACATGTACAACCTGTACTACTGTTTAATAACATAAGTTATCGTGCGACATGTCGGTAGTACACGTTGCGGGTTGTGTACAATACTGGAGCGTGAGGAGGAGCGGTAGGCCGCAGGGGTGACATGTACAACCTGTACTACTGTTTAATAACATAAATTATCGTGCGACATGTCGGTAGTACACGTTGCGGGTTGTGTACAATACTGGAGCGTGAGGAGGAGCGGTAGGCCGCAGGGGCGACATGTACAACCTGTACTACTGTTTAATAACATAAATTATCGTGCGACATGTCGGTAGTACACGTTGCGGGTTGTGTACAATACTGGAGCGTGAGGAGGAGCGGTAGGCCGCAGGGGTGACATGTACAACCTGTACTACTGTTTAATAACATAAGTTATCGTGCGACATGTCGGTAGTACACGTTGCGGGTTGTGTACAATACTGGAGCGTGAGGAGGAGCGGTAGGCCGCAGGGGCGACATGTACAACCTGTACTACTGTTTAATAACATAAATTATCGTGCGACATGTCGGTAGTACACGTTGCGGGTTGTGTACAATACTGGAGCGTGAGGAGGAGCGGTAGGCCGCAGGGGCGACATGTACAACCTGTACTACTGTTTAATAACATAAATTATCGTGCGACATGTCGGTAGTACACGTTGCGGGTTGTGTACAATACTGGAGCGTGAGGAGGAGCGGTAGGCCGCAGGGGCGACATGTACAACCTGTACTACTGTTTAATAACATAAATTATCGTGCGACATGTCGGTAGTACACTTGCGGGTTGTGTACAATACTGGAGCGTGAGGAGGAGCGGTAGGCCGCAGGGGCGACATGTACAACCTGTACTACTGTTTAATAACCTTTAAAACCTTTGCGAATCATAATTTTTTATACTATTTACACCTGCAACAAAACTTTTTTTAATTTAATACATTTATAATTGTAATTAGTACTAAATAAAATAGTTCAAATTCAAATAAAACTTATTAAAAATAAATAAATACTTAAATACAATCATCTTTGCACACGCCACGTGCTTGCAATATTGGTCAAATGAAATGCCATAACTGTTAAATAAAGATTAATGAGTTGTTACCCAATTTGCAGCTGAAGCACCTGAGGGTACTTTTACTCACAGTTTCGTTATTTACATAGGATTCGTAACTTGTTTAAAAAGATGAGAATTTACAATGATCAAGTAAGGATATAATTACCATCTCCAACCAATGAAACATAAAAAAACGGTTTTAGATAGTTTTTCTTTGGATTTAGTCCTCATGGAATTACTATTCTATTTTTTTTAAAAGGCTAAGCATATTTTGTAATTCAATATAAAACAGATTTTAAAAGAAAGATAGAACATATTTATTTCAGAAGAAAGATATTTGTTTGGAAATCGTGTGACATAACACATACTGGAGTAAATAAATACAAAATGGAGTAATTAAATATTAAAAAATAAAACTGTTGTTGGCTTAATGCTTCTAATTTTGCAAAATATTCTGCATAAAAGTATATATTAAAGTAGATCCTAGGGTCTGGCAGGAAAAGTCTGGCAGAACAATTAATGTTTCCTACAGTGTAGGTGATAAAAGTAATATATTTCTTTTAAACTGTATTCTACATATTCGATGAATGTAAAACCAAATTTATTTATTATCCTCAGCAAAAAAATATCATTAAATGGATATTACATTGTATCCTATACTCTAATATGAGTAAGGTTTGCTTGCCTGCTTACTTGCGACACGGATCTCAAAAACGGCTCCAACGATTTCCTTCAAATGTTCGAAAAAACAAATTTCTGGGATAAAAATAAGTTCTAGACAGGCCTCATCCCCAGGAAAAATCAAATAATGTAAAAAAACTAAAATGAAATGTTAAAAATTAACATTGGGTTTATGGAGTTTCAAATCAAAACAAAACAATTGTAAAAGCTGTTCATAATCAACCAGGGAACTGTCAAAGGGACTCATGATGTTTATGATTATTAACATGTGGTTTCCTGAGAGCAGAGATTAAAAGATTTGAGTGAAGATTACATACATACGGGTAGTAAAATAAATCAAACGGACATTGACTTATAAATAACAACTGGAGTGACCTTAAAAAATGCAGGAAAGAAGCAAATGAGCTATAAAAATATGGTAATCAGTTGGGGGAAGTGGTGAAATATTACTCCCAGTCATCTAAACAAATTGACTGGCCTTCCCCCGAGCAAAGCTCGTCCCCCAGGTATTTATTATATTAATTGAACACACATATTTAATGTAGATAAATATGTTTTTGTAACATAAAACATGTGTGTTATGTGAAAAACATAAACATAATATATATCCCTTCAAAATATTTCCATACCATTCAACAACATGACTAATTCAATTTTGCATAATGCATCTCTTTCCATTGTTTCCTACTTCGTTTACATCGCGTAATCATTCTTCATAAACAATTAAGAAAGAAAACATCATACATTAATTAATTCGTTTATAACTCATACAAATTTAGCTAAATAAAACGTTACATTTTAGAATGTATCTATACTACTTTAATTTTTCAGTTACATTTCTGATTTAATGAGTTAGTAAAATTCTTTAATTTTAATTATTTAAAAAAATTATTAGTAAGTTAAGAAATTAGTTAATGTTTAAGAAGTCGTCTAATTTTACACAGAACGATAATTGTCGTGTATTATATAAACCAGCTATAGTAGTAAATAAATTTAGATTTTGACAAGTAAAATTATTGCTTTAATGAAGGACTTGAGCTATATGCTTCCCGTAGTATGTAAAGCCATCTCAATATAACGCACAGGAATCTTTTACATACGTACTAATTTTTTAAACAATATCATATTGACAAATAAACATGGAGATATAACAAAATATCTTAATATTTTCTTATAAATTACTTACGAACTTTAAAGTACTGAAAATACTCTTTGTTATATCTAGTTATATCTAGTTAATACTGTAGCACAAAAGTTAATTTGATTATTATTTAAAGAATTACATTGTCGGGTGGGAAATTGTACATCCCCAAAAACCGTAACTGACATCTAAGTTAACATAAACGTCACTCCAACCTTCTTTCTCATCCATCTCCTTCTTAGTTATCTTTTTATCCCTGTCAACGGATATTGTTTAGAAAATACACCGTAACCATGAGTAGTAAATAAAATGTTTATTTATCTTTTATTTTAGGCTTGTTAATAAGTTATTAATAAACCTTGTAAAATGTAAAAGCTATGTAAAAGATAATTTAATAGTGACATATTCCATTATAAACTCTCAGTCATTATTTTATTTTTGAAATTAAAGTGGTATAGGTAACATTATTTGTACATATATATTATTAGAATTAAGGATATGTTAAATATCATCATACGATATATTGTCTACACCATAGCCTACCATAAACATTTTATTTATACAACATTTTTTTAAAACGTGTCATTTCTATCCCAAAATAACTTGTAACAATAGGCTTTCCGTTTGATTTATATTCAGATATTTTCAATAATCACAAAAATTAATTACTAAGCATAAAAAACATTGTTTGGTTTGTGTTTAATTTTTAACTGTACTAAAACTTATTATTTACTATTATGGTCATAGCTGATTCACAAAGTAAAAATTGTAGTTTTAAAAACGGACCCGTTTTATAAACAGCTAAAAATGTGCCAAAATCACCATTTAAACAAACTTATTTTCCGTTTGTTTATGCAACCTTAAACATAAGCAACACTTTACCACTATTTGAGACAAGAACCTCAACAGCAGAGCCAGACCGTTCTCTGTGATGCGTTCACTGTGATGCGAGTTGTGATGAGTGGTATTCGGGAACAGAAGTAGCCTCCCGGACTTTGGTCGAAAAAGTACGAAATGAACATATGCTTCCTTTGATGATGCCCAAGAAACCTTTTCTAGCGAGAGCTACTCAAACGTCCAAACATTGAAATCAACATTCGTATCGGTATTCGCTAACCTCGCAAACTTTTCCGAACGTTTTAATTCATAGGAACAATCGAGTATGTTCACGAGAAGCTTGGTACAGGCTTCATAGTTGGATAAATTTTAACATATATTCCCCCGATATATACACACTTGAATTGAATTGAGTTTAAAATATCTTTATTCACAACTATAATGGCGTCATTATACTAACTATCACTAACAGCAGACTTTGAATAGCACTATTTTCCAAGTTATTTAATATACTATCACTAACTTCTAAACTAGCATCATCGGCATAAAGACACAAATTCGTTGATGGACTATTCGGAAATTAAAGTGGAACACCTCTTAAATAACAAAGAATCAACAGTGGGCCAAGAATTGATCCTTGTGGTTTACCACGATGAATCTGTGCTAGTGAAGAAAGGCTGCAAACTATTTTTTGTTGTACTTTTTATCAAAATTGTTTTATATTTACTAAATACGAACTTAACCAATTCAAATAATTGCCACTAATACCCAGGCGTTCAATTTTGTTCAAAATAAGTTTATGAGACACCCTGTAAAATGCTCTGCTTAGGTCCAAGAAAACTCCTACAGTTTTCTCTCCTTTATCTACACAGTTTATGATCAAATAATTATTAGGAAGTCTTAGCCTGCTGGAAACTGAATTCATAATAATAATTAAAAAAGTAAAGAGTTCGCAGAGCTTTTTTATTAGTTTATAATACTTTAATACCACAGTTACCTTACTTTATAATACAATTTGCTAAAAAAACAGTGTATCAATTACAAAAAAGTTAATTGTTACATGTTGTATAACAATGTATATAGTATATTCAATGATATAATGTATAAAAACCCTTAACCGTAACTTCGAAATGCTACAGTTATAACCACACAAAATTATTTGTCTAATTTCCCTCCTAATCAACATATATAAGTGGTACAGAGGTATATCGATAGCTCGAAACTCAATCAATCGAATTCCTTGATAAGTCAAAGTATTCTTATTCCCTTTGAACTTACCTAATCATTTGCAGTTTTGCAACAATAAGCCAAATGGTTGGTTGGCAGGGACCATCTCGGTAACTCGAAGTTTCACGGTCGACTTAACCTACCGCCGTTCCTATATAACTTGTATTATTAACTCGAATTATTTTGAAATTGTTTTATTATTACTAATCCCTAATTTGATGGCCTATATCGGATAAAAGCGCAAGGAAAGGTTGTAATATTACACTACTAGTGTTACCCACCTCCAGGCCCGTGAACACCGTGTGGAATGACCGACATGTTGACACGTGACTCAGTGTCTGTTCTTTCGGCCAGTAATGACACGGTTAACACACGACATCTCGTGACACACGTTAGTGTATCATTTAATAGTTTGTTTGCTACAAAAATCTGCTTTTAAAACGTTAGCTTGGTTTGGAAAACGTTCTCATTTTATAACTACTGTCTGACCGTTCTTGGATGAGTTTGATGAATTTATGATTGACATTTTACTCAGTGTAACTATGATTCACATGATTAGCGAGTGTGCTTGGATTCAATATATTGAAATTTAATTAAATTTTCCCAAAGAAGGGTTGTTTTTCATGTCTTACTTATTAACTTGACAAGTACAGAATGGAGTAAAAAATAGCGACTAAATGTATACAATATTCCAAAACATTAGTTTTAATATCTTCACGTCTTCACGTGGATTCCCTTCCACATAATTTACACAGTAATACCCTCACAAATGTGCAGTAGATATCCGAATACTGCCAAGAGTTTTATTAGTCCTATTTTAAGAAATTAGTAGCTTGATTAATTTTAATTGGTACTTTGACTAAACCGTATTGGTGCTTTAAGATAAAACACAACTATGACGTTGTTTAGTTGTAAAGTATGCGCATTGGGGACATTTCAAAATTTTTATGCATCATTTATTTGTTATAAATATACCAACCAAGCAGTTAAATAAGCAGATTAATAATAATAATCATAAACTACTTTATTTTGCATCTCTAATACAGCGTAATAATATCTATCGTATTTTTAACTTTTTAGGTGTACAGTTAAACATAATTTGGATAATTTATTCATTTTTGGATTATTGCCCCTAAACTGTAATGCCTATTAAATGGTTTTATATTACCTTTCGTCAGCAGTTGAATCCGTTCAATCCGAGGGAGTGTCCCCGTGCCGTTAGCCACGACGGTGCAGTAAGATTGGGATCCCGTCCATGTGTTCGACAAATGTAGTAATGTTTTCGTGAGTGACCGTGTTTTATGTATTTGTGTTGTTTGAAAACTTTTAACGACGTCGCGTCGTCTCGACTGATAGAAAAATGCAAGTTTAAAAATTGACTCCTAGTGATCATGACGCTAGTAAGCACCGAAAACAGGTTGTAGTGTTTTCAATGCAGATTAAACTGCTGACGAAAGATAATTTAAAACCATTTAATAATTTGGATACTATACAAATGTTTTTAAAGACAATATTGTAATGAGATACCTCAATAATCTCGAATATAACAAAACATTATTAAGGTACAAAACAGAATCATGACAGATAAAACAAACAAAAGTTCTAACTATACTGTGACAATTATTTGTTAAAAATACTCTTTAGGTAATAGTTAAATATAATTGTTCTAAATAATGATTTTGGCATTTTCAGTAAAATAAATTATTAATATTTTTGTAAACTATAATGATTTATTAGTTTGTGGTTGGCGTTTTCATGTTACTACTTTCCAACTAGGTTATTGTACTTCACAATACAATCTGCCAGTGACTGTACGCAACAGTTGGTACGTTAAACAACAAATATATGTTTGGTTAACAGCCAGTTGCTGAGAAGCTTTGAATGTACGTGCCACGTGAGTGTAACTGCTTTATACGTCTCGCAAATTCACTGTTTTGGCGGCTATTGTTGTTAGAGCAAACGCTTTTGACAAATAATCCTTTCAGCTTCGTATAATGTTCAAAACATGTGACCACTACACAATATGGTTTTTGTCTTGTTATATTAACTTGTTCACAATGAGGTATTCTGAATAGATTGCTAGAATTCCCAGATAGAATACATTTTTTCTATATATTCGGAATACTTTAACGATACTGGTCTCGTATAATTTAGTTAATATTTGTGATAGGCTTATGTAATGTAAGAATAGCAAATACAGTCCTGCAGTTAAAATCTAAATTGGCCTAATTGCAAGGTGTTTTTCACGTAATTAGGTCTGTCTTAGCCCCATTTTTAGTGGATCAGTTATTTTCCCGACTGGCTCCCTATCCAATCTTGGTGAAGGTTAGTCTTCCTTTCCAGTTCTATGAACCCTTCACTAATTGTTCATCTTTTCACTGATAATTCAGCGTACCTGCTACTATGATTTGGCGAGGGGTTACTTGTTTTTGCTTCCTCGCCTCTCAACATAATAAAATTAGCACTCAACATCTCATATGGTGGACTCTTTTCTTAACTGTTTGTCATTAATCAAATGCGCCTAAGTTATTACTCGTATCTCGCTTCCAGCAATTACAGTAAGTAATGGTTATATGCAGAATGTCAGAAAAGTCGAGGACCAAATTTCAGAGGCTTGTTAGTAGGGGGAATTAGAGAGTTCTGCGTGAGGTGGGGCTGAGGAGGGCCCCCTCATTTTCATAACAATAGACCCCCACCCCCACCCCCGCCACACCACTCATACCCTCACTCCCCGGTTACGTAACAACAGACTGCCCATAAAGCGGAAACCGCCTTATACATTTTTTGTAGCCCCACCCCCTTCCCCGACGCCAATTTTGTTTCTTTTTCTTTTAGACCCACCCCTGCCCCCAACCCCTCCCACTCACCACGACCACCCGCTGAGCGAACATGGTCAGCGACTGTTTTCAAGGTTACTCTATTGTTTTGCACGTTTTGCTTCATATATCTGTTATTTACCGACCGATTTCGTTCAAACTCGGTAATTAGGCTTTGTTTGGTTCGCAGTAAACGAAATTGTCATCTGTTTTATACTACCGTTGTTTTTAGAGCTTCTAGAAATTTTTCTATGCCTTTTCCTTCACTTAGAACGCCAACGAAGGGCTTCTACTTCACGTTAACAAGTCAATCACTTGTTTTCCTTCGTTTTATTCTTCCGAGAGCTGTTGTCCTTTCCAAACATTTAGTTCCGGTTGATGCCAGATAATAATATACAGTAAAGAATCTCAACAATCGGGGTAACGTGTTCTTGAACATCCAATTATATAATAGGAGTCGGCATATAAATAGTTCCAATATATATTTGGAGGAAAATAAAAACTATGAAATGTAGATCATGCTACTTAAATTCATAACGCGATTGGAAAACTTATATTTGGACCAATTTTCTGGAGTCCCCAGAGTCTCTGGTTTGACCCAGTCAGTGATGCCAATAGTGGCGAGGCGTAAAACCGATAGTAATGAAGGTAACACAACAGATATTGGCTTGAAACGCAAAAGGGGAGTAACACTAGTGAGCCGCGACGGTGTTTTCTCCAACAATAATTGTATCTCACCTGATGGGCAAATGTGAAACAAAAGTAAATGGCATTAGGAACAATCAAGAGGTAACAACCTAATTTTTAGTTTGAAGTGCAACTGTGTTTATTTAAGATTAATACCTATAACTACATTCAAGTCGACCGAGCATAATTTTGTCACCAGACCAAATTTTAGTCTAGACCTACTACTAGTATCAATATGTTGAGCAGCAACGTTTTCATCCCAGAGTTTGTGAGCGTGAGCAGTGCTGCGGCTACGGACCTGAGAACTACGCTCAACAATTGCAAGTCGTCAGAATGTGACTATCTCATCACTGCGATGGAGTGAGGCATTACACACTTGGGCGAGACATTCATCGTGATACTGGAGGGGTAGGTCGGGGACGACTTCTTTCTGCGAGTCTACCTGCCTAGGTGGTTCAACGAGGTCCTGAGCAAGATCGATATGAAGCACTAAAACAGCGGATTTTGAAATCGCATTCCCTTTGTGAAGCACAGGAAAAAGGGTTCAAATAGCAGATTCACGCCGTAGGAGTTTATGTAAATATGTAAAGCAAGAATTGAAGAATTGAGAATATGTAAATAACTTTGTATTTTTTGTTTTTGTTTATACCTTTCGTAAGCAATACTTATAGCCACGTTCAGAACGTAACCACTGTGTTAATCATAACGCTGAACCCCAATCTCCTTTAGATGTACGTTTATGATATAAGTGTGGTAAATTCGTTTAGTTTAGTCTGATAGTAACTATAGGAAAAAAACCAGACTCTCATGTTGTTGTGAGTGTGATAAAACAGGTATACAAGGCAGTATTTTCCGCAGACCAGACTTTTGTCACTACGAAGACTATGCTCGTTGTACAGGTAGCTATGAGTGTTGCATCTCAGGAAGCCTTGGTAGAATTGAAGATTAGAACGTTGATCAAAAACTGTCAAAGAAAGCAATAATTCATCCTTTTTCAAATAAAAAGCCACCCAATGAGTACCATCTTCACTCTCAGGATTAGTATTCACAATCATAGCAGTAGATAGTGAGATGTAATGTGATAATAATTGATCCGCAGTGTAGACTCCAACATTATGTACAGCTAGGTTTGACAGTTTTGACAAATAGTTATTCATTCTACTATAGCGATACCAACAGTAGTAATAATAGTAGTTGTAGTAGCAGTAGTAATAAAACAGAAACGTTAATCGATATCATTTACATCGTCATCAGTGTTGAGGCTTAGACACAATAACCCGTGTAATATAACACAATTAGTTAGAGCGCAACGGGTGTGAACAGTCTTTTGATGTCGACAACACAATGCGTTTGTTGGTAGCAGATTATTGATTGCTGTTAATGATCCATAGTCTATATCGTATTGGTGCAGGAATCCTTAGTGAAATTACGAATTATACATTAATTTTTCTCAGCCCCTTTGAAATATACACTTAGTCGCTTGATGATACACATGTGTAGCTTGTCCTCTAGCAAGTGATGCCAGATATCATCCTGATCCGATTCCCATTTGTGACAGTGTTTTATGAGCCAATGACTTTATTTTAGGTTCTCTTGTGACATAAAATCTCGATTGAACCGTGATTTGACAATAATAATCAAAATCAGTGTACTGTTGTTCACTTTCAAGACACAGTTATTTCAGTAGGTAATTTTTATTATTGTTCTTGAAGCAATGACAATTCACGATAATGGTGACGGTGATCCTTTTCGTATGAGTATTTATTAGAGAATAATGATGATCTTACTGCCAAAGTTCACATTACATTTCGATGACGATCGATTTTGATGACGTTGTCAACATCTGCAGATATCAGAGAGTTGACAGTCTCTGTAAGCGCCGTGTAGAAACTAATCTTCTCCATACATACGCCTCCGTTAGGTTCAAGTTTCAAATGAGTAGTGTCAATAAGTCCAATGAGTAGTGTAAGTGTAGTAGCTTTTTGATAGTTCCGGAGCCAAGCGAGTCTTTCGAAAATCTGTCTTTAGCTTTCGTTTCAATTTTAACCATTACTTTTCACCCTCTGAAACTAGCCAGCTGTAATATGTACACTATACACACTGTAACTAGTCAAACTGTTTAGCACTCCCTGGCAATAGTGACAATGTGCTTCAATAATTTCCTAGGGGTCTCTACAACACACTAAAATCACGTCTTACATTACAGGATACATCTTTAAGAGTCGCATTTTGAAGTGTGGAGAGAATCTTTTCATAGGAACGTAATCCTGTTCATTACTATTGTGTCGGTCAGGGATCTCTATACTACTACTCTTGTACTACTGTATGTGTGCAATATATTTCATAACAGCATACGTGTTAATTTTAGAGTCAGACACTGTAATTTTTTTAAGAGATTGTATCAATCTCTACAATAATGCAAAGTAGGAAGCTGAAATATTAATACCGACAAACCAATAAGAATGCATGTTTAAAACGTGAACAGAGAAAAACGCAAGACCCTGTGAACTGAACAAGGCAAAATTCTCGGGTCAAACATGCAATAAAAAAGACATTAGTTATTTTAAAAATCCCAAAAAATCTATAAGCAAGATACTTCAAAAGACGGGTAACAACAAGTAGTGATGTTTCCTCTTCCTTGCGAAAGCCTGGAGGGAATAAGTTAAAAACGAGAACCAATCACGTATGTATTTACAAACTCAGTTCATACGACTATTCGCATACTTCAGAAAATTAGGTCACGTTACGCTAGGTGAAGTTGTTCATCGATACTAATTCCATCATTGAAATAGCAAAAGTAATTTGTGTAAACCAGCACCACCATAACATCGTTGTTTTACGATGCGTAGGTATAGTTAGGTTTATTGAGACTGTTTCAAGTTGTAAATGGGAAACATGGACAGACAGACATATCTCACCGTTAGGTAACGGTATGCACTGTAAATTCAGATTCGCGCATAGAAATCGGAAACTTTTTCAGCCGTATCTCGTCGTTATGTTATGTCTTGTTATGCACTGTAAAGTTAGGTTTGTGCATGGAAATAGGTTTGTGCATCGACAATCACATCTCGTTGTTATGTCATGTTACGCTACATAGTTTTTTTACGCAGAGTTCAGGAAACAGGTAAACGCCTTAGGCGTCCGCCGCCTTGGGGGCGGCGGTGGCGGCCTTAGCGCGAAAATCCGGCGCGCTGCACGCTGTGCCTCGCGCTACGTGGCAGAGATCGCGTAACACCATAGTCTCTAGTTAAACTTTTCAGTTGACGTAAGTTTCTGACTACAGGCTGTTGTGAAAGAAGTCTACATCATTAGGAACAGTGATGACAGAGATTGAGTCCCACAATGGGTCAAAACTTGAGATAGTATGTTCTGAAGTGCAAGTGATCAATCAGATCAGTTGATTTGTGATACTCGTTATCTTGAAGTTTACCTTGGCCAGTAAATCTGTTGTAATCTATTGTTATGCAAATGAGGGGACCTACCTCAGCCCCACCTTACGCATGCAGAACTACTCTCTAATTCCCCCTACTCTTGTTATATAGACTATTTCCAACAAAAAGTGTGCATATGTTCACATTGTATTTTTCATAGTTTACGAGCAATTGACGTTTTTGATATAATTTTATAATTAGCGATTCAAAAACTAATACATTATTTTTAGGCAAGACAGTATGCCCGTAGGACCATAATCAAATATTTATATTTATATCGGACAATACAGGTTGTATCCTATATTTAAGAGTATATAGTAATTTATGAATATATTGCGATATCATGATAATATTTTAGTTAGTATAGTGTTCAGCTATATTCAATTATTAATTACACATTTCTGCTCAAATTTCATTGCACATTTACAAATTTATCATAATTCCAGTAATTATGCGTACGAACCTTTATTAATTTATAAAATAAAGGACTAACTATGAACTATATTTTGAGATTGGTACATTAAATGTTTTCAAACTATCGTAAATTCTCAGTATTGGAAATGTTACAGTATTGTTTATTAGTCTTATTGTAATGACATATGAAATAAGCATTAACTATTATTATACTACATTTACATAATAAAAATAAAGTAAATAATCTACTGCTAACAAAACTTGATTGAAGATGTTTTCCAGTTAAGGCTTAATGAATTAACGGGATACATTAAACCTCATAACAAACCTTTTTCGGAGTGGTGGATATAAAATGTGTTTTTTACATTAAAACATGTTCCATTAATATATAACTATTTAAATTCTTATTGTTTAATACTCTGACACTTTTAGTGTCACTGAATTTAAATACCAATAACTGTGGTTACAATAAGGAGTTAAAGATTTTGAAGTAAAAGCTAAACATCAACCAAACTGCAGTTTATTCAGCAGCGTAGACCTTTGCCTTCCGTGATAGGAGGCAGTTAGGGGACAGGTGCGGGCTCATGATTGGTTCAGACTCTACCCCAGAAGACACCAAACCCTCTATTGACACGGTCAATCACACACAATGTTCCGGGGTAATCCTCCTGCTTTAGATTAAATTAGTTGCATTTTATTGCCATTCGACTTTGAGTACTGCATTAAGTATTTTATAACGGGATGTAATAAAAGACGTCTCATAACACTTAAGATATATTTACACTTATACTGATTCACATACAGACGGTAAACATATATAAAATATGGCACTAGGCTATCGATTTCGACCAGTACACCGGCCATGTATCACGTTTTTTTACAATGCCCAAGTCCTACTTGCTGTTACGACGCAGAACACGTCGCAGCCTCAATGATTGTCGTTCCTTATGCAAATGTCGCCAATTTGTCTTTTGTTCCCTGTAAACTTTATATATTTTTTAATATTCGTGAAGTTTAGTGCACACTTACGTAACATAGGTGTGCACTAAATATGATTTATATAATTTGTATGCTTGTCATTGTTTTTTATTTTATATATTTGTCATTATATAACATAACTTTACAAATAGGCCAAACATTATAGCATAATGATCATTTTTTATTTTAAAATTATTATAATATATTAATATTTCTTTTCAAATAACAATTAGTAATCCAGATCATATAATCTGCTAAGCTTCTAATGTATTATTTTTTAAATTTGGTTTACATTATTGACATAAATAGTCGTTTTTGTATGTGCTCATACAAATGTTCATATTGCAATAAGATGTAGTCTAATTTAAATTATATTTAAACAAATTAAAATATGATTAACTTTTATGCCATTTAGTTTCAATGTATTTTGGTTTAATTTAAATATAAAAATTGTTTCATTAAGTTTTAATATTAATTGTTTAATTTTTAATTCATTGTAATACCTTTATAATCCTTCTCAAAAAGTTTATTGTTGAAAATTATGTAAAGAATTATCGGCCCTTACAAAAAACCGTTTTATAAAGGTTTTTTTATAGCAGGTGAAAATGAATTGTTCGTACGGTTCAATAGTAAACAAATGAAATGAAATGAAAAACAAAACATTTCAAAAGCAATACTAAAGACGATTTTAAGGCATGGTTTTAAAACGTGTTGTTTTATTCATGAATTTGGCTTTCACGTGCTCATTAATTCTTGTCTTCCACAAGTCGTATTTTGAATTTAGAGAAATAAGCTACTGCAATGTTCATAAATTAAATTCTCGGTAAGTGATAAGTGAACAGAATCATTGCGGTATCGTGAGAGTAGACTGTAACAGCTCAGTACTCGGTGTCCTCTGTAATAACCTACTTTTAATGGAAGGGGGTTTTAACTTATCTACAAATAGAGATAAAAGTATAATCGTTACATTTATTCCCTTAATAAGCGTATCATAAATTTAAAACCAGCTGAAAACCAAAGTTTAAATATAAATACTAATTTTTTATTATTAAAATGTGTTTGACTAGAAATTTTTAATCGTTTGGTTTTCAGATTTAAGTGTAGTAAATATAGAGTAGCCTATAGTTTGTCTTAAATAAAAATAATTGTATCTTAACTTTCTAATTTTGCATTTTATTTTCACGCTCATAACTATAACATAACTCATAAATATAACTATCATTATCATCCCTCTACTAATGGGTTAAATAAAGAAGTTGCTTTGATGGCAGATGCCCTACCATTCTTACCTTATCACATAAAAATGCCTAAGAAGACCAAATGATCAGCGTCAAAGTGTACACAACCAAACCATTATTTAATACTGGTATGTATATAATTAATTATATATATATATATATTTGAACTATGAAATTCTAAAACTTTGTAAAGCACTTCATGAACGAAAACTAATGTTAAATATTGTATGCAATTCAAATACAGGAACCTTGTATTCCCGTAATAATGTACAACCATAATAACTAGTATAGTGACACGTATTGAGAAAAATTAAAAGTATTAGTTAAAATTTATTACAAAAGTTATTTTTCACTTTCTGAGTATGTGCAAGAGTCATGTTAAGCTCAAGCAAAATGTATAAAATAAATTAAAATATTTTTACAAGAAAATTATGTATTGCATTTAAAGCATCATTTCATATATCAACAGAATCAGATGTGTCATCGCCTTTAGATTTCAAGCAAACACACTCTACATAAACTACTTTTATAAAACTTTCGTAAAATACATTTATGTTTCTGAATTCGTTTAAACTGTTTCAAAACATGCATAGTGATGTTTTCCGAATTTGATCTACAGAACGTTGATCAGCCAATAAATATTTCATATTTTAAGATCTTTAATTTGTAAAAAATAACTAAAATATCTAAAATACTAAACCTAAAAACATTAATAATAAGATTATGAACAATAAAATACTTACTTATACAATTAAAAAACTGTTGCTGGAAATAACATTATGAACGCAATTTTATTTTACACAGTTGTGTCGTCGTTTATAATTTTCTAATGTAGATACCATACTTTCTGTTTAACGTTAGTTTTTAAAGAGTGTATATCCAACATATCCGTTGTTTTAAACACCCTGTAAGGCACAAAATATCTTAAGGCATGTCAAAATATGATGATAATTTTTAAAGACAAATAATAATTCACAAGTTAAACAATTCAACAAGTCTAAGTGAAAGAGTTTGATATTTTTGGTTTATTCCCGTATTAAGTTAAAATGTCATACAATTTGGCAATCATCACACAGTACTTAAGTATTAGCTGGCAAGAGAACGAAATAACATATAATACAAATATTTAGTTCATTGGTAAAAATGTTAAAATGATCACTTACTTATAAAATTATAATTTACATATGGCCAAAGAAATCTTAGGACTTTTTTGCTGCTGTTTTTTAGGCGTTTTTGTTGTTGTTGTAGTTTGTGTTTGTTAGCAATATTATAAACAGTTATACCTGGTAATAATAAAAAAACCATAGTTCCTTACATTTATTTTAAAACTCTTTAAAGCGATACTTAAAAAATTCGTGGTTTTATTTTAATTCCTATATAAATAATCTGTGATAAGTAATTGTTACTTCAACGCCACATTGTAAAGCTTATCCAATTACAGATTCTCTGGTTGAGCCTGATGATTGCCAATGTGACCGGTAGAAATCGATTGCCCTGTACTATAGACCGAATTATATGATTGTATTATATTTATTTGCCATTTTGCGTGTAAGTACAGAATAAGTGGGAATATATTTTGTAGCGTCAAACGACGTAACTTATTGAATCATTTTTAAGCAGTAATATAATTTCCAGCAAATGTGTTAAATATTGCATTGCAACAACACTAAACATAAATAATTTGTCCTTTGCCTTGTTATTACTAGATCGTAATACAACAAGGAAAATCTATAGCGTACTGAGTAAAATTACAGACAATACACACACAATTTAACTTCATTGTAAGACTGGTGTCCCATATAACTGATGGTTTAAATAACCTTATTTTAATTCCATACTCGTTGCCTAGTGAGCTTATAATAATATACTTCATATTGATTTATATGAGAGTAGTATTAAAATAAATTCTATGCGTAATATATAATAGTAATTTGACTATCAAATAAAAAAAATTAAATTGAATAAATAATTATTTAGCTAAAGACTGAAACAGATAAACCAAATGCCAATGCCAATAAACTGGCATAGACTTTAAAAAATGAGATAAAATTAAGAGTCCACAGATTATTTTTTGTCGACGTCATTAAGTCGTAGTTATATAATTTTTTAGTAGATATACCAGTTGTTTAGCAAAATCATTACATTTTAATTGTGCATTTAAATTTAACCAATGATTGATTAAAGATTAAAAGTTTCATTGCATTTAAAATTTCATTTGCATTGACTCTATGGAAAATGCAATACACTGTAAAAGATTTTTGATTTCTTGTTTCTTGATAAACGTCTTTGTAGTGAAACATCTGGACATAGTTCCTTGGTCTTATTGGTCTACGTGTTTCCAGTGGTACTTAAATTTGTGCATATCCTCTTCAGCAGCATACAGTTTTATACCTACTACAAATTCCACAATCCAACTCCTCGCCTACATCGACTGGGAAAGACGTCTTACTACAGTATGACCTATTTTTGTCCGCAAGCATTAACAGAAAATGCTTTTTCATAGTTTAAAGGTCCAATAACCTTTTTCGTTGCCAGGTATTTTCTTGAATTGTCATCTAAAGTCTGAATCCTATGTAATGTATTAGATATCTTGCATCGTTTACTTGTTAACTGATTAAATTTGCTGTGTTATTTATTTAAATATTGGTATTGCTACTATATGTTTAATTTGTTTTACGCCGTGTGGATTACAATATTTTATTTTATTAATAGTAATCTGTTACTTTAAAATCTTAAAAATCACAGAATATACTTGCATTTTTAAAAGGTAGCTAATCTGATGTTGCACTGTCTGAAGTTTGTATGTGGTATATCAAGCCAAAGTGTATTATTTATGAAATCAAATTGTAAAGGGTTTATGAAAATATGACGTATTGCCTTGACATAATTAAATAAGTAGGCCTAAATAAACACAGCTTGTAGTATAAATGCAGAGGTCAGTAGTGGGCATTTGAGGCTGCTAGACCGGAAGTGACGTCATCCGGTCACGTGACCGGATGCGCTGAGTCATTAAACACGTCATCTGAGCCTCAGCCAGTGACGTAGGCGGTTTTGTGATGGGGGAAAGGTTAAAGTTCAAGGTCACCGGGAGGTTATTTTAAAAAAGTACTACCTCGCACGCGTAAAATCCGATTGTGATTCGATAGTTTTCATTCGATAAAAATATCGAATGAAAAAATCGAATGAAGCAATCGAATGATACGAGTGCGAGGTAGTACTATTTCATGTATTACTTTATTATTTACATTTATTTTTATTTACAATAAGTTATGTTTACAATAGTTCCCCGTTGTTTGTCGTCATCGATGTTGATGATCCGGAGTCGCGGCCATCACTTCGTTTTCTGATGAAAGGCGGTAGATACTTTGACCCCTGCGCAG
Organism: Allygus modestus; assembly: GCA_963675035.1. NCBI lineage: Eukaryota > Metazoa > Arthropoda > Insecta > Hemiptera > Cicadellidae > Allygus > Allygus modestus. Next base: position 428,211,965 of record OY776112.1, on the reverse strand, counting down.
AGTCTATGTTGTTTGTTGCGATCAGTTCTAAAGATAAACTGTAGCCATTCGCTAGGAGAAGTCGTAACTCCTCTTTAAAAACCTCCAGGTCCGTAGAAGTTGATAGATAAATAGAGTCATAATAAATACATCGAATCTTGAGTGACATGACAATGTTATTTTGTGAAGAGCGCGGAGAGAGGATGATGTTCACCAGTCGAGAGCTGGAGGTGTACTGACTATTCACAAGCTAGCGTTGCAATCGTACCAAATGGTGGGGGTAAAAGTGTGGTGGGGCGGAGCAGATGGCGGACGGCAGATGGTAGGCGGCAGATGGCAGGCGGCAGGTGGCAGGTGACAAGTGCGCGGCAGATGGCAGCTGACGTGGGGAGGAAGACTTTGAACAAAATATCCATTAGTTACCCATCAAAATATTTGTGGTTCCATGTGCACCACGCAAAAGTTGGTCTGCTCGTTGAAGTTCCTCCTCTAGTTTAGTAACCAGCCGAAAATCCGCTTCCATTTCATCCTCCTGCTCTGGACATTGCGGCTGCGCACACCACCTCTTGCAAGCATAATCATACGCGTTCTTATATTCCTCCAGGACTTGTTCATATGTCCTAGGCTGCTGAGATATAGTTTGCATCGCCGCTCCTTGATTAACCTCGGTAGTCTCAAGAGTTGCCACCAACTCCTTCTCACTAATCACACCTCCCCAAATAATGTCATTGCCACGGCTTATGATGTTGCTTGTTGGCTGCTGAGATGTAGTTTGCTCAACCTCGGTAGCGTCAAGAGTTGCTATCAACTCCTCCTCACAAACCGCATCTCCCCAAATATTGTCGTTGACGCTGCTCATGGTGTTGTCTGTTCCAATGATTGTATAGTAATGCAGCGTTTGAGTGTAGGTTAGGTACTCGTCCCTTCCCCCACCACATCACTCCCCCCACCACACCACCTCCCCCCACCAAGTTTGTACATCACGCACTAACTAGCGTACACGCATTAGTTAGGGTCTGACTCTTACACTGTCAAGACCGTAGCTCCTTAACTGAAAACTTCAATTAATTTGTCTCAACACTATATGTGTATAAATATTACAGTCACTATGATCTAAACTAGTGCATGTTTCCATGTGTTGCTTCTTGTGCAGCAGACAACTGGCTAAGAGTGTTTCAACCTTGGCTATTCTACGATGGAACCGCTCATTGTCCGCTAAAAGCGTAGACATTCTATCTTCATCGTCGGAGAAGTAGAAGGTGGTGGCAAGCGGGCTACTGAAGGACACCTTACTCATATTCCTGTAAAACTGTGACATGTTCAAACGTTAACACAAACTATATAGGTAGATGTTCATCCGACAACAGCTGGAAGTATAATGATGTAGCGCTAGCTTGTAGGATAGACACCTATCCCCACCACAACGTTCCCTTGTCCTTCAAACAGTTGTTTTTCACTACAGTTGCTATACCCTTAGTCGGATCTGAAGTCTGTTTGCACTAACTTGTTCGTCTGATCAATCCGCGTAGTTTGAGTACCCACTTGATATACTTTAATCCGTAAATAAAGAAGTTATTTAGGTTTAACCTCCAAAATAGTTGTTTTTAGCTATTACTGCTATACCCTTGGTCGGATTAGAATTCTGTTTGCACCAACTTGTTCGTCTGATCAATCCGCGTAATTTGAGTACCCACATGACATACTTTGCACAAACTTTGTACCCCCCCTCCCAAAATGGGTCATGTTCAAGGTCAAGTCAAGGTCAAGGACCTTGGGACTTAGAAAATTCCACAAAGTGGGCTGCACACAAACATGAGACTAACAGTCTCCTGCCTATGTACAGGCCAAGTCCCTAACTTGAAATGCTTAGGGTGGTCCTGAAAAGGACCGTTTGTGTTTGAAGGAGATGGTGGATAAGGAGCGGTGAGCGGTGGACAGTGTTTATTTTTTCTTCGTAACCCACTTTACTTGTCCCTTCTGCCGTACTAAAAACAAGTCGCACTTGGTCTCAGGAGGTGGCAGAGTGGACCTTGGAAGGTGGACCTTGACGTAACGGCCGTCAAAGAGGTGTTGGAGTAGGTACTCATCATCGCTGATCTTCCCCACAAATAGATACTCCACGTTTAATTTCAACTGCGCAAACTTGACGGTTACAGACTCCAGCGGCGTTACCAACTCGGTAAGTTTCACCGTAGCCGTCCTCTTCATTATCTCCTCAACAGTTGGTGGCGGCGATGAAGGTCGAAGCGATGAAGGGCGAGGCGATAGCGATGGCGAAGATGCAGTAGACGTCGAAGGCCGTTGGTCAAAGTAAAGTGGGTGGTTTCGAAAATTCTTTTGTATGCAAGATCTAAAAGAACTAGGTCTTTTGAATCCGCTCCTTTTTTCCGAAGACTTCTTCAAAGTCTCCTTCAAACGTTGCAGTTTCTCGGGTGTGATGGGAGAAGACATAGCGCAGAGGTGTATACAGTTCGCAAAGCAAAGCTGGAATGAGGTACCAGACGGAGCAAAGCGGGTCGCCAAGTGTAACCGTGACATTTCCATATACGGGTAGAAAGCTAAAGACCGGTCTACATCCTGTTCCCCTTCCACCGTGACGACACAACCCCCCCCCCTTACGTCACGGGGCGGAGCCCCCCCCCCTTGACGTAACCCCCCCCCCCTTGACGTAACCCCCCCCCGATTTGGGTCATGTTCAAGGTCACCCCCCCCTTCGACCTCCCCCCTTCCGCTTCGGTGACGTCACTTTGCCTTTATAAGCGGGAGCAGTCCGCAGTCTCGTCGCAGTAGCTTGCCGCCCGCTGTTTGGATATACGTCCCAGTGGGTTGCACTCTGCTGCAGCGTAGGTCTGTTAAGTGTGCGTTGGGCCCGACGCGCAATTAAGAGATCCGCGCCCTTGCATGTTTAGTTAGTTTGTTTAAGCATCTTAGATAACGCTTGTAGTTTGCTGCTAGGTAATGTAGTTAGTCTAATATATATGTTAGTGTTTGGTATTGGTTTGAAGTGTTTTATTTACTAATAACATATGTACTCCCGGCCCTACAGGTCCCTCAACAACCTTGGTCAAAACTTGGGTTCGCAGCAGCCTGACGCCGGGTGTTTGGGTCTACGTCCCACCGGGTTTCAGTGATACTGTTGACCTTTGCAAAACCAACCTCGGCTGTTCTTGTAAAAGTAACGTTAACTGATTAATTTTGTTTAAATAGTTGTTGGTAAAGTCTTTATTTTAAAAGTAATGTAACTTGTTTCTCATCCTTTTCCTAACCCCTTACAAAAAGGTATGGCTCCCAAACCGACCTTATGTCATTACGGCGCGCAAACCGGTTGACATTACCCATCTTAGCCTGAGAAACGTTTGTGAAATATAAAATCAGCCTCTTGTTTAAAATCAGTCTCTTGTTTAAAATCAGTCTCTTGTTTGTTGTCTTTTGTCCCCTTCCCCAATACAGAGCGGGGAATAGATCGGTTTGTGTTCCAAGTGAGAATCACTTACCGGTCTATTCCCCGTTTTGGCAACTGGTTCGGATGACCTTGGGACTTAGAAAATTCTCGTACAGAGCGGGGAATAGATTGGTTTGTGGTCCAAGTGAAAACCTCGACCTCACCCCTTCCGCTTCGGTGACGTCACTTTGCCTTTATAAGCGGGAGCAGTCCGCAGTCTCGTCGCAGTAGCTTGCCGCCCGTTGTTTGGATATACGTCCCAGTGGGTTGCACTCTGCTGCAGCGTAGGTCTGTTAAGTGTGCGTTGGGCCCGACGCGCAATTAAGAGATCCGCGCCCTTGCATGTTTAGTTAGTTTGTTAAGCATGTTAGATAACGCTTGTAGTTTGCTGCTAGGTAATGTAGTTAGTGTGTGGTATCGGTTTGAAGTGTTTTATTTACTAATAACATATGTACTCCCGGCCCTACAGGTCCCTCAACAACCTTGGTCAAAACTTGGGTTCGCAGCAGCCTGACGCCGGGTGTTTGGGTCTACGTCCCACCGGGTTTCAGTGATACTGTTGACCTTTGCAAAACCGACCTCGGCTGTTCTTGTAAAAGTAACGTTAACTGATTAATTTTGTTTAAATAGTTGTTGGCAAAGTCTTTATTTTAAAAGTAATGTAACTTGTTTCTCATCCTTTTCCTAACCCCTTACAAAAAGGTATGGCTCCCAAACCGACCTTATGTCATTACGGCGCGCAAACCGGTTGACATTACCCATCTTAGCCTGAGAAACGTTTGTGAAATATAAAATCAGCCTCTTGTTTAAAATCAGTCTCTTGTTTAAAATCAGTCTCTTGTTTGTTGTCTTTTGTCCCCTTCCCCAATACAGAGCGGGGAATAGATCGGTTTGTGGTCCAAGTGAGAATCACTTACCGGTCTATTCCCCGTTTTGGCAACTTGTTCGGATGACCTTGGGACTTAGAAAATTCTCGTACAGAGCGGGGAATAGATTGGTTTGTGGTCCAAGTGAAAACCACTTACTGCTCTATTCCCCGTTTCGACAACATGATCAAACGACCTTGACCCACTTTGGGACTTAGAAAGTTCTCGTATTGTAAAATATACATATATATATATTTATTCGTTACAACATTAACACCCCCACCCTATAGCACTTTCACTCCCCACCACTAACATTGTGTATAAAAGAGGGTCCCCCAGCCCTAGTAAAATCACTCTTCTACCTGTGCTGTTATACCTCACACCATGGCACACATTAGGAAGCAGACACGACCTCTCAAATTGAAACCTTCTGCTTCGTCTTCAGCCGCCTCTACCACTTCGTCTTCTGCGGTTCCATCCATCCTTCGGACAGCTCTGATGTTAGCTAACATCGTCCCGGAGAACTGTTCACCACCACCTGCTGTGTAAACGTCTTCCACAAGTCCTTCACCTCTTCCGTCAACTTCTCGTGCTGTTTCTCCAAGTCCTTCTACATCTTCAAGTTGTTCTACATCTTCAAGGTCTTCTACATCTTCATCAAAGTCTTCCACATCTTCTGCTTCTTCATCCTCATCATCAAGGTCGAGGCCAAGCCAACCAGCCACACAATCATCTTCTCCAACCAGACCTTCAGTAATCTGCACATACACTTCATCTCCTTCAGAGAAATTCAAACAACTGAAATCTGTACAAAGGATGTGCATACTTCCTGCACAACAATGCAGTTATATATTCAAAAAAGGTGCTAAAAAAGGTGATCGCTGTCATAAACGTTGTATTTTAAATGAAGGAGCGTGCAGTCTTCATTTAAAATTGAACCATAGCGCATCTCCTTCTTCACCACGTCCAACAGTAGTGCCAACCAAAATTCGAATTAATAGGCTTTGTAAAAACAAACGCTACTTCTTTGTTAAAATAAAGGACTTTGCAAAGGTGTTGGTTCAATGTGAAGGCAAACTGTACTATGTAGAGTTACCTAGAGGCATGGACCTCCACGTCAAAAAGCCTTCCCAGAAAGACTATTTAATTCGAAATGATTCAGGTAACACTGTGTGGAAATCATTAAAATAAAAAATAAATAAAAACAAAAAGACCAAAAAGTTTATTCCAAATTAAATAAAATTTTCTTCCAAATTAAAAAAAAAAGTGTGGACAACCTATTTACACTTTGTAGCATCTGCTGCAGAGTGTAAATAGGTTGTCCACACTTTTTTTACAATGTTACAACGACCTTGACCTAGATAACGGACTTAGAAACATTTCGCTCTGTTTGAATTCCTTTTCAAACCAAAAAATTGATCTGTTCACCAACCTTTTAGGTGGGGGTAAGCGGGTATATAAGCGTGGCGTCGTAGAACATATTCATTAGTCAGCTATGGAGACTCCAGCAGGTTCATCCAACTCATCAGCTACTGATATGGAAGTAATCTGGAAACGTAGAGCGAAACAAAATAGTGCACGTTCGCGAAGAAACGAAAATAAAGTAAGAGAAGGATTCAAAAGATTACAAGTCGCTGTACCATTTGCTAATCCTAGTGATTCTAGGGTTTCAAAAATTCGACAGGCAGTACAATATATTAAGTTCCTTCAAACACAGCTTCAAGAACCTTGTATAAAAGCTGAACTGCCTGAGGAACCGCTGCCCCCCTCAATCTTACAAAAAGAATTAGGGAACGTTTTTGTCGAACCTCCGACCCTTAAAAAAGAAGATGACTAAACAATGAGAGGGGTTAAAAAAAAAAAAAAAAAAAAAAAAAACAAAGCGGGGAATAGATCAGTTTGTGGTCAAAGTGAGAATCACTTACTGCTCTATTCCCCGTTTTGGCAATATGTTCAGACGACCTTGACCCAATAAAAAGACTTAGAATATTCGTGTATAGTAGTGACTTACACTCCGTGTGGTAAAATAATGGAAGATATATTTATTTCTTAACACGATATACCCCTTCCCTAACCCTTGTACTCCCACCACTAACCCCCACCATTTAAACGTAGTATAAAAGGGGTTCCCTATCACTGGTAAAATCATTCTGCTGAAAATGAGTACACCCGCTCTCCCTATCGCTGCAGCAACACTAGTAGTAAGCAGAAAGGTTGAAAATCACGATCAGTTAATTGTCTTAAGAAGATTACTGCACAAGTTTCTCGATTGGGAGGTTGGTTGTGATTTGTATATGTGGAAGCCTACGGCTCCAGTGTATAATAGTGAACAGGAAGCATGGAAAACAAGCTATAAAAACAATGTAAAGTTACTTAAAATGATTGGTATAATGGAAAGGTTACTCCGGCAGAAATGGATCATCAATGCAACATTTTATATTAAACCAAACCATTGTTGAATCAATAAAAAGGAGAGAGATTAAAAACAGAGCGGGGAATAGATCAGTTTGAGGTCTAAGTGAGAACCACTTACTGCTCTATTCCCCGTTCTGGTGGTATGTTCAGACGACCTTGACCCACTTACAAGACTTGTCATTCTGCGACATCGATGTTTGATATAAAATGTACTTCCTACAATAATATCCTTGTCATTTACCCCCACCACGTAAACTTGGTATTTTAGCGACCGCATCGGAATATCCCCAGTAGTTAGCTATGGATTCCCAAGCAAGCACATCCAAAGAGTATAAAGATGAACTATCAGAGTTTTTGAAGTTCAACAATTGCTTGCGGAACCGAAGAGCCGAAAACGCATTAAGAACAAAAACATATAAGCTGACAATGCAAAAAGCCTACCGGAGATTATCAAGTAAAGTCCCGGGCGTTAAATCTACTACTAAAACAAAGGACATGATATATCGGGCAGTAGAATACATAAAACATCTGCAGGAAATAGTTGCAGAAGTTCCTTCTGAAGAACCGGTCTCTCTTGAACCGATAGAATGCGTGTTCCTGGTGGAAGATAGGTTGGCGAAACATCATTTTCTTGAGGAAGAACCGTCAGCCTACAAACAAATCTTCCTCATGGATGAAGACCAGGATGAATAACTGGGTTAACAAAATTAAAGACGTCTGGAATACAAAGCGGGGAATAGATCAGTTTGTGGTCCAAGTGAGAATCACTTACTGCTCTATTCCCCGTTTTGGTAACATGTTCAAACGACCTTGACCCACTTCAGGACTTGGAAACAACTTTGTTTAGTAATAAATATATATTTAACAACAATATCCCCTCCCCAACACCCCCCCCTCTAAATATTGTGGTATAAAAGGCGAGTTTGTATCAATGGTTGAATCAGTCTAGTCATGGCACCAAGAGACATCATCTTTCCTCATCCACGAGAGGTAATTCTAATGTTAAAAAACATTATGTTAGAAGATGAAGATGAAAATGAAGATGCGGTGTTGGAAGATGAAGAAGTTGATTCCGTAGAGATGGAAGCCGTGAGTTGGATGGAACAATTGGAGAGTGATGAGGATATCTCTAGTGTAGCGGATGATGTGGAGGAAAACTCGAATTCGGACGATGCGGAGTGTTACCAACAGTCACTCTGTTTGGAACACATGGAGGCAACTCCGAGTGGTAGTAGGACCCTTTTTGAGGGTACCTACGTCACTAGCTTTCTCCCCCGTCGCTTATTTCCGTTTGATGAGTCGGATGTGTCAGATGAGTCTGATTAGTTTTCTTCGTTAACCTTCCAACTAAAAATACAGAGCGGGGAATAGATCAGTTTGTAGTCAAAGTGAGAACTACTTACTGCTCTATTCCCCGTTCTGGAAATATCTTCAGATGACCTTGACCTATATCTGAACTTGGAAACAACTTCTTTTGATACAATAATTATTACTAAATCAAACATATGCTCCAAGAGGGGGGTACTCTAATTGTGGGGGTAAGCAGGTATTTAACCATGCACTTTGGAATACACGTATTAGTCAGCTATGGATTCGCAAGCAAGCACATCCAACTCCAGATCTGGCTACAATCAGAGAAACGCTGAACACTCAAAGAAATGGAGAGTGAATATTAACACTGGATATGAAAGATTACAAAGTGTAATCCCATTCGCCAATCCTCGAGATGCAAAAATAACCGTTTTGTATAAGGCCATGGAATATATCAAAAGTTTACAGTTAAAACTCCAAGAACCGCTGTCAGCTCCCTCAATCGACCAAAAACTGTTGGAATCATGTCCTCTGACTGAAGATGAAAAACTCCAAGAACCGCTGTCAGCTCCCTCAATCGATCAAAAACTGTTGGAATCATGTCCTCTGACTGAAGATGACTTGGCGGTTCAACATTTCTTTGCTGAAGAACCCTCATACAAACAACTTTTTGAAGATCAGGATAATTAAAAGAAAACTTAAAGATCTGTTAAATAATACAAAGCGGGGAATAGATCAGTTTGTGGTCCAAGTGAGAATCACTTACTGCTCTATTCCCCGTTTTGGCAACATGTTCAAACGACCTTGACCCACTTTGGGGACTTGAAAACATCTTGGTTTGATGCAAAATGTACTGCCTGCGTAAAATTTGGTATTTCTTCACTAACACATATACTCCGGCATGTATACCCCCACCACTGTTCTTTTTCGGGTATAAATAGAGGTGAATTTTGGAGTGTTATTAGTAGCTGGTTAGCCTTTGAGGAAGATACAGTTATAATATGTATCGGTGCGATATTTGTAAAGCCTCTTTTAGAGATGATTGGCTTTTAGCCATTCATAAAGAACTAAAACATAATCCCAACACAAATACAAAAGAAGAACAAAATGAACAAGAATTAGATTCAATCGATCATCAATTAGCACAACATCAATTTGCAAACCTAAATCAAAAAGAACAAAATGAAGTTTTAAGACCGAGTGTCATTCATTATGCACAATCAACGTCATCAACATCGACTTCTACGCCTGCTATGTATACACTTCACCATCCTTCATCATCAACACCATCAACATCGACTTCAACGCCTGCTATGTCTACACTTCACCGTCCTTCAACATCAACATCGACTTCAACGCCTGCTAAGTCTACACTTCACCATCCTTCAACATCAACAGCTGCTATGTCTACTCTTCACCGACCCTCAACATCAACAGCAGTAGATGTGGAACTACACGCTAAAGCACTACCTGGTAAGGTAGTAACACATTTTAAAATTGACAACGTAAAATTACAACTTGAAAACTTTTTACATAACGCCAAAGAATTAGTAACCAAAACACTAAAGAATGAACAAAAAAGATTAAATTTTATCAAATTTGGACTGTTGCTAGATGCCATATTCACTAACATTCAAAACGAAACATCCCCAAGAGGTTTCATGACAAAAAACCGAACCATCATGGCTGCGTCAGATATTGAAAAGATCGTAACAGAATGTCTTGAGGAACTTTTGACGAAACTACAAGAGCATGAAGGAAGAGGATCTGGATGGACTTTATTAAGTATAACAAGTCTGGATGTTAGAGTTCATAAACACGGTTATGGAATGAGAGGAAGTAGTTACATTCCTCTTCCGAAAAAAGTAAGTGATACCAAATCCTGTATTAATGTGCAAAATGAAGATAACGAATGTTTTAAATATGCTATGTTGGCAAAATATGTAAAATATCATGTGTGTAGACCTAATAGAGAATATGAAGGAGTTCAACATAAGTATAATTTCCAAGGAATGACTTATCCTGTTGCAATTAGTGATATATCAAAATTTGAAAAGCAAAATCCGTCGGCTTCAGTCAACATATTTGGTTTGGATTCGTCAAATAATGTGTATCCCTTGCGCATAACATCGAATGAGCGCAACAATCATACTGACTTGTTATTAATCAATAAAGGAGAGATATCTCATTACGTGTATATAAAAGATTTTGAAGGGCTCGTATGTAAACAGTTAACAAAACATAAAAGGAAAATCACAACATGTAAGAGATGCTTTTGCCATGTGAACAAACCATTAAGAAGAGGAGGTTCAGAATGGTTATTAGAACACCAAAGGTTATGTAGTGGAAATTATGAGGTTAGAATTAAATTGCCACATCCTAGCAGATCATACGTACAATTTGACAAAGTAAATCAACAATACCCTATTCCATTTGTTGTGTACGCGGATTTCGAAGCATCTTTACTTCCAATTGAACAACAAGAAGAGGATATCGCAAAAAGAAGCAAATATCAAAAACACGCACCAAACAGTTATTCTATACTAACAAAATCCACGCTGTCTGAAGAACATCTTCAAGAATTTGGACTATCATCTGCTCCTAAGATTTATCGCGGTGAACAAGCAGCGAAACACTTTGTAGACGATTTGTATTACATTGCCTCTAAGGTGGAAGAACTCTACAAAATTAAAATACCGATGCTGCCTATGGAAGAACATCAACTTCAACATCACAATCTGGCAACAACATGTTATCTGTGTAATAACATATTTACACCAGATAACGTTAAAGTTCGTGATCACGACCATCTTACAGGAGTCTACAGAGGTGCAGCCTGTAACGCTTGCAACTTGAATTACAAACTTCCATCTTTTATACCCGTTGTTCTACATAACCTTAGTGGATATGACTCTCACTTTATAATTCCCGAATTGGGAAGAGATGATGGGGCGATAGATGTTTTGGCAACAACAATGGAAAAATTTATAAGCTTCTCTAAAAAGGTTGGCAAAATAAAACTTAGGTTTATTGATTCGTTTAGATTTATGCCTTCTAGCCTAATGAAATTAACTGAGAATTTAAAAAGAGAAGATCTGATAGAAACAAGCAAAATTGTAGCCAGTAGTAAAATGGATCTGGTTCTTCGAAAAGGGGTCTTCCCCTACGATTACATCGATGGACTGCATAGATTTAATGAAACATCACTTCCTCCACCAGAACAATTTAACAACAAACTTAATGATTCGGAAATTTCACTTGAAGATTATCAACATGCATGTCGAGTATGGAACGAGTTGGATATGAAGACCTTAGGAGAATACTCAGACTTTTATGTAAAACTTGACGTGACTCTTCTCTGCGATGTTATGGAAGAATTCCGAAGAACCTGTTTTGCAGCATACAGTTTGGACCCTCTACATTCGTATACATCTCCAGGACTAGCTTGGCAAGCAATGTTGAAAGAAACAAAATGCAAACTCCAGCTGTTAACAGATATAGATATGGTTTTAATGGTTGAGTCGGGTGTTAGAGGTGGATTAACTCAAAGCGTGACGAGACATGTTAAAGCCAACAACAAATATCTACCTGACCATGATCAAGAGAAACCTTCAACGTACTTGGGATATTTCGACGCGAATAATCTGTATGGATGGGCCATGTCGAACCCACTTCCATTTGACAACTTTAAATGGGTTGATCCCGACTGTATTGGCGATATTTCACAAATTCCAAAACAAGGAGATACCGGATATATTTTGGATTGCGACTTTGAATATCCAGAACATTTACACGATCTTCATTATGACCTTCCACTCCTTGCAAGAACAGAAATTTCACCAACTGGAAAACACCCCAAATTAATGATGACCCTTAACAATAAACAACGATACGTAGCTCACTATTGGGTTGTTCAACAAGCTATCGAATTAGGTTTACGTCTTACTAAAATTAATAGAGCTGTAGAATTTTCCCAATCGTGCTGGTTGAAACCGTACATAGACTCGAATACTACCAGAAGAGCAGCCGCTACATCAGCCTTTCAAAAAGACTTTTTTAAATTGATGAACAATGCGATATTCGGTAAAACATTGGAAAACAAAAGAAGACATAAAAATGTTAAACTTGTTACAGATCCGAACAAACTACAAAAACTCGTACAACAGCCAAACTTTGGAACATCTATAATTATTAACGAAAATCTTGTAGCTGTATCTATGAAGAAAACCAGTGTGAAGATGGATCGTCCTTTGTACATAGGTATGTCAATCCTGGATATCTCCAAGACTCATATGTACGATTTTCATTACAAAAAGATGGTCACCTTTTATGGACGAGAAAACATCGGCATCTCCTACATGGATACAGACGCTTTTATATATTGGATAATTACTAACGATATGTATGAAGACCTTCGGACATTTAATTACAAAAACGATTTTGACTTTTCCGACTATCCAAAAGATCATCCAAACTACGACAATGACAGAAACAAAAAAGTGCTTGGCAAATTTAAAGATGAAGCCAATGGTGTTATACTTCAAGAAATTGTTGCACTAATGTCAAAATTATATTCTTTACAACTAAATGAAAACCAAGTCATTAAGAAAGCTAAAGGAGTAAAAAGTTTGTATTTAAAGAAGAATGTGCATTTTAATCACTATAAGAAATGTTTATTTGAAGATCAAGATATAACAGCAAAATTCAACACAATCAGAAGTTTCAACCATCAGCTGTACAGCGTGACGGAGGTAAAAAAAGCTCTCTCTTCAAATGATGACAAACGCCACATCCTTGCAGACAACATCCACACTCTACCATTCGGCCACTACTCCCTCAACCCTATTGACGAGTAACCCTTTCATCGTCCTACATCCCTTTTCCTTTTCCTTTCCGTATAAAAGGGGGAACACAGCAGTATTTTGCTGTGTTCCCCCTTTTATACATTAGTTTGGAATGACCTTGACCTATATAAGCAGATTTATACAAAAGAATATTTAATATCATATCAGCTGTCTTCGTGAAACCATCATGTCAGACCTGAAGGAGAAGATTATTAATGAACTACACAAACCTGCAAGAATAAAGTTTCCAAGAAGAAATACTGTTATAAAAGGGATAAATGATCTATATCAAGCGGATTTAATTGAAATGCGACCGCATAGCAGAATAAACAAAGGATTTAAATATATACTCACAATTATTAATTGTTTTACGAAAGTTGCAGACGCTTTGCCTCTAAAGGACAAGACTGGTAAAAGCGTAACAGAAGCCATGGAAATAGCCATAAAAAGAGATAAAAACAAAATTAAACATTTACAAACTGATGATGGAACAGAATACTTTAATACAAACTTTGCACAGTTAATGAATAAATATAAAATAAATCATTATTCTACAAATTCAGAGAAAAAAGCAGCTATTGTAGAAAGATTCAATAGAACCTTAAAAGGAGCACTGTATAAAAAATTTTCAAAAAGAGGTTCTTACGTATGGTATGATGTTTTACCACAATTAATAAATGATTATAACAACAGGTTTCATAGAACTATCGGTATGAAACCTAACAAAGTAAATAGAAGAAATGCAAAAGATGTATTAAAACGCATAAAGAAAAATACAAAGCCTAAAGTAGAAAAAATGCAGCCAAGAAAATTTAATATAAGTGATAAAGTACTGATTAGTAAATATAAGGGAGTGTTTACCAAGAAATACCTTCCCAATTGGACGAATGAAGTTTTTACAGTGTATAAAGTACAACCGACTGTACCTGAAACGTATATCTTAAAAGATAACAAAGGAGATTTGTTGCAAGGTGCATTTTATGGACATGAAATGTTAAAGTCAACAGTAGGTGATGTATATCTTGTTGAAAAAGTGTTACAAAGAAAAAAGGACGCAGTTAAAGTGCGGTGGTTAGGGTTTAACAAAACTGAGGATTCATGGATACCTATAAAGGACTTGGTGTAATGCAAGCAACTCATTTCATCGTTAACCTTTGAGCAGGATGGAGATTATTCACCATAAAGATCGATTCAATATTAATAACATAGATGATTTAACTGTGGATAACGTTAAAATCAACAATGGTAAACACGGTAGTTTACTTCCAAACACTGTTCGATGTATAGTAAGTGGCCCCTCAAACTGTGGAAAGACCAATGTCGTCTTTAATTTGATCACTAATCCGCGGGGATTAAGGTTTAATAACCTATATATTTTTTCAAAGTCTCTACATCAACCAAAGTATCAATTGCTGGATAAAATCCTATCTGATGTGTCTGATGTTAATTTTTACAAATTTAACGCTAGTGATAGCATTATGCAACCAAACGAAGCGAAACCGTATTCTGTATTTATATTTGACGATGTATCTTGTGAAAATCAGGATACTATTAGAAACTACTTTGCCATGGGAAGACATAATAACATCGACAGCATATATATAGGACAAACCTATAGCAAAATCCCAAAACAACTTATCAGAGATAATGCAAATATTCTAATTGTATTCAAACAAGATGATACTAACCTAAAACATATATATAACGATCATGTGAATGCGGATATGCCATTTGAAAAGTTTAAAGAGCTTTGCGGAAAAGCATGGGCGGAAAAGTATGGATTTTTGGTTATTATGAAAGATCATGCTATAAAAGATGGTCGTTATAGAATAGGTTTTGATAAATTCGTTTTAATACACTGATTAGCGGTATTACTGTACAAGTCGTCAAGGTGTGAAGATGGTTAACCAGGAAAAGCTATTAAAGGAAATAAAATCACTTAGTGATTCTATTAGACAAAAAAACCGAGCTTTAAAATCAGGTATAAATGAAAGAGAGCAATTTTTAGAAACAACATTCAAACCTGTTACTGAACCTTTAAAGCGATTAGCACAAAATATGGAAAAACCTTCAATTCGCTTCGAAGGAGACAAAATGCTACCAATTTCCAAATATGAAGAAGAATTTCAGAATGATGAAAGTTTTGGCCAGTTACATACATCTGAAGAAAGCGACGAGTATGAAGAAAGCGGAGATATAGAGGATTTAAAGGAAAAGGATATTGCAGAAGATACAAGTACAGAAGATACAAGTCTAGAAGATACAAGAGCAGAAGAAGAGGATATTAACCCATCCAACTTAAGCAAATTAGGCACGGATATTATGTTTAAAGGAACACTTGGAAGAACATATACGTTAAAAATGTTACACGCCGCACATGCTAATCGAAATTATCATACCTATGGAGCTAGAATAGAGGATAAAGGATTAATGATTGGAGATAGCAAGTTAGATATAAACGAAAATGATGATATAGTTATTGGAGATAAGAAATATAAAGGTACAAAAGGTTTGTTTGAACTTATCTTTAAAAATAATCCTGGTAAATATACTAAAAGGGATTTACAATTGTTTAAAAATATATTAGAGTATACAAATGCACATAGAAAAAAGTATTCCAAAGACCTACCTATTCATAGAAATCGGTCAATAAAATATACAAGTATTATATCTAGTCTTTTCCCCTCAAAATCAAAAAAAGCTCAAATTAAAAGAAGAGCTTTATCTTCTGCTGAATTAAATGTTTTGCATAAAAAGAGAAAAACAACTGATCCTACCACATCTGGAAGGGGATTATTGAAAAATTTGTATAAAACTAATATAATATATTACAACGATATAAATAAGTTAGTTGATCGAATGAGATTATTACATGAAGCCATGGAAGCCGGGCACACTGGTTTAGAAAACGAATGGGTAGCTTTGGTTGATGAACTGCGAAAACAAGGAATAATTGTTCAGTAGACGCATATATATATATATATATATATATATATATAATAAGAACCTAAACGATAGCGATTCAGTTACATCATGAGTGTGGACAAGTTTGGACGGTATTCCGAGTTTGGAGTAAAATCTGGATATAGTGAAAAAAGAGCTGGGTTTCTGTTAACATCTGACGGCAACTATAATTTTGAAGGAAAAGTAATTCAAAAGTTGGTGATCCGCTTATGTCGTCTGATGCGGTTACGGTACAGTACATGAAAAAAAGAACCCCAACTGTACACGAAGATCATTGGGGGTTTTCCGGTAAAAGGTTAAGCGATATACAATATCCCATTTATGATGGTGAAGCAGTAAATTTAGCTACTCTAAAATTGTTAACGATTTACAAAAGGAATAAAACTGACACAAGCTATGATGTAAAAAAATTAAAATTATCAAATGTAGGTGATTGTGAGCAGGATGGAGACGCTGTAAATAAGAAAATGTTTGATATTGTACACAAGAAATGGACTACGGAATATGAAAAACATTTTGAAAGGTTTGGTGCAGCTCTATTCCATTATATCCATCTGGCTTCAGGAAGAGATGCAGCTTCAGATGTTGACAGTCACAATTATTTAGACTGGAAAAATATACACAATCCAGAGAAACCTAATCAACGAGATAAACCGTCTAAGCCTTCTAAAGTCAAGACATTAGGAAAGGAGGATAAAGTGAATGTGATTAATGAACCAACAGAAAACAATGAAGATTACATAAGAGAAAAAAGAATTTAAAATACCCCCCATGATAAGGGATAAAGCATCAGTCATATTCGAGAGACGATACAGAGAGGATGATGGAATCCAATATTACTGCGTGGAGTTTAATATCTCAAGAGCCGAGATTTCCCCAAGGAGTGTTGACAGATGGTTTTGTTCAACGGTTTGATAGATATATGGATTGGGAACAACTTTCCATACATTACCTCTTTACAATGACTATGTTAAGAATTTATTTTCACAGAGTTAACTGGATCCATATTTTACAAAGACAACAGTTTTCAGAAGACTTCCTCGTAGAGATGACATCGAATTTTAATAACTGTTGGGAAGTAATAAGTAAATATCAAAATCTCTCTGAGAATTACATTGACAATTTTAAAGATAAACTAGACTGGGATGTGTTATTCAATTATCAACGATTAAGTGGCAAGTTTCTAAGGGGACATGACAACTATTTAAAGTTTATTCATTTTACCGAAGACAACGATACCATCACCAGCGGAGAAACATCTGGAACATCTTCAATTACACCTTATTTCTATTTTTACTACTTTTATTTAATATGTCTACATTTCATTAATAAATCCATTTCGATATAATAAATGGATTTTAAACAGTATATAATACAAGAAACCAAAACTGATATTACATTCATTGTAAAACATTTATAGAGTGCACCTACTGATTGTAAGTTTTGCTATAAATAGCCATGTCGAGGGTTAAACGCATCAGTCATAATCGAGAGAGATTACAGAGAGGAAGGGGAATAGCATCAACAGCATTTTCTCTATTGAGTAAACCGGTTGGAGCTATAGTTAACAAGGCGATTGATTTATTACCTGTGGAATTACATTTACCTGGAGGATATCAATATTGTGGTCCTGGAACCAAATTAGAGAAACGTCTTGCTAGAGGAGATCCTGGAATAAATAAGCTCGATCAGGCTTGTAATCAGCACGATATAGCGTATTCCAAATTTGGTGATACTAAAAATAGATCAATAGCGGATAAAGCACTTGCTGAGAAAGCTTGGCAAAGAGTAAAATCTAGTGACACGAGTATTGGTGAAAAAGCAGCGTCTTTAGCAGTAACAGCAGCAATGAAAGCAAAAACTACGTTTGGAGGAGGAAAGAGAAGAAGGCGTGGGAAAAAACCCGCTAAAAAACAAGGAGGTAATATCAGAAGAAAACGTCGATCTACCAGTGGTAAAGCTAAAAAGAAACCAACAATATGGTCAATGATAAAAAAGGGAGGAGGACTATACCTAAGACCGTATCGTGTGTATTAAATAAGAAAGAGCAATTAATAATTAAAAACAAAGAATTAACCAATGAAGAACTGATTACATATGCTTCTTGTTTGAAAATCCCATTTTTTAGAGGAGTATTTATGAAAGATGAATTACCGGTTAAAATGTGGAAAAATGAGACTGGTATAGTAAATTTGGATAATAGTGAAGGATTAGGCACTCATTGGGTGTGTTACAAGAAACTTGGTGAAACGATTTATTATTTCGATAGTTTTGGAAACCTTCCACCACCGAAAGAACTTCAACAATACTTTCGTGCGGCAGAAAATGTTTTTTACAATTATACAAGAAAACAACCTGATGATACATCCATTTGCGGTCATTTATGTTTAGACTTTTTAGCTAAAAGTGTTAGTCAACTTTAAGATGTCTTCGTATACAGTGTCATTAACCGGTAACTCATGTACTTTGCGCAGTATTCTGTTTCCAGCACTACGTTTGCAAAAAGGAAGACTATGGGAAGCCGCATTATTGGATTTAACAACATATAACTCTATTCCAAACGTAAGTGAAGGAATTAATAACAAAATACATTATTACAAGACAAAAGATGATAAAGGAAAGTATTCAGCTTTGGAAGAATTCAGTTGACCAACAGGAGCTTATGAAATTGATAATATAAATGAAGTTATACAAAAACATATGGGAAAAGAAAATATAACGATAAAAGGCAATAACAATACAATGAAAGCCGAAATTACGTCTAAGTATTATATTGATTTTAGCCAAGAACATTCAATTGGTAGTTTATTGGGGTTTTCTAAGGAAACAAAAGTATTAGAACCTAATAAAACTCATTCTGGGAATAAAACTGTGACGATCATGAAAGTTAATAGCATAGACATTACATGTAACATTATACAAGGATCCTACAGAGATGGAGAGAATCGTCATATATTACACACATTCTACCCATCAGTTGCACCGGGTTTCAAGATAGTAGAAAAGCCTCAAAACCTTGTGTACCTACCGTTAAACACCAGTTTCATTTCAGACATCGTGCTGAACATAGTGGATCAAGACGGAAACCTTATTGACTTTAGAGGAGAAGCTATTACTGTAAGAATACATATAAAATCATCCGCTTAGACAATGGGGTTATCATTTAAAAAGAGAGAGCCAACAAGCAAAGAGGTCAGTAGCTCATCAGCTGTAGAAGGGTTAACAAGTGACAACATTCGTTTTCTAGAAGAAATTGGATTTAAAGTCATTAACAATGGATATACTGGATACAGCGCAGGGTCCAACATTCGACGAGACCTTATGGGAAAAGGAATATCACACGCACAACCCTTACGCTTCGTCCAAATTAAACAATAACGATGAAATTAGGATTCCTATACAACAACAAGACATTTATACTCTTCCATGCGAAAGTTATTTATATATTGAAGGAAAAGTAACAAAAAATGATGGTACTGCTGGAACCACTGTTCCGTTCATAAATAATCCTATGGCATTTTTGTTTGACGAGATTAGATATGAAATTTCAGGAGTTACAGTCGATTCAACAAAAAAGGTTGGAATTTCCAGTACATTGAAAGGATTAGCGTCTTTAACACCAAATGAGAAGAATCTGTTAGCTGTTGCAGGATGGGTTGCACCAGATAAAAGTACAATCGCTCCTGACTCTTCGGGAAACTTTGATTTCTACGTACCTTTAAGATTACTCCTAGGATTTGCTGAAGACTACAGAAGAATAATAATAAATGTAAAACAAGAACTAGTTTTATTAAGATCATCAAACGATAAAGATATTATTAAAGCAGCTACTGGAACAACTGATGCCAATTTAGACTGGAAATTAACATTAGACAAGATTGTTTGGAGAGTACCACATGTGCGACTAAATGATGAACACAGGATTACATTATTAAGAAAGTTAAAATCAGATCGAGACATTGTAATGCCATTCAGAAGCTGGGAGTTTCATGAATACCCCGTTTTACCTACAACACAACGACATACATGGACTGTAAAAACTTCTACTCATTTGGAAAAAGCGAGATATGTAATATTTGGATTACAAACGAAGAAGAAAAGTATAATAACTGAAAATGCTGGTGAATTTGACCATTGTAAATTAACAAACTGTAAAGTGTTCCTGAATTCACAATTCTTTCCCTACGACAACTTTAATATTTCTTTTGATAAGAAAAGATACAGTGTTTTATACGACATGTACGCTGGGTTCCAAAATTCATATTACGGCAAAACAAATACACCTCTACTATCTCCCGTTCAGTTTGAATCGAAAGCTCCGATTGTTGTAATTGATTGTTCCAAACAAAATGAATCTGTAAAATCGTCTAGTGTTGATATAAAAATAGAAATGGAATTTCAAGAAAACGTACCTGCAAATACATCTGCGTATTGTTTAATTTTGCACGATAAAATTGTTACATACACACCGTTGACCGGTATTGTAAAGACAGTATTGTAAAACGCTGTACCACCACCGGCACCGCCACTGTCGCTAACCTATAAATAGCGGAGCAGCAATGCAGGTCTTCAGTTGATCGTCTATCGGCGCATGGGTAACATCTTCTACAAAATGAGTTCTCCATCTGTTGTACAAGGTGATGCAGAGGTAGCACCGTTATTGGAACGTGATAATACTAGAGAAGCAGAAATCATCAAGGAAATAACTGCATTTTTAAAGTTTGGTAAAAGAGATAGAGAGGAGGAAATTAATGCAGACCCATCAAAGGTAGTACCAAAGAGGAAGAAGAAAGTTGAAGAAAATATTCCTCCTCACATTTTAACTGAAGTTTTTCTGCGAATCTTTTACCCCATCTCAGCATGCATCAGTAAAAGTGTATCAGTTGGATTGATGAAATCATTGGATTATTCCCCTACAGTAATACTACACCATGGAACAAAAAAGGTTTTATTTTCGCAAAATACATGGGAGTCATTTTTGAAACATGTACATTTAATAGAATGTTATTTAACTAACAGTTTGTGTGGAAGGAAAACACATATTCGACTTTTGGATTGTGACAATGAAATCGATATTGTTAAACATCGCGGACAACTACAAGTGCGAATTAGAGACTTGACTCAACATGAAAATAAGATTCTACTGTCACGTGAAGAATTCTACGTTTTAAACTACGCAACAGAACCTATTACAAGGTACATGAGACAGTTGGTATTTGCAAGCGCTATTATTAATGAATATTTGGTCGATACTTTGGAAAAACAACCTGATAGCACCATCGTGTACGGACCTGTGGATACATCTATTTTTAATAGAATACCTCATGAAGTTTGCATGTGGAGAAAGTTAAAGGATTTTGAACCACTTGTAGAAATCGCTACAGAAGCTACAGAAGAAACAACACAGGAAGAAGAAGAAACGGAGAAACAAGAAGATGAAGAAAACGAAACACAAGAAGAAGAAGTTAAAAAAGACTAAAGTTTGACTTAGTAAAGAAGAACACACGTGGGGTAGGCCTATTGGGGACGGTGCCCACGTTAAATATACACCAACGCGCCTGCAACTGTACGGCCTGGTATTTAACCTACCGTGGTGTGGAAAACAGTTTAGTTGATCGCTAGGTGCCATGATGAGCGGAGGGGATGAAGAAGTGAGTGTAAAGCCTTGTGTAATAGAATTTCAAGCATTTCGAAATAATGACGATAGGTTTATTATCAAGGAATTAGTAATTTTAGACTTGCTTACATTTGTAGCCTACCCATTCACGTTTGAAGCTCCTTTTTCTTTTAACAAACTTAACACCAAAGCAAAAAGTACAAACAAATGGATAACAAACTACTTTTATCACATACATTGGTATGAAGGATTTATAAGCTACAGTAATCTGCACAGTATTATGTTTAACTTTTGTAAACAATATTCACATATATACACAAGAGGATTAGAAAAAAAGAACTGGATACAAAAGTATACGCACGGTAATGTTTTCGATATAACTATCAGTAAGGACTTTAACATTAATCTCGGTAATATTTGTGTCGCTGCAAAAGATCTTAAACACGGTCAAACAAACTGTGCATTGTACAACGCATATCGTTTGGCTGCTTTCTTGAAACAAACGCAGGAATGTGGTGGGGGTAGCGGAGAACAGAAATGTGGTGGGGGTAGCGGGGCCTATAAATACGAGGAGACAACACCGCTTCAGCACGAGTATTATTCGAGACTACGAAGAGGCAACATTACAGAAGACACCACCACTGACGAAGATGGCATCACAACAATATCTACAAACATTGGTTGATCAATTTAACACTCACTCAAAATCGAACCTTCTGCTAACTAAAAAATGTTCAGAACTAAAAGAACAAAGACATTACATTATTCATAGCATCAAGAAAGTGGAAACCACACATGGAGAAGCAATTCTAGTATCATTGTGCGAAGGACCTATGACTCCAGGAGATGAGCCGAAGTTTCAAGTATTTCTTCCAAAACGATTTGTTCAACTGCTACAAAATGAAGACTTGCGAGATATTCAACCGGGGACGTTGTATTTGGTATCACACGGTGTAAGCGGCAACAACTCGACGGAACTCACTCTGCACATCATGCATCATTGTACATAATGTCTCTATTTGTTTTTCTCTGTTTGTATTTCTAGTCATCAATGTTAGACTTAAGCTTATTGTATTGTAAAATGTTTGTTTAATAAAGAAAGAATAACATAAAAAAAAAATAAATAAAAAAAAAAGAAAGCAACATAGCAGTATATTATTTTATATACTGCTGTGTTGCTTTTTTTTAAAATTCAAATGGATGACCTTGAACTTTCATTCAGGGTTAACTTATGAAGGGGTATAAAAGAGAGGGAGCAGTGAAGTTAGTCTCAGTCTTGTCTAACACACGCTGCAGCTAACATGTCGGTGCCACCGATGAACAATTTATTCTTCGATAACAATTTGAAGACATATTGTTGCGAGTTGCAATGTTTTAAAATACCAGGCGATCAAGTTGACGGGAAAGCTTGTCGTAAGTGCAGGTGTTTCAGCTATTGCATATGTAGATGTAAAACATATCAAATGAACCGTCAAGATAAAATACAAGAATTACGGCGACGGCTTGCATTACTTTGGCGGCGAATGGAGTAGCAACCATCTGCCGCGCACTTGCCACCTGCCGCCTACCATCTGCCACCTGCCATCTGCCGTCCACCATCTGCTCCGCCCCACCACACTTTTACCCCCACCATTTAGTACGATTACAACGCTAGCTTGTGAATAGCCAGTACACCTCCGGCTCTCGACCGGTGAACATCGAGCTGCTCGTCCCGACTGTGTGTTCCCTGCAGTCACATAAATAGGCAAGGAACACACAGTCGGGATGGGCCGATTGGACAAACAAGCGCAACACTTGAAAACTGCGTCTGACGGCCGCAACTCGTCCGGATCAACAACATCGATGACGACAAACAACGGGGAACTATTGTAAACATAACTTATTGTAAATAAAAATAAATGTAAATAATAAAGTAATACATGAAATAGTACTACCTCGCACTCGTATCATTCGATTGCTTCATTCGATTTTTTCATTCGATATTTTATCGAATGAAAACTATCGAATCACAATCGGATTTTACGCGTGCGAGGTAGTACTTTTTTAAAATTACCTCCCAGTGACCTTGACCTTTAAACTTTCCCTCATTACGTCACAAAACCGCCTACGTCACTGGCTGAGGCTCAGATGACGTGTTTAATGACTCAGCGCATCCGGTCACGTGACCGGATGACGTCACTTCCGGTCTAGCAGCCTCAAATGCCCACTACTGAGGTCAGACATTGCTGGGACACCGTGGGCCGTGCTTTACTTTGTGAGTAATCTAGGTAGTTTTTGTAATACGATGATATATGTTTTTTTAAAATTATTATTAATTATCTTAATTTAGGTAAATGTTTTCACTGATATGGATTGCATACTATTATAATTAAGTAGCTCTTTTATGTAGTCTTTGTTTAGTGTCTTTGAACACATTGAAATTATGTTAAATGCTTGTTAACCAAAACGGTTGAACTATCTCATACCCCTAAAATTAACAGTTGCTTTTGCTATTTCGTTAATATATATTGTTCCAATATAGTTTAAAGAGGCTAAAGTAAACTGTTCTGACAGCTCTTAGCTTATAAAGTCGTATTACCGTTTTCTTAGATGAAAATCAAATTCAAGTAAACTCGCGTCGCAGCGAGTTTCGCCTATCCCTCCCTCTCTGTGTTTTATGTCGTTTAAATTTGCATTTTTGGTATTTATAACGATTTCTCTCTCAGGATCACTAGGTTTTAATTTGACACACACTAGGTTCAAACACATTCAGACACATTCTAACAGTGTAATGATGGGGTTAGTTTAAGTTCGCCCTAAAACTTGTGTACAGTACGATAAAGTGATATGCTTAAGTTAAAAGTAACAACATATGTTTAGTCCAAATAACTTTATGGATAGTTATTGTCTGACTTTGGCGCACGACTTAGGTACATACATACATTTTCATATTTGAATGTATTGGTTAGGTTTAATCATCAACATGCACAACCTAAATGCACATTTTACCGATAACAGAGTAACAACTTTCATGATATTTATTTTCATAGCATATTCAACAGCTTTATTGTAAGTAATTATAAACTAAGTATTATGGAAAAATCTAAATCATTAAGTCTATAATACGTTTATTTTTCCTTAATAACATTGGACAAAGAGGTATTTTGTTGTAGGCTTGATACAAGTTATAAATTGAAGAGCCGATGAATAGGGGCTGTGATTGATTTCCCCGAGGTGAAAAGTAAAGTGCTTACAAGGGAACTCAAGAAACTGATTTATGAAATCTCAACTTATTTTTGATATCTTCCCTGGAGTTTTGTTTCAATCTCTCTTTCTAATATACGCTTGTAAATCAACCTATTCCTGCAACTCTTTTACATTTATTATACTTAAAAGTGATTATTTATTTACAATTTTTAAAATTAAGATAAATCAATAACATTGACACTAAATGTCGTCGAGTGTGTAAGGTAAATTAATTATTTAAGAGATGTTTTAACTACGAAAACTTTAATTATTTAGGGGTTTTCATTACAAATGCTATGTAACTCATTATGTGAGTTGCATTTATTTATATTAGCCGCCATATTGATTATATATTATTTACTTAATAAAATTATGAAGTTTTACAGTTGATACTAGTTTATAATAGTTGATTTATTACTGTATATTA
Organism: Allygus modestus; assembly: GCA_963675035.1. Lineage (NCBI taxonomy): Eukaryota > Metazoa > Arthropoda > Insecta > Hemiptera > Cicadellidae > Allygus > Allygus modestus. Next base: position 428,186,875 of record OY776112.1, on the reverse strand, counting down.
ATAGACAAGCTTGGCCCATGTATATATTTGGTAATAATTAGCAGCAATCCACGCAATTAGAAACTTAAATAATTGATACCGGCGTAAACAAATAATTGTTAAAATGTGATAAAAGAGGTTAAATACAATGTTTCTGGTACTATCAGGTAGCTAATATAGTTATTATAATCATTACATCCATTATTTATCCTGGTTAATTTAATAATGTGTTATGAATAATAACGATTTATCTATATTGTTATATTTCCTATTTATGTAACTAATTTTCAATGTATTTCAGATTTTGTAAAATGAATCCTGTAGCTTTACAAACTCTTGTAATAATTTCTGATACATTCGCAATAATCTTAATGATCGCCTGTAAATCATAAGGAAAAATAAATTGTTAATACTAAATTAAATCAATTACACTTTGTCTGTATTGAGTTGTGTCAGATTTGAATATGATATGTTTAAACTTGAATTTATTAAAGAGCGTAATACAGTTGATACTTTGTATTACGGCTCAGTTTACAGAAAACCTGCTACATAAATCACAGCAGCACTGCAGCTAGGTTCCGTGAGAGGCGGCCGTTAGGAGCAGGTGCGGGGCTGTGATTGGTTCAGAAACTACCACAGCAGGTACAAGCCCTCTATCTGTTAATATGATTGCACTACACGTTCTCTCGTAAGGCACTGGTGTTTTAATTTAAGGTAGTTGATACCTATTTTTGTATTGCAATTGTTTATTATGATATATAACATATAATGGTAACGCTAAGGGAAGAAGGATAACATGGCTATAAAGCAATAAGCGTGTATTTACATATATTTTGTGAATCTTTGGTTACGGATGGTTGAAAAACTGAATGTTTAAATATTAAGAGCTCGTGATTTTATTTTTATTATCACGACTCGGCATTAATAACAATAGATCTATATGTTGTATAAAAAGGATATAATTGGCGAGTTATTGCAAATTTTCATTTGGGGTTCTTCTTGGATTAAAACACCACCTATATAGTTATTAGAATAGTCGCCATCTTAACTCAACCCCTTTAATCTTTACTGTGTGTCTACAATCCCTTTCAATAATATTAGTCAGGATAAAATAATCTACGTCTCTCAACACTTTAACATACTTTTAAACTTATACCGTACTTACATACAAGAAGGTAAATATACAAAATGATGTTTACTGGGTTCACCGAGTGACTGGTTGGTGGCTGGTTGAAATCGATCGCCTTGTACCATATTTTTGTGTATTTACCGTTTTGTATGTAAGTACAGTATAAGTGTAAATATATTTTGTAGTGTTGTGAGATGTAGTTTATTTCATCTTGTTTAATTGAAACAACACGTATTATGATACTTAATAAAATATTTGTATCCTTGGTGTCAGTCCTAAGGTTGTAACAAAACTCACGATACTTTTTTTGCTTAGGTAAACCATTAAAGTATTGAGTATTTTCTGCTATTGGTTCACAGTATGGTATATTTACTTATTACTTGATATTTTAAGTACTTGTTTTGACCTGTCAATGACTAGGGAATTGTGTTTTGTTTTAACGTTGTTAGAGAACAAAGTTCAATAACACTGAGAATCAAGTGGACGCCGCATAAATCGAACCTGTGACCTCTTGAACTGAAATTCAAGACGCTAACCTTTAGAGTAGCGAGGCACCTAACCGCTGGATTAAGAGTTAGTTGAATTGAGGTTAAAGGTATTTGCTAAAAGTCAAAGACTTTTATGAGTCTATGCATTTAAAAACATGTTGATATGGCTAAGAATTAATGTAGGAACATTTAAAATGTAATATGACAAACGTTTTTACCAAGTTTTTCTTCTGTCATAGCTTTAGAACCAGAGAACGTGCAGTTACTATGTTTTACCCCATCAAATTCCATACTTAGAAATAAGAAGATAATGCTTATCCTTTTTGTTCTTGGACTTCTTCAAATTAAATTCCTTTCCTTTTGCCCTAATAAGCATAATAATCATGTACTATGTCCATCGTATTGTTAAGTGGACTAGCTAGTGGACTCCAATGCAACGTAACTAATTTAGTTAAATTTTCGGGTATGAGCCTACAAATATTTGCCTACCAGATACTATAAATATAAATATTGATATTCTTGTTTTTACAAACACATGGATGTAGAGTTAATATATATTTATATGGCCATATTTCAAACTATAATCAGCAACTGTCAAATACATCTGATATCGTAATGCATTAGTATGCGATAGTTGACTTGAAACGTGTATTATCACACTGCTGGTAATGCTGTGACTGATAAAACCTTATCCTCATCCTTTCTTAAGTTTCTCTGATTTTACTTAAAAGTTTAAAGTCTTTCTTAACTTACATACAAATGAGAACATGCCAACTAGTATTTTTTTTATATTTGTAAGTACACTTATATGGTCAAATGTAATATTATTATAAATTAACTCCGTTAGTGTAGCTTTATTAGGATGAAATTAATGTATTTTATTTTCTTATAGACGTATCATAAAAAAACTTCAAATATTCAACTAAGGTTTAAGCCCACTGAACGATTTATTTTTTCTTTAGGTACTTAGGTTATTTAATTTTTAAAGAAATATCTTTATCACATAGAAGAGTTTTTTTTTCTATCATAGGATTAGAACCAGAGAAGTGCGGTTAATAGGTTTTACCCCCATCAAATTCCATATTTAGAAATAAGAAGCTAATGTTTATCCTTTTTGTGCTTGGACTTTTTCAAATTAAATTTCATTCCTTCCGCCCTAATGCAGCCCTAATCAGCAGAATTATCGCGTACTTTGTCCAGTGGACTTGCTAATTCTTTCATATTTATACTAGAAAATAATTCTAATTTAGTTAAAATTTTCAAGTATGAGCCCACAAATATTTGCATACCAGATACTAAAAATAAAAATATTGTTAGTCTTGTTTTTACAAACACATGGACGTAGAGTTAATTAATAGACTTTTACAAGGCCATATTTCAAACTATAATGAGCAACTGTCACATACACCTGAGATCGTAAGTATTAGTATGCGATAATTTATTTGAAATGTTTATTCTTACACTGCTGGTAATACTGTGACTGATAAAACATTTGGCTAATGACGCCAACCACGCCGTCAATTCATCCTTCTCATTCCGCCTGGTAACAGAACAAGAAGTTTTAAATGTTGTTTTTAGTCTAAAAGGAAGGTCTGCGCCGTGTTCGGACGGGATTCCAACGAAGTTTATCAAAACCAATACACATCATCTTCTCAAACCAATTTTCCACATAGTAAATCTCAGTTTATATACCGGATCATTTCCAGAAACCCTAAAAAAGCTAAAGTAATCCCGATTTATAAATCTGGAGACAACTCGTCGATGCATAACTACTGGCCGCTTTCTTTGTTGAGTACGTTGTCTAAAGTTATAGAGAAATGCGCAAATATACAGCTGTCACCATATGTAAAAGGAGAAAGAATAATTTTTAACAATCAGTACGGGTTCAGGCAGAATAAAAATACTTCACATGCTCTGTTCGACATAACAAATTGTATAGGAGAAAACCTTTAAAATCGCAAGAAAATTATAGTAACATTTTTAGATATTTCAAAAGCATGAGATACTGTTGATCGAAAGGAAATATATAAAAAACTAGAGTATATTGGGATAAGGGATCATGCTTTAAATTGGCATTAAAGCTCATTATAAAACAGGTTGCAAATTGTCAGTATCAATGGCGTAGGGAGTGAATCCATTAATACAGAGTATGGAGTTGTCCAAGGCAGTACGTTGGGTCCATTATTATTTTTAATTTATATTAACAAATTATTTCAACTCAATATTAAAGGAAAATGCAATGTTTGCAGAGGGAAACGGAGTCTACGACGAGTTGCAGCTGCAAGTCAACTCCCGGAATGAAGTTAGACAACTAATAACATTGAATAAGAAAGAGAAAATAATCTTCGACCTACCGGATCATGAATGTGGAGCGATTAGCGAACAAGTCGAGTCTGGCATTGTAGTGGTTGTAAAGCAAGGGAAATGCACTAGAAATAAGATAAGATCCAAATGATCCCAGCCTTAAACCGACTGAGAAAACTGTTAGTGGAGACGAATGTGACAAATAAATGGGAAAAGTCAACACTGAAATCAAATGATATGAGATAAAAGGAATTCCAAGTTAATCAGGCAAGTAAACAGATGAAAGGTAAATTCGGGGTTGACCCTTAAATGACATTACAAATATAGCATTCTGGGATAAAATAAATTTTTCATCAAACCTGTGAGCCTTCAAACAATTATGCAATTCATGCAATTATGTTTGATTTTTGTGCAATTATGTGTTTATTTAAACAAAAGTTTTTTCTTTACATAATTTTAAAATATCTGAAAGTATTTGTGAAATATATATATATATTAAAATGTTATGTTTATCAATGGTTATACTGAGATCATGTTTTAGTAGTGGGGGGTTGCGGCTTTTGCGCCGGAAGTGACGTCACATCCGGTCAGTGACCGGATGCGCTGAGTGAATAAATACGTCATCTGAGGCTGAGCTAGTGACGTAGGTGGTTTTGTGACGTAATGATTGAAAGTTTAAAGTTCAAGGTCACGGGGAGGGTGTTTTAAAAAAGTACTACCTCGCACGCGTAAAATCCAATTGTGATTCGATAGTTTAATCGATATAAAATATTGATTAAACTATCGAATCACAATCGAATGATACGAGTGCGAGGTAGTACTATTACAGATATTACTTTATTTACAATAATTCATGTTTACAATAGTTCCCCATTGTTCGTTGTCATCGATGTTGTTGATCCGGACGAGTTGCGGCCATCACTTCGCTTTCTGATGAAAGACGGTAGATACTTCGATCCCTGCGCAGAGTCCATGTTGTTTTTTGATGCGTAAAGTTCCAAAGATAAATCGTAACCGGACGCAATGAGAAGTCTTAACTCTTCATTAAAAACCTCGAGGTCTTGGAAAGTCGCCAGATGAATAGAGTCATAATGAATACACCTAATTTTAATGGACATTTTAATACAATGTTTTACGTTTGTGAAGAGCACTCGATGTTCACCAGTCGAGAGCCGGAGGTGTACTGACTATTCGCTAGCTAGCGTTCTGGTATCAAACAAAATGGTGGGGCGGAGAAGATGGCGGACAGCAGATGGCAGGCGGCAGGTGGCAGCTGGTTGCTACTACATTCGCCGCCACAGTAATGCAATCCTTCGGCGTAATTCTTGTAGTTTATCTTGTCGGTTCATTTGATACGTTTTACATCTACATATGCAATAGCTGAAACACTTGCACTTACGACAAGCTTTCCCGTCAACTTGATCGCCTGGTATTTTAAAACATTGTAACTCGCAACAATATGTCTTCAAATTGTTATCGAAAAATAAATTTTTCATAGGTGACACCGACATGTTAGCTGCAGCGTGTGTTAGACAAGACTGAGACTAACTTCACTGCTCCCTCTCTTTTATACCTCTTCATAAGTTAACCCTGAATGAAAGTTCAAGGTCATCCATTTGAATTTTAAAAAAAGCAACACAGCAGTATATAAAATAATATACTGCTGTGTTGCTGTTTTTATTATTTTTTATTTTATTTTATTTTTTATTTTTTTTATTTTCTTTATTAAACAAACATCTTACAATACAATAAACTTAAGTTTAACATTGATAACTAGAAATACAAACAATAAAATACAAACAGAGACATTATGTACAAGGATGCGTGATGTGCAGAGTGAGATCCGTCGAGTTGTTGCCGCTTACACCGTGTGATACCAAATACAACGTCCCCGGTTGAATATCTCGCAAATCTTCATTTTGTAGCAGTTGAACAAATCGTTTTGGAAGAAATACTTGAAACTTCGGCTCATCTCCTGGAGAGAAAGGTCCTTCGCTCAATGAAACTAAAATTGCTTCTCCATGTGTGGTTTCCACTTTCTTGATGTTATGAATAATGTAGTGTTTTTGTTCTTTTAGTTCTGAACACTTTTTAGTTAGCAGAAGGTCGGATTTTGAATGAGTGTTGAATTGATCAACCAGTGTTTGTAGAAACTGTTGTGATGTCATCTTCGTCAGTGGTGGTTGTGGTGTCTTCTGTGATGTTGCCTCTTCGGAGTCTCGAATAATACTCGTGCCGGAGCGGTGTTGGCTCCTCGTATTTATAGGCCCCGCTACCCCCACCACATTTCTGCGTTTGTTCCAAGTAAGCAGCCAAACGATATGCGTTATGCAATGCGCAGTTTAATTGTCCGTGTTTAGGATCTTTTGCAGCAACACAAATATTACCGAGATTAATGTTAAAGTCCTTACCGATGGTTATATCGAAAACATCACCGTGCGTGTACTTTTGTATCCAGTTCCTTTTTTCTAATCCTCTTGTGTATATATGTGAATATTGTTTGCAAAAGTTAAACATAATACTGTGCAGATTACTGTAGCTTATAAAACCTTCATACCAATGTATGTGATGAAAGTAGTTTGTTATCCATTTGTTTGTACTTTTTGCTTTGGCGTTAAGGTTGTTAAAAGAAAAAGGAGCTTCAAACGTGAATGGGTAAACTACAAATGTAAGCAAGTCTAAAATTACTAATTCCTTGATAATAAACCTATCATCATTATTTCGAAATGCTTGAAATTCTATTACACAAGGCTTTACACTCACTTCTTCATCCCCTCCGCTCATCATGGCACCTAGCGATCAACTAAACTGTTTTCCACACCACGGTAGGTTAAATACCAGGCCGTACAGTTGCAGGCGCGTTGGTGTATATTTAACGTGGGCACCGTCCCCAATAGGCCTACCCCACGTGTGTTCTTCTTTACTAAGTCAAACTTTAGTCTTTTTTAACTTCTTCTTCTTGTGTTTCGTTTTCTTCTTCTTCTTGTTTCTCCGTTTCTTCTTCCTGTGTTGTTTCTTCTGTAGCTTCTGTAGCGATTTCTACAAGTGGTTCAAAATCCTTTAACTTTCTCCACATGCAAACTTCATGAGGTATTCTATTAAAAATAGATGTATCCACAGGTCCGTACACGATGGTGCTATCAGGTTGTTTTTCCAAAGTATCGACCAAATATTCTTTAATAATAGCGCTTGCAAATACCAACTGTCTCATGTACCTTGTAATAGGTTCTGTTGCGTAGTTTAAAACGTAGAATTCTTCACGTGACAGTAGAATCTTATTTTCATGTTGAGTCAAGTCTCTAATTCGCACTTGTAGTTGTCCACGATGTTTAACAATATCGATTTCATTGTCACAATCCAAAAGTCGAATATGTGTTTTCCTTCCACACAAACTGTTAGTTAAATAACATTCTATTAAATGTACATGTTTCAAAAATGACTCCCAAGCATTTTGCGAAAATAAAACCTTTTTTGTTCCATGGTGTAGTATTACTGTAGGGGAATAATCCCATGACTTCATCAATCCAACTGATACACTTTTACTGATGCATGCTGAGATGGGGTAAAAGATTCGCAAAAAAACTTCAGTTAAAATGTGAGGAGGAATATTTTCTTCAACTTTCTTCTTCCTCTTTGGTACTACCTTTGATGGGTCTGCATTACTTTCCTCCTCTCTATCTCTTTTACCAAACTTTAAAAATGCAGTTATTTCCTTGATGATTTCTTCTTCACTAGTATTATCACGTTCCAATAACGGTGCTACCTCTGCATCACCTTGTACAACAGATGGAGAACTCATTTTGTAGAAGATGTTGCCCATGCGACGATAGACGATCAACTGAAGACCTGCATTGTTGCTCCGCTATTTATAGGTTAGCGACAGTGGCGGTGCCGGTGGTGGTACAACGTTTTACAATACCGTCTTTACGATACCAGTCAACGGTGTGTATGTAACAATTTTATCGTGCAAAATTAAACAATACGCAGATGTATTTGCAGGTACGTTTTCTTGAAATTCCATTTCTATTTTTATATCAACACTAGACGATTTTACAGATTCGTTTTGTTTGGAGCAATCAATTACAACAATCGGAGCTTTCGATTCAAACTTTACGGGAGATAGTAGAGGTGTGTTTGTTTTGCCGTAATATGAATTTTGGAACCTAGCGTACATATCGTATAAAACACTGTACCTTTTTTTATCAAAAGAGATATTAAAGTTGTCGTAGGGAAAGAATTGTGAATTCAGGAACACTTTACAGTTTGTTAATTTACAATGGTCAAATTCACCAGCATTTTCAGTTAATATACTTTTTTTCTTTGTTTGTAATCCAAAGATTACATATCTCGCTTTTTCCAAATGAGTAGAAGTTTTTACAGTCCATGTATGCCGTTGTGTTGAAGGTAAAACGGGGTATTCATGAAACTCCCAGCTTCTGAATGGTATTACAATGTCTCGATCTGATTTTAACTTTCTTAATAATGTAATCCTGTGTTCATCATTTAGTCGCACATGTGGTACTCTCCAAACAATCTTGTCTAATGTTAGTTTCCAGTCTAAATTGGCTTCAGTTGTTCCAGCAGATGCTTTAATAATATCATTATCGTTTGATGACCTTAATAAAACTAGTTCTTGTTTTACATTTATTATTATTCTTCTGTAATCTTCAGCAAATCCTAAAAGTAATCTTAAAGGTACGTAAAAATCAAAGTTTCCCGAAGCGTCAGGAGTAATTATACTTTTGTCTGGTGCAACCCATCCTGCAACAGCTAACAGATTCTTCTCATTTGGTGTTAAAGACGCTAATCCTTTTAATGTACTGGAAATTCCAACCTTTTTTGTTGAATCGACTGTAACTCCTGAAATTTCATATCTAATCTCGTCAAACAAAAATGCCATAGGATTATTTATGAACGGAACAGTGGTTCCAACAGTACCGTCAGCTTTTGTTACTTTTCCTTCAATATATAAATAACTTTCGCATGGAAGAGTATAAATGTCTTGTTGTTGTATAGGAATCCTAATTTCATCGTTATTGTTTAATTTGGACGAAGCGTAAGGGTTGTGCGTGTGATATTCCTTTTCCCATAAGGTCTCGTCGAATGTTGGGCCCTGCGCTATATCCAGTATATCCATTGTTAATGACCTTTAATCCAATTTCTTCTAGAAAACGAATGTTGTCACTTGTTAATCCTTCTACAGCTGATGAGCTACTGACCTCTTTGCTGGTTGGCTCTCTCTTTTTAAATGATAACCCCATTATCTAAGCGGATGATTTTATATGTATTCTTACAGTAATAGCTTCTCCTCGAAAGTCAATAAGGTTTCCGTCTTGATCCACTATGTTCAGCACGATGTCTGAAATGAAACTGGTGTTTAACGGTAGGTACACAAGGTTTTGAGGCTTTTCTACTATCTTGAAACCCGGTGCGACTGATGGGTAGAATGTGTGTAATATATGCCGATTTTCTCCATCTCTGTAGGATCCTTGTATAATGTTACATGTAATGTCTATGCTGTTTACTTTGATGATCGTCACAGTTCTATTCCCAGAATGAGTTGTATTAGGTTCTAATACCTTTGTTTCCTTAGAAAACCCCAATAAACTACCAATTGAACGTTCTTGGCCAAAATCAATATAATACTTAGAAGTAATTTCGGCTTTCATTGTATTGTTATTGCCTTTTATCGTTATATTTTCTTTTCCCATATGTTTTTGTATAACTTCATTTATATTATCAATTTCATAAGCTCCTGTTGGTAAACTGAATTCTTCCAAAGCTGAATATTTTCCTTTATTATCTTTTGTCTTGTAATAATGTATTTTGTTATTAATTCCTTCACTAACGTTTGGAATAGAGTTATATGTTGTTAAATCCAATAATGCGGCTTCCCATAGTCTTCCTTTTTGCAAACGTAGCGCTGGAAACAGAATACTGCGCAAAGTACATGAGTTACCGGTTAATGACACTGTATACGAAGACATCTTAAAGTTGACTAACACTTTTAGCTAAAAAGTCTAAACATAAATGACCGCAAATGGATGTATCATCAGGTTGTTTTCTTGTATAATTGTAAAAAACATTTTCTGCCGCACGAAAGTATTGTTGAAGTTCTTTCGGTGGTGGAAGGTTTCCAAAACTATCGAAATAATAAATCGTTTCACCAAGTTTCTTGTAACACACCCAATGAGTGCCTAATCCTTCACTATTATCCAAATTTACTATACCAGTCTCATTTTTCCACATTTTAACCGGTAATTCATCTTTCATAAATACTCCTCTAAAAAATGGGATTTTCAAACAAGAAGCATATGTAATCAGTTCTTCATTGGTTAATTCTTTGTTTTTAATTATTAATTGCTCTTTCTTATTTAATACACACGATACGGTCTTAGGTATAGTCCTCCTCCCTTTTTTATCATTGACCATATTGTTGGTTTCTTTTTACCTTTACCACTAGTAGATCGACGTTTTCTTCTGATATTACCTCCTTGTTTCTTAGCGGGTCTTTTCCCACGCCTTCTTCTCTTTCCTCCTCCAAACGTAGTTTTTGCTTTCATTGCTGCTGTTACTGCTAAAGACGATGCTTTTTCACCAATACTCGCGTCACTAGATTTTACTCTTTGCCAAGCTTTCTCAGAAAGTGCTCTATCTGCTATTGATCTATTTTTTGTATCACCAAATTTGGAATACGCTATATCGTGCTGTTTACAAGCCTGATCAAGCTTATTTATTCCAGGATCTCCTCTAGCAAGCCGTTTCTCTAATTTGGTTCCAGGACCACAATATTGATATCCTCCAGGTAAATGTAATTCCACAGGTAATAAATCAATCGCCTTGTTAACTATAGCTCCAACCGGTTTACTTAATAGAGAAAATGCTGTTGATGCTATTCCCCTTCCTCTCTGTAATCTCTCTCGATTATGACTGATGCGTTTAGCCCTCGGCATGACTATTTATAGCCAAACTTACAGTCAGTAGGTGCACTCTATAAATGTTTTACAATGAATGTAATATTAGTCTTGGCTTCTTGTATTATATATACTGTTTAAAATCCATTTATTATATAGAAATGGATTAATTAATTAAATGTAGACATAATAAATAAAAGTAGTAAAAATAGAAATAAGGTGTAATTGAAGATGTTTCAAATGTTTCTCCGCTGGTGATGGTATCGTTGTTTTCGGTAAAATGAATAAAATCTAAATAGTTGTCATGTTCCCTTAGAAACTTGCCACTTAATCGTTGGTAATTAAATAACACATTCCAGTCTAGTTTATCTTTAAAATTGTCAATGTAATTTTCAGAGAGATTTTGATATTTACTTATTACTTCCCAACAGTTATTAAAATTTGATGTCATCTCTACAAGGAAGTTTTCTGAAAACTGTTGTCTTTGTAAAATATGAATCCAGTTAACTCTGTGAAAATAAATTCTTAACATAGTCATTGTGAAGAGGTAGTGTATGGAAAGTTGTTCCCAATCCATATATCTATCAAACCGATGAACAAAACCATCTGTCAGCACTCCTTGGGGAAATCTCGGCTCTTGAGATATTAAACTCCACGCAGTAATATTGGATTCCATCATTCTCTCTGTATCATCTCTCGAATATAACTGATGCTTTATCCCTTATCATGGGTATTTAAATTCTTTTTTCTCTTATATAATCTTCATCGTTTTCTGTTGGTTCATTAATCACATTCACTTTATCCCCCTTTCCTAATGTCTTGACTTTAGAAGGCTCAGACGGTTTATCTAATTGATTAGGTTTTTCTGGATTGTGTATCTTTTTCCAGTCTAAATAATTGTGGCTGTCAACATCTGAAGCTACAGCTCTTCCTGAAGCCCGATGGATATAATTAAATAAAGCTGCACCAAACCTTTCCATATGTTTTTCATATTCTGTAGTCCATTTCTTGTGTACTATATCAAATATTTTCTTATTTACAGCGTCTCCATCCTGCTCACAATCACCTACATTTGACAATTTTAATTTTTTTACATCATAGCTTGTATCAGTTTCATTCTTTTTGTAAATCGTTAACAATTTTAAAGTCGCTAAATTTACTGCTTCACCATCATAAATGGGATGTTTTATATTGCTTAACCTTTTACCGGAAAATCCCCAATGGTCTTCGTGTACAATCGGGGTTCTTTTATCCATGTATTGTACCGTAACCGCATCAGAAGACAAAAGCGGATCACCAACATTTTGAATTACTTTTCCTTCAAAATTATAATTACCATCAGGTGTTAACGGAAACCCAGCTCTTTTTTCACTATATCCAGATTTTACTCCAAACTCGGAATACCGTCCAAACTTGTCCACACTCATGATGTAACTGAATCGCTATCGTTTAGGTTCTTACTATATATATATATATATATATATATATATATATATATATATATACGTCTACTGAACAATTATTTCTCGTTTTCGCAGTTCATCAACCAAAGCTACCCATTCGTTTTCTAAACCAGTGTGCCCGGCTTCCATAGCTTCATGTAATAACCTCATTCGATCAACTAACTTATTTATATCGTTGTAATATATTATATTGGTTTTATACAAATTTTTTAATAATCCCCTTCCAGATGTAGTAGGATCAGTTGTTTTTCTTTTTTTATGCAAAACATTTAATTCAGCAGAAGATAAAGCTCTTCTTTTAATTGGAGCTTTATTTGATTTCGAGGGGAAAAGACTAGATATAATGTTTGTGTATTTTATTGACCTGTTTCTATGAATAGGTAGTTCTTTGGAATATTTTTTTCTATGTGCATTTGTATACTCTAGTATATTTTTAAACAATTGTAAATCCTTTTTAGTATATTTACCAGGATTATTTTTAAAGATGAGTTCAAACAAACCTGTTGTACCTTTATATTTCTTATCACCAATAACTATATCATCATTTTCGTTTATATCTAACTTTCTATCTCCAATCATTAATCCTTTATCCTCTATTCTAGCTCCATATGTATGATAATTTCGATTAGCATGTGTGCCATGTAACATTTTTAATGTATATTTTCTTCCAAGTGTTCCTTTAAACATAATATCTGTGCCTAATTTGCTTAAGTTGGATGGGTTGATATCCTCTTCTTCTGCTCTTGTATCTTCCGCACTTGTATCTTCTGTACTTGTATCTCCTGCAATGTTCTTTTCCCTTAAATCTCCTATATCTCCGCTTTCTTCATACTCGTCGCTTTCTTCAGATGTTTGTAACTGGTCAGAACTTTCATCATTCTGAAATTCTTCTTCATATTTGGAAATTGGTAGCATTTTGTCTCCTTCGAAGCGAATTGAAGGTCTTTCCATATTTTGTGCTAATCGCTTTAAAGATTCAGTAACAGGTTTGAATGTTGTTTCTAAAAATTGCTCTCTTTCATTTATACCTGATTTTAAAGCTCGGTTTTTTTGTCTAATAGAATCACTAAGTGATTTTATTTCCTTTAATAGCTTTTCCTGGTTAACCATCTTCATACCTTGACGACTTGTACAGTAATACCGCTAATCAGTGTATTAAAACGAATTTATCAAAACCTATTCTATAACGACCATCTTTTATAGCTTGATCTTTCATAATAACCAAAAATCCATACTTTTCCGCCCATGCTTTTCCGCAAAGCTCTTTAAACTTTTCAAATGGCATATCCGCATTCACATGATCGTTATATATATGTTTTAGGTTAGTATCATCTTGTTTGAATACAATTAGAATATTTGCATTATCTCTGATAAGTTGTTTTGGGATTTTGCTATAAGTTTGTCCTATATATATGCTGTCGATGTTATTATGTCTTCCCATGGCAAAGTAGTTTCTAATAGTATCCTGATTTTCACAAGATACATCGTCAAATATAAATACAGAATACGGTTTCGCTTCGTTTGGTTGCATAATGCTATCACTAGCGTTAAATTTGTAAAAATTAACATCAGACACATCAGATAGGATTTTATCCAGCAATTGATACTTTGGTTGATGTAGAGACTTTGAAAAAATATATAGGTTACTAAACCTTAATCCCTGCGGATTAGTGATCAAATTAAAGACAACATTGGTCTTTCCACAGTTTGAGGGGCCACTTACTATACATCGAACAGTGTTTGGAAGTAAACTACCGTGTTTACCATTGTTGATTTTAACGTTATCCACAGTTAAATCATCTATGTTATTAATATTGAATCGATCTTTATGGTGAATAATCTCCATCCTGCTCAAAGGTTAACGATGAAATGAGTTGCTTGTATTAAACCAAGTCCTTTATAGGTATCCATGAATCCTCAGTTTTGTTAAACCCTAACCACCGCACTTTAACTGCGTCCTTTTTTCTTTGTAACACTTTTTCAACAAGATATACATCACCTACTGTTGACTTTAACATTTCATGTCCATAAAATGCACCTTGCAACAAATCTCCTTTGTTATCTTTTAGGATATACGTTTCAGGTACAGTCGGTTGCACTTTATACACTGTAAAAACTTCATTCGTCCAATTGGGAAGGTATTTTTTGGTAAACACTCCCTTATATTTACTAATCCGTACTTTATCACTTACATTAAATTTTCTTGGCTGCATTTTTTCTACTTTAGGCTTTGTATTTTTCTTTATGCGTTTTAATACATCTTTTGCATTTCTTCTATTTACTTTGTTAGGTTTCATACCAATAGTTCTATGAAACCTGTTGTTATAATCATTTATTAATTGTGGTAAAACATCATACCATACGTAAGAACCTCTTTTTGAAAATTGTTTATACAGTGCTCCTTTCAAGGTTCTATTGAATCTTTCTACAATAGCTGCTTTTTTCTCTGAATTTGTAGAATAATGATTTATTTTATATTTATTCATTAACTGTGCAAAGTTTGTATTAAAGTATTCTGTTCCATCATCAGTTTGTAAATGTTTAATTTTGTTTTTATCTCTTTTTGTGGCTATTTCCATGGCTTCTGTTACGCTTTTACCAGTCTTGTCCTTTAGAGGCAAAGCGTCTGCAACTTTTGTAAAACAATTAATAATTGTGAGTATATATTTAAATCCTTTGTTTATTCTGCTATGCGGTCGCATTTCAATTAGATCCGCTTGATATAGATCATTTATCCCTTTTATAACAGTATTTCTTCTTGGAAACTTTATTCTTGCAGGTTTGTGTAGTTCATTAATAATCTTCTCCTTCAGGTCTGACATGATGGTTTCACGAAGGCAGCTGATATGGTATTAAATATTCTTTGGTATAAATCTGCTTATATATATATATATATATATATATATATATATATATATATATATATATATATATATATATATATACATATAGTTCAAGGTCATTTAAAACTTGTGTAAAAAAAGGGGAAACACAGCTTAACATTGCTGTGTTTCCCCTTTTTTTACGGAAAGGAAAAGGATAAAGGATCTAGGACGATGAAAAGGTTACTCGTCAATAGGGTTGAGGGAGTAGTGGCCGAATGGTAATGTGTTGATTTTGTCTGGAAGTGTTTGTCTTTTGTCGTCATTACAGGATAGCGCCTTTTTAACTTCAGTCACGCTGTACAGCTGATGGTTAAAACTTCTGATGGTGTTGAATTTAGCTGTAATGATGTTATCCTCAAATAAGCATTGCTTGTAGTGTTCAAAATGCACTTTCTTCTTTAAATATAAACTCTTTACACCTTTAGCTTTCTTAATATAGCTATTCTTCTTTTCTTCTTCTTCTTCTTTTTCATTATAGAGTTTCAAAGAATATAGTTTAGACATCAATGCAACAATCTCTTCAAGCAGAACACCATTAGCCTCATCCTTGAATTTACCTAGTACTTTTTTGTGTCTGTCATTGTCGTAGTTTGGATGATCTTTTGGATAATCGGAGAAATCAAAGTCGTTCTTGTAAATAAATGTACGCAAATCTTTATACATGTCCAATGTTACTATGCGATATATGAAAGCGTCAGTGTCCATATATGTAATAGATATATTTTCTCTTCCGTAGAACGCCACCATTTTGTTGTAGTGAAAATCGTACATGTGTGTTTTTGAGATGTCCAAGATTGACATGCCTATATACAAAGGACGATCCATCTTCACACTCGTCTTCTTCATGGACACTGCTACAAGTTTTTCATTAATAATTATAGATGTTCCAAAATTTGGCTGCTGTACTAGTTTCTGTAATTTTTTTGCGTCGGTAACAAGTTTAACATTTTTATGTCTTCTTTTGTTTTCCAATGTTTTTCCAAATATCGCATTATTCATTAATTTAAAGAAATCTTTTTGAAAGTCTGATGTAGCTGCTGCTCTTCTGATGGTATTTGAATCAATGTAGGGTTTCAACCAGCATGATTGAGAAAATTCCAAAACTCTATTAATTTTTGTTAGACGTAGTCCTAATTCGATAGCTTGTTGAACCACCCAAAAGTGAGCCACGTAGCGTTGTTTATTATTTAATGTCATCATTAATTTGGGGTGTTTTCCAATTGGTGAAATTTCTGTTTTAGCAAGAAGTGGAAGGTCATAATGAAGATCATGTAAATTTTCTGGGTATTCAAAATCGCAATCCAAAATATATCCAGTGTCACCATGTTTCGGAATTTGTAAAATATCGCCAATAGAGTCGGGATTAATCCATTTAAAGTTATCAAAAGGAAGTGGGTTTGACATTGCCCATCCGTACAGGTTATTTGCATCGAAATATCCTAAATAGGTTGACGGTTTGGTTTCATCGTAATCGGGTAGGTATTTGTTGTTGGCTTTGACATGTCTGGTAACACTTTGGGTCAATCCGCCTCTTACTCCAGCTTCAACCATTAAAACCATGTCAATGTCTGTTAAAAGTTGGAGTTTGCATTTTGTTTCTTTTAACATGGCTTGCCAAGCTAATCCTGGTGAAGTATACGAATGTAGAGGGTCCAAACCGTATGCAGCAAAACAGGTGTTTCGGAATTCTTCCATTACATCACAAAGAAGAGTTACATCTAGTTTGACATAAAAGTCCGAGTAATCTCCTAAGGTCTTCATATCTAACTCGTTCCATACTCGACGTGCGTGTTGATAGTCCTCAAGTGATATTTCCGAATCATTAAGTTTGTTTTTGAATTTATCTGGTGTAGGAAGTGATTTTTCATCAAATCTATGCAGTCCGTCGATGTAATCATAGGGGAAGACTCCTTTTTGAAGAGCTAAATCCATTTTATCATTAGGCACAATTTTGCTTGTTTCAATCAAATCTTGTCTTCTTAAATTTTTAGTTAATTTTGCAAGGCTAAAAGGCATAAATCTGAATGAATCAACAAATCTTAGTTTTATTTTACCAACTTTTTTAGAGAAGCTTATAAATTTCTCCATGGTTGTTGCCAAGACATCTATTTCTCCATTATCTCTGCCTAATTCTGGGATTATAAAGTGGGAGTCGTATCCACTAAGATTATGTAAAACAACGGGGATAAAATTTGGAAGTTTGTAGTTTAGATTGCAAGAGTTACAGGCTGCACCTCTGTAAGCTCCTGTTAGATGGTCATGGTCTCGCACTTTACTGTTATCCAGTGTAAAAGTGTTAATACACAAATAACATGTTGTTGCTGAATCGTGTCGTTGAATTTCATCTTCAGTCATAGTAATCATCGGCACCATATTTCTGTACATTTCTTCAACTTTCCCAGCTATGTTATATAAGTCATTGACAAAGTTTCGAGCTGCTTCTTCACCGCGGTATATCTTCGGTGTTGTTGTTAATTCATATCTTCGCAAATGTTCTTCAGATAGTGTTGATTTTATCATTAAACAATAGCTGTTTGGTGTGTGCTGCTGGTATTTGCTTCTTCTTGTTACGTTTTCTTCTTGATGATCGAGCGGATGTAAAGACGCCTCAAAATCAGCATACACAACAACGGGTAAACGGTATTGTTGGATTACTTTGTCGAATTTTATCTGCGCTCTGCTAGGATGTGGCAATTTAATTCTTACTTCATAGTTTCCATTACATAACCGTTGGTGTTCTACTAGCCAATCTGACCCTCCCCTTCTTAGTTCTTTGTTCACGTGACAAAAACATCTTTTGCAAATTGTCATCTTTTTTTTATGCTTAGATAATTGTTTAGAAACAAGACTTTCAAATTTTTTGATATACACAAAGTGTGAAATATCGCCTTTAGTAATCAATAACAAATCGGTATGATCTCTGCGCTCATTTGGTGTTATACGCAAGGGGTACACATTGTTTGACGAATCCAATCCGAATAGGTTGACAGAAGCTGAAGGATTTTGTTTCTCAAATTTTGAAACGTCTGTTATAGCAACAGGGTAAGTCATCCGTTGAAAATTATATCTATGTTGTACTTCTTCATAATAGTGACTTGGTCTTTCCGGATGAATTGTTACATATTTGGCCAACATAGCATATTTAAAACACTCAGTATCTTGGTTTTGTACGTTGACGCAGGATAAGGTATTTCTAATTTTTTTTGGTAAAGGGATGTAGCTACTTCCTCGAATTCCATAGCCATGTTTGTGTACTCTTAAGTCTAGCCCTGTGATGCTTAACAAACTCCATCCAGAGCCTCTTCCTTCATGTTCTTGTATTTTTGTCATTAGCTCTTCAAAACATTCAGACACGATTAAATCAATATCTGACGAAAACATAATAGTTCGGTTTTTTGTTAAAAACCCTCTCGGTGAAGTTTCATTTTGAATGTTTGTAAATAAACCATCTAGTAATAGACCAAATTTGATAAAATTTAATCTTTTTAATTCATTTTGCAAAGTTTTAATTACCAATCCTTTTGAGTTATTTAAAAATTCTTCGAGTTGTAATTTTGCATTGACGATTTTGAAGTGGGTTACTACATTACCCGGAAGTGCTCGGGCATGTAGTTCAACATTTACTGATGTTGATGCTGAATGACGGTGAAGTGTAGATAGAGCATGCGTAGAAGTCGATGCAGCTGATGATGTTGAAGGACGATGAAGTGTAGACAGAGCAGGTGTAGAAGTCGATGCAGCTGATGATGATGAAGGACGGTGAAGTGTAAACAGAGCAGAGGTAGAAGTCGATGTTGATGGTGCATATTGAATAACACTTGGTCTGGAATGTTGGTGTTGAGCTAACATTCGATCTATTTCGTTCAATTCTTCTTCTTTATATTCTTCATCTTGGTTGTTGTTATGTTTTAGTTCCTTATGAATCATTAAAAGAAATTCATCCTTAAATGAAGACTTGCAGATATCGCAGCGATGCATAATTTAGGTGTGATCTCCACAAGGGTCAACACAATAATGAAAAACACTGCAAATGCCTCTATATTTATACGATAGCAAAGGTGGTGGGGGTAAGTATCAGGTTAAGTTTACTATTTTTTTTTACATTTTCTATTTACTATTGTAGCTGGAGGTTACAAAGTTCTATATTTTGGGTCAAGGTCATTGAACATATTTGCCAAAACGGGGAATAGGGCAGTAAATGATTTCATTTTAAACCATAAACTGATCTATTCCCCGCTCTGTATTTATCAAAGACAATTTTCTCCAACAGGAACATTTAATAGATTTTAAACTCGGATGTGAAATTGGATTGTACACAGTGCATCTCGATCAACTAAAAATTTCATAAAACAATAAGGATCTTCAGTTGTAGATTCATCTTTAACATATTCGATAGTCAACATTGCCGAACGAAGATCTTGTGGAATTACGTCGACTTTTATGAGTCGCCTTTCGAGTTCAAACCGTTTTGTTATTGTTGTAAGTTTTATCACATCATCGATATCGAGGAGGGGAAAGCTGTAACAAACGGAGTTTCCTGGTGGTTTCATCATGTCGATATGATAAATATACACTGTTGCATCGTCATTAAATAGACGTTCCCCCACCATTAAATGTATAAGTTACCCCCACTTTTTCAGTCATGTAAATAGGTCAAGGTCATACAACAATATTACCAAAACGGGGAATAGAGCAGTAAGTGATTCTCACTATAACCACAAACTGATCTATTCCCCGCTTTGTATTTAAAGTAAACTATTTGAAGACAATCAAAAATTATTCAGATTCTTCCGATGATAATGATGATGAGCTCATATCACTAAATAAGCGACGACAAACACTAAGGTTCCCTGTGACTGGATCTAGAACTACGTCATCGATATTAATACTGCTTGGAGGGGTTTCACTATCAACAAGGTCTATTTCCTCCAAACAGAGTAACTGATGATGAAATTCTGGTTCATTATCATCGTCGTCGTCGTCGTCGTCGTCGTCGTCAGTCAACAGCTCCATCTCTCCAAGATATGGTTCACTGCTAGCAAACTCACTCAGTAGTTCAAGATCACTTAATAGTTCATCTTCCATCTCTGAATCGTCTTCATCTTCGTTTATATTTACTGGAATATTTTGAATCATTTCCAGTATAGTCTTCTTAGAAGGGAAAATGTTATCTCTGGGCGACATGATTCCAAGTAGCAGACTGATTTTACCACTAATACGAAACCACCTTTTATACTCGATTCCGGTGGTGGTGGGGGTAAGTGTTGAAAGTGCAAGTGGTAGGGAAGAGGTATTATTGTAACACATGTAAGTCCAGTAAGTGGGTCAAGGTTACCTTAATCTATTACCAGAACGGGGAATAGAGCAGTAAGTGATTCTTATTCAAACCACAAACTGATCTATTCCCCGTTCTGTATTCCCCCCCCCCCTTCGGCCTTGTATGTAGTTTATGAGGTTGTGTAATAAAGACACAGGATGTAGCCTTCTCGTAATAATTGGTCAATTTTGTTCTTCAAAGGGATTGGTTTTACATCTATTTTTACTTCTTCTGTTCCACGAATACCCAATCCTTTGACCTGAACATGTTCGTACTCCGTTAACAGTTGGTACACACGCTGGATAAAAGTTTCCGCTTTAGCAGTAGAGTCAATATAGTGGAGGTATACCATAATAGATGCGCTCTTGATGCAATTCACAACCAAAGTGATAATTGTCTCTGCAACGTCGCGCTTATATACCCGTCTTTTTTTTTGCTTTAGTTAAAGGTTGTGATTAATATAGAATGTTATGTTAATGTTCCATCCCTTACCATATTGCCAAAGATTTTATATAACTTTCTACTATAGTTTGTTTTAAATGCTTCATCTTCACCACTATAAACTTCACCTGTCGGTCTCCACATGTACAATTCACAACTGACCTCTAAATCAAGATACCGTAGCAGTAATCTCCTTACAGCAAGCAACTATAAGTGGGTCAAGGTCACCTTAACCTATTACCAGAACGGGGAATAGAGCAGTAAGTGATTTTTATTCAAACCACAAAGTGATCTATTCCCCGTTCTGTATTCCCCCCTTGTTCAGTAATTCTACAAATCTTTAGTTAGACAAAGCAAGTTGATTAATGTCCATTGTTAGAAGTTCTTCAGGCAGTTGAAATGATGTACCTTCTAATAGCATTTCTAACATATTTATATAATTTATAGCATGTGTTACAATTGAATGCTTTGAACTTTTTGGATCAACAAAAGGTAATTTTGATCGTAATAAATTATATGTTTGATTTAATTTTCTAACCCTTCTTCTCTCTCTAGCATTCCTTCTTCTTTGGCTATCATTCTTCTCCTTGTCTTTTACATTTAAGTTAGACGTAGACTGCATCGATGTTGAAAGCTGCATCGGTTCTGTTGGGCTATCCATAGCTGAATAATGACTAAACACTGAAGCCGTCCGTCTTATATCTGTCTACCCCCACCATTAAAGTCAAAGTATCCCCCCCCCCTTCCGCCCGTCTTTTTATTGCTTCAGTTAAAGGTTTGGTTTAATATAGAATGTTATGTTAATGATCCAACCCTTATTGATTAACCTTACCATATTACTAAAGATTCTATATAACTTTCTACTGTCTTTTGTTTTGAATGCTTCATCTTCATTACTAAAGACTTCACCTGTTGGTCTCCACATGCACAATTCACAACCAACCTCTATATCAAGATACCGTAGCAGTAATTTCCTTACAGCAAGCAACTGATCAATGTTTTCGACCCGTCTGCTGAATATTATAGTTGCTGCAGAGGTAGATGAAGTGGATGCACTCATTTTCAGCAAAGTAATAAGTTTTACTAACGATGGAGACCTCCTTTATACTCAATTTAGGGGGTGGTGGTGGTGGTGGTGGTGGTGGTGGGGGGTAGTGAAGGGTTATTGTTGGAAGAAATAAGAAGATCTTTCATATTTTTTTTTATCAAACAAATATTTTCTAAGTCCCAAGGTCATTTAAACCTGTTGCCAAAACGGGGAATAGAGCAGTAAGTGGTTCTTACTTTGACCGCAAACTGATCTATTCCCCGCTTTGTATTTCATAAGTCTTTAATTTGTAAAGTTAGTTATTCGTCTTGATCTTCATCCATGAGGAAAATTTGCTTGTAGGCTGAAGGCTCTTCAGCGAAAAAATGTTGATCCGCCAACTCATCCTCTTTCAGAAAAACGGCTTCAAAC
Source organism: Allygus modestus (assembly GCA_963675035.1). Taxonomy (NCBI): domain Eukaryota; kingdom Metazoa; phylum Arthropoda; class Insecta; order Hemiptera; family Cicadellidae; genus Allygus; species Allygus modestus. Next base: position 428,164,496 of record OY776112.1, on the reverse strand, counting down.
GGTGGAGGGGTGTTCAAGATTTCTTTGTGAATTAAGGACGGTTCTTGGAGCTGGGATTGAAGGTTTGCAATGTACTTTATTGTCTTTTGTACAGTGGTTAATTTAGAATCATACGGATTGGAGGATGGTAATATGCTTTTTAATACTTTATAACGGTCAGCAATTCTCGCTCTCAGTTTCCGAGTATTAGCAGTGTTTCTCTCGGTTTTGAGAGATCTCGAGATTAAGTTTGGTGAAGTACTACTACCTGACTCTGGTGGAAGAATGTGGGATAGAATCATAGCCTGGACAAGTATCGATGGGACAGCAGAAGATGAAACAGTACAAGGAGAGGCGGTAGAAGTTGGTTTTCTGTTGTGCTTCATGGTGTCCGAGGTGAGCAAACACAAGCAGCAGACTGATTTTACCAACGATGAGGTGCCTCTTTTATACCTAATGGAAGTGGTGGGAGTGCGAGTTTTAAGGAGGGGATTTTTTTTTTAAGAAATACATAGATATATATTTCAATATGTTTTTGCTAAACAAGAATTTTTTAAGTCCCAAGGTCATCTGAACAAGTTGCCAAAACGGGGAATAGAGCAGTAAGTGGTTCTCACTTTGACCACAAACTGATCTATTCCCCGCTCTGTATTTTAAAAGTACACATTAAATCTTGTCACTATTGAGCAGCCTTTGCTCTTTTGAGCTCAAGTTCTAACTCTGCAACCAGGCGAAAGTCTGCATCGTGCTCCTCCCATTGTTGAGGAGAACGCGGCTGTCCACACCACTTTGTGCAGGCGTACCCCATCGCCTCATTATACTCCTCCAGTATAACATGATAGGGTCTTGGTTGACGCGTTGTAGACTGCATCGATGGTGTAGTTTGTTGCGGTTGTGACTGAGCAACATTCTCCGCAATTTTATCAATCTTAGAAACCTCAGTCATTTCAGCAGCCTCGGCAATCGCGTACAACTCCTCTTCGCTAATTTCCTTTCCCCATGTGTTGCTGTTGACGCTCATGATGATACAACTAATAATTATATTCCGAATCGCTCGCTTAAATACCCGCTTACCCCCTCCCCTTTTTACTGTTGAATAATGTATTTAGTATAATATATCTCCTTTTTCCTTTTAAGTTTTATCTTTGACTTAGTGTAATTTATCTAAGTCCGTTATCTAGGTCAAGGTCGTTGTAACATTGTAAAAAAAAGTGTGTACAACCTATTTACCTTTTGCAGCATATGCTACAAAATCTAAATAGGTTGTCCACACTTTTTTTAAATTTGGAAAAAATAAACATTTATTTAAATTTGGAAAATACATTTTTGAACGTTGGTTTTACTGTAATGTTTTCCACACAGTGTCTCCCGAATTACCTCGTATTAAATAGTTTTTTTTGGTAGGGTGTTTGGGATGTTCCATACCTCTAGGTAATTTTAAAATGTAGAGTTGGTCTCCACATTTTAATATTACCTTTGCAAATCCCACTGACTTAAGGAAGAAGTATTGTTTATTTTTACAAAGTCTATTAATACGAGTTTTGGCTGGTTTCACTGTTGGACGTGGTGAAGAAAGGGAAACGCTATTGTTCTGTTTTAGTTTTAAATGAAACCTGCATAATTCTTCATTTAAAATACAGGATTTAGGACAACGTTCACCTTTCCTTGCACCTTTTTTGAAACTATAGTTGCATTGTTGTGCAGGGCGTATGCACTTCCTTCTCAAAGATTTTAGTTGTTTAAGTTTCTCTGAAGGAGATTGGTTATTTGTACAGATTACTGAAGGACGAGGAAGGCCACTTGCAGAGGATGTAGAAGGTCTGGTGGGATCAAAAGGATAGAAACTTGCAGAAGGGGTAGAAGGTCTGGTGGGGGAAGACCTTGATGTTGAACTTGAAGATGAACTTGAAGATGAACTTGAAGATGAACTTGAAGATGAACTTGAAGATGAACTTGAAGATGAACTTGACAAGTGAGAAAATTCGTCAAGAATTAAATTGGGTGATGGTGATAGAGGATCATCCACATTGGTAGGTGGCGGTGGTGAAGTACTATCCGTCTCTGGGAGAATGAAAGACATCACCAAAGCCTGACGAAGTATCGATGAGACAGCGGACGTTGAGGCAGCAGAGGTTGAAGCAGCAGAAGTTGAGGCACCAGAAGTTGGTATTTTATATGTTGAGACGGAAGAAGTTGAGGCACCAGAAGTTGGTATTTTATATGTTGAGACAGAAGAAGTTGAGGCAGCAAAAATTGAAGCAACAGAAGTTGAGGCACCAGAGGTTGGTATCATATAAGTTGAGACAGAAGAGGTTGAGGTAGCAAAGGTTCGTACTGATGGCGGTTTCAATTTTAGCGGAAGAGTTTGCTTTCTGATGTGCGCCATGGTTCTGGGGTGAGCAAGCACAAGCAGCAGAATGGATTTACCAGTGATAGGGAACCTCTTTTATACCCACTAGAAGTGGTGGGAGTGCAAGAGTTAGGGAGGGGATATTTGTTGTAAGAAAGAAATATATCTTCCAATGTTTTGCCATACGTCAATTTTCTAACTCCCGTCAGTAGGTCAAGGTCATCTCAATATGTTGCCAAAACAGGGAATAGAGCAAGGATCACAGACTGCTCTATTCCCCGTTCTGTATTAGGGGGCAATCATTTTGAAGAAATTTTAAAGTTACGTACAGTAAACCTGATAACTGAGATTAATTTAAAACAAATATTAACCATAATAATCAACCGGTTTGCAGGCCGTATTGACTAAGGTGGTTTACAAAGACATAACAAAGTCGGTTTTACAATGGTCAACAACATACTGAAACCCAGTCGGACTTTGGACAGAACGGGCGTCAGGCTACTGCAAACCAAAGGTTTAACCAACTTAGTATTCACAAACGTTTCTCATACGTGAGGTGTAACGATGGGTAATGTCAATCGGTTTTCGTGCCATATTGACAGAAGGTCGGTTTTCGTGCCATACCTTTTTTGTAAGGGGTTAGGAAAGGGTTTGTTTGAGAAACATATTAAATTACTTATAAACATTTTACATTTAAAAAGTTTAAATAAGGAATATATTGAATTTTAAAGCGTGTAAGAAAAGTACATATTTCATTAATAAATCACTTCAAACCAACACCAAAAGGTAACATTTAATACATTAACTACATTTACTAGCAGCAAACTACAAGCGTTAATCTATCATGCTTAATAAACCAACATGCCTTAAACTCAGGTAGCATCTTTAGTGTACAGTGGTACCAACTCTATACTAAAGATACTATTGCGGACAGCGCAGGCAAACAGCTAGCTAGGCTGTTGGCCTGAGACTGTAAACCCTCTGCGGACTGGTCTTGCTTTTATACCCGACAACCAGTGGTGGGGGTAGGGTACATTGTAACGCTATAAAGTGCATACTATATGATTCCAAGTTCGATAACTGGGTCAAGGTCAAGTTAAGTGATGCGTAAAATAGCAAAGGTAAAACCTTTAGTAAGTAAGGGTTTCGTCTTTGCTATTTTACTTTTTAAAAGGAAGCTCTAGGTTCAAACAAGGGGGTTTAGCTCACAATTGTCCAATGTCACAGTTATACGTTTCACACAGAATTGATTGCGTGATCTTTGGATCAAATAGAAAAGCCTAATGCTAGAAGGCGATTTCCATTCAATCAAGACGCAATACACGTCATTTCTTTGTAACGGTCTAAGTTCCATCTTTACTTTTAGTTTAAACCCTCGATATTCATAACTAAGAATAGCCAGAAAGGCTTCTGAAAAAGCAAGCTCAACAGGAGCAAGCCAAGTGTTTTCGCCTACAGCTTCCATAGCGGTATGATTATATTTACCCCTCTGGTGCAGTATATAACATTTCCCCCACCATGGTCTTTACTACAACGTTTGTGTTTAACATGTCTAGATGGAGTATTTCTAAGTTCTAAACTAGGTCAAGGTCACGTTAATAAGTAAAGCGTTAAGCGTTAAGCAAACAAACAATCTACAAAGTTAGTATAAAGCGTTAAACAAGCAGTCAATATACGGGATTACTATAAAGCATCAATTCTGCAGGCATTAGTTTATACTACTACTCATGCACAAGAACAGACTACACATGCAAAATTAGCGAGGTTCGATAATTGCGAGTTGGGCCCTAACGCACAGTTATCGAACCCACACTGTGGCGAGTTGCACCAAGTCAGCCTTTGGACGGAACTGGCATCAACTGCGGAGAAACGCTCGAAATCTCGGGTTATATAGACGAAAAGTGGGAAAAAGGGATATAAAGGGAAAAACGGGATAAGGGATAACTCTGCCCTGTTGCGGGATTTTTTCCCTAAAACGGGATTTTGTCTGGGATTTATCCCTGTTTTTACAAAAAGTTATCCCTTCATTGATTTTTAGCTTATAAATTTATAAATTATATATTAAGATAATTAATAAAATATGTATTGAGATAATTAATAAAAAATATATATAACATAAATTTTTTTATTAGGCCCAACAAGTTAAGCGTTGCTAAAACTGTTTTACACAGGTAACCTTTCACCACATCCAACTGGCGGTGTAGGTCAACCGCGCATTGCCAGACTGATGTGCCTTTCACTGCAAGCAGCTGGCGGTGTTACTCAACCGCTTGATTACACTTTCACGCTGTTTAACAGCTTATGGAGGCTTCATTCTGCAGATAGTGTTTAGTCTAGAAACATGTCCTCTCCAGTATTGAAAGAAAAGCTTGAGAGGATAAAGGCAAGTTTAAAGCCGGCGCAGGAGAAGAAGGTTTTTCGTAGATCCTGCTCGTTAAAGAGAATGGTGCAGAAGAATTTTATTAATCACGAGTTGTATTTCAAGAAGGGACATAAGAAGGAAGAGAAGAAGGAAGAGAAGAAAGGAAAGAAGAAGGGAGATAAGTACAGGCGAATGAAGGAAGATAATGAGAAGAGGGAGAATGAAGAAGAAACTGTTTGGAATATATTGAATATTATGAGGCTAAGAAAGTTGATTGAACCAATTGAACAATGCAACGAGAAGTTCAAATGTTTAAAGCGGAATGGCATGTATAAATTTGTAGCAGAGGAGAGGAAGAACGTCTACTTGTTCGAAAGTGGTGGTGTACACATGATGGTACAGGTACCATCATGTACACCACCACGACCTGTACACAATGGGTGGAAGGAGGATCTTTTTTTGTGAGGAAGGATAGGTTGATCCAGTGGGAGGTCAGGAGGAAGGAGTAGGTGGATTATTTGGAAGCTAAAAATATAAAAATCCAATATAAAAACTAAACAAAAAAATTTATAAAAAATAAAAACACAAAAAAAACTGTCATGAAGTGGCTTTTAGTACGCCTACCTTCATCTGATGAGACCCAAAATAGGTCGAAACAGTTTTAAAAACAGTAGAACAAATAACACAACTATTTTCAAGGGTAAACATAAATGACTTTTTTTGTTTATTATTTAACCTATGTCAAGTGGGTATTCGCAATACGCGGATTAACAAGACGAACAAGACGGTACAATCAAAATTTAGATCCAACCAAGGGTATAGAAGCAATAGCGCACAAACAACTATTTTCAAGGATAGACATAAATAGCTTTTTTGTTTATGGTTTAAACTATGTTAAGTGTGTACTCAAATTACGCGGCTTGACATGACAAACAAGAAGGTGCAATCGAGATTTAAATATAAAAACAATTGTTAGAAGCACATGGTAACGTTGTGGTGAGGGTAGGTGTTTATTTTACACGCTAGCGGTACATCACTTTACTTTCAGCTCTTGACTAATAAACATCTACTTATAGAGTTTACGCAAAGTCTGATCATGTCACAGTTTTACAGAAACATGAGGAAGGTGACCTTCAGTAGTCCACTTGACACTACCTTCTACTTCTCTGACTATGAAGACAGAAGGTCTACGCTTTTAGTGGACAATGAGCGGTTTCGTCGAAGAATAATCGAGGTTGAAACACTTTTAGCCAGTTGTTTGCTACGCAAAAAGCATCATATAAATACATGCACCGGTTTAGATCATAGTAGCTGTTATAATTATACAGCGTTAAGCAAACATTATTGAAGTTTTTAGTTTCGGAGCTAAAGTCTTGACAGTCTAAGAGCTAAACCCTAACTAACACATGTAAACTAGTTATTGTGCGATGTAAGACTTGGTGGGAAGACTGGTGTAGTGGGGGGGGGGCCTGACATCTGCCGCGCACTTGACACCTGCCATCTGCCGTCCGCCATCTGCTCCGCGCCCACCATTTTGTTTGATACCAAAACGCTAGCTAGCGAATAGTCAATACACCTCCGGCTCTTGACCAGTGGACATCGAGCTCTCTGTTGAAATGTCCATCAAAATTAGGTGTATTCATTATGACTCTATTCATCTGGCGACTTTCCAAGACCTCGAGGTTTTTAATGAAGAGTTAAGACTTCTCATTGCGTCCGGTTACGATTTATCTTTGGAACTTTACGCATCAAAAAACAACATGGACTCTGCGCAGGGATCGAAGTATCTACCGTCTTTCATCAGAAAGCGAAGTGATGGCCGCAACTCGTCCGGATCAACAACATCGATGACAACGAACAATGGGGAACTATTGTAAACATGAATTATTGTAAATAAAGTAATATCTGTAATAGTACTACCTCGCACTCGTATCATTCGATAGTTTAATCAATATTTTATATCGATTAAACTATCGAATCACAATTGGATTTTACGCGTGCGAGGTAGTACTTTTTTAAAACACCCTCCCCGTGACCTTGAACTTTAAACTTTCAATCATTACGTCACAAAACCACCTACGTCACTAGCTCAGCCTCAGATGACGTATTTATTCACTCAGCGCATCCGGTCACTGACCGGATGTGACGTCACTTCCGGCGCAAAAGCCGCAACCCCCCACTACTTGTTTTGATTTTATTTAACATGCTACTTCAAATAATTATTGTTAAAACACTGTTGAAAAAGTTATTTAGATTTACATGCATAGAACACTTAGCAATCTGTTTTAATTATTAAACCAATGATTTGAATTGTCAGATTCGTATTTACAGATCCATAAATTACATTACAAATGAGCTATCTTTTTGTTGTTTTTTTTGCAAAGTTTTCTTTCCTGATAGTTATTTTAAACAATTTCATAATCTAACGTAGTATAATGAATGCTGTTATGCGCAAGTTAAAATAATCAACATTATTGAACTTTGCTATTTTTATCATGTTGAATATCGAAGGAAATAAAATTAGTAATATATATTTTCTTGAAACTAAAATAATTATGTCATTAAATATATAATAAAAACAGTGGTAACAAATACGACCAACTAAAAACATGTTGTCATTTCCTAAGCCTTAGACAAAACTAGTAAATTTTCAAGACAAATGATAATGCAAAAGTGATTGATAGTGTATGATAATGCTCTGTGAGAACCACTTGTCGTGTACACATGGAGATGCTGGTATGACCCCGCGTTGGGTGGCTGAAAGGAACACAACTTAGCACGTTGCTATTCAACTGTACTATTGAACAAACTGTGGTATTAACCTTTGCCGTGTTTGCAACATTATCCACGCTTTATGGGATCTCCTTCAAATATGGCCACTCCTACAAATACCCCTATATAAAACCCTGTTTTGTATTTTTTTCAGGAGACTTGGGATTGTTTTATTCGATGATTGAGGCTATTTTATAGTAAAAAGATATATTTTTGTAAACTAATCGATTGATATTGTAACATTAAGACATATGATATAAAATAATTATACAAATGATTGTTTATCATTGTTTAGCATTCTTTATTTGAAATAAGTTTTAAATATCATATTGTTGACGAGGATGCCTATAAGGAACCAAAAGAGTGATGAAGACATATATATTGGTACACGAAATGACTTGGAGATAAAAATGGAACGATTTGTTTTTTAACCATATAAGAGTAAACAGGCCACTTATAAAGAGTATATTGAACAATTTCAGCATGTCTATCAGGGAAAAGGGCTGGGAGGTCCAGATTTACACAGCGAGGAAAGTAGGGGGCATTAGATGGGCCTGCCGCAGTAAAATCCTCAGTTATCCACTGTGGATCAATCCACCCCCCCCCGATAAACCTAACTTAAACCAGCGTTGCCCCCCCCCCCGGTGACGTCAGCCCCCCCCCACCGACGCCCCCCCCGACGCCCCCCCCCCGACGCCACCCCCCCCCGACGCCCACCCCCCCCGGACGCACCCCCCCCGGTCGCCAGCGGCACTTTTCATGATGACCTTGAACATGAGGAAAAAACTTTCGAAAATTAATAACTAGCTTATTTACCCACCGATTCCCACGGGACTTTTTCCAAAGTGTAGGCATATCCCAGAGGAAGCGAATGACGAAAGAACCCCATAGATCCGCCATCAAACAAGACCGCTATTAATTTATAACCGCGTTTTCCTTATGGGATCTCGGCTGTTTACCGACCGATTTTAATGAAACTTCACCACATGTCGGGCAGCGGCCTGAGCAAACCATCGCTGAAGGAAACCCTAAAATCCACCATCAAACAAGCCCGTTATTAATTTCTAAACGCGTTTTCCTTATGGGATCTCAGCTGTTTACCATCCGATTTTAATGTAACTTCGCCACATGTTGTATGTCGACCCGAGCAAACCATCGCTGAAGGAAACCCAAAAATCCACCATCAATCAAGCCCGTTATTAATTTTTAATCGCGTTTTCTTTATGGGATCTCGGCTGTTTGCTGACCGAACTCGATGTGACTTCACTACACGTCGTATGCCGGCTTGGTCACGTGTCGAGGCGCGTGCTAGGGCCTACGTGACTGTCCCAGCCTGTTTACTCATCAGCGGTTCCGGGAATTGGTTACCGCTTACATTACACTGCGAAGCATCTAGAAGCTTCTAGAACGTCGTGGACCGCGGCGGTGACATCACCTCCATGCCTACGTGACCGTCCGGGCCTGTTTACTCATTAGCGGTTCCGAGAACTGTTTACCGCTTTCACCGCCTACTGTATGGTACGTAGCTATGTTACTTCAGTGATTGTCATCGCTTCCTTCATTCAGTTTGTGTTTGGAGCCCAGTGTGTGTAGACGTCCTACTTCAGTGCTGTGCTAGTCCTTACCGCACCATATTCCGAGATCTGTTAAACGTAAGTATATGTAGTCTTATAAGTTGTAGTGTGGACCGCCTCAGGCCGTTTACTCATTAGCGATAATTGCCGCGATTTCGAGAAATGTTCCACCGCCTTCTACTGTACGGTACGTAGCTATGTTACTTAAGTGATTGTCATCGCTTCCTTCATTCAGTTTGTGTTTGGAGCTCAGTGTGTGTAGACGTTCTACTTCAGTGCTGTGCTAGCCTTTACTGCACCATATTCCGAGATTGTTAAACGTAAGTATATGTAGCTCTTATAAGTTGTAGTGTGGAAGTCTATTACATTCCCCTTTATAGTAAGATTCTCATTTAAGGTATGATCGTTCAGCAACTTTCAATTCATAATGTGCAAAGAGAGGTCTGGCTTGTTAATAGAAGTTGAATAATCTGTTCTTTGCTAAAACCAATTTAATAAACGAGGAAACCCGTGTACTAACATTAAATTTGCCATGGCCTTGACTCTTGTCTACCACGCATAAAGTATGTGTTATGTTACCAATGAAGTGTTCTCGTTGCGACTAATTTGTAAATGCAAGAGACTTATCATATTCGTTGTTGCAGATGAACAACCAACACCTGTGCGAGGTCTGCGGCCGAGCCTTCAGCCTGCTCGGAAACCTGAGGCGACACGTGGAGTCCGCCCACAACGCCAGACGTCACGACTGCCACGTCTGCGGTAGGCGCTTCACAAGAGGCGACAGCCTCCGCCGCCACGTCGCCACGGTTCACGGACCACACGCCGCGGCGGAGCCCCGACCGCAACGAGCGGACCATCCCTGCCGACTGTGTCCGACCACCTTCGCCAGCCTGGAGGACGTGCGCCGCCACATGCAAGCGGCTCACTCCGCGATGCCAGCAGCAGCTCCTTCCTCCTCCTCGAGCCCCGATCGCCACGTGGAGTGCGAGCGATGCGGTGGACGCTTTGACCGAGGCCTGGAACTGAGACGACACGTCCGGACCGTCCATCCTCCCACGTTCCGTTGCGCCTACTGCGACCGAGAGTTTCCCCGTCGCTTCAACCGTGACCAACACGAGTCTCACAACTGCCCTGTTGTGAGGAACCTGGCTCAAGAACCATCCGAGCTCCGCTGCGTGTACTGCGACAAGGGGTTTACTCGCCGCTTCAACCGCGACCATCACCAGTCTCACAACTGCCCTGTTGTGAGGGACCTGACCCAAGACCGACTGCCTAGGTTGTCCTCTCCTCCTCTTCCTCACAACAACCAGTCGTTGCGCCAAGGAGCCAGCGCCGAGCCCCGACCGCGCCAAGTGCCCAGCGCGGAGCCGCGACCAGGACCGAGCACCGAGCCACAGCCAGGGCCCAGCACCGAGCCCCAGCCCCGCCCAGGACCTAGCGCTGAGCCTCAGACCATCGACGACGAGATGGAGGGTGGCGGCCGCCCCGTGTTCCAGCTCGTACATCGGGCCTTCCGGAGTCGCCTCCTCACCTACCGCCTGGCCCGGCCGTTAGACGCCTTGCTGACCGTCGAGGATGCGCTGACCCTGTTGTTTGACGAGGTTCTGGACTTGATGGAGAACGTCATGACCCAACATCCGAGCATCAAGGCGAACATGGTCCTGGAATGTGAGTTCTCCAACATTCACGGGGCCACCTGCCTGCGCTCCTTCAACACGAAGAACGTCCCACTGACCGAGGCCTCCGACTTGGAGGCTTTCCTCTCCGCGACGTTCGAGACGATCGTGAAGAAGAAGGAGCAGTGCGAACTGGTAGGCAGCGGCTGGGCATACCTGCGTATACGGGACCTGGAGATCCGCGTGAACCAGTATTCGCCGCTCGGAGGCAGAGCCTTTATCCAGCTGCCGAAGGCTATCGCAGATATACACGCTGTTGTCAATGTGCAAAACGCCAACGACATGTGTTTCATGTACGCCATCCTGACCAAGTTCGTCCCGCAGGAACCGAATAGAACCGCATCTTATACCTTGGACATCGTCACCCGTTACGACTGGACCGGCCTGCGTTTCCCCGTGACGCTCAAGGACATTAAGACCTTTGAGGGCAAGAACAACATCAGCGTAAACGTTTACGGGATCAAGCGGGCGATGGTGGGGAGACGCCCCGATGGGACGCCAGAGTTCAAGGACCAGGTCTACCCGCTGAAGATATGCAAGCGGGAGCGCGAAGACCACAGAGACCTGCTGTACGTGACCATCGACGGGGACAGCCACTACGCGTACATCAAGGACCTGGGTCGACTGGTCCGGCCCCAGCTCACCAAACGTGAAAATAGGATCTACATCTGTAAGCGGTGCTTCGCTTACTTCGACAATCAACCCAACAAGCTAGGGTTGACGGGTGTTCAGCGTCTGGAGGAGCACAGGCGTTACTGCTACGCCAAGGCTCCCCTTCGCCTGGACTTGCCGAAGAAGCAGCAGATCCGCTTCACCCATCCAGAGTACACTAGGCGGGAGAGGTTCAGCATCTACGCGGACTTCGAGTGTGCTCTGCAGCCTGTCACTGTTGACCCGGTGGAAGCGCCACCACCCGGCACGACGCCCCTGCAAATGCACGTCCCGTACGCCTTCGCCTACCAGATCGTGGATTCGCTCGGCCTGGAGGAGTTTGAGCCGCGGGTATACTTCGGAGCTGACGCGTCCAAGGTCTTTATGGAACGGCTCAAGATGGACGTGTTGAGCCTGTGGGAGTTCCTGTTCAGCACGAGAGCTCTGCACCCTTCTCTGACCCGGCAGGAAATGGACGAGTATCTCGCAGCGACCCGCTGCTACCTCTGCGGCAAGGAGTTCACTGAGCTGGACGTCAAGGTGCGGGACCACAACCACGCCCCGCCTTACGAGTTCCGAGGAGCGGCGCACCGCTCGTGCAATCTGCGGTACAGGGAGCAGCGGGTCATCAACTGCTACTTCCATAACCTGTCCAACTACGATGCCCACTTCGTAGTGCGGGAGCTGGCCATCGACCCCGGCGATGTGGACGTGCTGGCGCACACCGAAGAGCGTTACATCGCCTTCACCAAGCGGTTCCACTTTGGCCAGCCCGGAGACAACCCACGACAGAGCAGTTTCGCGGTGCGGTTCCTCGACACCTACAGGTTCTTGTCCATGAGCCTGGCCAGCCTGGCAGCGGGACTGCCCACCGACAAGATGCGCGAGACCAGGAAGCGGTTCCCCGACGACCGGCTGTTCGACCTGGTGCGCAGGAAGGGCGTGTTCCCCTATGACTTTGTCACATCGTACGAAACGCTGTACAGGACCAGGGAGCTGCCGCCCAAGGAGGCGTTTAGGAACACCATGACCCTGGAGGACGTCAAGGACGAGGACTACCAACACGCCCTCAACGTGTGGCGAGCCTTTGAGTGTCACCACCTCAAGGACTACGCCGACACGTACCTGCGCTGCGACATCGCTCTCCTCACCGACGTCTTCGAGCAGTTCCGTGACACCTCTTTGGCCGAGTACGGACTGGACCCCGCCCACTACTACACCCTGCCATCCTACGCTTGGGACGTCATGTTGAAGACCTGCGACGTGGAGCTGGACACGCTGCAGGATTTCGACATGTACCTCTTCGTGGAGCAAGGCATCCGAGGAGGCATCTCTCAGGCTGTCACTCGCTATGCCAAGGCCAACCACGATCGGTGCCCGGACTACCGCCCCGACGAGCCGACACGCCACCTCCTGTACCTGGATGCCAACAACCTCTACGGCTGGGCCATGTCCCAGTACCTGCCCACCGGAGACTTCCAGTGGCTCAGCCGTGAGGAGATCGACTCCTTGGACATTGACGCGCTGGATGCCGAAGCGGAACGGGGTTACATCCTCGAAGTGGACCTCCGCTACCCCACCCACCTCCACGACCTGCACAAGGACCTCCCTTACTGCTGCGAGACCAAGCGTCCGCCAACAGGGAAATATCCCAAACTGATGACCACCCTGGACGACAAGATGCATTACGTCTGCCATTACAGGGTCTTGCAGCAGGCGCTGAACAACGGACTGGAGCTTGCGGCTGTGCACAGGGCGATCTCGTTTCACCAGTCTCGGTGGCTAGAGCCCTACATCCTCATGAACACCGAGCTGCGGAAGAAGGCCAAGACCAAGTTCGAGCAAGACTTTTTCAAGTTAATGAATAACGCGGTCTTTGGCAAAAACATCGAGAACGTCCGCAAGCGCCTGAACGTCAAGCTGGTCTGCACTCCGGAAAAGTTCTCCAAGTACGTGACCAAGTCCAATTTCCTGGACCGCACGTATTACACGGAGGACGTAGCTCTCGTGCACCTCGCCAGGGTCAACATCGTCCTGGAAAAGCCCATATACGTCGGCATGTCTGTCCTGGAGCTGAGCAAGTGGCTCATGTACGAGTTTCTGCGGAAGATGAAGGACCGCTACGGTGACCGCTTAAAAGTAGACTACATGGACACTGACAGCTTCGTGTTCGACATCCTATCCCGGGACATCTACAGGGAGATGATGGAGCACTTGGATGACTTCGATACCAGCGCCTACCCGAGGTCCCACCCCTGCTACAGCCCCGACAACGCCAAGGTGATTGGCAAGTTCAAGGACGAGTGTAACGGCCGATCCTTGTTCGAGTACCTCGGCCTGCGCTCAAAGCTCTACTTCATGGACGTTGAGGACGAAGACAACGGATCCAAGGCGATCAAGCGAGCCAAGGGAGTCGCTAAGGGGGTTGTTAAAAACGTCCTAACCCCCGACGACTACAGGGAATGTCTGTTCGACGGGGTGTTGAAAACCACCGTCAACACCCGTTTCCAGTCGTACCTGCACCGTGTCTTCACCGTACAAGTAGAAAAGCTATCCTTGAGCCCGGCCGATGATAAACGCTACATCTTGGCCGATGGTATCAACACCTTACCTTGGGGGCATAAGGACATTCCACCACTGCCCGCAGCAAGAAGGCGAGGCAATCCCGAGGAGGAGGAGCGAGGCGAGCCTATGGAGGTGGACGAGGAGGAGGACATGAACGAAGAGTTCCCGGTGTAGATTTAAGTGTAAATAGAACTAGGTTAACTTTGTAAATATTTTGTAAATAGTATTCGTAAGCAAATATAGTCAAAACAGTTTAGTTTACAGCATACATCTGTGTTGTTACTACCCCTTGCATTTCCCTGACATTTACTTTCAAAAGACTCCTCTAATGCAAACCGAATTTGTAAAACTATCATGTTTTAAAAACAAAACTTTCAAAATTGTTAAAAATTCGATATTCTTTCTTAAATACTAAAGAGAAAGACAAGTGAAAACAACAGTTAATGAGAAACAAAACATTTATTGAAACACAATAAGAATATACACACAAACATATTACAATCAAGAACTCAAAAGGTATTTACACAAAAATAGTCTTAAGCGAAGATGGAGTAGAAGAGCCTGCGGACCAGTGCGTCGTTGATGGTGGGAGCGACCGGGTCGAAGAGCTGCACGTAGTCGCTGAGTGGTATACCGAGGACCGCCCGACAGTACAGGTAGGTGAGGCAGTAGTGGTCATAAACAGAAGTACCGTAGCCCTGGAGTCGATACCTGTTGTAGAGACCGCCACGTAGCTCAGTCCGGGGATTGCCACCAGGCGCTTCTCAATCTGGGTGGTGTTCATCGCGGGCGGAAGCAGTCCCCACCGATTGTGTGATACCCTCATTACTACCAGTTGCACGCTTTATCACCACCGGCTTCACTGTATGTGTCAAACCAGTGACTCTGGGGACTCCTGAATAACGGTTCACCCAAAGGTTTTCCAATCGCGTTATGATGTTCATAATCATAATGTAGATTTCATAGTCTTTATTTTCATCCAAATATAAGTTGCAACCATGTGTATACTGACCTCTATGATGTAACTGGATGTTCAAGAACACATTACCCTGATTGGCGGGATTTTGTACTGTATGTTGATAACCGGAATCGACCCAACTGACAGTCGGTGGTGAATCGTTGGAATCTTTTTCCACAAGCTCCAAGTCTCCAGGTAGTTCCGGGGGATTGACACTTCTACTGTTGTCGTTTATGCAACTGCTATCGGCACATATGATGGCGTTCTGGGAACCTCCCCCTTCGGTTATTTGGTTGGATGATGGTGATGCGAAGTCTCCAGATATCTCCGGAGCATTGTCACTTTCAATGTCGTTTATGCAACTGCTTTCAATACATGTGTTGACTTTCTGCAGACCTCTTCCTGCCGAGGTTTGTATGAACGATCTCGGTTGTGAGGAACGATTGTTTCTTCGCTTATTTCTAACACAGAGGTGGTGCTGACGATGATGGCGACGAAGTCTATCTCGCGACGTGAATGACTCCGCGCAGTATGGACATTTCCAGGTCACCAGCTTCGATGGTGTGGCGACTGACCGTTTCAGTGATAGTGCTGGCGGTGGTTGTTCAGGACTTCGTGGAGAAAAGTACATGGTGCTGTAGCCTTCCATCGCTTCCAACTCCTTCAACAACGTCTGGACTGATTCATCCACTTCGATTGCACTAGCCATGTTTGTGTTTACTCTACAACATCACTAGACAAACTGAAGGACAGGTTTAAGTTAGGTTTGAGGATGCATGAACGTCGCGCGAAGCGATCACAATCACTGAAGTAATAAAGCTACGTACCGTACAGTAGAAGGCGGTGGACAATTCTCGAAATCGCGGCAATTATCGCTAATGAGTAAACAGCCTGGGGCGGTCACGTAGACACGGGGAGATGACGTCACCGCGGTCCACGACTACACTATTTAAGGTAGGTCAATGCGTGCGTGCGTGCGTGCGTGCAGGTTTAGGTTTAGAGACGCAGGTTTAAGTTAGGTTTGATCCCGCACCTTGAAACACAATGTAATGAGCATGCGACCTTCTAGAAGCTTCTAGAACGTCGTGGACTGCGGTGACGTCATCCCCATGCCTACGTGACCGGCCGGAGCTGTTTACTCATCAGCGGTTAGGTTTAACAATGCGTGGTGTGCGCGTGCGTGTACGTGCGTGAGCGTGCGTGCGTGTGCATGGGCATAAGTGCGTGTGCGTGTGCGTGCGCGTGCGTGTGCGTGTGTGTCAGGTGCAAGCCTGGAGTCTGCAGACAAGTGCACGCAGGTCTAAGTTAGGTTTACAGACGCAGGTTTAAGTTAGGTTTGAGGATGCATAAACGTCGCGCGCGCGCAATTGCGTCTGTAAACCTAACTTAGACCTCGCGCGCGCGACGTTTATGCATCCTCAAACCTAACTTAAACCTGCGTCTGTAAACCTAACTTAGACCTGCGTGCACTTGTCTGCAGACTCCAGGCTTGCACCTGACACACACGCACACGCACGCGCACGCACACGCACACGCACTTATGCCCATGCACACGCACGCTCGCTCACGCACGTACACGCACGCGCACACCACGCATTGTTAAACCTAACCGCTGATGAGTAAACAGCTCCGGCCGGTCACGTAGGCATGGGGATGACGTCACCGCAGTCCACGACGTTCTAGAAGCTTCTAGAAGGTCGCATGCTCATTACATTGTGTTTCAAGGTGCGGGATCAAACCTAACTTAAACCTGCGTCTCTAAACCTAAACCTGCACGCACGCACGCACGCACGCATTGACCTACCTTAAATAGTGTAGTCGTGGACCGCGGTGACGTCATCTCCCCGTGTCTACGTGACCGCCCCAGGCTGTTTACTCATTAGCGATAATTGCCGCGATTTCGAGAATTGTCCACCGCCTTCTACTGTACGGTACGTAGCTTTATTACTTCAGTGATTGTGATCGCTTCGCGCGACGTTCATGCATCCTCAAACCTAACTTAAACCTGTCCTTCAGTTTGTCTAGTGATGTTGTAGAGTAAACACAAACATGGCTAGTGCAATCGAAGTGGATGAATCAGTCCAGACGTTGTTGAAGGAGTTGGAAGCGATGGAAGGCTACAGCACCATGTACTTTTCTCCACGAAGTCCTGAACAACCACCGCCAGCACTATCACTGAAACGGTCAGTCGCCACACCATCGAAGCTGGTGACCTGGAAATGTCCATACTGCGCGGAGTCATTCACGTCGCGAGATAGACTTCGTCGCCATCATCGTCAGCACCACCTCTGTGTTAGAAATAAGCGAAGAAACAATCGTTCCTCACAACCGAGATCGTTCATACAAACCTCGGCAGGAAGAGGTCTGCAGAAAGTCAACACATGTATTGAAAGCAGTTGCATAAACGACATTGAAAGTGACAATGCTCCGGAGATATCTGGAGACTTCGCATCACCATCATCCAACCAAATAACCGAAGGGGGAGGTTCCCAGAACGCCATCATATGTGCCGATAGCAGTTGCATAAACGACAACAGTAGAAGTGTCAATCCCCCGGAACTACCTGGAGACTTGGAGCTTGTGGAAAAAGATTCCAACGATTCACCACCGACTGTCAGTTGGGTCGATTCCGGTTATCAACATACAGTACAAAATCCCGCCAATCAGGGTAATGTGTTCTTGAACATCCAGTTACATCATAGAGGTCAGTATACACATGGTTGCAACTTATATTTGGATGAAAATAAAGACTATGAAATCTACATTATGATTATGAACATCATAACGCGATTGGAAAACCTTTGGGTGAACCGTTATTCAGGAGTCCCCAGAGTCACTGGTTTGACACATACAGTGAAGCCGGTGGTGATAAAGCGTGCAACTGGTAGTAATGAGGGTATCACACAATCGGTGGGGACTGCTTCCGCCCGCGATGAACACCACCCAGATTGAGAAGCGCCTGGTGGCAATCCCCGGACTGAGCTACGTGGCGGTCTCTACAACAGGTATCGACTCCAGGGCTACGGTACTTCTGTTTATGACCACTACTGCCTCACCTACCTGTACTGTCGGGCGGTCCTCGGTATACCACTCAGCGACTACGTGCAGCTCTTCGACCCGGTCGCTCCCACCATCAACGACGCACTGGTCCGCAGGCTCTTCTACTCCATCTTCGCTTAAGACTATTTTTGTGTAAATACCTTTTGAGTTCTTGATTGTAATATGTTTGTGTGTATATTCTTATTGTGTTTCAATAAATGTTTTGTTTCTCATTAACTGTTGTTTTCACTTGTCTTTCTCTTTAGTATTTAAGAAAGAATATCGAATTTTTAACAATTTTGAAAGTTTTGTTTTTAAAACATGATAGTTTTACAAATTCGGTTTGCATTAGAGGAGTCTTTTGAAAGTAAATGTCAGGGAAATGCAAGGGGTAGTAACAACACAGATGTATGCTGTAAACTAAACTGTTTTGACTATATTTGCTTACGAATACTATTTACAAAATATTTACAAAGTTAACCTAGTTCTATTTACACTTAAATCTACACCGGGAACTCTTCGTTCATGTCCTCCTCCTCGTCCACCTCCATAGGCTCGCCTCGCTCCTCCTCCTCGGGATTGCCTCGCCTTCTTGCTGCGGGCAGTGGTGGAATGTCCTTATGCCCCCAAGGTAAGGTGTTGATACCATCGGCCAAGATGTAGCGTTTATCATCGGCCGGGCTCAAGGATAGCTTTTCTACTTGTACGGTGAAGACACGGTGCAGGTACGACTGGAAACGGGTGTTGACGGTGGTTTTCAACACCCCGTCGAACAGACATTCCCTGTAGTCGTCGGGGGTTAGGACGTTTTTAACAACCCCCTTAGCGACTCCCTTGGCTCGCTTGATCGCCTTGGATCCGTTGTCTTCGTCCTCAACGTCCATGAAGTAGAGCTTTGAGCGCAGGCCGAGGTACTCGAACAAGGATCGGCCGTTACACTCGTCCTTGAACTTGCCAATCACCTTGGCGTTGTCGGGGCTGTAGCAGGGGTGGGACCTCGGGTAGGCGCTGGTATCGAAGTCATCCAAGTGCTCCATCATCTCCCTGTAGATGTCCCGGGATAGGATGTCGAACACGAAGCTGTCAGTGTCCATGTAGTCTACTTTTAAGCGGTCACCGTAGCGGTCCTTCATCTTCCGCAGAAACTCGTACATGAGCCACTTGCTCAGCTCCAGGACAGACATGCCGACGTATATGGGCTTTTCCAGGACGATGTTGACCCTGGCGAGGTGCACGAGAGCTACGTCCTCCGTGTAATACGTGCGGTCCAGGAAATTGGACTTGGTCACGTACTTGGAGAACTTTTCCGGAGTGCAGACCAGCTTGACGTTCAGGCGCTTGCGGACGTTCTCGATGGTTTTGCCAAAGACCACGTTATTCATTAACTTGAAAAAGTCTTGCTCGAACTTGGTCTTGGCCTTCTTCCGCAGCTCGGTGTTCATGAGGATGTAGGGCTCTAGCCACCGAGACTGGTGAAACGAGATCGCCCTGTGCACAGCCGCAAGCTCCAGTCCGTTGTTCAGCGCCTGCTGCAAGACCCTGTAATGGCAGACGTAATGCATCTTGTCGTCCAGGGTGGTCATCAGTTTGGGATATTTCCCTGTTGGCGGACGCTTGGTCTCGCAGCAGTAAGGGAGGTCCTTGTGCAGGTCGTGGAGGTGGGTGGGGTAGCGGAGGTCCACTTCGAGGATGTAACCCCGTTCCGCTTCGGCATCCAGCGCGTCAATGTCCAAGGAGTCGATCTCCTCACGGCTGAGCCACTGGAAGTCTCCGGTGGGCAGGTACTGGGACATGGCCCAGCCGTAGAGGTTGTTGGCATCCAGGTACAGGAGGTGGCGTGTCGGCTCGTCGGGGCGGTAGTCCGGGCACCGATCGTGGTTGGCCTTGGCATAGCGAGTGACAGCCTGAGAGATGCCTCCTCGGATGCCTTGCTCCACGAAGAGGTACATGTCGAAATCCTGCAGCGTGTCCAGCTCCACGTCGCAGGTCTTCAACATGACGTCCCAAGCGTAGGATGGCAGGGTGTAGTAGTGGGCGGGGTCCAGTCCGTACTCGGCCAAAGAGGTGTCACGGAACTGCTCGAAGACGTCGGTGAGGAGAGCGATGTCGCAGCGCAGGTACGTGTCGGCGTAGTCCTTGAGGTGGTGACACTCAAAGGCTCCCCACACGTTGAGGGCGTGTTGGTAGTCCTCGTCCTTGACGTCCTCCAGGGTCATGGTGATCCTAAACGCCTCCTTGGGCGGCAGCTCCCTGGTCCTGTACAGCGTTTCGTACGATGTGACAAAGTCATAGGGGAACACGCCCTTCCTGCGCACCAGGTCGAACAGCCGGTCGTCGGGGAACCGCTTCCTGGTCTCGCGCATCTTGTCGGTGGGCAGTCCCGCTGCCAGGCTGGCCAGGCTCATGGACAAGAACCTGTAGGTGTCGAGGAACCGCACCGCGAAACTGCTCTGTCGTGGGTTGTCTCCGGGCTGGCCAAAGTGGAACCGCTTGGTGAAGGCGATGTAACGCTCTTCGGTGTGCGCCAGCACGTCCACATCGCCGGGGTCGATGGCCAGCTCCCGCACTACGAAGTGGGCATCGTAGTTGGACAGGTTATGGAAGTAGCAGTTGATGACCCGCTGCTCCCTGTACCGCAGATTGCACGAGCGGTGCGCCGCTCCTCGGAACTCGTAAGGCGGGGCGTGGTTGTGGTCCCGCACCTTGACGTCCAGCTCAGTGAACTCCTTGCCGCAGAGGTAGCAGCGGGTCGCTGCGAGATACTCGTCCATTTCCTGCCGGGTCAGAGAAGGGTGCAGAGCTCTCGTGCTGAACAGGAACTCCCACAGGCTCAACACGTCCATCTTGAGCCGTTCCATAAAGACCTTGGACGCGTCAGCTCCGAAGTATACCCGCGGCTCAAACTCCTCCAGGCCGAGCGAATCCACGATCTGGTAGACGAAGGCGTACGGGACGTGCATTTGCAGGGGCGTCGTGCCGGGCGGTGGCGCTTCCACCGGGTCAACAGTGACAGGCTGCAGAGCACACTCGAAGTCCGCGTAGATGCTGAACCTCTCCCGCCTAGTGTACTCTGGATGGGTGAAGCGGATCTGCTGCTTCTTCGGCAAGTCCAGGCGAAGGGGTGCCTTGGCGTAGCAGTAACGCCTGTGCTCCTCCAGACGCTGAACACCCGTCAACCCTAGCTTGTTGGGTTGATTGTCGAAGTAAGCGAAGCACCGCTTACAGATGTAGATCCTATTTTCACGTTTGGTGAGCTGGGGCCGGACCAGTCGACCCAGGTCCTTGATGTACGCGTAGTGGCTGTCCCCGTCGATGGTCACGTACAGCAGGTCTCTGTGGTCTTCGCGCTCCCGCTTGCATATCTTCAGCGGGTAGACCTGGTCCTTGAACTCTGGCGTCCCATCGGGGCGTCTCCCCACCATCGCCCGCTTGATCCCGTAAACGTTTACGCTGATGTTGTTCTTGCCCTCAAAGGTCTTAATGTCCTTGAGCGTCACGGGGAAACGCAGGCCGGTCCAGTCGTAACGGGCGACGATGTCCAAGGTATAAGATACGGTTCTATTCGGTTCCTGCGGGACGAACTTGGTCAGGATGGCGTACATGAAACACATGTCGTCGGCGTTTTGCACATTGACAACAGCGTGTATATCTGCGATAGCCTTTGGCAGCTGGATAAAGGCTCTGCCTCCGAGCGGCGAATACTGGTTCACGCGGATCTCCAGGTCCCGTATACGCAGGTATGCCCAGCCGCTGCCTACCAGTTCGCACTGCTCCTTCTTCTTCACGATCGTCTCGAACGTTGCGGAGAGGAAAGCCTCCAAGTCGGAGGCCTCGATCAGTGGGACGTTCTTCGTGTTGAAGGAGCGCAGGCAGGTGGCCCCGTGAATGTTGGAGAACTCACATTCCAGGACCATGTTCGCCTTGATGCTCGGATGTTGGGTCATGACGTTCTCCATCAAGTCCAGAACCTCGTCAAACAACAGGGTCAGCACATCCTCGACGGTCAGCAAGGCGTCTAACGGCCGGGCCAGGCGGTAGGTGAGGAGGCGACTCCGGAAGGCCCGATGTACGAGCTGGAACACGGGGCGGCCGCCACCCTCCATCTCGTCGTCGATGGTCTGAGGCTCAGCGCTAGGTCCTGGGCGGGGCTGGGGCTCGGTGCTGGGCCCTGGCTGTGGCTCGGTGCTCGGTCCTGGTCGCGGCTCCGCGCTGGGCACTTGGCGCGGTCGGGGCTCGGCGCTGGCTCCTTGGCGCAACGACTGGTTGTTGTGAGGAAGAGGAGGAGAGGACAACCTAGGCAGTCGGTCTTGGGTCAGGTCCCTCACAACAGGGCAGTTGTGAGACTGGTGATGGTCGCGGTTGAAGCGGCGAGTAAACCCCTTGTCGCAGTACACGCAGCGGAGCTCGGATGGTTCTTGAGCCAGGTTCCTCACAACAGGGCAGTTGTGAGACTCGTGTTGGTCACGGTTGAAGCGACGGGGAAACTCTCGGTCGCAGTAGGCGCAACGGAACGTGGGAGGATGGACGGTCCGGACGTGTCGTCTCAGTTCCAGGCCTCGGTCAAAGCGTCCACCGCATCGCTCGCACTCCACGTGGCGATCGGGGCTCGAGGAGGAGGAAGGAGCTGCTGCTGGCATCGCGGAGTGAGCCGCTTGCATGTGGCGGCGCACGTCCTCCAGGCTGGCGAAGGTGGTCGGACACAGTCGGCAGGGATGGTCCGCTCGTTGCGGTCGGGGCTCCGCCGCGGCGTGTGGTCCGTGAACCGTGGCGACGTGGCGGCGGAGGCTGTCGCCTCTTGTGAAGCGCCTACCGCAGACGTGGCAGTCGTGACGTCTGGCGTTGTGGGCGGACTCCACGTGTCGCCTCAGGTTTCCGAGCAGGCTGAAGGCTCGGCCGCAGACCTCGCACAGGTGTTGGTTGTTCATCTGCAACAACGAATATGATAAGTCTCTTGCATTTACAAATTAGTCGCAACGAGAACACTTCATTGGTAACATAACACATACTTTATGCGTGGTAGACAAGAGTCAAGGCCATGGCAAATTTAATGTTAGTACACGGGTTTCCTCGTTTATTAAATTGGTTTTAGCAAAGAACAGATTATTCAACTTCTATTAACAAGCCAGACCTCTCTTTGCACATTATGAATTGAAAGTTGCTGAACGATCATACCTTAAATGAGAATCTTACTATAAAGGGGAATGTAATAGACTTCCACACTACAACTTATAAGAGCTACATATACTTACGTTTAACAATCTCGGAATATGGTGCAGTAAAGGCTAGCACAGCACTGAAGTAGAACGTCTACACACACTGAGCTCCAAACACAAACTGAATAAAGGAAGCGATGACAATCACTTAAGTAACATAGCTACGTACCGTACAGTAGAAGGCGGTGGAACATTTCTCGAAATCGCGGCAATTATCGCTAATGAGTAAACGGCCTGAGGCGGTCCACACTACAACTTATAAGACTACATATACTTACGTTTAACAGATCTCGGAATATGGTGCGGTAAGGACTAGCACAGCACTGAAGTAGGACGTCTACACACACTGGGCTCCAAACACAAACTGAATGAAGGAAGCGATGACAATCACTGAAGTAACATAGCTACGTACCATACAGTAGGCGGTGAAAGCGGTAAACAGTTCTCGGAACCGCTAATGAGTAAACAGGCCCGGACGGTCACGTAGGCATGGAGGTGATGTCACCGCCGCGGTCCACGACGTTCTAGAAGCTTCTAGATGCTTCGCAGTGTAATGTAAGCGGTAACCAATTCCCGGAACCGCTGATGAGTAAACAGGCTGGGACAGTCACGTAGGCCCTAGCACGCGCCTCGACACGTGACCAAGCCGGCATACGACGTGTAGTGAAGTCACATCAAGTTCGGTCAGCAAACAGCCGAGATCCCATAAGGAAAACGCGATTAAAAATTAATAACGGGCTTGATTGATGGTGGATTTTTGGGTTTCCTTCAGCGATGGTTTGCTCGGGTCGACATACAACATGTGGCGAAGTTACATTAAAATCGGATGGTAAACAGCTGAGATCCCATAAGGAAAACGCGTTTAGAAATTAATAACGGGCTTGTTTGATGGTGGATTTTAGGGTTTCCTTCAGCGATGGTTTGCTCAGGCCGCTGCCCGACATGTGGTGAAGTTTCATTAAAATCGGTCGGTAAACAGCCGAGATCCCATAAGGAAAACGCGGTTATAAATTAATAGCGGTCTTGTTTGATGGCGGATCTATGGGGTTCTTTCGTCATTCGCTTCCTCTGGGATATGCCTACACTCTGGAAAAAGTCCCGTGGGAATCGGTGGGTAAATAAGCTAGTTATTAATTTTCGAAAGTTTTTTCCTCATGTTCAAGGTCATCATGAAAAGTGCCGCTGGCGACCGGGGGGGGGGGGCGTCCGGGGGGGGCGTCGGGGGGGGGGCGTCGGGGGGGGGCGTCGGGGGGGGGCGTCGGTGGGGGGGGGGGCTGACGTCACCGGGGGGGGGGGCAACGCTGGTTTAAGTTAGGTTTATCGGGGGGGGGGGGGTGGATTGATCCACAGTGGATAACTGAGGATTTTACTGCGGCAGGCCCATCTAATGCCCCCTACTGAGGAAGCGAGGAAGGACTTACTGCTGGCGTATATAGAAAGTGAACCTCTACAGAAGCTGCAAAACTGTTTTATCCCGAAGTCACTTGACTTTTGTTCATATGATAAGATAAAGGGAGCCTTTGTTACTATTTATGGCACTAGTCAAACTATATTTTCTTCTTTTTGTGAATTTGAACGAGCAATTAGAAATGAAAAGGAGTCATTCACAGAATTCTTTAATCGATTAAAGAAAACGAGCAGGAGATGTCGATATGGGCAAGGCTTGGACAAACGGATCCGAGATCGTTTCGTCGCAGGCGATCTGAACGAAAAACTGGAAAGAGAAGTAAGGCATCGCAGTCCGGATGGTGTGGAAACTGATGTAACAGCATTGTAACAGCAGAGAGGGTGTTCCAGTTGGCCAGGTCTATGGAGCGAGCTAGAAATAAAGTGACTACTTCTTCAGGGTCTACTATATGTCCATCGAAGAAACCTCAGCTAACCTGGATAAGGAGTAAATGTGGCATGAGACTGATAAGTTAGGAATACATCCTACAGAATACAAGATACGGGCACTAAAGGAAGCCAAGACTCCGACGAATAAGAAATAACTCAGGGCCTTTTTGGGAGCAATTAACTTTTACGAAAAGTTGATTCCCTTACTCGCTGAAGATGCTTCAGTTGCCTCTTACAGAGATGACCAGCCCAAAACACTTTCCTATGACGCCTCTGAGGTAGGCTTGACAGTGATTTTTTTGCAAACAATCCCTGATGTTAAAGAAAGGCCAGTAACATTCACTTCACGAGTACAGGAAGCTGAAAATCGATATTCATCTATGGATAGAGAAGCACTTGCCTGCGTGTTTGAAGTTGTAAAAGTTCATCAGTACTTATATGGTAGAAATTTTACATTGACTAGTGATCATAGACCTCTGGAGATAATTTTAGAGTTAATCGGGATTTGATGAAGACAATGAATAACAGATTGGTTAAATGGGCTACTTTCTTAAACAATTACGACTTTGATACTAAGTATATAGAAGGAAAGAAAAATGTGTTAGCTGACGTGCTTTCTAGACTGCCAAGTGAGAGCAGTAGTCCATCTAGAAAGGTACTGTCCGTAAGGCTACTGGTGCAAGAAAACATAGATGATATGGTCATTTCATCTGAAGAACTGCAACAAGAAACGAAAACAGATGAGGTATGCAGGCGAGTTATGATGTATATGGAATCAACATGGCCACAATCATTACCTAATGATTTTTTGAATTTACCACCTCATTTTTATAGACGAGAAGAACTTCCATCTGTTACGGAAATTCTGATATGGGGAAATAGAATAGTTGTTTCACAAACTCTTCAAAAGAAAAAAACTCCATGTTTTACACCAGGTCCATCCTGGAATTGAAGCTATGAGGACTCTGTCACGCTTTTATGTTTGGTGGGTGAAAATAGACGAAGACAGATAAATATGTAAAGTACTGTAAAGGATGACAGGTAAATCGCCCACGAGAGCCAGAAGTACCTCTTTATTCTTGTAACATATCTGATGGTCCTTGCAAACGTTTGCACCTAGATTATGCAGGTCCATTTTTAAGGGTCTATTGGTTGGTCGGTGTAGACTTATTTTGGTAAGATTACCAATTTTAGTCAAACACAACAGTTAGAAAGCTCACTTTCGAAAATATATTGACGGCATAATCCGATTTTCAGTTCAGTATTTACACTGAAACATATTTAGAAGGATGCCACGTTACATAAAACAATACCAGGTCTGGCATAAATGATTTAATATCGCAGTAAATGTAATTTTATTTTGGTGTTTCTCCCTTACGCGTTGCTATACCTTACAACCGATTAGTAATTCAGGTTAATTATAAGAAGGTTTTACTATATAAACCGAAGTGCTACACTTTGGCGCTGTGCTCTACTAATCTTTAACGTTATCAAGGTTAACGTTTTGGAGTTTTATTTATTTATTAATTTGAGTTTCCAAAGTGACAATGTTTATACCGACATGAATTATATGGAACCAAAAAATATCTTCTCGAACGAAGTCACGGGTTCCAGTTAGTACTACTATAAACAAATATGGTATAGCAAGGAGAAATATACACTAAATAACACAAATTTCCCATGAAAAGTTGTATCCATAATTTGTTACAGAAAGTGAGCAATGTACCTCAAATTTCATAGAATAAATGGCAGGTAAAGAAGACAAGAGACATAAGGTGCCTCTTTGATGTTGAACCATCAAAAATATCAATTTTCTAAACAGGGTTAGGATTTACTTAAGAATTTTTTTCGCTGACATAACCTTTTTCTATCATGAACTATGCAAATTTATCTGTAACATTGATAAAAAATATAATACTTAGCTAATATATAGTAAATACAAATAAATAATTATTTATTTATTGTTGGTGTAAAAAGTTCAGTAATATTAAATCCATATTACGAGTATCTGATTTGTTTGTGTGTTAAAGAAAATACTTAATGTTCTGTCTTACCTATTCTGGGGGTGTCTATAAAGTACATCTACCAATATAGATGCTATTATAAGTATTTTACGATAATTGCAAACGTGTTTTCACAGCGAAATAACAACAAACACTACCTATTTACAATGAAAATATGCCCCCCTCTACCTTGTCATTACAACATATTGTAGAGCAACAACGTCTCATAGTATACTGACTACTATACGAGCAATACAAAACAATAATATACTATTACCATACGGTTATACGGATGATTATGATTATTAAGGGCTTTTTACTTTATTTACGTTAACCCAGTTTAATTATAGTGAGTTCCTTAGAAAAATATTAAAATCAATACTAAATTGAACCTACGCGAACACAATTTTTGTGGATACCGCAGCATGCCTTTACTTTGGTTGTTTTTAAAACTTGGCCTAACATTTAGACTCGGTATATGCGTTTATATGGGCATTTGTTATATATTTGTTTATATCCTGCTACAGCTGCAAAACGTTAGAATAAGGAAACATGTTGTTTGTCACGTCTACTAGAGATTGTTTTAGACTGGAAACAACTCCAAAATTGTTACCTTTTTCGTAATTTATAACTTAACTTTGCACTGATTTAGAACAATTGGAAAGCCCATTTCAATACGTCTCTTCAAATAGGTTGTTTGCTAGTTGCTGTTACTCTAATCAACTAGTAAAAATATTTTAAGCCTTTTCAGAATACTTGGCGAACATAGGTGAGCATTTTTGCAGATTCAGAGTAAAAGTCATCCTTGCCTACAAAGTCAGTTGTTATGCACACAAACTTCACAGTATAAGTTTTATATTATACAATTAACTACCAGATTTTCTTAAACTCAATTGCAGCTAGGTTTTAAATTTTTAGTTCAAATTGTATGCCCTATCTGACATTATACCCATGCCAGATTTTCTGTAAAGAGGATAGAAATAAAAAATCAATCGGACTCGATACTGAAATCGTGAATATGGACAAAAACTGTAACATTTTCAAGGGATAATAAAGTCAAACCTGGATTTTTAGTAAATAAAATGGATATTCATTTCGTATGAGTTTAATTTATTTTTATATTATAATAAAATTGAGCGGAATCCAATTGATCAACTCTTAGAAACGCGTTAATCAAATGCATACAAGATAGTTAATAGTCGCAACTCGATAGGGCATATTCTGGAAAGGCAAGCACATATAATTACTTGCACTTGAGGTATAATAAGTACGTCATTTATTGCCAGATAAAAATTAATGTTTGCATTCTCTCAGTCAAGTACACACAGTCTTCTGATGTCTTAGCTTAAATTTCACACAATCGTATTAACAAAAAGTTTCTCCAAAATGAAATGAAAACTAACCTTATCCGCTAGCCCGGAAATCTCAAACGTCGTAGCATTATCTTTAAGTTAATAACTTCATAAGTTGTATAAATTTAACGTTGTCTCATTTTAAACTTCACTTAGGCGGAAAAATTTTGAATAATTTAATTCCATTGTATAAAATATGGTGTTGTAAAAAGGTAGTTGAGTGTTTAGGAACTTTACAGTTGTACATTGAACATAATTAATAGTTCCAGGACTGAGAATTATCTTGAAATTTAGAAAGGTTAGTTTTTACGAAAGATAATGTTTCTAGGACGTGTAATGAAGGGAATGTTGGGGCTGCTGAAGGATGAGTTGAAATATTTTTTATCATGTAAGGAAAATAGTTAGTTTTTTTGTTCTTAGCAAATCCTGAACTAATGCAAATTTCGTAGCTCTGGACTCTATTACTATTGACGTTCTTTTAGGAAATGCTAGTTCGTATATGTTCATCAGCTGACTGAAGAACGCGTCAAATTTGTCAACCAGATTTATCAACATATCAGCACAATTATCTTTGGATATTTAATACCCTTTTATTGCGATATCTAATACTCCTTACAGTTTTAGTCTTCTTTCAAAGAAATTCTTCTTAGAGTAGAGATTGATATTAAAACTGATTGAGCATGATGAACTGTTAACTTTGAAACGATTACGTAACCTTTGAGAGTCGAGCAGTTTGTAAGAATGTCATAAATTATTGTTTTGATCCCAAGGCCTCTCTAGTGTAGGTTTGAACTATATTTGATAACCCGGGCCGTAAGACCTCAAGACTGCGGAATACCTAGTGTTGCGAAATAGTTCTTAGCAACATTTAAATCACCCTTGATTCCAATGTTTACGTGGTTTCTCTTCAAATGATCACAAATACCGTGATTCTATCAAAAAATATGTCAACTTGGTTAAAAGGGGAATTATACACCGCTACTAATATACATCTTTCGGTAGAGCTGAGGGTGACCGAGATAGCTGCAAACTTGCAGACCCCTTCCATACAATATATTTTACAGTTAGAGGTATACATTCTACATTGATCCAAATTCTCACACCACCTTGTATTATGATTAACCCACAAAACGACGATCTGTACACAAATTAATTTATATACAGACTAGTTATTTGGAATAACTTAAGATTGTGCTCTGGTAGACACAGTGTGTTGGATTGACGACGTAAGAAAAATAACAAACAGTATGTTGAAATTTTCGTCTTCAATAAAAATGTCCAATTCATCAGTTTAACTAAATAAGCCTCTAAAATGTTGATGGAAAAATTTGATGGGTTAAGGGTGCGCCCTACCTGCCTTTCACACGTTAAATAAGGGTTTTGCATCTCCCACATTATAGGCTCAATTGTTAACCAATTAAAAATAATTTGTTGTTATTTCATTCACTAAATGTTCATCAATGTATCATACGATTCAAAAATCGTGATTTTAATTCAAAATAAGTGGTAGGCCCTTAGTAAAGTTTTCAAATTAAGCGTCTTTTTAAAGCTTATTAACGTAAGTAGAAAAATTATTTTGGAAAAAAGAAACCGTTCAATACCTAGATTTGAATCTGAGAAGTTTGAAACTGCAAATAGTTTGGTAGAAATCTGTAAAATAACAGTGCGATTGAGGAGAACAAAAAGGTCTTCAAGTGTAAATATGCATGGCCCTGCTTGGTGGCGGCGCAGCGCTAAACAACATCGTGCGGATCATTCAATCTGTGGTAGGGCGTAACCTTAAGGCAGTAATCGTTTTAATATCTAAAATCCCCCTGAGGTACTGCCTCCAAGAGATCTATGCCCCGTGCTTCTCCTAATGGATCTGGAAGTGCTTTAATGACTTTTATAAACTTAAAAGTTCTTAACTATTTTATTTTTTAAATTAATGCATTTTATTATTGCCACCCTTTTTAAATTGTATTTCAGTTTATCTTTTAATAATATTAAATTTAAAAATAACTAAGACTTTTATCAGTGAAAATGTTTGATTATATATTTTATAAACTATGACTGCTAAACAGAGATTCAAAAAAAAAATATATATATATATATATATATATATAAATTTGAGTTTCCTACCATTTGTCATACAAATTTTAAAACATTTACATTTAAACTACATCCTTTTATCAGGGCTGAATATAGTCCGGTTAAGAGATTATTTGCGTTGTCACCTTTACTGCGGAGGTGGTGGGGAACCCTAAACCTAAAGGATTAAAAACAACAATAAATTTACTGGGATATATATTGGATATTTCCAAGGGATATAATGCCAACAATGTATAATAATATTCAAGCTATTTTCAATGATTTTGTGTAAAAGCAACTCAAGTTTAAAGTCATATTTAAAGCGAAATAAAACAGGTCAAAGTTACATAAAAAATTGCCATTTTTAAACTGAAATTTTGAGTTTATGCATGTAGGTTAAACTAGTATGGAAACGCCCTGAAAAAGACAAGAGAAATATAATAACATACAGCTACGACAATAATACTGTACCTGTGCTCACCTACACATCTATTCGTAAAACAAACACTTGGATATTTCCACTAATTTCTAACCCAGCATTCCAAAAGTGACGGCTTACTTTTGGTTGTACGATCAATTGGTCACGAACTCAATGCGGGCAATTAGTACAGAAAAGTAGGTTACATACGACCATAAACAATATTCCATCATACAAAATGACAGTTTTCTAATTAATTTCTTGTAAATCCATTAAATAAATGAGTTTGTCTACACACCATTAAGTGCATGCAGTTCGTTATAAAATCTGACAGTACATTTTATTTTGCAAATACATAAGACCAGTTTAAAAATCAATTAATGTGTCTATAAAATGTTTTTGCTGGAACAATGTAACATTCCTTAAACGACTTAAAAATACACATGAAAAAAAAATAACCTAATAACGAGTTCGCAAGCAGCACACTGACGTGAGGGGAGTGAGTATCCACATTACAACCTTCAGAACAATCTAATAAAAGGGTTTAAGTTATGATGTTCCTGGTTATATTTAAAGTCTCTATTAGGATGGCAATGGTGTATATTATAAGGTTAGGAGGAGGTATAGTTAGGATAAAAATTTGATATTGGGGTATTGGGGGAGATAAAACTACATCAAGATATGAAAAAACAGCCTTTTCCGGTGTAAAATCCCAAATAACAGATAAGATTTTCTTTAATAAGTCGGTAAATATTTATGGTAGAATGATGAGAGATGGCTTAAAAGTTTCACCTCATTAGTCTCCATCTTTTCACATGCATTAGTTTTACATTTGCAGCTTTTCAGGCCCTTTTTGGGCCCAAAAACTCAAATAAACGTAAAATCCCCAAAAAGATGGTTAGTTTTCCGATTGTTTTGCCCAACAAACTTGTCCAACTGATTATAGAAAGAAATGTCCCTACAAAATAAAAATAAAATCGGACAAAAATTGCGACCACTACAGTGTGAACACACACACACACACACACACACACACACACACACACACATATATATATATATATATATATATATATATATATATATATGTGTATACATATATATAGATAGATAGAAATACATAGGTAAAGGTTTTAGTGACCCCACAAAACGTGTTCAGGGGATCATGTTGGGTACTTCTAGGGTGGTCCCGGGCTTAAGTCTCACCGTGCGGGTCATACGAATAGTTCACTTTTCCAAAGGAAGTTCACTAATGATAATAAGTATGTTCCGACAATATATAGCACTTTTGACTCATGTCGTAACTTATTTATCGCAAATATAAAAATATTTGAATTAAATATTACTGGTCATTTGTTGAAAATTTTAAACTAAACAACCATAAATTAGTAATTTAACTTCATTAATATTCAATTCTGTTTCATTCATATAACAAATTTACCAGAAACCGGGCAAATATGAAGGATTAAATGATTATTATTTTTAAGCAACAGTATTGAAATAATTTAGCATAGACAATTAATAATATCTATTAAACATCTACTTTATTTTATTTATAAATTGATCAAAATCATCCATATAGTCATTGTATTTTTAATTTTAAAATATATTAATACATTATAGTGTTCTTTTAAAAACTTGATCAAACCTAATACAAACCGCTATTTTTTACTGACGTTTTAGAAATAGGTGAAATACCATTTCCTATTGAAAGTTATACCGCAAAAAGCCTGGCTCATCTACAAAATAACGGTTTTGTCGTAAAATTACGATATCTAACAGAACACAAGTATCAGCCGTGGTTGTTGTAGGGAGTAAAGCACTGGTGTCGTGGTGACTTAGCGGGTTACGTGACCAGAGGGGGTCCGCTCACAGGCGAAATGTTACAACACTTGTTATTGGGCTCTGGGTGATGGTAATGAGTAGTCTGGACCATACCAGGTGGAGAAGTTATGGTGGCCCACACCCGGATAGTGAAATTAACTGCTGTCATGACTTTCAGTTCTCTGAAGGATTTTTCGCAATCGATTCTGTGACCAGGCAGTTTAGAACCTACACTAATTTCTTCTGAAAGAGCAAAATTAGTGATGGGTTTTATTTCCTCGTGCCTTCTCCTAATAGCTATGCCAGACAGATTATGCGATTAGTGTAAATAATGTTTTTCCTGTTGTGTCAGTAACAGCTACAATTTTCATAAAACAATAGTTCAAAAGATTATTAACACTGTTGAAATAACAGCCAGGGACAGTGTACATTTCTACATGATATCTCTAGTGCATTATAATTATATTACTACTCTGATGGTTTATTATAGTGGCAAAAACAAGTATTACCTAATAAATGCCCGAAAAGCAAAACTAAATTTAATCATTCAAAAGAACTATTTTAATAATACCCCCGCCACAGCAAACCTACGTACTCAGCGAATTTCCAATGCATATATATGTGACTCACTACTACATAGAGCTATTTACCTAGTTTCATAAAAATACATCCATAAATAAGTGATATATAGCATTTTATTTATTCTCCATAAGAATAAAATTAGGGTTGAGGACACAGGTTTGCTGCAACTAGGAAGATAAGTAATTTGTCTTTTTTTTGAAATTATCAATACATACCAAGTTCTCTTAATGTAGGTTCATAATTAAGGGAGATATACAACTTTACTTATTTTCCATATGAATAACATGGGGCCGAGTATGCAGGTTTTGTTGCTATGGGGACTATCAACAAAAAACTTGTTTTTTGTGCTAATATCAATATGCAACAACTAGTTGAAGCCACATACCAAGTTTAATCAATATAAATTCATAAATAATCGAGATATAGAATTTTATTTATTCTCCATAAGGATAACATTGGACAACGTACTGTGTTTAGCACTTTGAATATCTCTGCAACGGTTGGACGTAGAACAACGATTAAAACACCAAATGTTTGTTTTGTTGAGATAAACACATCAATAAATAGAAATGTGAAGTTTTTAGTAAAACTATCTGAGAAAAATCTATAAACCTTTTTCCCATAAGATTAACATGGGACACGTTTTTTTGGATTTTCTCCGCAACCACTTAACCTGGGTTAATGATTCAAAATACTAAATTA
The DNA here is from genome assembly GCA_963675035.1 of Allygus modestus. Lineage (NCBI taxonomy): Eukaryota > Metazoa > Arthropoda > Insecta > Hemiptera > Cicadellidae > Allygus > Allygus modestus. The sequence goes on along the minus strand of OY776112.1, from coordinate 428,130,570 downwards.
TTTGTTTTTTAAGCTCTATAAAATGGCTATAACCAAAATTGAGTGTTTTTAACATTTTGGGGTCAAATTTGCAAAATACCGATTTTTTGAAAATTGTAATCCCCCATAAAACCCCCTTCCCATAGTGCGATCGGTCTGGTTTTTGAAATTGAAGTCATAAATGCTACTCTCCACATTTTTGCTAAATTTAATCAAAATCGGGTGTTTATTTCAAAAGTTATCACGGTAACGGACACATATATATAAATATAAATTTGAACGAATAGTGTTTTTGGCATCTGGGGACCTCAAAACGAAAAGTTATCATGGTCTCGGGCTTAAGTCTCACCACGGTAATAGCTTCTTCCCTATACGAGAAATTCGCTAAAAAGCAGGATGTTAAAAATTAATAGGATCAGTATATCTTCACATTGAAAATTATTGATATAAACAAAAATGTATTCCTTTAGGTTCGGTGTTTTTAAGAAACGGCCGCTTGTGTTATTCCAATGCATTAACGGTTGCTGATTACTTTAAAATCACTGTTTGCATTTATAATAGAAGAAATTCAAAAGACCAAAGGATATAAACATTTTTATCGCACAGCTTTTTAATTAAATATACTGTTTTTTTAATCAAAGTTATTACTTTTTTGAGATGCTCATAGTATAATGGCTGTTTTTCGTAAAGTTTGGATCATTTGATCAACAACATACTTAACATGCTTTCATCAATACGTTTTAGAAATATATACTATAAGACTTTGCAAACCGAATATATTTCTAAGATGCATTTGGTTTATTAAACCCGAAGAAAATAAATAACAAATGGTTGTGTCAGATACTGTTTTTGCTCTAATTAGTTCTGTATGGATAAATTATTCACAGACAATTAATTTGTTGTATAAAGGTTAAACCTGAGTCTAATATAACTGGGTATGACCAGTCCCTGTGTACAAAATTAATTGTTTGGTATACATTTCTAAAGATAATTTACTATGCTGTTTCTATTACATAAACATTAAAGCTTTAAACATAATTAAGGGAAACTATGTTGTAATATAAACTATCTAAATGCATAGTTCAGTAGCATCAAGGAAATTTGACGCTCCTGTTTAAGCTTCATGTTGTTCTATTCTCTCATTATGCATGCAACAAAGACCACAACAAACTTTGTCCGCCACTAGTATGTCCTTGTGATTCGTAGCTGCTCTAGCGAAACTTGTGACAAAATAAAATGCATATGTTATTTAAATACATGTTCTTACTAATCCTTGTTTTAAGAATAATCTATAACAACAATTTATCAATATATTTTATCGATATTTAAATTATTGTTTAGTAAGGTGTTTGTCCAGGGAAAATAAATATTGAACAAAAGACGCTCAACTGTCGTATTTTGAAAAAAAATTATACGAGTTATTCATCGTGTAAAGTACAGAGTTGTCAGTAATTCAAAAACGTGTAGAACAGACTACGCAACTGGTGCTGCCAGTATCTCTGATTGTCCTAAATGAACTGATTGTATCTCCAGAATAATATATTGATATATAAATTATATTTTACATAAAAAACCAATTAGTAGAATAATTAATTACTTGTTTCATAATAAATATTTTCATATGTTTTGAAGGCAAAGACAAACATCAAGATCAAATGTCACTTGTAAAATTCCCAAATTATATTTCGTATTCGAATATAGTACTAAACCCCACATTATATACTAAACAACTAATCATTTATACTCAATGTTGTCGTATGAGCTATATTTAGTCATTGCTTTTTTATGCTACAGAAATGTCTGATGGTATTACTGGCAAGATGATTTATGTTATCACACACACACTACGTTAATTTTATGGAAACTTTATTTACGTTTTTAGTTTATCTTTACTTATCCTAATGCAAATCAAATCAACACAGGTTTATAAACTAATGATTACAGGCAACTGGCTCTCCTGTTATATTTATAGTGAAACTTCATTTCGCAAAAACTGCACGCTAAACGGATACACACTACTGTTCGTATTTTTTACGTAGGTTTAAGTTATGTATATCAAACAGATAACATTTAAAGTAAAGACGATTTACATGCTTCAGTTCCGAAAGGCTTTGGGCGAGTTAGCAGGAGCAAACCACTTAATTTCAGACGATTATTAAAACGACAGCAAACTTGTCGGTCTGCGGTTATCCCTCCAGTTACTGCAGTTTGCAAACAGCTTAGCCAGTTCAGCAACTTTTATCTTTCACCACCTACAATTTCACTGGCCTTCAAATGTTTTTATTTTCTCAAAGCAAACTAAAACTTGTATTCGATCAGTTACACCTGCATTTTGTTACATTAGAATATACTTTTTACTTTAATAAATACAACTTCTAACAACCGTTAGTAGATTGAATGACTAATTACGTGGGTTGACGTTTAAAGTTCTTAAAAATTAGTAATAGTTTATGAATGAATCTAGTATTTACTCACATATTCGTTTTATATACAAGCTATAAATGAATAGAGGATTATGATTTTGTTTTGTAATATTTTCTTATAAATTAGTTATAAGATAAAGACTATATTTTGTTCCATATAAATATTAACAATGATAACTAACTTATAATTTATTACAAACAAATTAAAGTTCAACCAACTGGTCAAAAAGCTGATGAGAAAATGCATATAATTAAAACAAAGCTTTTTTAATTAGGCTATAACAAGAGTAATACATTATATGAGACAATTTTTAATTACTCCAACAGAGAGTTATTGTTTTCATAAGAATCATTAAGTTATGCACATACTACTAATAGAGTTATTTATTATGTGTAAATTTAGTATGTATTTGCACACAGGACATGTGCAAACAAATTATACTTTTATATTATGGAAAGCCATTTATAAAGCCATCTTCCTATAAACTGTGTAATGCTAATTTATAAATAGACAAAAATTTGTGTTCCTTATTGTTCTTAAAAAAACATATATCATAACAAATTAACAAATATGTTTAAAAGTTTCAATAAAATAAAATAAAAACCGGTATTATGGAACTTTACTAACTATAAAGAACTACGCATAGCACTAGGAAAGGGTTTGCAGGAATATTTGCTCTTTGTAGCTCCTAAATAAACTCTTTATTTGAAGTGTAAGTGTGTAAGTATAATATTAAATACAAAAATATTATCTACCAAACAGTTTTCTTTTTTAATTTATTTAACTGAGTTGCATTTACAAGCCTTTAGCAAAATATAGCTTTTTTAAAGTACAACAACTTAAGAAAGAAACATTATTTTGAAATTCTAAAAATTAACATGATTAGAATTAAATTTGGTCTACCAAATCCCGTTTATAGTATATTGATAACATGGTTATTATAGCCGTACACCGTAATTCTGGGGACCTCCCTCCGCAATGCTCGTTTTACCTATCTTAACAATGTTTTTTTACGCGGAGGCGCAGATTTTTCTTTAGGGTAGACCGGAGCTCTATACTTAAAAGTCTGTTAGGGTAATCAAATTAATTTTTAATATCACAAAACAATTTGTTATACGTATCTGACGGTGGTGGTCAATAAATGGATTATTAAAATTCAATGACATCTGTTATTAAAATCTCTCTAGAAAAAAATTAGGAGAATAAACTATTCAGAACAAGTGCGTTATAATTATACAAAATGATAACAGTGTAATCTGTTCAGTGTATTTAAAATAACGATTATAATAACATTAATTAAGGCTGTGGTTTCTAGCATAACGATTACGTAAATATTGGTTTGTTTTATTAGTGTTCCGACGTTTCTTTCTGTGTGAACAATATTTTTTTCGGTTACAGCTTATTTTGTGATTGGCTAAAATACATTAAAGAAAGCCCATTCCATGGTAAAATACTCCAAGCCAAGCTTTTAAGAGCTGAACTTTTAAACGGTCAACCAAGTTTTTTAGCAAAACTGTTTATCCACCGGGAAAACCTTTGCTCTATAGAATTAATAAAACAAATTATTTTGAAAAATATTATCTCCAGTGCATTGATATCACTAAATATTATAGTTTGCAAAATAATTAGTTTATATGGTTTTCGTACGTATATGACATCTGTACTGACTAACTATGGTTATTTTCCACCTCGTCCAAAATCAAGCACTTACTTACAAATATATTAATACGATGAATAAAATTAATAATGAAACCACTCAATATTACTTAGCAGCATTAAGCTTTAAGAGTTGTAAGTTTCTTTGGATCCTGTAACCAAACGATTTATAACATATAGCTTTGGGGAATGTTCTAATTAATTTACCCTCTGTTAATTGAAGATCGCAAAGGGTGGTACAATGTGCACTGGGTTAATTGAATTTTACAGACTGTTCACAACTTGCTTAGAGGTCTCAGGTGGTACTGACAGTTCATTTGAAGTTTAACAATGAATAAGGACTGTGTATTGGTAAAACGTATGTGAACAAGTAAACTATAACTTTTCGTAGATAATCTGGTTACGTTCAATATAATACAACTGGATCGAGCTTACTAATACTTGTTTGTATTACCCGATTGTTTTACTTCTTTTTCTTATTATATTAAATTAATGGTTTTAAGAACGTTTTACAACTTTTTATTACCTTTAAAGCTGATGATTATTTGCAAAAAGCCATTGCTCTTTTAATTATATATCCATAAATACAAACATACTATTTTTGACATGTTTTAATGGTACCTTTCTAAGTGATTTTTATTACATACATAATTTGCGATGTAGTTTCAAAGCACAGATGGTTGCGCTGGTATATGTGCAGTCAATAATTCCTCTAATAGTTATAAAACAAATAGTAATTCTTGTGATTTTAGTAATTATTGTAACAGTAATGGGTGAAAGTGGATATCATAAACTGCTATGTTTGTAATAGGTTTACGGCTGTTTATGTAACAAGTAAATATAATAAATAAATCAAAACTGTTGGAAGAAATCAAATAAAAGTAAAACAAATACAAACCACAATCATTTATATTCACTAGAGAACTTCCGGAAAGGAAGAAGACAAAGATAAAAAGGACACATTAAGGCATAATATATTTAGAATAAACATTCTAAAAGCCTGCACAAATTATTATTTTATTCAGGAAAATAAAGAGTATCATTATTCAATATAATTATTACCAAACAAAATCATATTGATGCAACACATTTAGGAGAAAATTGCAATAAACCAAAAAAATAAGGTTAATTATATTTCTTCATGAAGCCCTGAAGTGTATGATGCTTTTTATTAACTGTAATACATGCATTAAAGCATTATTTTGTATCCTGAGATATGGGACTTTAAATGATTTGTCAAACGGCCATTTTTATTACGTCACAGTTCGTAACGTCAACATTATAAGTTTGGCTCCTGGATAATTTGTACTCCTAAAGACTCCGACTAGTAAAGACTCCTAAAGTTTGGTGCTGGGGTCCGGAAGTGAAAAATTTTTTATGGTAAATGAAATTTGTTGCACGGACAAGAAATTCGTTAAAAATACAGAATTTTATAATATAATCACTATTTTTTTTCCAAAATACCGTTACATTTACGGCAAAACATGTTATAACATTTATTTTATAAAATAGCAAGACCTCTACAATGAAGCCTTGTTGACTAAAATCAAATAAGTAGTTACCGAGGTATGGATTTAAAAAACATTACAGAGTGACCATTTTTATGACGTCATAGCTTATGATGTCATAATTTCTGAGCTTGCTTCGGCTGATTTGTAATCCTTTACGTGTATTTATAAGATCCCCCAAAGTTTTTTGCTGGTGTCCGGAAGTGAAATATTTGTATGGTATGGGCAAACAAATATCCTTACTATGTGTGTGCCCGCTTAACGCGCTATTTTTCTTCTGTTTTTTTTTTTTTTTTTTGTTTGGGGGGGAAGGACATGTTTAGCCGTTTAACCCCGATGACTGATTTTAACCCTTTTTCAGGTTCTTTATTTACAAATAGTTGAGCAACTAATTGCTGCAGTAACAATGGACAGCAAAGCGTCCCAGTCAGACCAAAGTGAAAATAACTACTTTAAAACTTTTTTTTATTAGATGACTGATAGTGGATCTCTTTTTCGTACAAATCATTATTTTTTTGTATTCAAACAACATTTTAAAGGTATTCCTGGACAAAAAACCGGGCCTGGGGAATGTAGCCCCACAGTGGGACTGACAAGCAAGTAACTATTTTGTGTGTGTGTGTGTGTGTGTGTGTGTGTGTGTGTGTGTGTGTGTGAGACCACTTCAAGCAAGTTGATTTAATGTTTAGAACTTTAAACCAGATTGACTGTTTTGTATTTATTTAAGTGCCCGAGAAACCCACATATGGGGGATTCACAGAAGTCACCCCGACCGTACTGCAATGGAAGGACCTCATCATGGGACTTTAACAATGATACCAAGGTACAAAAATATCGGGGGGGGGGGGGGCTTGGAGGGTGCAGCTCCCCGGTGCGATAAAGGTGAAAATAATCATTTCAGTAGTTCTTAGTCTGGATTGATTGGACCTTATTGTCCTCAAAATGGCGTATCACTTTGTGGGTGGTACTCCCCTCACTTGTATGACTGAGAGGGTAATAAACTACCCTAAATATGCTCGGCAAGACTGGCCAATCCAAGATTGTTGTTCTCCAAGTTCTGTATTACATGCATTTTAAATGTAAAATAAGGGTATAATAAAAGCAAAGGGGTGGGGGGACGCAGTCCCCCATTGAGATAAAAGTGCAATTAATTACTTAAGCATTTCTTGATCAGACTGATTGACTGATGTTTGCCCCTTGCTGTTTTCTGAGTTCGCTTATTCCACTAAGCGAATATTTAAGCGTACTCATAGTATAAAATCACATGTGAAAACGTTGTGCAAACCATGTTACAACGCAGAGCACGTTTAGGTGTCAGTGATTGTAGAGTCTGTGGCGAATGTTTCCACGTTGTCTCTCGATCTACAGCTGCCGTCCACCGCTTTTATTTACACTAGTTTTAGAACCTACCAAAGTCTTATCTTATTTTTTATTGTATAATAATACTTTAAAATATTTTTTGCAGATCAGAATTGTGTTGGTAACTCGTGTTTTTTAGTTCAAACCTTATATAACAAATTTAACTGTTTTGTATTTTTTTTAGTTTTGTTGGGTGTATTGTTGGTTTGAAAAACTAGTGGATATGTTTTACAAAAACAATGTTTTTAGAATCTGGAATTAGATTTTTTCTAAAGCCTAAGTAAAAGGATTACTTGAAAAAATATGAAGTATATAAGCAGAGATGGTGCAAGAAACATTTTTAGCGTTGCTTATAAATGATTAACTTATACTCTAATTTATCATGATTTTAGCCGATTTAAAGTAACATTAATCATTTTATAACAATATAATCCCTGTGTTTACTGTGAATAAGGCCAAAACAAATAATTACAGCTTAGCAAACTCAAAAACGAATAAATATTACTTTCCTCTTTTCCCATACATTTAAAGTCCAATTAAAACACATGTAAAGGATAGTTGATGATTAAGTACTTGAATTATATTCATAATTTAGACAAACTATATTCTTATTAAAATGGTAAACTGAAAAATATATCCGAATTACAAAGTAATTCTGCCAAGTACCCAACATAAAGTATTTATATTTAATTTTAATTTGTCAATTATACAATGAAAAAATAGCGGTGGTTCTCCTCCGTTGACTCTCAAATTATTATTCCGTCATGTTCATTATGCATGCAATATCGGCTCCAGCTTCCCCGTGTTCCAGCATCAGCTGTCAGTAGTAAAATCACAAGGAAGGGTGAGTTACAATGTTTTTTTTTACAGAGTATGATATTAATACTGTATTACATTAATACTGTATAACATTATAATAGTAGTTTTAGTAGTCGTTTTTTCAATCGTCGTTTTAGTATCGTGCACATTAGGTAGTCGTTTAGTGCAGGAACGATTTGTAACTTGGTGACACTTACACATTAACTCAATCAATAGATCTGGTCGGTTATTGTTCGTGGTTTGATTACCGTTTATCCTACTATTATTATAAATGTGAAAGTTTGGATGTTGTTTGGATGTATGTTTCGATATTTAGATTTCCATCACGCATAAACTACTGGACCGATTAAGCTAAATTTTGCATGAACATAGCTTACATACCACATTAACATATATACCTGATAGCGTCCACATCCAAGCACAGGGCTCCACCCCCCGGGTTCTGTAAGTTCCAATGGAAATCTTATGGAAGGATATCATTCATAAAATTACCAGCTGTAGTTTGTTTGTCAGTTAGGGCAAAGGAAATCAGATGGTAAAACTAAACAAAGTTTAGTTAATCAAAGTTTAGTCCATTATTATTAACTAATAGTGCTGGTCAGGTTAGTATTTTTAGTGTCTTTTAATATGTCACGAGCGAAGCCACGGGTAGCAGCTAGTTACTTATGCTTGAGAGCCTGTAACGACTGACAATTTCAATATGTATATTTCGACGTTTAAATGTTCATTGGATTGATAGTTTCAGTGTTTAGAAAAAAATAAATAGTCGATATTGAGACCAGATATAGTCAGATGTAGTTGGTGAGTGGCTATAAATCAGTCATAATAAAAAATTAGATTGACAGAAAATAAAACACAAGTACTACGGTTTATGATCCAAAGCTACGTTGTTCGGCGTTAATTTCAATTTTACGATAAACAATTTACTACCAAATTACATTAATTACGTAAATATATGCTATATATGCTATATATATATGCTCGTTTTGGGGCATTGTTTAAGATCTTTTTTGTGGTAGGCTCAGGGAAGGAATGGACTAAATTATTAGATTATTAGTAGACTATATTTTATTATGAATATTATTGGAACTAAAATCACCAAATGTTGTTTAGTAAACTTACTAAACAGCATAAAGCTTCAAAATTACCATTAATCACACCACACTGTTGAAAAAATCACGCTTTTTTCATTATTATATGTAAAAAGACATTGCAGATTTCAAGAATGATGTTTTTGAAATTTGAACTAAGTATTTGGTGTTGCTTTGCTTTTGTTATATAACATGTGGGTAATATTTTGTTATTGTAAAAATAATCGAAGAAGAATGAATGTAAGGCAATCTGGTAAAAAGATAATTGCAGATGCAGAGTTGATTTTACAAGTCAGAACAAACCCGTGATTTTCATGTTCCGGGTTTCAAAATCAACGTCCGCAGAAAGCAGTAGCTCTCTTTTTCTTGCAGTTGCATTGTTCCTAATGTTTATCCGTTCCCGTAGGAGGAGTGTTTGAACTTACGATGTCGTCTGAGGTTGTTCAGCTGGTGTAAAATATCATCAACGTATTAGAAGTGTTGCCAACATGTCAGAGGACAGTAATGTTACAGTTCTTAAACTTCTACTTAACAACTTAGTTACAGTTATTGTTTTAAACGATTCACATTTACATTTGTTATTAATTGTTTATTGAATATAGTTTAGGATTTTATTAAAATTACACACTAAGCCATATCACTACTACACTCAGAGTAAATTACATTAGTACAGAACGGATGAAATACAACTTTTGTTTACAAAGTGTTCTGGTGTGATTCCAACTTTTTTGTTTGTTACTTGTTTAAGAATTCTTTATTAGTGAATTTCCTTTGGAAAGTGAACTATTAGCATGACCCGCACGGTAAAACTTAAGCCCGGGACCACCATAGAAGTTCCTAACGTGACCCCCTGAACACGTTTTGGGGGGGTCGTTCAAAAGTTTATATATATATATATATATATATATATATATATATATATATATATATATATATATATATGTATATATGTATATATATGTGTGTGTGTGTGTGTGTGTGTGTGTGTGTGGGTGTGTGTGTGTGTGTGTGTTTGCGTGTGTGTGTATGCACTCTAGCAGTTGCATTTTTTCTCCGATTAACTTCAAATTTGGTAGGGACGTTTCTTTCTGTAATCAGTTAGACAAGTTCGTTGGGCAAAATAATCGGAAAACTCTGAACCCTTTTTTTGGGGATTAATCTTTCAAATTTCGAGTTTTTGGGCCCAAAAAGCGTCAGAAAAGCCCCGGATTAAAATTAATGCATTTAAAAAGATGGGAATTAGTGAGGCGAAAGTTTTAAGCCCTCTCTCATAATTCTAGCATAAATATTTGCCGAGTTATTAAAGAAAATGTCTTTCGACTAAACACAGTACGTTGTCTTATGGGGGTTTTACACTAGCAAAGCCTGTTATTCCTTTGTTAGAGTACTTTTATCATCCCCAGCAACTCACGCCTACTTTCAAGCCTGCCTGGACCTTCTCCTAACATTATAATGCGCAAAATTTTATTCCCAGCTTTGCAGGTAAATTAAACCAGGAGCATCAGAACAGCCAAAAAAATCAATGTTTTCAGATTTCAATAAAAATTGGAATACATGTTTGTTTTTACACATATTTTGAGTTTTAAAAGTTTTTTGTGGAAATTCTCTTCCCTCACGTCAGCGTGCTGCGTGCGAACTCGTTTTAAAATTGATATCATACGAAAAATAAAATATATGGGTCATACGTGACAAATATTGGGTTTCCTGCAACACTACAAAAGGAGTTGGTAATAACGATATACGAAGTGCTTACCATTAGTGGGAAAAGTTAGAATGAATACTAGACTAGAGAGACACTAACTTAAAGTGATGATTACTGCATTAGTTTATGGGATCTAGTTAAAACTGTAATCACACAATTCGAAGTAAAGTACGATATTAAAGGCCTGCAATACTAATTATTATACACTGTGTAAGAAGCGTTATTATTAAGGGAGTAATATTTATTTGATTTTAATAAAGTGCTTGCAATTTATTTATTTTTATATTAAAATCTTTGACCACTTCATAAACTTCAAGATACAATTTCTGTATCCAGATATCAACTATGCTATTATGTTAATTTTATAATATTAATTCATGATATATTTGTTATGTATGCAATATGCCGATTTGTAAATAATGACTGGAAGTAATTAGGGGAAAAGTTCACTATTCCTCCTTGATATTTCTGGCGTACTAGATTAACAGAAATTATTTCACCACCCACTTATTTTAAAGTTTTATACCCAAATATAATAGAAGTTGTGGGGTATTCTTTAGTAAAACCTTTGTACTATCTTGAATAATGAAGATCTGTTTATCCAATCATAATTAATGATGATATTAAATGTGATTAGTATTGTAAGACTGATTTGTTGTTACTTATTGTAAGGCTGATTTATTGTTAGTTATTGTAAGACCCCGGCTACCGGTAACTGGGTTTCTGGGCCTGTGCACGTCAGCCTTTTGGCTTATTGTGCTGCTCCTGTGCCCTAGTCTTGTCTACTTAGATTTGAGCCTTTAATAAGCTCAAAAGTAGGAGTTTGAATATTTTAGGGAATTTTGATTAATCTACTTCGGAGGTTCTAAGGAGCCATCTCATCCTTGATCCAAGTTCCTCACTTTCAAATATGATGTGCAAAGCGGTTTCATTGAACTGCCCACACAGCCGATAGACTCTCTGTCGATTATCTGGACTGTCTGAAGGAGTTTTTTTTCCAGTTAGTCGTGCTACAACTAGCCTTATTTCATTCCTCCCCAGAAGGAGAAGAGATTTTTTCAAGGCTTGGCTTGACGTTTTAATTTGACGCTTGCTGTGTTACTGTCCAGCGATGGGTTACCATTTTATTTGTGTGTCCCTCTCTTGCCCAGTTCTTGGCTGCAGCTCTAGTCGCTGCACGATTGATCACACAGACTGGAACCTAAAAGTGTCTTGCAGCCCCCTCTTTGGCCAGTTTATCCACCTTATCATTGATACCTAATGTTGTAATCAGTAATTAATTTGTCATTAATAAATCTACTTGTTATTTTACGTGAATATTTGAACGCACTCTTAGCTATGCTATAATTTGAAAACCCAATAGTTTTGTAAGCAAGTTTTATAAGGAAGCAAATTGTTTTAGTTATTTTTGAGCTCAACTGCAATTAATCCAATTTTGCATGTTTATATTTTTGTATCGGATTTGTATCAATTAACGTATTTATTGTACTGATAATCTCCTGTTTATTAGACAGGTTTATCACCACTACTTTCACTACTTTTATATAACTTTATTTAATGACTACATTACATACAATTTTATTTCAAAAATGATGTCACGTTGTAAATAAATGTATTAAACTGAATTGAATACCTCATTAATATTTATAAAAATAAGAACAAAAGTCCACACAATTTTATTTTAAGGTTAAAAACGGACCAAGGATTATTGTTTGTACAAAATATGATTATGGTTGTTAGAAGTAAAATGTAATTTGTTCACTTGGTTTTATTCCAGATTAAGTATAAATCATATTTAACTAAATACACTTAATATAATCATTGTAAAAAAATCACATTAAGTAAACATTATTAGTACATAGTAAATTTGTGGTTTATGAAATTATTTAAATAGGGTAGTTATCTTAAAACTCAATTACCATATAGAGAAATTAGTCAAGTTAGCCTAAACATTGAAAAATAAACAGAATATAAATACAAATCAAAAAAAGTATTTACTTCCACAAGCAGATGCTTCTGAAAACAGCTAGTCGTAGTCGTATAGCGGTATTAAAAAATTAATTGTAATTTAACAAGCAGCTGTGGATATCAATTACATTTAAACAGTAAATGTTGTCGAGGGTTGAAGTTAAAAGCTCCCTAGATGTTTTACGGTGCAGGCTTGCTGAACAAGAAAAGTTGTTTGTGAACTCCAACTAGGTGTCCAACCACCCTCGAAATTGCAAGTCAAGAGCTTGAAAGAGGCTTTTAGTTTAATATTACCCAGCTTTATAACTTTGTTTTTCTATAAAATTATTTTACTATATAAGAAAAAACCTTATTATAACGACCTATCGATATTAAGACAAAATTGTTGTCTAACACTGATATAACATGTTTTGATTGATTTTACACACAATATCACACAAGCATTTATGCTCAATTGTTGCCTTAGGCATTACGGTTGTTCACGATATCTAAATAAAACTATGGAATGTGTTAATTTCATTATATTTGTACTGAAACCACGTTGATTTCAGTAAATGAAAAAGTTAAAACGCTATATTATTAACATCCATGCAATCTATATTTTCAAGGTATTCATCCTAAACCTTTAAAGGTTTGTTTATTTGATTATCGGATATATTGAACGTTACTTCCAATAGCAGTAACTTTTCATAGGTTAACTTTACTTCCAAGTACACCTTAAGGAGATTGACAAACTTACTAGAGGGATTCGAAAAGTTTCGATAGCCATCCGATCGCAGCTCTAATTAATTAACTTCCTACGCTTTGAAAGTAAACGTGAATTGTATTTTACCTGCACTCTTTTCGCTTTAAATATCAATTTCATAATGATAATTATCGAATTTACTCTATAGGAAAATTAGCGAATTTATTCTATAGGAAAAAACTATTACCGTGGGTAGTATAGTAAATGGGTAAAACTGGAGAATAGGGTACCGTTGGCTAACATAAATTTTTGATTTTCACTGATATGTTTTTATCTGTATATACAAGATATAAAACAATTTTGCTCGGTAACTAATATGTAACTGCACTAATCATTGTTCCCATTTTGTACATGTATTTATCTGAGAAACCGAATTTGCAGCTATTTGATGACTGTTAACACGAAAACATCCGTAAAAATGGTCCAATTTTAATTAAATTTTTTACAACATGTAAAGTAGCATTTGTTGAACGAGTTCGAAAACAGACGGATCACTTTATCCGAACGGGGTTTTTTTTTTGGGGGGGGGGGGATGTTGTACACCATAAATATATTTGTATGTGACCGAACACACAATAACTTTGGAAAAAACGTGATATGTCAATGGCATTTGGTAGAAATGTATAAAGGTACATTCATAACTTTAAGTTTGAAAATCAGAAATATCGGACCAAGTGAAAGGGGTTTTAAGGGGTTTACAATTTTTCTAAAATAATTATTTTCTATTTGTAACGGTAAATTAAAAAAAAAACACGCAATTTTGGTTCTGACTATCATATAAATTTATGGGTGTAGATTGTATACCAAATCAAAAAGTATTATTGGTAGTGTATACCAAGTAAGTTTATTAAGTTAAACAAAATGCAAACAAAATACAAACAAACACATACTCAACACCATTCAAAAATATACTCAGTTACAGAAGTATAGGACCAAATCAGGCTTAAGTTATAAATAGTTTTGAAGTGGTAGGTTTTGTTGCCTCCACAAATTAAAACATTACTTTAGGTTGATTGAGGTGGTTATCTAAGGGTGTAATTTAGAACTGATTGGCCGAAAGGAGTTGGCCCCAAATGAATTTCGAAACACTTAACACTGAACACTAACAATCAACATACACAATTATGTTTGTGCATCATACTCCTTGGGTTTGCTACACCCGCCATAGTTAAAGCGGAGAATTTTGACGTAATTGTCAAGTCCACTTATATGTTCAGTTCTAAATTAATAATGAAAAAAAAAAGTAAAGCTAGCCAATTCCCGTAAAACAAAGGGGAAAAGTAATTTAAAGTACACGTTTTTGTTGAAAGAGGAAGTAACAGAATCACTAGTTTCTAAATTTCCAATCTTATGTGTAGGCCTATACAATCCCACTAGTCGTTTAACTGTAAAAGCTCATAATTAGTATTTCCTTATAGAAAAACATAAATATTTCTTGTTAAGCCTTTTATAACTTCGATACAAATAGGAAAGATTAAAATGTTCTATAGTTATGTTTTAATAATTTTCACTTACATTTTATTAATATTTTCCATGTTTTATATTTGTTTAGTTAAACTTATTATTGATTATAACATTTGTAACCAATTATTCACAATGTTAACAAATCTTACATTATAAATTTACATTATCATTATTATTTTTCCCTTAAGAACTTTCAATCTCCATCTACTATTGCTGTATAATATTTTATTAAGTTACACGACAAATCGTTTCCTTAAGAGACCAACACAATAAATATTGGCGTTACTTGGAACGTAATACACTACGCAGTGTACACATAATATACATTGCTTATGTAAGGTAATGTTGCAAGTACAAAGATACTAGTGGCACTACCCACAAAGCAACAGAGAAATGTAAGGAGTGGTGGCAGAACGTAGTTATTTCCTCCTTTGTTACAAGAACAATGCTCTTGTACTATCAATGTGGTTTCTTTCTCACCAAAGTATTTGTTTGATGCTATTCCACTGTGAAACTTTTATATCTTTATTAGGTTACTTATAATAATAATTTTGTGCGTGTATCAAGAAATATACATACTAATTTGAAATATAAAAGATTTGAAAAATCGATGGTCAATGTGTCAGTAATAAAACTTTCACATTGTATTAGTACTAACACAAAGTCTTAGTAAAAATATGCTTCTATTAGTAAATATCTAGCATAGTTTATGTACATAATTTGTATTTCAATTAATAACTAATATTTCAATTTACAGTTCTGTTTACTAAACGTAGAATTTAATCTAGAAATGTTTAATCTAGAAATTTTGGAGTTTATTTTAGTACTCATTAAAAAGAAAACACAAAGGAAGGTTTTAAGTATTTTAGGTAAGATTCTCTGATGAAACTACCAATAACCACTTTTAGCGTTGTATGATCTAAAAACGAAACAGAGTGGTTAAGTCTAAAATAATCTTTAATAATGCCTAATAGTACATGTTAAATAAATTAGTTTATTAATATATCCCCACCTAAGATTAAGACTACGATTTTGAATGTTCCGGACTGGAATTTCATGTATTAATATTCATTGGAATCATAATTCCTCTACGTGAGTAAGGTTTTTCAGTGATAGTGAGTTATTGTGTAATTATAATAATGTTTAGGGTATAACGTTAAGGTAGGAATGAAGCTTGCACTAGTGACATGTAGCATAAATAAAATAAGAAAATTATAATGCATGTTCGTTTAGTACTAGTTTAGTATCTTTGACATAATTTAAGCTTTGGTCATGGCGAAGATACCGTTCAAATATTGTAAATATAAAAACATATTGGCCGTTGGCGGAACATAAATCGCAGTCAAATTATTTCACAAATAAACCCTCGAAATTGTAATAATTATCTTGTGAAATATTAAATCGTATCAACTCTATTTTGTTTTCATTAGTTTGATTTACTTTAAAATAGTTTATATGGAAATGTTGTTGGAGACATAGCAGAAAATCATACGTAAACATCATTGGTAAACTGAACTAATGGTACATGTAAGTTATGCCACGATGTGTTGCCAGGAAATCGCAATATAATTTTTTTGGATCGGAGTTTTACTAATGTAAATAAATTGGGCTTGTTGATACATACCTAAACAGATTGACGGGAAGAAAGTTTGCCTTTACAATAGAAGAAACCTCTTGATAGGAAATAACGACGCTCGTTTTATTGAATTTGTTTTATTTTACCCGTTAAACGGTGGTTAGTCTTTAGTCTAACTCCTATGCCTCTTATTGCTCGACACTTTTCCCTGGATTATAGCAGTATTGTGGATTGCTCCACCAAACATTATACTAAAAGATGCCAATTAACAAGAATATAAAAGCATTTTGTGTGCTTGATATATTTTAGTTATTACAGGATCTCTTATCAGAGATAACTGTCCAAGGAAACATCCTCTTAACAGAAGGTCCAAAGACAAGAAAACTTTGATCTGGATGCTATATGGAAGGTTTAAAGCGTATAATAATAATATTGGTTTATGTACATTTTGTATTATATAAAGCTAGTTAGGATAACTTCAAAAATAAAATAATAATAATAATATTATAAAGAATAATTTTAAAAATAACGGATGAACTTTACTTTGCAAATCTGAAGAAGAGTAGTTTGTTAATAAATAATAATAATATTGAACTGCTTACTATATTACTATAATCATCAATAGTTTTGATTATAGTAATTTTGGTTATTTCTGAGAGATATTTGTAGGTCTAAGATTTCATTAAATTAAGGAGACATATATTTAATCTCTTTTAGATGATTCTGTTTTAATCCCTATTTTTTAAATATTTTATTTTCTAACAAATTACGTTAATAAAAAATGGGGTATTCGATTTTACGTGGGTGTAACAATAGATATCCCAATATAACTGAAAAATCTGTCAATACTACTGTAAAAAAACTGTCTATTAGCATAAAGATTTGAAGAGATGGTGATATATCACTTTATTACAGCATGAGATGATGACGCAACTATACAGATGTAAAACACCAATTGTGATAATTTTGCAAACTAACAATATTAATTATATAGTTTGTTGGATAATGTCTATAACTTATGATAACTGTTGTTTAGAGTAAATAATTAATTTACAAAATAGCCGTGGTTCTAGACAGCTTCAACCTTAAAAACACTGGATAGTTTTTGTCCAAAGTACACCATTAAGAAATTGACAAACTTGTAAGGAGGTTCAAAAGTTCTCGAGAGCAATCCACTCTCAGCATTTCATTAATTAAGTTTTCATGTTTCAAAGGTAAAGTTTTTATAACTTTGCAATATCCATGCGTATAACGTAAATCATAAATAATTATAGGTTGTGTAAATAAGTAGACTATTATTATCTTGAAACTGTTTAAGATTTATAGGGCTCCCCTCAAGAGACAGTACATATTACATCGAACAAATATATCACTTACAATTCAACTGACATGACGTGAAAACTAAAACCTATACATTTGCAATTTAAGTTGCAATCGTCTAAATTCAAGTGATGAGATATACGGTTTTATCATAATTTTCAACAGTTAAACCTATACAACGTAAGAGGGATTAGGAGTAAATATACAATGTATTGGTTTTAATTTTTAAATTGTTGTAATTAATTCCAGTAAATATACCAGATACCATATACATCACAAATGTGTTAAACATCTCTTACATGACATCTACATTTTTAAAAACTAAAAATGATGAAAACTACTAATTTCAAAACACATTAGCTATTTAAATGCATTATACATAAACTATGGTTTATACCAGATTCTTTTCCAAAAATGATATTTTGGTTTATGCAAATGGTTGCAGCTGCACGGCCAAGTGAACTACAGACAGCACAATACAGTCTCCAGGCTGCAGAAATGCGAGACGAAACAAATGCAAACTCCTTTGACGTTTAAGCTGTGAGGGTTTTCACTAGCGAACCTAATTCTGAAAGAAAATATATCACGTTTAAACTCATCCTTTTTGAAGATGTTGACTATGTAGCTTATGATTGTAAATTGTAATAAAAATTATTATGCAGAAAATACCCCCGTTGCAGAAAACCTGCGTACTCAGTGAATTTCCAATGCATATATATGGGTATCACTACTACCTAAAGCTACACTACTACCAAGTTTCACAAAAATACATTCATTAATAAGTGATTAGTAGTGGGGGTTTGCCGGTGCTGGCTCACTTGATTAATTGCTTCCGGAAGCGCTGCGTCATTAAATACGTCATCTGAGGCTGAGCCAGTGACGTAGGCGGTTTTGTGACGTAATGGGTGAAAGGTTAAAGTTCAAGGTCACGGGGAGGTAATTTTAAAAAAGTACTACCTCGCACGCGTAAAATCCGATTGTGATTCGATAGTTAATCGATAATAAATATCGAATAAATATCGAATGAAACAATCGAATCATACGAGTGCGAGGTAGTACTATTACAAATATTACTTTATTTACAATAATTCATGTTTACAATAGTTCCCCGTTGTTCGTTGTCATCGATGTTGTTGATCCGGACGAGTTGCGGCCATCACTTCGCTTTCTGAAGAAAGACGGTAGATACTTCGATCCCTGCGCAGAGTCCATGTTGTGTTTTTGACACCTATCTGTTCTGTTAGGTGTTTGCATTTCATTGCTGTCAGGAGGAAAGAATACGTGACGGCAATGAAATAGAAACATCTATCAGACCTTGAGTGAAATGATATTGTTATTTTGTGAAGAGCGTCTCGGAGAGCTCGATGTTCACCGGTCGAGAGCCGGAGGTGTACTGACTATTCGCTAGCTAGCGTTTTTGGTATCAAACAAAATGGTGGGGGTAAAAGTGTAGTAGAACGAAGCAGATGGTGGACAGCAGATGGGCGGCGGCAGGTGGCAGGCGGCAGGTGGCAAGTGTGCGGCAGATGGTAGTCCCCCACTACACCAGTCCCCCACTACACCAGTCTCCCCACCAAGTTTTACATCGCACAATAACTAGTTTACATGTGTTAGTTAGGGTTTAGCTCTTAGACTGTCAAGACCTTACCTCCGTAACTAAAAACCTCAATAATGTTTGCGCTTCAACGCTGTATAAGTATAACAGCTACTATGATCTAAACCGGTGCATGTATTCATATGGTTCTTTTTGCGTAGCAAACAACTGGTTAAAAGTGTTTCAACCTCAATTATTCTTCGACGAAACCGCTCATTGTCCACTAAAAGTGTAGACCTTCTGTCTTCATCGTCAGGGAAGTAGAAAGTAGTGTCAAGGGGACTACTGAAGGTCACCTTCCTCATGTTCCTGTAAAACTGCGACATTTTTCAGACCGTCTAGGTAGATGTTCATACGACAAGAGCTGGAAGAATAATGATGTAGCGTTATCGTGTATAATAGGCATCTACCCCCACCACAACGTTACCTTGTCCTTCAAACCATCGTGTTTACGCCACGGATGCTATACTGTTGGTTAGATTTAAATTTAAATTGCACCTACTTGTTCACCTTGTCAAGCTGCGTAATTGAAGTACCCACATGTTAGACCTTGAACCAAAAACAAAGAAGTTATTTAGGTTTGTCCTTGAAAATAGTTGTTTTTTCGCTGTTGCTGCTATACCCTTTGTTGGATCTGAATTCTGTTTGCACCAACTTGTTCGTCTGATCAATCCGCGTAATTTGAGTACCCACTTAATATATTTTAAACCGTAAATAAAGAAGTTATTTAGGCTTGCCCTTGAAAATAGTTGTTTTTCGCTGTTGCTGCTATACCCTTTGTCGGATCTGAATTCTGTTTGCGCCAACTTGTTCGTCTGATCAATCCGCGTAATTTGAGTACCCACATGACATACTTTGCACAAACTGTGTACCCCCCCCCTTTTTTGGGTCATGTTCAAGGTCAAGGTCAAGGTCAAGGACCTTGGGACTTAGAAATTTTCACAAAGTGGGCTGCACACAAACATAAGACTAATAGTCTCCTGCCTATGTACAGGCCAAGTCCCTAACTTGAAATGCTTAGGGTGGTCCTGAAAAGGACCGTTTGTGTTTGAAGGAGATGGTGGATAAGGAGCGGTGAGCGGTAGTCAGTGTTTATTTTTCCTTTGTAACCCACTTTACTTGTCCCTTCTGCCGTACTAAAATCAAGTCGCACTTGGTCTCAGGAGGTGGCAGAGTGGACCTTGGAAGGTGGACCTTGATGTAACGGCCGCCGCCAAAGAGGTGTTGGAGTAGGTACTCATCATCGCTGATCTTCCCCACAAGTAGATACTCCACGTTTAATTTCAACTGCGCAAACTTGACGGCGACAGACTCCAGCGGCGTTACCAACTCGGTAAGTTTCACCGTAGCCGTCCTTTTCATTATCTCCTCAACAGTTGGTGGCGGCGATGAAGGTCGAAGCGATGAAGGGCGAGGTGATAGCGATGGTGAAGATGCAGTGGACGTCGAAGGCCGTTGGTCGAAGTAAAGTGGGTGGTTTCGAAAATTCTTCCGTATGCAAGATTTAAAAGAACTAGGTCTTTTGAATCCGCTCCTTTTTTCCGAAGACTTCTTCAAAGTCTCCTTCAAACGTTGCAGTTTCTCGGGTGTAATGGGAGAAGACATAGCGCAGAGGTGTATTCAGTTCGCAAGGCAAAGCTGGAATGAGGTACCAGACGGAGCAAAGCGGGTCGCCAAGTGTAACCGTGACATTTCCATATACGGGTAGAAAGCTAAAAACCGGTCTACATCCGGTTCCCCTTCCCCCGTGACGACACAACCTCCCCCCCCCTTTGAGTCATGTTCAAGGTCACCCCCCCCCTTTTTTTGGGTCATGTTCAAGGTCACCCCCCCCCGTGACGTAACATCCCCCCTTCCGCTTCGGTGACGTCACTTTGCCTTTATAAGCGGGAGCAGTCCGCAGTCTCGTCGCAGTAGCTTGCCGCCCGCTGTTTGGGTATACGTCCCAGTGGGTTGCACTCTGCTGCAGCGTAGGTCTGTTAAGTGTGCGTTGGGCCCGACGCGCAATTAAGAGATCCGCGCCCTTGCATGTTTAGTTAGTTTGTTAAGCATGTTAGATAACGCTTGTAGTTTGCTGCTAGGTAATGTAGTTAGTCTAATATATGTTAGTGTTTGGTATCGGTTTGAAGTGTCTTATTTACTAATGAAATATGTACTCCCGGCCCTACAGGTCCCTCAACAACCTTGGTCAAAACTTGGGTTCGCAGCAGCCTGACGCCGGGTGTTTGGGTCTACGTCCCACCGGGTTTCAGTGATACTGTTGACCTTTGCAAAACCGACCTTGGTTGTTCTTGTAAAAGTAACGTTAACTGATTAATTTTGTTTACATAGTTGATGGTAAAGTCTTTATTTTCAAAGTAATGTATCTTGCTTCTCATCCTTTTCCTAACCCCTCTAAGGTATGGCGCGCAAACCGACCTTGTGTCAATACGGCGCGTAAACCGGTTGACATTTCCCATCTTAGCCTGAGAAAACTGTGTAAAATATAAAGTCAGTCTCTTGTTTAAAATCAGTCTCTTGTTTGTTGTCTTTTGTCCCCTTCCCAAATACAGAGCGGGGAATAGAGCAGTATGTTATGCTCTATTCCCCGCTTTGGCTTCATGTTCAGATGACCTTGGGACTTAGAAAATTCACGTACAAAGCGGGGAATAGATCGGTTTGTGGTCCAAGTGAGAATCAATTACTGCTCTATTCCCCGTTTCAATAATATGATCAAACGACCTTGACCCACTTCGGGACTTAGAAAATCCCCGTATTGTAATATATATTTACTCGTTACAACATTATTACCCCCACCGTATAACACTTGCACTCCCCACCACTATCAGTATGTATAAAAGAGGGTCCACCAGCACTAGTAAAATCATTCTTCCTCTTGTGCTGTTATACCTCACACCATGGCACACATTAGGAAGCAGACACAACCTCTCAAATTGAAACCTTCTGCTTCGTCTTCGCCCGCCTCTACCACTCCGTCTTCTGCGGTTCCATCCATCCTTCGGACAGCCCTGATGTTAGCTAACATCGTCCCGGAGAACTGTCCACCACTACCTGCTGCGTCAACGACTTACACAAGTCCTTCACCTCTTCCGTCAACTTCTCGTGCTGTTTCTCCAAGTCCTTCACCTCTTCCGTCAACTTCTCGTGCTGTTTCTCCAAGTCCTTTGTCAACGTCTCGTGCTGTTTCTCCAAGTCCTTCTACATCTTCAAGTTGTTCTACATGTTCATCAAAGTCTTCCAAATCGTCTGCTTCTTCATCCTCATCAACATCAAGTTCGAGACCAAGCCAACCAGCCACCCAATCATCTTCTCCAACCAGACCTTCAGTAATCTGCACATATACTTCATCTCCTTCAGAGAAATTTAAACAACTTAAATCTGTACAAAGGATGTGCATGCTTCCTGCACAACAATGTAATTATATATTCAAAAAAGGTGCTAAAAAAGGTGAACGCTGTGTTAAACGTTGTATTTTAAATGAAGAAACGTGCAGTCTTCATTTAAAATTAAACCATGGCGCATCTCCTTCTTCACCACGTGCAACAGTGGTGCCAATTAAAATTCGAATTAACAGGCTTTGTAAAAACAAACGCTACTTCTTTGTTAAAATAAAGGACTTTGCAAAGGTGTTGGTTCAATGTGAAGGTAAACTGTACTATGTAGAGTTACCTAGAGCCATGGACCTCCACGTCAAAAAACCTACCCACAAGGACTATTTAATTCGAAATGATACAGGTATCACTGTGTGGAAATCATTAAAATAATAATATAAATAAAAAGACCAAAAGTTTATTCCAAATTAAATAAAGCATTTTTTCCAAATTAAAAAAAGTGTGGACAACCTATTTACAATTTGTAGCATATGCTGCAGAGTGTAAATAAGTTGTCCACACTTTTTTTTGCAATGTTACAACGACCTTGACCTAGATAACGGACTTGGATAATTTACACTAAGTCAAAGATAAACTTAAAAGGAAAAAGGAGAAATATTATACTAAAGTCATTATTCAACAGTAAAGAGGGGAGGGGGTAAGCGGGTATTTAAGCGAGCGATTCGGAATATAATTATTAGTTGTATCATCATGAGCGTCAACAGCAACACATGGGGAAAGGAAATTAACGAAGAGGAGTTGTACGCAATTGCTGAGGCTGCAGAAATGACTGAAGTTTTTAAGATTAATAAGGTTGCGGAGAATGATGCTCAGTCACATCCGCAACAAACTACATCATCGATGCAGTCTACAACGCAGCAACCAAGACCCTATCATGTTATCCTGGAGGAGTATAATGAGGCAATGAGGTACGCCTTTACAAAGTGGTGTGCACAACCGCGTTCTCCTGAACAATGGGAGGAGCACGATGCAGACTTTCGCCTGGTTGGAGACTTAGAACTTGAGCTTCAAAGAGCAAAGGTTGCTCAATAGTGAGAAGATTTATTGTTTACTTTAGAATACAGAGCGGGGAATAGATCAGTTTGCGGTCCAAGTGAGAACCACTTACTGCTCTATTCCCCGTTTTGGTAATTTGTTCAGATGACCTTGGGACTTAGAAAATTTTTGTTTGGTAAAAAACAACATTAAAATATATATATCTCCTCCCTAAAACTTGCACTCCCCACCACTTCCATTGGGTATAAAAGAGACACCTTATCGATGATAAAATCAGTCTGCTGCTTGTGTTCGTTCACCTCAGACACCATGGAGCACATCAGAAAACCAACTTCTGCCACCTCTTCTTGTACTGTTTCATCCTCTGCTGTCCCATCGATACTTGTCCAGGCTATGATTTTATCTCACATTCTTCCAGAAACAGGTAGTACGTCACCAAACTCCATCTCGAGATCTCTCAAAGCCAAAAGAAGCAATGCTAGTTCTCGGAAATTGAGAGCGAGAATCGCTGATCGATATAAAATATTAAAAACCATATTACCATCCTCCAATCCGTATGATTCTAAATTATCCACTAAAATACAATAAAGTACATTGCAAACCTTCAATCGCAGCTCCAAGATCCGCTTTCAATTCGCGAAGAAATCTCGAATACCCCTCTACCTTTTGAAGCAGTTTTCCTTAAAGAGGATGAGTTGGCGGATGAACATTTCTTCGCTGAAAACCCTTCAGCCTACAAACAAATCTTCCTCATGGATGAAGATCAGGATGCGTAAGCTTAACAAATTAAAGACTTTTAAAATACAAAGCGGGGAATAGATCAGTTTGCGGACAAAGTGAGATCCGCTTACTGCTCTATTCCCCGTTTTGGCAACAGGATCAAACGACCTTGAGGACTTAGAAAATAATCAATTGGTACAAAAAGAAAAATATTAAAAATCATTATTATTTCTTTACAACAAAATCCCTTCCCTAACCCTATTACTCCCACCACCTACAGCGAGTATAAAGGGGGTCTCCATTGCCGGTAAAGATCATTCTGCTGAAAATGACTGCATCGGCTCCTTCTATCTCTGTAGCAACTCTAGTAGTTAGCAGAAGAGTTGAAAACATCGATCAGCTGCTTGCTGTAAGAAGATTACTGCACAAGTATCTTGTCATAGAGGTTGGTTGTGAACTGTACATGTGGAGGCCAACAGGTGAAGTGTATAGTAATGAAAATGAAGCATACAAAACAAACGATAGTAAGAAGTTATTTAAAATTTTTGCTAATATGGTTAGGTTAATCGAAAAGGGATGGATAATCAACATAACGTTCTATATCAAACCAAACCTTTAACTGAATAAAAAAAAAAAGGAAAAAATTTAAATACAGAGCGGGGAATAGATCAGTTTGCGGTTTAAGTGAGAATCGCCTACTGCTCTATTCCCCGTTTTGGTAATATAATCAGACGGCCTTGACCCACTTACATGATGGGTATTAAAGCGCGATGTTGCAGAGACCGATTATTACACTACACGTTAGGTTAGCGACTTTTTCCCAAACAAGACATTGAACCAGCTATATTCATTGTAAAAGGGTGGGGGTAAACATATATATATAAGGCAGTCGGCTTCGGAGTATAGTTATTGTTCAGCTATGGATAGCCCAGGAGGATCGTCTAACTTCGATGTTAAAGGAAAGGAGGAGAATGATAGAGAGAAAAGAAGGTGTGCTAGAGAGAGAAAAAGGATTGCAATATTGAATGAAGCCTATAATTTATTACGAACAAAATTACCTTTTCTCGAACCGAACGCTTCAAGACTTTCTACTATAAAACACGCCATAAAATATATTGATATGTTGGAAATGTTATCACAAAATACATCGTTTCAACTGCCTGAAGAATTGCTAACGATGGAAATTGATCAACTTTCTTCAACTAACTAAGAGACTTTGGAAATACTGAACAGCGGAAGACAGAACGGGGAATAGATCAGTTTGTGGTTAAAGTAAGAACCACTTACTGCTCTATTCCCCGTTCTGGTAATAGGTTAAGGCGACCTTGACCTACTTACAGGACTTAATCATTTGTGTTACAATAATACCTCTTCCCTATTACTTTTTCCTACCACTTGCACTTTCATCACTTACCCCCACCACCACCGGAATCGGGGTATAAAAGGTGGTTTTGTATTAGTGGTAACATCAGTCTGCTACTTGGAATCATGTCGCCCAGAGATAACATTTTCCCTTCTAAGAAGACTATACTGGAAATGATTAAAAATATTCCAGTAAATATAAACGAAGATGAAGACGAAGACGATTCAGAAATGGAAGATGAACTGTTTAGTGATCTTGAACTACTAAGTGAGTTTGCTAGCAGTGAACCATATGCTGGAGAGATGGAGCTGTTGGAGTTGTTGACTGACGACGACGACGATGATGATAATGAACCAGAATGTCATCATCAGTTGCTCTGTTTGGAGGAAATGGACCTTGTTGATAGTGGAACCCCTCCAAGCAGTATTAATATCGATGACGTAGTTTTAGATCCGGTCACAGGGAACTTTTGTGTTCGTCGTCGGTTATTTAGTGATATGAGCTCATCGGAAGAATCTGAATAAATTTTTGTTGTCTTCAAATAGTTTACATTAAATACAAAGCGGGGAATAGATCAGTTTGTGGTTATAGTGAGAATCACTTACTGCTCTATTCCCCGTTTTGGTAATATCGTTGTATGACCTGGACCCATTTACATGATTGAAAAAGTGGGGTAACTTATACATTTAATGGTGAGGGAACGTCTATTTAAAGACGATGCAACAGTGTATATTTATCATATCGGCATGATGAACCCACCAGGAAACTCCGTTTGCTACAGCTTTCCCCTCATCGATATCGATGATGTGATAAAACTTACATCAATAACAAAACGGTTTGAACTCGAAAGGCGACTCATAAAAGTCGACGTAATTCCACAAGATCTTCGTTCGGCAATGTTGACTATTGAATATGTTAAAGATGAATCTACAACTGAAGATCCCTATTGTTTTATGAAATTTTTAGTTGATCGAGATGCAATATGTACAATCCAACTTCACATCCGAGTTTAAAATTTATCAAATGTTCCTGTTGGAGAAAATTGTCTTAGTTAAATACAGAGCGGGGAATAGATCAGTTTATGGTTTAATATGAAATCATTTACTGCTCTATTCCCCGTTTTGGCAAATTTGTTCAATGACCTTGACCTAAATACAGAAATTTGTAGCCTCCAGCTACAATAGTAAATATAAAATGCAAAAACAAAAACAAATAGTAAACTTAACGTACCCCCACCACTTTTGCTAGAGTATAAATAGAGGGGCATTTGCAGTGTTGTTCATTATTGCCTTGACCCTTGTGGAGATCGCACCTACATTATGCATCGCTGCGATATTTGCAAGTCTTCATTTAAGGATGAATTTATTTTAATGATTCATAAAGAATTAAAACATAACAACAACCAAGATGAAAAGTATGAAGAAGAAGAATTGAAAGAAATAGATCGAATGTTAGCTCAACACCAACATTCCAGACCAAGTGTTATTCAATATGCATCATCATCATCGACTTCTACGCCTGCTATGTCTACACTTCACCGTCCTTCAACATCATCATCTGCATCGACTTCTACGCCTGCTCTGTCTACACTACATCGTCCTTCAACATCATCAGCTTCATCGACTTCTACGCATGCTCTGTCTACACTTCACCGTCCTTCAGCATCAACAGCAGTAAATGTAAAACTACATGCCCGAGCACTTCCGGGTAATGTAGTAACCCACTTCAAAATTGACAACGCAAAATTACAACTCGAAGAATTTTTAAATAACGCAAAAGGATTGGTAATCAACACTTTGCAAAATGAATTAAAAAGATTAAATTTTATCAAATTTGGACTATTAATGGATGCTTTATTTACAAACATTCAAAATGAAACTTCACCGAGAGGGTTTTTAACAAAAAACCGAACTATTATGTTTTCGTCAGATATTGATTCAATCGTATCTGAATGTTTTGAAGAGCTAATGACAAAAATACAAGAACATGAAGGAAGAGGCTCAGGATGGAGTTTGTTAAGCATCACAGGGCTAGACTTAAGAGTACACAAACACGGTTATGGAATTCGTGGCAGTAGCTATATCCCTTTACTAAAAAAGATTAGTGATACCAAATCCTGCATCAATGTACAAAATCAAGATACTGAATGTTTTAAATATGCCATGTTGGTCAAATATGTAACAGACAATCCGATAAGACCAAGTCACAAATATGAAGAAGTACAACATAGATATAATTTTCAAGGGATGACTTACCCTGTTGCTATAACAGACGTTTTAAAATTTGAAAAACAAAATCCTTCAGCTTCTGTCAACCTATTTGGATTGGATTCGTCAAACAATGTGTACCCCTTGCGTATAACACCAAATGAGCGCAGAGATCATACCGATTTGTTATTGATAACTAAAGGTGATATTTCACACTTTGTGTATATCAAACAATTTGAAAGTCTTGTTTCTAAACAATTATCCAAACATGAAAAAAGATGACAATTTGCAAAAGATGTTTTTGCCACGTAAACAAAGAACTAAGAAGGGGAGGATCAGATTGGCTTGTAGAACACCAACGGCTATGTAATGAAAACTATGAAGTAAGAATTAAATTGCCGCATCCTAGCAGAGCTCAGATAAAATTTGACAAAGTAATCCAACAATACCGTTTACCTGTTGTTGTGTATGCTGATTTTGAGGTGTCTTTACTTCCGCTCGAACATCAAGAAGAAAACGTAACAAGAAGAAGCAAATACCAGCAGCACACACCAAACAGCTACTGTTTGATGATAAAATCAACACTGTCTGAAGAACATTTGCGAAGATATGAATTAACAACAACACCGAAGATATATCGCGGTGAAGAAGCAGCTCGAAACTTCGTCGATGACTTATATATCATAGCTGGGAAAGTTGAAGAAATGTACAGAAATGTGGTACCGATGATTCCTATGAATGAAGATGAAATTCAACGACACGACTCAGCAACAACATGTTATTTGTGTATTAACACTTTTACACTGACCAACAGTAAAGTGCGAGACCATGACCATCTAACAGGAGCTTACAGAGGTGCAGCCTGTAACTCTTGCAATTTAAACTATAAACTTCCAAACTTTATCCCCGTTGTTTTACATAATCTTAGTGGATACGACTCCCACTTTATAATCCCAGAATTGGGCAGAGATAATGGAGAAATAGATGTCTTGGCAACAACCATGGAAAAATTTATAAGCTTCTCTAAAAAAGTTGGTAAAATAAAACTAAGATTTGTTGATTCATTCAGATTTATGCCTTTTAGCCTTGCAAAATTAACTAAAAATTTAAGAAGACAAGATTTGATTGAAACAGGTAAAATTGTGCCTAATGATAAAATGGATTTAGCTCTTCGAAAAGGAGTCTTCCCCTATGATTACATTGACGGACTGAATAGATTTGATGAAACATCACTTCCTACACCAGATAAATTCAAAAACAAACTTAATGATGAAGAAATAGAACCTGAAGATTATCAACATGCACTTCGAGTATGGAACGAGATGAATATGGAGACCTTAGGGGATTACTCAGACTTTTATGTCAAACTAGATGTGACCCTTCTTTGTGATGTGATTGAAGAATTTCGAAACACCTGTTTTGCCGCATATGGATTGGACCCTTTACATTCGTATACTTCTCCAGGATTAGCTTGGCAAGCTATGTTAAAAGAAACAAAATGCAAACTCCAACTTTTAACAGATATTGACATGGTTTTAATGATTGAAGCAGGTGTAAGAGGTGGATAGGTTCAAAGTGTTACCAGACATGTTAAGGCCAACAACAAATACCTTCCTAATTACGACGAAACTAAACCAACAACCTATTTGGGATATTTCGATGCAAACAACTTATACGGATGGGCTATGTCAAACCCACTTCCATATGATAATTTCAAATGGGTTAACCCCGACTCTATTGGCGATATTTCACAAATTCCAAAACATGGTGACACTGGATATATTTTAGATTGCGATTTTGAATACCCGGAACATTTACACGATCTCCATTACGACCTCCCACTCCTCGCTAAAACAGAAGTTTCTCCAACTGGAAAACACCCTAAATTAATGATGACTCTAAATAATAAACAGCGCTACGTGGCTCACTTTTGGGTAGTCCAACAAGCCATCGAATTAGGACTACGTATTACAAAAATTAATAGAGTTTTGGAATTTTCTCAGTCATGTTGGTTAAAACCTTACATTGATTCAAACACCACCAGAAGAGCAGCCGCTACATCAGAATTTCAAAAAGACTTTTTTAAATTAATGAATAATGCGATATTTGGAAAAACATTGGAAAACAAAAGAAGACACAAAAATGTTAAACTTGTTACTGACGCAAAAAAGCTACAGAAACTCGTACAGCAGCCAAACTTTGGAACATCTATAATTATTAATGAAAGACTTGTAGCAGTGTCTATGAAGAAGACGAGTGTGAAGATGGATCGTCCTTTATATATAGGCATGTCAATCTTGGACATCTCAAAAACACACATGTACGATTTTCATTATAGCAAAATGGTTGCCTTCTATGGAAGAGAGAACATTGGCATTAGCTACATGGATACAGACGCTTTTGTGTATTGGATTATTACAAATGATATGTATCAAGATCTTCGTACATTTGTTTACAAAAACGAATTCGATTTTTCTGACTACCCAAAGACCCATCCTAACTACGACCAAGACAAAAACAAAAAAGTACTGGGCAAATTTAAAGATGAAGCAAATGGAGTTCTACTTGAAGAGATTGTTGCACTTATGTCAAAACTGTATTCCTTAAAACTATATGATGAAAAAGAAGACGAGAAGAATAGCTATATTAAGAAAGCTAAAGGTGTAAAGAAATTATATTTAGAAAAGAAAGTTATTTTTGATCAATACAAGCAATGTTTATTTGAAGATAAAGTCATTACAGCTAAATTCAATACAATTAGAAGTTTTAACCATCAGATATACAGCCTAACAGAAGTTAAAAAAGCACTTTCTTCCAATGATGATAAACGACACATTCTTCCAGACAACATCCACACTTTACCATTCGGCCACTACTCCCTCAACCCTATTGACGAGTAACCTTTTCATCGTCCTAGATCCTTTATCCTTTTCCTTTCCGTAAAAAAGGGGAAACACAGCAATGTTAAGCTGTGTTTCCCCTTTTTTACACAAGTTTTGAATGCCCTTGAACTATATGTATATATAAGGAGATTTATACCAACGAATATTTAATACCATATCAGCTGCCTTCGTGAAACCATCATGTCAGACCTGAAGGAGAAGATTATTAATGAACTACACAAACCTGCAAGAATAAAGTTTCCAAGAAGAAATACTGTTATAAAAGGGATAAATGATCTATATCAAGCGGATCTAATTGAAATGCGACCGCATAGCAGAATAAACAAAGGATTTAAATATATACTCACAATTATTAATTGTTTTACAAAAGTTGCAGACGCTTTGCCTCTAAAGGACAAGACTGGTAAAAGTGTAACAGAAGCCATGGAAATAGCCATAAAAAGAGATAAAAACAAAATTAAACATTTACAAACTGATGATGGAACAGAATACTTTAATACAAACTTTGCACAGTTAATGAATAAATATAAAATAAATCATTATTCTACAAATTCCGAGAAAAAAGCAGCTATTGTAGAAAGATTCAATAGAACCTTGAAAGGAGCACTGTATAAAAAATTTTCAAAAAGAGGTTCTTACGTATGGTATGATGTTTTACCACAATTAATAAATGATTATAACAACAGGTTTCATAGAACTATTGGTATGAAACCTAACAAAGTAAATAGAAGAAATGCAAAAGATGTATTAAAACGCATAAAGAAAAATACAAAGCCTAAAGTAGAAAAAATGCAGCCAAGAAAATTTAATGTAAGTGATAAAGTACGGATTAGTAAATATAAGGGAGTGTTTACCAAGAAATACCTTCCCAATTGGACGAATGAAGTTTTTACAGTGTATAAAGTGCAACCGACTGTACCTGAAACGTATATTCTAAAAGATAACAAAGGAGATTTGTTGCAAGGTGCATTTTATGGACATAAAATGTTAAAGTCAACAGTAGGTGATGTATATCTTGTTGAAAAAGTGTTACAAAGAAAAAAGGACGCAGTTAAAGTGCGGTGGTTAGGGTTTAACAAAACTGAGGATTCATGGATACCTATAAAGGACTTGGTTTAATGCAAGCAACTCATTTCATCGTTAACCTTTGAGCAGGATGGAGATTATTCACCATAAAGATCGATTCAATATTAATAACATAGATGATTTAACTGTGGATAACGTTAAAATCAACAATGGTAAACACGGCAGTTTACTTCCAAACACTGTTCGATGTATAGTAAGTGGCCCCTCAAACTGCGGAAATACCAATGTTGTCTTTAATTTGATCA
This sequence comes from Allygus modestus, assembly GCA_963675035.1. Lineage (NCBI taxonomy): Eukaryota > Metazoa > Arthropoda > Insecta > Hemiptera > Cicadellidae > Allygus > Allygus modestus. Next base: position 428,098,453 of record OY776112.1, on the reverse strand, counting down.
CTAATCCGCAGGGATTAAGGTTTAATAACCTATATATTTTTTCAAAGTCTCTACATCAACCAAAGTATCAATTGCTGGATAAAATCCTATCTGATGTGTCTGATGTTAATTTTTACAAATTTAACGCTAGTGATAGCATTATGCAACCAAACGAAGCGAAACCGTATTCTGTATTTATATTTGACGATGTATCTTGTGAAAATCAGGATACTATTAGAAACTACTTTGCCATGGGAAGACATAATAACATCGACAGCATATATATAGGACAAACTTATAGCAAAATCCCAAAACAACTTATCAGAGATAATGCAAATATTCTAATTGTATTCAAACAAGATGATACTAACCTAAAACATATATATAACGACCATGTGAATGCGGATATGCCATTTGAAAAGTTTAAAGAGCTTTGCGGAAAAGCATGGGCGGAAAATTATGGATTTTTGGTTATTATGAAAGATCAAGCTATAAAAGATGGTCGTTATAGAATAGGTTTTGATAAATTCGTTTTAATACACTGATTAGCGGTATTACTGTACAAGTCGTCAAGGTGTGAAGATGGTTAACCAGGAAAAGCTATTAAAGGAAATAAAATCACTTAGTGATTCTATTAGACAAAAAAACCGAGCTTTAAAATCAGGTATAAATGAAAGAGAGCAATTTTTAGAAACAACATTCAAACCTGTTACTGAACCTTTAAAGCGATTAGCACAAAATATGGAAAAACCTTCAATTCGCTTCGAAGGAGACAAAATGCTACCAATTTCCAAATATGAAGAAGAATTTCAGAATGATGAAAGTTCTGACCAGTTACAAACATCTGAAGAAAGCGACGAGTATGAAGAAAGCGGAGATATAGGAGATTTAAGGGAAAAGAACATTGCAGGAGATACAAGTACAGAAGATACAAGTGCGGAAGATACAAGAGCAGAAGAAGAGGATATCAACCCATCCAACTTAAGCAAATTAGGCACAGATATTATGTTTAAAGGAACACTTGGAAGAAAATATACATTAAAAATGTTACATGGCACACATGCTAATCGAAATTATCATACATATGGAGCTAGAATAGAGGATAAAGGATTAATGATTGGAGATAGAAAGTTAGATATAAACGAAAATGATGATATAGTTATTGGTGATAAGAAATATAAAGGTACAACAGGTTTGTTTGAACTCATCTTTAAAAATAATCCTGGTAAATATACTAAAAAGGATTTACAATTGTTTAAAAATATACTAGAGTATACAAATGCACATAGAAAAAAATATTCCAAAGACCTACCTATTCATAGAAACAGGTCAATAAAATACACAAACATTATATCTAGTCTTTTCCCCTCGAAATCAAATAAAGCTCCAATTAAAAGAAGAGCTTTATCTTCTGCTGAATTAAATGTTTTGCATAAAAAAAGAAAAACAACTGATCCTACTACATCTGGAAGGGGATTATTAAAAAATTTGTATAAAACCAATATAATATATTACAACGATATAAATAAGTTAGTTGATCGAATGAGGTTATTACATGAAGCTATGGAAGCCGGGCACACTGGTTTAGAAAACGAATGGGTAGCTTTGGTTGATGAACTACGAAAACGAGAAATAATTGTTCAGTAGACGTATATATATATATATATATATATATATATATATATATATATATATATATATATATATATATATAGTAAGAACCTAAACGATAGCGATTCAGTTACATCATGAGTGTGGACAAGTTTGGACGGTATTCCGAGTTTGGAGTAAAATCTGGATATAGTGAAAAAAGAGCTGGGTTTCCGTTAACACCTGATGGTAATTATAATTTTGAAGGAAAAGTAATTCAAAATGTTGGTGATCCGCTTTTGTCTTCTGATGCGGTTACGGTACAATATATGGATAAAAGAACCCCGATTGTACACGAAGACCATTGGGGATTTTCCGGTAAAAGGTTAAGCAATATAAAACATCCCATTTATGATGGTGAAGCAGTAAATTTAGCGACTTTAAAATTGTTAACGATTTACAAAAAGAATGAAACTGATACAAGCTATGATGTAAAAAAATTAAAATTGTCAAATGTAGGTGATTGTGAGCAGGATGGAGACGCTGTAAATAAGAAAATATTTGATATAGTACACAAGAAATGGACTACAGAATATGAAAAACATATGGAAAGGTTTGGTGCAGCTTTATTTAATTATATCCATCGGGCTTCAGGAAGAGCTGTAGCTTCAGATGTTGACAGCCACAATTATTTAGACTGGAAAAAGATACACAATCCAGAAAAACCTAATCAATTAGATAAACCGTCTGAGCCTTCTAAAGTCAAGACATTAGGAAAGGGGGATAAAGTGAATGTGATTAATGAACCAACAGAAAACGATGAAGATTATATAAGAGAAAAAAGAATTTAAATACCCATGATAAGGGATAAAGCATCAGTCATATTCGAGAGATAATACAGAGAGGATGATGGAATTCAATATTACTGCGTGGAGTTTAATATCTCAAGAGCCGAGATTTCCCCAAGGAGTGCTGACAGATGGTTTTGTTCAACGGTTTGATAGATATATGGATTGGGAACAACTTTCCATACACTACCTCTTCACAATGACTATGTTAAGAATTTATTTTCACAGAGTTAACTGGATTCATATTTTACAAAGACAACAGTTTTCAGAAGACTTCCTTGTAGAGATGACATCAAATTTTAATAACTGTTGGGAAGTAATAAGTAAATATCAAAATCTCTCTGAAAATTACATTGACAATTTTAAAGATAAACTAGACTGGAATGTGTTATTTAATTACCAACGATTAAGTGGCAAGTTTCTAAGGGAACATGACAACTATTTAGATTTTATTCATTTTACCGAAAACAACGATACCATCACCAGCGGAGAAACATTTAAAACATCTTCAATTACACCTTATTTCTATTTTTACTACTTTTATTTATTATGTTTACATTTAATTAATTAATCCATTTCTATATAATAAATGGATTTTAAACAGTATATATAATACAAGAAGCCAAGACCAATATTACATTCATTGTAAAACATTTATAGAGTGCACCTACTGATTGTAAGTTTGGCTATAAATAGTCATGCCGAGGGCTAAACGCATCAGTCATAATCGAGAGAGATTACAGAGAGGAAGGGGAATAGCATCAACAGCATTTTCTCTATTAAGTAAACCGGTTGGAGCTATAGTTAACAAGGCGATTGATTTATTACCTGTGGAATTACATTTACCTGGAGGATATCAATATTGTGGTCCTGGAACCAAATTAGAGAAACGGCTTGCTAGAGGAGATCCTGGAATAAATAAGCTTGATCAGGCCTGTAAACAGCACGATATAGCGTATTCCAAATTTGGTGATACAAAAAATAGATCAATAGCGGATAGAGCACTTTCTGAGAAAGCTTGGCAAAGAGTAAAATCTAGTGACGCGAGTATTGGTGAAAAAGCAGCGTCTTTAGCAGTAACAGCAGCAATGAAAGCAAAAACTACGTTTGGAGGAGGAAAGAGAAGAAGGCGTGGGAAAAGACCCGCTAAGAAACAAGGAGGTAATATCAGAAGAAAACGTCGATCTACTAGTGGTAAAGGTAAAAAGAAACCAACAATATGGTCAATGATAAAAAAGGGAGGAGGACTATACCTAAGACCGTATCGTGTGTATTAAATAAGAAAGAGCAATTAATAATTAAAAACAAAGAATTAACCAATGAAGAACTGATTACATATGCTTCTTGTTTGAAAATCCCATTTTTAGAGGAGTATTTATGAAAGATGAATTACCGGTTAAAATGTGGAAAAATGAGACTGGTATAGTAAATTTGGATAATAGTGAAGGATTAGGCACTCATTGGGTGTGTTACAAGAAACTTGGTGAAACGATTTATTATTTCGACAGTTTTTGAAACCTTCCACCACCAAAAGAACTTCAACAATACTTTCGTGCGGCAGAAAATGTTTTTTACAATTATACAAGAAAACAACCTGATGATACATCCATTTGCGGTCATTTATGTTTAGACTTTTTAGCTAAAAGTGTTAGTCAACTTTAAGATGTCTTCGTATACAGTGTCATTAACCGGTAACTCATGTACTTTGCGCAGTATTCTGTTTCCAGCGCTACGTTTGCAAAAAGGAAGACTATGGGAAGCCGCATTATTGGATTTAACAACATATAACTCTATTCCAAACGTTAGTGAAGGAATTAATAACAAAATACATTATTACAAGACAAAAGATAATAAAGGAAAATATTCAGCTTTGGAAGAATTCAGTTTACCAACAGGAGCTTATGAAATTGATAATATAAATGAAGTTATACAAAAACATATGGGAAAAGAAAATATAACGATAAAAGGCAATAACAATACAATGAAAGCCGAAATTACTTCTAAGTATTATATTGATTTTGGCCAAGAACGTTCAATTGGTAGTTTATTGGGGTTTTCTAAGGAAACAAAGGTATTAGAACCTAATACAACTCATTCTGGGAATAGAACTGTGACGATCATCAAAGTAAACAGCATAGACATTACATGTAACATTATACAAGGATCCTACAGAGATGGAGAAAATCGGCATATATTACACACATTCTACCCATCAGTCGCACCGGGTTTCAAGATAGTAGAAAAGCCTCAAAACCTTGTGTACCTACCGTTAAACACCAGTTTCATTTCAGACATCGTGCTGAACATAGTGGATCAAGACGGAAACCTTATTGACTTTCGAGGAGAAGCTATTACTGTAAGAATACATATAAAATCATCCGCTTAGATAATGGGGTTATCATTTAAAAAGAGAGAGCCAACCAGCAAAGAGGTCAGTAGCTCATCAGCTGTAGAAGGATTAACAAGTGACAACATTCGTTTTCTAGAAGAAATTGGATTAAAGGTCATTAACAATGGATATACTGGATATAGCGCAGGGCCCAACATTCGACGAGACCTTATGGGAAAAGGAATATCACACGCACAACCCTTACGCTTCGTCCAAATTAAACAATAACGATGAAATTAGGATTCCTATACAACAACAAGACATTTATACTCTTCCATGCGAAAGTTATTTATATATTGAAGGAAAAGTAACAAAAGCTGACGGTACTGTTGGAACCACTGTTCCGTTCATAAATAATCCTATGGCATTTTTGTTTGACGAGATTAGATATGAAATTTCAGGAGTTACAGTCGATTCAACAAAAAAGGTTGGAATTTCCAGTACATTAAAAGGATTAGCGTCTTTAACACCAAATGAGAAGAATCTGTTAGCTGTTGCAGGATGGGTTGCACCAGACAAAAGTATAATTACTCCTGACGCTTCGGGAAACTTTGATTTTTACGTACCTTTAAAATTACTTTTAGGATTTGCTGAAGATTACAGAAGAATAATAATAAATGTAAAACAAGAACTAGTTTTATTAAGGTCATCAAACGATAATGATATTATTAAAGCATCTGCTGGAACAACTGAAGCCAATTTAGACTGGAAACTAACATTAGACAAGATTGTTTGGAGAGTACCACATGTGCGACTAAATGATGAACACAGGATTACATTATTAAGAAAGTTAAAATCAGATCGAGACATTGTAATGCCATTCAGAAGCTGGGAGTTTCAACACAACGGCATACATGGACTGTAAAAACTTCTACTCATTTGGAAAAAGCGAGATATGTAATCTTTGGATTACAAACAAAGAAAAAAAGTATATTAACTGAAAATGCTGGTGAATTTGACCATTGTAAATTAACAAACTGTAAAGTGTTCCTGAATTCACAATTCTTTCCCTACGACAACTTTAATATCTCTTTTGATAAAAAAAGGTACAGTGTTTTATACGATATGTACGCTAGGTTCCAAAATTCATATTACGGCAAAACAAACACACCTCTACTATCTCCCGTACAGTTTGAATCGAAAGCTCCGATTGTTGTAATTGATTGCTCCAAACAAAACGAATCTGTAAAATCGTCTAGTGTTGATATAAAGATAGAAATGGAATTTCAAGAAAACGTACCTGCAAATACATCTGCGTATTGTTTAATTTTGCACGATAAAATTGTTACATACACACCGTTGACTGGTATCGTAAAGACGGTATTGTAAAACGTTGTACCACCACCGGCACCGCCACTGTCGCTAACCTATAAATAGTGGAGCAACAATGCAGGTATTCAGTTGATCGTCTATCGTCGCATGGGCAACATCTTCTACAAAATGAGTTCTCCATCTGTTGTACAAGGTGATGCAGAAATAGCACCGTTATTGGAACGTGATAATACCAGCGAAGCAGAAATTATCAAGGAAATAACTGCATTTTTAAAGTTTGGTAAAAGAGATAGAGAGGAGGAAAGTAATGCAGACTCATCAAAGGTAGTACCAAAAAGGAAGAAGAAAGTTGAAGAAAATATTCCTCCTCACATTTTAACTGAATTGTTTTTGCGAATCTTTTACCCCATCTCAGCATGCATCAGTAAAAGTGTATCAGTTGGATTGATAAAGTCATTGGATTATTCCCCTACAGTAATTCTACACCATGGAACAAAAAAGGTTTTATTTTCGCAAAATGCTTGGGAGTCATTTTTGAAACATGTATATTTAATAGAATGTTATTTAACTAACAGTTTGTGTGGAAGAAAAACACATATTCGACTTTTGGATTGTGACAATGAAATCGATATTGTTAAACATCGCGGACAACTACAAGTGCGAATTAGAGACTTGACTCAACATGAAAATAAGATTCTACTGTCACGTGAAGAATTCTACGTTTTAAACTACGCAACAGAACCTATTACAAGGTACATGAGACAGTTGGTATTTGCAAGCGCTATTATTAAAGAATATTTGGTCGATACTTTGGAAAAACAACCTGATAGCACCATCGTGTACGGACCTGTGGATACATCTATTTTTAATAGAATACCTCATGAAGTTTGCATGTGGAGAAAGTTAAAGGATTTTGAACCACTTGTAGAAATCGCTACAGAAGCTACAGAAGAAACAACAGAGGAAGAAGAAACGGAGAAAAAAGAAGATGAAGAAAACGAAACACGAGAAGAGGAAGTTAAAAAAGACTAAAGTTTAACTTAGTAAAGAAGAACACACGTGGGGTAGGCCTATTGGGGACGGTGCCCACGTTAAATATACACCAACGCGCCTGCAACTGTACGGCCTGGTATTTAACCTACCGTGGTGTGGAAAACAGTTTAGTTGATCGTTAGGTGTCATGATGAGCGGAGGGGATGAAGAAGTGAGTGTAAAGCCTTGTGTAATAGAATTTCAAGCATTTCGAAATAATGATGATAGGTTTATTATCAAGGAATTAGTAATTTTAGACTTGCTTACATTTGTAGTTTACCCATTCACGTTTGAAGCTCCTTTTTCTTTTAACAACCTTAACGCCAAAGCAAAAAGTACAAACAAATGGATAACAAACTACTTTCATCACATACATTGGTATGAAGGATTTATAAGCTACAGTAATCTGCACAGTATTATGTTTAACTTTTGCAAACAATATTCACATATATACACAAGAGGATTAGAAAAAAGGAACTGGATACAAAAGTACACGCACGGTGATGTTTTCGATATAACTATCGGTAAGGACTTTAACATTAATCTCGGTAATATTTGTGTTGCTGCAAAAGATCCTAAACACGGACAATCAAACTGCGCATTGCACAACGCATATCGTTTGGCTGCTTACTTGGAACAAACGCAGAAATGTGGTGGGGGTAGCAAAGAACCGGAATGTGGTGGGGGTAGCGGGGCCTATAAATACGAGGATCCAACACCGCTCCGGCACGAGTATTATTCGAGACTCCGAAGAGGCAACATCACAGAAGACATCGCAACCACCACCACTGACGAAGATGGCATCACAACAGTTTCTACAAACACTGGTTGATCAATTCAACACTCATTCAAAATCCGACCTTCTGCTAACTAAAAAGTGTTCAGAATTAAAAGAACAAAAACACTACATTATTCATAACATCAAGAAAGTGGAAACCACACATGGAGAAGCAATTCTAGTTTCATTGAGCGAAGCACCTTTAACTTCAGGAGATGAGCCGAAGTTTCAAGTATTTCTTCCAAAACGATTTGTTCAACTGCTACAGAATGAAGATTTGCGAGATATTCAACCGGGGACGTTGTATTTGGTATCACACGGTGTAAGCGGCAACAACTCAACGGAACTCACTCTGCACATCATGCATCCTTGTACATAATGTCTCTGTTTGTATTTCTCTGTTTGTATTTTATTGTTTGTATTTCTAGTCATCAATGTTAAACTTAAGTTTATTGTATTGTAAAATGTTTGTTTAATAAAGAAAAGAAAAATAAAAAAATATGAAAAAAATAAAGAAAACAGCAACACAGCAGTATATTATTTTATATACTGCTGTGTTGCTTTTTTTTTAAATTCGAATGGGTGACCTTGAACTTTCATTCAGGGTTAACTTATGAAGAGGTATAAAAGAGAGGGAGCAGTGAAGTTAGTCTCAGTCTTGTCTAACACACGCTGCAGCTAACATGTCGGTGCCACCTATGAACAATTTATTTTTCGATAACAATTTGAAGACATATTGTTGCGAGTTACAATGTTTTAAAATACCAGGCGATCAAGTTGACGGGAAAGCTTGTCGTAAGTGCAAGTGTTTTAGCTATTGCATATGTAGATGTAAAACGTATCAAATGAACCGACAAGATAAAATACAAGAATTACGCCGAAGGATTGCATTACTGTGGCGGCGAATGTAGTAGCAACCATCTGCCTTGCACCAGCTGCCACCTGCCGCCTGCCATCTGCCGCCCGCCATCTGCTCCGCCCCACCACACTTTTACCCCCACCATTTTATTTGATACCAAAACGCTAGCTAGCGAATAGTCAGTACACCTCCGGCTCTCGACTGGTGAACATCGAGTGCTCTTCACAAACGTAAAACATTATATTAAAATGTCCATTAAAATTAGGTGTATTCATTATGACTCTATTCATCTTGCGACTTACCAAGACCTCGAGGTGTTTAGTGAAGAGTTAAGACTTCTTATTGCGTCCGGTTACGATTTATCTTTGGAACTTTACGCATCAAAAAACAACATGGACTCTGCGCAGGGATCGAAGTATCTACCGTCTTTCTTCAGAAAGCGAAGTGATGGCCGCAACTCGTCCGGATCAACAACATCGATGACAACGAACAACGGGGAACTATTGTAAACATGAATTATTGTAAATAAAGTAATATTTGTAATAGTACTACCTCGCACTCGTATCATTCGATTGTTCCATTCGATATTTATTCGATATTTATTATCGATTAACTATCGAATCACAATCGGATTTTACGCGTGCGAGGTAGTACTTTTTTAAAATTACCTCCCCGTGACCTTGAACTTTAACCTTTCACTCATTACGTCACAAAACCGCCTACGTCACTGGCTCAGCCTCAGATGACGTATTTAATGACGCAGCGCTTCCGGAAGCAATTAATCAAGTGAGCCAGCACCGGCAAACCCCCACTACTGTGATTTATAGCATTTGATTTATTCTCTATAAGAATAACATTATAATTGAGTACGCAGGTTTGCTGCAACAAGGAAGATAAGATATGTGTTTTTATGCAATTATCAATATAACTCAACCAGGTGAAGCTACATAACGAGTTTTATTAATTTAGGTTCATAACTAAGGGAGATATTAAACTTTACTGATTCTCCATATGAATAACATGGGGCCGAGTATGCAGGTTTGCTGCTACCGGGAAAAATCAACAAAAAACTTTTTTTGTTCTAATACCAATATTCTACAACTAGTTGAAGCCACATACCAAGTTTCATCAATATGCATACATAAATAATCGAAATATAACATTTTAATCATTCTCCATAAGGATAACATAGGACAACGTACTGTGTTTAGCACTTTGAATATCACTGCAACAGTTGGACTAAAACAACAATTACAACGCCAAAATGATTGTTTTGTAGAGCTAAACTGATTGGTAGACAGAAATTTGGAGTTTTTAGTGAAATTATCTGAGTAAAATCTAAAATCATATTCCTATAAGATTAGCATGGGAAATTTTATGGGCACATATTTTGACTTTTCTCCACAACCACTAAATCTAGCTTAATGATTTAAATTGTTTGTTTTTTTAAGCTATATAAAATGGCTATATCCAAAATCTTGCGTTTTTACAATTTCAGGGTAAAAAATTCAAAAAACTGATATTTGGAAAATTTTAAACCCCCATAAAACCCCTTTCCCATAGACCGATCCATCTGGTTTCGAAATTAAAGTCATAAATATTACTCTCCACATTTTTGCCAACTTTCATAAAAATTGGGTACTTCTTTCAAAAGTTATCGCGGTAACGGACACACACACACACACACACACACACACACACACACACACACACACACACACACACACACACACACACACACACACACACACCACACACACACACACATATATATATATATAAATTTGAACGAATAGGGTTTTTGGCATCTGGGGACCTCAAAACAAAAAGTTATCATGGTCTCGGGCTTAAGTCTTACCATGAGACCTACGGTAATAGCTTATTCCCTATAGGGGAAATTCGCTAAAACTAAGTTAGCCGTCAGTATGATATTAATATTGACGTTTAATAAATACAGGGCATTTAAAATAATGATACACAACGAACTCTGAGCAATTACTGTCAAATCAATCAACGCGAAACTCAGCGTTAGAGGATGACATATAGGTTGAAAACCATCATCAATTACGATAATTATTGTTTGTTATTATTGCACAATTAAAAGTTAGGATATGTATTTTTGACCTAAAGCAACAATAATAACATTTAAAAACATACAGTCCTGATCTGTAAATGCTATACCTATTTCGAACCCTTATTGTTAGAGGATAATATACGTTCGCCCATTTCCGTAGGAACAATGAATCTTTATAATTTTTCTCTATATAATGCGAATATTTCCCGTAAATAAATCAAATATTTTGACTAAAATAGATTTTATTAATTCCATAAAACGGTAATATAAAATAGCTTAAAATAAATGGTTGTGTTACTTTAATTATATCACATAAAGCAATCAATGGTGATCCACAGACGTTGGTGTTTTCCCTTCACTTACATGAAACGTATTAGTAATACTTCAAACTAGAAAGATCTTTGAAATGAATTAATTGTTGCCTAATTTTTTCTAATAAACATAGACGAGTATAATGTATTGCATATTATAAAACTAAATTAAACAAGCGAATCCAGTTGCTCGAGTCCAAGCACAGACCCCCACCCTCAACCTTCTGGGATATTCCAGCTCATATGCGGATATATTAGTTTAACTTGTAATGTCATTCCAGAAGTTAGATTTAAAGAGTTATTCGTGCTTTTTTATTATGTTTTGTTAGTATATCAACAGCTGCTGTTGAATGTCAAATTAATTGAATTCATATTCTTCCATAAGGTTAACATTGTCTCTTTGAATTCCCAAAGGGCAAATCCCTAAAGGTGGAAGTTTTCTAAAACCTCATAAGCCACATCTGGACGCCAAGGGCTTTCTAATAACACATCAACCATGATTTTAAACATAACGTTTCGCCGGTAGCCCGTTCACAAAAATAAACTTATTTCTTTAATACGATGATGAGATAAGCAATATTAAATAATGTTGTACATTTACAAATAAGTTTTAATTTGTTACCGTAAGCTATCCTACTCTAATATGAATAAGGTTTGCTTGCTTGGTTGCAACCATGATATCATCAATTTCCTACAAAAGTTGTAATTAACTAATTTATGGGTTGAAAATAAGTTCCAGAAAGGTCTCATCTCCAGGAAAAATTAAGTATTGTAAAAAAACGAATTTTAAATGTAAACTAATTTAACATTGGGCTTTTGGAGTTTCAAACCAAAACAAAAGTTCATAATAGCTGTTTATAATAAATCAGTGAACTGTCAAAGTAATACTCATGTTGGTTATTATTATTAACATGCGGTTTCCTGAGAGTATCCACTAAAACCTTTGAGTAAATGTTGCATATATAGAATGGTAAAATAACTCAAAGGTACATTGAGTTTTAAATAACAACTGGAATGATGTTAAAAATGCAGGAAAGAGGTAAATAAGATATACAAAACCGCTAATCAAAAATGATATGCGGAAACACATATCATCGATCCATGATGTTTCATTCTCATGATCCATGATGTTTTTTTTGTATGTGTATTATTGTGTTTGTTAGTAGTGGTTAAATATTACTCAAAGCTATCAATACAAACTCACTGCCCTTCCCCGAGAAAAGCTGGGCCCCCAGGTACTTTTAATTTTAAATAGTCAACATAAATTAAAGACGATTTATTTACCAGTTCAATTAGTTTCCTGAGAAAAGTAGAATTCACCATTGTATAAATATAAGCACCATTTAAACTGATTAGAGTACATTATATGAACAAATAAAATTGCCTGGGACCAGTGAAAGTAGGGAATCATTACAATAGTGTTTTTATCCATAACTTCAAAATACATTTCATGTTAAAGAGGGCTTCGGTGACAGTTTCTCTCGCTGTTCAGCAATGCTCCGATATTAATGTTGTATATATTACTTATTGAAAACACATGATTTAGGTAGGGTATCACTCATGTAACAGTATTTTTCACTTACAGTGGTTTATATTCTTTCATTAAGTAATCCAATTCGTTGCTTCATGGAACCAGTTTCAATTCTGTGGAGTCATCTTAGGTACATACATGGAGTCACCTTGTTGCTTCAAGAGTCAAAAAATCTCTTCATTTGAAGGTCATCATAATGTTTAACACACAAAAAAATCACAAATGGACATCAAACGGACACGGACATTTAATTTTTCACTTTATTTTTGGGCACCATCTTCCTTCTGGTTTATATGAAGTTGTCCTCTCTAGGGGGAATGATGGGAGTTCTCTTGTCAACTAAAATTTAAACATCACAAACATAAACATAAACACAAAAATAACGTCAAACCAAATCCCGAAATATCGCGAAACTTAAAAGGTTTCCTGTAATTAAGGGTACGAGCCTAGCATGAACCAGAGCCAAGCACCTGAGCACGACTCGAGGTGACTCTTCGTTTGTAGTTGTGGCCGGGGGATGCCAATCCTGATAATCCCTGTGACTGATAACCTTTGTTTAAAGGTCCCCTCCAGAATCAGACTGATATTTTACTTCCTTATTTACGTTTCTCAAATAACCAGGTCAAAATTTAAAATGATGTACGTGAGATTTTCATTATTTTGCACGCTATTATTAACGACTCGGCCAAATAACGTTTCATCCAGTTAGGTTTTTCGTATTGTACGAAACATGCATCCCATCAGGTCACCTGACCAAGGTCAGTTCTATGTTCCGCCGCAACAAACGTCAGTTAAGCAGTACAACTTGGTATTTTATTAAATGGATGGTGTACTACTAAATAATAACTTTGATTATAAGTTCACACAATCAAGATAACGAGGTTACTTTTTGTAGTAGGAAAAATGCTAATAGGTTGTTTAAAGCGATTTAAGCGATGCTTAACCATCCTTTTACAACGCATAGGGTGTTAATACAAAAACTTTACAGCTTTAAACATCAAAAATATGACATTTTGTTGACATAATTAATTAACGATCCTTCAATGATATCCTGATCCTAAACTCGTGGTAATGTCTCTTCTTGCCACCCCTCAGTCTGTAAAGCACAAACGCATGTCTCTTTTTACTTGGATACACGATTTTTCTTGCTTAAAAGTGATATTATATTTGTTGTAATATATACAAATAAATGTATTTCAAATATTTACCGTGTGATTGATCATAATATCGTAAAAAATACATTTCTTTTAAAAACAAAGTAAAAACTGAACTAAACTTTGCAAAACGTAAAGTACTCAAACTAAGTTTTGTTTGAAGAAGTTCGAAACTTTTGCAATATAAGCCGTGGCACAACCTTTGGCGCTAATGTTACTTTTTCTAGTCTTTACTTTTTAAAGCTCTTGAAAGAACGTTTGATAGATTATTTTAATATATATATATAATGCTTTTCACCATTGGGGGCTTCGATTTGGGACCCCAAATCCCCTTTTAGTGTTCGCTTCGCTCACTTGCATTCCTCAGGTAACGCAAGTTAAAAATACCCCCATCGCAGCAAACCTGCACAATCAGCGGATTTCCAATGGAAATGTAAATTTCGTAATACTATATAAAGCCACTTACTAAGTTTCATGAAATATATTTACAGATAAGCGATATATACAATTTTAAATATTCTCCTTAAGAGTAACATTGGGGCTGAGTACGCAGGTTTGCTGAAACAAGGAGCAAAACAAAATACCCCCGTCGCAGCAAACCTGCGTACTCAGCGAATTTCCAATGCATAATATATGTCTTAATACCATATAAAGCCGCATACCAAGTTTCATAAAAATATATTCATATATAAGCGATATATACAATTTTAATTATTCTCCATAAGAATAGCATTGGTGATGAGTACATAGGTTTGCTGAAACAAGGAAACAATTGGTTTTTATGCAAATATAAATATAATTTAACTAGGTGAAGCCACATACCAAGTTCAATCATAAGTAAGCACTATATAACATTTTAATTACTCTCCATAAGAATAACATGGGAGATGAGTAAGCAGGTTTGCTGCAACAAGAAACTAAAAAAATGGTTTTTTATGCAAATATCAATATAACTCAACAAGGTGAAGCCACATACCAAGTTTTATTAATTTATGTTCATAATTAAGGGAGTCATTACATTTTACTTATTCTCCATAAGAATAACATGGGGGCTGAGTACGCAGGTTCGCTGCTACGGGGATAATCAGCAAAAAATCAATTTTTTGTGCAAATATCAATATACCAGTACTACGTGACCACACGTGCCAAGTTTCATCAATATACATTCATTAATAATGGAGATATCAAATTTTATTTATTCTCCATAGGGATAACATTGGACAACGTACTGTGTTTAGCACTTTGAATATCTCTGCAACGGTTGGACGTAGAATCACAATTTAAACACCAAAATGATTTTTTTGTGGAGCTGAGTTGATTGGTAAAAACAAATGTGAAGTTTACATTCAAATTAACTTAGGAAAAGCCAAAAACCTTTTTCCCATAAGATTAACATAGGAGATTTTATGAGCAGGTTTTTTTTGGATTTTCTCCGCAACCACTTAACCTAGCTTAATAATTCAAAATACCATATTATTTGTTTTTTTAAGCTCTATAACATGGTCTAAACCAAAATTAAGTGTTTCAAAAATTTTAGGGTAAAAAATGCAAAAAACTGATTTTTGGAAAATTTAAAACCCCCATAAACCCCCCTTCCCATGGCCCGATTTTTCTGGTTTTCGAACTTAAAGTCATAAATGTCACTTTACACATTTGAGCCAAATTTCATCGAAATCGGACGTTTTCTACTCAAGTTATCGCATTCACGGACACACACACATATATATATATATATACATATATATAAATTTGAACGAATAGTGTTGTAGTCATCTGGGGACCTAAAAAAAATAATTTGTCATGGTCTCGGGCTTAAATCTTACCATGAGACCTACGGTAATAGCTTCTTCCCTATAGGGGAAATTCGCTAAAATGGGTTTTTGTGCTAATATCAATATAACTCAACTAGGAGAAGTGGTGTATAAGTTTTATTAATTTATCTTTATAATTAAGGAAGGTATAGCATTTAATTATTCTCCATAAGAATAATATTGGGCTGACTACGTAGGTTTGCTGCTACGAGAGCCTCGGTAACCAATTGACGTAGAAGAATGATAAAAATACCAAATTGTGTGTTTTTTTTAAGCTGAATCCAATAGTAAAAATTAAAATTTGGCTATTTAAAAAAATTAATGTAAAAAATTCAAAAAACCGATTTTTGGGGTACAAAAACCCCCAAAATACCCCTCCAGATAAAGCAATCTGGCTGGTTCTCGAACTTAAAGTCATAAATGTTGCTTTACATGTTTATTTCAAATTTCATCAAAATCGGATAATTTTTACGAGAGTTATCGTGCTCACGGACACCCACCCACACACACACACACACACACTCACAGATATACAGTATATATGTATATATATATATATATATACATTCATTTCGAATGAATGGTGTTTTTGAGGTCTGGGGACCTCAAAACGAAAAGTTATCATGGTCCCGGGCCTAGGTCTTACCATGCCGACTACGCTAATAGCTTCTTCCCTATCGGACAAATTCGCTAATAAACTCAACTACTGTAGTTTGTTAACCAAAGAAAACTAAAATACCCCTGTTGCAGCAAACCTGCGTACTCAGCGAATTTCCAATGCGTATATATGTGACTCACTACTACATAGAGCTATTTACCAAGTTTCACAAAACAATACATCCATAAATAAGTGATGTATAGCATTTTATTTATTCTACATAAGAATAACATTAGGGTTGAGGACGCAGGTTTGCTGCAACTAGGAAGATAAGTAATGTGTTTTTTTTACAATTATGAATACAACTGAACCAGGTGAAGCTACATACCAAGTTCTCTTAATGTAGGTTCATAATTAAGGGAGATGTACAACTTTACTTATTCTCCATATGAATAACATCGGGGCTGAGTATGCATGTTTGCTGCTACGGGGACTATCAACGAAAAACTTGTTTTTTGTGCTAATATCAACCACATCCCACAACTAGGGTTGAAGCCACATACCAAGTTTCATCAATATACATTCATAAATAATCGAGATATAGAATTTTATTTATTCTCCATAAGGATAACACTGGGCAACGTACTGTGTTTAGCACTTTGAATATCTTCAATGGTTGGACGTAGAAGAACGAGTAAAACACTAAAATGTTTGTTTTGTTGAGCTTAACACATTAATAAACAGAAATGTGAAGTTTTTAGTAAAACTATCTGAAAAAAATTTAAAAACCTTTTTCCCTAAGATTAACATGGGACACGTTTTTTTTGGATTTCCTCCGCAACCACTTAACCTAGGTTAATGATTCAAAATACTGAATTATTTGTTTTTTTAAGCTCTATAAATTGGTTGTAACCAACATTGAGTGATTTTAACATTTTGGGGTCAAATTTGCAAAAAACCGATTTTTAGAAAATTGTAAACCCCCATAAAACCCCCTTCCAATAGTGCGATCGATCTGGTTTTCGAACTTAAATTCATAAATGCTACTCTCCACATTTGTGCCAAATTTCATTAAAATCGGGTGTTTCTTTCAAAAGTTATCGCGGTAACGGACACACACACACACACACACACACACACACACACACACACACACACACACATATATATATATATATATATATATATATATATATATATATAAAACACGCCGATTCCCACAAAGAAAGATTTGAAGACCTGTATAATATAACACCAATCCGGCAACTCAGTAAAGAATCCACAGTACAAGAGTTGAGATACATGGAACAGGCCCATCAAGTGGAAATGAAGACAAAATTTCCTTATGGTCTAAACTTAAGATAGATCATGCCACAGTTGTTTTTAAAAACCCATTTACAGATGATTTTTGTTTATATAATTTTTGTATTTTGTTAAATGTTATACAGGGTGTTTCAAAAAGAATCATCCGATTTTAAAGATTTATAAATTCAAAACTAATGATCATATGGACATGAGGTTAATTTCATATTAAAGGACAACTAATAAAGTTTTTTTACATACCATTTACAGGTGCTCAATACGGCCCCCTTTAGATGCACAGCATATGTCTATACGATATTCAAATTCGTTCCACACCTTAGCTAGCATATCTTGAGTGATGGATTCGATGGCTGCTCTAATGCGGTTCTTCAGTTCAACCAATGTTGTTGGAAGGGGATGGATATAAACATTGTCTTTTACAAACCCCCACAAAAAGAAATCACAAACAGTAAGGTCCGGTGACCTTGGAGGCCAGTGACTTAACGCGGAATCATTAGGTCCAGTACGGCCGATCCATCTTTGAGGAAGCCTACCATTTAAAAACTCTCTCACATGAAGATTCCAGTCTGTTGGGTCCTGTTGGTATATGAAGTCATCAGTATCTGTTTCCAATTGAGGGAAGAGATAGTTTTCTAACATATCGAGATATGTTATTCCCGTAACAGTGTTCTCAGCAAAGAAAAAGGGACCATACACTTTATTCCGTGAGATTGCACACGTTAAGTCACTGGCCTCCAAGGTCACCGAACCTTACTGTTTGTGATTTCTTTTTGTGGGGGTTTGTAAAAGACAATGTTTATATCCCTCCCCTTCCAACAACATTGGTTGAACTGAAGAACCGCATTAGAGCAGCCATCGAATCCATCACTCAAGATATGCTAGCTAAGGTGTGGGACGAATTTGAATATCGTATAGACATATGCTGTGCATCTAAAGGGGGCCATATTGAGCACCTGTAAATGGTATGTAAAAAAACTTTATTAGTTGTCCTTTAATATTAAAATAACCTCATGTCCATATGGTTTTTGATCCACTGATCATTAGTTTTGAAATTATAAACCTTTAAAATCGGATGATTCTTTTTGAAACACCCTGTAGTTTTAATTTATACATTTTTTTATACTTTATTTTGTACACCTGAAGACGCGGAAAGCGAAATATAATGTGATGTTTAACTATTTTTTTCAGTTTCTCATTGATATAGATAGCTATATATATATATATATATATATATATATATATATATAACATACATATATATATAAATTTGAACGAATAGTGTTTTTGGCATCTGGGGACCTCAAAACGAAAAGTTATCATGGTCTCGGGCTTAAATCTTACGATGCCACCTACGGTAATAGCTTCTTCCCTATAGTGGAAATTCGCTAACAATGAGCTTTATATAAATCAGCTATTACAAACATTTGGTATTAGCCAGTGGTAGTGTGCTTTCATAAAACATCCAACACTTAGTACATATTCAAATGGGTCAAATCACTCAAATTACTCCTTCTCAAAATTACGGAATAGTGGCTAACGGATGATCGGATCTTAAATCCAAAGAAACAATTCGTTTGGAATTAAATTTTCTAAAAATTTTATACTTACATTTTTTTGACATATTTTACCGTTTCTTTTCAAATGCACTCAAAGTTGAAAAAGTGAAACTTTTCCCGTCTAAAAAGTACCTTCTAAACTAAAATACCCCCGTCGCAGCAAACCTGCGTACTCAGCGAATTTCCAATGCAAAATATGTCTTAATACCATATAAAGCCGCATACCAAGTTTCATAAAAATATATTCATATATAAGCGATATATACAATTTTAATTATTCTCCATAAGAATAGCATTGGTGATGAGTACATAGGTTTGCTGAAACAAGGAACACAAACAATTGGTTTTTATGCAAATATAGATATAATTTAACTAGGTGAAGCCACATACCAAGTTTAATCAATATTCAATCATAAGTAAGCTCTATATAACATTTTAATTATTCTCCATAAGAATAACATGGGAGATGAGTAAGCAGGTTTGCTGCAACAAGAAACTAAAAAAAATGGGTTTTTATGCAAATATCAATATAACTCAACAAGGTGAAGCCACATACCAAGTTTTATTAATTTATGTTCATAATTAAGGGAGTCATTACATTTTACTTATTCTCCATAAGAATAACATGGGGGCTGTGTACGCAGGTTCGCTGCTAGGGGGACAATCAACAAAAAATCAGTTTTCGTGCAATTATCAATATACCAGTACTACGAGACCCCACGTGCCAAGTTTCATCAATATGCATTCATTAATAATGGAGATATCAAATTTTATTTATTCTCCATAAGGATAACATTGGCCAACGTACTGTGTTTAGCACTTTAAGAGATCTCAGCAACGGTTGGACGTAGAACCACAATTTAAACATCGAAATGATTGTTTTGTTGAGCTGAGTTGATTGGTAAAAGCAAATGTGAAGTTTACATTAAAATTAACTTAGGAAAAGCCAAAAACCTTTTTCCCATAAGATTATCATAGAAGATTTTATGAGCAGGTTTTTTTGGATTTTCTCCGCAACCACTTCACCTAGCTTAATAATTCAAAATACCATATTATTTGTTTTTTTAAGCTCTATAACATGGTCTAAACCAAAATTAAGTGTTTCAACAATTTTAGGGTAAAAAATGCAAAAAACTGATTTTTGGAAAATTTAAAACCCCCATAAACCCCCCTTCCCATGGCCCGATTTTTCTGGTTTTTGAACTTAAAGTCATAAATGTCACTTTACACATTTGAGCCAAATTTCATCGAAATCGGACGTTTTTTACTCAAGTTATCGCATTCACGGACACATATATAGATATCTATATATATCTATATATATATATATACAAATATATATAAATTTGAACGAATAGTGTTTTAGTCATCTGGGGACCTAAAAAAGAATTTGTCATGGTCTCGGGCTTAAGTCTTACCATGAGACCTACGGTAATAGCTTCTTCCCTATAGGGGAAATTCGCTAAAAGAGAGCTTTGATTTAAGTTTGAGGTCGAGTTGGGTCTGATTACAGGAAGTGCCTCACAATTTGTGTTAGTGAACCAGTTAGTGAATCAGTGAGTCAATTAACCCGTCTAGCCCACTGAACGATACTACTGGAACCAGGGCTCTGATTGGAACGCGCCCTGGGCCTACAGAACGAGCCGGCATCCGGGGTTGCTTCCGGGGTCTGCAGGCGCCAACTGGTTGCAAGAACACGGGTATACAATTCCACGGCAGGCATTACAATATTGCTGTCGCAGCACTTAAACGTCAAGTAGACTCTGAAATAGTCTTATTTCGTAACGTATTGGTTGTTAACAATGTTGGTAACTGTTTTAACCAATTATTTTCCTTTGCGATTTTTTATTCAGAATATTATAACTTATTAAAAACTAAGATGTAACTGTTAACTTTCATATTGTGTTTATAATAAGGTCTAAGAATGTATTAATATGTGCCAGGTCAAATAATACAACTTGTTTGTAATGGTATTTTATTTTAAGGTAAGCTTTTCAATATATTGCACAAACACGACGTCCTTAATCTTAATTTCCCAACTTTTGTCTTAACTTTGGATTTGTTTGTCATGTCCGAAGTTTTCTGTTTTGCAATGTGATGAGATGCGATTAAAAAATATATTTGATACACAGATTTAATCAGTTCAACACGAGCACTTTAACTGCTAAAATGCTCTTAACATGAATATGAATGCTCTGCTGGCTTCTACAATCTGTAGCCCTAGTTAGAAATCTACATAAATCTGAAACAAACTAACATTAACTTTTCATGTAAATACCTTGAAACTCAATAAAAAACATTTGTTCATCGTTGGGCGTGGCCTAATCGCATACTCATAACCCAAAAATACACGAACAAGAAATGTGTAGTATAATTACTTACTTACTTACTTACTGAAGTGGCCACTCGTACCTTAGTCGGTACTTGGCCTCATCAACACAGCCTCTCCAGCAGCATCGGTCGTTAGCATCCTCCACGGAAACCCCCATCCTTCTCATGTCCCTCTGGACCTGTTCCCACCATCTTGTTTTGGGTCTTCAGGCTGTTCTTCTGCCTTCAGGAATATTCCTCAGTATACTGCTTACAATTGAGGTCTCCTCTTTCCTCAAGATGTGTCCAGCCCAACACAACCTGAGCTCTTAATCTCCCCCACCAAATCTGGGTACTTGTATAATTGGTGAGTTTCAAAATTGTTTTTGATTCGCCACACTCCATCTTCATAAGTCGGGCCAAAGATCTTCCTCAGTACCTTGTTCTCAAAGACAAGGACTTTCCTCTCTTCCTTCTTGTTCATTATCCACGTTTCTGAGCCATAAAGTGGTACAGGTCTAATGATTGTTTGGTAAAGTCTTTATTTTTCAAGAATGTGAGAGGAGTCTTGAGCTAAGCAGTTTATTGCATGCAAAAACATTTATTTGCTGCTCTTATTCTATTGGAAACTTCCAGTTCCTCCGAATTATTATCTGTAAGTGTTACTCCTAGGTATGTAAAGTGTTCCACTTTACCAAAATTGTAATTCCTACATCTTAAATTTTGACTATTGTCCCTGGCTTCTAATGTGTAGTATAACTTATAATAAATTGGAATTCTGCCCTGCTGGCTTCTTTTAGTAATACCCAAACACCGTAATCCCATAACAACCAAAAAATATATAAATGCAATTAATATATTAATTACAAAATCATTAAACATAAAATTACATTATTTGACAGTGGGCGTAGTCAAATAACGCTAGAAATCAAACTAAGAATTTATTATTCGATCACATATTATACAATATTTAAACCATCAATTAATATAAATAATAGTCATCTAAATCATTTATCATAAATCCCAAGACATTTACTGTACATAAAACACTAAACTGAACCAAATTTGTAATAACCAATTACTAAATGTTGTTAAATACATGAAATAGAATTCGTTGTGGGCTTGGCCAAACCTTCTTCAATAAACATTATCAAATTATAAAAACGAGCCAATATTCCTTGTAATATAAAATAATCATAATAAATAACATTAAATTAATAATCACTGAAAAACCGAATCAATACACCACCTAATTATTGAACAACTATAGTTAATACTAGTGGCTTGAAGGGGCCATAGCCCCTTTCTCAATAACCCCTTTTTTCGTAAAAAATCTCCCCAAACTCCAAATACTTACAAAATCTATTGTTTAGAGATAAATATAAAAGTTAAAACACGGGGACTATAGTAAAACTCAACTGCCGATATTGCGACGTGAAAAGGCAGGAAGGCAAGCCATAGCCGCTACGGACCAAACTCTTCTTGCCACCAGTTAGTTAGCGCCTGTGCGGCCCTAGATGCAAACACAACACACCGCTGCATGTGCTCGGAAACTACAACAAGCGGCTTATCGGCAGTGCGCGTTCCAGTAGTATAGTTCTTTGGCCTAGCTTATGAGTAGATATTATAGCTTGAAATATGGATGACATTATTTTCAAAATATGCTACATGACTATCAGAACCTAAATATGCATAAAGAATAAAGCTATTTATGGTAGGTAAATTCTCGGAGCATACACGCATCCAGTACAACAAACTGAAAATAAAACATCCGTTACACGCATCCAGTACAAAAAACTGAAAATAAAACATCCGTTAGACGCATTAAGTAAAACAAACTGAAAATAAAACATTCGTTACAAGTAGACATTGTAAAAATACTGCAGTAGGAATGTGTAAAATTATATTGATCATTTGGATACGAATTAAACTCAACTATTCATTTAAAAAATTGCTGACATTTAACTCTCCTTTAAGAATTAACTGTTAATTAAAAATATTCAACAATTTTCTTCCGGCTATGTTTTTGGAAGTCAGTTTTCATTTATTCATGGTTGAAGTAATACAATAAAACTTGTGAGTACCTAGAATTAAGTAAGTATAGTTTATTGTTATGTTTTATCTAATTTTTAGAAATTTTATAATGGTTTTGACAGTGGTTTTACTTTTTTTAATAGTCATAAATGAACTTGTTAAAACTACTGAAATAATGGATAGTTTTACTGGTTTAGTTGTTGTTAATCAAAATATTAGAAGTATGCGAGTGAATTTTCATTTGTTTTTATCTGAGTTGTCTAGTTTAAATACATTTCCAGATATGATTATTTTAACCTAGATCTATATATTAATACGCTACGGGTTTTTTCTTCACAGTCATAACTCGATAACGGCTGGACGAATCTTTACGTTTCAGGTATCAAATTAAAGGTATTTTTACGTAGATTTGCCTGTACGTCTCAGAATTTTAAGAAAGGGTGTCACTTAAATACAGTAAAGGGCTGAATTTTCAGAACAGTGGCCCTATCCGACGGCGGAAGTCTAAACTACGTGTTGATGAAAAGTACGTTGTTATCATCCGTTTTAAAACCAGATGCTTTATTATGTTTGTTTACAACTGAAGTAACCTTTCTCTTTTCGTTGGGTACAAACTTGCTCGGATTCAAGCAACAGGGCAACTAGTATGGATTAAAAGTTCGGAGTTTGAATTATACGATATTCCAAATTATGTTTTATATATGAAAGCAAATGAAGAATACAGAGCTGGTGGGGTAGCCATCTTTGTCCATTCTAGTATAAGGCATTATAAATATTTAAAGATTCATTTCACTTCCGCTGATATATTACACACAACATTTGAAACTCATAATGAATTAAACTGCTCTAGTTTACATGGGTGATACTTGGAACGAAATTGAGAGTAACATGAATTCAGATTTGCAAGCGCTGAGGTGGTGGTTTACAGAGAATAATATGACTTCAAGCCCTAGTAAAACTAAATATATTAATTTCACCTTAAGGGGGAATATTCAATTCGCAAGGCTGATAAATTACAAATGCATTTAGTGTGTTGTGAGTAACAGTAATAGTTTAATAAAGTGTAATGTAATAGAGTACGAAGAAATAGTAAAATATTTGGAAATAGTATTGGATAAAAACTGAAATTTGAAAGCGCACATATCAGAAATTAAACAGAAAATTATGAATTTGTTACGATTCTTTTATTATTTCCGCTCTTGATATGATAGTGAACTTCTGAGAACATTATATTTTTCTTTAGTCCACAGTAGGTTAGATTATGGTATATTATGTTGAGCAGGAACTCATTTGACGAACCTTAAACCTGTAATTCTGATTCAAAAACAAGTTGTTCGACTAATTTCAGGAAAAAATCGGGATGTACCATTCTGTCCTTTATTTAATTTTTTTAAATGTTGCCTCTGCGATATATATAAAGTTTTGAAATGAAGCAAATAATTGCAAACAGGATAATAAATATAAATCAAAATTAAGGAATTCAAAAGACTATCTTATCCAAGACCTACCTGTAAGTTTTGTACAATGACTGATAGCTTCGTAGCTCCTTAAATATTTAATAAACTTCCTAATGATATAAACATGTAAACTATTTTAAAAGTGGATTTAAGAAAGTTGCGAGATTGGTTATTTAGTTTGGATGACATAGGGGAAACAATTTTCAGTATACAGGTCTAGGGTTAGATTATACCTGATCAGCAAAACAAATGATTAATCTCTTATTGGTTCGTTAGATATATTATGTATGTTTCTATCGTTATTCTATGTTTAGTATCTAAGCTTATTATTATTATTTTGTTAATATTATATATTTACCAACTAGTTGTAAATACATATTACCATTTATTGCCAGTGTATCTATTCTAGTTATAAAGCATGGGATGGTATTTGTATTTATGTATGTAGGGATTTAGAGTGTAGCTGAATGAATAGTATAATATAACTTTAGGCTATTTTAACAAAACCATGATTGCATGTAATTAGTATATTATTTGATTCAGAATAATTTTATAAATCTCATGAGTTTGGAATAATTTTAATGAAGTAATAACTATTTAATTTGTAAGTATTGCCTTAACCGCTTGAGTAAATTGTTTAGTTAGTGTATTGTACCTCCACTCAGCATTGCCTTGGAGGTTGTTTTCTCAGGACAGCAGAAAACAAAAACACAATGCAATCATTGTTATTGATAAATTAATGTTAACGTTAATTAATTAATTAACGTTCTAGAATTTATGAATTCTTCGTTGAGAAAATAACGATTATTATTATTATTATTAATATAAAACCACTTTTCACAAATACGAATCCAGGCCATTTTTGAACACCTTAATCATCGAAATTGGTTCAAAAATAACGGAAGAGTTCTGTTCACAAAAATCGGCTTAGCGTATTATAGATATAGATAGTAGAAAAGGTAATTTAATTAGTTGTGACATCAAATGGGTTAAACCTTTATTAAATCTCAGTTTTATTGTCAGGAAAAAGCTACTTTGCACATTTTCCCAAAATCTCACTAAGATAAGACCTTTTTATAAGAGTTATGCAATGAGGTATAATGAAAGAATACTTTTTATGGCATATAGGAACCTCAAAATGGAAAGTTATCATGGTTCCGAGCTTAAGTCTTACTAATACCATACTATGCTGCATCTACATACTGCATACGTTAATAGCCTCTTCCCTACAGGCAGAATTCACTGAAATACATAAAAGTTGACATCATATTTGAATAAAAACTGTCCTTTTCTAGAATTTAAAACCTTAATAATATTATTGTATCAACCATTACAACAAAATATGAATAAACTGAAATTACAGAGACTGGTGGTAATTTTGTTAAACTAGGCCTATGTAGTTTAAATATTGTTGATTTCTGGGTATATTTTTTAATACATATCTTATTCCTTGGGAGAAGTTAAACCCTTATAAACAACAACACAAATTACTTAAAGTATTAAATATATTAGCCTAAACAAAACAGGTACAAATTCTTAACATTAAATATAAATTTGAATTTCAAAATAAGCAAAACTTATTATAAGTCAGTAACATGACAAGATGAAAATTAATTTTACCAGCTTCATATATATAATTGAATACAAAAATAGACTTTAATAAACGAAGTAACACGCGCAGTTTCCTTGTTAAGTCAGTTATTATAAGCGGACGTTGGTAATTCATGCAGGACGAGCAGTGCGTTCCGCCACTGTCTGTTATCAGATTACTTATTTGCCTTTGGGTTACTCGCAGGGATGAAATAATCTTCCACAGTATATACAGTAAAATGGATGCAGTTAAGGGGAAAAATAAATCATGCACTTTACAAAGTTTTAGGCTATTATGAGTATTATTTCAGCAATAAATATAAGAAACTTGATGCAAGTAATAAACGACATCTACCCCCCCCCCCCATAGCGTAACCATAACCAGTCCCTAATGGGACAGAGCCCTGTGTTGGATAACTAAAAGGGCGGTTAAAACGAATATCTTCTGGAAATTGGCATATTAAGCACAACAAATTTAAAAAACTTAAACAACAGTTATAGCAAATAGGTTGTTCAGTCTCACACAACAGCTGTTTACAGTTCATCTTAAGTCATACTTTAAACCATATGATTTATTGTCAATTAATTATTAGAATGTAAACAACAACATACTCAGACAGTTTTGATATATGACGGAAGTCACTTGTTAATATTTTTTCAATACACAATTCATTTATGTTTTTACATGCATTTATTTATTTTAGTTATAAAATAAAGTTATTTTACATCACAACATAAACTCTATCAATGCGGGACACACTGACATGAACATATGGTCCTCCAAACCGCGATAATACTACGGCCTAAATTGAACAGTGCACAGTGTTTATATCAGGGACTTTGAACATCGACATTGACATTGAAAGTAACTGAAGGATCTTCAGTATTGAAACCTAGAATCATCAAGGAGACATTCAACAAATGTTATCTTTAGGAAACAATAGGCTCATTCACAAAACCAGTAAAGGTATTCACCAAACAACTTTTCACTGCCAAAAAATGAAACCACTTTGGATTTCAACTAATTGGGGTGAGTGGTCTGCATTAAAAAAACAAAAAAAAAACAAAAAACACTCCTTTCAACAATAAAACCACATATATTTCACTTCTCAAGCCTCAATTCTTACAATAATTGTACTTGTCTTATCTTTAACAAAGTCATATCACACAGTAATTAACATAATGCTAGGGGAACCAAGAGCTAAACAAATTAGTGATTAATAGGGGTCAAATTAAAGCTAAAATTAAATGAAGCAAACACTTCCTAGAAAAGTGTACATGGTGTCAGAATGTATAAGAACTCAAAATTAGGATAACCAAAGTAGAGGAATGTTGGGTAGAATTTAAAGAGTGCCAGCAACAAATTGAGGACATCGAAACAGGAAAGGATCATGATGCAGAAAGGGATGAGTTTGAACATCAATATTTTGAGCTCTGCGGTGAAATAAACAGCTTCATCAAACAGCACAGTTTACAATCACAAAATGAAGCTGTCTTGCAACTCACCTCAAATAGTTCAAACAAAAGTACACAAGCTACAGACTCGTCCATTCCAATCAGATTACCAACATTAACTTTGGAAATATGTCAGGAAAATACGATGAATGGATGGCATTTTAAGATTATTTTCCCGCTCTAATTGACAAAAATAAAAGTTTAAATTACATTCAAAAGTTGCATTATTTAAAAGCAGCTCTCATTAGTGATGCAGCAAATGTACAATGTAGATTTAAGCTTACTTCAGGAAAATTTTCAAAACACTAGGCTTATTGTACATGTGCGATCACTCTTTGAGCTTCTTTATGTACAAAGAGAAAACCCTACAGTTTTACGACAGCTAGTCAATTACACTCTCACTCATGTGCGAGCCTTAGAGGCACCAAACGTATACATAGATGCAAATTACCCTTTTATGATCCATCTCAATACCACAAAAATGGATACATCCACACACAAGGAATGGGAGCTCACAATGCAACCAAACGAACTTCCTGCATCAAAGGAGCTCACTGATTTCTTGGAAAAAGGTGTCAAATACTTGAACAAATCAACCACAGTAGAATCAATACTAGTTCAGGATCCCAGAAAACCTCATTTCATCCTCATAATAAACATCCAACTCATAAATTCAATTTAAACATCAAAAGAAATATTTCTGTTGACCAACTCAAGTGTATTGTATGTGATGGAAAACACCCAGTTTATCTGTGTAGAGAGCTAATTAAAGCTTCCTATGATGAAACAGCTGCACAAGCTGTCAGTGTTGAACAGCTGCAAATCAAGAGGTTGTAAGCAATGCAACAATAAACATAACACATCTCTCCACTATTCATCTTCCGATCCCAGACTTAAAGCAATACAGTCAAAGCTAGCTACTACAACGCAGAACATAAAGCAGGGATGTAATATTAATGTTCGTACTATCACCACCACCACCACAAGTTTAAGTACTGAGTTTCAAGAAAAATACGAGTTATTATTTACAGCCCTAGTGGATATTGTAAGCATAAAACGAATCAAAGTTACATGCATAATGTTTCTAGACGATGACAGCCAGAGTAATTTCACGACAGAGAGTCTTTGCCAAAGACTGAAATTAAAGAAAGAAATTTCACATTTACTAGTAACCGGAATTTCTGAAGGTTCAACCAAAACTACAAAACACGGTTCAAACAACATTTCACTCCAGAAGTTGTGATTACAAAGCAAAAGCCTCATCTTTAGTACTTCCCAAAATAACAGGTTTTCTACCAAAACAGAATATTAATACAAGTAATTGGAAAATCCCTGAAAATCTATCTTCAGCAGATCCTACGTTTTGTAAGTCATCTAAGGTAGATATTTTGCTCGGACAAGAGTATTTTAGTGATACCATCGAAAATGGAATGCTACAAAATCAGATCATGCCAGTTCAACAAAACACAAAGCTCGGTTGGATATTCGGAGGCAGAGTAGACACCCAAGTAACATCCAGAGAAACCTCTTGCCATCTTACCACCTTGGAAAAACTCGATAAAAATCTGCAGGCTTTTTCGAGAGTTGAAGAAGAACCAGTAAGAAAAATTGCACTAATGACTGCATAAAATAAGCTTTCCGAAAATCTGTATAAAGTTTCCGTTCAAAGAAATGACGATGGACGTGTTACAGTAAAAATGTCTCTCAAGCAGGATCCAACACTTTTGGGTGGTTCAAAGTAACAGTAACCAGACGATTCCATCGAGTTAAAAGACGATTTAAACAAATCAATGAACTTCATCAACAGTAAAAATCATTCATGCAAGAGTATGAAAGACTTCGACATTTTTAAACAATCACAACAGATGATTATAGTAACCATGTATATTATATGCCAAATCATCCAGTTTTCAAAGAATCCAGCTCGACAACGCCTACCAACGATATTCAACTTGGCCAATTAGTCATAATTAAGGATGAAAATCTACCACCCTTGGAATAGATAACTGCTATCATAGAAAAAGTTCATCAAGGAGCTGACAGCAAGACTAGAGTGGCTACGGGTCGGATATCTACAGGAACATTTAAGAGAGCAGTTAAGATTATAATTGTACTACCGACTGCAAAATTACAATTTGAAATCAAAATGTAAATATTTCTGTGTTTAATTGGTATTACTCTTTTCTTTCGGAAGTTGTACTTTCAAGGTAGGCGGTATGTCCAGTCTCACACAACAGCTGTTTACAGTTTATCTAAAGTCAGACTCAAAACAATATTATTTAGTGTAAATTAATTACTAAATGTAAACATAGACAGTAAAACCATAATATAAAGGTAGACAGACAGTTTTTAAGTATGATGGAGGTCTCTTGTTAATAGTTTTTTTTTAAATACACATTTCATTTATCTTTTTACATCCATTTACTTGTTTTAGTAATAAAATAAAGTTATTTTACATCACAACATAAACTCAATAAATGACCATAGGGACCAGCATGAACATAGGTACTAAGATGCAATACTTTCTAACTATGGAAACATATTATGGAATTGTTGTGACGAACGTTTTTACGGTACAGTATCAGGACGTCGGCTGTGGCGGCGGACGTGAGTCGTTTTCTGGAAAGAGTATGGTTAATCCGATTGGCGGTTAGAGCGTGGACGATTAAAGGCGTCTTCTTAAAGGCGTCTACTGTATTTAAAATATTTGCATGTTAATAAAATAAAACTGAAACGCCCTAATAAATTGCATGCATTTTAATTATTACGTAGTATTGTTAATCCTAAAGCTATACGTTAAAGGCAAGGAATATAGTGAAAATAACTCTAAAAATCTGGTCTTACGCTTAAGTGACAATATAATAAACGTTACCTCACATTAGTTAGGTCTTAGAGTTTAAACTGTTTTTTATTACTAATTTATGATAACTAATGATTGGACTAGTAGACAAGCAACTGACAATTATCTTACATAATAATTGTAAGGTGGTGGTGCTAGTTTTAGGCAATCTAAGGTGGAAAAAAGGGTGGATGGCGGCCAATTTTAATGACGTCATCCTGAGAAAACGTGGAGGTTAGGAGATGTCCACCAAAGATATTACCTTCATTTACACCCAACCATTAAGTTCTGTAGGAATTTTCCCTGTGCAGGTATTTGCACACATAAGTGTTGTCAGTTACATGACTATATGTAACATTCTGTTATTGGACCCCATGATTCGCGTGTTTTATCAAAATTGGCTACCTCCAAAATGTTGTTATTCATATCAATAGTCGTATATTTAAATAATATAGCAATACGTTTGTATGTACTGAATAATGTAAGACGTATCTGATCGCATTGTTTTACTATAAAACACTGATAATTCCAGTTAAAAAGTTGTTAGATTGAATTTAAATGATTTACATTATTTTTGTTTTGTTTTTGAACATTTTTACTCGTATTTTCAATGCTTCAGGTGATATTTTAGGCTCTAACGTATCGTGCTTATACTATATACCACTGTCAAGCAATTCGAAGCCTCTAGATCGATTAATAACATTGAATTATAATATGAAATTAATTCATGTAAAATATGTCAGAATATTCTAATAATAATAGTGCAAGGTAAAGCACATCGATTTATATTTAGTGATTGACGAATTAAGTGGTCGAATTTTAAACTGCCAATTAGTAAACACACCTGATATTGCGACGGGAACGATTATAAACCCATTACTCTGGTAACACTGAAAACCACATGTGACTTGGAAAATCCACATTATTGCTTAATATTTGCTAGATATAGTTTACCTTACAACTCGCATCAGTTTATCAACCTACAAATGAAGTTGGTTTTTCTGATCAGTTTTCTATTGGTGAGTACCTATTTTATGTAAATAGCTTTTGGAAGTTAACAGTAAGTTAAAATATGTACACTTTGGTTTTCAGTTGTTTTTATAAGTGAGTGTATACTAATAAAACTTAATTAATCGTCTTTTGGTTTTAGTATATCTGTTAACTTATTATAACAAAAAATCGCATGTGTTTTGTTCACTAATGGGCTTCAAAAAAAAACGTTGATGCACTGTTGACCAATATGTAGGAAGAATAGACACTTATGTTTAACTACTTAAATATTTCACTATATAGAGTCAAATCAAGGTAACATAAGAATGAAACTGAATATATCACACAAATTTAATTTAGCCAATTAATAAATTACGTAAAGACTATACGTTAATAATTATTTTCATGATGATAGGTGTAAAGTGGAAGATATTAGTGGAAGGTTGGTCATGACAAGTGGATTTATAATATGTATGCAAGACCGGCGATCCCATTAATAGAATCATTTACTAGCACGCAGACGTTATACAAATACACACATTTCTCCCTTTTGCAAACCAATTTAAGGCATAATAATAATAATAATAAATTATTCATTATTTTATTTGTAATAGCCAAGAATAATATAACACTTTAATTTGAAGTTGGAAATAAAAAAGCTTCAAAAATATTCAGTTGATTTTGTAATAAAAATTAATAAGTTTGCTAAGAAAGTAATTCTTATATGTATGCTGTAAAGAAATAAATAAAAATATCTGTTGAATAATGAAAGTATTACATTATCTACTAGGCAGATTGAAGATCTCTATAATCAATTTATTAATGTTAATATTTTGGGTAGTAATAGCTGTCGAAGAGCTAAATGAACATTACTATTATTAATTAGTTAGTAGTGTAATTAAGATAAAACTATCAACCCTTTGCAGGTGGGATGTGCCGTAGCCGACTTAAAAACAAACTGCATGGACGGTAAGTAAACGTTATTTTTTTATACTCAAGCCTAACAAATCTAGCAATAATATGTACAAATTGCTGTATGGAAGTACTAGGAAAATCGCGGTTTGATTTGATTTATCACATTTATGATGGATTTGGATCCCTATGTCTTGACGAAGGAGAAATGAGCAAATTCAATTTGATAAGTAGAATTTTCATTAGTAAAAATCCTTCAAACAAGTAAATCCTAGATAGTACTAAAACTAATGTCCCCATTATACCTATCATACGAACAGTTAGCAAAACAAAATTTCACAAAAGACAAACAAAGTTTTGAGGACCAACTACTAAATCCTAGTACTTTTAGGCAGAATACAATTTATACTTTATGAGAACCACTTTCCAAATCCTAGTACGATCGGTTTAATGTTCAAGTTACAAAAACTAGCTACCAAATCCTAGTACTGTCTAGTTTCTCTACTATTACTGCTACTTCCAAGTTACGAAGAACAACCGAATCAAAGAGTAATTAAACTGTAGGCTGATCAATGCGATTGTCACGGCATATGGCCATGATAAACATGATACCGGCAGTGCTTGAATTTTTATTTGATGTGCATTTACTAATTTACTGGTGTTTTAATGCCGGAAATCTATACTATCCCTAATCGAGACATGAATTGATATCAAATAGATATGTTGTTATTACATTTGGTTTTGAACCATTGAAGAATTTAAATGTGTCTTAACAAACTCTAAGGACAACAAATCAATGCTGGAGGAATGTAATTTGTGCGTCACACTTTGATGATGAAGACTCAGGTAAAAGTTCATCCGCTTGAATCGCTTGGTCGTTCGTAGGGTGTTTAAGGTCTCTCACCTACAAATGTATAATAATCCTGATCAACGCACGTCACGAATGTCGTCAGGTCGTATCGCACAATATAACGACTACGGTTACCAAGCGTCACGGTATACCGACCATAATCGATGCACGTCACGCACGTCGTCAGGTCGGATCGCACCGTACAACGATTGCGGTTACCGAGCGTCAAGGAATACCGACCATCGTCGACGCACGTCACCATCTTCAGACGCTTGGTAACCGCGATCGATGTAGGCCTGCGGTATGATCCAATCTAATGAGTAAAGGGGGGTAATCAAAAGGGGTGTGGATTTCTGTCACCCCTATTTTTAGATGTGTTTTTACGCAGTTTTATATTTTTTATAGAAATTCGTCAGCCGCCGTTTTGGTGGGCCTCAATGGAAAAGGTGTTGGAGGTAAAACATGGGTTCCGGAGGACAAAATGTGTACGTAAACTGATAACATCTAAAAATATCCCTCATATCATGCAGTTTTAACAAAATAGTCAATATAAATCTTAAAACTGTACTCTTCTTGGCTGTAAAAGTTAAAAAAATAGCACTCTTCTCATGGGTAATTTGAAACTAAGCTAACAGATTTTACAAAATGCAAGTTCAAACTCTACATTTGAATAGAAGGGCTTTACGGAATAAATCATTTTTCTATGAATAAGCATACAACTGCAGTTTAATTTGAGGTTCCAAATTAATTTTACGGAATACAAGGTTTGACTTTGGATTTTACAGAATATAATTTGATTTTTACCTGCGAAAACACATAATCTTGGCTAATAATAAGGTTTAACTTGGAATTTTTCTCTTTTTCCCTATCTTTTACAGGTAGCCGAAACTGGGTAGCTGAAAGTATAGTGGGTTAGGTTCCGTACCTATATGAAAGTTGGAATGAAAGGATATCGTTAAATAATAAAAAGGCACTTTTACAATCTGACAAACCCCTGTATGTAATATATAACAGAAAAATAAATTTTCCAATTCATAAGACTAAACATCACATTACAATTTCAAGAGGTTGAATTGCTAACAGCTATATTCGTAATATATTTTTAAACATTGATCTATAAGATTTATTTTGTTGCAAAACTTAATATCGTATATAATAAAAGTTAATCATGGAAGACAGCAACAATAGAATTTCTTAGCGCTGGCAACAATGACTTTGATATCACCGCGACATTGTCCTATGCCCGCAAGCAAATAATAACGGCGCGTGGCACGAGATAACAGGCTCCCGGGCGGACAAAAACTTGAGCATATGAGAGGTACGAGACCGGATTAAATTCTAAGCCCCCAAAACAGCTGTAAATGATTATTTTCTACTAAAAAAAACTTCAATTTGACCCTTTTCCCTTCAAATTTCGTGTTTTACCCCAATTTTTACATGTTAAATTTTCGGGATTAAATTCACATGACAACCTCGGCAAACCCCAGAGCGCCCGCGACCGTCAAGTCAACTGACAGAATATATCTTTCCAATTCGAAGTGTCGTTAGGTTTTTTGTAAGCGAAAACTCAATTTCACCGCCGTAATACAGTTTATTCACTTGGAGTCTGTTATCTCGCGGCACGCGCCGTTATCATTTCCAGTGACCTAGGGGTTATCCAAACAGAACTCGGACTGACGGACCTGATCAGTAAACCTATATGTATTGAATTTTAACGATACAATACTAAATTTGTCTTTTGATTCTTGGTTTTTATATGCATATCAACGTTATAGTTGTTTGAATTATTTGATATGCCTGATTATTTTTAATTATTCGTCAATATCCACTTCGAAGATTTTCTATTATAGGTTTATTAAAATGACATCATTAAAATTCGAATGCAGGTTTTGCGCCAAACTGATATCTAAGTCCAGCATGTCGCAACATGAAAAAATATGTTCATTTAATCCCAATAATGATGGTTCACGTTATAAAATAAAGCCATGTAATAAATGTGGTATGTCAATTACAAGTAAAGTATTTTAGTCGATATTTAAAAATATGTAATGGTATTCAAAATCAACATCAACCAGCCTCTTACGACCAACAGTTAAACCAACCTAGTACAAGCGGAACTCAAAATTTGAAACATCCTTAATCATCAATCGTAAAAAATTACAGTTTTCAGTATAAAGAAAGTGTCCACAATGTAATAAATTGATAAGAAAAAGCAACATGTAATATAATTTAAAAATTCATACGAAAACCAAAGTCATTTCAAAGTCATTACATAATATTAATATGGCCCTTATTGTTACATTTGTTTCGATATGATTAATAGCTACGTTAAGTCGTATAGTTGTTACTCGCTTCGCTCGCTGGGGGCTCCGCTCCCAGACCCCTCTGGGGGGCTTCGCCCCCAGGTCAATGTTTGGCCACATTTTAATGTAAATTGGTCCAAATTCTATATAAGACCTAAATTCTACAACTATTCCAAGGCTTTGATTATTTTAAGGATTTTACCTATAAAATCCTGTCATATGCCTGTTGCTGAGTACGACTTGTTATGGAGACGTAGCATGTTAAATTTTAAGCCTCAATGTATTACCTAAGTGCTCGAAAAAAATGAATACCCTTATCTGATGTATAATGTAGCCTTTATAAGGCATTTTTTGAACCTTATAAGGAATACGACCACCGTTAACAACCCAAAACACTATGACTTTGGGTTTCTACAATCCTTCTGCAGCAAATATGACATGATTTATAAGGTATTTTACCCTCGACAGAGCGCAATATACAAAATATACCCGAAATACACGAATAAATCTACAAAAGCTCAAAGATTTTGATCTTTTTTGGGTGTATAAGATATTTAATCTGGGCGTGTGATTTGCTTGGTACTAATTGTAATGTATGAATACTGTGTGATAAATATTAGACCTCTGAGTTCTATATTAGAGCGAAAA
This sequence comes from Allygus modestus, assembly GCA_963675035.1. Classification (NCBI taxonomy): domain Eukaryota; kingdom Metazoa; phylum Arthropoda; class Insecta; order Hemiptera; family Cicadellidae; genus Allygus; species Allygus modestus. The sequence goes on along the minus strand of OY776112.1, from coordinate 428,061,960 downwards.
ACCATTAAAAACCACAACAAAATCTTAGAAAAAAGCTTAAATTTAAAAAATCTAGCGCTACCTAAGGGTGAAGGAGGTGAGATACGGCAAAATGTCATAGAACTAAAGTTGTAGTTCGTCTAAAATCCGTGGCACACAGTGGTCTTCGTTTTTCGATAGGACAACCCTGTTTGGCCGCTAGAGCTCAAATAAAAAATACTAAATATTGATTTTGTATTCCCAAATTTTCTTTTTGAGAGAGTTCAAACTAAAAATAGTAGGATTTGGGAAGAAAAGGTGCAACGCACACGCAAGCCATATATCACGATCCTAGTTAAAGTATAAATGATGATACGTGCATTGTAATTAATAACAATTGTTCCGGAACCGGCATTTCCTTACTACTTATACTTATATAACGGTCAAATCTATAAAATTTAAGAGTTTTTTTATTGTCCGACAAATTTAAGTAATAAAAACTGGTCATATTTCTGCTGTTATTTACTAAGTGTGATGTAGAAATACTGCGTGCCCAATATTAGGCCTCCATCAAGTATATTAACGTGATAGAAAATAAAAACCTCCACAAATTCTCAAAATTTGGAAAAAATCTAGAGCTATCTAAGGGTGAAGGAGATGAGATACGACAAAATTTCATATGGCCAAAGTTGTAGATATTGCAAAATCCGTGGCACTCGGTGCGGTTGTGTTCGTTTTTTGATAGGACCATCCGTTCGCGCGCTAGAGCTCAAAAACTATAATTTTAAAATAAGCCTTTTTTGGGGGGTTTTAAATTTTTTTTAAGGGGGGTTGAAATAACAAAATGTCGGTTTTGGTGATTTTCCTGGGGGTTACAAGCTAAACCTGCATACCTGTATACAAGCGGTACCTGCATGCAAAATTTCAGGTTTCTAACTCATATAGAAGTGGTCTAGAATTCGTATACCTCAGTCAGTCAGTGAGTTACACATGCGGCTGTATATAATATAAAAGACTCCTGCTCTCACTCAGTAAATGCATCCCTATCAACGCACACCTTCCTCACGTCCCGTTATAACCTGCCGACCCCTACCTACTGTCCCACGTGTTACCGAATTCTCCTATTCATGCACCCATCTGTCGTGAAGCCCTCACGGCCCGACGGAACCTGCCAACCCCTGCCTACTGCCCCTCGTAGTAGTGGGCATTTGGGGCTACTGGGCCAAGTGATTGACAGCTTCCGGTCACGTGACCGGAAGTGCTGAGTCATGAAAGACGTCATCTGAGGCTGAGCCAGTGACGTAGGCGGTTTTGTGACGTAATGAGGGAAAGTTTAAAGTTCAAGGTCACTGGGAGGTAATTTTAAAAAATTACTACCTCGCACTCGTAAAATCCGATTGTGATTCGATAGTTTTCATTCGATAAAAATATCGAATGAAAACAATCGAATGAAGCAATCGAATGATACGAGTGCGAGGTAGTACTATTTCATTTATTACTTTATTTCTTTTTACTTTTCTTTTTATTTACAATAAGTTATGTTTACAATAATTCATGTTTACAATAGTTCCCCGTTGTTGGTTGTCATCGATGTTGTTGATCCGGACGAGTTGCGGCCATCACTTCGCTTTCTGAAGAAAGACGGTATATACTTCGATTCCTGCGCAGAGTCCATGTTGTTTTTTGATGCGTAAAGTTCCAAAGATAAATCGTAACCGGACGCAATGAGAAGTCTTAACTCTTCATTAAAAACCTCGAGGTCTTGGAAAGTCGCCAGATGAATAGAGTCATAATGAATACACCTAATTTTGATGGACATTTCAACAGAGAGCTCGATGTTCACCGGTCGAGAGCCGGAGGTGTACTGACTACTCGCTAGCTAGCGTTTTGGTATCAAACAAAATGGTGGAGGTAAAAGTGTGGTGGGGCGGAGCAGATGGCGGACGGCAGATGGCAGGCGACAGATGGTAGGCGGCAGGTGGCAAGTGCGCGGCAGATGGTTGCTACTACATCCACCATCATTAGTCAAACCCTATTAGGGATGCCATTATTGCTTCTGCATCAGTAGATATTGTGCTAGAAACTTCATGTACTTGTATTTCATCATTTGTATTGTCAGCTTGCTCAATATTAAAAGAAGAACATGTGGAAGAAACAGTAGTGCCTTGTATTTGCGAATCCATGTGAACTATGCAAGAGCCGCAGGTATACTGAAGTGATACAAGCATGTAGGATAGACACTCGCCTTTACCCCCCACCACACCAGTTTCCCCCACCAAGTTTTCACATCGCACAATAACTACGGGACATGCATTAGTTAGGGTCTAGCTCTGACTCTGTGAGGATCGGAGCTCCGTAACTGAAAACATTAACAATTCTTGCTCGACACTGTTTTTACGCAATCATAACAGTCACTGTGATCTAATTTATTGCATGTACTCATATGATGCATCTTGCGTAGCAGACAACTTGCTAAGAATGTTTCAGCCTGGAGTATTCTACGGCGAAATCGCTCACAATCCACTAACAGCGTAGACCTTCTATCTTCACAGTCGGAGAAGTAGAAGGTGGTGGCAGGCGGACTGTTGAAGGACACCTTCGTCATATTTCTGTAAAACTGTGACATCTTTAGAATAACACAAACTCTATAGGTAGATGTTAATCCTGCAAGAGCTAAAAGTATAATGATATAGCGCTAGCGTGTATGATACCCACCCGACCTACCCGCACAACAACGTTACCTCGGTATACTTTAAACTATAAATAACTTGTCGTAGTTTAATCCATAAACAAAGTATTTATTAATGTCAGGCCTTGAAAGTGTTGTTTTCGCACTGTTTCTTCCCTAATCTCAGTCGGATCTGAATTATATTCGCACCATCTTGTTCGTCTGATTAACCCGCGTAATTTGAGTACCCACTCGCTATACTTTAACCCAATAATAAAGAAGCTATTAGTATGTAACCTTGAAAACATTGGTTTTTTCGCTATTTCTGCTATACCGTTGGTCGGATCTGAATTCTGTTTGGACCATCTTGTTCGTCTGATCAATTCGCGTAATTTGAGTACCCACATGACATACTTTGGACAAACTTTGTAGTTTTTTGCTTCTGCTACTATACCCTTGGCCGGACCAAAATTCTGTTTGCACCTCCTTGTTCGTCTGATCAATTCGCGTAATTTGAGTACCCACATGACATACTTTGGAAAAACTTTGTACCGTACCCCCCCCCCCCCAACATGGGTCATGTTCAAGGTCAAGGTCAAGTTCAAGGACTTTGGGACTTAGAAAATTTCACAAAGTGGGCTGCACAAACAAACTCTCCTGCCTATGTACAGGCCAAGTCCCTAACTTGAAATGCTTAGGGTGGTCCTGAAAAGGACCGTTTGCGTGCTGAAGGTTGGTCGGGATAAGGATCAGTTCAAACTTTATTCTTCAAAACCCACTTTACCCTCCCATCTTTTCTGGTTAAGAATAACTCCTGTGTATCAGGTATCAGAGGAGGTGGCGGTGGGAGAGACTGCGGCAGACGCACCTCGATGTAGTGGATGGTGTGTTGAAACAGGAACACGTGGTCCCCGTTGGTTGCCACATATTTATACTCCGTCATCCGCTTCAGATTTCGAAACTCGACCTTGGAGACTTCAAACGGCGTCACCAAGTCGTTCAGCCCCATCACCCTTGTCCGTTGCATCACCTCATCGACAGTCGGTGTTGGAGACGAAGGTTGAGCCGCCGATGTAGAAGGCCGAGGCTGAGCCGATGTAGAAGGTCGAGGCTGAGTCGAGGGTCGTTGTTCAAAATACAGCGGATGACCATGGAGATTCCGTTTGAGAAACTTCAAAGTTGAAGGTCTCTTAAACCCGCTCCTTCTTTCCGTCGACCTCTTCAAAGATTCCTTTAAGCGCTGGAGTTTTTCAGGAGTCAGAGGAGAAGACATGGTGTAAATAGGATGGAAGAGAAAATGGATAAGATAGAGTTGGATAGAGCACGTGTGTACTGGTTGCAATCCAAAGCCGGAATGAGGCGGCTGGCAGAGTGAAGCAGGTCGTAAAGTGAAACCTTGCCCTATCCATATATGGGTAGAAAGCTGAGGACTGGTTTAGAACCGGCCCCCCCCCCCCGACGGAACCCCCCCCCCCCCGACGGAACCCCCCCCCCCGACGGACCCCCCCCCCGAACGGACCCCCCCCCCCCGACGGAACCCCCCCCCCCCGACGGAACCCCCCCCCCCTTTTTGGGTCATGTTCAAGGTCAAGGTCAAGGTCGAGGGAAAAATGTTCTTGGAAGTGCGGGATAAAATCCCGCAACGAAGCAGGATTATCCCTTATCCCGCTTTCCCCTTAATATCCCGATTTCCCATTCTCCGTCTATATAACCCGAGATTTCGAGCGTCTCTTCGCAGTAGCCTGCCGCCCGTTGCGATGAACGTCCCACTGGGTTGCAGTGCCTGCTGCAGCGTAGGTCTGTTAAGTGTGCGTTGGGCCCGACGCGCAATTAAGAGATCCGCGCCCTTGCATGTTTAGTTAGTTTGTTTAAGCATGTTAGATAACGCTTGTAGTTTGCTGCTAGTAAATGTAGTTAGTTTAACTGTAGTTAGTTTGGTGTTGGTTTTAAAGTGTTTTTGAAGTGTTTTTTATTTACTAATGAAATATGTACTTTTCTTTCACGCTCCCATTCAAAAAGGTATGGCACGAAAACCGACCTTATGTCTTTAAATATCTCAGGGGGGATTATGTTTCTCAAATAAACACCTTTCCTAACCCCTTACAAAAAGGTATGGCACGAAAACCGACCTTAAGTCATTACGGCGCGCAAACCGGATGACTTTACCTATCTTAACCCTTACTCACGAGAAACAGATTCAGTCAGTTTGCTTATTTTTGGTTAAATTTAAGGGGACCTTGGTCAGGTAATTATTGTACTTCGGTTCGTAAAACTCTGACGCCTACACAGTGATGAACGTCCTTGCGGTTTCAGAGTGCGCGACTGTTGTTAACTGACCATTTTGCTTATCTTGGGGGGATACATCTTCGGGGAAATAAACTTAAGGGGACCTTGGTCAGGTATTATTGTACTTCGGTTCGTAGTACTCTGACGCCTACACAGTGATGAACGTCCTTGCGGTTTCAGAATGCGCGACTGTTGTAAACTGACCATATCGTTTGTTTGTTGGGTGAATAATTTTTCGGGGGAGAGGTTAGTGTTCCGTTATCAGGTTTATTGCCTATAATTGCGAGCTTTAAACTAGTCCTCTTCTCCTAATACAGAGCGGGGAATAGAGCAGTTTGTGGTCCAAGTGAGAATCACTTACTGCTCTATTCCCCGTTTTGGCAACATGTTCAGATGACCTTGACCCACTTCGGGACTTAGAGAAAATTATTGTTTGGTAAAAACATTTACTCTTACAATAATACCCCTTCCCTATCACTACCCCCCCCCCCTTTCTTCAATTTACCTCCCACCACGGATCGTCGGCTATAAAAGCGGGGGCTGACCGCAGAGGTCTCACAGTCTCAGGCTGACAGCCTAGCTAGCTGTTCGCCTTAGCTGTCTGTAATAGCATCTTTAGTATATAGGTGGTACCCCTGTATACTAAAGATTCTACCTTAGCATGTTTGTATGTTATGCATGTTAGTTTGTTTTTTAGATTATAGCTTGTAGTTTGCTGCTAGAAAATGTAGTTAGTGTTGGTGTTTGTAATTATTTGTGGTGTTGGTCTTTGAAGTGTTTTATTTACTAATGAAATATGTACTTTTCTTTCACGCTTCACGCTCCCATTCAAAAAGGTATGGCACGAAAACCGACCTTATGTCTTTAAATATCTCAGGGGGGATTATGTTTCTCAAATAAACACCTTTCCTAACCCCTTACAAAAAGGTACGGCACGAAAACCGACCTTGAGTCATTACGGCATGAAAACCGGATGACTTTTTTACCTATCTTAGCCCTCACTTACGAGAAACAGATTCAGTTAGTTTGCTTATATTGGTTAAATCTAAGGGGATCTTGGTCAGGTGATTATTGTACTTCGGTTCGTAGTACTCTGGCGCCTACACAGTGATGAACGTCCTTGCGGTTTCAGAGTGCACGACTGTTGTTAACTGACCATTTTGCTTATCTTGGGGGGATACATCTTCGGGGAAATAAACTTAAGGGGACCTTGGTCAGGTATTATTGTACTTCGGTTCGTAGTACTCTGACGCCTACACAGTGATGAACGTCCTTGCGGTTTCAGAGTGCGCGACTGTTGTATACTGACCATATCGTTTGTTTGTTGGGTGAATAATTTTTCGGGGGAGAGGTTAGTGTTCCGTTATCAGGTTTATTGCCTATAATTGCGAGCTTTAAACTAGTCCTCTTCTCCTAATACAGAGCGGGGAATAGAGCAGTTTGTGGTCCAAGTGAGAATCACTTACTGCTCTATTCCCCGTTTTGGCAACATGTTCAGATGACCTTGACCCACTTCGGGACTTAGAGAAAATTATTGTTTGGTAAAAACATTTACTCTTACAATAATACCCCTTCCCTATCACTACCCCCCCCTTCCTTTCTTCAATTTACCTCCCACCACGGATCGTCGGCTATAAAAGCGGGGGCTGACCGCAGAGGTCTCACAGTCTCAGGCTGACAGCCTAGCTAGCTGTTCGCCTTAGCTGTCTGTAATAGCATCTTTAGTATATAGGTGGTACCCCTGTATACTAAAGATTCTACCTTAGCATGTTTGTATGTTATGCATGTTAGTTTGTTTTTTAGATTATAGCTTGTAGTTTGCTGCTAGAAAATGTAGTTAGTGTTGGTGTTTGTAATTATTTGTGGTGTTGGTCTTTGAAGTGTTTTATTTACTAATGAAATATGTACTTTTCTTTCACGCTTTAAAACTGATCTTGGTCAAAACTTTGGTTCGCAGTTGCCTGGCGCCCGTTACTGACCAACGTCCGACTGGGTTTCAGGATGTTGTTGACCTTTGTAAAACCGACCTTGGTTGGTATGTCCTTTTCTTACACGCTATAACTAACCTTGGTCAAAACTTTGGTTCACAGTTGCCTGGCGCCCGTTACTGACCAACGTCCGACTGGGTTTCAGGATGCTGTTGACCTTTGTAAAACCGACCTTGGTTGGTCTTTGTAAAATTAATTTTAACTGATCAGTATGTTTCTCATCCTTTTCCTAACCCCTTACAAAAAGGTATGGCGCGCAAACCGACCTTATGTCAATACGGCGCGCAAACCGGTTGATATTACCCATCTTACCCTCGAGAAACTTTTGCAAATACTCCCTGCAAACCATTTGTAACTTCCTTTTGTTTGGATAAATTAACAAAAGGTTCTGTTATCAGGTTTATTGCCTATAACTGTGACCTTTCTTCAAAATTCACTTCCCTAATACAGAGCGGGGAATAGAGCAGTTTGTGGTCCAAGTGGGAATCACTTACTGCTCTATTCCCCGTTTTGGCAACATGTTCAGATGACCTTGACCCACTTCGGGACTTAGAAAAAATCTTTGTTTGGTAAGATATTGGAAGATGTCTGAAGAACATCTTCAAGAATTTGGACTAACATCTGCTCCGAAGATTTATCGCGGTGAACAAGCAGTGAAACACTTTGTAGATGATTTGTATTACATTGCCTCTAAGGTGGAAGAACTCTACAAAATTAAAATACCGATGCAACCTATGGAAGAACACCAACTTCAACATCACAATTTGGCAACAACATGTTATCTGTGTAATAACCTATTTACACCAGATAACGTTAAAGTGCGCGATCACGACCATCTTACAGGAGCCTACAGAGGTGCAGCCTGTAACGCTTGCAACTTAAATTACAAAGTACCATCTTTTATACCCGTTGTTCTACATAACCTTAGCGGATATGACTCTCATTTCATAATCCCGGAGTTAGGAAGAGATGATGGGGCGATAGATGTTTTGGCAACAACAATGGAAAAATTTATAAGCTTCTCTAAAAAGGTTGACAAAATAAAACTTAGGTTTATTGATTTGTTTAGATTTATGCCTTCTAGCCTAATGAAATTAACTGAGAATTTAAAAAGAGAAGATCTGATAGAAACAAGCAAAATTTGTCAGTAGTAAAATATATTAAATTTTCCTGTTGGAGAAAATTGTCCTTGTTAAATACAAAGCGGGGAATAGATCAGTTTATGGTTTAAAATGAAATCATTTACTGCTCTATTCCCCGTTTTGACAAATATGTTCAATGACCTTGACCTAAATACAGAACTTTGTAGCCTCCAGCTACAATAGTAAATATAAAATGTAAAAAATAGTAAACTTAAGGTAATACGTACCCCCACCACTTTTGCTAGGGTATAAATAGAGGGGTATTTGCAGTGTTTTTTATTATTGCGTTGACCCTTGTGTAGAGATCACACCTACATTATGCATCGCTGCAATATTTGTAAGACTTCATTTAAGGATGAATTTCTTTTAATAATTCATAAGGAACTAAAACATAACAACAACCATGATGAAGAATATGAAGAAGAAGAATTGAAGGAAATAGATCAAATGTTAGCCCAACACCAACATTCCAGACCAAGTGTTATTCAATATGCACAATCAACACCATCAACAACAGCTGCATCGAATTCTACGTTTGCTCTGTCTACACTTCACCGTCCTTCAACATCAATAGCTGCATCGTCTTCTACGCCTGCTATGTCTACACTTCATCATCCTTCAACATCAACACCATCGACTTCTACGCTTGCTATGTCTACACTTCACCATCCTTCGCCTGCTATGTCTACACTTCACCGTCCTTCAACATCAACAGCTGCTATGTCTACTCTTCACCGACCCTCAACATCAACAGCAGTAGATGTGGAACTACACGCTCAAGCACTACCTGGTAAGGTAGTAACACATTTTAAAATTGACAACGTAAAATTACAACTTGAAAACTTTTTACATAACGCCAAAGAATTAGTAACCAAAACACTAAAGAATGAACAAAAAAGATTAAATTTTATCAAATTTGGACTGTTGCTAGATGCCATATTCACTAACATTCAAAACGAAACATCACCAAGAGGTTTCATGACAAAAAACCGAACCATCATGGCTGCGTCAGATATTGAAAAGATCGTAACAGAATGTCTTGAAGAACTTTTGACGAAACTACAAGAGCATGAAGGAAGAGGATCTGGATGGACTTTATTAAGTATAACAAGTCTGGATGTTAGAGTTCATAAACACGGTTATGGAATGAGAGGAAGTAGCTATATCCCTCTACCTCAAAAAATTATGAATACCAAATCCTGTATTAACGTGCAAAATGAAAATAATGAATGTTTTAAATATGTTATGTTGGCCAAATATGTAAAAAACCATCCGGAAAGACCAAGTCAAGCATATGAAGAAGTTCAACACAAGTATAATTTCCAGGGAATGACTTACCCTGTTGCAATTACTGATATATCAAAATTTGAAAAGCAAAATCCGTCGGCTTCAGTCAACATATTTGGTTTGGATTCGTCAAATAATGTGTATCCCTTGCGCATAACATCGAATGAGCGCAACAATCATACTGACCTGTTATTAATCAATAAAGGAGAGATATCACATTACGTGTATATAAAAGATTTTGAAGGGCTCGTATGTAAACAGTTAACAAAACATAAAAGTAAAATCACAACATGTAAGAGATGCTTTTGCCACGTGAGCAAACCATTAAGAAGAGGAGGTACAGAATGGTTAGTAGAACATCAAAGGTTATGTAGTGGAAACTATGAGGTAAGAATTAAATTGCCACATCCCAGCAGAGCGCAGATAAAATTTGATAAAGTAAATCACCAATACCCTGTTCCATTTGTTGTGTACGCGGATTTCGAAGCATCCTTACTTCCAATTGAACAACAAGAAGAGGATATCACAAAAAGAAGCAAATATCAAAAACATGCACCAAACAGTTATTGTATACTAACAAAATCCACGTTGTCTGAAGAACATCTTCAAGAATTTGGACTATCATCTGCTCCGAAGATTTATCGTGGTGAACAAGCAGCGAAACACTTTGTAGATGAGTTGTATTACATTGCCTCCAAGGTGAAAGAAATCTACAAAATTAAAATACCGATGCAGCCTATGGATGAACACCAACTTCAACATCACAATTTGGCAACAACATGTTATCTGTGTAATAACCTATTTACACCAGAAAACGTTAAAGTGCGTGACCACGACCATCTTACCGGAGCCTACAGAGGTGCAGCCTGTAATGCTTGCAACTTAAATTACAAAGTTCCATCTTTTATACCTGTTGTTCTACATAACCTTAGTGGATATGACTCTCATTTCATAATCCCGGAGTTAGGAAGAGATGATGGAGCAATAGATGTTTTGGCAACAACAATGGAAAAATTTATAAGCTTCTCTAAAAAGGTTGGCAAAATAAAACTTAGGTTTATTGATTCGTTTAGATTTATGCCTTCTAGCCTAATGAAATTAACTGAGAATTTAAAAAGAGAAGATCTGATAGAAACAAGCAAAATTGTAGCCAGTAGTAAAATGGATCTGGTTCTTAGAAAAGGAGTCTTCCCCTACGATTACATCGATGGACTGCATAGATTTAATGAAACATCACTTCCTCCACCAGAACAATTTAACAACAAACTCAATGAATCGGAAATTTCACTTGAAGACTATCAACATGCATGTCGAGTATGGAACGAGTTGGATATGAAGACTTTGGGAGAATACTCAGACTTTTATGTAAAACTTGACGTGACTCTTCTCTGCGATGTTATGGAAGAATTCCGAAGAACCTGTTTTGCAGCATACGGTTTGGACCCTCTACATTCGTATACATCTCCAGGACTAGCTTGGCAAGCAATGCTAAAAGAAACAAAATGTAAACTCCAGCTGTTAACAGATATAGATATGGTTTTAATGGTTGAGTCGGGTGTTAGAGGTGGATTAACTCAAAGCGTGACTAGACATGTTAAAGCCAACAACAAATATCTACCTGACCATGATCAAGAGAAACCTTCAACGTACTTGGGATATTTCGACGCGAATAATCTGTATGGATGGGCCATGTCGAACCCACTTCCATTTGACAACTTTAAATGGGTTGATCCCGACTGTATTGGCGATATTTCACAAATTCCAAAACATGGAGATACCGGATATATTTTGGATTGCGACTTTGAATATCCAGAACATTTACACGATCTTCATTATGACCTTCCACTCCTTGCAAGAACAGAAATTTCACCAACTGGAAAACACCCCAAATTAATGATGACCCTTAACAATAAACAACGATACGTAGCTCATTATTGGGTTGTTCAACAAGCTATCGAATTAGGTTTACGTCTTACTAAAATTAATAGAGCTGTGGAATTTTCCCAATCGTGCTGGTTGAAACCGTACATAGACTCGAATACTACCAGAAGAGCAGCTGCTACATCAGCCTTTCAAAAAGACTTTTTTAAATTAATGAACAATGCGATATTCGGTAAAACATTAGAAAACAAAAGAAGACATAAAAACGTTAAACTTGTTACAGATCCGAACAAACTACAGAAACTCGTACAACAGCCGAACTTTAATACATCTATAATTATTAACGAAAATATTGTAGCTGTATCTATGAAGAAAACAAGTGTGAAGATGGATCGTCCTTTGTATATAGGAATGTCAATCCTGGATATCTCCAAGACTCATATGTACGATTTTCATTACAAAAAGATGGTCACCTTTTATGGACGAGAAAACATCGGCATCTCCTACATGGATACAGACGCTTTTATATATTGGATAATTACTAACGATATGTATGAAGACCTTCGGACATTTGATTACAAAAACGACTTTGACTTTTCCGACTATCCAAAAGATCATCCAAACTACGACAATGACAGAAACAAAAAAGTGCTTGGCAAATTTAAAGATGAAGCCAATGGTGTTATACTTCAAGAAATTGTTGCACTAATGTCAAAATTATATTCTTTACAATTAAATGAAAACCAAGTCATTAAGAAAGCTAAAGGAGTAAAAAGTTTGTATTTAAAGAAGAATGTGCATTTTAATCACTATAAGAAATGTTTATTTGAAGATCAAGATATAACAGCAAAATTCAACACAATCAGAAGTTTCAACCATCAGCTGTACAGCGTGACGGAAGTAAAAAAAGCTCTCTCTTCAAATGATGACAAACGCCACATCCTTGCAGACAACATCCACACTCTACCATTCGGCCACTACTCCCTCAACCCTATTGACGAGTAACCCTTTCATCGTCCTACATCCCTTTTCCTTTTCCTTTCCGTATAAAAGGGGGAACACAGCAGTATTTTGCTGTGTTCCCCCTTTTATACATTAGTTTAGAATGACCTTGACCTATATAAGCAGATTTATACAAAAGAATATTTAATACCATATCAGCTGTCTTCGTGAAACCATCATGTCAGACCTGAAGGAGAAGATTATTAATGAACTACACAAACCTGCAAGAATAAAGTTTCCAAGAAGAAATACTGTTATAAAAGGGATAAATGATCTATATCAAGCGGATTTAATTGAAATGCGACCGCATAGCAGAATAAACAAAGGATTTAAATATATACTCACAATTATTAATTGTTTTACAAAAGTTGCAGACGCTTTGCCTCTAAAGGACAAGACTGGTAAAAGCGTAACAGAAGCCATGGAAATAGCTATAAAAAGAGATAAAAACAAAATTAAACATTTACAAACTGATGATGGAACAGAATACTTTAATACAAACTTTGCACAGTTAATGAATAAATATAAAATAAATCATTATTCTACAAATTCAGAGAAAAAAGCAGCTATTGTAGAAAGATTCAATAGAACCTTAAAAGGAGCACTCTATAAACAATTTTCAAAAAGAGGTTCTTACGTATGGTATGATGTTTTACCACAATTAATAAATGATTATAACAACAGGTTTCATAGAACTATTGGTATGAAACCTAACAAAGTAAATAGAAGAAATACAAAAGATGTATTAAAACGCATAAAGAAAAATACAAAGCCTAAAGTAGAAAAAATGCAGCCAAGAAAATTTAATGTAAGTGATAAAGTACGGATTAGTAAATATAAGGGAGTGTTTACCAAGAAATACCTTCCCAATTGGACGAATGAAGTTTTTACAGTGTATAAAGTGCAACCGACTGTACCTGAAACGTATATCTTAAAAGATAACAAAGGAGATTTGTTGCAAGGTGCATTTTATGGACATGAAATGTTAAAGTCAACAGTAGGTGATGTATATCTTGTTGAAAAAGTGTTACAAAGAAAAAAGGACGCAGTTAAAGTGCGGTGGTTAGGGTTTAACAAAACTGAGGATTCATGGATACCTATAAAGGACTTGGTGTAATGCAAGCAACTCATTTTATCGTTAACCTTTGAGCAGGATGGAGATTATTCACCATAAAGATCGATTCAATATTAATAACATAGATGATTTAACTGTGGATAACGTTAATATCAACAATGGTAAACACGGTAGTTTATTTCCAAACACTGTTCGATGTATAGTAAGTGGCCCCTCAAACTGTGGAAAGACCAATGTTGTCTTTAATTTGATCACTAATCCGCAGGGATTAAGGTTTAATAACCTATATATTTTTTCAAAGTCCCTACAACAACCAAAGTATCAATTGCTGGATAAAATCCTATCTGATGTGTCCGATGTTAATTTTTACAAATTTAACGCTAGTGATAGCATTATGCAACCAAACGAAGCGAAACCGTATTCTGTATTTATATTTGACGATGTATCTTGTGCAAATCAGGATACTATTAGAAACTACTTTGCCATGGGAAGACATAATAACATCGATAGCATATATATAGGACAAACTTATAGCAAAATCCCAAAACAACTTATCAGAGATAATGCAAATGTTTTAATTGTATTTAAACAAGATGATACTAACCTAAAACATATATATAACGATCATGTAAATGCTGATATGGCATTTGAAAAGTTTAAAGAGCTTTGCGGAAAAGCATGGGCGGAAAAGTATGGATTTCTGGTTATTATGAAAGATCAAGCTATAAAAGACGGCCGTTATAGAATAGGTTTTGATAAATTTGTTTTACTACACTGATTAGCGGTATTACTGTACAAGTCGTCAAGGTGTGAAGATGGTTAACCAGGAAAAGCTACTAAAAGAAATAAAATCACTTAGTGATTCTATTAGACAAAAAAACCGAGCTTTAAAATCAGGTATAAATGAAAGAGAGCAATTTTTAGAAACAACATTTAAACCTGTTACTGAACCTTTAAAGCGATTAGCACAAAATATGGAAAAACCTTCAATTCGCTTCGAAGGAGACAAAATGCTACCAATTTCCAAATATGAAGAAGAATTTCAGAATGATGAAAGTTTTGACCAGTTACAAACATCTGAAGAAAGCGACGAGTATGAAGAAAGCGGAGATATAGGAGATTTAAGGGAAAAGAACATTGCAGGAGATACAAGTACAGAAGATACAAGTGCGGAAGATACAAGAGCAGAAGAAGAGGATATCAACCCATCCAACTTAAGCAAATTAGGCACAGATATTATGTTTAAAGGAACACTTGGAAGAAAATATACATTAAAAATGTTACATGGCACACATGCTAATCGAAATTATCATACATATGGAGCTAGAATAGAGGATAAAGGATTAATGATTGGAGATAGAAAGTTAGATATAAACGAAAATGATGATATAGTTATTGGTGATAAGAAATATAAAGGTACAACAGGTTTGTTTGAACTCATCTTTAAAAATAATCCTGGTAAATATACTAAAAAGGATTTACAATTGTTTAAAAATATACTAGAGTATACAAATGCACATAGAAAAAAATATTCCAAAGACCTACCTATTCATAGAAACAGGTCAATAAAATACACAAACATTATATCTAGTCTTTTCCCCTCGAAATCAAATAAAGCTCCAATTAAAAGAAGAGCTTTATCTTCTGCTGAATTAAATGTTTTGCATAAAAAAAGAAAAACAACTGATCCTACTACATCTGGAAGGGGATTATTAAAAAATTTGTATAAAACCAATATAATATATTACAACGATATAAATAAGTTAGTTGATCGAATGAGGTTATTACATGAAGCTATGGAAGCCGGGCACACTGGTTTAGAAAACGAATGGGTAGCTTTGGTTGATGAACTGCGAAAACGAGAAATAATTGTTCAGTAGACGTATATATATATATATATATATATATATATATATATATATATATATATATATATATATATATATATATATATATATATATATATATATATATAGTAAGAACCTAAACGATAGCGATTCAGTTACATCATGAGTGTGGACAAGTTTGGACGGTATTCCGAGTTTGGAGTAAAATCTGGATATAGTGAAAAAAGAGCTGGGTTTCCGTTAACACCTGATGGTAATTATAATTTTGAAGGAAAAGTAATTCAAAATGTTGGTGATCCGCTTTTGTCTTCTGATGCGGTTACGGTACAATACATGGATAAAAGAACCCCAATTGTACACGAAGACCATTGGGGGTTTTCCGGTAAAAGGTTAAGCAATATAAAACATCCCATTTATGATGGTGAAGCAGTAAATTTAGCGACTTTAAAATTGTTAACGATTTACAAAAAGAATGAAACTGATACAAGCTATGATGTAAAAAAATTAAAATTGTCAAATGTAGGTGATTGTGAGCAGGATGGAGACGCTGTAAATAAGAAAATATTTGATATAGTACACAAGAAATGGACTACAGAATATGAAAAACATATGGAAAGGTTTGGTGCAGCTTTATTTAATTATATCCATCGGGCTTCAGGAAGAGCTGTAGCTTCAGATGTTGACAGCCACAACTATTTAGACTGGAAAAAGATACACAATCCAGAAAAACCTAATCAATTAGATAAACCGTCTGAGCCTTCTAAAGCCAAGACATTAGGAAAGGGGGATCAAGTGAATGTGATTAATGAACCAACAGAAAACGATGAAGATTACATAAGAGAAAAAAGAATTTAAATACCCATGATAAGGGATAAAGCATCAGTCATATTCGAGAGATGAGACAGAGAGGATGATGGAATCCAATATTACTGCGTGGAGTTTAATATCTCAAGAGCCGAGATTTCCCCAAGGAGTGCTGACAGATGGTTTTGTTCAACGGTTTGATAGATATATGGATTGGGAACAACTTTCCATACACTACCTCTTCACAATGACTATGTTAAGAATTTATTTTCACAGAGTTAACTGGATTCATATTTTACAAAGACAACAGTTTTCAGAAGACTTCCTTGTAGAGATGACATCAAATTTTAATAACTGTTGGGAAGTAATAAGTAAATATCAAAATCTCTCTGAAAATTACATTGACAATTTTAAAGATAAACTAGACTGGAATGTGTTATTTAATTATCAACGATTAAGTGGCAAGTTTCTAAGGGAACATGACAACTATTTAGATTTTATTCATTTTACCGAAAACAACGATACCATCACCAGCGGAGAAACATTTGAAACATCTTCAATTACACCTTATTTCTATTTTTACTACTTTTATTTATTATGTCTACATTTAATTAATTAATCCATTTCTATATAATAAATGGATTTTAAACAGTATATATAATACAAGAAGCCAAGACTAATATTACATTCATTGTAAAACATTTATAGAGTGCACCTACTGATTGTAAGTTTGGCTATAAATAGTCATGCCGAGGGCTAAACGCATCAGTCATAATCGAGAGAGATTACAGAGAGGAAGGGGAATAGCATCAACAGCATTTTCTCTATTAAGTAAACCGGTTGGAGCTATAGTTAACAAGGCGATTGATTTATTACCTGTGGAATTACATTTACCTGGAGGATATCAATATTGTGGTCCTGGAACCAAATTAGAGAAACGGCTTGCTAGAGGAGATCCTGGAATAAATAAGCTTGATCAGGCTTGTAAACAGCACGATATAGCGTATTCCAAATTTGGTGATACAAAAAATAGATCAATAGCAGATAGAGCACTTTCTGAGAAAGCTTGGCAAAGAGTAAAATCTAGTGACGCGAGTATTGGTGAAAAAGCAGCGTCTTTAGCAGTAACAGCAGCAATGAAAGCAAAAACTACGTTTGGAGGAGGAAAGAGAAGAAGGCGTGGGAAAAGACCCGCTAAGAAACAAGGAGGTAATATCAGAAGAAAACGTCGATCTACTAGTGGTAAAGGTAAAAAGAAACCAACAATATGGTCAATGATAAAAAAGGGAGGAGGACTATACCTAAGACCGTATCGTGTGTATTAAATAAGAAAGAGCAATTAATAATTAAAAACAAAGAATTAACCAATGAAGAACTGATTACATATGCTTCTTGTTTGAAAATCCCATTTTTTAGAGGAGTATTTATGAAAGATGAATTACCGGTTAAAATGTGGAAAAATGAGACTGGTATAGTAAATTTGGATAATAGTGAAGGATTAGGCACTCATTGGGTGTGTTACAAGAAACTTGGTGAAACGATTTATTATTTCGACAGTTTTGGAAACCTTCCACCACCGAAAGAACTTCAACAATACTTTCGTGCGGCAGAAAATGTTTTTTACAATTATACAAGAAAACAACCTGATGATACATCCATTTGCGGTAATTTATGTTTAGACTTTTTAGCTAAAAGTGTTAGTCAACTTTAAGATGTCTTCGTATACAGTGTCATTAACCGGTAACTCATGTACTTTGCGCAGTATTCTGTTTCCAGCGCTACGTTTGCAAAAAGGAAGACTATGGGAAGCCGCATTATTGGATTTAACAACATATAACTCTATTCCAAACGTTAGTGAAGGAATTAATAACAAAATACATTATTACAAGACAAAAGATAATAAAGGAAAATATTCAGCTTTGGAAGAATTCAGTTTACCAACAGGAGCTTATGAAATTGATAATATAAATGAAGTTATACAAAAACATATGGGAAAAGAAAATATAACGATAAAAGGCAATAACAATACAATGAAAGCCGAAATTACTTCTAAGTATTATATTGATTTTGGCCAAGAACGTTCAATTGGTAGTTTATTGGGGTTTTCTAAGGAAACAAAGGTATTAGAACCTAATACAACTCATTCTGGGAATAGAACTGTGACGATCATCAAAGTAAACAGCATAGACATTACATGTAACATTATACAAGGATCCTACAGAGATGGAGAAAATCGGCATATATTACACACATTCTACCCATCAGTCGCACCGGGTTTCAAGATAGTAGAAAAGCCTCAAAACCTTGTGTACCTACCGTTAAACACCAGTTTCATTTCAGACATCGTGCTGAACATAGTGGATCAAGACGGAAACCTTATTGACTTTCGAGGAGAAGCTATTACTGTAAGAATACATATAAAATCATCCGCTTAGATAATGGGGTTATCATTTAAAAAGAGAGAGCCAACCAGCAAAGAGGTCAGTAGCTCATCAGCTGTAGAAGGATTAACAAGTGACAACATTCGTTTTCTAGAAGAAATTGGATTAAAAGTCATTAACAATGGATATACTGGATATAGCGCAGGGCCCAACATTCGACGAGACCTTAGTAGAAAAGCCTCAAAACCTTGTGTACCTACCGTTAAACACCAGTTTCATTTCAGACATCGTGCTGAACATAGTGGATCAAGACGGAAACCTTATTGACTTTCGAGGAGAAGCTATTACTGTAAGAATACATATAAAATCATCCGCTTAGATAATGGGGTTATCATTTAAAAATAGAGAGCCAACCAGCAAAGAGGTCAGTAGCTCATCAGCTGTAGAAGGATTAACAAGTGACAACATTCGTTTTCTAGAAGAAATTGGATTAAAAGTCATTAACAATGGATATACTGGATATAGCGCAGGGCCCAACATTCGACGAGACCTTATGGGAAAAGGAATATCACACGCACAACCCTTACGCTTCGTCCAAATTAAACAATAACGATGAAATTAGGATTCCTATACAACAACAAGACATTTATACTCTTCCATGCGAAAGTTATTTATATATTGAAGGAAAAGTAACAAAAGCTGACGGTACTGTTGGAACCACTGTTCCGTTCATAAATAATCCTATGGCATTTTTGTTTGACGAGATTAGATATGAAATTTCAGGAGTTACAGTCGATTCAACAAAAAAGGTTGGAATTTCCAGTACATTAAAAGGATTAGCGTCTTTAACACCAAATGAGAAGAATCTGTTAGCTGTTGCAGGATGGGTTGCACCAGACAAAAGTATAATTACTCCTGACGCTTCGGGAAACTTTGATTATTACGTACCTTTAAGATTACTTTTAGGATTTGCTGAAGATTACAGAAGAATAATAATAAATGTAAAACAAGAACTAGTTTTATTAAGGTCATCAAACGATAATGATATTATTAAAGCATCTGCTGGAACAACTGAAGCCAATTTAGACTGGAAACTAACATTAGACAAGATTGTTTGGAGAGTACCACATGTGCGACTAAATGATGAACACAGGATTACATTATTAAGAAAGTTTAAATCCGATCGAGACATTGTAATGCCATTCAGAAGCTGGGAGTTTCATGAATACCCCGTTTTACCTACAACACAACGGCATACATGGACTGTAAAAACTTCTACTCATTTGGAAAAAGCGAGATATGTAATATTTGGATTACAAACAAAGAAGAAAAGTATAATAACTGAAAATGCTGGTGAATTTGACCATTGTAAATTAACAAACTGTAAAGTGTTCCTGAATTCACAATTCTTTCCCTACGACAACTTTAATATTTCTTTTGATAAAAAAAGGTACAGTGTTTTATACGATATGTACGCTAGGTTCCAAAATTCATATTACGGCAAAACAAATACACCTCTACTATCTCCCGTACAGTTTGAATCGAAAGCTCCGATTGTTGTAATTGATTGTTCCAAACAAAATGAATCTGTAAAATCGTCTAGTGTTGATATAAAAATAGAAATGGAATTTCAAGAAAACTTACCTGCAAATACATCTGCGTATTGTTTAATTTTGCACGATAAAATTGTTACATACACACCGTTGACCGGTATTGTAAAGACAGTATTGTAAAACGTTGTACCACCACCGGCACCGCCACTGTCGCTAACCTATAAATAGCGGAGCAACAATGCAGGTCTTCAGTTGATCGTCTATCGTCGCATGGGTAACATCTTCTACAAAATGAGTTCTTTATCTGTTGTACAAGGTGATGCAGAGGTAGCACCGTTATTGGAACGTGATAATACTAGTGAAGAAGAAATCATCAAGGAAATAACTGCATTTTTAAAGTTTGGTAAAAGAGATAGAGAGGAGGAAAGTAATGCAGAACCATCAAAGGTAGTACCAAAGAGGAAGAAGAAAGTTGAAGAAAATATTCCTCCTCACATTTTAACTGAAGTTTTTTTGCGAATCTTTTACCCCATCTCAGCATGCATCAGTAAAAGTGTATCAGTTGAATTGATGAAGTCATTGGATTATTCCCCTACAGTAATACTACACCATGGAACAAAAAAGGTTTTATTTTCGCAAAATGCTTGGGAGTCATTTTTGAAACATGTACATTTAATAGAATGTTATTTAACTAACAGTTTGTGTGGAAGGAAAACACATTTTCGACTTTTGGATTGTGACAATGAAATCGATATTGTTAAACATCGTAGACAACTACAAGTGCGAATTAGAGACTTGACTCAACATGAAAATAAGATTCTACTGTCACGTGAAGAATTCTACGTTTTAAACTACGCAACAGAACCTATTACAAGGTACATGAGACAGTTGGTATTTGCAAGCGCTATTATTAAAGAATATTTGGTCGATACTTTGGAAAAACAACCTGATAGCACCATCGTGCACGGACCTGTGGATACATCTATTTTTAATAGAATACCTCATGAAGTTTGCATGTGGAGAAAGTTAAAGGATTTTGAACCACTTGTAGAAATCGCTACAGAAGCTACAGAAGAAACAACACAGGAAGAAGAAACGGAGAAACAAGAAGAAGAAAACGAAACACAAGAAGAAGAAGAAGTTAAAAAAGACTAAAGTTTGACTTAGTAAAGAAGAACACACGTGGGGTAGGCCTATTGGGGACGGTGCCCACGTTAAATATACACCAACGCGCCTGCAACTGTACGGCCTGGTATTTAACCTACCGTGGTGTGGAAAACAGTTTAGTTGATCGCTAGGTGCCATGATGAGCGGAGGGGATGAAGAAGTGAGTGTAAAGCCTTGTGTAATAGAATTTCAAGCATTTCGAAATAATGATGATAGGTTTATTATCAAGGAATTAGTAATTTTAGACTTGCTTACATTTGTAGCCTACCCGTTCATGTTTGATGCTCCTTTTTCTTTTAACAAACTTAACACCAAAGCAAAAAGTACAAACAAATGGATAACAAACTACTTTCATCACATACATTGGTATGAAGGATTTATAAGCTACAGTAATCTGCACAGTATTATGTTTAACTTTTGCAAACAATATTCACATATATACACAAGAGGATTAGAAAAAAAGAACTGGATACAAAAGTACACGCACGGTGATGTTTTCGATATAACTATTAGTAAGGACTTTAACATTAATCTCGGTAATATTTGTGTCGCTGCAAAAGATCTTAAACACGGCCAAACAAACTGTGCATTATACAACGCGTATCGTTTGGCTGCTTACTTGAAACAAACGCAGGAATGTGGTGGGGGTAGCGGAGAACAGAAATGTGGTGGGGGTAGCGGGGCCTATAAATACGAGGAGACAGCACCGCTCCAGCACGAGTATTATTCGAGACTCCGAAGAGGCAACATCACAGAAGACACCACAACCACCACTGACGAAGATGGCATCACAACAGTTTCTACAAACACTGGTTGATCAATTCAACACTCATTCAAAATCCGACCTTCTGCTAACTAAAAAGTGTTCAGAACTAAAAGAACAAAAACACTACATTATTCATAACATCAAGAAAGTGGAAACCACACATGGAGAAGCAATTCTAGTTTCATTGAGCGAAGGACCTTTCTCTCCAGGAGATGAGCCGAAGTTTCAAGTATTTCTTCCAAAACGATTTGTTCAACTGCTACAAAATGAAGATTTGCGAGATATTCAACCGGGGACGTTGTATTTGGTATCACACGGTGTAAGCGGCAACAACTCGACGGAACTCACTCTGCACATCACACATCCTTGTACATAATGTCTTTGTTTGTATTTTTCTGTTTGTATTTCTAGTCATCAATGTTAGACTTAAGCTTATTGTATTGTAAGATGTTTGTTTAATAAAGAAAATAAAAAAAAAAAAAAAATAAAAAAAAAATAAAAAAAAAATAAAAACAGCAACACAGCAGTATATTATTTTATATACTGCTGTGTTGCTTTTTTTTAAAATTCAAATGGATGACCTTGAACTTTCATTCAGGGTTAACTTATGAAGAGGTATAAAAGAGAGGGAGCAGTGAAGTTAGTCTCAGTCTTGTCTAACACACGCTGCAGCTAACATGTCGGTGCCACCTATGAACAATTTATTTTTCGATAACAATTTGAAGACATATTGTTGCGAGTTACAATGTTTTAAAATACCAGGCGATCAAGTTGACGGGAAAGCTTGTCGTAAGTGCAAGTGTTTCAGCTATTGCATATGTAGATGTAAAACGTATCAAATGAACCGACAAGATAAAATACAAGAATTACGCCGAAGGATTGCATTACTGTGGCGGCGAATGTAGTAGCAACCATCTGCCTCGCACCAGCTGCCACCTGCCGCCTGCCATCTGCCGTCCGCCATCTGCTCCGCCCCACCACACTTTTACCCCCACCATTTTGTTTGATACCAAAACGCTAGCTAGCGAGTAGTCAGTACACCTCCGGCTCTCGACCGGTGAACATCGAGCTCTCTGATGAAATGTCCATCAAAATTAGGTGTATTCATTATGACTCTATTCATCTGGCGACTTTCCAAGACCTCGAGGTTTTTAATGAAGAGTTAAGACTTCTCATTGCGTCCGGTTACGATTTATCTTTGGAACTTTACGCATCAAAAAACAACATGGACTCTGCGCAGGAATCGAAGTATCTACCGTCTTTCATCAGAAAGCGAAGTGATGGCCGCAACTCGTCCGGATCAACAACATCGATGACAACGAACAACGGGGAACTGATGTAAACATAAATTATTGTAAACATAACTTATTGTAAATAAAAAGAAAAGTAAAAAGAAATAAAGTAATAAATGAAATAGTACTACCTCGCACTCGTTTCATTCGATTGCTTCATTCGATTGTTTTCATTCGATATTTTTATCGAATGAAAACTATCGAATGAAGCAATCGAATGAAACGAGTGCGAGGTAGTACTTTTTTAAAATTACCTCCCAGTGACCTTGAACTTTAAACTTTCCCTCATTACGTCACAAAACCGCCTACGTCACTGGCTCAGCCTCAGATGACGTCTTTCATGACTCAGCACTTCCGGTCACGTGACCGGAAGCTGTCAATCACTTGGCCCAGAAGCCCCAAATGCCCACTACTCCTCGTGTTGCCGCATTCTCCGATTCTTGCACCCATCTGTCGTGAAGCCCTCACGGCCTGACGTAACCAGCCGATCCCTGCCTACTGCCCCACGTGTTGAAGCACTCTCCGACTCTTGCACCCATCTGGTGTGAGACCCTCACCGGCCCGATGGAACCTGCAGACCCCTGCCTACTGCCCCACGTTTTGACGCATTCTCCTATTCTTGCACCTATCTGTCGTGAGGCCTTCAAGTGCCGTGGCTGGGCTTTTATTTGCTTGGCGTAAGCTCCGTTACGTAGCCTCATTTACCTCAACCGAAAACATTTTCGTATTAAATTATGTTAGAACATGCTGTCTAGATAACGGTAAACGGAAGAAAGTGTCCCATCTGTCGTGATGCCCTCACGGCCCGACGTAACCTGCCAACCACTGCCTACTGCCCCACGTGTTTACATATTCTCCCATTCCTGCACTTATCTGTCGTGAGGCCATCGTGGTCCGTCGTAACCTGCCTATCCCTGCCTACTTCCCCACGTGTTGACGCATTCTTCGCTTCCTGCACCAATCTGTTGTGAGGCCAAAAGTGCCGTGGCTCAACTTTGATTTGCTTGACGTAAGCTTCGTTACGTAGCCTCATTTGCCTGAACCGAAAACATTTTCGTATTAAAGTATGTTTTAAACATGCTGTCCAGATAACGGTAAAAGAAATAAAATGTCGGAAAACAGTTTCATCAATATATATAAGTAACCTAGCTTAACCACCGCAGTGCGCTGTTATAAGGCGAAATCGAATTTTTCTGTGTAAAATGAAGGAAAAACAGTGTGCTGCGGTGGTTAGTCCAGGTTAAGTTATAGTAGTAAATGTCTTAACCCGATAAAACAAAATTATGATTGTTAGTCCTTGGAATCCGTACTGGAACTGGCGGAAACATCAGCGCTGACGTGCGGTTTGCGCGCTCTCTTTTCGTAGAGTTCCGCAATGTTTACAGTGTCTACAGTCGTTACACGTGCTTTACATCGGAACTTTTGAGTTTTCTCATCCAACCACATGTTACCACCACAAGACGGTCACTTTTTACTCCTGGGCAAACCATTATGATTATAAACACATATTTGCACGTTTTAAACTGACTCGGTCAGAATAATCCCTTTTGTAACGGTTAATTCACACGTATCATCGCACACACGCAGCGGCACGTTGTACTCGTCACCGTCAGCCATCATTCACTGTCACTGACTGTACACTGGCCATACATACAGACTGCGGCAGCGAGCGTCTTATCGCGTTATCTGACTGCTTAACTTACTACTCGGTTACACCAGGTAAACCCCTTTCTGACATTTAATTACTTGTTTGATATTATAATTTGATATTTGAAACACTTTAAGGCGATATACTGATGATAGTGGTTGAGGCATCTCTTCTATATAATTACCCTTATTTCAACCAACCCATTATATTAATGAATTATGCATGATGCTCTATCTCTCAAATTTGTATATCAAACTTCGCATAACTGTATGTAAAAAATAAGGACTATTTATAAATAATTCATTTTTTGCAAATATAAACTTTTATGTGGGTACAATTATTTTATTTAAAGTGTATAGGGTTACTTCAGGACATTTGCATCAGAACTGAAATATATAATACTTTTAATTTGATTTCAAAACAAATTATCACTGATGTGTTTGAAACATGATCCGTAGGCAGCAATGTTTAATGCTTAGTACTTAGTTTTGGTAAAAAGGTACAGCAATGCAATAAACAAATATTTGCCATTAGTAATTAAATTACATTTAATACATAACGAATTATATAGATATACTTATTTTTTAGATATACTAAATGACCAGAAATTTTAGTCTAGTAGAAATGAAATTGATTTAGATGCTATAAACCGCTAGTCATTAAAGTTTAGGTACAGTAAGTGGATTAATTTATGTTGTAGATAATAATGTCTTGTTTGAGTTTACTGGAAAAACGTCTTATTAAGCCTTTAATGTTGTAATTCTTGAGCATAATTGTTTAAATTGTGGGACTCGTCATTTTGTTATCCTCGCAAAATATCTTTACTTCTAACTTTGTACATAATGATTTAGTTTTACGTAACTTTAAATGTAATTTTGTATCATTAATTTTGTGAATCGGACTCGTGTATTCGTTAAATTAAAGTGTTTAAAATTTAATCAATATACAGATCAAATCTATAAAATGTAATGTCAAATCGTATTTAAAATTTTGCAATACGAAATTTATGTGTTATGCTAGGAGTAGAGATCAATATCATGACATGGAAAGTAGTTAGTCCCACAGTTAAAAAAGTTATATAAAGTTACAACGTGAAAAGGGGCAGGAATTAAGTCTTTTTACTAGAAACCCCTCATAAGATAACGGTTTTCAAAAATATAAAAATGTTATTTATATTTTCGCTGGTCTAATATTCCTGCGTCTATCTTTTAAGCATGTCTCAAAATTATAATTATAACTTTATTCATCTAACTAACCTAACACTGGAATTATAAATTATTACTATAACAAATAGTTCATCTTATTATGTTTTTTTTTTAATGAGTATTGAACCGGTTTGCCTACAGATGCACGTGAGTGATATCAATCAACATTTGAACTACCAGTGTCATTTACAAATTTCAGGAACCAACTACCAATTTCTAAAACTATCAGTCCTATATAATCGTTGTCATGACCAACAATTCCTTGTGTATCACTAACACAAAAATAATCCTTAATACAACCCTGTTGATTTCTGAACTATGATTGATAAGTTATATGCATTTGTAGTCTCAATTAACTTAAGTTCTCTAGAAGACACATTAATTAACTATAAGATACAGTCTTTCAGAATAAAACTGAAAAATCACGTAAGATAATTATTTTGAGACCTAGAAATAATCTGTTATAAATCAAAATACTAAAATTGTTAATTAATATAAAAAATGATAATATTAGTATCGAATTATTTATGATACAACTATACCAACAACTCTATTACATCATATTATTTAATCATTAACTCTTTAATTTCAGATACAAAATGGACGTTGGGTGATGCAGAAGTACTTAAGTTCGGCCTAACGCAGAAAGTTAATCATGGCACTTTTGAAATTTGTCTGATTGGAAACGGAATCGAAGATGAGTTAAATGTTAAAATAAACACAGAGGAAGACGATCAAGTAAACCTATTAAAATACGTGCCAAAAGACAAAACCCCAAAGACAGCCATGTTCATCATTATGAAATATAACTTTGCGGCAATTACCAATGAAAATGAACGTGGCACTTTGATAGTCATACGAAACGGTGATTGTACAAAGAGGACATATGACCAATCTAATCCGAAACTTAAAATTAGTGAGGATGCGATTGATCGCAACACATGCGACAATCTATTGAAAGAAGCAGGATTGCCTGCTAAAAATGTAAGTAGTATCGACGGAAACTGGGAAGCGGATAATGTAACCTTCCAATGGCTCCAGTCTAACTCAGGGTTTTGGGGAGGGTCTTCTTTTATGTTGGAAGGGGTTATATACTATGACACTCGATATGGCAGTTTTTAAATTTAGATATTTTTTACTTTTGCTAATTAGATGATGGAATGAAAAAAATAATTCTTCTTGTATTTAACAATGAACGAAATTTATTACCTTAAAAATTCATTTAAATTTGAAAATTCAACAGTTGTCATAATAATTAATCACGAAAATCAACTAACAGATTCATTACGAGATTACAAACCTTTACATATTTATATGCCTTTAACTTTATTTGTTATTATTTTATCTTTAACACTTTGATCATGAACATATTTAAAACACTGTTTATAAACGGGAATCATGTCTGGAGGTCAAATTTCCAGTAATAGTTTTTATAAAATTGTCGTCACTCACCACGATGAAGGAGATTTACCGGTCTAGAAGTTTTAGTCGCCGCTACCGTTTTCAAAGCTGTCCTCTCAATCTAACGGACGGCCACCTGGAACTTGGCCCGATATTGGCTCTACAAAGAAAATCCTGTAATTTACAAAGTATAAAAAGTTTGGTTATAACTTATCCTACATTCAACAAAACAATCCTGATACAATTCGTCACATAATATACGTACACATAGTTTTTATATGACGTAATAACCAATTATAACGTAAATTCAGTTGTTTTACATAACTTACATGACATTTAAAAAGGTAATTAACAATCCCAATTGCATAATAGTTTGGAAATGCAAGAAAAACAAATTAAAATTACATCAGATTGACAGGACAATGTTTGAACTTAAATCACTATAATCTTACACGAAATGGTATCAACAAACATGGTAAGCCTAACAGGTTTTATTACGTCTTTATGTCACATTTGGTATTAAATTTCGTTAATCTAAAATGTCAACAAATTTCTAAAATGTGTTTGAATAAAAAGTCAAAGGCCGTCTCAAAATTTGCTATGTTTAAAATAATTTTACTGTTTCAAAAGTTATGAAATATAAGAATGATGGAATATATAAATTATTTGATAATAAATAACTGACATACCTCTTCGCATATGCTAATGCGCCAAATCCGATGTAATTCTCGTTGGGACTTTCTTGTAGTTATCCACTTCTTGACGACCTATTCAATGTAGTAATCTTTAAACCTTCCAAACATTAGCCTAGTACATCAAATACAAAGAAAATCGCCTATAAAATAGTTCCTATCAGCCACTGCATTTGAATCATTTATGAAAGTCTATATTTTTATTAAACATGTTTAATTCATTTAAAACTGTATTTTTAGTTGTTGAAACAAATAAATAAACAGAAAATCTAAAATGCAGATCACCTGTTTTAGTTATCATCTGAGCCAGTAAATGCTTATGCCCATAATATTAACATAGGAAGTTTAGTAGCCATTGGGGCTAAACCCTGAAGGGATTTTAAAACGTGAATAGGCCTATATGTTACTTTAGGATACCAAATTTTTCTAACAAACTTAGGCTCAACCGGTTCAGTATTTGGAACGTGGTTGAGCCAAAACAAACAAAAAATCATAAACTTTCAGCTTTATAATATTATTATGATGAGTATGATATCTGGTACTTAAATTTTTTTGGGTGTCTTTTAAATATATATTAAGACTGTAACATATTTTAGTAACACTTGCAAACGTTTTCAAAGGTCCTTAGTATTATAATATATCAACAAAAAGTTTCCCTAAGTATTTTTAAATACAAGTAAACTATTGAAATCATTCGTATTTGTGCTTGTTAATTCACGCATTTGTCTATCTTTCTCTATGAGATTACAATATAAACAAATTATAATTATTTAGATATGTTGCATATTGTCTAGATATTTATTATTGACCTATTGTAAAAGTGTTTGGCTAAAAAATGTGTATGTTTATAAAGCTAAATACGTAAAGATTGTATTCAAAGATATCTTTACAAATTCAATCTTCGTTCATCCTCTTACGGAAGAATGAGTGTACACCTAGTTCCGAGTAGTATCATCTGAAGAATAAAAAACATTTTATCTACGGAGAAGAGAATTTAGATTGAACTGCTTAGTTGAAAAACATTTTACTGAAAGTGAAGACCACTAGGTAGGATAGGTAGGACTGACCTTGTCATAGGTAGGATAGGTAGGATAGGTCGGGTGCAGGGTGTGGATCCCTCCCACGGCGTCCTTGTCACACACCCAGGGCAACGGGCCGTCACAAGCCAGTGGTGTCACAGCTAGAGTGGGACCTTGGATCTAGACGTCCTGACTTTGGAGGCCAATGTCATTGTGGCTATCGCAAGAGACCTTCCGACAATCTCCAGCGTGCCTAGAGTCACCCTGTTCTCGCCAAACAAGCGGGAGCAGATGAAGGCTGTCGTTGAGATGGAAGGTAAAGAGGGGCTTCTCCTTCTTCGGTCTGGGAAGATCAAGATCAGCTGGGTCGTCTGCCGAGTTCGGCAGTGGCTGAGGTGGAACGTTGTTTTCGGTGCCTCGGGCACGGCCACACGCGTCGGAGTTGCTCCGGTCCTGACCACGGCAACAATTGTTGGAAATGCGGTAGCGGCGAACATAATGCCGCTGCTTGCACTGCGGCCGTTTCCTGCGTTCTCTGCACCGGTACACCCGGAGCGTCCGTGGACCACATTCCGGGCTCAGGGGTATGCAGGGCTTTCAGGAAAGCCCTGGACGCTAAGAGGGCCCGATCTGCCGCGAAATGATCCGTCTCGTCCAGACAAACCTGGAGCAGAGTCAAGGAGCTGACACCATTCTTGAGCAGCTTGCTTGTGAGGAGCCTGCTTGCTCCCAGATCGTGATCGTCAACTAGCCCTACCGGATCAAAACCAGTCCATCTTGGTTTTATGACCGGCTTGGCTCCGCGGCTCTATCGATTCCAGACAGTCGGGGATCCAGGTGTTGGGTCACGGATCAGGTGACGGTTACGTCTGGGTGAGACTTCGGCAAGTCAACGTATACAGTGTCCTACCTCTCTCCCAACTATTCCACCGAGGAGTACCGGGAGAGGCTGGAGGGGCCTGAAGGTAGTCTTCAGGGTGTCTCGGGGTGCGTAATAGTGGCTGGGGACTTCAACGCGCGTGCCGCTGAGTGGGGCATGCCAGTCACTAACGCCCGGGGGAGACGGCTCTTGGAGATGGCCTCGAGGCTCGACCTGGAAGTGGCGAACAGAGGGGACACACTGACATACCGAAGACCTGGTTTTGGTGACTCCATACCCGACGTCATGCTGGTATCGGCAGGGTTGTTTCCTCTGATAACGGAGTGGGGGTGATGGACGTGTACACGGCCAGTGACTACGACTTCATCTCTTTAATATGGAAGAAAACGGGTTGTCTCGTCGATGCAGTACCCGAAACCCAATTGGCTGGAATCAGGCCAAACTGGACAGGGGAAAATTCTTCGAGCGGCTCAGTCGTAGCCCCGAGGCCGGTTTGATAGAGCGCTTTGACTCCGCTGACCGAGATCGGGTCGAAGCTCTCGTGGGTTCCACAAAGCAGCTGATCGAGCGGCATGCGACTCGTCGATGCCTCGGAAAAAACCTGCCCAGGGACGTCGCCACGTGTACTTGGTGGACGTACGAAATCGCGGAACTCAGGAGAGCGGCACTGATGCTTCGCAGAAGATCGCAGATAACTCGAAACCGACCGGAGGCTTTGGCCAGGTCAGCAGAGCACTAGATTGCAAAAAGAGCACTTGCCGGTGCAATTCGCCTGAGCAAGGCTCGCTGCTGGAAGGAGCTGTACCGGGATGTGGACTCTGATCCATGGGGCAAAAGGTACAACTCGTCACGAGAAAGCTTGGGAGGATGGGGGCCAGCAGTGCGTCTTTGCCTGCAGGCACGGTCACGGCCATCGTTGATGCTCTCTTCCCAAGTCACCCTGTGAGGCGGGAAGAGAGATTAACGGGGCTGGTGCCTGACCCGTTTCTTGGAACGGGGGTTTCCTTTGTTCACGGAACAGGAGCTCGTGGCAGCGTCGTCTGCCATGCACAACAACAGAGCTCCAGGCCCTGATGGCATTCCGGTTGAGGCTCTGAAGGTTGTGGCGGGCAATCACCCATATCTGCTGCTGCGCATGTTCATCGCGTGTTTTGCGGCGGGTGTGTTTCCGTCACGCAGGAAGACAGCTAGACTGGCGCTCATCAGCAAAGCAAAGCTGACCCAGAGTCCCCGTTGGCAAACAGACCACTCTGTATGTTGGACACGGCGGGTAAACTCTTTGAGAGGTTGCTGAAACCCAGGTTGAGGTCGGCCATCGAAGCCGCTTGGGACTTTTACCCCCGGCAGCACGGCTTTTGGAAGGGCCACTCAACCTTGAATGCCGTGGCTGAAGTCCTGGACGCTGTATAGCGAGCTGAAACGGCCTGCCATCAGGCCAGGCCGATCGTGCTGCTGGTCACCCTAGACGTTAAAAAGGCTTTTAACTCGGCCTGTTGGGTGGACATTCTCCAGGCGTTGCAGCGAGACTTCAGGTTACCCGACAATCTCTTGGTCACGGTACAGGACTACCTGAAGGATTGCAGGCTGCTATATCGCACAGAAGCAGGGGTCCGTTCCAAATTGGTCAGCGTCGGCGCGGCGCAAGGGTCGATCCTTGGCCCTGACCTTTGGAACGTGGCATATGACGGAGTGCTTCGCCTCGAGATGCCACCACAAACCTATCTCGTGGGCTTAACAGACGATGTAGCCGCAGTTATCACGGCTCGGAATCTGGAGGTTGCCAGCTTCGCCTCAACCAGGTGATGTCTTGGGTCAACAGATGGATGAGCAGTCATGGACTTGAACTGGCGGTCGCAAAGACTAAGATCGTCATGCTCACGCGACGTAGAATCCAAATAGTAATCCCTATGACTGTTGGTGACGTGGAGGTCCAGACGAAGACCGTGGCAAAGTATCTGGGTGTGGTGCTTGACTGCTGTCTCACATGGTGGGATCACATGCAGGCGGTTTGCAACAAGGAGACGAGGGTTGTTCTGTTGCTCAGAAGATTGATGGGGAACGTCGGAGGCCAGAGTTCTAGCAAGAGGCGACTTCTAATGTCCACCGTCAACGCCACTCTCCTGTACGGTGCAGAAGTGTGGACGGGTGCCATGAGAGTAAAAAAACTCAGGAAGAGAATTCTCTCCGTTCACTGCAGGGCGGCTCTTACGGTTGCCTGTGCGTATCGCACTGTGTCTGGACTGGCTGTAATGGTTGTGGCTGGAGTGTTTCTACTCGATCTGCTCGCCACTGAGAGGCAGAACATCTTTCGCCGTGCACCTGATCTCGGAAGAGACCAAGCTGCTGCGGAAGCCAGACTCGAAACTCTGCGAGTTTGGCAGGAGTGGTGGGACAGTGGACTGGAAGGGCGATGGACGTCTCGTCTCATTAGAGCCATAAGCCCGTGGTTGAGCCGTGCCTTTGGGGAAATTGACCTTTTCCCCTGTCAATTCCTGACAAGCTACGGGTACTAAAGGGAATACCTTTTCCGCATGTGGAAGGTGAGGTCACCTCAGTGTAGCTACTGCCCGCGGGTGGTGGATGATGCTTATCATACTTTCTTCCGGTGCAGTCGTTTCGCTGAAGACAGGAGGAGGCTCGTCTCTGCTGTCGGCGATCTGTCCCCGGACGTCGTGTTGGGGGCGACGCTTTGAAATGAAGACTCCTGGAGAGCAGTTGCGCACTTCGTGCTATCCATTCTTTGGGGAAAGCGAGACGAGGGCTGCTTAGGTGAACTCTAAGTTTCCCGAAACGGTGACGTTAACCGTCTGGGCACAAGACACGCGGGCCAGTGCTGAAGTTGTCCAATATGGGTCCCGGTCTGGTTTTTCCCCACAGCTACGTAGGAGGTTTAGTGGGTATACCTCGTAAGAGGAAGTACCACACTGTTCCTTTGGGTTCGCGCATAAAGTGTTCCTCCTACGTAAAAAAATAATAATAATAATAATAATAATAATTAATAATTAATAATAATAATAATACTAATAATAATAATAATAATAATACTGATAATAATAATAATATAACATTTAGTCGAGACTCACCAAATAGTGGTTCACAACCCAACTAAGCGCAGATATCATTGCACAGAAACTCCCGTCACCAACGTACGTCATAAACAGCACGCACGAAACTCTCCAGACACGATCGCTCTTGGAGATCAGGACGTACTGCCTCGCCAAAGCGGCTGGATAAGCAGGCCAATAACCGCTGATAAGGCTGTGTCAAAGTGCGACCGGCCGCAAAGACGCAATCAAGCCTTCTTTCACCCCCCCCCCAATTAAACGACTCATTACACCCCCCACGAACATTGAGGTGTAGAAAATAAAAACAGCAAAAAGGTAACAATTTCCTACACTTACACTCAAAATGAGGGAACTGAAATCGTCCATCGCCCAAAGCACAGTTCTCGTCCATGGGCCTCTCCTAAACGCCTGCCACTACTACGCCTCCTGTCCAGAGGCTGCCAAAATAAAAATAATAAAAGCTCCGAAACTAAAACAAAACGGAAACAAAGGTGAAGGCCCGCAGTGGAGCTCCTCGAGCGTACGCTGCTTGGCCGCACGGATCTTGAATTTTAACCCACCCATGCGGGTCACGACCCAGCGTTTGTTTTGGTGGTCCTTCCTTGAACAGCCTTGCGTCTCCAACTCAGCCAAGTGGTCTTGGAGATGCCTCGGCACCCCGAAATGCTTCCGTCCACTGGCCTCAGTAGTCCTCTTGAAATGACAGGAGTGTGAAGTCGGTTGCTCACCATGTCCACGTCAGAAGTCAAATGGGGACCTTCCACTTCAGGGATTCCAGGGTTTTCTTCACTAACGCTGACAAAGTTCAAACAGCCCTCATGGCCAGAACAAACAGCACCCATGCCCAT
This sequence comes from Allygus modestus, assembly GCA_963675035.1. Taxonomy (NCBI): domain Eukaryota; kingdom Metazoa; phylum Arthropoda; class Insecta; order Hemiptera; family Cicadellidae; genus Allygus; species Allygus modestus. The sequence continues at coordinate 428,028,105 of OY776112.1, read as the reverse complement.
GCGGATCACCTCCGTCCCAATCGTTACCAGTTCCAACTCTCGGATAGCATTCATGCCGAGAATCATATCTGTGGTGAGAGTGGGAATGTACAAGACATCTCCTGTCTACCGTCTTCCGCTAAAATCTCCCGTCAACCGAAACGGAAATTCGGCCCTGGCCCTTGAGCCATCCGCCATTCTCAAAGGGGTCAACTGCTCAGTAGAGTCCACACCCTGTCTGCGAATATGATGGGTAACCTTCTGACCAACTAAGTTGACATCGTAACCTGCGTCAGAAAACGCCACAAACATGCTGCCCATTGGCTCTACTTGAACAAAGGGCCTAGCACCCTTGGATGGCATGCCTTTGGAAACGCCTCTTACTAGGCTATTTATTTTACCGAGCCACTCGGCCCATTCTGCGGAGGTTGTTCGCTGTGGGCTGCCACGCTCAGACAACCTCCTTACGTCGGAGCTGGCCTCTCATTTCCCGCCCTGCAGCCACACTGGTTTATCGTCACCCCGGGTCTACCACACCCAAAATAAGTGACAACATTTGGCTTCTTGCAACCTCTGGCAATGTGGGCTACCTCATGGCACCTAAAACAACGTTGGGTGCCACTATGACTGCCAGACTTGCCATTGGTAGCCGCGGGCCTTTTATCGCGGGGTCTGCTAGAGTTGAAACCCACGCGAAGCCTAGGACATCCAGCGGAAATTTACCGTTCCCTCTTAGGGGACACCTGACATCCTTGACCACAGCCGCGTCAAACTGGTGGTAAACCATCCTTTTGGGGACGTATGCGGTTTCAGCAACCAGCACCACGTTAAAAGGAGAAGGAGGGTGGAAGCTCGACTTCTCACGAACGTAGGCCTCACAGTCCTCAGCTCTCTCCATAGTGTCAGCCAGAAGAACTAAATTCTTGAAGCCTAACCATCAGTTTGTAATCCGGCCTCATGTTGTTGTAAATAAGGTCCAGTTTTCCTTGCTCAGACAACGTTCCACTACGCCTGATCAAGGTAATGATGGTGATGACGAAATCTCTGAATGACTCATGTTCTCCCTGTGTCCGATTTCGGATCTCCTCATCCAAGTTTTTCGTGAAGCATGGCAGGAGAAAGTGGATCTCGAAAAGCCTCATATGAGTACAGGACGTACTCGCAGATTCGGTACCAGAGTAAATCTGGACCATGCAGCAGCTCTGGCAACGCCTTCAACAAGTCCTCTGGATGCACGGAGTAGAAGGTTATCATCTCCTCTAGCCGCTCAAAAAGGACACAGGATCTCGTCACCCATCGAATTTATGTCCCCATTTCCTGACAATATTGCACACCAGGGGACAATCAAGTGGTTGCGGTGCGCTCCCAGTGATCCTCATCTCCTGCCAATGAGTAAGTTCAAGGGCCGTGGGGTGGAGAGACCTTTCACCTACAGGTCGCTCTGGTCCCTCGGGGCTATAGGATACCCTAGAGGTAGGAAGATAGGCAGACGGCTCAGGGAAGTCAGTACCATCGCTGAATAGAGTGCCTATCGTCTGCTGCACCATGGAAACCAATGTCTCTCTGAGAGTCTGGGAATCGGCGTTAGGCGAAAGTCCCAGTATCGCATTGGCACGTTCAAGCTCCTTGCCAAGTTTCGCTACCACACCTTGATATGCTGCAGATGTGACAAATATCTGAGGCAAAGGGCTGGGCGAGTTTGAAGGCCCAGGCTCACTGATGAAGATGGCAAGAACACCGGGAATTTTTCCCCACCCATCCAGGACAGCTCTTTAGCACTTGGGCGTGCCTGTTTCTTCCAAATTGCCAAAAATCTTTGCCTCAAGTCAGCAGACCTCCCTATAGTGTCTAAATCATACTGCACCATGGTCCTAATCAATTAATTTTTCGAGAGATCATAATCCAATCTACTCGAGTTTATCGGGGCCGCGTACCCAAAGACATAGTAGTAGGAGTAGTAGTATTTATAAGTCAATGAAGCCACCATGCTTGTCGTAACGAGCGAATAAATCACTGGTCACACAGGTACAGTGGTCGTAACCATCCGTCGGTATGGGACCAGCCCCAGAACTAGACGTCCCTGCCAAAGACATAAGGGGTGTACTCCCCAGTGCGGACGTTTTAGTCGTAGTAAGGACCATTTTCTACTAATCCCAAATTAATACAATGAAATAAAACTCAAAGTCAAAACGACAAAAACGACAAACCTTTTAACGACAAAAATATCTAAGTTCCCAAAAGTGCCAACAAAATATTAAAACTAATAAAATAAATTTCAAAAAAGAATTGAATATTACCTCAACCACTAAAAAATAATCAGAGTTCTCAATAAATAACTCTGGAATATAAGAAATTAAGTTAATTGTACACCAGCTGTCACCCAACAGCGGGTCTATCACTCAGCCAAATAGGTCAGTGCAGGTCCACTGATCCACAGCACAAGTCTGCAGTACAAGTGCCAATTTTCAGTCTTCAGACCAGCCGCTGGCCGCCACTGCCTGTTAACTGTAGATTGGCTGTCCAGCCGCGACGATGAAATCAAGCCTTCTTTCAACCCCCCCCCCATCTAAACGACTCGTTACAGTCTTGAAAACTCCTAGATGACCACCTGTTTTTGCATCAGGATATTCTGATAGGATATCAGATCTTCTTTCTTTAGGTACTACTTACTTCCAACAGGTTTCTCCATTTGATGCCTCATTTTTGTCCAATACCGGTTTCCAAATTGTTCCTTTCTCAAATCTCCAATGAGGATATTTAACGGGTGTTTCTTCCACAGTTTTAATAATTTTCTTGTACCATTTATCTTCGACTTGTTGACCATCGATATTCCTCAATTGATATACAGTATCTATAATATGCGTTTCTTCTTCTTATTCTTCTCCGTGAGGTGATCGTGACTAAATGTACTACGTGCTCCTTTCCTTTTCTATGAATTAGTTTAAATTTGTAATGCTGTAATCGTAAAGACCATCTTGCTAGACGTCCTTGAGGACCTTTCAAGTTGAAGCACTACAATAGACTATAATGATCGGTGATAACTGTAAAGTTTTATCTTCTACATAAGGTCGAAAGTTCTCTATAGCCCAAATGACTGCTAAATACTCTATTTCAGTAGCTGAATACTTCTGTTCTCCTCGGGTAAGAGTGAAACTGGCGTAGGCAACGACTACTTCTCAATTTTCCAATTCTTGAGTAAGAACACTGCCCAAACATACCGTAGACGAGTCGCAAAAGATAGTAAAGGGTTAATCAAAATTAGGACAAGTTAGAATAGATGATTCTAGTAGACAACTTCTAATATCGTCAACTGATTTATGTGCTTCTTCGTTCCATACAAACTTCTTTCCTTTCTTCAGAATGGTGGTCAATGGATACAATCCATTCAAAAATTCCGGAATGAATCTACGATACCGATTTGCTGTTCCTAAAAACTGTCTAACCTCTTTCACAGTCAACTAGATACCCTAGGTATTTCAGTTCAGGTCTACAAAATTTACATTTACCTTTATTAAGGGTCAGTTTAGCATATTTCAACCTTTTCAAAACCCTGTCTAAAATTTTTAAGTGTGTATCAAAATCAGAGCTAACTATTACAATTTTGTCAAGAAAAACAAACACATTTACTTCTGATTCCGGTCCAAATACACCATCGATAAATCTTTGCCATGTCGCAGGGGCATTGTGTCAACCAAAAGGCATTGCGTTAAAGTGGTACATCCCTCGACCTGGTACAGTGAATGCAGTTTTCTCTTTCAATAAAGGGCTGAGAAGGATTTCATAAAATTTTGATTTAATATCTTGTGAAGAAAAGTATCGAGCATATCTAAGCCTATCTAGGATATGTGTGACTTTATGTAAAGGATACTCATCTGGTTTTGTGACTGAATTTAAAGCTTGAAAATTTATGCAAAATCGTTTAATTCCATTGCATTTGTCAAATAGTACTATGGGTGATGGCAATGCCTTTTGAATGGTTCGACAATTCATAATTCTATTCTTTGTCCAATTCTTCTTCGAAAGATTTTTGCCTCGCAGAAGACATGGTGTGATATCGTTTTTTGATTGGTTTATCATCGCCCGTATCAATAGTGTGCATGACAAGGTCAGTCCTACCTATCGTCTGGTCTTCACACTCAGGAAAATGTTTTTCAAGTAAGCAGTTCAATTCCTTTTTTTGTTCTTCCGAAAGGTTACTCTTAGACAACAAGCCTTTCTTCGATTCTAAAGAATAAACTTTATGGTTTTGATAATAAATATCCCAAGTTTGGTCATGTAAGTCAGTTGTAATATGCATTGTGTTCCAAAAATCTACTCCTTGTATAATATAGTGTTCAAGTGACGGTACAACAAGTACAGGTAAGTTCCTTGTTCTCCCTTCTAAGGTAATCGGTAAATTTATAAGCCCTTTCACAACACTTGTTTGTCGATCAGCTATTTCTACAAATTAATCAGGTGTATCAATTAATGTAGCAGGAAACCTATCAAAAATTCAAAGAGCCTCTTTACCTATAATAGTTTATGATGCACCGGAATCTAATAACGCACTAAATGATTTACCAAATATTCTAATATCTAAGTTAGGTCTCGGATCCTGTTCTTTAGAGTTTTACAAATAATTTACCAATATTATGGTTTGATTGTTATTTTTAGGTGGGTCGATACAAATTTCCTGATCGCCCTCCGGCATTACACGTTTTTTCGAAACATTGACGTTACTTGAACATTTTGAACATCTCTTACATGAGGATCGGAAAAATTAGGTGTTCCCCAACCATTGAAAGATTTACGTCTTTCCTTTTCGCAAGTCTATACCTACTCTTCACAATTCCAACAAGTTGCTCTTATCTCCATGTCTGGGTAGTTTGTATGGTGGTGACTGGGATTGTTCTGCGTCGGACAAATTCAAACCCTATATCGAGCTCTAATGCAACTAAATGTTTCGAAGTCCCACGTGGGATAGTTGATCAAAACCGACCAGCCTCAGCTTTTTTCTCTTATTTACGTAACTGTTCGTTGGAAGTGAAGGCAAGTAGTGCCAAACGATCTTGAAGTCGCGGATGAAAATTATGGAAAATTTGCTTTAACCTTACTTCTTCAGGTACATATGTTGCTAATCTCAGGTATAAACTTTCTATTGACGCAATAAATTAGTCAATCGACTTGATCTCACCCTGTACTCGGTTGAACATTTCCTGTTGTAAATAAAATATCGTGATCAGGGGATTGAAAAACCTTTTTATCTCACTACATAAGGATTCCCAGGTTGAGATTCTACCAATTTTATACCGGTACCATAAAAGTGCTTGGCCTGAGAATAAATCTATTGCCAAGTCAAAGAGCTCTACCTTTGTAACACCTCCAGCTCTCCACAACTCTTCTGCTCTCTTTTCGAAAGCTCCTATACTTTGACTTTGTCCGTAACATTGTGGTGCCCACTTATAGACGGGTTTATCGTCTTTACGCGAAAGTGATTCATGTGTCACAGGGTGTGCATTAAGGTTATTAGCGGTTTCATTTAGATTTAATGGAAGACATGACTGGGGAAATGTATCTAATTCACTTTCTACATTATTATTACTATCACAGAAATTGTTGTCTTCAGCAGGACTCCCTTTTGTTGATGCAGTTGTTTTTCCTACATTTAATTTACTAAACTATATTTTGACGTTCTTATCCCCTTCTGTTTTCTGGACCAACTCCTGTCTTCTTTCTTCTGTACTAGACTCCCTATTCTCATTTGTTTGTAATAAATCTAATATTGCTTTACACCTACCTAAATGATTCACGTTCTGCGATATGACTACCTCATCTTCAGATGTTCCTACAGGAATGCATTAAACTCTTTGAAAATTTTGCAATAGTCTGGTTCAAATCCGTCAGCCTTCCAAGCTATGAAGATTTTCCTAAAATTCCTCCACTAACACTGAGAACTTCTTAAACTTTTCTTCGCAAGCAAACAATTCCTCATAAACAGACTTTGAAGCTAATCCATCTAAAGCTAATCCATCTCTAAAAAATTTCGGCAAACGTGACCTAAAGTCTTCAGCAGAAACCTCGGTAACTTGACCTCTGATCATTAATTAATATTTAACTCCTGATTTACTTAAGCAATAAACATAATTTTTTGTATTCACACACCCATGGCTATTTAATATATAAAACAGGTTACAATGGGTCTATCAATCAATCATATAACTTAAATTAACTTCAAATAGATTAAATTTCCAGCACACAAAATTTAACAAACACGACAATTATACATTAGAAAAACCAGGTTAAACATCTTGGAAAATAATAACATCAATTAATAGTCAAAATGCAAAATAAAATATTTTCCTAATGATCATACTCTGAAGGCATTTGATAGCAAACCAAACACACATAAATATATCTTCAATCTTAAAATAATATATTTCTTTTATGAATCCTTTGTTACATTAGACTAAAATTAGATCATTGGTTTCAGATGTTACTGCTACAAGAGGCTTTAAAACCCAGCCCCACGTCCAGGCGCCTAAATGCGAATCAAGGAAACAAGAAAGCGGCTAATGGAGCACAAGGAAAAAAGATTTCTCGGAAGAACTGGATATCATTAAAAATCAGAAAACTTTGGTATTCAATTAAATTTTGGTAAATCGAAATTATCAAAAGATCATGGCTGATTGCAGATAAATTAGGCAGTCACTAAACAGTTTACAACTATACTGTACAACTATTACTTGCTGATAATGTTACATCCAATAAAACATTCGTTTGCTGCTCACGATTTTGAACAAAATAATGTTTTGATAGATTCATTTTCCTAGTTTGATTCCTGAGACTTAAAAAAAGTTGGTGCTCTATTCTATAACCACTACTGCGCACTATGAAGTGAATACAACTTGGAATCACTCCTAGAATGATGCGAACTGATTCCATAGTATAATATTATGACGAAACATAGATATTTACACTTGTACTGTATATCCAAATAATACGGGAAATGTGTAAAGGTTGGCACAAAGCGATCGGTTTAAACCAGTTACACAGTTCATCTTGAATATATTAACAACTCCTCCGTTGTTTCTGAACCGATTTAAACGATTTAAGTACCAATATATTCGTCCCGATTCGTAGTTGTGCATAACGGTTTTCACTCTTTGATATTTAAAATCTGAGGGGCACGCGCCACCCTCAATGTTCGTTTTTTGCCCATAAGATTAACATAAGAAATAATTCTTTTTGAATTGCAGCTGCCAATAGATTATGGACAGGTTATTAGCAATTCCAGATGTTACAAGTGAAGAATGTATTTATCTATTTAAGTAAAATAAGATTATTTTCTTCATCGCTTTGAGCAGTGATATGTTGTATGCAGCGGAAAATTACAATTTTTGATAAGATTTGTATATCCCTCTGTCTAATTATGAGCCTGCTTTGTTCCGCGTTACACACAAAAATACTGCACTGAATTAAATCAAACATTTTGCCCATTTTAATGTGGATGAGGAAACTTGTTGGTTTTTAAGCTCCTTTGTCCAGCTCTGCTCCTCAGTAAACTTTAGAACAGGTTACACAACCTTTCAATACACTGAATAGGAATAAAAAATTATCGGGTTATGATTATAATACTAACAATTTATGTGTTTTAAGTCCACCATCATTAATGCCAACAAACTACAGGAGTTACAAATCATATCAAACCAAAATAAGTTTATTTCAAGTAGTTGCTAACTACGAGTTTTGGATATATTTTGAGCTGTTTTTCCCATAAGAATAACATAGGGATCAAGAATTGAGTTCTATCCCGATCCTAAAAAATAAAACCACAGTAAGTAGCAATCTGTCTTAAGAAACAAAAATCTACTCATCAAAGGATCCATCAACACTGAACATATTAACCAAAAACTCCCGTGTATAATCATTGTTTTGTAATAATTTAATAATTTAATTGTGCCATTTTGATAGAATTATACTTGCAGAATAATATTGATAAAAATAATTAAAGTGAAACATGACTATTTTTAACTATATAATTTGAACTGGAAATTCTCAACAATTGTGCCATTTTGATAGAGTTATATTCAATCTTGTAGAAATACCTACGATTACCAAAGGAACTTGAGAATTCTCCACAATTATTGAAAATTCTCCACGAACACTTGTTCTATTTTTATCAACGTCGTAATTAGACCTTGGGCCTAAAATATTCTCAATATTCTCAATTGAAACATGAATATTTCTTAAACATTGACTTGACTCTGGGATTTCTTAAATTACTCATCGGAACAAAGTTAATTGAAACATTTCTGACATAATCCTTAAAATTGTCCAAATAATATTTGATATTACTTGCGTATAAATACAACCATCGACACCCAACACCGATTGCACCACCACCGTCATTGCTGATTGCACACCTCACCACTGGAGGCCACCGCAAACGTCACAAGTGTGTATCTCGACCTCACCAGGATTCATTATGAGTCAGAACCTCAACGATTGTGCCACCACCGTCATAGTCGAATGCATGACTCACCACTGGAGGCCACCACCAAGGTCACGCGTGTCGACCTCGCCAGGAGTCATTATGAGTCTCAGCCATTTTATACTGTTAGACAATAAACAGTTAAGTTTTTGTATTGCAACCCAATTTACTTATTCTAAACTTTAAAAACAATTTTTCAGTCTATAAAAATAAAGTATGAAGTTTTATATTTCACTCCAACAAAAAATGCTGATTTCCGCGCTGTGCTTTAAGTTATTCTCTAATAGAAGCAGTTTTAAGTGTTACTATAAAACACTGCACATTGTAAAATCAAGATAGCTGTAAAGTATGTAAGAAAGTTTTCATTCACAAGTTGATAAAAATCAACACTACATTCACTGTGACAAACGACATTATAATATTTATATATGAAGGTGAGTCTGCAGATATATTGAATACCTTTCAGACTTGTAATTTGCCAATCAAATGGATTGCAAAAACTATTCATTGAGGTAAAGTCTGTTTACTTCTCATTTGATGTTATGAGAGTAAAGTTTATCAAACCCTCAGTGTACAATAATTGTAATTTAATATTAAAAAAAAGTATTGCTGATTTTCAAAGTTTGACAATGTTAACGATTGCGAAAAAATATTTAAAATCACAAATTGAAAATGCACTTTTAAAGACTGACACATGTACGCACAAAAATCAAGCACAGGGAAGTGGGTGGATATATGAGCATACAACATATTGGGAATTACACATTTATAAATATAAACCTCTAAAACCCAAGTCATACATACCCAAACCAGAAAATATTAAATCCAAACACACTGTTTTAAATATTAAAAATAGTTAAAAAATGCTTTTGTTGTGTATTTTAGCAGCCCTACGCCCAAGGAATCATGGAAAGAATGCGAATCGAGTATTTAAATACAAATTCTAAGAAGGTAAATTAAATATGACAAATATAAAATATCCTGTAAGAAGATCCGACATTGATAAATTTGAAATACAAAATAATATAAGCCTTTAGGTACTTGTGTTTAAAGGACAATTAATATCTCCATTGCGAATTACAAAACAAAATAGTAATATTCACGGCGATTTGTTAACTTTTGCAAAAATACAAAACAACCCACTATTGTTTAATCCGTGATTTTAATAAGTTAATGTTTAATTCTACAAAAGACAATAATAAGAACAATTTTTGCAAATTCTGTTTGCAAGATTTTTACACTAAGGATATATTGGAAAGTCAGATAACATATTGTAAAAATTATGACGCTCAAAGAGTAAATATGCCTAAAAAAGAATTATTACAATTTAAAAACTACAAATATCAACTTAAAGCCCCATTATTTGTAATATATGCATATTTTGAATGCTTTATAAACTCTGACAATCACAGCCATCTGGATTTACTTATGTTGTAATAAGAGATTCTCAAACAATTTCTGAGGAGTTATACAGTGGTGACATTGTAATGGACGTGTTTTTCAAAAAATTATATTTTGGACTTATGACTTTATTAAAACTCAAATGGCAGTATATATTCCCCTTTTAATGACTCCAGAGCAGAGATAATATTCCAAAATTTAACCCATTTTTATATTTGTGGTGATTCTTAAGTGATTTATTAAGTGATAAAATCCGAGATCACCGTCACTTAACAGGTCTCTTTAGAGGTCCAGCCCATAGTGAATGTAATTTAAACTATAAACACTAAGAAAATTCCAGTATTCTTCAAAAATCTTAAAAATTATGAAGAAGATTTAATAATGTAGCATTTAGGTAAAATTTATCGTAAATTAAATTGCATAGCTAAAGATATAGACAAAATACAAATCTTTATCTGTTGATGATTTAGTATATTTAGAATCCTATAACTTTCTTTCCCTACCACTAAACAAATTAGCTTCCAATTTAATTACCTTTAGATTTATATATAATCCACTACTACAACGCAAAGGTGAATTTCCTTATGAATACACGACAGGACCAGACAATTTTTTAGAATCTCTACCACCAATAAAGGCATTTTACAGTAGTCTAAATAAAAAGAATGAATCTCTCCCAAAGAATATTAAAATGTTAAAAACGTATTGACTCACTTTAATAAAACGAAATTAAAAGAATATAATGATTTTTATCTTAAAACCGATGTGATATTATTGGCTGATGTTTTTGAGACCTTTAGGGATTTATGTTTAAAAGAGTATAAGCTCGATCCTGTCCGTATGTACTCCCTCCCTGGACTAACATGGGAGATATGTCTTAAAGTGACCGGCATAAAATTAAAAATATTTGAGGATATTGACATGCATTTGTTTATTGAAAGTGCAATCAGAGGAGGAGGCAGTATATTTTGACATGCTATGCTAAATCCAATAATAAATACATGGTAAACACTACGACCCCAATCAAGAAAGCAAATACCTTGTATGCTTAGACTGTAACTATCTATACTCTAATAGAAGCAGTTTTAAGTGTTATTATAAAACACTGCACATTGTAAAATCAAGATAGCTGTAAAGTATGTAAGAAAGTTTTCATTCACAAGTTGATAAAAATCAACACTACATTCACTGTGACAAACGACATTATAATATTTATATATGAAGGTGAGTCTGCAGATAGATTGAATACCTTTCAAACTTGTAATTTGCCAATCAAATGGATTGCAAAAACCATTCATTGAGGTAAAGTCTGTTTACCTCTCATTTGATGTTATGAGAGTAAAGTTTATCAAACCCTCAGTGTACAATAATTGTAATTTAATATAAAAAAAAAGTATTGCTGATTTTCAAAGTTTGACAATGTTAACGATTGCGAAAAAATATTTAAAATCACAAATTGAAAATGCACTTTTAAAGACTGACACATGTACGCACAAAAATCTAGCACAGGGAAGCGGGTAGATGTATGAGCATACAACATATTGGGAATTACACATTTATAAATATAAACCTCTAAAACCCAAGTCATACATACCCAAACCAGAAAATATTAAATCCAAGCACACTGTTTTAAATATTAAAAATAGTTAAAAAATGCTTTTGTTGTGTATTTTAGCAGCCCTACGCCCAAGGAATCATGGAAAGAATGCGAATCGAGTATTTAAATACAAATTCTAAGAAGGTAAATTAAATATGACAAATATAAAATATCCTGTAAGAAGATCCGACATTGATAAATTTGAAATACAAAATAATATAAGCCTTTAGGTACTTGTGTTTAAAGGACAATTAATATCTCCATTGCGAATTACAAAACAAAATAGTAATATTCACGGCGATTTGTTAACTTTTGCAAAAATACAAAACAACCCACTATTGTTTAATCCGTGATTTTAATAAGTTAATGTTTAATTCTACAAAAGACAATAATAAGAACAATTTTTGCAAATTCTGTTTGCAAGATTTTTACACTAAGGATATATTGGAAAGTCAGATAACATATTGTAAAAATTATGACGCTCAAAGAGTAAATATGCCTAAAAAAGAATTATTACAATTTAAAAACTACAAATATCAACTTAAAGCCCCATTATTTGTAATATATGCATATTTTGAATGCTTTATAAACTCTGACAATCACAGCCATCTGGATTTACTTATGTTGTAATAAGAGATTCTCAAACAATTTCTGAGGAGTTATACAGTGGTGACATTGTAATGGACGTGTTTTTCAAAAAATTATATTTTGGACTTATGACTTTATTAAAACTCAAATGGCAGTATATATTCCCCTTTTAATGACTCCAGAGCAGAGATAATATTCCAAAATTTAACCCATTTTTATATTTGTGGTGATTCTTAAGTGATTTATTAAGTGATAAAATCCGAGATCACCGTCACTTAACAGGTCTTTTTAGAGGTCCAGCCCATAGTGAATGTAATTTAAACTATAAACACTAAGAAAATTCCAGTATTCTTCAAAAATCTTAAAAATTATGAAGAAGATTTAATAATGTAGCATTTAGGTAAAATTTATCGTAAATTAAATTGCATAGCTAAAGATATAGACAAAATACAAATCTTTATCTGTTGATGATTTAGTATATTTAGAATCCTATAACTTTCTTTCCCTACCACTAAACAAATTAGCTTCCAATTTAATTACCTTTAGATTTATATATAATCCACTACTACAACGCAAAGGTGAATTTCCTTATGAATACACGACAGGACCAGACAATTTTTTAGAATCTCTACCACCAATAAAGGCATTTTACAGTAGTCTAAATAAAAAGAATGAATCTCTCCCAAAGAATATAAAATGTTAAAAACGTATTGACTCACTTTAATAAAACGAAATTAAAAGAATATAATGATTTATATCTTAAAACCGATGTGATATTATTGGCTGATGTTTTTGAGACCTTTAGGGATTTATGTTTAAAAGAGTATTAGCTCGATCCTGTCCGTATGTACTCCCTCCCTGGACTAACATGGGAGATATGTCTTAAAGTGACCGGCATAAAATAAAAAATATTTGAGGATATTGACATGCATTTGTTTATTGAAAGTGCAATCAGAGGAGGAGTCAGTATATTTTGACATGCTATGCTAAATCCAATAATAAATACATGGTAAACACTACGACCCCAATCAAGAAAGCAAATACCTTGTATGCTTAGACTGTAACTATCTATACTCTACAGCATTGTGTGAGTATTGTATTTGCCTATTGACTGCTTTCATTGGACGAGTGAAAAAGATTATAAATACAATCAAAATGAACACTTTGGATAAATTTTAGAAGTAGATTTAAAATAAGATAAAGGTTTACACGATTTACACATTGGATGTCCTCTAGCTTCACAAAAAATAATGGAAAATGAATACAAAATTTTAATGACAAATTAAATATATTTTACATCATAAAGCTTTACAAAAATACAAAGAATTGGGGTGGATTGTTAAAAAATATAAGAAATATTGAAATTGAAAACATGGAAAAAATTATTGTGAAAAGGACTTTTACAAACTGTTAAACAATAGTCTATTTGGTCGGACAATTATGAATCAACACAAATTTCATAATCCACATTATGTAGATGAGACTTAATTGACAATATATGTTACTAAACCTCGGTTTGACCGTAGCAAAATGTTTGATAGCAATTTGCATGTTGTATATTTAAATTCATTAATTGTATAGTTTGATAAACCAATATATTTAGGAATGACTATTTTGGATATCAAGTAAAGTAATGATGTATGATTTCCACTCTAATTATACATCAAAGTTTTAGAATAAAATGTTCCTAATGACAGATACAGAATCACTAATTTACTCTATAGTTACAGAAGACTTTTACAAGGAAATATAATGTGACTTGGATTGTTTCGACATCTCCTCATAGAGTAAAGGTAATTTCTTACACCATGATAAAAATAAAAAGTAACGGGCAAGTTTAAAGACGAATTAGATGGTAACATTATGAACGAATATTGTGGTTTAAGGCCAAAGTTATATTCTTACATACCTCTAGATTGGTTAGACGAAAAAGAAAAGCAGAGTGAGCTAGAGGTTAAAAAGGCAAAATGCGCTGACAATGCTAAAGTTTAAAATCTCTTAAGACACCAGCACTACTTATAATGTCTTGCAACTGGGGAAGATTACTAAGAGAATGTTACGAGAATCCAATCCACAAACCATCACCTAAAATCAATAACTATGAATAAAAAAGTACTCCCTTTTGATGATGATAAGAGGTTTATTCTATACGGCATCAACACTCTTGCCCTTGGTCATTATATAATTGATCAAACATAAATCTGCATTTTCCATTATTTTTTGGCCTTTCCTTATGTATTACAAAAAGCCATACTTAGCCCTATCCCAACATTGGTAGCAGTGATTTCTAAATTGGTTGGATGAAAAGTAATTCCTCACATGGTTGTCATACATATGTTTTAATTTAATCGTCTTAGTTAAATAATGTTAGGAAATTTGCATTATCAAGTAAATGTATGTGTAATTTGTTGTAAGATTTACACAAATAAAAAAACTATTAATATGTTTATGTTGGTCCATTGTGAAACATTCTGTGATATTTTGACGATTTATATCATCAAACACAAAAACTGAGTGCGATTCTACATCTTTCGGTAGGATTTCACAGTCTGAATATGTGTGTAATTTAACTTCATCACACATCTATTACAATTCAAAGTTTTTCTTAAACTACAAGACATAAACCTATTAAGAGAATTTAGATTCATAGGTAAATTTACGAACAATTTCTACCATGTTTTTTATATTTAACTTGCTCTAAAGATTTATATATTATATATCAAATCTAAATTTTAATTGTTCGTTTTTTACAATAAAATTTTAAGTTACAATGGTCGTACCACATCCACTTGGGCCACATACAACATATCAAATATTATTGGGAAATAGACCCGACTTCTTTGCTGTATTTTCTTAATGTGCTATTTTAAACTTGCCCTTTCGTTGAATAAATGAATTTTTTTATATAATAAAAATGAAAAAGGAAAAATGTCCAAGGAGAAGGATTATTCTTAAAGCCTTATAGAGGTGGAGGGTTGTTAAATACCCTTATAAACAACCTTCTCTTCCCCCTCCACATACCAACATAGTGTTATTGTGGTCCTGGACCTAAGATACGTGAAAATTTTGCCCAAAATGCACCTCCAAAAATAAGCTAGACTCTTATTGAAAAGAGCACGACATTTTCTACATGAATAATCCCGATACCACCGCCAAGAAGAAGGCAGATATGGGATTAGCAGACCAACCCTGGACTAGAGTTACTGCGAAAGACACAAATGTGGCCGAACAAGCAGCGGCGAATGCTGTTACGAATTGATGAAGGCCAAAGCAAAGATGGGAATGGGATGACAAATTAATAAAAAATATGAAAACTTTTCAGCTGTTAGGGCTGCAAAAGACGTGTTTCACTTTCGAGGAGTGTACTTAAAATAAAAGCTAAACAATCAAACCCCAAAAGTAAAAGACTGTGGAATAGGTTATTTAGACAGCGACAAAGGCACACATTGGACAGCATATCATAAAAACATAGATATAGTAATTTATTTTGACCCATTTGGAATACAACCTTCAAAAGAAGTAATTGAATATTGTGTACCGTCTAAAATTTACCATACAACTGATCAAATACTAGATTTAAATAGTTTCATTTGTGAAATTTAATGTTTATCATTTCAAAAACATTTTAGTTTATAAAAATTGATTCATTTACTATAACATTTACATGTACAGAGCCAAAGATAACTTCTGTTTTCCTTCCTACTATAGAACTAAATGGTGATTATGTCATTGAACTGGTAGATTTTCAAAGTTATAATTCTATATTTAATGTTAAAAACCCTCTAAATACTTCGAATTATTATAAAATGAAAACAATTACAACACCAAAAGGGTAGGTTACAATCGATTAATTAAACCGGGCATTAGATGGTAAAGTTGAAGTTAAAAGAAAAAATAACCAATCATTAATTAATACTAAAGTCAAACTTATATTTTACAAAGGGCTAATTCCGAAATTAAATAAAATTAAAGAGACGAAATTAACTATAGTTGAGGGTGAGGACGTGTATTATGACGATCACAAAGCTCCAAATGTAATTGAAATTAATGAAGGTACATACGAAGTGTTTGAACGTGCAAAATAAATTTAAAAGCAATTCCAAAATTTGTTTACTTATATCCGATAATACATCTATGAATGCAACACTACATTCGAGCCATGTGTTTGATTTTACAAACCCCTGTTTAGGGTCTATATTATTAGGATTCCATGGTATGTCTGCTCCCGATGTTCCGTTTAAATCCGTAAATAAAATTAACATAAATAATGTAAATGTGATTAGAGTAAAATGTAATATTGCAAATAGATCCTATTTTAATGGTAAAAAAATCACACACTATACACAGCTTTTATCCAGAAGCTCCACCCGATGGAAAATTATTGAAGTTCCAAACAATATTATATATTTTCCAGTTAATAAGAGAATTGTAGGTGTTGTAAGCATTACATTTGCAGATCAACACGACAGGCCAATTGAATTTTATGGAGAATAAACTACAATTACTTGTCATATAATAAATATATGATAATTTACAAGAACGGATTGAGTGTGCAAAATAAAAGATTTCTACAATCATTTGGACTGAAGCTAAAATTTTCTATTAATAAAAATGGATGGTTTTCTAGACGTTACAGGAAATTTCAATTCGGCGATAGTGTGGTTTAAGTTACAAATCATTCTTTTGTTCTCCACAGTACTTTGGAAATAAATAATTCCGATGAAATTTGATAATTACAAATAATCAAGATTTAAAACTCCCATCTAGAAACTATCTGTATATTAAAGGAGAAATAGAAAATCACGACAAAGGACACTTTGTAAATAATGCATTTGAATTCTTATTTCATGAAGTAAGACACGAAATCACTGGTAAAGAAATAAACATTGTAAGAAATCCATGAATTTCTAGTCTTTTGAAAATATTGTGGTCCTACAATAAAAAATACAAATTACCAAATTTCGCATTCAATTATGACGCAAATTAAAAATAATTCCATAAAGACGGCAAGTTTACTACTTTTATTTTTTTTTGATTTATTTGGACTTTACCTATCGCTTCTAGTGTTTAAAACTACACTACGTTTCGGGAGGTAAGGAAACTCCTCCCGTTATCAAGTGAACCCTACTTACATCTAAATATCAAACTCTTACACCTAACTAACCTACATTTTTTGTATTGTATTTGATTTTTTGTTATCTTTGTGTTAGTGTAAATTATAATGTAAAAGAAAATTCAAAAAAATCCAAAAAAATGTAGGTTAGTTAGGTGTAAGAGTTTGATATTTAGATGTAAGTAGGGTTCACTTGATAACGGGAGGAGTTTCCTTACCTCCCGAAACGTAGTGTAGTTTTAAACACTAGAAGCGATAGGTAAAGTCCAAATAAATCAAAAAAATAAATTCAAATCCATCGCTATTATGAGTTTCAAAAATACAGTTTACTACTTTTGTCCCATTAGAGCTATTAATGGGTGTTTGGAGATTTTAATTAAATTTGAGTATATGTTAAACAAGAATAGGTGTTAAAAAGATCCAAAAACTACTTAAATTGCCTATTAACAACAGCTCCAACTAGTGGGGCTGATACAATTCCTAAAATTACACTTGAATCAATCCAGTGGGTAATGCCACATATTATGCTGTCTGATGGGGAAAAGCTTCATTTACAAAATAAGTTATTTCAAAATAAAAATTACAAATCGCATTTAGAAGTTTGGAGCTACACGAACTCCCATCATAACCCAAACCTACAAGAGATGCGTGGTCAGTTCAAACATCTACGAACTTAGAGAAGCCTAGATATAATACATTTGGATTACAAACAGGTAGGGACAATAGTGCGCAAAAAATAACTGACGAATTTGATCACTGTAAATTGAAAAATCAAAAAGTGTTTTTATACTTTGAGTATTATCCTTATAGCGATTTAAATCTCGACTTTGAAAATAGAGATGCCTCTAAACCTTATGAAATGTTTGTGAGATTTATAGAGAGTTACTACAATACCAGTACAGATCCTATGATTAGTAGAGTTGACTTTATAAATAAATATTCCTTGAATTCTAATAGACTGTTCCAGACAGAGTGAATCAGTCAAAGAGTAGGTTGTAGATATAAAATTAGAAATTGAAACTGCAGAAAATGTCCCTTCAAACACACCTGCGTATTGTATAATAATACGTTACAAGATGTTTAAATATAATCCTTTGACAAACGAAATAAATAAAATATAAATACAAATGAAACAAAATATTTAACAGGAAATGGTTGACTCTTAAAAAAAATAACAGAAAAATAAAGAGCTTTAAATCGGGGTAAATATCTAGAATCTGAGGAAAGATTAGAAACGTTTCATCCTTTAACTGAGCCATTACAAGAGTTAACAAATCTAGCCTCTAAGACTTCAGAGGCAAGTTATACCTATAATTATATCAAAGACCCCATCTTGATTACGAAGATTAGCCCAGATGACACCGCACGAATTAGATTTTGGTATTTAGCATCAGACGGTTTAGGAAATTACCTTAGTAAGAGTGGCATAACAGACACCACATATGGAATAAGGCGAGACGCAAATAAATTTTATATTGGAAATCAGCAAGTTGAAATTGCTAATGATGATGTTACAGTTGGAGACAAAACCTACAAAGGTACAAACTGTCTTTGGGAATTTTTAACTTTGGAAGAACTTGAGAATTATAGTCAGGCTGATTTGCAAAATTATAAAGAGATTTTGGAAGCTACAAATGCACATTTAAAAGGTTATAAAACAGATGCAGCAATGTCAAATAATAAACACAGTTAAAATGTAAACATAAATAAACCCTTGTTTAAGACTACCGGTGAAGGTTTTAGGCAGGTAACTTGTAATAAAATAGACTATGTTTATTGGGACAGTCCTAATAAGCTTTTAGATAGGTTAAGACTGCTTTGGCCAAGCCACTTGGCCTGGGTGGGAGATGAGATCAATTCTATTATAGAAGAATTGTGAGAAAGTGGAATTATTTATTAAATAAAAAAAGTTTATAGATGAATTTTATCGTGTGTATAACCAATATAGTAAACCAGAAGCTAGAGGGTCCTTGGAAGCTACTTTAAAATTAAATGATAATAGTTGGAAAGCTTTATATGTTAAAATTCGTAGTGTTAAAGATGGGGAGTTTATTGATGTTGTATCGACTTTGGGCCGGACGTTAACCAGAAAAGGTGATGCTTTTGTACAGGGTGAAAATAAATATGAATTTTTAAAATCCCAGAATAATAAGTGGAACGCCAATAAGTGCAAAATTACTAATGTGAAACGAGGCGAAATTTAGAAGCCTTATTACCCATATTAGAGCAGACTTTAATAAACAAAATGGTGCCTTTGTACAGGGTGATAGTAAATACGAATTTTTAGAATCGGAGAAAGGTATTTGGAATGCCAAAAAGCGAAAAATTGGGAATGTTAAGAATGCTGAAAATTTAGATGATGTCCCAACTTTATAACAAACTTTAATAAGAAAAGATGGTTCCTTTGTGCAGGTTGATAATGGATACGAGTTTTTTGAACTAAAATAAAACAAATTGATTTTTAATCACCATACAATTAGTAACTTGGGGGAAGGCAAAGAAAGCGGTGATGCTGTAAATGTTTCTCTAGTACCAACAAAGAGTAAAGGATTTTTTAAATAAAAGACTAGTTCGTGTTTAACCCGCTGTTGGTGATAACTATTTTGTGACAAAACATCAGACTGTGAATTTAGACTGTCTTAAGTTGATGGTAAAATAAGCCATGTAAGATTATTTCCTCTTTCTTTTACTCTTAAGTTTGAATCATAACTCGCTTAGCTTAGTGAGATGGAAACCAGGAAATTGATTGAAATGACACCAGCGTCTGTAATAACATATACCTTTTAATATACATAAATCAGATGCACTACTTCCTCCTTATTATATAGTGATTAATATTCGTGACAACCCCCTTTAAATAGAGGCCTCTGTGCCCTAACTCCTATTTATAAAATACAACTGAAATGACAAACACAATATAAATCAATACTCTCTTAAGCTAACAAATCATTAATAAAGATCACTCTGTTCTGGCATGGCCAAAGTTCTTTAAGGCAATTTATACGTCACAGTCCACACCTTCCATATGAATACACACCCTTAACCCGATATTTAACATTTAATTTACATTATTGGGCATGTAGCCGTTAATCTACCATTAAAGGTTTACTCAATTCACTTTATTAATAGTTTAATCCTTTATATTTCATCCATCAATTACGTATCAAAATAATTACCCTTAAACCTCTCCAAATTAAACATTGTCACATTATATTACATTAAAATATTAAGCCATGTGGGCCTTTATACTTCAATAATCAATTCATTCATGTAACAGTTATTCATTAGCACTTACTAAATTAATTGAACGATGGTTAATGACATCGAGCTACTGCTATCTTTATGTACAACTATTTTACACCTCAACTTGGCCTATGGGCCATTCCGGTTATGCCTACCGTCTTTAATTTATTTTAACAATTTACCCTGTCATTTATTCTGAGGCTTCTTAGTTATATATATATATATATTTCCCCTTTCTGTTTGGATTATTTATTGCTTGTCTTAGTAAACTTTAACTTTTAATATCTTCATCATTGCTTAATCATTATTATTATCAAATCATTTCCCCTTAACCTTCGACTTTTCTCTCAAATTTTCCCTTTTAACTAGAGGTGCAATTTAGTGAAGATCACATACCACGCAGTCCGGAATTTTGGCTGTCAGGCGGTCTCCCTGCGTTGTCGGTCGGTCCTTGGCCTCTCCGTGGTCCCGTCCAGTGGTTAAGGTGTCCAGGTGTCCAGGTGTCCAGGAGTGGTCCAGCGTCCAGAAGTGGTCCCGGGTCCCTTTGTCGGCGGTTGTCTTGAAGAATTCTCCCAAGGCTCCTCCGGTCGCAGACACGATCCGTCCTCTTCTCCCTCTGGGTTGTGGTCGCTGTAGTGCTTCTGTTGGCCCTGCGTTGGTGGACTTGGTTGGAAGGTCGACAACACCCGGTATTTTACTATAACCTAAGTGTTGCGGGACTTACTCGATCCAGCCCCCTTACTTCCCAACACTTCACTTCTTGCCTCTCTTTTCCTGACTCTCCATCCTCTCTCCTCGATATATTTCCCCCGATATCGTGTTTCCCCCAAATTCGGTCGACCACGCCCACGTCAACCAATCACGTCGATTCTGGACTCCTACACCCGCCGTGATTCGTGTCCGTAGCTGGTCAGCATTCCGCCGCCATCATTGGAATTTTTGGTGAGTTACTTTGATTTTGTCGCTTGAACCCTAGGTCATTTACCTGTGTAATTTGACCGTTTATTTCCTGTTTTGTTACTCTGTCATTTCCTGTTGTTCCCAATTCCAAGTCTTTGACCTCAGCTTTACTTCGTAGTTAATTGTACTCATATTTTTAAGATTTTACTTTAGGTATTTTATTAACCAATAATGTTCATAATGTTTACAGCCATCAACAAACAAACATTTTACAGGGAACATTGCCAAATGATGTAGCTGTTGTCAATCAGATATTAACAAAAGGTGAGAAAAGCATAATAAAACAGGTTGATACAAATCATAATGTATTTAAATTAGATAACGATGAGTGGGATGCCCATGAAATATTAACAAAGAATGTACCCTAAGGCAAAGGCAGGAGTGATATTTGTTTGCTTTGAGGTATGACAATACAACTAAAACATTTAGATAAGACAGTTATGTATTTGATATTTGTTTAACACCACAGGCTTTGAGGTTTGACAATAAAAGTAAGAAATTTATACAAGACAATAATTAAATCGATTTTATGATGTAAAATCCTAAATTATTGGTTGCAGACCCTAAATCTTTAAGACTTTAGATGGAAAGGCATATTCACCAAAAAACCAGAGGAAGCCGTATACAAAGTTTCATCAGTATCCGTTTATAAATAAGCAATTTGTCTTATTCTCCATAAGAAAAATATTGGACAACGTACAGTGTTTAGCACTTTAAATATCTCTGTAACCATTTAACGTAGAGAAATTATCAACAAACCAAATTTTATGTTTTTTTTAAGCTAAATCTAATAATGAAAACTAATTAGACTTTTAAGAATATTACATGTAAAAACTTCAAAAAAACCCTTTTTTGGGGTACAACCCCCCCCCATAATATCACATTCGATAGAGCGATGTGTCTGGTTTTCGAACTTAAAGTCATAAATGGTGCTTTACACGTTTGTACCAAATGTCATCCAAATCAGACCATTTTTACGAGAGTTATAGCACCCATGGACAAACAGATATATATACAAGGTGTACATAAAGTCCCGCACGGGTTTAATATTTTCTGAACGATAACAGATAAATCAATAAGATTTGGTACATCAACACTACACCTAAAAATCTACTTTTTGAAGGAACTATCAGTTTTCTGTAACATCATTGGGACGTCCCGCAAGGAGTCAGAACGAAATCTTAAATAGGAGCATAGGTCAATATGCACATCACTTTAAAGGGCTTATCTGGCAGAGTTGAATGCCGGAAACCGCACTAAAAAAAGTTGATCCAGTACAAAATGGCGGCTGTTCAAAGGTTTTATTAAATAAAAGATAAGATCTTTCTAATTGTTACTGCTAGCCTACCAGGTTTTCCCCGTTATCAATAGATTAGGACCAAATTTGTAACCCATGAGGATAAATAACGTCATAATTCACTTCTGTATTGACAGGCATAATGTAGTATTTAGCTGCAGTATTCATTTAGTTGCAGTTTTGCTTTAATGGGGTTGTGGCTACTAATAACATGTAACCAAGTAAAACCTTTGAACAGCTGCCAATTTTTACTGGATCAACCTTTTTTAGTGCGGCTTGCGGCATTCACCTCTGCTAGATAAGCCCTTTAAAGTGATGTGCATATTGACCTATGCTCCTATTTAAGATTTCCTTCTGACTCCTTGCGGGACGTCCCCATGATATGACAGAAAACTGATAGTTCCTTCAAAAAGTAGATTTTTAGGTGTAGTGTTGATGTACCAAATCTTATTGATTTATCTCTTATCATTCAAAAAATATTAAACCCGTGCGGGACTTTATGTACACCTTGTATATATATATATATATATATATATATATATATGTGTGTGTGTGTGTGTGTGTGTGTGTGTGTGTGTGTGTGTCCGTGTGTGTCCGTGAGCACGATAACTCTCGTAAAAATGATCCGATTTTGAGGAAATTTGGTATAAACGTGTCAAGCAACATTTATGACTAAGTTCGAAAACCAGCCAGATCGCTTTATCCGAAAGGGTGTTTTGGGGGGGTTTTGTGCACCAAAATATTTTTTTGAATTTTTTACATATAATTTTAGAAATTTTAGTTTTTACCATTGGGTTCAGCTTAAAAAACAGACAACTTGGTATTTTGATCATTCCTCTACGTCAATTGGTTCCCGAGATATTGAACGTGCTTAACACAGCACATTGTCTAAAGTTATTCTTACGGAGGAAAACAACAATTTTATATCTGGCCTATTTATGAACGTATACTGACGAAACTTGGTACACGGCTTCATCTGGTTGTGGTCTGTTGATAATTCCTCAAAATAATAATATTTTGCTACAGGCTCCCGTAGCAGCAAACCTGCATACTCAGCCCCATGTTATTCTTATGGATAATGACTAAATGCTATGTTTCCCTTAATTATAAATATAAATGAATAATACCCCCGTCGCCGCAAACCTGCGTACTCAGCGAATTTCCAATGCATATATATGTGACTCACTACTACATAGAGCTATTTACCAAGTTTCACAAAAATACATCCATAAATAAGTGATATATAGCATTTTATTTATTCTCCATAAGAATAACATTAGGGTTGAGGACGCAGGTTTGCTGCAACGAGGAAGATAAGTAATGTGTTTTTTTTGCAATTATCAATACAACTGAACCAGGTAAAGCTACATACCAAGTACTCTTAATGTAGGTTCATAATTAGGGGAGATGTACAACTTTACTTATTCTAAATATGAATGAATAATATGGGGGCCGAGTCTGCAGGTTTGCTCCTACGGGGACTATCAACAAAAAACTTGTTTTTTGTGCTAACATCAATAAACCACAACTAGTTGAAGCCACATATCGAGTTTCATCAATATACATTCATAAATAATCGAGATATAGAATTTTATTTATTCTCCATAAGGATAACATTGGACAACGTACTGTGTTTAGCACTTTGAATATCTCTGCAACGATTGGACGTAGAACAACGATTAAAACACCAAAATGTTTGTTTTGTTGAGCTAAACACCTTAATAAACAGAAATGTGAAGTTTTTAGTAAAACTATCTGAGAAAAATCTAAAAACCTTTTTCCCATAAAATTAACATGAGACACGTTTTTTAGGATTTTATCCGCAACCACTTAACCTAAGTTAATGATTCAAAATGCTAAATTATTTGTTTTTAAGCTCTATAAAATGGCTATTACCAAAATTGAGTGTTTTTAATATTTTGGCGTTAAATTTTCAAAAAACGATTTTTGGAAAATTGTAAACCCCCAAAACCCCCTTCCCTAAGTGCAATCGATCTGGTTTTCGAACTTAAAGTCATAAATGCTACTCTCCAAATTTGTGCCAAATTTCATCAAAATCGGGTGTTTCTTTCAAAAGTTATCGCGGTAACGGACACACACATATATATATATATATATATATATATATATATATATATATATATATATATATATATATATATAAATTTGAACGAATAGTGTTTTTGGCATCTGGGGACCTCAAAACGAAAAGTTATCATGGTCTTGGGCTTAAGTCTTACCATGCCACCTACGGTAATAGCTTCTTCCCTATAGGGGAAATTCGCTAAAAACTGGTATATGACTGCACCTAGTTGAGTTATATTGATATTAGTATAAAAATCCATTTTTTGTGTTCCTTGATGCAGCTAACCTGCGTACTCAGCTTCAATGTTATTTTTATGGAGAATAATTAAAATTGTATATATTGCTTATTTGTGTATATATTTTTATGAAACTTGGTAAGTGGCTTTATGAAGTATTAAGACATTTATATCTCCATTGGATATTCGCTGAGTATGCAGGTTGGCTGCGACGGGGGTATTGTATTATTATTATTATTATTGTTATTGATGTTGCTAAACTGATATATTTTTGTACTTTTAAAGTACGGACAACATTATAAAAACTATAAAATTACTCAGTAAAAAGCTTAATTTCCTATGTTATCAATTTCAAAAGACAGTAAACTATAATAGCATTGCGTTAGTCTAGATAATCTAATCTTCGCGAGGAACCTCATTAAATTCTCGTTTCTTTGCCAAGGCCGACGTTACTTTAGCCAAGAACGCTTGGAAACTCACAACAAGTGTTTTACTCATTAGGGTATTGACTATATTTGAAATTTAAAACTTGATAAGCTACAGAATTAAGAAATTATGATGGAACTAAGAATATATAAATGAAATTAACGAATAAATTTTATACAATACATATTTATACGTAAAAACTTTTAATGGATAAGCTGAGTTCCTAGTATTTTTTACCGGTATATTTTCACTCCTGATATGCTAACTTAAAATATATTACCATTGAATTATTATAATATTGAAAAGTATTAGGCCTAAAGCTATGAGTATGACACAGTATTCTGGAGTTATTGTTAAAGAGAACAGGTGAGAGAGAAAGGGATGTTAGTTTGTATAGGCTATTGTTGGTCTTGTGGAGGATGGAGATACCATATGCAACTGTAATCTGCTTAACCGATCAGCTGTTGACAAGGAACGTAATAATATATCGTGTATTGAATAACATTATAACTGCCTGGGACAAGGAGGGTTATAAATATTCGATTGTATAGCTAAATAAGTAGGGTTACAATTTCAAATTTTAGCCTATTTTATAATAGATTGAAAAAATGTTAAAATTTAGTTCGTTTTGTATACATATATATCATGGTGTTTATAATATTATTCTAAAATATACTTATTTTGTTTTTAAAAGATTTTCCTTCCAAACACCCTACCTAATCATGTAAAAGAATGTTATCATCTAATTGAACACCTTCTATTTAGATATTTGTATTAATCCCAAATATTCTAGTATAAATTCATAATAAAATAATTTAATACCTTATATTTATAAATGTGTATAATGCCAAAATTGTTCAGTGTAAATTTATAATGAATGAGCACCACTTAATGTAGTTAAGTCAGTTATTATAATCGGACGTTCATTATGCATGCAGGACGAGTCGCCCGATCTTCCACCGCTGTTATCCGGTTATCGAGTTCTCGTGGTTTTAAACGCTTGCATAATTTTGTTCACGATGGTCTATTGGTTTACATTTAGAAATAAAATATATTGAAGTGGGAATATACTTTTATTTAATTATTATTTGTATGTGGGGAAGTCAAAGTCGCGTAAACGAGATTTCAGCCTTTGTTATGTTCATGAATAATTTTTATTCTAAATATAACCATGTATTTCTAAATTGCGTAGAACATTACTATTAACTAATGCTAATCAGATGTTTTAGTTAGGGTAAATTTGGTTATAAATGTATTATGTTTTTTTAAAGTCATTTTCAATTTTTAATACTTTAAGTTTAATAACTTTAATCACTAGACAAGTATGGTAAAAAATAGTTTGGTTCTAGTTCGCATGTTAAACTACTAAAACTTTACGACCTATATTAGGCTAACGTATACAATTTATATTATGCCCATCATGATAAACACCAATTCATATAGTTCATTTGTTTTATCTGCGTGCTTTGAGTTCATAGATATGTATTAATACGGATGCTGGATAAAAAAATACAACATAGTTAGAACTACTTAGGCTAATTTGAATTTGCACTTACGCGAATCCATGGCACATTTGATTCGATCAAACATATATAAAACTATGTAAAACCAGATGCATTACTCATAAATTCCGCGCTGAAAACAATTGAATACTTTGCTTCATTATAAAGGAGTGCTATTAGTTTTTCATAATTAATTTAATATTAATTACGAGTATTACGTAGCTTGTATGTGCGTGGTGCGTGTGTTATAGAGGTCAAAAAATTATGCGTAGTACATATGTTAATACACATATAGCATAGTAGTAGGCAGCTCATTAAAAATTGTATGCATAACAATTACATATATTTTAGGGCATCCTTAACAATGTTTAAAAGCTCGTAATTGCACAGACAAGGTAATAAATATAGGTAATACCTTTATTCAACAGTTATTTTTTGCACTTATTGAAAGGAATTACTTTAAATAAAACTAAATAATAGACGATGAGTATTGTATTTCATTACAACTTATGATTACGTTATTTTAAAACTCACAACACTTTACGAGTATTATGCCGGAAAGCACAAATTAAATCTTAAATATTAACGTTCTTAACGATATTTTATCAAATGGATTTTACTAATACATGAGTATCACTCTGTAATAGGTACGAACATAAATATATATAAACTATGTAAGCAAGCAAGATAAAAAAAACATGTAAAATATATAATATGTCTCTAAAATATGAATTTGATTGATTTTAACGTTGAAATTTGTATTACATTTTACAATTTACTTTTTTAATTTTTCAGTTTGATGGTATTTCGATTACGTATAGTATGAGAAAATCATTAAAAATTATTTTATTAACACGATAGATAAATCAATTTTTACTGATCTTGTTAGTGTGTACTTACATGACGGCTTTTAGTGTAAGCAGAAGATGAATTTTGAGCATTAAGTTGCAGATTTTTCTGGATTACTGATTTCATTTAATATTTATTATCAACTATAACATTTATTTTATATATTTTGATTTTGCATTTGTACTTAACACGTACAGAACTTGGCTACCGTACACCTTGAATTTGTTATGCAAATGCATTTTAATTTAACTTAAAATTAAGGTCTATGAGCAACTTCATTTGTTCATAGACCTTATGAACGATCAGATATATGCAGCCCTTATTTGCATAAAATAAAGAACATATTTTGTCTACAGGGTGAAAGCAAGGGCACAAGGGTAGAGTAAGGATGGCGGGTGAAGGAAGAGAGACACATTTCCAAAGTCAACGAGGTCTGAGAGTCCTTCAGGTGGGTTTTCCCTTCCTCGCATCTCCCCACATTCATACGCAGCTATACAACCGTGAGTACATGCACAGATATGTCCTTAATATTGTCTGTATTATGAGCCCGCTACATACTTGTATATAGAGTTCGTATATACGTTACAATTTTTTATTTATTACATTCTCAACAAATTCAAATATTTAGGCAAAACCAATGTGAATAAAGATATGAAAATGAGTTTTCCTAAATGTTAGTATTTTATTATAGGTTTGTACGCTGGAAGTAGCACCACCTATCGTGAGAGGGCACAGTTAGGAGCCCAGGTGCGGCACCGAGATAGGTCTCAGAAACTAGATCGGCTAACACTGAGGCATTTATCTGATAACGCAATAGCAAAGTAAACTTGTTGTATCCAGTATTGGTGATCGGCTGATTGATAATGGCAGAATTTTAACCATGTTAAGGAAAAAAATCATGATAGAACAAAAGCTCTTAGCAAATTTACTATTAGTTCCTTAATACATTCTTGGAATAGAGTAAATACTGTAAGGAGTTTTCATAACTAAACAAAATATTGTGTAACTTAATATAACAAGTAACTTTTGAATTCGCTCTTTTTATGCCAAAGGCAGTGTCGAGAATGTAATGCAGTGTGTTTAGGTAAGAAAAAACTTTTAATTCCAGCTTTTGTTATTCAGTTTTTACGTCACCACGACAAACAATAACTCTGGAAAAGATTCACTAATAAATAACCCTTTAAAGAAAATCTACACAGTACGGTGGGAATACAGCGACCGGTGGGAATATTTTTTTAACCGTACACAGTACGGTGGGAATACAGCGAGCGGTGGGAATACTTTTTTAACCGCACACAGTACGGTGGGAATACAGCGACCGGTGGGAATATTTTTTTAACCGTACACAGTACGGTTAAGCAATTATTTTTATGTTATTTAACTAAAATTATGTTTTACGAGTTTTGACGCATTTTATCTCAGACTAAGCTATTAATTAAATAATGTGCTTTTTTAGCATGGATTTATAATGACAAACTAGTTGTTATTTTACTAACGTTGTCAATCCAAGTTTGTTTGTGTTGAACGCGTTTCGGCGCTAGGCCATCATCAGCATCCATATACTATAACTAGATTATTCATGACAACACAACGCAGATTTCATGAATAATAACAAACGCGTTCATTATTACATAGCAAGTATATTGAATAAATGTGACAAATCAGACTTCTTACTGAGTTTTTTTAATTCCACCTTAACTATAATTATTTGATACATTTTCTTAAAAACTAGAACTATCCAAGTTGATATCCCACATACTGGTATTCTCAGTAACAATATTTTGAAGTAACTTGGAAAGTCGATTAAAAACATACGCCTCTTTCAATACATTATATTCAATTTAATGATCCATTAATTTGTGTTTAACATCGCACTACTTAAAAGCGTTACGAGCTCGTTACACCCACATTCAACTAGTGAGTGTAGCTGTAATTGATGATCATTGTTTGGAAATGTTGTAGCCTCTACACTTCACTCCACTGCTGCGAGCCAACTATTTGGTATCGTAGTGTCTCTACTACGTAAAATAACATGGTCTATGCACATTACTCATATCCAGTTATAACTGCTGACAAAATTAAACACATTATGCATTTGTTACTTGTTGTTTTAGTCTACAATACGTATATTAAAGTCAACCAGTCGATAGACAGTATTGGTATTTGGAGCAATCGTCATATGGTAATGATCGAAGTACAAATTTTGTATTTTTTTACCCCCTAAACTTATCGATCTATGTTATGATAAAGAAATCATTCGTTAAAGAGGGTCATTTGAAGGGTTCAAGGTTCATAACGTGAGGTTATATTAAAAACAAGCTAGTGTTTCACTGCGTACAGTTATTATTTAATATAATGCAATAAAAACTATGGTCAACACGTAAAGTTTGAAAAAGTAAAGTAAATATTTTAATACTAATTA
The DNA here is from genome assembly GCA_963675035.1 of Allygus modestus. NCBI lineage: Eukaryota > Metazoa > Arthropoda > Insecta > Hemiptera > Cicadellidae > Allygus > Allygus modestus. Next base: position 427,997,937 of record OY776112.1, on the reverse strand, counting down.
AATGTGTAAGTGTTTCTAAGCGTAAAGTTTAAGAAAGTCATTACTTTATTTTTAATTCCATTGGGAGGCAGAATTTCATGAGGTAAACTCTCAAAACATAAAGTTTGTAGTTTAAAAACAACATATTTCAAAGCTGAAAGTTTCATAACCTCCATTTCCTAATTAAAATGTTGTAAATATCTAGTAGTGTAGCACTAAGTAAAGTTGCTTAGCGTAAAACTATACTTAAATTAATGTACGAGTTTATAAAGAAAAAAGGAATAAAGGAGTAAAGAATAATGTTAAATTATAATTTTGTTTAATTTAAACCAAAACAAGTGTCAAAACGTCCAGTGCCAAATTGAAAAGCTTCGATTTAAATACAATGTATGTACATATGGACTTTCACAATGAATAGTTTCATAACGTCAAGCAATAACCGTAAGCGCAAATGATGGTTTACTCCAATACAGCAAATGCAATATTGGACCTGAGTGGAATGAATTCTATATTTGAACTTTTGAAACAGGTTGTCTTTAAACTACAAACTTTATTTTTTCAAACTTTGCCTTATGAAATTCTTCCTCCCATTATAATTAAAAACTACACATTAACTACGCCGGACACTATAAAACTTAACGTTGTGAAACACTTACATAAATAACTTAAAATAAAATAGCTACAATTTACCTCATTAAACCTTAAATTTTGACAACCATTTTATTATCACGTTATATTATGATAACGTTAAATTTTTAAACTCCACTTTGTGAAACAACTACATATATTGTCTCTGAAATATAAACTGTACATCACGAAACTGGACGTCATGACACCAGTCATTACATTAAAATTGTACTTTATGCAACTTTACTTTGTGAAATCCTACACATTTACAAATGTATAATTAGGAAATGAACGTTTTGAAACTTTACGATTTGAAATTACCAAATAAAAAATCAACTTAAGAGAAATAGCCACTTTACTTTATGAAACTTTAAGTTATGAGACGTTCCCATTAAGTTAGACAATGGTTTTATTTAGCCTGAAATAATATTACATAAATCATTTTGTATTGAAGCGACAAAGAACTTGCATGGCAATTTAAACGTTGAAGCATAATTGTAATATCTAATATTTTAAATGGATAAACACATTTATTTGCGACATTTGTAGTTTAAAAAGTAATAGAACATAGGACGAGACTATGATCAACTAGTTTGATCAGAGCATACAAAAAATTAACATAACTATAATAAAACACATGTTTGCTAAATGTATAATATCGAAGAATTTGTATTTATTCTTGATTTAAATTGGACTTCAGTTATTGCGCTAAGTGTATAAAACTTCTCTTCGTTTACGAAGCTTAGCCCCCCTAATCAATTGAGCCCTAATTACATTTTAAAATTAAACAATTATTTTTAGATGTATTCTGAAAATTTCGGTAATATACTCATAATCTTAATCATAGGGGACACAACACTCTAGCACCACAACAATATATTTGTTAGTTAAAATCATTTAGAGTATACAAAATAAAACACGATTTTATATGATTATCAGGACATATTGATTAACAATGAAATTATTACTAAACTAATTGGTACATGAGGCAAATACAACCATTATGGGCTTAATACAGTTTTGTATTACACCTTTTAAGTCCACAGATTGTAGTTGAAATCCTCTACTTTATCTAGCCATTCCTTTTAATTTACTCCGACAAATCTTTCCCTGAAATAACCTTAAATACACCTAAAATATGGCCTCAGTCATAATTATTTAGTGAATTTTTAACGCCTTGCAGTGTAATTGTCAATAAAATACCGTTTTGATTTTTTTGATAGTACTAAAATTATAAATGTCTAAGGATAAATGTATCACAATAAATGCTATCTATGATTATGATATAGAAAATTCCGAAATGCTTATGCAATCAGCCATTTTGTTTAAGATAAGGGTTCGAGCTAGGAGAATGAACTTGATTAATCATCCATTAGTAAAATTCTTAAATTTCTATGAACTACTTGCCCTTCCACGTATGGGAAATCAATCACTCTTATATTTGAAATCTTAAAAATGTTTTTCTCAAAATTAAACAAACTATAAATTCATAGGGATTTTGTAAACGGTTTAAGTAACTGTTTTATATAAAATAAACAAGGATCTACAGATTAAGAACTACAATAATGTAAAATTAACATGTCGTCGTTTACCTATTTTCACAGGGGCTGGGTTAACTTGAATACAAACCGAATACGTATTAATATTTATGATGGAGATCTTTAACTAAACAACAGTCATTTATTTATCTAATTTTTTTAAAGGCGATACAGTAGGTATTATAATGTTTGGTTTTCTACGACATATTTGTTTGGTTATTGACATTTTAAGATTGCATGGATTATTGTTTAACAGTATAGCAACACAGGTTTTATACTTTTAAAATGTAATAACATATATGTACAGGTTATCGTTTAAAGCATGCTTAAAACCACAGGATAAAGAAGTGAATATGTCATGTACAGCAATAATTATTTCAGCTATAATCTATGCAATTGATTTTCTAAATGCGCATTGTGGATGGATGTCATTATTCCCTAACTAAATCTAATTTAAAAGGTAACTTAACAATAATTTGTAACCTCTATTTTGTCTAAGGAGAGGATGGAGTACTCTTACAACAGTTTGAACACTTCAAGATAAGGAATGCTTTTATATTTCATAACTAGCTCCATTTTATTGGCAATTACCGATACTAAGTAGCTATCTAAAATAATTTGTGTGTTTTAAATAAGAAATACAATAACTAAAAAATCTCTAGGATCAGGGTAATTTGCTACATTTTCTGACTTACGTTATATAACAGTAAATATAATGTAAGTAAGGTTCCTACAACAAAATGAGTGGATAACGAGCAATACCACTTTTAACTACGACTTTAACGAACGACATGTTAATATACAAATCTCAACCTATCCAAAAAATGTATTATTAGGGTCTACAACCTATTACCATTTTGTGGAAAATATATAACATTAAACGACTATTTATAAGAGAAACTTGCTAATATTCTGCTATAATCAATTTAACTTGTACACAAACCCCATGAAATTTGTTTGTGTATTTATAAGAAGAATGAAGAACGGTCATTTTCGTTTTCATCTAACCTGTTGCACTTTTTACAGGACAGATCTATCCTGCAGCTTCCAAAGTAGTACAATACGTCTTATGAGAGAGATAAACTTTGCGAGAAGGGTAACTGACAATAGTTTATATTTTAAAATCTGGGGAGTATTTATTTAGAATCTTTAATAAGGACTTTCAAGCAGTTACCCCCAATATCTTTGGACATCCCAGAAATCATAGCTGCGTACCTTTGAACCAGAAGCGATAGTGCCAATCAACCAGGCCGAGATATTCTCGTGGGATTATGGGAATATTGGGATGAGAAACACTGTGATCTGGTTTCGCAATCAACTAAGGATTAGGAACATTATATTAGTTTATGCGGTGAATACCATTAGACTTGCCTAAGGTGAGAAACAAACCGACAAAAGCTGTGAGTTCATCAATTAAACAACTTTAGGTTTGCAAAAATCCAATATTTCATTTGGTAAGAGTAATTTTTAGTAGAATAATAATTTTCTGTTTAGGATATATTACAAAGTTTCTTTAATTTTACTTCAGTGGTTTATTTAATGACTTTATTGCTAGCAAGTAAACAAGCAGGTGTAGCTCTATAATGGTTATACTTGGAGTGATAGAGCTTGGTGGAACTAATTGATAAGACAAATATTAAACCGTTCCGGGGGTTTCTATCACAATGTATACAGCAGCGTGGCATGCTTATTACTATGGAACTTTCTCACTTTCAAGCAACTCAAAACCATTGCATTTTCTGGATATAGATTTAATGTAAAATATTGTAAACCTTTATGATAGTGCAAGGTAGAACACATCGATCTATATTTGACATGTTATCTCTGTTTGGCAGAGAAAAGAATTGACGCGTTTATTAAGTGGTCGAATTATTAACTGCCAATTAGAAAACACCTGATGTGACACAAAAGATTATAAACACATTACTCTGGTATAACTGAAAACCACATTTTACTTGGAAAATCCACATTATTGCTTAAGATTTGCTATAAATAGTTTACCTAACAGCTCGCATTATTTTGTCAACCTACAAATGAAGTAAGGTTTTCTGATAAATTTTCTCTTGGTGGGTACCTATTTTATATGAAAAGCTTTTGGAAGTAAACAGCAAGTTAAAATATATACACTTTCGTTTTGTAGTTTTTTTAAGAGTTTGTAGTTTTTTTCAGCAAATTATCCCTATAGGGAACAAGCTATTACCGGTGTTGGCATGGTAACATCTAGACCCAGGACTGTGATAACTTTTCGTTTTGAGGTCCTCAGATGCCAAAAACACTATTCGTTCGAAACTATTGTATTTGAGCTTTGATTAAGGTTAGATAATTTTGACTGTGAGAATGGCTTAAGGTATCAAAAAAGGTGGTTTTCAATAACAAAATTTACAAAAACAAGGGTGCTTAGTTTTGATTAAGATAACTATAACACACAGTAAAGAGAGTAAAGTACACTCCTGAAATCTGACCTACACAAAAATTGCAGGCGCTACCATATGGTTAATACACTAGCGCTTTATGCGGCATTCATTGTTACCATTAGGTAAGTTCCTGCTGCCACTATGATACCGTGACAAAACTTAATTGCATAGCGTTTTGAGACATAAGAACCATAGAACTACAAACATGTAATGCCAACGAGGGGTCTTCTTTACTCTCGCCGACAGTATATGCGTGTGTGTGTGTGCGTGCGTGCGTGTGTGTGTGTGTGTGTGTGTGTGTGTGTGTGTGTGTGTGTGTGTGTGTGTGTGTGTGTGTGTGTGTGTGTGTGTGTGTGTGTGTGTGTGTGTGTGTCCGTACCCCAACATCTTTTTTGTTTTAGTTTTTTTTACATATCTTTTTTTGTTAATCAAATTTTAGTTTTCACCATTAAATTTAGCTTAAGAAAACAATCAATTTCTTACAGAGATATTAAAAGTGCTAAACACAGTACGTTGTTCAATGTTATTCTTATGTAAAATAACGAAGTAGTATATCTCCCTTATTTATAAACTTATAATGACGAAACTTGGAATACAGCTTCACGTGGTTGTGGTTCAATTTAAACAAAAAAATATATTTACCGATGATTCCCGTAGCAGAAAACCTACGTACTCAGATCCCATTGTTCTCATGGAGAATAAGTAAATTATTATGCCCCCTAATTTATGAAAATAAACGAATAAAACTTGGTGGCTTTACCTAGTTTGGTTATAGGCCTATGCTTTTTTTTTATCAAAAACCATTTTGTTGTTTTTCTAGCCTAGTTGCAGAAAATTTGCATACTCAACTCCCATATTGTTCTTATGGAGATAAATTAAAATTTTATATATAGCTTATTTATACATTTATACTGATGAAACTTGGTGTGTAGCTTCACTTCTTAAGTTACATTGATATTTGCATAAAATCCAATTGTTTGTGTTTCTTGTTTCAACAAACCTACGTACTCTTTCCCAATGTTATTTTTTATGTAGAATAATAAAGAAAATAGTATATATCGCTTATTTGTGAATATGTTTTTTAAAAACTAGGTAAGCGACATCATATGTTATTAAGACAATATATATGCATTGGAAATTCGCTGAGTGCACAGGTTTGCTGTGACGGGGGTATTTTTTTTAACAGGTAAAATACCGCTACTGCACTCTTGAACAATGAAAAATGGTAACTTATGTTGAACTTATAAAACATATCACTATATAGAAATAAATCAAAATAACATATACGAATACAACTGGATATTTCACACTACGGTAATTTAGCCAATTAATGAGTTACGTAAAGAAAATACGTTTGAATTATTATAATGCAAATAGAAGGGAAATGGACGATAGGTTGGTGGTAGGTTGGTTATTCCAAATGAATTTCTTTTATTCATGCAGGACCGGACCCGGCGTTCTGATGCCTCTCTCAGTTATAGAAATGTACTAGCACGCAGCCTTTATACGAATGCACCCATTCCTACCTTTTGCAAATAAATTTAAGGCATACAAATAATAAAAATACATTACTTATTATTTTAATTTGTAATAACTAAGAAACTGTTTTAATTTGAAGTTGGACATCCAGTATCTTCATATACTTGTATATTCCCGCATTTTTTCGATAAAAATTATGGCTAAGAAAGTATTTTGTATGTAATGGACTTTTGAATACAGCTCCATTGTGTATGTTATATGCTGTAAAAAAAACACTTTTAAACCATTATAGTATTAAATTGTTTCCCGTGAATGTTTAAGATATCTATGATATAATCCTTAATATTATGATTTTGGGTAATAATAACAGTTGGATTGATAAATGTACAGTTAAAATTAATTAGTTTGTAGTATTATCAAGATAAAACTATCAGACCACTAATCCTTTGCAGATGGGATGTGCCGTAGCAAAAGCACCTGAACCTGACTATGAAATAAACTGTGAGGACAGTAAACACATTTATTTCACACTAAAGCTTGAGAAATCTAATTTAATATGTAAATATTTATGTATACTGTATAATATGGCATACATCTGTTTTGTAATATTAAATTAGTAGGTTGAATTTATTTTAAATTTGCTTAATATACAGATTCGGTCTACCAAGCATGCATATAGTTATTTTCTGATTAAATATACTTTATTTGTTAAAACTTATTCAATGATACAGCTTTAGGTATATAAAAAAGAAACCATACAATATTGGTAACAATGAAATATGTTTTGTGCAATTATCAATATAACTTAACCAGGTGAAGCTAAATACTAAGTTGTATTAATTTATGTTTATAATTAAGGGATATATAAAACTACTTATTCTCCATAAGAATAACATTAGGGCTGAGTATGCAGGTTTGCTGCTACCGGGATAATAAACAAAAAATCAGTTTTTTGTGCAAATATCAACATATCAGTAATAGGTGAAGCCACATACTAAGTTTCATCGACATACATTCATAAATAATCGGGATATCAAATTGTATTTATTCTCCATAAGGATAACATTGGACAAGGTACTGTGTTTAGCACATTGGATAGATAAATTATTCACTTTGAATATCTCTGCAACGGTTGGACGTAGAACAACAATTAAAACACCAAAATGGTTGTTTTGTAGGGCTAAACTGATTGGTAAAAAGAAATGTGAAGTTTTTAGTAAAATTATCTGAGGAAAATCCAGAAACCTTTCAGAAGTTTTTTGATTTAATTCGACAGCCACTTAACCTAGGTTAATGATTCAAAATAACAAATTAGTTGTTTTTAAGGTCTTTAAAATGTATATAACTAGAATTTAGTGTTTTTAAAATTTTAAGGGGGAAAATTAAAAAGTTGATTTTGCGAAAATTTAACACCCCCATAAAACGCTCTTCCCATAGTCCGATTGATCTGGTTTTCAAACTTAAGGTCATAAATATTACTCTACACATTTGTGACAAATTTGATCAAAATCGGGCGTTTCTTTCAAAAGTTATTGCGGTAACGGACACATATTTATATCCCGTGTCAAGAACATCTCAAAAGAAGAAAGAAATGCCATAAAGTCACGTGAAAACCAACGACAACATCATTATCTTACCGTCAGAGCAACACCATAGAGGATATTAATAAATTTGACTATATCCAAGAGTGTGAAAAACAGTTAAGTAACTCAACAACATACACGTTACTAGGAGAAGAACCAACAAATGCCATCAAAAACAAAATTCAAAATTTCTCAAGAAAAGAGTGACCCAGTGAAGGTTTAACTGAAGAGACTATTGCTCTTCTTATCACGTCATCATCTCCTCGCACACCCATATTTTACATCTTGCCGAAGACCCATAAACCACAAAGACCTCCTCCCGGACGACCAATAGTGTCAAGTTATGGATCTCCGACAGAGCGTATCTTGGCACTGGTGGATGAAAACCTGCAACCACTCGTAAAACTTTTACCATCTTATGTAAAATACAGTCAAAACCTTATTTCACGACTACAGGAAGTTCATCAGCCTCTACCTCAGGGTACGCTACTTGTAACGATAGATGTGGAATCACTCTATACTAATATCCCCCATCAAGGTGGTCTAGACGCTGCCAAACACTTCCTTGACACCAGACCTCCTCAAACTAAACCTTCTTCCAGATTTATATCTACTCTTATACATATGGTTCTTACAATGAACAATTTTAAATTCTTGGAGAACAATTATTTGCAAATTAATGAGACGGCGAAGGGTACCCGAATGGCACCATTGTACGCAAATCTTTTCATGGGTTAAGTGGAACAAAATTTTCATTCATGTCTAAATTTTAAACCTACAGCCTGGTTTCGGTTTATAGATGATATATCTTTATGGTTTGGCAGTATGGCATTGAAATTCTTCCAAATTTTATGGCTGATCTAAACAATTTTTCATGTTTGAATTTTACGTGGAAATCTTCCCAAGAATCTATAACATATTTTTATTTGGATATTTTTCTGGATAAAAGCTTTCTTAAAACAAAAATTCATGTCAAAGAAGCTAATAAAATGCAATATCTTCATTACAGCAGTTGCCACCCAGCACATGTCAAAACGTCTATCCCCAAAATCCTGTCAGTTAAAACCAAATCATTATGTACTGATTCAAAAGATTACAATTCTTACTTATCTAAACTAAATAATGCTTTTATCCAAAGAGATTATCCTCAAAAACTAATACAAAAACAGTTTAAAAAGCGAAAAAAAACACGCTTAATTCCACCAATTTTAAAGACGATCCCAAGTTTTTAACATCTTATTTTCCTGCTCTTCACCGAATAAATTAAATTATGAAATCAGGACTCGAACTTTTAAAAAACTCTTCCTTAACAGAAAATTTTTTTCTGGACCACCTAGGATGGTTTTTAAAAGACTTCCAAATTTAAAGAACATGCTTGTAAGGCCCAAGCTTGAAAATAGAAATCTCAATTTGGCCCATGGATGTGAACCCTGTAATAAACCGCGTTGCAGTATATGCAAAATCATGTGTAAGACAGACCGCTTTCGAATCACAGTAACGGAAAAAGTTCAACCGATAGCTGGACACATGGATTGTTCATCCAAGCATGCGATTTACCAGCTTACGTGTAAACTTTGTCCTAAGGAGTACATTGGACTCCTTACGTGTTCGGATGACAGGACATCGGTGTTCTATCAACCGTAAAGACAAACACAAGCCGGTGGCCTTACACGCTGTTCAACATAATGCTGAGTTTGAAGATTGTTTCGATCTTAAAGCTATACACAAAATCCAAAGTGTTGAAAACAAAGAACTAAATGACATGAATTTGAGAACAGTCGAATTGGCTCATTAGTTAGTTTTAAGAACGAAACAACCTCATGGACCCAGCATTCGTTAATTTTATTATTTGTTGCTCCTTATTCATTCTACAGTATCAAAATAGTTTTATCCCACATCATCTGATCTTAACCAAATGTGTAAATAACATCTAATCCATTGTTTTTATATTTTATTTTTCATTAATTTTTGTGATTGATAAAGATATTATCTCGAAACATTGCAACGAAATGGTTTTAATTTCTTAAATATATAAATATAAATTTCAACGAAGAGTGTTTTCGGTATCTGGGGACCTATAAACAAAAAGTTATCATGGTCTCAGGCTTAAGTCTTACCATGCCACCTACGGTAATAGCTTCTTCCCTATAGGTGAAATTCGCTAATAGGCCTAAAACGTATAAGCGGGATATAACGAATAATACATTGTTATAATATGTTGCGGGCTTGCCACAGTTAGGAAGGAAGGATAATCGGGTATGGTTATTAAACAGAATAAATAAATTAAATAGGCCTAATACGTATTAGTGGGTTATAACGATTAATAAATTGTTGTGTTAAGCTGTGGGCTTGCCACAGTAGTTAGGAATATAATCGGTTATGGTTATTAAACAGAATAAATTAATTAAATAGGCCTAATACGTATTAGTGGGTTATAACGATTAATAAATTGTTGTGTTAAGCTGTAGGCTTGCCACAGTAGTTAGGAAGGATAATCGGGTATGGTTATTAAACAGAATAAATTAATTAAATAGGACTAATACGTATTAGCGGGTTATAAGGATTAATAAATTGTTGTGTTAAGCTGTAGGCTTGCCACAGTAGTTAGGAAGGATAATCGGGTATGGTTATTAAACAGAATAAATTAATTAAATAGGCCTAATACGTATTAGCGGGTTATAAGGATTAATAAATTGTTGTGTTAAGCTGTGGGCTTGCCACAGTAGTTAGGAAGGATAATCGGTTATGGTTATTAAACAGAATAAATTAATTAAATAGGCCTAATACGTATTAGCGGGTTATAAGGATTAATACATTGTTGTGTTAAGCTGTGGGCTTGCCACAGTAGTTAGGAAGGATAATCGGTTATGGTTATTAAACAGAATAAATTAATTTAATAGGCCTAATACATATTAGCGGGTTATAAGGATTAATACATTGTTGTGTTAAGCTGTGGGCTTGCCACAGTAGTTAGGAAGGATAATCGGTTATGGTTATTAAACAGAATAAATTAATTTAATAGGCCTAATACGTATTAGCGGGTTATAAGGATTAATAAATTGTTGTGTTAAGCTGTGGGCTTGCCACAGTAGTTAGGAAGGATAATCGGTTATGGTTATTAAACAGAATAAATTAATTTAATAGGCCTAATACATATTAGCGGGATATAACGATTAATACATTGTTATAATATGTTGCGGGCTTGCCACAGTTAGGAAGGATAATCGGGTATGTCTATTAAACAGGATAAATTAATTTAATAGGCCTAATACGTATTAACGGGATATAAGGATTAATAAACTATTGTGTTAAGCTGCGGGCTTGCCACAGTTAGGAAGGATAATCGGGTATGGTTATTAAACAGAATAAATTAATTTAATAGGCCTAATACATAATAGCGGGATATAATGATTAATACATTGTTATAATATGTTGCGGGCTTGCCACAGTTAGGAAGGATAATCGGGTATGGTTATTAAACAGAATAAATTAATTTAATAGGCCTAATACATAATAGCGGGATATAATGATTAATACATTGTTATAATATGTTGCGGGCTTGCCACAGTTAGGAAGGATAATCGGGTATGTCAGTAGTGGAGAAACAGCAAAGAGGCATCACTTCCGGCGCTTTTTTCCCATGTTATTCTTATGGGGATCAGTTTTTGGACCGACGCCCGATCCTACCCTACACAAATTTTCTTTTTGGCCCTTGCCTTATTTTCCCCCATTTTAAAATTTGCATTAATTTTAATACATCCTTTGCAGAAATCCACGAGTTCAAAAATAACTCCACACTAAATAAACAACACATGTAAACAACTTAGAAGTTATTGTGTAGTAGTGGTGAATTACCGGTTTAACATCACTTCCGGCGCTTTTTCCCCATGTTATTCTTATGGGGAGCCGTTTTTGGACCAACGCCAGCTCCCGCCCTACACAAGTTTCCTTGTTAGCCTATACTATTGTCCAACCCTTGCCTATATTAAATATATTGTCCCCATCCCCATCCCTCCTCTATATTTTTTAAAATTAATTTTCAAATTCTAAAAAACTATCTTTGGTGTTTACTGTCCGATTTGTCTGCAATTTGGATATGTTATTGTCCTAGGCAAGTGTTTTAATAAATTTCACTTACATTTCCCAAATTCACTATAACGGTCAAATTAAAAAATATTTTTTGAAAATACTGTAGTGCCAATTGCCAACTTCTTTATTTACTGCCCGATTTGTCTGCAATTTGGATATGTTATTGACCTAGGCAAGTGTTTTAATAAATTTCACTTACATTTCCCAAATTCACTATTACAGTCAAATTAAAAATATTTTGGAAAAATACTGCCAATTGCCAACTTCTTTATTTACTGTCCGATTTGTTTAAAATTTAGATATGTTATTGTTATAGGCAAGTGTTTTAATAAATTCCACTTACATTTCCCAAATTCACTATAACGGTCAAATTAAAAAATATTTTTGAAAAATACTGCCAATTGCCACCTTCTTTATTAACTGTCCGATTTCTTTAAAATTTGGATATGTGATTGTTCTAGGCAAGTGTTTTAATAAAATCCACCTACATTTCCCAAATTCACTATTACGGTCAAATTAAATAATATTTTTGAAAAATACTGCCAATTGCCACCTTCTTTATTAACTGTCCGATTTGTCTTCAATTTGGATATGTTATTGTCGTAGGCAAGTGTTTTAATAAATTACACTTACATTTCCCAAATTCACTATTACAGTCAAATTAAAAATTATTTTTGAAAAATACTGCCAATTGCCACCTTCTTTATTAAATGTCCGATTTGTCTTCAATTTGGATATGTTATTGTCCTAGGCAAGTGTTTTAATAAAATCCACTTACATTTCCCAAATTCACTATTACGGTCAAATTAAATAATATTTTTGAAAAATACTGCCAATTGCCACCTTCTTTATTAAATGTCTGATTTGTCTTCAATTTGGATATGTTATTGTCCTAGGCAACTGGTTTAATAAATTCCACTTACATATCCCAAATTCACTATTACAGTCAAATTAAAAATTATTTTTGAAAAATACTGCCAATTGCCAACTTCTTTATTAAATGTCCGATTTGTCTGCAATTTGGATATGTTATTGTCCTAGGCAAGTGTTTTAATAAATTTCACTTACATATCCCAAATTCACCATTACGGTCAAATTAAAAAATATTTTTGAAAAATACTGCCAATTGCCAACTTCTTTATTAAATGTCCGATTTGTCTGCAATTTGGATATGTTATTGTCCTAGGCAAGTGTTTTAATAAATTTCACTTACATATCCCAAATTCACCATTACGGTCAAATTAAAAAATATTTTTGAAAAATACTGCCAATTGCCAACTTCTTTATTAAATGTCCGATTTATCTGCAATTTGGATATGTTATTGTCCTAGGCAAGTGTTTTAATAAATTACACTTACATTTCCCAAATTCACTATTACAGTCAAATTAAAAATTATTTTTGAAAAATACTGCCAATTGCCAACTTCTTTATTAAATGTCCGATTTGTTTAAAATTTAGATATGTTATTGTTGTAGGCTAGTGTATATGCACCATCCACATTTCCCAAATTCACTATTACGGTCAAATTAAAAAATATTTTTGAAAAATACTGCCAATTGTCAACTTCTTTATTTACTGTCCGATTTGTTTAAAATTTGGATATGTTATTGTCCTAGGCAAGTGTATATGCACCATCCACATTTTACAAATATTGCGGTTAAATTTTAAAAAATTTGGAAAAATACTGCCAATTGGCAACTTCTTTATTTATGGTCTGATTTGTTTAAAATTTATGTCATTATTCTAGGCTAGTGTATATGTACCATCCACATTTGACAAATTAACTATAATGGTCAAATTTAAAAAATATTTTGAAAAATATACTAACAATTTCAAACTTCTTTATTTACTGTCTGATTTATTTTCAGATATGTTAAAGCTCTTATATAGGTAACAAGACCACACTACCACACGCTCCACTACCTCCTATAATACAGTATTTTGCTGTAATCCCAAAACTGACTGTTTATTGTCCGATTTGCCTACACTTTGGATGTTGTCCTAAGCATTTATTGTCTGATTTATTTTTGGATATGTTATAGCCCCCAACTATTATATCTAAAATTACAATATTATTTCCACCTATAATACTGTTGTTTGTTTTGCCGCAACCTAAAAACTAACATTGGTATTTGTGTTTTTACAAAACTATATTTTGCGGTTGGATTAAAAAAATAAATACAAGCTTATTATATACATCCAGCTGATAAGTAATATATATCCACAATTATGGTCAGAACAAATTTTGGATATGTTTTAAGCCAATGTAAAAAATAAATTTTTAAAACCCAAAACAACTAAACACAAAACACTAATCTTTCTTTGTGCTTGTTTGGAGTAGTCTTTATTTTATCCAACTTAATTTTAATTTTGTAGTTAAAATCAAACTTCCCACATTCTAGCTCCCTTTCCAGCCAGTGGTTGGAGACATAAAGGTTACGAATATTTTCAAACAATATATCTTTTTCTACCCCTATGTTGGACTTGTTTAATAGCGCACCATATTCCAAATCCTCCAGTCTACTACACTGCCTTTAATATCTTGCATCTCTATGTCTTCTTGTCCACCGTTACGGAAACTTAGGTTTTCTATTTTTGGAATTGCCATAAAATGTTGCGGTTCCGTTAGTGTTAAAGCTTGCAAGTGGCTCGTTGGTAGGTAGATAAATAATGTCCAAATCGCATGGCAACACGCCTTCCCTATTCTTATTTATCTCTATAAATACAGTTTTACAGACACCTTTAACACAGTATACACCCCTCCATCCTTTTCTGCCAACACTCCCACAAACTTGTTGTTTACTACAAACGCATACACATAATGCTCTAGATCCTCGTCGCAGGAAGTAATCTTTTAATTTATCCTCTCTTTCCCTTATTTCTTTAGCCAACTGTGCATTCCTCTGCAACAGTATTTTCCACATATTCCAATGTCTTCTAATTCCAGTTTCCTCTTTTTGGAACAACTCTCTAAGAAAGGCTTGGAAAGTGGCTCTATTTCTTTAATAGTGTATGGGTACAGTTTATTGGTCCGGCTTCTTAAAACGTAGGGAGTAAGGTTAGGACTTTCCAAATTGATGTGTTTAGGTATAGTGGAGAAAGGTGTATTTGATGTGCCCCCAGATTTGATGTAACACTTATGCTTTACACTTACGGCATCCTCCTCTATTACCTCTACATAGTTGGTAAACAGTTAAAGCTAAATGCAGATAGAGCATACTTTATTAACTTGTCCCTTTGTGTACTATCTTTTGGCAGTTGTACTCCAGTTATCTTCCCCCAATATGCATCGTTAAACACTAAACAACAACTGTTTTGTAATTGATTGGCAGAGGTACAGCATAGAATGGAGCATTTTGAAAGTACCGTTTGTTGTCTTCTATTAGACTTAAACAATCTCTTAAAGGTTCAAACCCTTTACCAAAACCTCTACAATAGATTGTTGCCTCTAACCTTGTTATTCTCTAGCTAGTTTAGACGAGAACGTTTCTTTTAGGTTTACAAAGTTTATTATATGGTTTCCTATACTTTTAATTACTCCAGGACTTGTAATCTGGCATATAAATTTATTATATATTTTTACCCTGCTATTTACATTAAACCACGTTAAACAGTCTTTACTAACATTATCTACAACAACATTATGGGGGTCCATTCGCCCCCCTGGTAGCAAAAGTTTTCTGTAAGATAACTTTCCTCTTTATTAAATATTCCAGCCAAATCTAGTGTTATATCAAAATCCATAAGATAGTACATTTCTTTTTCCAGATCTTGCAGTATCTTTGGAAGGTCTTCCAACAAATCCTTAATTTTAACATTTGCAAGCTCTATTTTATAGGGAATTGCTATAGGATCATCATACTTTTGTTTAATTTGGTCAATATCTTTCTTTATTATTTGTAACACACCCTCGCTTTGGGAGAATGGTAGTTTGGCCACAACACCACGTCGAGCTAAAGAGAACTTTTTAAATATTCCTCATAAGTAGCTATTAAACGAGCCACATATTTCCTTCTTAACTTTAAATTTATTCCGAACATTGGTTATCTTAACTAATGTTATCACAAAACGCATCCGTTATAGATGTTATTTAATTTTGGTTCGCCCTCGCAATAGTTTATATTACCTATGTCTGTAAGAAGGTTATTATTACGTAGATTTTCTAATAAAAACCATATACCGAATCTTTCGTTAGTAGGTTTAATACAATTCCCCAATAAATGGCCAACAGAGTACATTTCTTTTATACAAAAAGTAGCGGAAACATGTAAACAGGACAGATATATAGGCATATATGTGTTGTAAATATATATTGTATATAAACACAGGCGAGCGGCAAGTGTAACACGTAAGTGGACACCCACATGCAAATATGGAATACCCACAAATTCGACTAAATAAGTTTATAGTCTCAATATAATTAACATATTAACATTAGTACCCAAATTGTCGAAATTCTATAATTCTATTCTTAGTCCTTGTATTAGGTTTTGTACTATTAAACCCAACACCCCGTGCAGTAGAGTAATATATGTATTTAATACGCACATTCTACAAGACCCATACATCTGTTGTATAAGCAGCAGAATAGACGTCTCATTGTGTTGTTGTAAAGTAAAACATAAATTGTGCTGGATACAACCGGTCAGATATTAGACAGGAAATGTGTTGGAAGTGTATTGCCAAAGACAAACACCACATAGTGCAGCATGTAATCAATCCATTACTATTTAGACAGTATTGGTACAACATCCGACATATTAGCCAAACCCACAATCAAACTTGGAAAACAAACAGTAAAAGATAAATATTATAGTAACAGAAATAGTAAGAGTATAAGGACATAGTAATATTTAAAGTTTATAAAACAACACAAACGCAGAGACACAATAAATAACACACTCCAACACATTTGGACACAGGCACAAATACTGGTTTACATCCATTTAACACAACTTTACACGTTCTGTCGACTGACACAAAAATAGTTTGTAAATTGTGTAAGAAATATATGTAATATAAACAAATTTAACACAATCATAACATTGTCCACAATGTTATGATTGTGTTAAATTTGTTTATATTACATATATTTCTTACACAATTTACAAACTATTTTTGTGTCAGTCGACAGAACGTGTAAAGTTGTGTTAAATGGATGTAAACCAGTATTTGTGCCTGTGTCCAAATGTGTTGGAGTGTGTTATTTATTGTGTCTCTGCGTTTGTGTTGTTTTATAAACTTTAAATATTACTATGTCCTTATACTCTTACTATTTCTGTTACTATAATATTTATCTTTTACTGTTTGTTTTCCAAGTTTGATTGTGGGTTTGGCTAATATGTCGGATGTTGTACCAATACTGTCTAAATAGTAATGGATTGATTACATGCTGCACTATGTGGTGTTTGTCTTTGGCAATACACTTCCAACACATTTCCTGTCTAATATCTGACCGGTTGTATCCAGCACAATTTATGTTTTACTTTACAACAACACAATGAGACGTCTATTCTGCTGCTTATACAACAGATGTATGGGTCTTGTAGAATGTGCGTATTAAATACATATATTACTCTACTGCACGGGGTGTTGGGTTTAATAGTACAAAACCTAATACAAGGACTAAGAATAGAATTATAGAATTTCGACAATTTGGGTACTAATGTTAATATGTTAATTATATTGAGACTATAAACTTATTTAGTCGAATTTGTGGGTATTCCATATTTGCATGTGGGTGTCCACTTACGTGTTACACTTGCCGCTCGCCTGTGTTTATATACAATATATATTTACAACACATATATGCCTATATATCTGTCCTGTTTACATGTTTCCGCTACTTTTTGTATAAAAGAAATGTACTCTGTTGGCCATTTATTGGGGAATTGTATTAAACCTACTAACGAAAGATTCGGTATATGGTTTTTATTAGAAAATCTACGTAATAATAACCTTCTTACAGACATAGGTAATATAAACTATTGCGAGGGCGAACCAAAATTAAATAACATCTATAACGGATGCGTTTTGTGATAACATTAGTTAAGATAACCAATGTTCGGAATAAATTTAAAGTTAAGAAGGAAATATGTGGCTCGTTTAATAGCTACTTATGAGGAATATTTAAAAAGTTCTCTTTAGCTCGACGTGGTGTTGTGGCCAAACTACCATTCTCCCAAAGCGAGGGTGTGTTACAAATAATAAAGAAAGATATTGACCAAATTAAACAAAAGTATGATGATCCTATAGCAATTCCCTATAAAATAGAGCTTGCAAATGTTAAAATTAAGGATTTGTTGGAAGACCTTCCAAAGATACTGCAAGATCTGGAAAAAGAAATGTACTATCTTATGGATTTTGATATAACACTAGATTTGGCTGGAATATTTAATAAAGAGGAAAGTTATCTTACAGAAAACTTTTGCTACCAGGGGGGCGAATGGACCCCCATAATGTTGTTGTAGATAATGTTAGTAAAGACTGTTTAACGTGGTTTAATGTAAATAGCGGGGTAAAAATATATAATAAATTTATATGCCAGATTACAAGTCCTGGAGTAATTAAAAGTATAGGAAACCATATAATAAACTTTGTAAACCTAAAAGAAACGTTCTCGTCTAAACTAGCTAGAGAATAACAAGGTTAGAGGCAACAATCTATTGTAGAGGTTTTGGTAAAGGGTTTGAACCTTTAAGAGATTGTTTAAGTCTAATAGAAGACAACAAACGGTACTTTCAAAATGCTCCATTCTATGCTGTACCTCTGCCAATCAATTACAAAACAGTTGTTGTTTAGTGTTTAACGATGCATATTGGGGGAAGATAACTGGAGTACAACTGCCAAAAGATAGTACACAAAGGGACAAGTTAATAAAGTATGCTCTATCTGCATTTAGCTTTAACTGTTTACCAACTATGTAGAGGTAATAGAGGAGGATGCCGTAAGTGTAAAGCATAAGTGTTACATCAAATCTGGGGGCACATCAAATACACCTTTCTCCACTATACCTAAACACATCAATTTGGAAAGTCCTAACCTTACTCCCTACGTTTTAAGAAGCCGGACCAATAAACTGTACCCATACACTATTAAAGAAATAGAGCCACTTTCCAAGCCTTTCTTAGAGAGTTGTTCCAAAAAGAGGAAACTGGAATTAGAAGACATTGGAATATGTGGAAAATACTGTTGCAGAGGAATGCACAGTTGGCTAAAGAAATAAGGGAAAGAGAGGATAAATTAAAAGATTACTTCCTGCGACGAGGATCTAGAGCATTATGTGTATGCGTTTGTAGTAAACAACAAGTTTGTGGGAGTGTTGGCAGAAAAGGATGGAGGGGTGTATACTGTGTTAAAGGTGTCTGTAAAACTGTATTTATAGAGATAAATAAGAATAGGGAAGGCGTGTTGCCATGCGATTTGGACATTATTTATCTACCTACCAACGAGCCACTTGCAAGCTTTAACACTAACGGAACCGCAACATTTTATGGCAATTCCAAAAATAGAAAACCTAAGTTTCCGTAACGGTGGACAAGAAGACATAGAGATGCAAGATATTAAAGGCAGTGTAGTAGACTGGAGGATTTGGAATATGGTGCGCTATTAAACAAGTCCAACATAGGGGTAGAAAAAGATATATTGTTTGAAAATATTCGTAACCTTTATGTCTCCAACCACTGGCTGGAAAGGGAGCTAGAATGTGGGAAGTTTGATTTTAACTACAAAATTAAAATTAAGTTGGATAAAATAAAGACTACTCCAAACAAGCACAAAGAAAGATTAGTGTTTTGTGTTTAGTTGTTTTGGGTTTTAAAAATTTATTTTTTACATTGGCTTAAAACATATCCAAAATTTGTTCTGACCATAATTGTGGATATATATTACTTATCAGCTGGATGTATATAATAAGCTTGTATTTATTTTTTTAATCCAACCGCAAAATATAGTTTTGTAAAAACACAAATACCAATGTTAGTTTTTAGGTTGCGGCAAAACAAACAACAGTATTATAGGTGGAAATAATATTGTAATTTTAGATATAATAGTTGGGGGCTATAACATATCCAAAAATAAATCAGACAATAAATGCTTAGGACAACATCCAAAGTGTAGGCAAATCGGACAATAAACAGTCAGTTTTGGGATTACAGCAAAATACTGTATTATAGGAGGTAGTGGAGCGTGTGGTAGTGTGGTCTTGTTACCTATATAAGAGCTTTAACATATCTGAAAATAAATCAGACAGTAAATAAAGAAGTTTGAAATTGTTAGTATATTTTTCAAAATATTTTTTAAATTTGACCATTATAGTTAATTTGTCAAATGTGGATGGTACATATACACTAGCCTAGAATAATGACATAAATTTTAAACAAATCAGACCATAAATAAAGAAGTTGCCAATTGGCAGTATTTTTCCAAATTTTTTAAAATTTAACCGCAATATTTGTAAAATGTGGATGGTGCATATACACTTGCCTAGGACAATAACATATCCAAATTTTAAACAAATCGGACAGTAAATAAAGAAGTTGACAATTGGCAGTATTTTTCAAAAATATTTTTTAATTTGACCGTAATAGTGAATTTGGGAAATGTGGATGGTGCATATACACTAGCCTACAACAATAACATATCTAAATTTTAAACAAATCGGACATTTAATAAAGAAGTTGGCAATTGGCAGTATTTTTCAAAAATAATTTTTAATTTGACTGTAATAGTGAATTTGGGAAATGTAAGTGTAATTTATTAAAACACTTGCCTAGGACAATAACATATCCAAATTGCAGATAAATCGGACATTTAATAAAGAAGTTGGCAATTGGCAGTATTTTTCAAAAATATTTTTTAATTTGACCGTAATGGTGAATTTGGGATATGTAAGTGAAATTTATTAAAACACTTGCCTAGGACAATAACATATCCAAATTGCAGACAAATCGGACATTTAATAAAGAAGTTGGCAATTGGCAGTATTTTTCAAAAATATTTTTTAATTTGACCGTAATGGTGAATTTGGGATATGTAAGTGAAATTTATTAAAACACTTGCCTAGGACAATAACATATCCAAATTGCAGACAAATCGGACATTTAATAAAGAAGTTGGCAATTGGCAGTATTTTTCAAAAATAATTTTTAATTTGACTGTAATAGTGAATTTGGGATATGTAAGTGGAATTTATTAAACCAGTTGCCTAGGACAATAACATATCCAAATTGAAGACAAATCAGACATTTAATAAAGAAGGTGGCAATTGGCAGTATTTTTCAAAAATATTATTTAATTTGACCGTAATAGTGAATTTGGGAAATGTAAGTGGATTTTATTAAAACACTTGCCTAGGACAATAACATATCCAAATTGAAGACAAATCGGACATTTAATAAAGAAGGTGGCAATTGGCAGTATTTTTCAAAAATAATTTTTAATTTGACTGTAATAGTGAATTTGGGAAATGTAAGTGTAATTTATTAAAACACTTGCCTACGACAATAACATATCCAAATTGAAGACAAATCGGACAGTTAATAAAGAAGGTGGCAATTGGCAGTATTTTTCAAAAATATTATTTAATTTGACCGTAATAGTGAATTTGGGAAATGTAGGTGGATTTTATTAAAACACTTGCCTAGAACAATCACATATCCAAATTTTAAAGAAATCGGACAGTTAATAAAGAAGGTGGCAATTGGCCGTATTTTTCAAAAATATTTTTTAATTTGACCGTTATAGTGAATTTGGGAAATGTAAGTGGAATTTATTAAAACACTTGCCTATAACAATAACATATCTAAATTTTAAACAAATCGGACAGTAAATAAAGAAGTTGGCAATTGGCAGTATTTTTCCAAAATATTTTTAATTTGACTGTAATAGTGAATTTGGGAAATGTAAGTGAAATTTATTAAAACACTTGCCTAGGTCAATAACATATCCAAATTGCAGACAAATCGGGCAGTAAATAAAGAAGTTGGCAATTGGCACTACAGTATTTTCAAAAAATATTTTTTAATTTGACCGTTATAGTGAATTTGGGAAATGTAAGTGAAATTTATTAAAACACTTGCCTAGGACAATAACATATCCAAATTGCAGACAAATCGGACAGTAAACACCAAAGATAGTTTTTTAGAATTTGAAAATTAATTTTAAAAAATATAGAGGAGGGATGGGGATGGGGACAATATATTTAATATAGGCAAGGGTTGGACAATAGTATAGGCTAACAAGGAAACTTGTGTAGGGCGGGAGCTGGCGTTGGTCCAAAAACGGCTCCCCATAAGAATAACATGGGGAAAAAGCGCCGGAAGTGATGTTAAACCGGTAATTCACCACTACTACACAATAACTTCTAAGTTGTTTACATGTGTTGTTTATTTAGTGTGGAGTTATTTTTGAACTCGTGGATTTCTGCAAAGGATGTATTAAAATTAATGCAAATTTTAAAATGGGGGAAAATAAGGCAAGGGCCAAAAAGAAAATTTGTGTAGGGTAGGATCGGGCGTCGGTCCAAAAACTGATCCCCATAAGAATAACATGGGAAAAAAGCGCCGGAAGTGATGCCTCTTTGCTGTTTCTCCACTACTTATGTCTATTAAACAGGATAAATTAATTTAATAGGCCTAATACGTATTAACGGGATATAAGGATTAATAAACTATTGTGTTAAGCTGCGGGCTTGCCACAGTAGTTAGGAAGGATAATCGGGTATGGTTATTAAACAGAATAAAATAGGCCTAAAACGTATTAGCGGGATATCAAAATTAATACATTTTTGTGTTATGCTGCGGGCTTGCCACAGTTGGAAAGAATAATCGGGTATGGTTATTAAACAGAATAAATTAATAACATAGGCCTTCCTATTCTGCCGTCGGATAAATAAAAAAAAAAACAAGTATTAGTCTGTACCAACAAAATCTGAATCTTGGATTTAAAGAATGGTTCGGGATGATAAATAATTTAATTTTCTTTTTAAACTTGGAGGCATAGAAAATACCGAGATCAACCAAGACAGAACACCAGTAAATTATCAGTCAAATTACATTAAACAGTACCCTATTAAATGAATCGAGGACCTTGTTATATAAGCGTACTTTAGCTAACACTAATGACATGAAACTGTAAATCAATGTGCAAAATTAGCTACTGTGTAAATTGCACCAAGCGTCAATCAAGCATTCGTTAAACACATGCAACCCTGTTATGCTGAAAACCCAAGTATAAAAATAATCGTAAAAATCAAGCAACAATACTTGGCAAATTAAAATGTATAAACTTTCCTGGATATGCAAAATAAGCACTCAAATGTAACTTTTAACTTGACTTGCGGAAATCTGAATTAACAAGTTACCAAAAAAAATAAACGCTTGAATAAACAGAATAACAGAACTCATGAACTCTCAATAATAATAATAATGATTTATCAAAGTAATAATCCTATTTTGACGGTTTTGTAGCGTCAATTACCCGAGAATTAGATGAACAACTGGAATATTTTTTGTTTTTATGCTGAGAAAATAATTTTAATTTTAATGACTGTAAACTTGTATAACTTTGCAGAAAATAAATATAATAAAAAAGTAGCAGTTAATATATTGTAGATTTTTCTTGAAATTGAACGAATTATTTGAAATATTGATTTAAACTATGATTAGATGAGCCAAATCGGAATATCGGTAATTTTCAAAATAATGTTTCGAATTAGAAATGAAAAAACGTTTGAATAATAAAACTACTATTTTATTATTGCCAACTAAGGTAAATAATTTGATGCTCCCTACATTGTCCTGATCGGTTCGTAATTATTCGGTTCCGTTAACTTTACTCGCGCACTGGTCATACTGGAATCAGAGTGAGGCCAAGGATTCGAGGGATTAAATAGAGTTCGCGGCGCCCCTGCACAGGCTGGAGTGGCCAGCCGCCGAGCGTGCGCGTTGGTGTTAAACATGCAGGCGCTTGCTTCCCACTTCGGTCGGTACGGGTCTAACAATCCCGCGCCGCAGCACCGCGACCCCTTCGTGATGCTACAAGCCTGTCGCTGTGCAGGGAAATGACAATGCGTTTGCCTTTTTGATGAGTTTATTGGAGTTTTAATTTACAAGTCGTACTTTATTATTGACTTACAAACATATCCGTGACTTCTTTTGAATGTATTTTAAAATAATTTTACCTTTTTTATCTTCTAGATATGTTTAATACTTCTAAATTTTCCTCCAAAAGACTTATAAAAAAATTGCACAACCTGTTAAATTGTAATAACACGTATCATGCTACTCGAGACTTTATGTTTTAGGTCTATTATTTTTATATAATTCAGATTCAGATTATTTACTTTGCCGAAATATACATTTAAGTATTTGAGCACAAGTCATAGCCAAAACTAAAATTACAATTCAAATACATATTGTATTATAAATATTACATAATCTATAACAACTAATAGCTAATTAAACTTAAACTTACAATTATCTACCTTATACGGTCCCATGTCAATGAGAATAACCTTCAGATTGCATTTAAGTGCAGTAAGGCCAAGTTCCTGTATTAATCTGCACTGCCGAAATCCATTATAAAATAAGTTGTGTTCATAAAATTAGGTTCAATGTTTACGAATTGATAGGTTAAGCCTATGTGGTTATAATTAGGATGTGGAATTATGGTAAAATTGCTTATGTTTTTTTTATATTACACAACAATGTTTCCAAAATTAAGTTAGAGGGAAAAGTTAGGATTTATTATAGTTTGAAAATTGTTTATATGTTTCACTTTTACCAAGGTTGACGATTATCCTAATGACATGTTACCTGAAAATATACTCAGTTCCAGATTACCGAGACGCCGCTTCCTACGCCGTTCGCCAGTTGTGGATATATTACATTTGAATCAGTGAACTGGAAAAAATTTCTCAGGATAAATATTTCACAACTTGTATAATTTGCAACTTTCTCAATATTACCTAGGAATGTAATTTGTTCATCAATTTAAACACACAGATATTGAACAATCTCATAAGAGTGAACCATAGTCACATAAAAAATATAAAACTCCATTATCTCTAATTTGAATTTCAAAAATCTAGCAGGTTTTTTCAGAGTTAACTGAACGATATATATTTTCGCACCATTGTATTAAGTTGTTTTCCCTTTTAGTTCTTGTTCAACTGACTCTCTACAAGGTCATGACTCAAACGGTCATTTTATCTGCAAACAGACAAACATTTGCTACGTTAAGATCCCTTCCAATTGTCGATTATGAACTGGAAGAAAAACAATAGTCCGAGAACCGAGTCTTGTAGTGCGACTGTTAGAGTGAGATTAGTAAAATCAATCAGTAAAAAATGGAATCATATAAGACCCTGAGGTATTTTAATCAGATCATAATTATGTTAAGTTTAATGATTGCATAGGTGTCGTATATTTTTCTGTGTGTTATAAAGGCGATATTTATGTGTGTTTTGTTCCTAATTTTTTCACAAAGGAATAATTTAGAATAATTTATGATTGATGCTAATTCAACGTGTGATTTTTTGAACTAAGTAATTTAATTTTAGTGTTTAGGGCTTAGCATATCTTCTGGCATTTCAATGTATCGACTATTTAAAACGAACTAGCTTTGCTCTATACGACCTTTACAATACGCTTATGTAGTAATATATACCGTTTTAATGTTTAGGTTGCTTGTTAAAATTATCTTGATTGAATGTTGCTTATGTGAATGGTCCACTTCTTAAAAAATATTTTATAGGTAATTGAAGATGTATTCAAGATTAATTGAGTTTAAAAATTATTTAATTTTTACGACACAAATCTACAAGTATTTTAGTATTATACATTCAATGTTGTATGTATGGAGATAATATTGCTCATAAAAACTAAAACAATAGTAATCAATTACATTGTACATAAACAAGTTAGTTTGTTTAACAGCTTATTCATCAAGAAGATATTTGTTATCATACAAAGTGAGTAATCTAAGGTTTCCAAAACGTTTTTTATTTGTATCTGTATTCCTTTTTTTGCAATATTTGTAGAGATAGGTATATAAAACGTTGTTGAGAGTAATAGTAATTTTAAAATATTTAGTTTATCCAGAATAATATATCATCCACACTTTTAATCAAACACATTATTTTCGTTTACATATTTTGTAGAAGCAACAACATGATTAAAATGCTGGTACTAATTTACTGGTACACTGAAAAATACCTTTTAGGTATTTAAAAACATTTTTAACATCCATAAAGAATATCTGTAATTCAATTACATATTATGGATTATTCATTTATAATTTTAAACGATATGTATTATTAGTTCGAGAACAAAACTTCCAGGGTATCATTTTTGCAACGTTTATATCAGTACAAATGTAACCGCAAACTGTGTAATTATTTAAACTATTTTTTATTGATCCTAAATAAAATTGTGTCTTTAACAGGCTTCTTTCAATAAAATGGGAGATGTTTAATAATAAATATACTATTTTTGGAACAGTTTTAAGTAAACAGATTATCTGCTTAGCTATGTAGTACGAGCTATTTAGGCTTGGTAATTGCACATGCATAATTTAGCCCTTGCTTGGTGAATATTTCAAACCAATGATCTATGCTCACGCTATATCTCTGTGAAGGAGTTGAATGCTTTGATCAATGCTGGAAGAAACTAAAAGCTTTTTGGATTAACTTAAAATATTGGATGTCGTTTTGTTAAAAAATGCTCCAATACTGTTTGAAGTTAAAGTTTAATGTGAATCAAAATCAATGTCTGCATTTTTATTGATTTGCGCTACATACACAATTGTAAACTTAGTTTATGTACTTTTTTTAATTGTTTAATAAGTGTGTTTTATGAATTTTTCTTGTTTTACCTGTCGATAATATTTTGGACACAAAACTACTAAAGAATCCAAAAAAACCCAAACATTAAATTACTGTGAATGGTGTTCACGTTTAATTTTGATTAAAATAATTAGAAATGGAAGTAATGTGGTGGTGAATGGTACAGGGTGAGATATGGTAAAGGTTGTGAGACATAACAGATGTGGTGGCTACAATATAGTTACGTTCCTAGCTGCGGATTAGCAACGTATTTGATCGTGTTGTGAATAACGTTAACCTGATTGAATTAATAAACGAGTTTGCACGCAGCACGCTGACGTGAGGGAAGTGAATTTCCAAATAAAAACTTTTAAAACTCAAAATCAGTGTAAAAACATACATTTGTCCAATTTTTATTGAAATCTGAAAATATTGATTTTTTGGCTATTCTGATACTCCTGGTCGACATTTACTTTCAAAGCTGGGAATACAATTTTGCGCATTATAAGGTTAGGAGAAGGTCCAGACAGGCTTGAAAGTAGGCGTGAGGTTGCTGGGGATAATAAAAGTACTCTAACAAAGGAATAACAGGCTTTTCTAGTGTAAAACCCCCATAAGACAACGTACTGTGTTTAGCCGATACACATTTTCTTTATTTTTTTATTTATTTGGACTTTACCTATCGCTTCTAGTGTTTAAAACTACACTACGTTTCGGGAGGTAAGGAAACTCCTCCCGTTATCAAGTGAACCCTACTTACATCTAAATATCAAACTCTTACACCTAACTAACCTACATTTTTTTTGGATTTTTTTGATTTTTCTTTTACATTCTAATTTACACTAACACAAAGATAACAAAAAATCAAATACAATACACTAACACAAAATTTATATCACACCTAACTAACCTACATTTTTTTAATATTTTTCTTTACAATTTAATTTGACTAACAGAAAGATAACAAATATATATACAAAAAATCGAATACAATACACTAACACAACATTTATATATACGAACAAATGAAAAACTGACAATACATTACCTGTTCTGCATCGTGGCCTCCAAGCTGACGGGCAAACACGGGAAACGGGCTCACGTCCATCCACAACCAAATCGCACACTAGACTCATTTTTTGATTTATTTGGACTTTACCTATCGCTTCTAGTGTTTAAAACTACACTACGTTTCGGGAGGTAAGGATTTGGATTTTCCGTCTAGTGTGCGATTTGGTTGTGGATGGACGTGAGCCCGTTTCCCGTGTTTGCCCGTCAGCTTGGAGGCCACGATGCAGAACAGGTAATGTATTGTCAGTTTTTCATTTGTTCGTATATATAAATGTTGTGTTAGTGTATTGTATTAGATTTTTTGTATATATATTTGTTATCTTTCTGTTAGTCAAATTAAATTGTAAAGAAAAATATTAAAAAAATGTAGGTTAGTTAGGTGTGATATAAATTTTGTGTTAGTGTATTGTATTTGATTTTTTGTTATCTTTGTGTTAGTGTAAATTAGAATGTAAAAGAAAAATCAAAAAAATTCAAAAAAATGTAGGTTAGTTAGGTGTAAGAGTTTGATATTTAGATGTAAGTAGGGTTCACTTGATAACGGGAGGAGTTTCCTTACCTCCCGAAACGTAGTGTAGTTTTAAACACTAGAAGCGATAGGTAAAGTCCAAATAAATCAAAAAATAAATTCAAATCCATCGCTATTATGAGTTTCAAAAATACACATTTTCTTTAATAACTCAGTTAATATTTATTCTAGAATGACGAGAGAGGACTTAAAACTTTCGCCTCTCTAATTCCCATCTTTTTACGTGCATTAATTGTACATATAGGGCTTTTCAGACCCTTTTTGGGCCCAAAAACTCGAAATTTAAAAGATTAATCCCCAAAAAATGGGTTTAGAGTTTTCCGATTGTTTTGCCCAACGAACATGTCCAGCAGATTATAGAAAGGAACGTCCCTACCAAATTTGAAGTAAATCGGACAAAAAATGCGACCGCTAGAGTGCATACACATATATATATATATATGTCTATATATATATATATATATATATATATATATATAATTTTGAGAGACCCCCCAAAACGTGTTCAGGGGGTCACGTTAGGAACTTCTATGGTGGTCCCGGGCTTAAGTATCAACGTGCGGGTCATGCTAATAGTTCACTTTCCAAAGGAAATTCACTAATAAACAAAGCTGAAGCTCAATTTGACCACGAATGAAGAGCCATTTTTTCCAGGGAATAATAAATATTTTTTGAGATTAGGAGTTAAAGTTTACATATACGGTAATTACTAACCCTACTCTGATAAAATATGTAGAGTTTTGATTGTTTTAACGTGTTATGAATGCTAGTCGGTATCCACCAACTAATGCAAAGGTTCCGATGATAGAAAATCATCCTCAATGGTCTAATTAATTTATATATTTTATTACATGTATTATGATTTCATACAATTACTTATTATTTTAGGTTCTAGGTTAAAGAAAGTAGTCTGTGTAATATGATCAGTGATGTATTTAAGGGTTTTAATATTTCAACTGTGTCCTATCAAATGAAATATTCAACCTTATAACTAGAACGGTACATTAGCAGTAAGATACATTATTTAGCAATTATATTTACTTAAAACCGTTATGTATTCCTAAACGTTTCGAAGGTACTTTGACCACCCTCATAAGTAAAATTCCCCCGTCACAGCAAACCTGCGTACTCAGCGAATTTCCAATGCATATGTGTATCACTACTAGCTAGAGCCACTTGCCACGTTTCACAAAAATACATTCATTAATAAGTGATATACAGCATTTTATTTATTATCCATAAGAATAACATTATAATTGAATAGGCAGGTTTACTGCATCAAGGAAGATAATAAATGTGTTGTTGTTGCAATTATCAATACAACTCAACCAGGTGAAGCTACATACCAAGTTTTATTAATTTAAGTTCATAACTATAAGGGAGATATCAAACTTTACTTATTCTCCATATGAATAACACGGGCCGAGTATGCAGGTTTGCTGCCACCGGTAAAAATCAAAAAAGCTATTTTTTTGTGCTAATATCAATATACCACAACTAGTTGAAGCCACACACGAAGTTTCATCAATATGCATACATAAATAATCGAAATATAACATTTTAGCGAATTCCCCCTATATAGGGAAGAAGCTATACCGTAGGTGGCATGATAACACTTAAGCCCGAGACCATGATAACTTTTCATTTTGAGGCCCCAAGATGCCAAAAACACCATTTGTTCAAATCTGTATATATATGTATATGTGTAAATATATATATATATATATTTATTGATGTGTCCTTAAGTACGATAACTCTCGTAAAAAAGGTCCGATCTTGATAAAATTTGGCACAGACGTATAAAGTAGCATTTAATTGAACAAGTTCGAAAACCAGACGTATCGCAACCGCCAAAGGGGGGTTTTCGGGGGTTTGTGTACCCCAAAAATGGGGTTTTCGGGGTTTTCACATGTAATTGTTATTTAAATCAAATATATAGTTATATTATTGATTTCAGCTTAAAAAACAATCAATTTGGTATTTTGATCATTGCTCTACGTTAATTGGTTACTGAGATAGTGCAAGTGCTAAACAAAGTACGTTGTCTAATGCTATTCTTATGGAGACAAATACATTTTTATATCGCTTATTTATGTATATAAACTGACGAAACTTGGTATATGGCTTCATCTAATTGTGGTTTGTTGTTGTTTGCACAAAAAACAAAATTTTCATTTATGGTTCCCGTAGCAGCAAACCTAGGTACTCGGTCCCCATGTTATTCTTATGGAGAATAATTAAAATGTTATATATCGCTTATTTATAAATGTATGCGAATGAAACTTGGTAGTGACTTTATTTAAATGAGTTATATTGATATTTGCCATAAAAACCCATTATTTTGTGGTCCTTGTTGCAGCAAACCTGCGTACTCATCCCTAATGTTTTTCTTATGGAGAATAATTAAAATTGTATTTATCACTTATTTGTGAATATATTTTTATGAAACTTGGTATGCGGCTTTTTGTGGTATTAAGACTTTGGAAATTCGCTGAGTACGCAATTCTGCTGTGACGGGGGTATTATTTATTCTCGATAAGGATAACATTGGACAACGTACTGTGTTTAGCACTTTGAATATCACTGCAACGGTTGGACGTAAAACAACAATTAAAACGCCATAATGATTGTTTTTTAGAGCTAAATTGATCGATAGAAATAAATGTTGAGTTTTTAGTTAAATTATTTGAGGAAAATCTAAAAACCATATTCCTATAAGATTAACATGGAACATTTTATGGACACATTTTTTTAATTTTCTCCACAACCACTATAGTCTATAATTTTCTCCACTATAATCTAGCTTAATGATTCGAAGTACTAAATTGTTTTTTTAAGCTCTATAAAATGGCTATAACCAAAATCTAGGGTTTTTTTTTATTTTTGGGTAAAAAGTTAAAAAAACTCATTTTTGGAAAATTTTAATCCCCTATAAAACCCCCTTCAAATACTCAGATCGATCTGGTTTTCGAACTCACCGTCATAAATGTTACTCTCCACATTTTTGCCAAATGTTATCATAACCGGGCGCTTCTTTCAAAAGTTATCGAGGGAACGGACAAACACACAAACTCACACACACACACACACACACACACACACACACACACACACACACACACACACACACACACACACACTCAAACACATATACATATATATATATATATATATTTTTTTTTTTTTTTTGGAACTAATAGACGAATAGTGTTTTTGACATCTGGGGACCTCAAAACAAAAAGTTATCATGGTCTCGGGCTTAAGTCGTACCAAGCCACCAACGGTAATAGCTTCTTCCCTATATGGGGAATTCGCTAAAATGGTAATAAGGGGTAGGTTAGAAAACATCCATAGTTGCATCGAAGTGCTTAGGAATAATTATAGTATTAATCATAAAATTTCCAAAATTACTTTTTTCAAAAAATTTTTATTTAACTAAAATGTAGCATGTACAAACTTTATTATATGTTAATATGATTGGTATTATAAAAAAAACTTATTTTGGTAATTATTTACAAACCGTAGTTTTTCTTCATATATGCCATCTTAAAGAAAAACTCTTATAATTCATTTAAAACGAATTTCAAGTGAAAATATATATGAAACATAGAAAATATTTTTACGCAATTATCTTTCTAACTAGTTTGCATTGAAATAAATTATATGTTTATATTTTTTAAACTGTAGAAGAAACAATGTTTTTAAAGCTGCTGAGGACTTAATATTTGTATAAATGATTGTTTATAGCGTTTATGAGGAAATATGTTGATCTTAAAATTGTTACAAACCGCTTGAAGTATTATTAATTTATTTTATCCTGTATTAACATGTACAAACGTTTAACACTAAAATTTTGCTATAATTTCATTTTATTGATCAAATAAAATATTTCAAACTTAGTCAGACCATTAGACAAAGTGTACGGTGACCATTTTCTGTGCAGTCTGACCCTATTCATGTGGAAATATTCCCAAGTAAATTATTGACAGACGACTGCGTCGTATTTTTTGAGTTAACACTAGCTGGGAGGAACCTATTATACTTTTTTTGGCGTAAATTATTTGTTAATTTGTGATTAACATTCTCCTTTTATATTACTACTAAAGCAATATATTGGTTAATTATTAATTAATTGATTAATTATTAGTTCATATAAATGATTGTATTTGTTTTTAGTAACGTATTAATAATAACATTCATAGCATATTTCATTACTGATTATTACGTTTCCATTTATTACAATTTATTAATGTTATATTAAATAATCTTAATTGGATATTGAGAAAATAATATTCCTAAAATAATATTTTAACAACAAAAACAAATTATATTTATATATGTATTATTGATTATATATTTAGTTTTATTTAAGTTTGTTTTATTCTTGTGTTGGTAAAACTTCTCTAGTATATGCAAAAACTGAATAGTATATTCCAAATATACAATTTAATCCCATATTTATAATACATTTTATTTTTTTATTTAGATCCCAATATTAGTACCACACACAAATACATAGTTGGCAATATGAATATATAATGGAAATAGTCCTCAACTGCATGAATGACATTTGTATCCTTGTATAATATAACATAGGATAATGTGTTTTTACTTCTTTCGTTTATATTTGAGGAAATTCTTAATAACTAATATTTACGTAAAACCCATAAAGTTTCGTTTAACTTGTGGAAGATTCAACCTTTTACTTTGATTTTATTTTGTTGTGTACAACGAGTTTCGTAGATATCGATTCAGTATGTTTTGATTCACGGATTAACAAAGGTAATAAAACATTGTTTACAAAATAAAAAATAAATATGTACAACATATATTTTGCAATAAACAGTTGTTTTAGTTTTTGTTATATTTCATATTGGTTTTAATTTATGCTAATAATACATATATTCTATCATATTACTTTGTATGTTCACATAAATGAAATAATGGTATAATTTATTCAATTTAAATTAAAGCTAGAAGATTAACCAACATGTTAAATACCTCACCGCTAATATTGTAAGAGAGTTTAAAACTGCATATTTATATAACAATAATTAATATATGTTAGGGCATTTCATTATTTTGTTGTAGTTTAAATTTACGTTATTACAATTTTGTTTCAGAAGTTAACCATTCTTTTATACCTTCGTCTTTTACACCTTTTATGTTTCGCTTCGTGCACCACAGTCACTTTGATTTGTCAAATTCTTTGAGCCTCAAATTCCACTTTACATTTCAAAGAGTGTCATTGTCTCAGGTGTAAAAATTGTAGCCTTGTCTTGTGCTACTAGCTAAACTTAAATATTCTACGTAGTATAGGACGCTGGGACTGAAACAGGATAACCCCAATTAGAAGGTGATGATAACATACGGATTCGTAGTTAGAATTTTACTGAGGTGTGTTCCTATCACGTAACTGCCAAATGATTTATTAATTAAGATTGTTTTATTATATGTTTTCCTGTTCACAGTATAAACGTTTAACCTTTATGTTATTTCTCACACGCGCGCGCACGCACAGTTGATTGATTTGTTATTTTTACGGTTACTGCAATATATAATCAGAAGCCAAATTAGCTCAGGAGTAAAGGGAGTCAACATATTAGCTTGACATTATTAATTGGAATTATCTTGTTTCAGTTCCGGCGACTTTAAATTACTTAAGTTCTCTAATCTTAATCACGAATAGGTTGTCTTACAGACTCACAAATGAAAGTAAAATATACCATAGGGTTATTTCAAAGAAGTTCATTTTGCTTCTCTGTTCCGATACTATCTGACAATATCTATAAATGTTTGAAAATGTTATCACTAAGACTAAAAAAAAAAAACTTATAGAGGTTTATGTTGTATCAGGAATTAATATTAAGAAAGGCAGAAAACCTGATATTAAGTAAAAGTTGTTAAGGGAAGGGCAGATATATTTTAGGGTCTGAAAAACTTTAGGATTTCCTTAAATAATTGATATTTGCAAGTGCCATTTTAAAACAAATAATGTATTTTGCATTTACTGATGTTAATTATAAGATATTTATATATAATGTTCTATATATTACGAATTAGTATTTTATTAGTTTTTTATACGCCTGTGAGAATAATATTATTTTATGTATTTAATACTTGAGAGACAAACTCCCAATAACTGAGGCGTCACACCACACTGCGCCTTTGAAGCCCGACCTGGCTCAAGAGCTCAGGGGTATGAAATTACATTCAACATCGAAAGCTTCTGGTTTGTCTCATGCTTTAACTACCTAAAAGCACTTCTTAAAACTAAGGCAAAATACTACAATTTAAATGTAAATAATACATTTCATCCATTACTATTATTCACCCTTTTTCCTATAGCCCTATGCTTGTTGTTGGTTTACATTACATGGTAGCACCATAGAAAAATAAACCAAGCACTTAATTTTGAACAAAATAATAACTAGCTGAGTAGATTTGCATGTATATTTTGAAAATAAATAGAATACCTTAAATGGAAAATCAATATTAGAGCATAAAAGGTATATTTGATTGTAGCTTTACTATTTGAGCTATGTAAAGTTACCCAAACTACACTTAGATCCCTACCAACTTAATGTGGTTTTATAATCTTTTTAATAAATAAATAAATTGTTTGCCGCTCCACCTTTGAAATGTTATGTGGTGTTATCAAAATACGGTTGTAAAAGTGTGTTCATACTAGAATCAGTTAATAATCTACAAAGATACTACATTCTCAAACAAAGCGTTGGGTTGTAGCAAATGGTATATATTATTTCACTGCAACTTTGTATTCAGCTTTAAGAACCCAAATAGGACCTCAAATTCCATATAGGTTACAAATAAAAACACAATCATTGTAGTTTTCAAACATAAAAACTACCATGTGTAGTTCCATAGCAGCGAGTAAGTCAAACACGTCAGAGGTGACGTCATATAGCCTCCGGGCGGTAACACTCCAAGTCTCTTGTCCAGATTAATGGAACTTCAGTTGTGTCTTTCAAGTTGGACAGTATTGTCACAGGTAATAATATCGTTTTAGTATTTTCTTTATTTTCTAACTAGCATTATCTACAAACAATTATGTTTTTTAACTTGTTAAAAGTAAATATACTAATACTTTTGAACTTGTTTACTAAGTCAAACAATCAGTTTTCTTATACTGGCGTATACGTATTTCGACATTCATACAGCGCCTTGGTTTTATGAAGGTTATGCCACGTCGATTTATCAATTTAATACATTTATAATTCACGCTTACGTCACGAATATAAGAGCGAAAAACACACAAACAGACGGACACTGCAATGACGGTCTCCAAGTGGATTTTAATTTCCGGTTTCCTCGGGAACGGTTTCAGGCAGACTGATTTGAATATGGAGGAGACTTAATTTAATTAATCGTCGCGGCTTCACAGACAAAAATATTGTGTTTACCTTAGCACAAGGCTACACGAAACCAAGGCGCTTGAGATAGAGTGGATGCATAAATACGTATACACAAATACAAGAAAAAGGATAGTTGGACGTAAGTAACAAGATGTTATTGATTATCGATAATCCGTGCTACAAAAACATTCACTAGTACATTTTACCATCGTAAGGTCCATCAGAAATAAACAGAAAACGAGTTCGCACGCAGCACGCTGACGTGAGAGAAGTGAATTTCCACATACAAACTTTTAAAACTCAAAATCAGTGTAAAAACAAACATTTATTCCAGTTTTATTGAAATCTGAAAACATTGATTTTTGGCTGTTCTGATGCTCCTGTTTTCATTTACTCGCAAAGCTGGAAATACAATTTTGCGCATTATAATGTTAGGAGAAGATCCAGACAGGTTTGAAAGTAGGCGTGATTTTCTGGGGATGATAAAAGTACTCTAACAAAGGAATAACAGGCTTTTATAGTGTAAAACCCCCATAAGACAACGTACTGTGTTTATTCGAAACACATTTTCTTTAATAACTCGGTAAATATTTATGCTAGAATGACGAGAGAGGGCTTACAACTTTCGCCTCACTAATTCCCATTTTTCACACGCATTAAATTTACATCTGGGGCTTTTCTGACCCATTTTGGGCCCGAAAACTCGAAATTTAAAAGATTAATCCCTAAAAAAGGGGTTTGAAGTTGTCCGATTGTTTTGCCCAACAAACTTGACCAACTGATTACAAAAAGGAACGTCCCTACCAAATTTGAAGCAAATCGGACAAAAAATGCGACCGCTAGAGTGCAAACACATATATATATATATATACATATATATAATATTTATATTGCATTCATTTGTTAGTGCTACTAATATAATAATAATCAAATTAAACATTTTTTAACTGAGTACCCTTAAGGAATTTATTTATTTTTATTTTTAAGACTACATGTTTCGGGACATAAGCCCATCATCATGGTCAACAAATACCTAACCTAGTTTTATCTAACCTACTATAAAACTAGGTTAGGTATTTGTTGACCATGATGATGGGCTTATGTCCCGAAACATATAGTCTTAAAAATAAAAATAAATAAATTCCTTAAGGGTACTCAGTTAAAAAATGTTTAATTTGATTATTATTATATTAGTAGCACTAACAAATGAATGCAATGTTTTTAAGACTACATGTTTCGGGACATAAGCCCATCATCATGGTCAACAAATACCTAACCTAGTTTTATCTAACCTACTATAAAACTAGGTTAGGTATTTGTTGACCATGATGATGGGCTTATGTCCCGAAACATGTAGTCTTAAAAATAAAAATAAAGAAATTCCTTAAGGGTACTCAGTTAAAAAAATGTTTAATTAGTAGGGGGCCATAGCCGGTTCTGGACCACCTTCGCAGACTGAGGAGCCGAGGACCCCCCCCCCCGGTGACGTCATCCCCCCCTCCCCCCGTGACGTCATCCCCACCGTGACGTCATCCCCCTGTGACGTCATCCCCCCCGTGACATCTTCCCCCCCCTTCACGTGTTGTTTACTTTCCTTGTTTGTCACCGGTTTTTTTCCCCATTACGGGATGTTTACTGCTCCTCCACAAGCTAACGCTCATTCCACAAGCAGAAGCCATGTCTACTGCAACTTATACACTGTGGGACCACCAGGTGATCCAAAATGTGATCGCCGATGTCGAAATCGCCATCCTAGACCGATTGGTCATATTGAGATGGGGGTATCTGGGTCCCGACGGGCGTCACCATTATATCAGGCGGCGCTACGTCGCGAATCAACCCGGTGACCTGGAGGAGGTCCAGCAGCGCCTCCACAACCTCATCGCCAACGAAGAGGTGGCCCTCCTCTGGGTGAAATGTATTCCCCTAGTTTAAGCTTATTTATATTATCATATCGTATTGTAAGTTTTCATCCTTCATATTTTGTTTTCATGTATCATCGTAGATTTAAGTATCACTTAATGTAATCATTAGAATTATGTCTTAATGAAATAAAAATGAATTAAATAAAGAAAAAATTACAAGAAACAAAAAAACAAAAAAAGTGACAAAGTTTAGCAAGCTGAGGACTGGGAGGATCAGCCCTGTGTCGACCCCCCCCCAACAACGCCCATGGACCCCCCCCCGACAACCCCCATGGACCCCCCCCTGTATACTAATGTCTTCTTCCACTACGTGCCGTTTGCTTTCCTTGTTTATCGCCTACATGATGTTTACCCCGCGCGCCTCCGCTTTCACCCGCCGGTCTCTCTACGTCTTAATCATTCTTACTGCAGCCACGATGGAGTATACTTACATGTATTGTGACAAGAGGTACTCGCGCAGTGACCATTTGCACCGGCACATGCTGACGCATGGTAATGCGCCGCTTTTCCCATGCCCAATCTGTGGGAAGCAATTTGGAAGAAAAGATAAGGTGGCCCGGCACGTTGCCACCCACAGAAATGCCCCGGCCGCTGTCGCTGCTGCTCCCGCTGCTCCTGCCACGAGGAGTTGTGTCGATGCCTCTACTCAGACGAATACCCCCGAGAGGAGACCCATCAAAAAACCAGTTGGTGAGTAGCAATCCTCAGTTTCTCATTATTATAATATCAATAAATCTCGTAAAAAAAATTAATATTAATGTTGGTTCGTTGTTTGCAGCTATCGTCAAGCCGACCTGTGTACCTCAGGGATGGTGGACCCCTGAGTACGCTGAGCAACAGTGGCGGCGAGAAGAGGAGGAGGCCAACAGGGTCCATCGTGAGATCCGTCGGGGGTTAATCCTCCAGCAGCGGCGGCCAAGGCCTAGACCCCAGCTCCAGCGCAGGCCACAGCCGCAGCAGCAGCCTCGACAACCGTAGGCAGAGGTGGGGCCGAGTGGGGAACCAGGGCCCAACGTGGAGTGACAGCCTCAACAACAACAACCTGAGCCGGAGGCGGGGCCAAGTGGGGGACCAGGGCCCAAAATTGTATATATTTCGGACTCTGATTCCGATAAAAAAAATAATTTCCTATAAAATAAAATAAACAATATTTCCTTTATCAAAAAAAAAACAAAAAAAACAACTATAAAAATAAACGATATTCCTTTATCAAAAACTATATGGTTGTGAACTTATCCACTGAGCTAGCCGAGGATAAGTCCCACCCCCGTGACGTCATCCCCCCCCGTCGTCTGCGGCACTTTTCGTAATGACCTTGAACATGAGGAAAAAACTTTTGAAAATTAATAACTAGCTTATTTACCCACCGATTCCCACGGGACCTTTTCCAGAGTGTAGGCCTATCCCAGAGGAAGCGAATGACGAAAGAACCCCATAGATCCGCCATCAAACAAGGCCGCTATTAATTTATAACCGCGTTTTCCTTATGGGATCTCAGCTGTTTACCGACCGATTTTGATGAAACTTCGCCACATGTCGGGCGGCGGTCTAAGTAAACCATCCCTTAAAGAAAATTGAAAATCCAACGTTAAACGGGCCTGCTATTAATTTTTAAACGCGTTTTCCTTATGGTATCTCAGCTGTTTACCGACCGATTTTGATGAAACTTCACCACATGTCGGGCAGCGGCCTAAGTAAACCATCCCTTAAAGAAAATTGAAAGTCCACCGTTAAATGGGCCCGCTATTAATTTTTAAACGTGTTTTCCTCATGGGATCTTGGCTGTTTGCCGACCGAATTTGATGTGACTTTGTTACACTTGTATACTGGCTTGACTAAACCAAACTGCGAGCGGCTCCGCAGCGTCACGTGTCGAGGTGCGTGATAGGGCCTACGTGACCGCCCGGGGCTGTTTACTCACCAGCGACCTTCCAGACCCCTCCACTCCCTCACTCCTCCGTTCTAGAAGGCTCCGGCAAGTGCGTCGCATGAAGCCTCCTCCCGAAACGACTGAGTGAGAGCCTGGAAGTGCAAGGGGGAGCGAAAATTTCCCCCTAACCCATAATGAGTCATATTTTCCCCTCCCGCGGATCGCTCTGCCTCGGTCACTTTTGCCGCTGCTCCTGCCGAGGTAAGACGTGTCCCTACGACATATGTCTCACCTAACCTCTTATATATTTAATGATCAACCCGTTTCTGTTCTGTTTGACAGTGAAAATAATCCTTGGTTCAATGGAAAAGAAGTGGCTCAAATCCTGGGCTACTCTAACCCTAAAAAAGCTCTTCTAGCACATATCAGTGAAATATACAAATCAACTCAACCGGAAGTAGTTGGGACCCGAAACGGGTCCCAACTCAATTATCATGATTCCAAAGTAGTTTTTATATCAGAACCGGGTTTATACGAGTTGATTTTTTCCTCCAAACGACCAACTGCTAAATATTTCAAGTACTGGGTTTTCGAAGAAGTCTTGCCTTCCATAAGAAAATATGGAATGTATAAAATCAAACAAGAAAATAATCAGTTGTTACAATCACTTACAAAATCACTGGAAATTAACCAACAGCTCACTCAAATTAACTCAGAATTTAAAACTACAAACGATATAATGTGTAAAGAAAACCAGTCACTGAATGAGTTGTTGACTAAACAGGCACCGAAGAATGCTGTGATGTCAGACGACGATGGACTAAGACATGTTTTATGTGTCCTTATTAAAGAAATCCTTCTGGAGCTTTACGGAGTCTGCGAGTACAAATGTATTCGCATACAAAAAAGAAAATTTAACGAAGCTCTCATTAAAGCCAAAAATGAAGGTTTCGTACCTTGTTTCATCAAGTCTCCTGTTCCTAACGGGATTAGTGTACTTAACAAAGCAAAAGAAGTAATGAAGAGTTATGGTATGCACTTTGACTCTGCATACAATAACATCCTAACTTCTCACAATTTTGTAAATATAGTTGAGCATGTCTTGGACAATGCATAAGATTCCACTGTATGTGTGTGTGTGTGTGTGTGTGTGTGTGTGTGTGTGTGTGTGTGTGTGTGTGTGTGTGTGTGTGTGTGTGTGTGAATGAAGGTCCCTGGTGCGGGTGATGAAAAGCCCCGTAAACCTGAATGCGAGATGAAAGGTCTTGTACGTTGAGGCGTCTAGCTAACACCTAGGCTACTCCTTGGAACTGCCCGGAGTGAATGATGGACTATTAACACTGAGGAGCTCCGATCTGAGGAGGAGCTGGGCTACTCCTTGAGTCCGTATGATGGGACTTGTAAAATTAAATAATATAAATTAAAAATAAAAAAAATAAAAAAAATTAAAAAAAATAAAAAATAAAAAAACGGGGGAGGCAGCTAGTTTACTTTCGGAAGGCCTCAACGGGCCATGGCGGTGGAGGAGCCATGGTTTATCTTTAAAAAAATACTCTATCCTTTGTTTGTTAAAAGTGAGGACATTAGTTCGTACTGGGCTACAACCAGGTAATCTGGATTGGCTCACGAACGGAATAATGTTTAACCTGGGTGCATATGCACGGGTGGTCTCAAACCCCACTCAAGCAAACAGACACTTACTCAGTCAATCCTTGGTTCAAACCAAAAGATGTTGCTAAAATCTTGGGCTACGCTAACCCTAAAGAAGTAATCAGAGATCATGTCAGAGAAAAATATCGTAAAACAATGCCTGAAGAAGAAGGGAGGAACGAAACGTTCCTCCCTTTGAATTTTCAATTTCATACGGTATACATCAATGAGCCAGGGCTATATTCATTAATTTTAAAATCTAAATTGCCCATTTCTGAGAAGTTTCAAGACTGGGTTTTCGACCCCCCCCCCATGTTTCGGCCTATGTGCGGCTTAAAAAGCCCCCGCCGACCGGGGGCAGTCGGCAGCGCGCGTCGAGGTGGGCCCTGAAGGGGTTGCCCAGGAAGGAGTTACTCAGTGGTTTGCTGACGCTCAAGGGTGCACCCTTGAATTGCTCAGCGGCTTGCTGTCGTGGCGCGCCCTCTTTGGCCGCCACCGCTCGGCGGGGACATACCCGGTTGCGCGCGCTGCCGGTATATAAACCTGAGTTCCGCTACCGTGGCCTCAGTTTTTCCCGAGACGCCATGAGCAGCAGCAACAGCGCAACCGAGGTGGACCGAACCATCCGCTCTCTGATGGAGGAGCTTGACACTATGGATGAGAATGCTAGACCGCCTACCATAACTAAGAAGAGGAGCAAGAAGCCCGTTGTTGGATGGACAGTGGACAGGAATATGCCTACCGATTCTCCAGCATGCAGTTGGAGCGATGCCGAATGTCAATATACAGTAAAGAACCCTGCCAACTTAGGAAACGTTTTATTGAAGATGTCGGTATTCAAAGGCGGACGCCCTACGCACAGTTGCGGCCTGTACTTGGACGAGGATAGAGACGATGAAATTTGCATATGCCTCACGGACCTGTTAGCGAGACTAGAAAATATGTGGATTAATAGCGATACTGGAGTGCCTAAAATTAACGGAGTTAGCAGGACCGTGACTCCACTACCCGCCTGGCGTAAGACCCGCGATTGCACAACAGTTTGTGAGGGAAAACGTAAGGCTGGAGGCAATTGCGTCATCCCAAAGCGCAAGAAGTAAACACCACAACGACCCGGAAAACACACACAATGACGTAAACAACTTGTTGACGCAGTGAGCCTATATAATACGACTCGGTGGTGAGCCACAACCATTCCACATCCAGACACTCAACGAGCAGCATGGACCAAACAGGAGACCTCAAGTCAGCCCTCAACAGCTGCAAAGCGGGGGGTACCCGCATAGCCGATCTGCGGGACAACATCACATACCCCATCCGGTCATTCGAGCGGGTGGATACTCCCTATGGTGGGGCGATAATGGCCACTTTGGAGGGGCTGACTGGTGACGACCCGCTGAGGATCTACATGCCTCGCAGATACCTAGCCGTCTTGGGAGACCATGTCATCGGCCAGTACAACGTGGGTGTGGGGTCAAGGATGAGTCTGGTCAAGAGGAGCGGTCCCCCCCGCAGAAAAGGAGCTCTTCTAGAATTTCTTTGAATAAATAAAAAAAAACTTATTCCTTTATCCTAATCAATTCAAAAAAAATAAAAAATAAAATAAAAAAAATAAAATTATATACAAAAAAAAAACTCAATTTAATTATAAGAGTCGAGGCGGTGCGTGGCTGTGTTAGTAGCCACCATGGACTTGAGGTGGAAACACCCGTTCACCGCCATCGTGGCTGGGCCTTCGGGCAGCGGCAAGTCGCACTTTGTGGCTCGCTTCATAGGGCACGCCAACCGCATGTGCGATACGCGCTTAGCCCGTATCACCTGGCACTGCGGTAGCGGCGGTGGAGGAGGAGGAGCTGATGACCCTACTGTGCGCTACGTAGCCGGCCTGCCCGACCTGGACGACTACGATGGTAGCGAGCCCTCCCTGGTTATCGTCGATGACATGATGCGTGAGGCTGGCCCCGGCGTGGCGGACCTGTTCACCAAGGGCTCCCATCACCGCAACATGAGCGTGTTATTCATCACGCAAAACCTGTTTCATCGGGGCAGGGGCCAGCGCGACATATCGCTGAACGATCATTACATAGTGTGTTTCAAGAATCCCCGGGACCGCGCTCAGATCAAACACTTGGCTCGCCAAGTATACCCAGAGAACCCCAAATTTGTGGAGGAGGCTTACGCGGACGCCACGCGCGATCCTCACGCCTATCTGCTGATAGACTTGAAACAGTCTACACCTGAGGAGATGCGTGTACGTTCGGCAGTTTTACCAGACGACCCGGTTAACTATGTGGACCTTCCCAAGAAAAAGTGATAAATAGGCTGAGCGCGCGCCAGCGTCAGTCATCATGTCGCACCGCGTGAAGAAAGACACAGCCCTTCTGACTGCTCTGGTGCACGCTACACCCAAGGAACGCAAGGCCCTGTTAAAATCGTGCGAGAACAGCCGTATCAGGTCAGTGTGTGAGTGTGCTTACAACGTGTTACGTGGGAACGTGCCGCTCACCACCTGTCATAAACGAAAGTTGAGAAAGCACAAACAGGCGCTCAGACGGCTGGTGAAACGCGGTGAGGGTTGGGTCAAGAAGCGACGCTACCTTGTACAACGGGGCGGTGGGATCCTCCTGCCCTTGCTGTTGAGTGCGGTGTTGCCCGTGTTGATGCAGAAAGTAATTTGAAAAAATGGAGCACGCTAAGAAAATGGTAGTTGTACCGCAGGAGCTCATCAAGAGATTGCGAGAAGGACCAGGACCAGGAGGAGGAGGAGCAGGCAGTACCAATAAGCCAGCCGGCCTGGACGCTGAGATGCATCGCATACTGAGCGACAAGCGGCTGAACGATACGGAAAAATGGAAACAATATCAACAGGTGTTACAGCGATTCTTGCACTTTTCCGCGGCTAAACGTCAACCCATAGGCCTGTCAATTATCGAGGGGGATGAGGAGGAGGGAGAGGCAGGTCCGAGTCACGTGAAACGCGAGTCTAGCACCTCGGAGGAGGGGGTGTTAGCATCGTTCCCAAAAATCTACAAGTCGGTGGCGCGCAACTTGTCGCGGTTCATGACCCAGCAAGGTAGCCCCATCGCCTGGGACGCCAGTGGGGCGGTGTATGTGAACAACGAGAAGGTCCCCAATTCCAATATAGTGGACATCGCGCACAGCATAGTGAGAGCGCGAAGGGCGGACCGATTGCCTACCGGTTGGCATCAAGTGATGGTCGCCTTGAAAAACATGAACGTGCCCAAAGAATACATGAGCAATCCCACGGTGTTACGTTACCTAAGCGGGGGGCTGGACACTGCATCGAGCCCCTGGGGAGACACGACGGCCTCCTCAACACCCCTGTCACCGAGGTTGACACCGATGCTAGACCGCCTGAGACCGCGACCTCCAGTGGCCAGGAGAAGGATAATAACCGAGGAACCCGACCGGGAATCGTCATTGGACAACTGGGAGCCGTACTCACCGTAATGGAGAAGCTGTACTATGACCCGAGCCAGCCCGGTTCCCTCGGCGGGGTGGCTGCCCTGGC
This sequence comes from Allygus modestus, assembly GCA_963675035.1. Taxonomy (NCBI): domain Eukaryota; kingdom Metazoa; phylum Arthropoda; class Insecta; order Hemiptera; family Cicadellidae; genus Allygus; species Allygus modestus. Next base: position 427,953,450 of record OY776112.1, on the reverse strand, counting down.
CAGAGCCGCGCGCCTCCCGAAACGCAGAGCGGTGGAATGGCTGCGCACTCTGGACACCTACACGCTGCACAAGCCGGCGCGCAAGCGGTTTCCCCGCAACCGCTACACCGTTTTCGGGCCTCAGAAGCTGTGGCAGGCAGACCTGAACGACATGCGTGGTCTCAGCCAGCACAACGACGGGGTCAACTACCTGCTGACTGTGATCGACGTATTCAGTAAGCGGCTGTTCACAGTACCACTGAGGAGGAAAAGCGGGCAAGAGGTGGCGGCAGCGTTCGAGAGGATATTCTCCGAGGCGACTCCTCGCTGTCTACAGACTGACAAGGGGACGGAGTTCATCGGGGCCGCTACCAAGCGAGTGTTCAAGAGTCACGGTGTCACGTTCGTCACCACGCAGAACCCTGATGTGAAGGCGGCGGTGGTGGAGCGAGTCAACCGCACGCTAAAGAACCGCATGTGGCGCTACCTAACCTACAAAAACACGTATCGCTACATCGACGTGTTGGACAGGCTTGTGGATGCCTACAACCGCAGCCCGCACAAGAGCCTGGGTGGTGGTCTGCGACCCGTGGACGCAGACAGCGGCGATGGAAAAACGGTGTATAAGGTGTGGCGTCACATGTATGGAAAGGCGATCCGGCGGCGCAAGCCCAGGTTTGAGCCGGGTGACACGGTGCGCATAGCCAAGGAGAAGGGCACGTTCGCCAAAGGTTATGAGACCAACTGGAGTAAGGAGCTGTTTGTGGTGGACCACGTATACGGGTCGCAACCTGTGCCATTGTACGTGCTGCGCGACCTGAACGGGACGCCACTGGAAGGGCGCTTCTACGAGCATGAGATGCAAAAGGTAACAGTCGCCCCGGACCGCCTGTACCAAATAGATTAAATACTGGACACCAAAGGGCGAGGCCGCAGTAAGCGCTACTTAGTCAAGTGGGTCGGTTACGGAGAGGACTTCAACTCGTGGGTACCCGCATCTGAAGTGCAACAGCTGCTATGACGACAAAGCGCAGACAGCTGTACCTGACGTTGCCCAGCAACAGCTCAATGGACTATTATCCAAACAACACCGTGGCTAACTACATCACCCATCTACCGTCAGTCGTGCGATTGGGTGGCGATGGTGAATGGGAAGTCGCTTTAGTTGAGGTCCATTACCCATGCTCGTTTGTCACAGTGGGGGAGGACGCTCGCGTATATCTCTACACTAAGGATGACACCGACAAGCCTGAACTGACCGCTGTAAAGGTGGAAGCCGGAAACTATAAAGACATCGATGAACTGGTCAACGCCATCAACACCATTCCAAAATTGGACTTGTACCAATGCCAGTTTGAGTACGACAAAGAGATTGGGAAGGTGGAATTGATCTCGATAGACCAAACTGTGGAGCAACTGGAATTTAGCCCCACCCTAGCGTTACAGTTGGGATACGATGTGCACAATGTGGATTTGATCAAACATAGAAAAGCTATAAGACCGCCCAACTTACTGGCCGGGATCCCTTCGCACATGTACGTGTATTGTGACCTGGTGGATCCTCAGCTAGTAGGTGACACTGTAGCGCCCTTGTTAAAGATTGTGAACATCGACGCAAAAAACTACATCTACGGTTCGAGTATCACCGTGCATTTCACCGACCCTCACTACGTGCCGCTGATGAAGAGCTCCTTCGATAGTGTGGAAATCGATTTAAGGGACAGCGTCGGACGCCACCTGCCATTCCACTTCGGGACTACGTGCATGAAGCTTCACCTGCGCAGAGAGCAGCAGCAATGAACCCGAACGACCCCTATCTGGCGTACTACCGCCAACAGCAGTCTGGGCACGGAGTGTCCACGGTATTCAGAGGAGCCGCTTTCCAACGCGGTCACGGCATCGGCAGTTTCCTAGGTGGGCTGATGCGTACAGTGGTCCCGTTGATTAGATCCGGCGCATCGGCGCTGGGCAAGGAGGCACTGAGGTCCGGTGTGGGCTTCTTGGGCGACGTGGCGGCGGGCACAGCCGACCCCCGAGTCGCAGCCAACGCCCGACTCAGGCAGTTTACCGGGTCGCTGAAACGTAAGGCCGATGAAAAACTGGATCGCGTGCTGAGTGGCGGTGGTGTCACCTATTAGAGGAGGCGCGTACAGCGAGTGACCCCCCAGTCTCTGGCTAAACTCCTCGGAGTTAAGAAGAAGCGCGCCGCGCCCAAGAGGAAAAGGAAGCCTGAAAAACGCTCGCTAAGAAGAGGAGAAGCAAGACCGTTGTGCGACGTAAGAAGAGCAGAAGTACCGTGAGGGACATTTTTGGATAACGGCGTTTCTACATCAGAAGTCGTGCGAGTGTGTCAAGACCGAGTTGGACCTGTTCTCGCTACCACCCACGCAGACCAGTATAGAGAGCGGTAAATGGGTGCAGTGAAAGCCCATCTCCTCCCTGACAGACGACTCGCCTGTGAAGTTCATAGTTCCGGGTCATGGGGACGAGTACACGGATCTGTCACAGACGCTACTGCATATGAAGGCCACCATTAGATCGGCGAATGGAGGCGCTGTAACGGGCGAAACAACGATAAAAGAGGTGGGCCCGATTAACAACTGGTTGCACTCGCTGTTCAGTCAAGTGGACCTGTATCTGAACAAAAAACTGGTGTCTCCTCAGAACAACACGTACGCCTATCACGCCTACCTGGAGAACCTGTTGTCCTATAGCGGTGATGCCAAGACATCGCACCTCACCGCGGATCTACGAGGACTATGCCGGGTACATGGACAATACTGAGGAGGATAATGTCGGGCTCAGGAACCGGAGGGAGTTTGTCAAGGGCAGCCGGTACGCGGACATGGTAGGACATCTGCACGTCAACCTGTGCAACCAGGAGAAGTTCATGTTAAACGGCGTGGAGATGCGCTTTCGCCTGATCAGGTCAAAGAACTCATTCTCCATCATGTCCAAAACCGTGACAGACTACAAAGTGGACATCGCCGAAGTCAACCTGTTTATGCGCCGCTGTAAGATCAACCCGAGCGTGCTGTTGGCTCACAGCAGGACGCTGGAGTCGGGCACAGCCAAATATCCCATTACGCGCGTGGAAGTGAAATCCTTCACGCTACCTTCCGGTATCAGCAGCAAGACTCTGGACAGTGTGTTTCTGGGTCAACTGACGAAACGCGTTATAGTTGGCCTGGTCAGCAATCAGGCGTTCAACGGGGACTACAAGAAGAACACGTTCAACTTCACCCACAGCCACGTGAACTTCTTCGCGCTGTACATAGACGGTGAGCAAGTGCCATGTAAGCCGCTTCAACCGGATTACACGTTCGGTCGGGAGTTGTGCGTGCTCGCCTACCACACGCTGTACACCGGCACCGGCATCAATTTCTCAGACTGTGGTAACGAAGTCAGTCGCAACAAATACCCCTACGGATACTGCCTGATGGCGTTTGATCTGACGCCCGATATGGCGGCCTCTCAATCCAGCCACTGGAACCTGGTGCGCAACAGTAACCTGCGCATAGAGATTGGGTTCTCCGAAGCCTTGGCGGAGGCGTTCAACTGCATAGTGTATGCCGAGTTGGACAACGTCGTGGAGGTGGACCGTCACCGCAACGTGACTGTGGACTTTGGTGGGTAAAACGGGTTATCTCCTCCACCACCGCCGCCACCACCCTCCCACCTACTTAAGGCCGAGGCAGCGCGCGCTCGCTCTCAGTTCAGCCGACCTCGCGAGATGGACGTTCCGCCGCCAATCTACAACGAGCCTACCACCACCGCCACCGGCCTAGTGCGCTGCCATCACGGAAGCGTGGTGATGGACATGCAGTGCTTCAAGGACAGCGACAACGACTATTTGCTGAAGGAGGTCTGCGTGGTGGACGTGACTACCTGCACGCTAATCATGCATCACATCGCTCATCCGCCCTTCAATTGAGACCTCCTCCACCTCCATTGGCCGCTGTTGATTAACGAGGTGGTCTCGTCCTCCTTCAGCCAGTGGTGGAATGTCCTTGTGTCCCCAAGGCAAGGTGTGGAACCCATCCGCCAGGACGTAGCGCTTGTCATCTTTCGGGCTCAGGGAAAGTTTCTCCACCTGGACCGTGAAGACGCGGTGCAGGTGGGACTGGAACCGGGTGTTGACGGTGGTCTTCAACACCTCATTGAACAGGCATTCCCTGTAGTCGTCGGGGGTAAGGATGTTCTTGACGACCCCCTTTGCGACTCCCTTGGCGCGCTTGAGAGCCTTGGATCCCGTCTCCTCGCTCGGGTCCTCAATGTCCATGAAGTAGAGCTTAGAACGAAGCCCGAGGTACTCGAACAGGGATCTGCCAGCGCACTCGTCCTTGAACTTGCCGATGACTTTAGCGTTGATGGGGCTGTAGCAGGGGTGGGACCTGGGGTAGGCGCTGGTGTCAAAATCCTCCAGGTGTTCCATCATCTCCCTGTAGATGTCCTGAGAAATGATGTCAAACACGAAGCTGTCCGTGTCCATGTAGTCTACGGTCAGGCGGTCACCGTAGCGGTCCTTCATCTTGCGCAAGAACTCGTACATGAGCCACTTGCTCAGCTCCAGGACAGACATGCCGATGTAGATGGGTTTGTCCAGAACGATGTTCACCCTGGCTAGATGGATGAGGGCTACGTCCTCTGTGTAGTAAGTGCGGTCCAGGAAGTTGGACTTGGCCACGTATTTGCTGAACCTCTCTGGAGTGCAGACCAGCTTGACGTTCAGGCACTTGCGCACGTTCTCGATGGTCTTGCCGAAAACCGCATTGTTCATGAGCTTGAAAAAGTCCTGCTCAAACTTGGTCTTGGCCTTATTCCTCAGCTCGGTGTTCATCAGGATGTAGGGCTCGAGCTATCGAGACTGGCGGAACGAGACGGCTCTGTGCTCAGCCACAAGCTCCAGTCCATTGTTCAGCGCCTGCTGCAGGATCCTGTAGTGGCAGATGTAGTGCTCCTTGTTGTCCAGGGTGGTCATCAGCTTGGGGAACTTGCCTATTGGAGGCCGCTTGGTCTCACAGCAGTAGGGGAGGTCCCTGTGCAGGTCGTGGAGACGGGCTGGGTAATTGAGGTCCACCTCCAGTATGTAGCACCGGTCGGCTTCCGCGTCCAACGAGGCGATATCCAAGGCGTCAATCTCCTCACGGCTGAGCCACTGGAAGTCTCCAGTGGGCAGGTACGGGACATGGCCCAGCCGTACAAGTTATTGGCGTCCAGGTACAGGAGGTGGCGTGTCGGCTCGTCAGGGCGTCGGTCCTCAGGGTGACACCACTCGTGGTTGGCCTTGGCGTAGCGGGTGATGGCCTGGGAGATACCTCCTCGGATGCCTTGCTCCACGAAGAGGTACATGTCAAAGTCCCGCAGGGTGTCCAGCTCCACACCGAAGGTCTTGAGCATGACGTCCCAGGCGTAAGAGGGCAGGGTGTAGTAGTGGGTAGGGTCCAGTCCATACTCAGCCAAAGAGGTGTCGCGGAACTGCTCGAACACGTCGGTGAGGAGGGCGATGTCACAGCGCAGGTACTTGTCAGCGTAGTCCTTGAGGTGGTTGCAGTCAAAGGCTCGCCACACGTTGAGGGCATGCTCGTACTCCTCCTCCTTGATATCCTCCAGGGTCATGCTGTTTTTGAACCCGGCCCGAGGAGGAAGCTGTCTGGTGGAGTACAACGTGTCGTACGACGTGACAAAGTCGTAGGGGAACACACCCTTCCTGCGCACCAGGTCGAAAAGCCGGTCGTTGGGGAACCGCTTACTGGTCTCACTCATCTTATCCGTGGGAAGCCCCGCCGCCAGGTTGGCCAGGCTCATGGACAAGAACCTGTAGGTGTCCAGGAACCGCACCGCGAAAGATGACTGTCGTTGGTTTTCCCCGGGCTGGCCAAAGTGGAACCGCTTGGTGAACGCGATGTAGCCCTCCTCCGTGTGCGCCAGCACGTCCACATCGCCGGGGTCAATGGCCAGCTCCCGCACTACGAAGTGAGCTCGTAGTTGGACAGGTTGTGGAAATAGCAGTTGATGACCCGCTGCTCCCTGTACCGTAGGTTGCACGAGCGGTGCGCCGCTCCCCGGAACTCGTAAGGTGGGGCGTGGTTGTGGTCCCGCACCTTGACGTCCAGCTCGGTGAACTCCTCACCGCAGAGGTAGCAGCGAGTCGCCGCCAGGTACTCGTCCATCTCCTGCCGGGTCAGAGAAGGGTGCAGAGCTCTCGTGCTGAACAGGAACTCCCACAGCATCAACACGTCCATCTTGAGCCTCTCCATAAACACCTTGGACGCGTCGGCCCCGAAGTAGACCCGGGGTTCAAACTCCTCCAGCCCCAGCGAGTCCACGATCTGGTAGGCAAAGGCGTATGGGACGTGCATGCGCATAGGTCTGGTCCCGGGTGGTGGTTCAGCGGGGTCGTCGGCGATGGGCTGAAGGGAGCACTCAAAGTCCGCGTAGACGCAGAACCTCTCTCGCCGGGTGTACTCGGGATGCGCAAACCGGATCTTCTCCTTATTCGGCATGTCCAAGCGGAGAGGAGCCTTAGCGTAACAGTAACGCCTATGCTCCTCCAAGCGCTAAGCGCCTGACAACCCGAGCTTGTTGGGCTGGTTGTCGAAGTAGGCGAAACACCTCTTGCAGATGTAGATCCTGTGGTCGTGGGTGGTGAGCTGAGGGCGGACCAGTCGGCTCAAGTTCCTGATGAACGCGTAATGGCTGTTACCCTCGGTTGTCACGTACAGCAGGTCGCGATGGTCCTGGAGCTCCCGCCTACATATCTTCAACGGGTATACCCTGTCCTTGAACTGGGGTGTTCCACCTGGCCGTCTCCTCACCATCGCGCGCTCGTTTACGCGGATCTCCAGGTCACGTATGCGCAGGTAGGTCCATCCACTGCCCACCAACTCGCACTGCTCCTTCTTGTTCTTGATCGTGTCGAACGTCGCGGAGAGGAAATCCCTCAACTCAGAGGCCTCGGTTAGCGGGACGTTCATCGTGTTGAAGGAGCGCAGGCAGGTGGCCCCGTGGATGTTGGCGAACTCGCATTCCAGGACCATGTTCACCTTGATGCTGGGATGCCTGCTCCTCACGTCGGTCAAAAGATCAAAGACCTCCTGGAACAGGAAGACGAGCGCTTCCTCGACTGTCAGCAGGGCGTCCATCGGTTGAGACAGTCGAAAGGTTAGGAGGCGTCTGCGGAAGGCTCGATGCACGAGCTGGAACGCTGGGAGACCGGCACCCTCCATCGGCTCCTCCTCACTAGACCCCAGTTGTGGCTCTCTGCTGGGCCCCGGTTGTGGCTCCCTGCTGGGTCCCGGTTGAGGCTCCCTGCTGGGCCCCGGTTGCGGCTCCCTGCTGGGCCCCGGTTGAGGCTCCCTGCTGGGCCCCGGTTGAGGCTCCCTGCTGGGCCCCGGTTGAGGCTCCCTGCTCAGTCCGGGTTGCGGCTCCGCGCTGGGTGACGGAGGCGGCCAGAAGTGGTCTCGGACGAGGTTCATCACGATGGGGCAGCCGCGCGTCTGGTGGCGGTCTCGGTTGTGGCGGCGCATGAAGTCCCTGTCGCAGAAGGCGCAGCGAAACCTGGCTACCCGAGCCTTCAACTCTGCTCCTCCGTCTACAACATATAATGAGAGTTACTACACTTATAAAACCGGGGGGGGAAGTTAGGATGGAGGAAGGAAGCATGAACACTTACCACAATTTATTATGCAAATTTTTTAAAGTTCAATTTATTAAATATGAATTACAAGAAGTATTTTATAAAAAGGTAGCCTATAGATTATAGTTACTAACCTTGGAGTTCCTCCACAGGCTGTTGGTGGGCAGTAGTAGTGTGACGGTGAGGTTGTCCCTTCTTGTAAATCGTCTACCACAAACGTTGCAGTCATGGCGTCTCTCGTTGTGGGCAGACTCTGCATGCCTCCTCAGGTTTTTGAAAAGGCTGAAGGTGCGACCACAGACCTCACACAAATGTTGGTTGTTCATCTACAACAACAAAGGATACGTTAAATATTCGTTGGAAAGACCTAATACATTTAATATAGAGCTATTTTAAAACAGGGTTTTAATTAAATTTCATTAGTGAATTAAGAGTTGAGAGTACGTGTGAAATAAAAGAAAATTTAAAATGGTTTAGTTAATAAAATATTTCTACTTACGTTTAATTATTGAAGGTAATCAAAGCAGGAAGAAGTCACTGGTTAGGGGCACACAAATAAGCACTCGAGCACATTCACAGATCAACTGAGGGGGATCATTAGGCACCGCTCATTAAATAGCATTAGTCTGTGTATAGGAAACCACAAGTAAACAAGCGCTTGCCTCGAGGTATAACGGGGATGGTGACATCATGTGGAGGAGGGCTTTGCGTAACTTTGTTTCAAGGAGCGCAAAATAAGAGAATACAAACCAGATTCATTGATGAAGTTAGACTGATATTGGAAGTTAAAGGGGGGTTTATCGATAGACCCCCCTTCAGAGAGTATAGTTATAGCCTTACACGTATAGGGGGGGGGATGACGTCACGGGGGGGGGAACTTTCCAAATATGATTACTAGGGAATTTCCTCAACAATAACAAGTCCGATTAATCTCCTACACAAACAGGCTCCCACTCAGTCGTTTCGGGAGGAGGCTTCATGCGACGCACTTGCCGGAGCCTTCTAGAACGGAGGGGTGAGGGAGTGGAGGGGTCTGGAAGGTCGCTGCGGAGCCGCTCGCAGTTTGGTTTAGTCAAGCCAGTATACAACGTGTAACAAAGTCACATCAAATTCGGTCGGCAAACAGCCGAGATCCCATGAGGAAAACGCGTTTAAAAATTAATAGCGGGCCCGTTTAACGGTGGACTTTCAATTTTCTTTAAGGGATGGTTTACTTAGGCCGCTGCCCAACATGTGGTGAAGTTTCATCAAAATCGGTCGGTAAACAGCTGAGATACCATAAGGAAAACGCGTTTAAAAATTAATAGCAGGCCCATTTAACAGTGGATTTTCAGTTTTCCTTAAGGGATGGTTTACTTAGACCGCCGCCCGACATGTGGTGAAGTTTAATCAAAATCGGTCGGTAAACAGCTGAGATCCCATAAGGAAAACGCGGTTATAAATTAATAGCGGCCTTGTTTGATGGCGGATCTATTGGGTTCTTTCGTCATTCGCTTCCTCTGGGATAGGCCTACACTCTGGAAAAAGTCCCGTGGGAATCGGTAGGTAAATAAGCTAGTTATTAATTTTCAAAAGTTTTTTCCTCATGTTCAAGGTCATTACGAAAAGTGCCGCAGACGACCGGGGGGGGATGACGTCACGGGGGGGATGACGTCACGGGGGGGAGATGTCACGGGGGGATGACGTCGCGGGGGGATGACGTCACGGGGGGGTCAACGACCGGGGTCACGTGACGGGGGGGGATGACGTCACGGGGGGGGGCTCCTCGGCTCCTCAGTGTGCGAAGGTGGTCCATAACCGGCTATGGCACCCTACTTTAATTTTATTATTAACATATATATATATATATATATATATATATATATATACCATTTTGAACGACCCCCCAAAACGTGTTCAGGGGGTCACGTTAGGAACTTCTATGGTGGTCCCGGGCTTAAGTTTCACCGTGCGGGTCATGCTAATAGTTCACTTTCCAAAGGAAATTCACTAATAACTACTAAAACAACAATTAAATAAATACAGAAACATATATTTCTACGCCAGTTTTCTCGTCAATTTAGTGTATTTTAAATAATATGCATCTATATATGTATATATATATATATATATATATATATATATATATATATATATATATATATATATATATATATATATATATATATATATGTATAACAGATATGTTCACGTAATAAGTTATCGTTGATTTAAAATGTAAATCTATTTGTTAAGCATTTATTCTGTAAACTTATTATAGGGCTATTATCAATGTTTAACAGATTGTTTATATAATATGAACATATTAATAAGAGTTTTAACTTATTAAGGTAGTTTGGGAATGTTGAATATTTTATTATTTAGTATATTTGAAAAAGTAGATATAAAAAAAACTCGTTAAACAATTTATAAAATATGAAGACTTTTGGAAAACTACATAACGTATTTTAGTAACTATTATAGATATTAATTTGATATAATATAAAACATTATTTTATCTAATCGTCTTTAACTCAAAATAATTAATTCCCAGTACTATCGGGTGGTAAAACTATTCACATATCCATCGGTAATTAACTATTCATAGGCCAACTCATATATTTAGTGAATATTGAATGCCGAGAAAAGAGAAATAAACTATTTGTACTTGTTTTGTTTCTCGCCACCTGTAGTGCTTATTGTACACCCAAGCCAATAGTTTATTACAACGTAGACTATATATTGTATTCCATAAACGAATATTAAAGGAAAATAAATAATTTTACTTTTTTTAATCTCTTAATGACAGGCTAATCAGAAACTTCTTACGCATTAATTTAATCCGGAAAATTACCATTATTTTTTACACTATTTCGATAGTATTTATTTTCTTTCTTTAATGCAAAAGAGATAAACTCTCAAAATAAGCCGTTTACTAATATAGTTGTGGTTTTTATACACACTAATCTTTATTCAAACATGAAGAAATAGTACTTATTCGGTAATACAAAAGGAGAAATAGTCACTATTTACCTAAGCATTTTAAAGTGAATTATTAATTTTAAACACATATTTTGGCTATAGCTTACCTATATTATCGTTGGAAAGTTTTCAAACCGGTCTGTCAAAAACAAAGAGCAGTTATGGTTAAATAATACCATAGATACCATACTCCTTAGGTCGGTGCCCTCAGCGCAGTGTGTGTGTTGGGAGATGGGAGATTTAAGAGGAGTTAGCGGAGGGGCTGTTAGGATTGGCGCGCGGCCGAAGTGGGAGAGGGGAAGGGCAGCGACAGCAGCGCGGCAACGTAGACGTTCCGAATTAGCTCCGCCGTCGCCTTGGACGTACAAGCAGACCGTGTACGCTTGTCCCATTATGATGGGTGATCTACTAAGGAGTATGCTTAATCTATGATAATACCCACGCCGCAGCAAACCTCAATGAATTCCCAATGAATATATACACATTAATAAACTTGCCAGGATTCATAAGAAATATATTCACAAACAAGTAATATCAGTACTTAAATAATTAATTATTCCCCATACGAATAACATTGGGGATGAGTAAGCAGGTTTGCTGCAACAAGGAACACAAAATATGGGTTTTTATGCAAATAACAATAGAACTCATCTAAGTGAGGTTACATACCAAGTTTCATCCATATACATTCATAAATAAGCGATATATAAGATTTTAATTATTCTCCATAAAAATATCATGGGGACTGATTACCTAGGTTTGCTGCTACGGGAACCATTTGCGAAACAATTTTTTTGTTGTTGTTGTGCAAACAACAACAAACCACAACTAGATGAAGTACCAAGTTTCGTTAGAAAACGAGTAAAAGCGGTATGCGGAGAAGGGGACTGTAGTATTATGTGATTCATCAGTCCTTCTGTATAGTAATTTAAACGCTTGAAAAAAAATAAACATGACATGTTATTATTTTTTGTTTAGTATTATTGTATTTTAGGGCCACTTAAAAGATCAAAAGGATTGTTATTTAGGAAACATAAACAACAGATACTTTATAGCTACTATATATGTTATGTTTATGTTGTGATGATTTAAATATTTACAAATTAGAAAACTACACATTTAAAATATATTTATTTTTGTACGGATGTAAATTATTTCTTTACAATTAAATAATACGTGGAGGCTTGTATTTCGCCACATACTATTTATATCGTAGTTCATCGCATCAAAAATAAAATTGTGATTGAATTATTCTTGTAATAAAACCTTCTCCTGAACGCCATCGTATTCTAGACGATATAAAACGGGGTTTCCCCCTACAAAATCAGAAATCACATCTTGATGGCTTATGAAAATCAGTTTCATAAAGTTAAAAAAAAAATGCTAGAAGCCTTGTAATCAGAACACTATGTGGATTATTTTAGGTATTAATCAACATAGTTTAGTTGCTACAAACATAATATTTAATGGTTGCAATAGTTTTTGAAGGTAGTTTAAGCCATTTAAAAATACAAGTTGTTATATAAGGGTAAAACTTAAATAATTTATTTTGGATATTAATTTATTCCACGCACTTAGATATTATCTGATGGACTAATAATTGTCACACGATATTTCCATTCCAGGGTCTCTTTTCCTAAACTATACCTAGAGTCTAATAATTTAGCATCTAATTTCGGAATAATATGACCTTTACAAAACTATAGTCAAATTAACAATTTTAATTGTTTCAATCCCTCAAAAAATAGGTTAAACATTGTTTCATGTTTGTAAGTTATGATCCTGTAAAAAAACATCTTTGCAATGCTACAATTCTTCTAAAACAAATATAGCATAAGAAGGGTTTTTACATTCGGTTGAGCACAAGGTGGAAAACTCATGTGTAACTCACTCACTCACTCACTCACTCACTCACTCACTGAGGTATACGAATTCTATACCACTTCCAGACGAGCTAGACACCTGAAACATTGCATGCAGGAATCTTATAGCTTGTAACCCCCAGAAAAATTGCCAAAACTAAAAATTTTTTTATTTTAACCCCATAAAAAATATTTAAAACCCCCATAAAAGGCTTATTTTAAAATCACAGTTTTTAAGCTCTAGCGGCCGAACGGAATAACCTATCGAAAAACGGACACCACCGCGACCTACGGATTTTGCAAGATCTACAACTTTGTTTCTGTGACTTTTTGTCGTATCTCACTCCCTTCACCCTTAGGTAGCGCTAGATTTTCCAAATTTTAGGCAATTTCGACTGTTATTTTCGTGTTTTAGCGAATTTCCCCTATAGGGAAGAAGCTATTACTGTAGGTCTCATAGTAAGACTTAAGCCCGAGACCATGATAATTTTTTGTTTTGAGGTCCCCAGATGACAAAAACACTATTCGTTAAAATTTTTATATATGTATATATATATATATATATATATATATATATATATATATATATATATATATATATATTTCTCTCTCTCTCTCTCTTTCTATATATATATATATATATATATATATATATATATATGTGCCCGTGAATGCGATAAATTGAGTAAAAAACTCCGATTTCGATGAAATTTGGCTCAAATGTGTAAAATGACATTCATGACTTAAAGTTCTAAAACCAGAAAAATCGGACCATGGGAAGGAAGGTTTATGGGGGTTTTAAATTGATCAAAAATCAGTTTTTTGCATTTTTCACCCTAACATTTTTGAATAACTTAATTTTGGTTTTGACCATGTTATAGAGCTTAACAAAACAAATAATATAGTATTTTGAATTATTAACCTAGGTTAAGTGGTTGCGGAGAAAATCCAAAAAAAACCTGCTCATAAAATCTCCCATGTTAATCTTAAGGGAAAAAGGTTTTTGGCTTTTCCTCAGTTTATTTTAATGTAAACTTCACATTTGCTTTTACCAATCTGTTCAGTTCTTCAAAACGATCATTTTGGTGTTTAAATTGTGATTCTATGCCCAACTGTTACTGAGATATTCAAAGTGCTAAACACAGTACGTTGTCCAATGTTATCCTTATGGAGAATAAATAAAATTTGATATCTCGATTATTTATGAATGTATGTTGATGAAACTTGGTATGTGGCTTCACGTAGTACTGGTATATTGAAATTTGCACAAAAATTTATTTTTTGTTTATTATTCCCGTAGCAGCAAACCTGCATACACAGCCCCTATGTTATTCTTAAGGAGAATAAGTAAAATGTAATGACTTCCTTAATTATGAACATAAATTAACAACACTTGGTATGTAGCTTCACTTGGTTGAGTTATATTGATAATTGCATAAAAACCCATTTTTTGTTGTTCCTCTTGCAGCAAACCTGCTTACTCAGCCCCCATGTTATTCTTATGGCGAATAACTAAAATGTTATATGGCGCTTATTTATGATTGAATATTGATGAAACTTGGTATGTGGCGTCGCCTAGTTAAATTATATTTATATTTGCATAAAAACCAATTGTTTATGTTCCTTGTTTCAGCAAACCTACGTACTCATTACCAATGTTGTTCTTATGGATAATAATTAAAATTTCTTTTATGTGAATATATTTTTATGAAACTTGGTATGCGGCTTCATGTGGCATTAAGACAAATATTTTGCATTTGAAATTCGCTGAGGACGCAGGTGTGCTGCGACGGGGTATTTTAATTTCCTATCACTTTAATTTAGTATTTAAAGGCTTGATATTTGGCACTCTATATGTTTACACATATCCCTTCACGAAAGAGTCGATAAACTAACATGTTTTATAATTAAACGCCCAAAAAAATAAAAAACCTTAATTGTTCCATAAATGACACACTGCATTATCGACTTACTCAAGTAATTCTAGATAAGCTAGAAACATGGAATTAGGCCTACATGTAGCTTGTCCTTTGAAACCCCCAGGAAAATTGCAAAAAGGTATATTTTTTTATAAGAACCACATTACAAAAATCCAAAATTGAGGAAATTTTGAACATGTCCAAAATAGTGCCTTTTTATTTTAGCTCTAGCGGACGAACAGATTGTCCTATCGATAAACGGAATACCTCCACTTGCAAAGGATTTTAGACGATCTAAAACCTTGACATTTGACTTTTTGTCGTATCTTGCCTCCTTCACCCTTAGACAGCTCTTGATTTTTTCAAATTTTGAGATTTTGTGGCGGTTTTTTATTTCTTATCACGTTAATATACTTGATGAAGGCCTAATATTGGGCACGCAGTGTATCTACATCACACTTAGTAAATAGCAGCAGATATATGACGAGTTTTTATTACTTAAACCTTTTGGAAAATCAAAAACTCTTAAAATCTATAGATATTCCCGTTTTCTAAGTATAAGTAGGAAGTAAATGCCGGTTCTGGAACAATTGTTATTAATTAGAATGCTCGTATCAGCATTTTTTATACTTTAACTAGGATCGTAAAATATGGCATGCGTGTGCGTTGTATCTTTTCTTCCCAGATCCTACTATTTTTGATTTGAACTATCATACAAAATATAAATAGTTGTGAATAAAAAAATCAAAATGCAGTATTTTTAATTTGAGCTTTAGCGGCCGAACGGGTTGTCCTATCGAAAAATGAAGACCACCACGCCTCACGGATTTCAGACGAACTACAATTTTAGTTCTATGACATTTTGCCAAATCTCACCCCCTTCATCTTTAGGTAGCGCTGGATTTTTTTAAATTTAAACTTGTTTCCAAGAATTGTTCGTGGTTTTTAATGGTTTGTCACTCTAATATAGAATTTAGAGGACTAATAATTATCACACAGTATTCCTACATTACAATTAGTACTAAGGAACTCTCACACGCCCAGATAAAATATTTTAACACCCAAAAAAATCGAAGCCTTTGAAATTTTGTATGGATTTTATCGTGTTCTTCATATAAATACATGAAAAACAAACAAGAGCTACCTGACTATTTTGAGTTTAAAATATATACATCTATTGTACCTAATACTTAAAATATATTATAACTATATCCTTAAGAAAAACAGTAAAAATAGGTGGTATTTAGTTAACAAGTATTAGGTACTTATAAGTTAAGGATATATTAGTTTATCACAATACTAGCACATTAAATGACCCAAACAATTCAATGAGGGAAAAACAAAGTTTGAGTGTTATTACTTTATGATATATTTATTTTAATTTGATTCTAATTAATATTTAATATTTAATTATTTATTTATATCATTGGTTTCAAAATTTGAATTAAAGCACAGAATGAAACAATGATCGTTTAATGGCATAATAAATAAATATATATGAAACGTTCAAAGTTCAATTCACTAATATATTAAATATTCAGAAAAGTATTATATTTCTTGTAATTTTAGCGAATTTCCCCTATAGGGAAGAAGCTATTACCGTAGTCGGCATGGTAAGACCTAGGCCCGGGACCGTGATAACTTTTTGTTTTGAGGTCCCCAGACCCCAAAAACACCAATCGTTTGAAACCGTATATATATATATATATATATATATATATATAAATGTTTGTTTGTGTGTGTGTGTGTGTGTGTGTGTGTGTGTGTGTGAGTCTGTGAGCACGATAACTCTCGTAAAAATGATCTGATTTTGATGAAATTTGGTATAAACATGTAAAGCAACATTTATGACTTTAATTTTGAAAACCAGCCAGATCAATCCACCCGAAGGGAAATTTTGGCTGGGTTTTGTATCCCAAAAATGTTTTTTTATATTTTTTACCTATGATTTTTGAAATAGTCAAACTTTAGTTTTTACCATTGGAGTCAGCTAAAAAAACACACAATTTGGTATTTTTATAATTTCTCTACGTCAATTGGTTACCGATATATAGAAAGTGCTAAACACAGTACGCTGTCTAATGTTATTCTTAAGGTGGAAAAGAATAATTTTATATCTTGCTTATTTATGAACGTATAATGACGAATCTTGGTATATGGCTTCATCTGGTTGTGGTCTATTGATATTTGCTCAAAAAAATAATTTTTTGCCAAAGGCTCCCGTAGCAGAAAACCTGCGTACTCAGCTCCATGCTATTCTTATGGGTAATAATTAAATGCCATGTATCCCTTAATTGTGAACATAAATTAATAAAAACTGGTATATGACTTCAACTACTTAAATTATATTGATATTATCATCAAACCCCATTTTTTGTGTTCCTTGTTGCAGCAAACCTGCCTACTCAGCCCCAATGTTATTTTTATGGAGAATAAAATTGTATATATCGCTTATGTGTGAATATATTTTTATGAAACTTGGTAAGTGGCTTGATTTAATATTAAGAGATTTATATCCCCATTGGAAATTCACTAAGTATGCAGAGTTTCTGCGACGGCGGTATTATGTTTTATATTTTATTTAGTAAAATATAATTTATGACAGTAAAATAAATAAGGAAATAAAATTAACTTACTGAAATTTTTGTTAGCTACAAATCTGATCCAAAAATTCTTCACTTACATTACAAATGTACGATAATATTTTTGTTTATCCATAATCTATATAATGAGATAATTCTTATCACCCTGGTGGTTATCGTCCCTGACCACCCCTTAATTATTACGGCTTTAACTTCTTAAATTACATTTAGGCATGAATGATTTTAGGTTTAAGCAATATTATTTAAAAAGAAAAAAAGTGCACGCACGGTTTATTTATTAAATATTATTTAACCATAATAAAAACTTAATGGAGTAAATAAAAAAATTCAGCAAAATCTGAGTGTTAAATAGCTATATATTTCTAAATGAACTTATTTCTTCTGTTTACCTTTGATCAAGAGAAGCCACGTAGCAAAAACCACAACATATATATTAAAATAGGACAAATACAGCCAGTCTGATGATGTAAATGTCACCAAAGTAGCTGGTTGTTTTAAGTGGAGAGAAACGAGCTTCAACTGTGCCCCTGGTAAAAGCTTCCTCCATCTATCACAGTCAGGCAGGCCGCGACTACTCGTAGAGCTCACTACAATGTGTACAGTTCACTGTTGGGCGACCTAACCTATCATTACAGTTGGTTACTTCACCAAATTTGCTTCATTAAGTATTTATTAAAGCTGCAAATTGTTCCATATGCGAATGTAAACTTGTTAACAACGTTTTAAATGCTAATCATTTCTGTGAGGTTTATAAAAACTATAAATAATTAATTACATAGTGACACACTTTGGCTAGAAGTACAGTAGGAGTTTCAATGTAAAATATAACAACATCACTTTTGCTATCCAGACGAAAGTTCAGACAAAGATTACAAATTAATAGCATGTAGCAAGCTGCTTTGTAGGAAAAATTGTCAGAGGTAGATGTTAATAATTTATCAGATTTCCCTCTAATCGTACAGCAGAAAACGTCAATAATAACTCCATCAAATGTTCCTCTTTTAACCTGTAATTTTTAGTTTTGTGAGTTCTTTGTAGAACCAACTTTCAAATTATGACCAAAAGTTCCTGTTTTAGTTAGCAACTCAGATACATTTACCCAGTGAAGGATTTTAGGTCGATGTTGCTGTCGTAACAATAATCGACATCGAAGTAAACTTCTTTTTCGCCTTCTCTATTGCATGCAATTTAAACAGGAGCAGTTTGTGCTTTGAACTTAAAATAAACCAGGCCATAAATTAAAACAAACATTCTCGATTACCCCTTTTGCAGAAAACCTGTTTACACTCACAATTCCCTGTGAGTCTACATACCCTACTGCCACATAAAGCCAATAAAAAAGAGATAACAAAATGTTTTCATAGATTAATGACTTATACAATGATATTCATTCTCCCTTGAGACTACAAATAGATTATACTAGCCGTATGATTACATTGGACTGTGTATGCTATAATACACAACTACATGGGTCATCTCCTTGTCAGTCGTAGAGCAATTTTATTAGTAAGCAAGATTAGTCAATGTAAATTTTTTCACATACTGTATATTGTTGTAGATGTGTGTTGCCCGTGAAAAGCGAACAAAAACCCGTCCTTATGGGGTACCGACAGATAGATAAACAGATAGACGGGCAGAAATTGAGAAAATACTTTTTTGTCTTCCCTTTGGTGTTAAACGTGAAAATATTCTAAAATGTCATAATTCCAAGCAATGTACAGACAAAACTATAATTTTATAAAACAACTTCGATAATAAAAATAAATTGTGTCATTTTGTCCTTAAAACAATAATATGAAGATTTCAGTTCTTAAACTTAAGTAAGCCATTGTTATAATTACTAATAATAACGATTTTGGCATTTTCATTCTTACTTCTGTTTTTTATTTTCACCTAAACGTTTCGATGCCACTTTGGACATCTTCATCGGTAGGAAGGTTATATAAACAAAACCCTACCGATGAAGATGTCCAAAGTGGCATCGAAACGTTTAGGTGAAAATAAAAAACAGAAGTAAGAATGAATCTGCCAAATGCGTTATTATTAGTAATACGGAGATTCTATAAAATTTTTTTAAAGTGAGAAATGGTGATTTTTACAAGTTACAACATGTTTTTAGCGAATTTCCCCTATAGGGAATTGGCGAATTTCCCCTATAGGGAAGAAGCTATTACCGTAGTCGGCATGGTAAGACCTAGGCCCGGGACCATGATAACTTTTCGTTTTGAGGTCCCCAGACCCCAAAAACACCATTCGTTCGAAACTGTATATATATATATGTATATATATATATATATATATATATATATGTGTGTGTGTGTGTCCGTGAGCACGATAACTCTCGTAAAAATTATCAAATTTTGATTAAATTTGGTATAAACGTGTAATGCAACATTTATGACTCTAAGTTCGAAAACCAGGCAGATCGCTCTACCCGAAGGGGTATTTTTGGGGGGTTTTGTACCCCAAAAATGGGTTTTTTGAGTTTTTTACATATAGTTTTGGAAAAAGTTAAATTTTAGTTTTTTCCATTGGATTGAGCTTAAAAAACACACAATTTGGTATTTTGATAATTTCTCTACGTCAATTGGTTACCGAGATATTGAAAGTGCTAAACACATTACGTTGTCTAATGTTATTCTTATGGAGGAAAATAAAAATTTGATATCTTGCTTATTTATGAACGTATACTGACGAAACTTGGTATACGGCTTCATCTGGTTGTAGAACATTGATATTTGCTAAAAAAAACTATTTTTTACCAAAGACTCCCGTAGCAGCAAACCTGCGTACTCAGCCCCATGTTATTCTTATGGAGAATAAGTAACGTGTTATCTGCCTTCATTATGAAAATAAATTATTGAAATTTGGTATGTGGCTTTACCTACATGAGTTATATTGATATTTGTATAAAACCCCATTTTTTGTCTTCCTTACTTCAGCAAACCTGCATACTCAGCTGCCATGTTATTCTTATGGAGAATAATTAATATGGCATAAATCGTTTATTTATGAATGTATATTGATGAAACTTGGTATGTGGCTTTATTTGGTATTAAGATACATATATATGCATTGGAAATTCGCTGAGTACGCAGGTTTGCTGCTACGGGGGTATTTTTTTTTTTTTTTTTGTAATTTCAGGACTATAACATCACGTTTTAACTTATAAAAATAAAAATGTCCCAGTTATTTAAAATCGTATATTCAAAATCTTAATATTATATTTTTACGACAAAACGACACAACTTTTTTATCCTTGCAGTTTTTAATAAATATTACGGTCTTTAAGATATTAAGCTTTGAAAAAAACATGGCCACCATTTTGAAATATTACAAAGTAGAAATTTGATACTCCATACCAAAATAGGTCATATTAGTCATCATACATGTACCAAGTTTAATCTTGATACTTTAAGAGGTTTGTAAGATATGTTAAATTACGTAAAAATCACATACAAACTGATAGACGGAAAACTATATGTTTTAGGACCTATGTTTATAGGAACGTTTTTACTAATTTTGACCTAAATAAAAATATTTTAAAATTTGGGAACGCACTTAATAAACACCCTATATACATATATTTATAGTTAACATATTCTCAGTAAAAAAGCAATGTGAGTGTTGTACCTAGTCTGTGTATGTGTTTTTATTTAGTTTAAATTAAACTTCAGTCACAACCCCGGATATGTAATACGTGTTATATCAAACGTTAACAACATAAATGTGGCACAATATAAATAGTGAACTATTTTGAACTAATCCCCCTACAGGAAATGCATACTTAAAAAACTGTGCTATTTTTTAAAGTTGATTATCACTTAGTATTACAGTTTGATATTGTTTTACCCTAACTGATCCTAGCAGACACGTGATTAAAGAATGTTAATTGCTTAATACAAAGAGTTCACATATTTGTATTAAAATTGTATATTGTTTTCCCATATTGAGCGTTGAAGGTTTAAATACAACTTCTGAACGAGAACAATTATTGTCGATTTCAAAATAAAAAGTTTCAGGTTAACTGAAAGGTTTTACTCCGTCACAAACTTTCTCAAAATTGACAAATTTCCATTTTCCACTTCTTCAAAATAACTGGAAACATCTTCACCTGCATTTTTCAAACGTTTCGGATTTCCCTTCACACATTTTTTCCGGATTTAAATAGTATTTTAATAAACTATTAGTTACAAAAAAGTTGTAAATAAACTGTATACATTTGCCATAAAGTAACTCAATATATAAACTATATCTACTCCCGATATGTTTCACTACCAAGCTATTACTTATTGTGCTCCATCATAAAGGCATAAAATGCTTACATATATATATTTAAAGATAATTCACATTCACTGTTAGGGATACTAATATTATGATACTTATCTAATATGTTATTTACCATTACAAGTTTATTTATATTAAAATATGATTTGATGCCCTTGCCTGCATATCGAAAAATAAAAGTACCATTATGACTACTCTACCTTCAATACAGAGTGTGAGAGTGTTTTCTTTCTAAGTAAAAAATTGTATATAAGTAATACTTTTTAACCATCTCGTCCATTCTCGTCAAATTATTTGTGGATAACCCTTCTTTTTAATCCTTATATATTGGATAATTAGTTAGGCTTTTCTAGAATCTATATTTTACACGTTAATTCCCTGCGTGATTGAATTTGTTTGTATTGAAAAAAATGTTTTTATTTCGTTTTACGGGTGTATTTACTCCAGTGACATTGGATGTTTACCATATACTTATTTTATTTGTTTAAGATGAAGGTCAATATTCTGAAAGTATTATGACGGTAAATATATTCTTAGTAACAATCATTAATTAATAACCTGATAAAAATTTCCAGTTTGGGCGTGCATCAAACCTTAACACGATTTTCAAATTCCGTTTATTATCTGGCAAACATTGTAACCTAAGAACTCTAACAATAAATGGTATACATTTAGAAATATAATTCCCCCGTAGCAGCAAACCTGCGTACTCAGCGAATTTCCAATGCATATATATGTATCTTAATACTACATAAAGCCACATACCAAGTTTCATCGATATACATTCATAAATAAACGATTTATGACATTTTAATTATTCTCCATAAGAATAACATGGCGGCTGAGTATGCAGGTTTGCTAAAGCAAGGAACACAAAAAATGGGGTTTCACACAAATATCAATATAACTCATGTAGGTAAAGCCACATACCAAATTTCATTAATTTATTTTCATAATGAAGGCAGATAACACTTACTTATTCTCCATAAGAATAACATGGGGCTGAGTACGCAGGTTTGCTGCTATGGGAGCCTTTGGTAAAAAATTGTTTTTTGAGGAAATATCAATGGTCCACAACAAGATGAAGCCGTATACCAAGTTTCGTCAGTATACGTTCATAAATAAGCGAGATATAAAATTTTTATTTTCCTCCATAAGAATAACATTAGACAACGTACTGTATTTAGCACTTTCAATATCTTGGTAACCAATTGACGTAGAGGAATGATCAAAATACCAAATTATGTGTTTTTTTAAGCTGAATTCAATGGGAAAAACTAAAGTTTGACTATTTCCAAAATTATATGTAAAAAATTCGAAAAACCCATTTTTGTGGTACAAAACCCCCCCAAAATACCCCTTCGGGTAGAGCGATCTGGCTGGTTTTCGAACTTAAAGTTATAAATGTGGCTTTACACGTTTATAACAAATTTCATCAAAATCGGATAATTTTTACGAGAGTTATCGTGCTCACGGACACACACACACACACACACCCATATATATATATATATATATATATAAATAAAAAGACCAACTTACTTATAAATTCGTAATATTTCGGCTTATGCCATCTTCAGACGAAACTACAAATATACATATATATACAGTTTCGAACGAATGGTGGTTTTGGGGTCTGGGGACCTCAAAACGAAAAGTTATTATGGTCCCGGGCCTAGGTCTTACCATGCCGACTACGGTAATAGCTTCTTCCCTATAGGGGAAATTCGCTAAAATATGTTTCGAGAAAAAATTCTTTAACCATAAACATAACCCGTTGTTTATGTCAAACTATTATAAACTGAAATTAAAATTAAAATAATTTAATAACGATATACATAGAAAAAAATACTTTTAAAACACGGATAAAACAATTAATCTCATATAAATTTGGTAACTATGAGAGCTTAAAACCAAACTTAGTCCATTGTACATAACTAGCAGGCTGAAACTAGTTGGCTATGTTAGAAGTTTGTAGTGCTCCCTAAAGGAAGATCTCTAGTTTCCTATGACAAACTACATGCATATATTAAGTTGACATGTGAGCATTATCTCAGTTGGCATATCATTGTGGTTATGGGATTACTGATAACATTTTTTAATGTTTAAGTTAGAGTAAAATCGTTATAACATTATAGATGTACAAGATCTTTTATCTGTAGATTTCTTAAACAATCAAATAAATAATCTTAGTTTATACAAGGTGTACATAAAGTCCCGCACGGGTTTAATATGTTTTGAATGATGAGAGATAAATCAATAAGATTTGTTACATCAACACTACACCTAAAAATCTCCTTTTTTAAGGAACTATCAGTTTTCTTTCATATCATGGGGACGTCCCGCAAGGAGTCAGAAGGAAATTTTAAATAGGAGCATAGGTCAATATGCACATCACTTTAAAGGGCTTATCTAGCAGAGTTTAATGCCGCAAACCACACTAAAAAATGTTGATCCAGTAAACATTGGCGGCTGTTCAAAGGTTTTACTTGGTTACATTTTATTAGTAGCCACAACCCCATTAAAGCAAAACTGCAACTAAATGAATACTGCAGCTAAATACTACATTATGCCTGTCAATACAGAAGTGAGTTATGACGTTATTTATCCTCAAGGGTTACACATTTGGTCCTAATCTATTGATAAAGGGGAAAAACTGGTAACAGTAACAATTAGAAAGATCTTATCTTTTTTTAATAAAACCTTTGAACAGCCACCATTTTTTACTGGATCAACCTTTTTTAGTGCGGTTTGCGGCATTAAACTCTGCTAGCTAAGCCTTTTAAAGTGATGTGCATATTGACCTATGCTCCTATTTAAAATTTACTTCTGACTCCTTGCGGGACGTCCCCATGATATGACAGAAAACTGATAGTTCCTTCAAAAAGTAGAATTTTAGGTGTAGTGGTGATATACTTAGTCTTATTGATTTATCTCTTATCATTCAAAAAATATTAAACCCGTGCGGGACTTTATGTACACCTTGTATATTAGAAAGTAGCTATTTGGTTGTTTGATATGGATTACCGGTTGATTAAAATACCCCCGTCGCAGCAAACCTGCATACTCAGCGAATTTCCAATGGAGATATAAATGTCTTAATACTACATAAAGCCACTTACCAAGTTTCATAAAAATATATTCACAAATAAGCGATATATACAATTTTAATTATTCTCCATAAGAATAACATTGGGGCTGAGTACGCAGGTTTGCTGCAACAAGGAACACAAAAAATGGGTTTTTATGCTAATATATCAATATAACTCAACTACTTGAAGTCGTATACCAGTTTTTATTCATTTATGTTCATAATTAAGGGAAAGAGAGCATTCAATTATTCTCCATAAGAATAACATGGGGGCTGAGTACGCAGGTTTGCTGCTACGGGAGAATTATGTAAAAAATATTTTTTTGGAGCAAATATCAATAGACCTCAACGAGATGAAGCTGTATACCAAGTTTCGTCAGTATAAGTTCATAAATAAGCGAGATAAAAAATTTTTCTTTTCCTCCATAAGAATAACATTAGACAACGTACTGTGTTTAGCACTTTCAATATCTCGGTAACCAATTGACGTAGAGAAATGATCAAAATACCAAATTGTGTGTTTTTTTAAGCTGAATCCAATGGTAAAAACTAAAATTTGACTATTTCCAAAATGATATGTAAAAAATTCAAAAAAACACATTTTTGGGGTACAAAACCCCCCCAAAATACCCCTTCGGATAAAGCAATCTGGCTGGTTTTCGAACTTAAAGTCATAAATGTCGCTTTACACGTTTATACCAAATTTCATCAAAATCGGATAATTTTTACGAGAGTTATCGTGCTCACGGACACATATATATATATATATATATATATATATATATATTTGTATATATATATATATATATATATTTGTGTATATATATATATATATATACAGTTTCGGACGAATGGTGTTTTCGGGGTCTGGGGACCTCAAAACGAAAAGTTATCATGGTCCCGGGCCTAGGTCTTACCATGCCGACTACGGTAATAGCTTCTTCCCTATAGGGGAAATTCGCTAAAAGAATGGTCCAAAACCAAACATGTGTTATTTTCGTTTGCGTTAGCTGAAATAGCTGAAATATTGCAACAATATAAAAAGTAGGTTTATGATTTTGTTTTGATAAGATCACGTCCTGTCTTAGTTTCTTGATCAACTAACACTAACGTGTTTATTAAATGGCTACGGAAAAGCACGAACATATGTATATTAATCACTCTCGAAATCAAGACAGGTATCTACGTTACCCTGGCCCCCACGATCGCCTCACTTAACTCTTTGATATATTTTTGTGGGGTTTCATAAAAGATTCAGTTGACTTATCACCCATGCCTCAAAACCTGTATGTCTTATGATGGTGTATAACCGGAGCAGTGCAATTCATAACATTGGACATGTTGCAGCGTGTGGGCGGAATTGAATGATTGCCTAGATGTCTTAAGATGGTGTATAACCGGAGCAGTGCAATTTATAACACTGGACATGTTGCAGCGTGTGGGCGAAATTTAATGATTGCCTGTATGTCTTAAGATGGTGCATAACCGGAGCAGTGCAATTCATAACACTGGACATGTTGCAGCGTGTGGGCGGAATTGAATGATTGCCTGTATGTCTTAAGATGGTGCATAACCGGAGCAGTGCAATTCATAACACTGGACATGTTGCAGCGTGTGGGCGGAGTTGAATGATTGCCTGTATGTCTTAAGATGGTGTATAACCGGAGCAGTGCAATTCATAACACTGGACATGTTGCAGCGTGTGGGCGGAATTGAATGATTGCCTGTATGTCTTAAGATGGTGTATAACCGGAGCAGTGCAATTCATAACACAGGACATGTTGCAGCGTGTGGGCGGAATTGAATGATTGCCTGTATGTCTTAAGATGGTGTATAACCGGAGCAGTGCAATTCATAACACTGGACATGTTGCAGCGTGTGGGCGGAATTGAATGATTGCCTGTATGTCTTTTGATGGTGTATAACCGGTGCAGTGCAATTCATAACACTGGACATGTTGCAGCGTGTGGACGGAACTGAATGATTGCCTGTATGTCTTAAGATGGTGTATAACCGGAGCAGTGCAATTCATAACACTGGACATGTTGCAGCGTGTGGGCGGAATTGAATGATTGCCTGTATGTCTTAAGATGGTGCATAACCGGAGCAGTGCAATTCATAACACTGGACATGTTGCAGCGTGTGGGCGGAGTTGAATGATTGCCTGTATGTCTTAAGATGGTGTATAACCGGAGCAGTGCAATTCATAACACTGGACATGTTGCAGCGTGTGGGCGGAATTGAATGATTGCCTGTATGTCTTAAGATGGTGTATAACCGGAGCAGTGCAATTCATAACACTGGACATGTTGCAGCGTGTGGGCGGAATTGAATGATTGCCTGTATGTCTTAAGATGGTGTATAACCGGAGCAGTGCAATTCATAACACAGGACATGTTGCAGCGTGTGGGCGGAATTGAATGATTGCCTGTATGTCTTAAGATGGTGTATAACCGGAGCAGTGCAATTCATAACACTGGACATGTTGCAGCGTGTGGGCGGAATTGAATGATTGCCTGTATGTCTTTTGATGGTGTATAACCGGTGCAGTGCAATTCATAACACTGGACATGTTGCAGCGTGTGGACGGAACTGAATGATTGCCTGTATGTCTTAAGATGGTGTATAACCGGAGCAGTGCAATTCATAACACTGGACATGTTGCAGCGTGTGGGCGGAATTGAATGATTGCCTGGATGTATGCAGGCTTACCAACGGCTCTCATATAAACATTTTTAGTGTAAATGAAAACCTTTGTAATGTGTATAACAAATCTTTAACATAATGATTTTTTCGTCACTACTTTCTCATTTTTCTATGTAATTTCGTCTGTTATTAAACTAACCTTATTTTTTCTTAGTTCTTTTTGAATCTTCCGGTATTATAGCAGTTTACTAATACAATTATTACTACTACGTAATGCAGGGAATTGTATTCTAAGAGTTATAGCTATATTTTACATAGGACTGAAAACAAAGGAATGATTCTTTGTTTGAAATTCATTGTTTGTGATGGCGAGTTTTGTTTTTAATGAGTTATTGCGGACATTTTCCATCACTTATTAGTAATAGAAAATCACACAATAAGTGATTGAAAATGTCCGCAATAATTCTTTAAATAACATAAATGAATGATAATTTTATAGAGGTGTATCAGTGCAAAGACGAATTGTACTGTATATTTTAAAATAAATAAAAAAATATGCAGAGTTATAGTTTTAACAGATTTTCTTGATTTGTTATAAAAGTAGCAATTGAATTAAATGTTGCATTCATACTTTACGTTCATCCAAACTTATATTATACTAGAAAATCAGTAAACAAGTAAATTATTAACTTACTATCATAATTGGTTCCTGCACAGAGAAAATAAACGGTATCGGGAAACTGACACATACTCTCTCCCTTTTAGCCCAACTTTAACGAATAAATTACTTTTTATTTACTAAATATAGAATACAAAGCATGGTCGAATATACAGAAAATCTTATAAACAAGTGGTTTTAAAAAACATCCACCCAAATCCCTGCTTAGGAGGCACTACAGAATCCATTGTTACACTCGTGGTTTTAAGAGGGGAAATGCCCCCTATTCCCCCCAGGGTTATTAAGGGGCAACATATTTCGAATTTCCTCTGTTGGTCAATGCTAAATTGACAAGCATATCAAGTTTGAATGAAATTTATCAGTAAATAAGAGAGAAATAGTAATTTTTGTATTCCCCATAAGAATAACATTGGACAACGTACTGCGTTTAACGCAAAATGTAAATTTCAATTTTCTCCGCAACCAGCAACCGTAGAATAGTAATTTTAAATACTAAGTTATTTAGTTTTTTGAGCTCTTTTTTAATGGTGAATATCATTTTTTTTTATATTTATGTTTTTCTATGAGAACTGAAAAAAACTGAATTTTTGATGTTTTAAGTCCTTTAATATCTGAACCAGAATTTTTACAGAAATGCAGGAGTAGGGTTCCCGGGAGGATGGCCGTAACATGTAGTTATATGGGGAACAGCTGATGTGGTGGCTTCACTCAGAGGGTCAACCACGTGACCAAAAAAAAGGTGGCCATGACCTCAAAAAATTACCAGTGGTACCAACTCAAGAA
Source organism: Allygus modestus (assembly GCA_963675035.1). NCBI lineage: Eukaryota > Metazoa > Arthropoda > Insecta > Hemiptera > Cicadellidae > Allygus > Allygus modestus. The sequence goes on along the minus strand of OY776112.1, from coordinate 427,925,001 downwards.
AAAATATATTGCCAACTTAAGAAAAGAAAATTCCCAGAGTGTTATACTGTGTAGTAATAATAATATATACATGGTAATTATATATATATAATTATATTATACTACGTGAGAGTGAGTGCGCAGACCTGCGCGTCACGCCTCAGCGCCCGCGCGTCACACCTCAGCGCCCACCCCAGGTAATCAAGACACAGAGTGTGGTGAATAATTAATTTATTGACTTCACTTCACACAGTTCAAGACTTTAAAATATCTGACACACCAAACAGTTCAATACTTTAAACATTTGTAATACAGTTCAAGACTTTAAAACTTTATACACCCAAACTACACAAGTCAAAGCAGAGCTACAAGTTATGATAAAGGTAATAGAGGTAGCAAACAATACTCTAACTGTATTAAAGAACAAGACTAGAGAGTGAGATTAATGGTGTAAGGATATGTTAGTCAGGTAAAACAATTAAATACATGAGAATTAAAACTAACACTTTTAAATAATTTACACTTGAACACAAACATCACTGATCAAAAAATAGTCTTGTGCGGCCGCTCACGACACTTCGACAGAAGGGGCAACACGTCACCCGACGACTGCAGGCCGGGCATAATGTATGCCCACAAGATAGCGCCATTGTCGGTAACGCATCAAGGCAAATATGACACACGACGTACCTCGGCTGTTCTGTGGGTGGTGGCATGCCTCGTGTGATTAAGTTGTCCATCCGCCGGTCGTTGTAAGCGAGGATCCTCTCCATAGTGGCGCGGATATCCTCCCAGACGGCTGGAGCAACCTCTCGCACTTGGTGGTCTGCGGTGTCTTCGAGGACATTCCTCGCCAAAGCCAGCGCCTCGCCCAGCTCTGTTCTCACCGTAGCCAGACGAGCCACCATTACATGAACCTCCGAGGTAGTGTTTGATCCTCTCTGCTGTAAAACCACACAAGGTAAGTATTAATAATACAGTAAGATAAGCCTGTAAAAACACACCAGGTAAGTATTAATAATACAGTAAGATAAGCCTGTAAAAACACACAGTGTAAGCTAAGTCTGTAAAAACACAATACCCTCAGTTATCTTACCATCTCAAACATTCGCCTCCTCAGCCGCATAATGCCTTCCTCTCTATGGCAGACACTGCACGCTGGGGGATCGGCCGCGGGCATCCGCTCCTCACACCGTAAATTCTGAAACATTACAAATTAAATATAACACAAGTTCACAAAACAAAATTAAACCCTGCTCCTCACACCGTAAATTCTGAAACATTACAAATTAAATATAATACAAGTTCACAAAACAAAATTAAACCCTATCCCCGATAGAGATACTTACAACAGGTTCAACTCGTCTAGATGGTGGTCGTGTGGGCGCAGAACTTTCGGCGCGGTTCATACGCTCTTCCAAGGCGGCAATGCGGACCTCTGGTATTGACTGTAAAAACAAACAATCAATTACACAGTAAGATATAATTCAGTAAAAAAAAACAACATACAACAAAATATATCAAAAATAAAATTACCGAATGTCTGGAGGCTCTTGAAGCTCTAATCCGTGCCTCAACGGTCGGGTGAAACGCAAACACGTCTTCCTCCTCCTCCTCTCGCTCCTGATAAGAGCATTAAGGTGTAACCAACAGTAGTTTACATATGACATAAAAATAAAAGATAGAAACAAAAAGACATAAACTTTTACCTGTAGACGGAAACCACGCCCGATGCGAGGGTCTCCATCCGGGTATATTCCGCATTCATCCACACCCGCATCTCTAGCATTGGTTAAAACCCGCCTCTGAAAAAAACAAGATAAAATTAACATCACTACTAAAAACACTACTAAAAGCACGACTAAACAAAAACTATCATTACGGCTAATCGTACTAACCGTTTGATCGGCAAACGGTAAGACAGGAGCTGGCGTATCGGGCCGAATCGTAGCACTTGAACTACAAGCTGCTGCTGCCTCCCTCACCTGTAAATAATTAAAATATTATTAAAACCTAAAAATCAATGAAATATACAAGTCAACTCAACCAAGATGGGTCCCACCTATCTAATAACGATTCTAAAGTAGTTACTTACAATATTATTCTGTGGAGGTTCACTACTCCTGACAGTCATCCAGCAGGGGAGTACTCTTGTAGTGTTTGGTAGAGATTGTGTCTCCCTGGTACGTCTCAGAATGTTAGGCATGGTCCGCCTGATTGGAGACGCAGGCCTCTCCCACTGAAAAAAATATTAGAGTTTGAGAAAACAGAACCTGAAGTACTAGGTGAACCCCCCTTCCCCACCCCGCCCCAAGGGAGTCCTGATTCGGGACTCCCTTTGAATTATCAATCTCATACAGTTTACATTAATGAACCTGGTCTATATCAATTAATTATGAAATACAAGTTAAAACTTACAGTTCCCAATGCTCGCATGCTAGCCTCTACAAGCTCAGGACTTACACCAAGATCATACTGCAACAGACAAATAAAAATAAAATTTAGACTTACATTTTCTAGCCCGCGAGAGATGGACTCCCTAGCTTCAGGACTCAGACCGGCAATATCGTCCTGTAACAAAATTATTAAAATTACGACAAATAGAAAAAAATCACAAGTGAGCAAAATACAGATAATAACCCAATACTAACCATAAACCTATTTCTGGTCAATAAACTGCCGTCATCGAGGAAGGTCCGCGAGGTCTCGATATAAATCCCAGACTCGCCAGACAATCTTAACATCTGTGTTATTCTTCCGTTATATTCTTCCTAGAATATAGAGAAAAACATGTATAAACAACACTCTTAAAAGATAGATATAATAATAATAAAGCATAAATAAAAAACACACCTGAGTGATAGATCGCAACCCAGATGACCCGCTCGAACCGCTCTGTAAAGAAGACAATAATTGTTAATCCCGTATCAAATTATAAAAAATTACTAAAAAACATTTAAAAGAATTACTTGATAATTCCTACCTGTTGTGACACACGCTGAGATATGTCGCTCAAGGATATGTGAGACCCGCTCAAGGATATGTGAGACCCGCTCTGAAAACAAAAAAACAAACGCGTTAAATATACTCTCCAAAGGGGGATCTATCGTTAAACCCCCCTTTGAACTATCGCTATATATGAGACTACCTATAAATAAAAATAAAAAACTCACTGCACGAATAGATAGCACGTCGAGATCATCCGCAAAAAACATATCTTGACTAAGTGTTTGTTCATCTCGTGAGGTAGTAGCCGGTAGATCCTGAAAACAATTAATAACTAAGTAAACTACTAAATCTATAGTGGGTAAATCTATAGTGAAATTGCAAGAGACTTTGATTACCTGATTATTGGGCGGGATGTTCTCATCCTGGTCGAAACCAATCACCAAGCGAAGACACACGAGAGCTAAAACTTGTAACAACATCACTACTGTTATAAACACTGTAATGTGCATAGTACAATGATACCAGGTCAGAGACCCGTATTTATACGCAAAATCCCTTCCAGCACTGCTTTAATCAACCAACCAATCAGCGCCCGCATATTCTGTGCTCCCCGCCCACAATCTACGTACTCCCGCCCCCACACTGTGCTCCTCTCTCACTTCATGATGAACACTCTGCCTAGCCTAACTCAGCTTTGCTGTCAGCAAATCTGTTTAGATAACCCTAGACTTTTCCAAATTCAAAATTTAGACGTACCATTTTTAATTAAACAATTACTAATATCAGAACACCACAATCATTGCTGGATTTTAAAACAGCATTTTCATTATTTTGAATATAACTTATTAGAGACTTGTTCAGAGTGCTACTGGGTAAGTTTATTAAAGTAATGAAAGGTAAGCAAATCCTTTATTAGTTATTATTGTTGTTTTATTCTTGTTTTATGTTACAGGGAGACGAGTTGGTAAATCAGAAGAGGTACACGAAGGTGGAGTCGGTAGGTTATTCTCTTGCTGAGCCTCGACCTCCGCTCCAAAGGTGTATTGCCTGCTGGAAGCGAAAGAGAATAAATCCAATCCTCATCCGCTGCTACTGCCTCGACTTTGAGGCAAACGTAACGGAAGAGGCTTGGACTGCGAAGGTCCTCAGATCCATTGAAGATTACTACGACTAGGTGAGTACAATTACATCAAAAGCGTTTTACTGTAAAAACCCGTTTTTTAATCCACCTGTCGTTATGCGGGCTAGCGCCGGGTTCCTAGAGTCGGTTAGTTAGTCTCCACTTAGTCGCGATGGTTGAAGTTTATAGTCTGTGCGAGTCGTGTGAGAAATTGTGCTCGTGCACGATGTTGGTAATTTTTGAGGGTCGGGGGTGGGATTTGTGCTGCCGGTGTATTTACTTGGACCCGGAGGATTACAACACCCAACCGCCTCCGGAACCGTGCGAGCACGAGGATTACTGTAAGTTGAAAACCGTCACGGTAAAATGGCTAATGTAGTTTTTACGTAACCCGCATGAGCTATGCTTGACTTAACACCCCCGGTAGTTTTACTGGCAAAACGGCCAGTCTTCACCATGTCATCACACTGCGCGGACTTCACGTTAATGTGCTCCTCTTTTGAGCCGTTTTGGAGGTACGGGTGGTGCGATGACGAGCACTGCGTGGAAGTGACGCCACATTTAAAAGTGTGGTATCACTATCCACGCAACTCCATCCTTCAGGTCCAGCTCCGCTACTCGTGGAAGCTGGACTACCGCTGTTTGGATTGTGATTGTATGTTCTCCACCGGTTGGATGGATTTCTCTTTATGAGGTATGTAACACTATGTTTTTTAATCACTGCCCCAACCAACGCAGTGATTCGTGACAGCCAATCCATTAAAAATGCTGCCTCCGATTTTTATATTTTTTTTGTTCTCTGTTTATTCCGTTAGGCTATTTACTGAGACTGTGTCCGTTCATTTTAGCCTAGAAAATAGACAGAGAATTTTTACTTTTTATATTTTTTTTTGTTGCGCTTTTCCATCCGTTTTTCCCTGACAGTCGGAGGAAAGCACAATGCTTTATAGGGTTTAACCAGACCTCCCCACATCCCTGGAATTACGGGTTTTACGCCGACCTGTTAGATGAGCGACTGCCGGGCCTTATTTTTATTAGGCCCCACTCGAAAATATTTCTCGAGCGTAGTACTTTGCGGACTTCAAAGCGCAGTTTTCATTTTTATTTCCATGTACAATACAATCTACAAGTTCATAACTATCGCTACTATTTACAATATTTATTTCTTTAACATTAGGGTGAAATTCCCGAAGGAATTGAGCCTTTTCCAAACCTTTTGTATAAATAGTTTCAAAAGGTTTACAGAGTGAGCATAAAAGCTCTTCGCTGTAATGTACCTCACCTTCATTCCATTTTATGTGGTGATAATGACGAGTCAGCCAGCGAGCTGTTCTCTGCATTTTACTATTCAACAAATTAAAACAGTATGGAGGTCGGAACACAATCTGTGTTCTATACGACCTCCCAACTATAGCAAATTCTTTAATAATAAATCTATTAGAATTGTCTTTAAACGCGTGAAACTCCACTATTGCTTCCATAATAAAATTTCCTGATAAAGTCGCTCGGCTATGTGAGGTGGCAATTGATCTGTACAGGTTTCAGCACCGGCTGAAACCTGATTAAAAAAAACTTGTATAATATCCTCAATATAAAATAATTGCAAAACCTCGCGACCGATTAAAGGAATATTTTTCACAAGTTGATCCCATTCATTAAAGTTTAGTGCTAAGGAGTGTACTCCATCAGAGACACAGACGTACTGATGTCCAAAAATATGTGTCAGTTTAATATTAGCTCCAGACTCTATAGATATTAAACACTGATTTTTACTCAAGAGAGCTAACGTCACTTCGTTAAACCTGTCAATTAGCTGGCAAAACGAGTCGTAACTCCAAAATACAATACCTTTTCTCCCTTTAATTAATACACCCAGACTATTGTCCCTGTTTTTAAAAATACCCGATACTACGCACTTGGTGAGCTCAGGGTCCAAGAAATGGACTGACTTTAAAAATACACCAGTCATTAAATCTATAGGTTCTTTACCTTTGGGAATGACTATAAATTCTTCCATAGTTTCAGTCAGATTCCTCTGAATTTTCATAATCACTGTAGTTTAATTCTGTACGCCATTTAACTATAATGCTATCAGCCCCCGTGGGCAATTGAAATTTTTCCTCGACGCTATTAAATTTATAACTGTCTAAAATATCCTTTTTAATTAAAACTCCTTCTTTGTAATATTCAATTTTAATCCAACCAAAATAATTCATGTTTACTCGCTGAACGCTAACTACAGACTGATTAGATATCTCTTTTATTTATATAAATATACTTTTTTTTACCCCTTCCCCACCCCGCCCCAAGGGGGGTGTTTCGAGGCACCCCCCTTTGTACATACATTCCAAGTGTCTGACCCTGAGGGTCCACTTTTTAAAAATTACATTGGAGATTTTCTCTTGTGTCAGTTTAATACGTCTTAAAAATCTGGTTCTGTCCCTTGCTAACTGTTCCCAATCTGATTTCCTGTCTTCTTCTGTGGGTAGAATGTATATTTTTGTAACTACCGGGTCGGAGAAACTAACTCGAGATTTTCCTGACATCTCCCGTGATTGGTGTGTATGTATAATGACAGTCGTGGATTATGAGGCAGTATGCCCAAGTATTAGCTGGAATTACTGTTTTAGCTTGAATCTCAAGCCTTACATCTACGGGGCCAGTCTTAATAGTATCGTCCTGCTTTGAACAATCAATTACGTACAGAGGGCATTTTGTTTTAAAATCATCAAAGTTTAATATCGGTGACCCGATTCGTCCGTAATACGAATTTTGGAATGTAGCATACATGTCATAGAACAAGGCTGTGTTCCCACGAATATTATCATAAGGATAAAAGTTTGAATTTAAATAAAGCTTTACATCAGTTATTTCGCAGGCATCAAATAGTGACATATCTTTTGTTAAATCATTCTTTCTGTCTGTCTGAAAGGCGAGAACAACATACCGGGGTTTTTCTGTTTGGTTAGATGTTTTTAGTGTCCAAGATAATGTGTCTGTTCTTGGTAGGTTCGGGTATTCAATCATGTCCCACTGACGGAAGGGAACATGTATTGCGGGGTCTTTCTCAATAAACTTGTACAATTTTAGTTTACAGGCGTCGTTGACTGTAATATGAGGTATACGCCAGTAGATTTTGTCAATTGTTAATGTTAAAGTACCAGCCTCTGTAGTTTTTACAGCGTTAATATCCGAAGCCGAGCGTAAAAATATTAATTCTTGTTTGACGTTTACTAAAACCTTTCTATAATCTTCGGCAGACCCTAACCAGAGTTTTAGCGGGATCGAATATATAAAATCTGTCACCTGTTCAGATACCCCGGGGCTTTTCCAACACGCGTTTTTCAATATATTTGTTTCTTCCGAGCGAATGGATAAAATATTTTTTAAAGTAGTACTAATGCCGACATTTCTCGTCCTATCAATTTCCTTGCCACAAATCTCGTAGCGGATTTCTTCAAACATAAAAGCCACTGCGTTATTTACAAAGGATACATTCAGAGCAGTATCGTTCGCTTTTTTAGCGCTAACTTTACCGTGAATCACAATAAAGCTTTCAAAAGGCGCAGTTATAATGTCCTGTTGTAATATCGGTATTCTTATTTCATCATTATTATTATAAGTTGTATTAGCGTATGGTAGATGAGCATGGAATTCCATTCCTGTTATCAAATCATCGTAATTAGCGTGATTGTCAATTTCTAAAAGAGCCATTTTTTACAACTTTAAAACCGAGGGAACGGAGAAACTTTATATTCTTACAAGTTAACACCTTTGCTTTCTGAAGACCACTGGCTTGTTGAACTGTTGGGCTGGAATTAAATAGTAGCCCCATTAGTAGTGGGGGTTTGCGGGTGCTGGCTCACTTGATTTATGGCTTCCGGTCACGTGACCGGAAGCGCTGAGTGATAAAATACGTTATCTGAGGCTGAGCCAGTGACGTAGGCGGTTTTGTGACGAAATGAGTTAAAGTTCAAAGTTCAAGGTTACGGGGAGGTAATTTTAAAAAAGTACTACCTCGCACGCGTAAAATCCGATTGTGATTCGATAGTTTTAATTCGATAAAATATCGAATGAAAATTATCGAATGAAGCAATCGAATGATACGAGTGCGAGGTAGAACAATTACAAATATTACTTTATTTTATTTACAATAATTCATATTACAAATATTACTTTATTTACAATAATTCATGTTTACAATAGTTCCCCGTTGTTGGTTGTCATCGATGATGTTGATCCGGACGAGTTGCGGCCATCACTTTGTTTTCTGAAGAAAGACGGTAGATACTTCGATCCCTGCGCAGAGTCCATGTTGTGTTTTTGACACCTATCTGTTCTGTTAGGTGTTTGCATTTCATTGCTGTCAGGAGGAAATAATACGTGACGGCAATGAAATAGAAACATCTATCAGACCTTGAGTGAAATGATATTGTTATTTTGTGAAGAGCGTCTCGGAGAGCTCGATGTTCACCGGTCGAGAGCCGGAGGTGTACTGACTATTCGCTAGCTAGCGTTCTGGTATCAAACAAAATGGTGGGGGTAAAAGTGTAGTAGAACGAAGCAGATGGATGGTGGCAGGTGGCAGGCGGCAGGTGGCAAGTGTGCGGCAGATGGTAGTCCCCCCCCCCCCCACTACACCAGTCCCCCACTACACCAGTCTCCCCACCGAGTTTTACATCGCACAATAACTAGTTTACACTGTATAAGTATAACAGCTACTATGATCTAAACCGGTGCATGTATTCATATGGTTCTTTTTGCGAAGCAAACAACTAGCTAAAAGTGTTTCAACCTCGATTATTCTTCGACGAAACCGCTCATTGTCCACTAAAAGTGTAGACCTTCTGTCTTCATTGTCAGGGAAGTAGAAAGTAGTGTCAAGGGGACTACTGAAGGTCACCTTCCTCATGTTCCTGTAAAACTGCGACATTTTTCAGACTCTCTAGGTAGATGTTCATCCGTCAAGAGCTGGAAGAATAATGATGGAGCGTTATCATGTATGATAGGCACCTAACCCCCACCACAACGTTACCTTGTCCTTCAAACCATCGTTTTTACGCTACAGATGCTATACTGTTGGTTAGATTTAAATTTAAATTGCACCTTCTTGTTTGTCTTGGCAAGCCGCGTAATTGAAGTATCCACATGTTATACTTTGAACCAAAAACAAAGAAGTTATTTAGGTTTGTCCTTGAAAATAGGTGTTTTTTCGCTGTTGCTGCTATACCCGTTGTCGGATCTGAATTCTGTTTGCACCAACTTGTTCGTCCGATCAATCCGCGTAATTTGAGTACCCACATGACATACTTTGCACAAACTTTATACCCCCCCCCCTTGGGTCATGGTCATGGTCAAGGTCAAGGACCTTGGGACTTCGAAATTTTTACAAAGTGGGCTGCACACAAACATAAGACTAACAGTCTCCTGCCTATATACAGACCAAGTCCCTAACTTGAAATGCTTAGGGTGGTCCTGAAAAGGACCGTTTTTGATGCCATGAAGAGGAGTCCTGAAGGAGTTGCGGTTAGTCGAGGTGGAGGAAATGGACAAGGGCTGTGACAATTTATTTAATTAACCAATGCGCCTTGCCCTCTTGTCTGACGAAAAACAGTTCCTTTTTGGATGGGATTCTAGGCGGTTGCGGCAGGGAATGAGGCAGTTGGACCTTGAAGTGAAAATCTTCATGTTGTAAAATATAGCTGTTTCCGCTGAGCCTTGCCACAAACTTGTATTTGATATTTGTTTTTAGTTTTCTAAATTTAAGTGATTTGAAGTTTAGAGGAGTGACTAATTCTTCTTCCTTCAACACCCTCGTCCGCTCCATCACCTCATCCACGGTGAGAGGTGGAGTTGAAGGTCGAGGCTGACTTGTAGTCGAAGTCGAAGGTCGATGCTCAGATGACGGATGTTGGTTGAAGTAGAGCGGATGGTTCTTAAAATTTCTTCTTATTGTGGCCTTGAAAGAAGTTGGTCTCTTAAAACCACTTCTTCTCTCAACCGTCTCCTTCAGGGATTCCTTCAGACGTCGCAGTTTCTCAAGGTTCACAGGGGAAGTCATCGTAGCGCTGCTGATCGGCACGTAGTTTTAGTTCGAGAGACAAAGCTGGAATGAGTCCTAATGTCTTGACTTTTGAAGGGTCAGACGGTTTATCTCGTTGATTAGGTTTTTGGCGGCTTGCCAAGTGTAACCTTGACACTTCCATATACGGGTAGAAAGCTAAGAACCGGTTCCCCTTCCCTTCATGTCCCCCCCCCCCATTTGGGTCATGTCCCCCCCCCCCACAATTTGGGTCATGCCCCCCCCCCCCATTTGGGTCATGTCCCCCCCCCCATTTGGGTCATCCCCCCCCATTTGGGTCATGTCCCCCCCCCCCCCATTTGGGTCATCCCCCCCCCCTGACGTCACGGGGCGGAGTCACCTCCCACCACTGACCGCCGCCTTTATAAGCGGGAGCAGTCCGCAGTCTCTTCGCAGTAGGCTGCCGCCCGTTCGTGATCTACGTCCGTCCGGGTTGCATTCTGCTGCAGCGTAGGTCTTTTAAGTGTGCGTTGGGCCCGACGCGCAATTAAGAGATCCGCGCCTTTGCATGTGCATGGTAGTTTGTTAAGCATGGTAGTTTGTTTGTTAGATTATTGCTTGTAGATTGCTGCTAATTAATGTAGTTAGTTTAATGAATGTTGGTGTTGGTTTTAAGTGTTTTATTTAATGATGAAATATGTACCTTTCTTACAGATCCTTATCCCTGGGTAAAGTCTTTATATCCGTGGGGTTTGTTATCAAAGTAATTTAAATGCCGGTCTTTGTAAATATTTAATGATGAAATATGTACCTTTCTTACAGATCCTTATCCTTGGGTAAAGTCTTTATATCCGTGGGGTTTGTTATCAAAGTAATTTAAATGCCGGTCTTTGTAAATATTTAATGATGAAATATGTACCTTTCTTACAGATCCTTATCCTTGGGTAAAGTCTTTATATCCGTGGGGTTTGTTATCAAAGTAATTTAAATGCCGGTCTTTGTAAACTACCTTGGTCAAAACATTGGTTCGCAGTAGCCTGACGCCCGTTCGTTGATCTACGTCCGTCCGGGTTTCAGTGTTGCTGTTGTGACCTTGTTAAACTGACCGCAGTATCCTGACGCCCGTTCGTGATCTACGTCCGTCCGGGTTTCAGTGATACTGATTGTTCTTTGTAAAATTAACGTTAACTCTAACTGACCAGTTTGTTTCAAAGTAATGTAATTTGTTTCTCATCCCTTTCCTAACCCCCTGACAATAAGTTTCGGCCCTGAAAACCGGACTTGTCAATACGGCCATGTAAACCGGTTGACATTACCTTTCTTAGCCTGAGAAACTGTTGTGATTTTCCTTTTTTTTTGGGTTTTTTTTTCTTTATTTTTTGTTATTAAAATCATTGCTTGTAATTCCCTGTCCCCTAATACAGAGCGGGGAATAGAGCACCAATTTTTGCTCTACCGGACTTGTCAATACGGCCATGTAAACCGGTTGACATTACCTTTCTTAGCCTGAGAAACTGTTGTGATTTTCCTTTTTTTTTTGGGGTTTTTTTTTCTTTATTTTTTGTTATTAAAATCATTGCTTGTAATTCCCTGTCCCCTAATACAGAGCGGGGAATAGAGCACCAATTTGTGCTCTATTCCCCGCTTTGGCAACAAGTTCAGATGACCTTGACCCACTGACAGGACTTATAAAACCTCTGTCTGGTTACATATAGGAAAATTAATATTTTAAACCATAGCCTATCCCCCTTCCCCTTTCCCCTTTCCCCTTCCACTTATATTGGGTATAAAAGAGGCTTCCCATTACTGGTAAGATCATTCTGCTGCTTGTGCTTGCTCAACTCAGAACTATGGAGTCACACCCGATATCACTACCGACTTCTGCATCACCCTCTACTTCTACATCACCCTCGACTTCTGCATCACCCTCGACTTCTGCATCACCCTCGACTTCTGCATCACCCTTGACTTCGGCTGCTGGTTCAATTCTTCGTCAGGCTCTTTTAATGTCTCTTATCATCCCTGAGAAGACAACTTCACCACCCATTATGGATCGACCAACTTCTCCTTCACCATCATCCTCGAGATCAAGGTTTTCGTCGAGCTCCTCCTCCTCATCATCTACCTCGAGATCAAGGTCTTCTTCGAGCTCCTCATCATCCACCTCAAGATCAAGCTCCACCTCGAGATCAAGCTCTAAAATATCTACAAAACCCCCAATTGAAATTTCACCTTCCACTAGTTCAACCAGACCTTCAGTAATTTGCACAAATATTCAATCTCCTTCAGATAAATTTAATCAATTAAAGTCATTGCATAGAAGGTGCATACGTCCTGCACAACTATGTAATTATATCTTCAAAAAAGGTGCAAAGAAAGGCGAACGCTGTGCAAAACAGTGTACTTTAAATGAAGAACTGTGCAATCTTCATTTAAAAAATAGCGCTTCTCCTTCTTCACCACATCCAACAGTGAAACCGGCTAAGACTCGGATTAATAGGCTAGCTAAAAACAAACAATACGTCTTTGTAAAAATAATGGGATTCCTGAAGGTCATGTTAAAATGTGAAGACCGCCTTTACATTTTAAGATTACCTAAAGGCATGCGTCATCCCAAAAACCCTACAAAAAAGCACTATCTAATCCGAGCCGATTCAGGAACCACTGTGTGGAATAAATTGTAAAAAAAAAAAAAAAAAAAAACATTCTTTCCAAATTAAATAAAGTTTTTCCAAATTAAAAAAAAAAAAAGTGTGGACAACCTATTTACAAATTGTAGCATATGCTGCAAAGTGTAAATAGGTTGTCCACACTTTTTTTTACAATGTTACAACGACCTTGACCTAGATAACGGACTTAGATATTTTACACTAAGACAAAGATAAACGTAAAAGGAAAAAGGAGAAATATTATACTAAAGATATTATTCAACAGTGAAGAAGGGAGGGGGTAAGCGGGTATTTAAGCAAGCGATTCGGAATATAATTATTAGTTGTATCATCATGAGCGTCAACAGCAACACATGGGGAAAGGAAATTAGCGAAGAGGAGTTGTACGCGATTGCTGAGGCTGCTGAAATTACCGAGGTTTCTAAGATTGATAAGGTTGCGGAGAATGATGCCCAGTCACAACCGCAACAAACTACATCATCGATGCGGTCTACAACGCAGCAACCAAGACCCTATCATGTTATCCTGGAGGAGTATAATGAGGCAATGAGGTACGCCTTTACAAAGTGGTGTGGACAACCGCGTTCTCCTGAACAATGGGAGGAGCACGATGCAGACTTTCGCCTGGTTGCAGACTTAGAACTTGAGCTTCAAAGAGCAAAGGCTGCTCAATAGTGTGAAGATTTATTGTTTACTTTAAGAAATACAGAGCGGGGAATAGATCAGTTTGAGGTCCAAGTGAGAACCACTTACTGCTCTATTCCCCGTTTTGGCAATTTGTTCAGATGACCTTGGGACTTAGAAAATTTTGTTTGGTAAAAAAAAAAAAATATATTGAAATATATATTTCTTACAAAAACATCCCCTCCCTAAAACTTGCACTCCCACCACTTCCATTGGGTATAAAAGAGACACCTTATCGATGGTAAAATTAGTCTGCTGCTTGTATTCGCCCACCTCAGACACCATGGAGCACATCAGAAAACCAACTTCTGACGCCTCTTCTTGTACTGTTTCATCTTCTGCTGCCCCATCGATACTTGTCCAGGCTATGATTCTATCCAACATTTTTCCAGAGACTAGTAATACTTCGCCAAACTTAAACTCGAGATCTCTCAAAACCGAGAGAAACAATGCTAGTTCTTGAAAAATGAGAACAAGGATCGCTGATTGTTATAAAGTATTAAGACGCATATTACCATCTTCCAATCCGTATGATTCTAAATTAACCACTATACAAAAGTCAATAAAATACATTTCAAACCTTCAGTCGCAGCTTCAAGAACCGTCCTTAATTCACAAAGAAGATTTACACAACCCTCCACCTTTTGAAGCTGTTTTTCTTAAAGAGGATGAGTTAGCGGACCAAAATTTCTTCGCTGAAGAACCTTCAGCTTACAAACAAATCTTCCTCATGGATGAAGATCAGGACGAGTAACTATCTTAAAAAAACTAAAGTCCTTTGAAATACAAAGCGGGGAATAGATCAGTTTGAGGTCAAAGTGAGAACCTCTTATTGCTCTATTCCCCGTTTTGGCAACTGGTGTAAATGACCTTGGGACTTAGAAAATATTCGTTTGATAAAAAATAATGAAAGATCTTCTTATTTCTCACAACAACAATATCTTTTCCTAACCCCCACCACTACCTAAACTAAGTATAAAGGAGGTTCTCCATCGCTGGTAAAAATTAGTACTCTGCTGAAAATGAATGCATCCACTACTTCTATCTCTGCAGCAACTATAATACTTAGCAGACGGGTCGAAAACATTGATCAGTTGCTTGCTGTAAGGAGATTACTGCTACGGTATCTTGATATAGAGGTTAGTTGTCAATTGTGCATGTGGAGACCAACAGGTGAAGTTTATAGTAGTGAAAATGAAGCATTTGAAATAAACTACAGTAGAAAGTTATATAAAATCTTTGGTAATATGGTAAGGTTAGTCAATAATGGATGGAACATTAATATAACATTTTATATTGTTCCAAACCTGTAATTAAAGCAAAAAACAAAAAAAACGATGGGTATATAAGCCCGATGTTACAGAGACAATTATCACTTTGGTTCTGAATTGCGTCAAGAGAGCACCTACCATGGTATACCTCCACTATATTGACTCTACTGCTAAAGCGGATACTTTTATCCAGCGTGTTTACCAACTGTTAACGGAGTACCATCATGTTCAGGTCAAAGGATTGGGTATTCGTGGAACAGAAGAAGTAAAAATAGATGTAAAACCAATCCCTTTGAAGAAAAAAATTGACCAATTATTACAAGAAGGCTACACACTGTGCCTTTATTACACAACCTCATAAACTAAATAAAACGCCAAAGGGGGGGGGGGAATACAGAACGGGGAATAGATCAATTTGAGGTTTGAATAAGAATCTCTTACTGCTCTATTCCCCGTTCTGGTAATAGGATAAGGTGACCTTGACCCACTTACAGGACTTAATCATTTGTGTTACAATAATACCTCTTCCCTATCACTTTTCCCTACCACTTGCACTTTCAACACTTACCCCCACCACCACCGAAATCAGGTATAAAAGGTGGTTTCGTATTAGTAGTAAATCAGTCTGCTACTTGGAATCATGTCGCCCAGAGATAACATTTTCCCTTCTAAGAAGACTATACTAGAATTGATTAAAAATATTCCATTAAATTTAAACGAAGATGAAGACGAAGACGATTCAGAGATGGAAGGTGAACTATTTAGTGAAGGTGAACTATTTAGTGATCTTGAACTACTGAGTGAGTTTGCTAGCAGTGAACCATATCTTGGAGAGATGGAGCTGTTGACTGACGACGACGATGTCGATAATAATGAACCGGAATTTTATCATCAGTTGCTTTGCTTGGAGGAAATGGACCTTGTTGATAGTGAAACCCCTCCAAGCAGTATTAATATCGATGATGTAGTTCTAGATCCAGTCACAGGGAACTTTTGTGTTCGTCGTCGCTTATTTAGTGATACGAGCTCATCATCATCATTATCATCGGAAGAATCTGAATAAGTTTTTGTTGTCTTCAAATAGTTTACTTTAAATACAAAGCGGGGAATAGATCAGTTTGTGGTTATAGTGAGAATCACTTACTGCTCTATTCCCCGTTTTGATAATATCGTTGTATAACCTTGACCCATTTACATGATTAAAAAAGTGGGGTAACTTATACATTTAATGGTGGGGGAACGTCTATTTAAAGACGATGCAACAGTGTATATTTATCATATAGGCATGATGAACCCACCAGGAAACTCCGTTTGCTACAGCTTTCCCCTCATCGATATCGATGATGTGATAAAACTTACATCAATAACAAAACGGTTTGAACTCGAAAGGCGACTCATAAAAGTCGACGTAATTCCACAAGATCTTCGTTCGGCAATGTTGACTATTGAATATGTTAAAGATGAATCTACAACTGAAGATCCCTATTGTTTTATGAAATTTTTAGTTGATCAAGATGCAATGTGTACAATCCAACTTCACATCCGAGTTTAAAATTTATCAAATGTTTTTGTTGGAGAAAATTGTCTTAGTTAAATACAGAGCGGGGAATAGATCAGTTTATGGTTTAAAATGAAATCATTTACTGCTCTATTCCCCGTTTTGGCAAATATGCTCAATGTCCTTGACCCAAATACAGAATTTTGTAGCCTCCAGCTACAAACTTAAACTTAACCTAAAACGTACCCCCACCACTTTTTCTAGGGTATAAATAGAGGTGCATTTGCAGTGTTTTTTCATTATTGCGTTGACCCTTGTGAAGAGCACGCCTACATTATGAATCGCTGCGATATTTGTAAAGCTTCTTTCAGAGATGAATGGCTTTTAACCATTCATAAAGAATTGAAACATAACACCAATACAAATACTGAAGAACCAAATGAAGAAGAATTAGATTCAATCAACCAACAATTAGCAAAACATCAAGAAGAACAAAATGAAGAAAAACACAACGAAGAAAAAGAAGAAAATGAAGAAAAAGAAGTTTCAAGACCAAGTGTCATTCATTATGCGCCTGGACCATCAGTAAATGTGGAACTACACGCCCGAGCACTTCCGGGTAATGTTGTAACCCACTTTAAAATTGACAATACAAAATTGAAACTTGAAGAATTTTTAAACAACGCAAAAGGATTGGTTAGCAAAACTCTGAAAAATGAATTAAAAAGATTAAATTTTATTAAATTTGGACTATTACTGGATGCTTTATTTACAAACATTCAAAATGAAACCTCACCGAGAGGTTTCTTAACAAAAAACCGAACTATTATGTTTTCCTCAGATATTGATTCAATCGTATCTGAATGTTTCGAAGAGCTAATGACAAAAATACAAGAACACGAAGGAAGAGGATCTGGATGGAGTTTGTTAAGCATCACAGGGCTAGACTTAAGAGTACACAAACACGGTTATGGAATTCGTGGCAGTAGCTATATCCCTTTACCAAAAAAGATTAGTGATACCAAATCCTGCATCAATGTGCAAAATCAAGATACTGAATGTTTTAAATATGCTATGTTGGTCAAATATGTAACAGACAATCCGATAAGACCAAGTCACAAATATGAAGAAGTACAACATAGATATAATTTTCAAAGGATGACTTACCCTGTTGCTATAACAGACGTTTTGAAATTTGAAAAACAAAATCCTTCAGCTTCTGTCAACCTATTCGGATTGGATTCGTCAAACAATGTGTACCCCTTGCGTATAACACCAAATGAGCGCAGAGATCATACCGATTTGTTATTAATTACTAAAGGTGATATTTCACACTTTGTGTATATCAAAAAATTTGAAAGTCTTGTTTCTAATCAATTATCTAAGCATAAAAGAAAGATGACAATTTGCAAAAGATGTTTTTGTCACGTGAACAAAGAACTAAGAAGGGGAGGGTCAGATTGGCTAGTAGAACACCAACGGCTATGTAATGGAAACTATGAAGTAAGAATTAAATTGCCGCATCCTAGCAGAGCACAGATAAAATTTGATAAAGTAATACAACAATATCGTTTACCTGTTGTTGTGTATGCTGATTTTGAGGCGTCTTTACTTCCGCTCGAACATCAAGAAGAAAACGTAACAAGAAGAAGCAAATACCAGCAGCACACACCAAACAGCTACTGTTTGATGATAAAATCAACACTGTCTGAAGAACATTTGCGAAGATATGAATTAACCACAACACCGAAGATATATCGCGGTGAAGAAGCAGCTCGAAACTTCGTCGATGACTTATATACCATAGCTGCGAAAGTTGAAGAAATGTACAGAAATGTGGTACCGATGATTCCTATGAATGAAAATGAAATTCAACGACACGACTCAGCAACAACATGTTATTTGTGTATTAACACTTTTACACTGACCAACAGTAAAGTGCGAGACCATGACCATCTAACAGGAGCTTACAGAGGTGCAGCCTGTAACTCTTGCAATCTAAACTACAAACTTCCAAACTTTATCCCCGTTGTTTTACATAATCTTAGTGGATACGACTCCCACTTTATAATCCCAGAATTGGGCAGAGATAATGGAGAAATAGATGTATTGGCAACAACCATGGAAAAATTTATAAGCTTCTCTAAAAAAGTTGGTAAAATAAAACTAAGATTTGTTGATTCATTCAGATTTATGCCTTTTAGCCTTGCAAAATTAACTAAAAATTTAAGAAGACAAGATTTGATTGAAACAAGCAAAATTGTGCCTAATGATAAAATGGATTTAGCTCTTCGAAAAGGAGTCTTCCCCTATGATTACATTGACGGACTGCATAGATTTGATGAAACATCACTTCCTACACCAGATAAATTCAAAAACAAACTTAATGATGAAGAAATAAAACCTGAAGATTATCAACATGCACTTCGAGTATGGAACGAGATGAATATGGAGACCTTAGGGGATTACTCAGACTTTTATGTCAAACTAGATGTGACCCTTCTTTGTGATGTGATTGAAGAATTTCGAAACACCTGTTTTGTCGCATATGGATTGGACCCTTTACATTCGTATACTTCTCCAGGATTAGCTTGGCAAGCCATGTTAAAAGAAACAAAATGCAAACTCCAACTTTTAACAGATATTGACATGGTTTTAATGATTGAAGCAGGTGTAAGAGGTGGATTGGTTCAAAGTGTTACCAGGCATGTTAAAGCCAACAACAAATACCTTCCTAATTACGACGAAACTAAACCAACAACCTATTTGGGATATTTCGATGCAAACAACTTATACGGATGGGCTATGTCAAACCCACTTCCATATGATAATTTCAAATGGATTAACCCCGACTCTATTGACGATATTTCACAAATTCCAAAACATGGTGACACTGGATATATTTTAGATTGCGATTTTGAATACCCGGAGCATTTACACGATCTCCATTACGACCTCCCACTCCTCGCTAAAACAGAAGTTTCTCCAACTGGAAAACACCCTAAATTAATGATGACTCTAAATAATAAACAACGCTACGTGGCTCACTTTTGGGTAGTCCAACAAGCCATCGAATTAGGACTACGTATTACAAAAATTAATAGAGTTTTGGAATTTTCTCAGTCATGTTGGTTAAAACCTTACATTGATTCAAACACCACCAGAAGAGCAGCCGCTACATCAGAATTTCAAAAAGACTTTTTTAAATTAATGAATAATGCGATATTTGGAAAAACATTGGAAAACAAAAGAAGACACAAAAATGTTAAACTTGTTACTGACGCAAAAAAGCTACAGAAACTCGTACAGCAGCCAAACTTTGGATCATCTATAATTATTAATGAAAGACTTGTAGCAGTGTCTATGAAGAAGACGAGTGTGAAGATGGATCGTCCTTTATATATAGGCATGTCAATCTTGGACATCTCATAAACACACATGTACGATTTTCATTATAACAAAATGGTTGCCTTCTATGGAAGAGAGAACATCGGCATTAGCTACATGGATACAGACGCTTTTGTGTATTGGATTATTACAAATGATATGTATCAAGATCTTCGTACATTTGTTCACAAAAATGAATTCGATTTTTCTGACTACCCAAAAACCCATCCTAACTACGATCAAGACAAAAACAAAAAAGTACTGGGCAAATTTAAAGATGAAGCAAATGGAGTTCTACTTGAAGAGATTGTTGCACTTATGTCAAAACTGTATTCTTTGAAACTATATGATGAAAAAGAAGACGAGAAGAATAGCTATATTAAAAAAGCTAAAGGTGTAAAGAAATTATATTTAGAAAAGAAAGTTATTTTTGATCAATACAAGCAATGTTTATTTGAAGATAAAGTCATTACAGCTAAATTCAATACAATTAGAAGTTTTAACCATCAGATATACAGCCTAACAGAAGTTAAAAAAGCACTTTCTTCCAATGACGATAAACGACACATTCTTCCAGACAACATCCACACTTTACCATTCGGCCACTACTCCCTCAACCCTATTGACGAGTAACCTTTTCATCGTCCTAGATCCTTTATCCTTTTCCTTTCCGTAAAAAAGGGGAAACACAGCAATGTTAAGCTGTGTTTCCCCTTTTTTACACAAGGTTTGAATGACCTTGAACTATATGTGTGTATATATATATATATATATATATATATATATATAAGGAGATTTATACCAAAGAATATTTAATACCATATCAGCTGCCTTCGTGAAACCATCATGTCAGACCTGAAGGAGAAGATTATTAATGAACTACACAAACCTGCAAGAATAAAGTTTCCAAGAAGAAATACTGTTATAAAAGGGATAAATGATCTATATCAAGCGGATTTAATTGAAATGCGACCGCATAGCAGAATAAACAAAGGATTTAAATATATACTCACTATTATTAATTGTTTTACAAAAGTTGCAGACGCTTTACCTCTAAAGGACAAGACTGGTAAAAGCGTAACAGAAGCCATGGAAATAGCCATAAAAAGATATAAAAACAAAATTAAACATTTACAAACTGATGATGGAACAGAATACTTTAATACAAACTTTGCACAGTTAATGAATAAATATAAAATAAATCATTATTCTACAAATTCAGAGAAAAAAGCAGCTATTGTAGAAAGATTCAATAGAACCTTAAAAGGAGCACTATATAAACAATTTTCAAAAAGAGGTTCTTACGTATGGTATGATGTTTTACCACAATTAATAAATGAATATAATAACAGGTTTCATAGAACTAGTGGTATGAAACCTAACAAAGTAAATAGAAGAAATGCAAAAGATGTATTAAAACGCATAAAGAAAAATACAAAGCCAAAAGTAGAAAAAATGCAGCCAAGAAAGTTTAATGTAAGTGATAAAGTACGGATTAGTAAATATAAGGGAGTGTTTACCAAGAAATACCTTCCCAATTGGACGAATGAAGTTTTTACAGTGTATAAAGTGCAACCGACTGTACCTGAAACGTATATCTTAAAAGATAACAAAGGAGATTTGTTGCAAGGTGCATTTTATGGACATGAAATGTTAAAGTCAACAGTAGGTGATGTATATCTTGTTGAAAAAGTGTTACAAAGAAAAAAGGACGCAGTTAAAGTGCGGTGGTTAGGGTTTAACAAAACTGAGGATTCATGGATACCTATAAAAGATTTGATTTAATGCAAGCAACTCATTTCATCGTTAACCTTTGAGCAGGATGGAGATTATTCACCATAAAGATCGATTCAATATTAATAACATAGATGATTTAACTGTGGATAACGTTAAAATCAACAATGGTAAACACGGTAGTTTACTTCCAAACACTGTTCGATGTATAGTAAGTGGACCCTCAAACTGTGGAAAAACCAATGTTGTCTTTAATTTGATCACTAATCCGCAGGGATTAAGGTTTAATAACCTATATATTTTTTCAAAGTCCCTACAACAACCAAAG
The DNA here is from genome assembly GCA_963675035.1 of Allygus modestus. Classification (NCBI taxonomy): domain Eukaryota; kingdom Metazoa; phylum Arthropoda; class Insecta; order Hemiptera; family Cicadellidae; genus Allygus; species Allygus modestus. The sequence goes on along the minus strand of OY776112.1, from coordinate 427,903,360 downwards.
TATCAATTGCTAGATAAAATCCTATCTGATGTGCCCGATGTTAATTTTTACAAATTTAACGCTAGTGATAGCATTATACAACCAAACGAAGCGATACCGTATTCTGTATTTATATTTGACGATGTATCTTGTGAAAATCAGGATACTATTAGAAACTACTTTGCCATGGGAAGACATAATAACATCGATAGCATATATATAGGACAAACTTATAGCAAAATCCCGAAACAACTTATCAGAGATAATGCAAATGTTTTAATTGTATTTAAACAAGATGATACTAACCTAAAACATATATATAACGATCATGTGAATGCTGATATGGCATTTGAAAAGTTTAAAGAGCTTTGCGGAAAAGCATGGGCGGAGAAGTATGGATTTCTGGTTATTATGAAAGATCAAGCTATAAAAGACGGCCGTTATAGAATAGGTTTTGATAAATTTGTTTTACTACACTGATTAGCAGTATTACTATACAAGTCGTCAAGGTGTGAAGATGGTTAACCAGGAAAAGCTACTAAAAGAAATAAAATCACTTAGTGATTCTATTAGACAAAAAAACCGAGCTTTAAAATCAGGTATAAATGAAAGAGAGCAATTTTTAGAAACAACATTCAAACCTGTTACTGAACCTTTAAAGCGATTAGCACAAAATATGGAAAAACCTTCAATTCGCTTCGAAGGAGACAAAATGCTACCAATTTCCAAATATGAAGAAGAATTTCAGAATGATGAAAGTTTTGACCAGTTACAAACATCTGAAGAAAGCGACGAGTATGAAGAAAGTGGAGATATAGGAGATTTAAGGGAAAAGAACATTGCAGGAGATACAAGTACAGAAGATACAAGTGCGGAAGATACAAGAGCAGAAGAAGAGGATATCAACCCACCCAACTTAAGCAAATTAGGCACAGATATTATGTTTAAAGGAACACTTGGAAGAAAATATACATTAAAAATGTTACATGGCACACATGCTAATCGAAATTATCATACATATGGAGCTAGAATAGAGGATAAAGGATTAATGATTGGAGATAGAAAGTTAGATATAAACGAAAATGATGATATAGTTATTGGTGATAAGAAATATAAAGGTACAACAGGTTTGTTTGAACTCATCTTTAAAAATAATCCTGGTAAATATACTAAAAAGGATTTACAATTGTTTAAAAATATACTAGAGTATACAAATGCACATAGAAAAAAATATTCCAAAGAAAAACCTATTCATAGAAACAGGTCAATAAAATACACAAACATTATATCTAGTCTTTTCCCCTCGAAATCAAATAAAGCTTCAATTAAAAGAAGAGCTTTATCTTCTGCTGAATTAAATGTTTTGCATAAAAAAAGAAAAACAACTGATCCTACTACATCTGGAAGGGGATTATTAAAAAATTTGTATAAAACCAATATAATATATTACAACGATATAAATAAGTTAGTTGATCGAATGAGGTTATTACATGAAGCTATGGAAGCCGGGCACACTGGTTTAGAAAACGAATGGGTAGCTTTGGTTGATGAACTGCGAAAACGAGAAATAATTGTTCAGTAGACGTATATATATATATATATATATATATATATATATATATATAGTAAGAACCTAAACGATAGCGATTCAGTTACATCATGAGTGTGGACAAGTTCGGACGGTATTCCGAGTTTGGAGTAAAATCTGGATATAGTGAAAAAAGAGCTGGGTTTCCATTAACACCTGATGGTAATTATAATTTTGAAGGAAAAGTAATTCAAAATGTTGGTGATCCGCTTTTGTCTTCTGATGCGGTTACGGTACAATACATGGATAAAAGAACCCCAACTGTACACGAAGATCATTGGGGGTTTTCCGGTAAAAGGTTAAGTAATATACAACATCCCGTTTATGATGGCGAAGCAGTAAATTTAGCTACTCTAAAATTGTTAACGATTTACCAAAGGAATGAAACTGACACAAGCTATGATGTAAAAAAATTAAAATTATCAAATGTAGGTGATTGTGAGCAGGATGGAGACGCTGTAAATAAGAAAATGTTTGATATTGTACACAAGAAATGGACTACGGAATATGAAAAACATTTGGAAAGGTTTGGTGCAGCTCTATTTCATTATATCCATCGGGCTTCAGGAAGAGCTGCAGCTTCAGATGTTGACAGCTACAATTATTTAGACTGGAAAAATATACACAATCCAGAGAAACCTAATCAACGAGATAAACCGTCTGAGCCTTCTAAAGTCAAGACATTAGGAAAGGATGATAAAGTGAATGTGATTAATGAACCAACAGAAAACAATGAAGATTACATAAGAGAAAAAAGAATTTAAAATACCCATGATAAGGGACAAAGCATCAGTCATATTCGAGAGATGATACAGAGAGGATGATGGAATCCAATATTACTGCGTGGAGTTTAATATCTCAAGAGCCGAGATTTCCCCAAGGAGTGTTGACAGATGGTTTTGTTCAACGGTTTGATAGATATATGGATTGGGAACAACTTTCCATACACTACCTCTTTACAATGACTATGTTAAGAATTTATTTTCACAGAGTTAACTGGATCCATATTTTACAAAGACAACAGTTTTCAGAAGACTTCCTCGTAGAGATGACATCAAATTTTAATAACTGTTGGGAAGTAATAAGTAAATATCAAAATCTCTCTGAGAATTACATTGACAATTTTAAAGATAAACTAGACTGGGATGTGTTATTCAATTACCAACGATTAAGCGGCAAGTTTCTAAGGGAACATGACAACTATTTAAAGTTTATTCATTTTACCGAAGACAACGATACCATCACCAGCGGAGAAACATCTGGAACATCTTCATTTACACCTTATTTCCATTTTTACTACTTTTATTTAATATGTATACATTTAATTAATAAATCCATTTCTATATAATAAATGGATTTTAAACAGTATATAATACAAGAAACCAAAACTGATATTACATTCATTGTGAAATATTTATAGAGTGCACCTACTGATTGTAGGTTTTGCTATAAATAGTCATGTCGAGGGTTAAACGCATCAGTCATAATCGAGAGAGATTACGGAGAGGAAGGGGAATAGCATCAACAGCATTTTCTCTATTGAGTAAACCGGTTGGAGCTATAGTTAACAAGGCGATTGATTTATTACCTGTGGAATTACATTTACCTGGAGGATATCAATATTGTGGTCCTGGAACCAAATTAAAGAAACGACTTGCTAGAGGAGATCCTGGAATAAATAAGCTCGATCAGGCTTGTAAACAGCACGATATAGCGTATTCCAAATTTGGTGATACTAAAAATAGATCAATAGCGGATAAAGCACTTGCTGAGAAAGCTTGGCAAAGAGTAAAATCTAGTGACGCAGGTATTGGTGAAAAAGCAGCGTCTTTAGCAGTAACAGCAGCAATGAAAGCAAAAACTACGTTTGGAGGAGGAAAGAGAAGAAGGCGTGGGAAAAAACCCGCTAAGAAACAAGGAGGTAATATCAGAAGAAAACGTCGATCTACCAGTGGTAAAGCTAAAAAGAAACCAACAATATGGTCAATGATAAAAAAGGGAGGAGGATTATACCTAAGGCCGTATCGTGTGTATTAAATAAGAAAGAGCAATTAATAATTAAAAACAAAGAATTGACCAATGAAGAACTGATTACATATGCTTCTTGTTTGAAAATCCCATTTTTTAGAGGAGTATTTATGAAAGATGAATTACCGGTTAAAATGTGGAAAAATGAGACTGGTATTGTAAATTTGGATAATAGTGAAGGATTAGGCACTCATTGGGTGTGTTACAAGAAACTTGGTAAAACCATTTATTATTTCGACAGTTTTGGAGACCTTCCACCACCGAAAGAACTTCAACAATACTTTCGTGCGGCAGAAAACGTTTTTTACAATCATACAAGAAAACAACCTGATGATACATCCATTTGCGGTCATTTATGTTTAGACTTTTTAGCTAAAAGTGTTAGTCAACTTTAAGATGTCTTCGTATACAGTGTCATTAACCGGTAACTCATGTACTTTGCGCAGTATTCTGTTTCCAGCGCTACGTTTGCAAAAAGGAAGACTATGGGAAGCCGCATTATTGGATTTAACAACATATAACTCTATTCCAAACGTTAGTGAAGGAATTAATAACAAAATACATTATTACAAGACAAAAGATGATAAAGGAAAGTATTCAGCTTTGGAAGAATTCAGTTTACCAACAGGAGCTTATGAAATTGATAATATAAATGAAGTTATACAAAAACATATGGGAAAAGAAAATATAACGATAAAAGGCAATAACAATACAATGAAAGCCGAAATTACGTCTAAGTATTATATTGATTTTAGTCAAGAACATTCAATTGGTAGTTTATTGGGGTTTTCTAAGGAAACAAAAGTTTTAGAACCTAATAAAACTCATTCTGGGAATAAAACTGTGACGATCATCAAAGTTAATAGCATAGACATTACATGTAACATTATACAAGGATCCTACAGAGATGGAGAAAATCGTCATATATTACACACATTCTACCCATCAGTTGCACCAGGTTTCAAGATAGTAGAAAAGCCTCAAAACCTTGTGTACCTACCGTTAAACACCAGTTTCATTTCAGACATCGTGCTGAACATAGTGGATCAAGACGGAAACCTTATTGACTTTAGAGGAGAAGCTATTACTGTAAGAATACATATAAAATCATCCGCTTAGACAATGGGGTTATCATTTAAAAAGAGAGAGCCATCCAGCAAAGAGGTCAGTAGCTCATCAGCTGTAGAAGGATTAACAAGTGACAACATTCGTTTTCTAGAAGAAATTGGATTAAAGGTCATTAACAATGGATATACTGGATATAGCGCAGGGTCCAACATTCGACGAGACCTTATGGGAAAAGGAATATCACACGCACAACCCTTACGCTTCGTCCAAATTAAACAATAACGATGAAATTAGGATTCCTATACAACAACAAGACATTTATACTCTTCCATGCGAAAGTTATTTATATATTGAAGGAAAAGTAACAAAAACTGATGGTACTGCTGGAACCACTGTTCCGTTCATAAATAATCCTATGGCATTTTTGTTTGACGAGATTAGATATGAAATTTCGGGAGTTACAGTCGATTCAACAAAAAAGGTTGGAATTTCCAGTACATTGAAAGGATTAGCGTCTTTAACACCAAATGAGAAGAATCTGTTAGCTGTTGCAGGATGGGTTGCACCAGACAAAAGTACATTCGCTCCTGACTCTTCGGGAAACTTTGATTTCTACGTACCTTTAAGATTACTCCTAGGATTTGCTGAAGACTACAGAAGAATAATAATAAATGTAAAACAAGAACTAGTTTTATTAAGATCATCAAACGATAATGATATTATTAAAGCAGCTGCTGGAACAACTGATGCCAATTTAGACTGGAAATTAACATTAGACAAGATTGTTTGGAGAGTACCACATGTGCGGCTAAATGATGAACACAGGATTACATTATTAAGAAAGTTAAAATCAGATCGAGACATTGTAATGCCATTCAGAAGCTGGGAGTTTCATGAATACCCCGTTTTACCTACAACACAACGGCATACATGGACTGTAAAAACTTCTACTCATTTGGAAAAAGCGAGATATGTAATATTTGGATTACAAACGAAGAAGAAAAGTATAATAACTGAAAATGCTGGTGAATTTGACCATTGTAAATTAACAAACTGTAAAGTGTTCCTGAATTCACAATTCTTTCCCTACGACAACTTTAATATTTCTTTTGATAAAAAAAGATACAGTGTTTTATACGACATGTACGCTAGGTTCCAAAATTCATATTACGGCAAAACAAATACACCTCTACTATCTCCCGTACAGTTTGAATCGAAAGCTCCGATTGTTGTAATTGATTGTTCCAAACAAAATGAATCTGTAAAATCGTCTAGTGTTGATATAAAAATAGAAATGGAATTTCAAGAAAACGTACCTGCAAATACATCTGCGTATTGTTTAATTTTGCACGATAAAATTGTTACATACACACCGTTGACCGGTATTGTAAAGACAGTATTGTAAAACGTTGTACCACCACCGGCACCGCCACTGTCGCTAACCTATAAATAGCGGAGCAACAATGCAGGTCTTCAGTTGATCGTCTATCGTCGCATGGGTAACATCTTCTACAAAATGAGTTCTCCATCTGTTGTACAAGGTGATGCAGAGGTAGCACCGTTATTGGAACGTGATAATACTAGTGAAACAGAAATCATCAAGGAAATAACTGCATTTTTAAAGTTTGGTAAAAGAGATAGAGAGGAGGAAATTAATGCAGACCCATCAAAGGTAGTACCAAAGAGGAAGAAGAAAGTTGAAGAGAATATTCCTCCTCACATTTTAACTGAAGTTTTTCTGCGAATCTTTTACCCCATCTCAGCATGCATCAGTAAAAGTGTATCAGTTGGATTGATGAAATCATTGGATTATTCCCCTACAGTAATACTACACCATGGAACAAAAAAGGTTTTATTTTCGCAAAATGCTTGGGAGTCATTTTTGAAACATGTACATTTAATAGAATGTTATTTAACTAACAGTTTGTGTGGAAGGAAAACACATATTCGACTTTTGGATTGTGACAATGAAATCGATATTGTTAAACATCGTGGACAACTACAAGTGCGAATTAGAGACTTGACTCAACATGAAAATAAGATTCTACTGTCACGTGAAGAATTCTACGTTTTAAACTACGCAACAGAACCTATTACAAGGTACATGAGACAGTTGGTATTTGCAAGCGCTATTATTAAAGAATATTTGGTCGATACTTTGGAAAAACAACCTGATAGCACCATCGTGTACGGACCTGTGGATACATCTATTTTTAATAGAATACCTCATGAAGTTTGCATGTGGAGAAAGTTAAAGGATTTTGAACCACTTGTAGAAATCGCTACAGAAGCTACAGAAGAAACAACACAGGAAGAAGAAACGGAGAAACAAGAAGAAGAAGAAAACGAAACACAAGAAGAAGAAGAAGTTAAAAAAGACTAAAGTTTGACTTTGTAAAGAAGAACACACGTGGGGTAGGCCTATTGGGGACGGTGCCCACGTTAAATATACACCAACGCGCCTGCAACTGTACGGCCTGGTATTTAACCTACCGTGGTGTGGAAAACAGTTTAGTTGATCGCTAGGTGTCATGATGAGCGGAGGGGATGAAGAAGTGAGTGTAAAGCCTTGTGTAATAGAATTTCAAGCATTTCGAAATAATGATGATAGGTTTATTATCAAGGAATTAGTAATTTTAGACTTGCTTACATTTGTAGCCTACCCATTCACGTTTGAAGCTCCTTTTTCTTTTAACAAACTTAACACCAAAGCGAAAAGTACAAACAAATGGATAACAAACTACTTTCATCACATACATTGGTATGAAGGATTTATAAGCTACAGTAATCTGCACAGTATTATGTTTAACTTTTGCAAACAATATTCACATATATACACAAGAGGATTAGAAAAAAAGAACTGGATACAAAAGTACACGCACGGTGATGTTTTCGATATAACTATCAGTAAGGACTTTAACATTAATCTCGGTAATATTTGTGTCGCTGCAAAAGATCTTAAACACGGTCAAACAAACTGTGCATTGTACAACGCATATCGTTTGGCTGCTTATTTGAAACAAACGCAGGAATGTGGTGGGGGTAGCGGAGAACAGAAATGTGGTGGGGGTAGTGGGGCCTATAAATACGAGGAGGCAGCACCGCTCCAGCACGAGTATTATTCGAGACTCCGAAGAGGCAACACCACAACCACCACTGACGAAGATGACATCACAACAGTTTCTACAAACACTGGTTGATCAATTCAACACTCATTCAAAATCCGACCTTCTGCTAACTAAAAAGTGTTCAGAACTAAAAGAACAAAAACACTACATTATTCATAACATCAAGAAAGTGGAAACCACACATGGAGAAGCAATTCTAGTTTCATTGAGCGAAGGACCTTTCACTCCAGGAGATGAGCCGAAGTTTCAAGTATTTCTTCCAAAACGATTTGTTCAACTGCTACAAAATGAAGATTTGCGAGATATTCAACCGGGGACGTTGTATTTGGTATCACACGGTGTAAGCGGCAACAACTCGACGGAACTCACTCTGCACATCACGCATCCTTGTACATAATGTCTTTGTTTGTATTTTTCTGTTTGTATTTCTAGGCATCAATGTTAGACTTAAGCTTATTGTATTGTAAGATGTTTGTTTAATAAAGAAAATATAAAAAAAAAATAAAAAAAAATAAAAACAGCAACACAGCAGTATATTATTTTATATACTGCTGTGTTGCTTTTTTTAAAAAATTCAAATGGATGACCTTGAACTTTCATTCAGGGTTAACTTATGAAGAGGTATAAAAGAGAGGGAGCAGTGAAGTTAGTCTCAGTCTTGTCTAACACACGCTGCAGCTAACATGTCGGTGTCACCTATGAAAAATTTATTTTTCGATAACAATTTGAAGACATATTGTTGCGAGTTACAATGTTTTAAAATACCAGGCGATCAAGTTGACGGGAAAGCTTGTCGTAAGTGCAAGTGTTTCAGCTATTGCATATGTAGATGTAAAACGTATCAAATGAACCGACAAGATAAACTACAAGAATTACGCCGAAGGATTGCATTACTGTGGCGGCGAATGTAGTAGCAACCAGCTGCCACCTACCGCCTGCCATCTGCTGTCCGCCATCTTCTCCGCCCCACCACACTTTTACCCCCACCATTTTGTTTGATACCAGAACGCTAGCTAGCGAATAGTCAGTACACCTCCGGCTCTCGACTGGTGAACATCGAGTGCTCTTCACAAACGTAAAACATTGTATTAAAATGTCCATTAAAATTAGGTGTATTCATTATGACTCTATTCATCTGGCGACTTTCCAAGACCTCGAGGTTTTTAATGAAGAGTTAAGACTTCTCATTGCGTCCGGTTACGATTTATCTTTGAAACTTTACGCATCAAAAAACAACATGGACTCTGCGCAGGGATCGAAGTATCTACCGTCTTTCTTCAGAAAACAAAGTGATGGCCGCAACTCGTCCGGATCAACAACATCGATGACAACCAACAACGGGGAACTATTGTAAACATGAATTATTGTAAATAAAGTAATATTTGTAATATGAATTATTGTAAATAAAATAAAGTAATATTTGTAATTGTTCTACCTCGCACTCGTATCATTCGATTGCTTCATTCGATAATTTTCATTCGATATTTTATCGAATTAAAACTATCGAATCACAATCGGATTTTACGCGTGCGAGGTAGTACTTTTTTTAAATTACCTCCCCGTAACCTTGAACTTTGAACTTTAACTCATTTCGTCACAAAACCGCCTACGTCACTGGCTCAGCCTCAGATAACGTATTTTATCACTCAGCGCTTCCGGTCACGTGACCGGAAGCCATAAATCAAGTGAGCCAGCACCCGCAAACCCCCACTACTCCCATTGCTTTGCCTTAGATGTAATCTAACCGAGATTCTTTCTCCGCGAAAATTAACAAGATTTCCGTCTTGATCTTTGAGAGAGATTGTTAAGGTATTGATCCTTTGACTTATTACCGGTAAATAAATCACGTTTCTCGGGAGCTCAACTATTTTATAGCCCGGTGGTTCGGCCGGGTAGAATTCGTGTATCACATGACCCTCAACTCCATTTAGGTACGACCCGCGTGTGATATTACATTCTACCCGTATAGAATTAACTTTAATTATATCTACAGGCAGTTCGGAAACATGTTGTTTATTAGCCTCGTATATTTGTTTTTTGTAACCCAAGAGTGTTCCCAATGAATGTTCTTTAGTAAAATCAATTTTTTGAGAACAACATATCGTAGCCTTTAAAGTGTTGTTATTTGGTTTTAATGTAAACTTGGTTTCTTTTGGCAGTTGAGATTGTATATATGTCTGTATATCTTCAATCTCGTAAGACCCTTCAGGGATTGTAATGCTGTTATTTTCACCGTAGTAAAACTTATCATTATTGTCTTTTTCAATGTTTGGAATAGAATTATAAGTTGTCAGTTCAATTAAACCTAGCTCCCATTTACCCTTGCTAACATCTATGGGAAATGCTAGCTCGTGGGATAGTATACTAGTTGTTCCCGTGAGGCAGAACATTACTGCAGAGAAAATGTAAGCACAAATGACCACACACCACTGTATCAAAATTCTGTTGTCTCTCGTAATTATAGTAGAGTTCACATCCCGCCAAATATCGTGTTATTTCTGGTGGTGGCCTTAAATTGCCAAAACTGTCATAATAATAGGCTTTATTATTATTAATCTTCCTGTAACATACCCAGTGCGTGCCTGGGCCGGTTGTACTGTCCAAGTTAACTATAGCAGATTCACACTTTCTCGAGCGTTTTGGTAAACTATCCCTCATGTAAACTCCTCTAAAGTTTGGAATTTTTAATAATCTCGCGTATTTGATTATATCGTAATTTGTCAGTGGTTTTATTGGTATCGAGATGCTTTTTTTTTCGTTTGCCTTTTCTTCCTCTTGCCGGCCCCTTGCTTTTTATAGGGTCTAAGATATAAACCTCTACCTTTAGGACGTTTAGTGGGTCGTTTCTTTTTACGACCTCCCCCCAATTTAGTCTTGGCCTTCATTGCTGTGGTGACTAACCAGGATGCTGCTTTTTCGCCCAAAGATGCGTCTGATGCTTTAAACCTCTGCCAAGCGCGCTCCGCCAACTCTTTGTCAGCTTGCCTTCGCCGCTCGTTGTCGGAGTACCGCGAGTATGCTATATCGTGTTGTTTACAAGCTTCGTCTAGCCCGTTTATTCCTTTGTCACCTCTAGCTAATCTCTCTTTTAATTTCGTGCCGGGCCCGCAATACCGATATGGTTTTAAGGTTGGTGTTCTTAAATGTAATTCGATAGGTAGGAGGTCTATAGCCTTATTAATAACAGATGAAACAATACCTCCGCCTCGCACAACCGCTTGCTTACATCTGAGAGGTTTCCTTCTTGTGTTAGCCATTTTATTGTAAATATTTAATCACTTCGTAAAGTTTAGTTAATAGAGTCTCGCGTATACACGGTATTTTTAAAGCTTCAAACACGTCAGGCAACGTGCGAGATACCGAGTTAGTAAAATCGCTGTACTCCAAGACCCCACTGTCAGTTATAAAGTAAATCATCCCGTTTATATACCTAAAAGCACCGTGACTGTGGGCAGGGATACCGTAAAGCGTAGACGAGACCATTCCCATAAATGTACCAGTAAAGTCACACTCGTTAATTTCAATCAGATACCAATCATCAATAATCATGTAGCTCTTTCCCGTGTTAGTTGCAAAGGCCGCGTTTACTTTATGTACCATTCTACCAGCTATGTTATTGACATTATACACTGTAATCAAGGACAGTGAAGGGTATCTGAATAAAAATACATCATTGCCAAAAAAAAGAGCAATTTCCCCGTTAGGCCTCTGGTAAATGGCAGATATTTCAGTAAAGTTTTGCGGTAAAAATTTAAGCCAGTGTGATATTCTTCTTGGCCGTGTTAAGTCCTCAGGAATTCTCTCTGTAGGATTTAAACTAATAATCCATACATAGTCTCTAAAGAAAGCAAATATCCTGTTGTTTACAATAACAAACATATCAATCTGATCTTTTAATTCGCAAATATCGCGTTTTTCAAATATCTCGGGTGGTGTTACAGCTGTAGTTGTGGATGTTGTCGGTGTGGTATGTGTGGTTGTGGATGTTGTTGTATTCATTTTTGGAATGGTTGCAAATGTCTTAGTGGGCCTGCCGTACAGAAACTCCATAGCGAGTCTGTCATCATTGCCAAGCTCGTATTCGTTAAAGTCAACAATCCCTGTAGGGTCCCTGTTGAAAGGGAACATTACTGATTTATCATCACCTGAATGATCCAAACCAAGGGCATGTCCAATTTCATGAATCAATGTTAAATAAAATGAAATTTTTCCATTTCGTGGTAAATTCATAGTAAAATCCCAGTTTTCTTCCGAATCAAAGTGTATGTCCGTTTGGTTATAGCCGATATGAGGTAAATACCCGTGAGCCAAAACTAACCCTGGACCATCAAAATCATAGGGACAATTGTCCTGTCTCGAGTAGAATACATGTTTTCTAGATGTTGAAAATGATATGATTATTGTGGGATTATTTATGTTTTTTTTAAATGTTAAATTCGCGTGTTTGGCCCATACGTCAAAAGCTTTCTGTATCAGGTCGGGGTGTTGAGAAGGGCCGTATTGATACCAGGTTATTTCTGTAGTGTTCCACTTTCTATTGGGTAAAGCTGAGAATGGTAATATATTGTCGCGATGGCCGCATCTAGGCGTTCCCATGAGGGCTAATGTATCGTTATCAAACACTCCCGTTGGTTCAAGACGAAAGTACTCTTGAAATTGTCTTACTGCAGAAGTAATGTTTTGTGTCAAAGCGTTTTTCTCCAAATACCCGTAATAAGTTAGAAAATCTACCGACTTGTTGCACGAGGCAAGAGGTAGAAAAATCAATAAAACAACCCGCATGTTGAGTGGATCGGTGTAGACTAATTAGTGTTTGCCAGTTAATGTGTTTTTAAACCGGATCCCGTCCTCAGGAAACTGGGGAAAGGGTCCGTGTCTATAATTTCTTCTTCATCATCATCATCTTTATTACGGAATTGTCGTGTATTTTCGTCTAAAAAGTATTTATTAATAACATTTAATCTTACCCACGTGTCCTTGTCTGTCTGTATTGGAGCTCCTAAGGTATTGTAAATGTCAAATAAAACTTTACTCAATAGTCTTACAATATAATTTAAGTTTAATACGTCTTGAAAATCTGTAGGATCCGCGCAATTTTTTATTTGTTTTGACTGACAATCATAAAAAGTGTTATCTACCAGCATTAATGATTTTTTTAACATCCTTAAGTTTACAGCGTCATATTCTTGTTCACCGTCTCGCACGTCTCTTAGTATTTTGTTTCCTAAGATATAATGTTCTCCTGTAAAAGGAATACATTTGTAGTCTACGTAAAATTTTGTGGCAGCATCATCAGAATTTTGTGGTGATTTTACATGTCGAATAACACATTTATTAGCGTCAAAATACTCTTTTTTTTCATCTAAAATTAAGGTATTGTCACACATAAATCTTTTAGTCACCGCGTCGTTATCCTCTGCAGGTCTTTTTAAATTACATAATCGCTTATTTTGTATATCGTAATCACCGTCGGGCGTTAAATTGAAACCCCTCCCTTGGGACCTTTGACAGTCTCACCTCGGGATTTTCGGCTACTACGTCCAAACTTGTCAATAGTCATTATAATAATGCCTTAAACCTGCTGTTCCCAGATCCTTTTATGTAACCAGCCTCTCTCAGTTCCTCCACGATACTTAGTATTTCATTGCTATGGACTCTGTTTCCAGTCTCTGTTGACATGGCAATGTGTCGTAATCTGTCCACCAATTCATTGGCGTCATCCCAATGTATAATGTCACGAGATCGTGCATTCTTCCACGCTAAACCTTTGCCCGCTTTAACCGGGAATAGGTCTTTAATAATTCTTCTGTACTTTAGATTTTTGTCCCTTCTAATTACATTGTGGAATTTGTATCCTTTCCTGTGTGCGTTGGTGGCAACAATAATACTCTTATAGGTCTTAAGGTCTTCTTCGTTGTATATTTCCTCGTCAGGGGTTCTTTTAAATATTAGCTCATACAAGCCTTCGCTTGGACTATACCTTGTGTTGTTTATTAGTATAGTTCCATCGTTGTCAAAGTCTAACACCTTATCTCCCATCATTAAAGTATTGCCTTCGTATCTAGGGCCATAGTCATGATCAATTACTCGGACCTTACCGCTAGCATCCTTTAAAAGCATTGTCATATATCTCACCGTAATGGGGTTACTAAACTGACTTTCAATATATCGCGACGCTGTTTCCAGTCCCGAAGGAGTCGATACAATTTGTTTTAACCCACTGCTTTCAGGCGTAGATACACTCTGCGGTATAAATTCAGCTTCATCATCTGTCGTACTATAGTCCATTGGCTCTTCTTTAAAGGTTTCAGGTTCTGTTTTTATGTCTGCTGTGTTTGTTTTTCTAAGTTCTTGAATAATTGGTTTATACTGTTTCTCAAGCATAATATCACTTTCCTCGGATCCTTCCTTAAACATTTTATACTTTCTCTTAATAGCATTACGCAGCTGTATCAGTCGATTAGTCAGTTGCTTACTGTTTCGCTTCATAGTCGCAAATGATATATTTAAACCAACACGTTTAAATTTAAGGCATTTCGACTTGCCTGAAAAACAAGGCACGCATTTTGCATCTTTTCATGTAACGCGTAACATCTAGAAGCGAAATACTGGCGCTCAAGTCTAATCCTTTATAATACCTAGCTTCCTCCCTTACAAGACTGTGTCTCGGTATTATATAACGATTTGTGTAACTTTTAAAAACAAAGGCTCGCTTTACATTGTCCCTCCATTGTGAGACATGTGTTACTATGTACTTGTCGTTCTCAATGGTTTTTTGCATATATTTTCTCAACATTCTCAATGGTTTGTCATGATGTCTGTTGTACATTAAATACGAGTTAAGAAGCCAAAATTCGCACGGGTTGGTTCCAGTAAATTTTTTCCACTGTTCAAATAATGTTTGATTTGTCACTCTATATACACCGTTTTTTAAACTAATACCAAATCTCTCACACTGTGAGGCCACTGTGGGCAGGGCTGCTCTTAAAAACTCTGTAGTATATAATCCTTGGCAGTAGTTATTTACAGCAGCAAAAGGTTTACCCCTCGGCCCTTTGGGAGTATCGTCAGGAATTGGCCCCCAGGCTGTATTATAACTAATGTCAATATAACATTTGAGGGATAAAGCCATTTTATAAATTTTGACAGGGGACCTGATGGGTATAGTTCTCTCTGTCAAAACTATACATCTGGCCGCGTGAGGTATTTTGCAACCATACTCTAACATTTTTAAAACAATCTGAGAAAAATTAATACTACCATGCAGGTTTCTTAAAGGCAATACTTTACCAAATATATCCGGAAAGGGTCTAAATCTAGATATTAAATTTTGGGGGTCTCTCACTGTTGAATTTCTCATATCTTCATGATAAATCACTAGTTCTAAGGGTACACTCTGTTCTTCACACTTTTGTAAAAAGTTTAACCAAGTATCTCTATTATAAGTTCTCTCACTCGCAGATATCATTAATAAAACTACAGGTGGTAGCCTCGCAGTGCTTGGAGGTTTTTTATGTCTCCAGCATCTGTTATTGAAGGGATGGCCGTGTTTACCCTTTCTACTGCAATAATTACTACAGAATTTATTTTTGTCCTTGTAATAAAAAGAACACAGGTTAGACCTTACGTTATGAAGTTTCTTATCAAATCCCCTTAAATCATTATAATAGTAGATGCGTACCATTATACCTCTGCTATAAAAGTGTCCATTCCCACTCTGTACCTTCCCTTAAATGGATCTAGAGTCTTGTCAATAACTAGAAATCCAAAATTGTCACGCCACGCCTGAGCGCATATTTCTCTAAATTTTTCAAATGACATGTCTGTGGTGATATGATCGTTGTATACATGTCTTAGGTTCATTTCGTCTTGTTTGAATAAAATAACAAAGTTACAATTGTCCCTCACCAGCTGCTTGGGAATAGCACTATATGTCTGTCCCAGATAGAATGAATCTAAATTGTTGTGTCTCCCCATAGTAAAAAAGTTGCGTATATTATTATGTTTTTCTGCCGATATATCATCAAAAATCATTATAGAGTTTGGTTTAGCTTGATTTGGGTGTATAACTAAACTATTATCGTCAAATTCATGATACCCAACCTCTTTAGGCATAACCTGTTTAAGTAATTTGTATTTAGGCTGATAGAGGGATTTTGAAAATATATAGATATTCTCAAATCTTAGACCGTTTGGGTCAAATAATAAATTAAATAAAACATTGGTCTTCCCACAGGAACTCGGCCCCGCGATTATACAACGTATTGAATCTGGCAGTAAAGCGCCATGTTTGTTCTGTTTAACCATTCCGGCCCCCGAGAAATAATTGTCAAAGTTTTTTACAGAGAACTTGACTTTCTGCTTAATAACCCGCATTGTGACTGGTTACATACTACTAATTGCTCTGCTTTTTAAGTAATCACTTCACGGTAGAGTGACATGCGGGCTTTTATGCGGGTTTCACATGAAACTTTTTCCCATTTAGCGGCACACGTGCAGGATTTACGCTTTGTTGGACATTAGTGCGATGACCCAGGAGTTAGTGCATTCACCTTTATCCAAGAGTTATGAGAAGAAGGAAAACCAGACCATTTAACAAGTGCTAAATTACCCTTCCGCTTTAAGATTTTTTCAATCAAGTAAACATTACCTGTTTTTGACTTGCTAAGTTCTTCAGCGTAAAACCCTCCTTTAAGTATCTCTCCTATGTTGTCTTGTAATATGTATGTTGCTGGTCTTGTTGGTTTAATCGCGTATACTGTAAACGTCTCATTTGACCAATTTTGTAAATAGCTTTTTTTGAACACTCGCTTGGTTTTACTGATTCTAACAATGTCGCCTACCTTAAATTTGTGTTTAAGATTTTTTGCGTTGCCAACTCTATTTATTCTATTCAGAATATCTTGAAAGTGCTTTTTTTTGACATCCCGTGGTTTCATACCTATAGTCCTATGCTTTGTATTGTTGTAAGAATTTAAAATTTTTGGTAAAATACTTAACCATTCGTAACTTCCACGGGCAGTAAATAACTTGTACATTTTTGTCTTGATAGTTCTGTTTAATCTTTCCACTATACTAGCTTTAAGTTCAGAAAATGTATGATAATGGTTGATTTTGTATTTTTTCATTAAAGCATTTACGTGTTTATTGAAAAAGTCTGTTCCCTGATCTGTTTGGAAATGCGTCATTTTATATTTAGCTAAAATAGGAGCGAGTGCCTTTGCCACTTCTGGCCCTGACTTGTTTTTTAACGGAACGGCAAAAGCTAGTTTGGATAAACAGTTAATCATTGTCAATATGTACTTGAACCCTTTATTGACTCTGGAATAAGGCTTCATTTCAACTAGGTCAGCCTGGTATAGTCCGGGAAGAGTAACTTTACGCCTGGGATAATTTCTCCTGGCAGGCCGGTGTAGTTCGTTAGCTATAGCGTCCATTGTCAAAATAACTTATTTATTCGGTAAACATTAGTTTTATACCAGTGTCTGTTTGAATGGGGTTTGAGACCATTCGTGCATGAGCACCCAGGTTCAACCTTTATTTCGTGCGTGAGCCAATCCAGATTATTACTGGTTGACGCCCAGTACAAAATAAAAGTCCTCTCCCTTTGAACAGACAAGTGGGAAGAGTTTTTTATTTGCTTTATATTTATTTGCTTTTTTTTGCCCACCGGATTGTTTTAAGGAGTAGCCTGGGTATTAGCCAGGCTTCTCAATGTACAAATCCTTCATTCACCCGAGGTCGGTTCGATTGAGTAGTCTGGTGTTGGCCAGACGCCTCTAATCTACTGGACCCCTCATTCACACATGAGCTATTCAAAGGAGCAGTCAAGCGATTAACTTGACTGTTCAATCTACTAGGCTCCCTTTCAGGTTTACGGGGTTTTTAGTCACCCACGCCAGTGACCTTAATTCACACACACACACATTCATACAGTGGGACTTAGGCATTATCTAACACATGTTCAACAATATTTACAAAGTTATGTGAGGTGAGGATGTTATTATGAGCAGAATCAAAGTGCATGCCATAACTCCTCATCAACTCTTTAGCTTTATTTACAACATTTATCCCGTTAGGGACAGATGATTTTACAAAGCAAGGTACAAAACCTTCCTCCTTTGCTTTATTTAAAGCCTTGTGAAAACTCACTTTTTGAGTACGAATACACTTGTATTCGCAGACTCCGTACAACTGCAACATTGTGTCTTTAATAAGAATACACAATACGTGGCTAAGGTCTTCCTCTTTAGGAAAAACTGCCAGTTTAGGTGCTTGGTCAGTTAACATTTTATTTATAGATTCTTTTTCTTTTTCCAGTTGTTTGTTAATTTCCAGTGATTTTGTAAGTGATTTTAACAACTGATTATTCTCCTGTTTGATTTTATACATTCCATATTTTCTTATGGAAGGCAAGACTTCACTTGTAACCCATCTTTTGAATGCTTTAGCTTCTGGTTTCAAGGAGCGAAAAATAAGAGAATACAAACCAGATTCATTGATGTAAACTGTGTTTGATTGGAAGTTAAAGGGGGGTTTATCGATACACCCCCCTTTAGAGAGTATATTTACAGCCTTACACTTGTCTTCCTCATCAACATTTATCCGCAATGCCTGTTTTGAATCTTGATAGCCCAAGATTTTAGCAACATCCTTTCCTTTAAACCAAGGATCATCACTGCTGTCAAACAGTACAGCAACGGGTTGATCATTAAATATATAAGAGGTTAAGTGAGACATTTTTATTTGTATCGCTGGAAGCTCTTACCTGTGCAGCTGCAAGGGGCAGAGTGAAGTTAACTCTTGAGAATAAAAAGCGCTAAAAAGTCTCGACCAATCACGGCACAGAACGCTAATTACAACCAATAGAATGCATTTTTATTACAACCAATTACAGAGCAGTATTTTAACAGGTTACAACTAGTTTTCAGGTTTTTTAAAATTTAATTAACACGTGGTGCACGTGTTCTTTATTAAATTCATCATAAATTGTAAGGTCAATGCATGGGCGATTTTCCGGTTCGCCCCACTCGTCATTTAACACAAATGAGTCAGTCAGACATCCTAGTTTTTTTGCACCGCTGTCAAAATAAATGTTATATTCTAATTCATCGTACTTGGAAAATTTAGCTACTTTTTTCATAACCCTTTCTTTAGAGAATCCGCTATTTAGCATCGCCTTACCACTCAAAAATTCAACTTCTATCCTGTCAAAGTCTGCATTTGATAACAATTTTAATGGTTTTCCTTCAAATTTTATTTTTCGTACAGGTCTTCCATCACAAAATATATTTATAAAGATCCAACCAACATTTTGTTCCCAATCCTCCTCCTCACACATTGTACAGCAAACTGACACACGTCTGATCGCAACGAAAGCTGGATATTATATGTACAAAGGGGGGGCAGTTGACTGCTCCCCCTTGGGGTGGGGTGGGGGTTACTCCAATCTTTGACTCTTTTGATATCCGTAAGGTAAAGTTTCATACTCGCTCTCGAGCCTCCTTTTTGGTCCTGTAATTCTAAACTTTTTAATTTCACTCACTGTTACTATATTTTTGTCTTTAGTTCTCCTGATTCTATTCTCTTCAATTTCTAGTATCTCTTTTGTTTCACTGAGGACCATCTTTTTTAGAGCTTCAAAGTTTAATGTTTCGGAGGTTTTCATGTTTAATGTTAGACCCTTGATTTTACAAACTGATTCTAACTTTTGCTTCTTGGTTGACCAGACAAGGTAAGCGTAGGTCTTTGGTCCCCCAGAAACAAACTCTACAATATAAGAGCCGGGCCCGTACTCGCTTGACAATTCGTCCGTCATTTCCCCGAGGTAATCCCCCGTAGGGACTCTGTACAAACCACCACGGTATACGTACAGGGTCGAGTCGGTATCATAATAAATTACTTGGCCTCCTAAAGCATCTAGATGTTCATACAACTTTAATCTAGCCTGGGCTGTAGTGTAGGCCGCAATCACAACATTTACATTTCTCAAAGGTTCCCCAACCTCTTCGAGATACTCCCAACTAACAACCACTACCGTCTCATTAATTATCTGAATCCTGTTGACTTTTACTTCTGGGTTTGTCATCATTTCAAAGAGTGTTTTGGGATCTCTTACAATCATTGCCTTAGTTTGGTTCTCCCTCTGTCCGAATTTTCCCCAAAATGAATTTAACATTAATTTTGCCAATTGCCTCAAACCCCCGTTTTTAGCAATTTTGTCTTTGTCTAATTTAACTCCCTCGTGTTGGAAATAGTCTGAAATGTACTTTTCTTTATCATGTTCAGTCTTACACCAAGAGGGATAGCCTGAGGCTTCCTGCTTGATTTTTAAAAATTGATTTATAAAATTTGTAAACAAACCTCCGTTTTCATATGTGGCTACCTCGTACTCCCACAACTCGTACATGTCCAGCACAACGTAACCTTTCTCTATAGCTTTTTTAATTTCATCCATGGTCCATGTTCCTACCATTGCCCTTTCCTCACTCTCATGTTCACAATCTTCTTGGTTTAATGTTTCCCCACAAGCTTTACACAAAACAAACATTAATTTATTATTCATTTTAGCGGGGAGTACGGGATGGTAGAGATCTCGAGGTGGCAGAATCTTGCATTTTAACAAACCATCTACCTGCATACCTCTCTGCCTGCACTCCCTATCTCCCACATAGATTGTAGGGTGGCCCAAAGGATATTTTCCATATTTATTTACATATGGGTAGAGGGAACATACATCAACATACTGGATTGTTTCTCCCTCTTTACATTTATGATATGTTTTTGTATTGCCCGTTCTGCCTCCAAAGAACGCTTGCCTAGGGTCGAGGGGAAGATTGTTGAGAATCGGAAGGTTATTTAAATGTTTAAGTTTGTTATCTTTTTTTAATGCTCTAAATTCACACTCCCACATTTCTATAGTTTCGTAGTCACTCATTTTTGTCATTTTTTTTCAAAGTTCTTTCATATCTTAAGTCGAGTGAATCAGAGGGATCCTCCTTCAGAGGAGCCTCTCTGTTATAAGGAAAACATTTCGGGCACCCGTGCCAGTAACACCCGTGAAACTCGTAAATCCGCTCACCGTCAAACCCATCAACTTTCATTCCTTTAATTTTTACTTCTTTACCCCGGCCCGCATGTTGAATCCTCAACCCTCGTTTCTCCTCCTCCCATGTTAACCATTGTAAAGCAACGGCTGACTGATTGTCAGTCAGTCTGTAACCGTTTTTAGGAATCAAACCTATTGTGTTTGGTTTTAGAAAGTTACGCCGAAAAGCCAAGTTACAGGCGCTAGCAATAGTTACGGCCTCGAGAAAAGGATCTACGTTACATTGTTCAAGAAGCAAGGCTCTAAATTTTATACACGCTTGAGCTAGGATTTCCACGTCAGAGATACAATACTCCAAGATTTCTTTTTTAAAATCAAACACGTAGTTACTCGCCACTTGCTCGTCGTACCAAATCTCGAAAGCTTCGTGAGGTTTCTCAAACATTGATTCCGGGCAGTAATACTTTTTTTCGGGTATCGGGCCTACATAACTTTGATTTGCCACAGTGTTAAAAAGATGCGGGAAATAACCTTTCTTTTTCTCGGGAGGCAGATCAAAAGCCTTAGGAAGTGCAGCGAGGGACATGGGAAAATAACTAAGTGAGTCAACAAATCTCAAATTGTCCAGTTCCATAAGAATGATTTTAGTTCCCCTCATTACCAGCTCCGGCGTGAATTTTGTTTCTTCCATGATGTACTTTAACAAAAACTGAAAATCAAATCCTTGCCCATTGTGAGCAATCACACAAACATTTTTAAACTGCTTTCTAACACTCATTACATAGTCTATAAAATCTTGAACCGGGTCATAGTTGAAGACTCTTGTACGGTTGTTACACATCGTACAAATTTTACCGTCGATACACTGATTGCAAAACTGCTGGGAAACACACAAGTTTACTTTATGTACTTTTTTATCTGGATCTGAGGGGAGTGACTCGTCCTGCCTCGTTTCAAAGTCAAAGAAAATAAACAGGAAGTCTTTAGATTTAGGTTTTCCTTTATTGGGTTGCATGTAGCATTTATTATTGGGATCTTTGAACGCTTCACAATGTTTACAATAAACTTCCCCGCATACGTGAGGTCCTGATCTCTCTTTTAAATTAATCAATTTTCCACAGTCAAGACACTTTTTATAAGCTTTGCATCTGTCAACCTTATGGGCAATAAAACAGTGCTGGTTTCTCAAAGTCATGTTACAGTCCGGGCAAATTATTCCCCCATGTTCAAGTTTACAGGGTGGAGAGATAGTTTGGCATTGAGGACAAATATTAGTACATCTGTGCTCAGCCTTGTGTTCGAAAGGGACATGACATGCTTCGCAAAAGTAAGTGCAGGCGAAAGCAGCGGTCAAACTGTTGATTACGTTATAGTGCCGATTGTGAAAGAGCAAGTTAATTTTAAATTTAGGATTTTCAACACGGCCTTCAAAGTAGACATCTCGGCCTTTTCTATCATAATTATAAACTGTGATTTTGTAATCTTTTAACAAGTCCTGAATTTTTTCCAATTCGGGGATTCCTGCACCTTCCTCAGAGATCTCTACCCTAGCCCGCCGAATAAGTTCCTTGGCCCTGAAAGTTTGTCTTTTGCCCATGTCCTGGCGAATAGCTTTATACTGAGGATCATTAGTCACTTTAGCCATAGCCACTACCAAAGCCCGAGGGAGACATAAATTGTCTTTATTATTAATTACTACAATTCCCTTCCTAGCTTTACACTCTTCGACAAAGGTGTTGTAAAAGCCAGGTCGTACCTTCCCGGAACCCACAGGGAGATTAACTCGGGTACATTCCACTTTAAATGTGTCGGTAGATTTAATAGTTTCGGAATTTGATTGAACAATTCCCCCGAAAATTTGCCAAAGGATATCTTCATTAATTTCACCTGCGGGTCGGAAAGCAATATACCCGGGCTCTGTACTTTTTAAGTTTAGAGATTGTAGTGTAAATCCAAGCTGATCATTTTCGTAGGCTTGGCCCTTCATCTCATTTACAATTTTGGCAAAACCTTGTCTGAGCCAATCAATTTCGTTTGTTTTTGCAGGAGGTTTGGTGAATTTGAAAATAGTTTTTGTTCCGTAAAGTCTAAAGTGTCTAATATATGTATCATCGGTACTTATAATTTCAACAGGGTTTCCTGCCATTTTCCAATGGCGAAGGTAATCTCAACACATACAATTAATCTCAACACATACAAAATAAGCCAACAGTTACGCCGATAGCAACAAACAGTAACGGCTCTTACCTGCACGAAGGCCAGAGGCAGAGTGATGGATAACAATGTTAATTTTTGTTCTCTGTATTTGTGTAAGCCAATCAGAGCGCAGAACGCTAGTTATAACCATTAGCATATATCCTTATTCCGACCAATCACGTAGAGATTGCTGATCACATTATTTGTTATGTTACAGGACCCCACCGCCCCCCCCCCGCTCACCGACTCCACACACCCACGGCTCGACCAGCACCAGCGATGGCGGAGCCCAGCACCACCTGCACCTGCACCACCTGCCACCTGCACCACCTGCACCACTCACCGTCACCATGTCCACTTAGATCAATAAATTAATTATTCACCACACTCTGTGTCTTGATTACCTGGGGTGGGCGCTGAGGTGTGACGCGCGGGCGCTGAGGCGTGACGCGCAGGTCTGCGCACTCACTCTCACGTAGTATAATATAATTATATATATATAATTACCATGTATATATTATTATTACTACACAGTATAACACTCTGGGAATTTTCTTTTCTTAAGTTGGCAATATATTTTTTCTTGAGTTGGTACCACTGGTAATTTTTTGAGGTCATGGCCACCTTTTTTTTGGTCACGTGGTTGACCCTCTGAGTGAAGCCACCACATCAGCTGTTCCCCATATAACTACATGTTACGGCCATCCTCCCGGGAACCCTACTTGCAGGTGGTGTCATTTTGTTGGAGTACTAAAGTTCTACAAACAACTAAAGTTTAATCAAAATCGTTAGAGCCGTTTTTAAGAAATTTAGATTTTTCATGTTTCTGGCGGTTTTTGGGGGATATTTACCCTTAAAAATAAAAAAAATAAAAAAACACCTGGAGATATCGTGGATTAGTACCTACATACCAAATTTCATCAAAATCGGCCCATTTGTTAGGGCTCTAGCTCTGTACACATCCACACATCCACACAGACACACACACACACACACACACACACACACACACACACACACACACACACACACACACACACACACACACACACACACACACACACACACACACACACACACACGGACACACACACGGACACACACACACAGACAGACATCACGTAAAAACCACTTTTTTGGATTCAGGGAGCACCAAAACGAATATTTCCACTAACAACTCAAATTCGAAAATTTTTACGAAAACAATACTTTCTCCATATACTATGTATAGGGGGAGAAAGTAAGAGGATTGTAATAACCAATCATGACTAGTTAAAGGTAGTTAATAATTGTTTAGGAGAATCAGTTAAAAAGTTAATAAAAATATAGTAGAATATTTAATTTAACACTTCACCCTAGTTAAACTATAATATATCTAGTAAAACTATAATGACTAATTAAACAATATTATTGTTTAAAAATACTATTTAATAATGATAGTTTCAACAATAACAATGGATAAATATAATAATATAATAAAATGATAGTTTTAATACATTGATTTGTTTTTTCAAACAATATACATAGTAGCAAACATCGCTGGCCTAAAGTTGGATTATCGATGGCATTGTAGAATATATTATATTGTTGGCATTGGAGGGAGGTGGTCGGTTGGCATAAACGTGGTTGGGCCAACGAACCAATCGTTGGGTAGCCCGCCTTGGCAAATCAAACATAGCAGACCGGGCCATCAAAAGCTATCGATGGAAAAATCCTACTTTCTGTGCTATTTAAACAAACCGTTAGGACATATATTCCCATGCAGCACTCGCCGTTGGGCTACCGTTGGTAGAGTTGAGTTACTACAATAAATTCAAACGCTGCCCAACTGTTTTTCATGCGATTGGACTAACCGAAATTAATATTGTTGGACCAACGTTGATTAATTTTTGTTTAAATTATATAAACATTACATTGTATTGTTTTATTATATATATATATATATATATATATATATATATATATATATATATATATATATATATATATATATAATATGTATTAATTTGCTCTTAATGTATCATATTTTATGTCAAGAATAAATACATAAATCAAGTGAACCAAATTAATTCGTTCCAACATTTATTACATTTATTTCAGTTGTGCGAGTAGATTCACTTAGAAGAAGTAAACGAAAGTATTGTCATTGACTACACACTTTTAGTATACTACAAGTATATAGTTAAGAGTAGTTTCTATGTTGTAGGTGTAGACTATTGGTATTGGTTATATTGCAGTCCATCCTTCAATTTTCAAGAGTCAGAATAGACGCGATGGTGAAGGCCTTAGGACAGTAAGTCATAGGTTGTAGGTTGGAACAATCAATTTTTCAATGACAATTATTTTTTAAATACAATTTGTTTGTATATAATTGGTTTATCAGGCCAAAATTTAAAATATTTCCCTACTTGATTTGTTCCAGTTAAACCTGGTGATTGATAAATCTAAACAATTTAAATTGTTTCCGTTAAAATTATCGATTGGTAAATCCAAAACAATCAGAGTCTGATTGTTTGAATTTACCAATGTTTATATTTTTTAACTGAATAACATAACATTGACAAACCATGAATTATAAACCAATAGGCATATATACTATGAATGTTTCTCTTTTCTCAGAAACGATTTAAGAAAAATTTAAACTTTGTATACATATTATCAAATTCTACAAATACAGTTAGAAATTTGTTAATACAAAAAGTAAATTTGCGACATGTTTATTTTAAAAATGTACAATAGCAAAATCATATAAAAAACTCTTTTTAAACAATTTTAACACAAATCAAGTATTGTAAACGTTTACGAAATATGTTTTTCGTCATACTGCTTCAAAAACAACTGTTTTTGACAGATGCGTTGAGATTCAAAAGTTCTTCTTTTTAGTCTTTGAATAATAACATATGTTTTGATGATCATTATCGTACTAGTACTAAAAAGATCATTGTTTATGATACTTTTGATTGGAGGTCGTCATAAATCGATTAAAATTCATTCGATTATAAATAATCGAAACATTCATTGTTATTATCGAAACATTCATTGTTGTATTGTTATTATTTTTGCGTTCGTTTCCCGTACACCACTGGTTTAATAAAATCAGTTAAGAGAACAGAAGTGTTTTTATTTAGTAGCGTAAAAAATAAAGGTTATAAATAAAAGGAATTCAAGGTAAATTTAGAGTTATCATATTTTCATGACAACCGTGCCCAAATCGAATGTTTGTTTTGAAGAACAACCGATTGATTCGAACCACAATGATTGGTTTGAAGTGATCGACTCAACAACCGATAGATATGAATGAACCGAAGTTATGCATGTGCAACAGCTGATTGTTTCAAGAGACAAGCTGAAAGAAACATTTGAGGTTATGAAGACACAGTACGTAAATTTTACTTTTGTTTTTATTTAAACCTTAAATGTTTTGGCAGTATGACGAAAAATATAGTTCGTCACTCGGATCAAATGTGTCTTTTTAATGCTCGCTCATTTCCCAGCCTCGGCTTCGCCTCGGCAGTTAAACTGGACCTCGTAATAAAAAGATCCACTTTTGATCCTAGTGACGAAATATACTATTTCATCTTACTGCTTATAAAACAGCTGTCTTCAATACATGCGTTGCGGGGCAAAAGTAGTTCTTTTCAGTCCTAGGACGGAAAAGAATCAGCTGGTGTCGAGGTCATCATCTGTTCCGTTTCTGTAATTTATAAATATCAATGTAGGGAATCTGCAAACTTGTGTACGTCTATTGTAAGTAATCGATTGTATCGAGAGTTGTAATCAATTATTTTATCGATTTTAATTCATTGTTGCATTGCTATTCTATAGGTTAAAAATAAATATATCAATAAATGGTTGCTTATAAAGTCAATTTTTATTATTTTGAAATTATTTGTATTTAGATTAGCCTAATGTATTGTAGTAACAGATATTTTCGTTTGTGTATCGACCAGTCTAACAAAACATTCTACTACACCTGAGTCAAAAATAATAATCTATTCAAAATTAACAATACTAAATTAAACTATTTCAAGATTGTGAATAAATATTTTATTTTGCCTCAGGGAGAAAACAAGCTAAGCGATAACGCTGTTCGCAGCAAGTCTGATTCCTGATATAGCTCGAAACGGCTGACTAAAGTATTCCTTCTTGCAATCGATACTCCACACCATTCAATATACCTGTCGTTATAGTTAGTCTAACCTAACACTAACTCAACCGTAACAGAAAATAATTGAATACATCTGTAGTAACAGCTGATTGTTTTAAATAGCCAGAACAAGATGGAAGCCATTTTGGGAGGAAGCTTCTAAAGGTAAACAAGTTGTAAAATATTAGTTTTGAGAAAGCAGTTAGCTTAATATATTGTGCAGTAAGGCGAAAAATATAGTTCATCACATGGGCCAAAAGTGGCTTTTCGATCCTCGCTCATTTTCCGACCTCGGCTTCGCATCGGTCGTTAAAGTTGAGCTCTTATCGAAAAGCGTCACTTTCGGCCCTAGTGATGAAATATACTATTACGATATGAGATGACATCTGTCTGCCAGTTATACAAGTTCTATTGCGTTGCGGTATATGTTTTACTATTAACAAGAATTGTTCTTACACTTAATTTATAATAAACAAATAATTTAATGACAGTAATATTTGACATTTAACATTACATTTTCTATGTAAACAAATATTTCTAGTTATTGCTTATTTCTAGTTACGTTTTTTTTTGTTAGAATATTTATTATTTTCACTTCGTAGAGACATTAATTTACATAGTTAGAATCGTCAATAATCAATAATCTTTATGGTTTTCAAATCAATATATCAATATAAGGATTTAAGTCATCACCTACGTCCAATGGGCTAATGAAAGTTTCTGCCAGTATTAGTTTTAGAGCAGGATTAGTAAAAGGAAACAACTAAAACGAGGAAAGGGTTTCTGGAGTTTAATATTATCCAAAAGTATAAATATTTCAGAGTATAATTATTTTTAACGAGATGCCTTGTTTTGTAAACATACACTGTTGAAATTTTGAGAGCCTATATAAAATTAAAAATATTAACATGTCATAAATCACATTTTTACATTGCTAAAATAAAACTGTAGTGAATAATACCCAAAATATTTCTCTAAAAATTAATTTAATGTTTGAATTATTTTAAACTTTTTACTCTCAGTTTTTGTTACAATTCATGCTATAAATTACATTTAACGCTTGATTTATCATTGATACTTTATTACTGTGATATTTAAACTTCCAACGAACACTCAAACTCAATATTGATCTAACAGAAGAGTTCCTGTCAAGACTAGGGAGATGCATCATTAACGGTTAGTTAACACCTGAAAATTGACTGTCGATCACTTCTACCCCGCAGTAATCAAGTTGGCCAGCAGCTTTGCAACATGAGAGCTGGCTTATTGTTTAATCGAACGTTTATTGCCTGCTTACTACAGTATTAATTAAGTGTCTAGCTTTAAAACTGTATACTTGTTTCATTGTCAACATTAAACATGATTCATTTAACTAAAGAATGATGCAAACACTCGCTTTTAATTTGAGGTGTGTAGAACTTGTATTTGGATATGCAGTTGTTATTATGAAAGAATAACTTCAGTCTGAACACTTACCAACCAATCTCGGGTATTATAAAAACGGTGTAGAATGCATAGTAGACCTATATTTTAATTAATGGATAAGATACAAGATAAGTTAGAGGAAGACACTTCCCAAAATGATTAGTGAAAAGGGTTTCAAGTGTTCTTTCAAAATGTTTTGGGGGAGTAAAGGTAATATTATCGGTCAGCAAAAATTTAATCCCACTATAAACCATTTTCGATTCCTTTGATCAAACAGCCCAATGCAGCAAACTTTCATACTCAGCAAGTTTACATTGCACACATATGTGTCTCATTACTACATACATCCGTTTTGCAAGTTCCGTAAAAATGTATCTCTTATAAAGCAACTTAACACTTGCTTTATTGTGTATTATAATTGCATTATGTCAGAGTACTTAGCATTTCTGCAAAGTGGTAACAGCAGAATTGGATGGTAAATGTTCAGTATTCTGAATTAAGTGATAATATTATAGTAAGTAATATAAGTTTACAATTAGCCAGGATACCACTAAAAGAAATCAAATTAGATCGTTGCTCTATCTTATGTTTTTACACTTTAGTGCCAGCCTTGGTTCTTAGTTTTTCTTACTATTTTTTTGCTGCAATATTCTCTATTATGTATTCAATGGAATCCGATGGCCGGAGGAAGCACCTTAGCCGTTAGTACTTATGGTAGGCTGTTGAAACAATCTATCATTTCCTCTTCTCCGTTTCATTTCCTGGGGCCCTTAATCATATTGACATTACTCTTGACAGTTTTTCGTGGAATTTAAGATGACTGGTCTCATACTATGTGAAGGCAGTATAATAGCTTTATAAATACGAGGCGCGAAGTGTAAATATTGCTAATTTTGTTAGAACATATTTAGAGAATTAAAATGATATAGGTCCAAATGCAACAATCATGTGGTTGATTAGATGAACATACCTGTTTTGGATGGTTCTGTTTAAAATTTTCCTGGTCCTGGTTAAAATTGTTCTGTAACATTTAGGATTGTGTATGGTAGTTAACAAATAATTACATAACTATATTTTTGGCTTCCTCTCCATCTTCAGTTTTTTTGATTCAACAAGTATAACACCAGCATGCCTGACATAATATATATATTATTTTAAAAATAAAATTACCAGAGTACCCATCAAAATTAATTTTAGCGAATTTCCCCTATAGGGAAGAAGCTATTACCGTAAGTGGCATGGTAATACTTAAGCCCGAGACCATGATAACTTTTTGTTTTGAGGTCCCCAGATGCCAAAAACACTATTCGTTCAAATTTATATATATATGTATATATATATATATATATATATATATATATATATATATCTGTCCGTTACCGCGATAACTTTTGAAAAAAACACCCGATTTTGATGAAATTTGGCACAAATGTGCAGAGTAACATTTATGACTTTAGGTTCAAAAACCAGATTGATCGGACTATAGGAAGGGGGTTTTAAATTGTCCAAAAATCAGTTTTTTTTTAATTTTTCCCCCTAAAATTTTAAGAACACTCAATTTTGGTTATCGCTATTTTATAGAGCTTAAAAAAACAAATAATTTAGTATTTTTAATTATTAACCTAAGTTTAGTGGTTGTAGAGAAAATTCAAAAAACGCGTTCATAAAATTGTCCATGTTAATCTTATGGGAAAAAGGTTTTTAGATTTTCCTCAGATAATTTTACTGACAACTTGACATTTGCTGATACCAATCAGTTCAGCTCTACAAAACAATCATTTTGGTGTTTTAAGTGTTGTTCTAAGTCCAACCGTTGAAGAGATATTCAAAGTGCTAAACACAGTACGTTGTCCAATGTTATCCTTATGGAGAATAAATAAAATTTGATATCTCGATTATTTATGATTGTATATTGATGAAACTTGGTATATGGCTTCACGTAGAACTGGTATATTGATATTTGCACTCTAAATGGATTTTTTTATTATCCCCATTGCAGCAAACCTGCATACCCGGCCCCCATATTAGTCATATGGAGAATAAGTCAAGTTTTATTTCTCCCTTAGTTATGAACCTAAATTAATAAAACTTGGTATGTAGCTTCAACTGGTTGAGTTACATTGATAATTGCAAAAATACACATTTTTATCTTCCTCGTTGCAGCAAAACTGCATACTCAGCTCTAATGTTATTCTTATGGAGAATAAATAAAATGCTATATATCACTTATTTATAAATGGATTTTTGTGAAACTTGGTAAGTAGCTCAATGTAGTAGTGAGACACATATATATGCATTGTAAATTCGCTGAGTACGCAGGTTTGCTGCAACGGGGGTATTTCATTCCCTGTCACGTGTTTCGAGGTTTACCTTATGATGACTGTGCAGCTTAAAATTAAAATGAATTAATCTGTAAAAAAAGCATGATAATTTTGTTAACATATGCTAAATTATCCATCTAAATATAATTAATTACTTTTGATTATTTTGATAGTTCCAATTAAAATTGGGCAAACTGGACGAAATTTTAAATTTATATATAAAGATCAAATTCAAGCTATAAAATAAAATAACCAAACAATTTTCCGAACATATTTTAACTACGGATCACAGTTTTGGTACACTGCAAGAAAGCTAGGAAGTGTTGTCTATTGAAAAGAAAGGTGGCAAAATGAATGCCAAAGAAGGGCTATACATTTCCATGAATTATTCAGAAGACAAAACTAATATACTAAACATAATGCAGGTGCAACAAAAATCCAATCCTTGAAACGATAAAAAATATAGTAATTATTCATATTTAGATAGATAAAGTAGCATATGATAACAACACTTTCATGCTGTTTTGTTTATTTACAGATTATTTAATTTTAAGTTTAAGGTTATTAGCTGCACTGTAATAATGAGGTAAACCTCGAAACACGAGTCGGTGAATAAAAAATGAATTTTGAAGGGTACTCTGGTAATTTTCTTTTAAAAATAATACAAAAAAAAATAAAATACATCAAACAAAATTCTTCCCCACTAAAACGCCTATGGGCTATCTATTTAACATATTTTTATCAAAATCTATAT
This sequence comes from Allygus modestus, assembly GCA_963675035.1. Taxonomy (NCBI): domain Eukaryota; kingdom Metazoa; phylum Arthropoda; class Insecta; order Hemiptera; family Cicadellidae; genus Allygus; species Allygus modestus. The sequence continues at coordinate 427,871,678 of OY776112.1, read as the reverse complement.
ACAGAATGTTCCAAAACTGAAGGTCACGGTTTCGAATCTCCAAATTTGCATATTTAAACATATTTAAACATATTTTACATATTATACATCATATTAAAGTTATCGTTAAAATAAATATTATGGTGAAAACAGAATTCACTTATCTTCATCTGTTCTAAAACGGCGGCCATTTGTAGGGAAAATATTGACATTTACGGAATACCCTGTATTTTATAAACCACTACTTTTATCTTTTTTCCGACTTAAATTTCTTACTCTTGATAAACACAGCGTTACTCAGGTATGCTACATGGTAGGGTTTAAAAAAAAATGTATATACAAAAATATTTATTTTGAAAATTCCTATATGCCCAAAACTCAAATACCCCCGTCGCAGAAACCTGCATACTCAGCGAATTTCCAATGAATTATAAAATAACAGATTAAGCCACTTAACAGTATTCATAAGAAATATATTCACAAACAAGCGATATTTAAAATATTAATTATTCTCCATAAGAATAACATTGGGGATGAGTACACAGGTTTGCTGCAACAAGGAACACAAAATAATGGGGTTTTATGCAAAATATCAAAGGAACTCAGCTAAGTGAAGTCACATACCAAGTTTCATCCATATGCATTCATAAATAAGCGATATATAACACTTTAATTATTTTCCATAAGAGTAACATGGGGACCGAGTACCTAGGTTTGCTGCTTCAGGAACCATAGGTGAAAATTGTTTTTTTGTGCAAACAACAATAAAACACAACCAGATGAAGCTATATACCAAATTTCGTCAGTTTATGTTCATAAATAAGCAAGATATACAATTTTTCTTTTTCTCCCTAAGAATAACATTAGACAACGTACTGTGTTTAGCACTTTCAATATCTCGGTAACCAATTGACGTAGAGCAATGATCAAGATACCAAATTGTTGGTTTTTTATGCTGTATTCAATGGTGGAAATTAAAATTTGATTTTAATAAAAATTACATGTGGAAACCCCGTAAAACCCATTTTTGGGGTACAAAACCCCCCAAAACCCCCCTTCAGATGGTGCGATTTGTCTGGTTTTCGAACTCGTTCAAATAAATGGTACTTTACAGGTTTGTACCTAATTTCATTATGATCGGACCTTTTTTACGAGAGTTATCGTGCTTACGGACATATATATATATATATATATATATATATATATATATATATATATATAAATTTGAACGAATGGTGTTTTTGGCATCTGGGGACCTCAAAATGAAAAGTTACCATGCTCTCGGGCTTAAGTCTTTCCATGAGACCCACGGTAATAGCTTCTTCCCTATAGGGGAAATTCGCTAAAAAGTCAATTGGTAGCGTATGTCAAAAAGCGTACCATTGAAAAGTTATTTTAAATCCTAGCAAATTTCTAATTTACACCAACATTGTATCCCTTTTCGTTGTTCTGCAATTAAAAAAAAATATTATTTTCCCATATCAAATGCATGTTAATTTGCATACTTTAATTGTGTTATGTACTATTAACATGCATTTAAATGGGAAAATAATGTTTTTTGCTTATTGCAGAAAAACAAATAGGGATACAAGGTTAGTGTAAATAAAAAAATTTCTAGGATTTACAAGATATTTTTAGTCGTTCGCTTTTTGACATACGCTACCTTTGACTTTTTTAATTTTGGGCATTAAGGCATTTTCAAAATAAGAATTGTTTTGAAATCTATATTTTCCCAAAAAAGCCTGTCTTGTAGCATACCAGAGTAAAGCTGAGTTTATCACGAAAATAAATTTAAGTCGGAAAAAACATACACGTAGTGGTTTAGAAAATACAGGGTATCCCGTAAATGTCAATATTTTACACAAAAATGGCCGCCATTATGAAACGAATGAACATAAGTGAATTCTGTTTTCGCCAAAATGTTTATTTTAACTAGACCTTTCAAATGATGTATAATATTTCCTATGTTTACATAAGAAAATTGGAGATTTTTGATCATTCTGTACATGGATTTTGATGAAAATGTTTTGAATATATGGCCCATATGAGTTTTAGTCGGGAAGAATTTTGTTTGATGACTTTAGAACAAACCGTTCTCCCCTTATACATGTTGGACGGGTGGTCTGACTCACTCTGAATACATTCATTGTGTTTTTTACCTTTTCAAAAATAATCCTTTTGTTCTCCTCTAGCTGCAAATCATTGTTGCAGAGGACCCCCCACCAACCCAATAAAATTGATGCATAAAAATCATATTGATAACTCTTCTTTTTTTAATACTGTTGAAAAACCTTTGACTATGACTTATGTATGTGTTTAAACAAAATTACTGTAGGTCGAACAATGTTTAATTCAAAATATATATATTTACTAACGCTGAAAATCTAATAATCAGTACGAATTATCAAGCTTTGATTTAAAAATAGGAAGCAAAGAAATTTTGGCAAGGCTTTCTCTTTGTCGCTGCCGTAGGAACAAAGGGATAATTATATCCCGTCTTCCACACTTCAACACATGCTGCTCTACAATGATTTACACTCCAGTTGTTTGCGTCTCTTCTCATTTATTTGGTTTTGTTGCTCAAACCAAATATGAAATTTATCGTAGTGAGTGTACTTACCAGCCAAAATCAATATAATACTAAAAATGATTTTCTTGGATTAAGAAAAATTAAAGGCCAGTCAAAGTTGTGTTCAAAATATTGCAATCGGAGAAAACATTCCAGACTTTAGAACATTTTTTGTCATAATTCCTATCTTTATATAATATTAAAACAGGGTGTTTTAGCGAATTTCCCCTGTAGGGAAGAAGCAATTACCGTAGTCGGCATGGTAAGACCTAGGCGCGGGACCATGATAACTTTTCGTTTTGAGGTATCCAGATGCCAAAAACACCATTCGTTCAATACTGTACGTGTGTGTGTGTGTGTGTGTGTGTGTGTGTGTGTGTGTGTGTGTGTGTGTGTGTGTGTGTGTGTGTGTGTGTGTGTGTGTGTGTGTGTGTGTGTGTGTGTGTGTGTGTGTGTGTGTGTGTGTGTGTGTGTGTGTGTGTGTGTGTGTGTGTGTGTGTGTGTGTGTCCATAGTCACGATAACTTTCGTAAAACTGGTCCGATTTTGATGAAATTTGGTACAAACATGTAAAGCAACATTTATGACTTTAAATTCGAATACCTGACAGATAGATTTATCCGAAGGGGTATTTTAGGGTTTTTCTTTACCCTAAAAATGTTTTTTTTTTTAGTTTTTTACATATAATACTTTAAGAAATCTAATTTTACTTTTCACCATTGGAATCGCCTTAAAAATAGAACAATTTGGTGTTTTGATAATTCGTCTACGTCAATTTGTTGCAGAGATATTCAAAGTGATAAAGATAGTAGGTTGTCCAATGTTATTCTTATGGAGAATAAGACAAGTTTTATATCTTGCTTGTTTATGAACATATCCAAACGAAACTTGGCATATGGCTTCCATTTCGTTGTGGTCGATTGATAATTTAAAAAAAATATTTTAACGATGGCTCCCGTTGCAGAATGGAGAATAAGAAAAATGTTATGCCTCACTTAATAATTAAAAAAAATTAATATAACCTGGTATGTAGCTTCACCTAGTTGAGTTACATTGTTATTTACATAAAAAGTATTTGTGTTCCTTGCCGTAGCAACCCTGCGTACTCAGCCCCCCCATGTTATTCTTATGGAGAATAATTAAATTTATATAAATTGCTTATTTATTAATGGATACGGCTGAAACTTGGTATGTGGCTTCACCTGGTTGTGGACTGTTGATATTATCCATTAAAACCTAATATGTTCTATTCCTTGTTGCATCAAACCTGATTACCTAATCCCCATGTTATTCTTATGGAGAAAAATTAAAAAATTATATACATTTGTGTTCATTTGTGAATATGTATCTATGAAACTTAGTAAAAGTGGCTATATATGGTATACAGTGTTTGTATTTGAATTCGAAATTCGCTGAGTATGCAGGTTTGCTGCGACGGGGGTATTTTGTATTTCGTTCGGATAGCTGTTTGGTTAAAGGTTAAAAGTGGAAGTTATAAGTTTTGATCTTATACCTTTAAAAAATTTATAAAGGTATTTAATTAAAAATTAATATTAGTAAAATACATTTATAGAATATTATCGACAGCTAACAGGTTGAAGTTTTATTGGAGGCTTTAAAAGTTTGACTGATGAAATGGCTTTCTGCCAGTTTCCTAAGTGTAGTACTTGGAGTAGGCCTGGACATTTACAAACATATTGGGATTTCGGCTACCTGTACCACATAATACGAGTTGTTTTTACAGCTAGTTTGTATCCAGTATCTGCCCATTTGAAGCTGTAGGCAATTATACTATGTTCCTTAAAGAATGTAAAAAAATTCTAAAACAAAGAAAATTATCTACTCTTTAATAATTTTTAACTATCAATAGAATTTATAATAGCCAGTTATAAGCTACTCATAATTATTATTTTTTTCACGTAGAGTAAAAAGTTTAAAAAGAGGAGTAATTCCCAATAACCTTCACATTATTATTGTCTTTAAAATTATATTATATTTTTATTATTTTGAAAAGCAATAAATCGTTTTATGTTTTTTAAAACTCAAGATAACTATTATATAAAATACTAATATTGCGCATTTTTTCCATGATAACGAAATAAAGTGTTATCATTGAAAGCTAATAATGTTGCAATTTAGCATAAAGATATCAATTAATTACAGTAAAGTAGTATTTAGCACTTCCATAGAGATGAATCCTCATCATGATTTACGTAGAGAAAGTTGCTAATGTTGAGTGAAATAAAGTCAATTTCTGTATTTCACAATAATCAAACAAAGAATGAGCTTAAATCCCACGTTTACAATATTCTATTCTATAAACAATTGTTTAGTAATTTGCTAAATACTAATTATATTCATTCTGGTATTTGTCACTTAAATTGCTGAGTTTTAAAATAACATTAGTATTTCCCTTATGTTAAATAACGATAAATTTAAATGATTGATTCAAAGTAAATAGCTTTTTATATATGCTGCTAGATTGGTTTGCAAATAATACGACGCTTTTGACCATTAATGTATATGAAACAAAAACCTTTATACAATTAAACTTGACTATTTTTCCGAAAAAATAATTAATTATAAACACTGGAAAAATTTAACTCTACGTGCAACCCAGCAAAGGACTTTAGTAATCCTTTAATTGAACCTTACGTATTTATTGCCAAGGGTAGGCTTACTTCACCTGAGTCAATCGACTCCCTGATCAAAACCAGCCTATCAAACGAAATCCTCTAGGCGTTGTTACTTATGTTTGTGAGGTTGGATAGTATCCTAGCCTGGTACAGTTAAAGCTGTAAACAAACTATCCTCAAAGCTTTATTTCTTGAAGAGAACCAGTATATTAATAAACATAGACCTGTACATTGTGCTCTATGTTAGTACAACTAACTGAATCTTAACTCGAATATTCCGTAACCCTTTGCAGTATTCTAAACAACTATCATGGTAAGCTCTTAACATTACAAAAAACATAATAACAATTTATAGGCTTTTACTATAGGAAAATTGTGGTGATTTGATCAGAGAATTATCTTTCTCTACCGGCCCTTGTATTAATATCCTGGAACTGGTTCTGTAGATTAAAAACAGGAAATTATACCTACGGTCATTAAACTCACCATTACAATACTATACATTAGGATCAGTGCCTGAACATTACAGGTCGTATCTGTTTTATAGAAAACTTAAATATTATAAAACTACTGTATTCAAATTTATATTTCTTTGAGTAAAACCCTTTAAATTAAGCAATTATAGTTAACTTTAAAAAATCTCCCTCTTAATTCCCAATATTTATGACGTGGATAGTCTTATTGACCTTATGACAAGTTGTAGTCAATTAGTAACCATCATACCACACTTCCACACACCACATTATAGTTTTATTAATGGTAAAAGTGTAGTACTAAAATTTTAAATAAAAAATATAACTCCGTATGAAAAATTGTCGTTGTAAAAGGTATCGTTGTGGAAATGCTGCATAGTGGTGAATTTTATTGCAATTATAATTGATATAGATTTTATTCATTATTATATCCTAGGACACCAGGAAAATAAAGACAACTTATATGTTCAATAAAGTTTATTTAAAGTGTAAATCATACTAAATATCAATTGCTATCCTGTGTGTGGTGTATTTACAAAATTGGACACACAATATCTTTATTGTCTTATATGTGTAAATGTATAACTAACACAATGTTTTATAGTTTAAATAGTGCTGGAAACTAAATCAAACAACTAATGTGCAGGTTAATTTTATTATTGCTGGTACTAATTTTTCTTGGTTAAACATGTACGCTTTTCCATAAAAGCATGACATTGCTCTAGTAAGAACGCAACAGATGAGAGTAAGAGACCAGCTAAATGAATGAAAAATATAGGTTTTAGTTTGAACAAAGATAGACTTTCAGGTTGTACGAAGTCTGGACGATCCTCTTTAATGACAAGTCCACGTTTAGCTGGGCTGGCCCACCGTAAAACAACCTGGAATTTATACATTAGAATTACATCCTTAAAAAAATAGTTGTTTAGCACTAGACAAAGAACTACTTACGTTAATTTTTCTTGTACTGAAACATAAATTTGATAGAGGGTACTCTGGATATATCAATGTACCGTTTGCTGGGTTGGCAAATTATGTTATTTTAACTGACCTTGAAGCATATTTTTAAGTAAATGAATACAAATGTATCCATACTCTTTTATTGAGGTTCTTGAATCCATACTATGTAACAAACATACTCTTTATGTAAGTAAAATTGGAATATCCCATAACAAACTGGAAAATATAGCTCAAATAACTTGATCATTTAATATTGCTTACATGTTATATTCAAATGCATGAAATACAAAAATATTCCTCTTAAACGCACTTTATCCTTAACCTTAATTTCATAACATTTAAAATACCATAGTAATAACCTACCTGTCTACCATAGTAATAACCTAAACCTATCTCTCTCTTATGGTACTCTCAGAGCCCAGCCTCTAGCATCTGTTGGATACCTTCCCTAAGAACTGGGAGGAATGGTGAATGTTTTCTGAATACTATAGCTGAAAATGTATACTAAAAATATTCTTGGACTAGCCGATACTTTGACATAGTCTCCTCGTTCAGGTTTGTGGCGGCGTAAAACGGAACAACAGTGTCCACGCCGATCCTGGCTGCGGAAAACGTCACTTTGGAATCCTGTTCAGCTTTCTCCTGGATATCCCATGATTCTAAACCGACACTGCTCATGATGATACTGAGGTACCAGGCTCTGAGAAATAATACACCATTTCATAAAGTATTTATGAAATACTTTATTTATGAAATATTTATGAGACTTAGTATTTGAGTAACTAAGGTGTATTTAAGTTGATTATTTAAGGATAAATATTCTTTTTGATTTTTATGTTTGGATTTAAATAAAGCTACTGATAAGTTGTGGTAGTTGTGATAGTTAACGTACAAATTGACAACTTATTTATGTTACTCTACAGAATGTCTTGAAACAAATATGTTGTTAAAAATGTTCCTCTCTTGCATGTTGTTTTTCTCACTTTCATGTTACACATCTGTTTTGAAACAAGAGCTTCAAAGTCTTTAATATATATAATGTGAAATATCACCTTTGGTAATTAATAGTAGATCTGTAAGATCTCTCCGTTCATTAGTAGTTATGCGTAAAGGATATAAATTGTTTGAAGAATCTAAAGCTAATACATTGATGGAAGAAGAAGGGTTTTGTTTTTCAAATTTCGATATATCTCTAACTGATACAGGTAAGATATCCCTAAAAAAGTTGTATTAATGATGCACATCGTCATACTGTTGGTCCGGTCTACTAGGATGATCATTTACATAGTATCGAATATTTTAAACATTGAATATCTTCGTTTTGAACATTAACACACGATTGGGTAATAAATGGGTATGCTTAATTTTCTTTGGTAGAGAAAGCTAGCTGCTTCATCTGGCTCCATATTCTTGTTTATGTACTCTTACATCTAGACCTTCTATGCTCAATAAACTCCAAACAGATCCTCTATCTTCATGATCTTGCAATTTTTTTAATAGTTCTTCAAAACAATCATCGACAATAGAACCAATATCCGATGTGGTCATAATAGTGTGATTTTTAGTTAGAAACCCTCTCGGTGATTTTTCATTCTGCACATTACTAAAGGTAGCATCCAATAAAAGTCCGAATTTCACAAATTTCAGTCTTCTTAATTCTTTATGCAAGGTTTCGCTGACTAGTTTCTTAGCATTAGATACAAATTCTTGAAGTTCTAATATAATATTAATATTATCAATTTTGAATTGCGTAACGACAAATCCTGGTAAAGCTCGAGCGTGTAACTCCACACTTAATTATGGGCGAGGTGCATATTGAATTACACTAGGTCTTGAAGATGGTTGGATTGTGGGATTCTGCTGTTATATAAGGTTATTTGCTATATTGTTTAAATCTTCTTCTTCCATTCTAATTTAACTATTTTCCACATTATGCTTAAGTTCTTTGAGAATATCTAGTAGAATTATATCTTCAAATGAAGTTTGACATATTTCGCAACGGTACATGTACTCCTCAAAGGTTAGCACGTCAATAACAAAGCTAACATGATGCGCCCTTTTTTATAGGTTTATCTCCTCCCATTTCTTTCTCTCTCAAAGTCCCTTTAAATCATAAACAAGGATAAACCTTGAATTTGATGATACTCAAAGTTGTGGATTTAGGTCAAGGTCATTTAACAGTATTACAAGGAGGGGAACATATTAAATTGTGATTAGCAACTGTTTCACCTTTTAATATGTCCCCTTCCTTTCTTCAGGTTTAACAATTATAAAAATTATGGTCCTAAGGGTAGCCGAGTATTTCCTTGTTGTCTTCATTTATATTGATTAATTAAGGCTCTGGAGAACCTCAATTACTTCCTCAATTGTTATTCGTCTCAGGAGATAGCTGAGGCGTCATCGGGGTTTCCTGTAATTTCTTTTCTAATAACTTAATATGCTTTACAGCCAACATAATAGTTTGTAATATAGATTTAAATTTCTCGGCATAGGGTACAAGGGATTTTAGATGTACAAACCCCTCAGCTAACCTTTGTACCCTTTTTCTTTCTAACTCGTTCCTTCTTTTTATTCAAATTTCTTTCATGGTGAATTCCATTCCTGAAGCTGGCGGAAAAATGATCTATAACACAAAATGAACAGGGTTAAATAGACATACCCCACCACTTTTTAAATAATAAATATATGTCAGTCTCTTTGAAATGCTCAAAGTCCTAGATTTAGGTCAAGGATACTCACTGGCAATACAAAGAAGGGAACAGATTAAAATGTGAATAGCGATCAATTTCACATTTTAATATGTTCCCTTCTTTTATTTAGGAACAAACAGAATAAGTAATTAAATTTGTCAATGGATGTTGTCTGCAGAAGATTACAAAAGGAGGGCAGATCTAGAAGTTTAATAGGAAAAGTGTTTTAATCATTTTGCAAGAAGTGGGTGAAGTAGTAAAAATAATCTTCGACAGGGGTTAGCATTCGGTATTTTTAAAGGAAGTACAGCTCACTCAGTAAACGATTATCTCCAACCCGTAGTTCATCATCGATAAATTTTTCTATGTCCGGAGTGATGCAAAGATCTATAGGTAATACTCCAAAACTAGTTTCTGCTTCTTTTTTATCTACTTCAGGCAAATAAGACATGTGGTTTACAATAAGGAATCTGCAAATATTTGTTAGTACCCAAAGACCTGAAGTGAACATGGCATGTATGTACGTCCAAGCAGGCACCAAAACAATCGATAAGTCTCTGAAGTTTTGGTCATGACATTCTTCTTCGTGGGTTTGTCCGTGTGTCTCTAACACATGGTAAAATACACTAGAGCCGGATTGGGTTTATAAACTTCCCTGCTAAGTGCACCCATAGTTAAAGTGAAATTCAACGTTCGTCTTTGGTTATATAGACTATCCTCCCCACTCTTGTCCAAACTATCATCCCACCACTACATATTGGGTAGGTGCTATAAACGCAGGTAGCAATTAATTGGTCAGCCAACCATTCTGCTTTCTGAATCACACCAGCTATGAACCCCTGCGAGAGGAAACAAACCCTTCCCTCTAGACCAGTCGCTCCAAAAGGACAGAGCTCAATTCTTCACCAAGCCTTAATGAGTATTGTTGAGGAAGAAGCATTAAAACAAAATGAACCCTTGAGAAAACCTTCTGCAAGATCATCTTCAAGCTTATCTTCAAGGTCTTCTTCTTAATCCTCGTATTTATCTATTTCAAAACAATTCAATGTCTTCTCTAAAAAAATCTAAATTGCCTCCACCAAAACAATCTACATCACCTTCTTCAAAGAAACCGTCTGCAAAACTATTAAAATTACAAAAATGAAGGAAATATTCGTTTTTACCCAGAGTGCACTGCTCATACATTTACAAAATACCCCCGTTGCAGCAAACCTGCATACTCAGCGAATTTCCAATGAATATATAACATAACACATTAAAACACTTAACAGGATTCATAAGAAATGTATTCACAAACAAGCGATATTTCAAATATTAATTATTCTCCATAAGAATAACATTGGGGATGAGTATGCAGGTTTGCTGCAACAAGGCATACAAAATAATGGGTTTTTATGCAAATATCAATAGAACTCATCTTAGTGAAGTCACATACCAAGTTTTATCCATATACATTCATAAATAAGCGATATATATCATTTTAAGTATTTTCCGTAAGAATAACATGGGGACCAAGTACCTAGGTTTGCTGCTACAGGAACCATAGGCAAAAAATTTTTTTTTTTTGCAAACAACAATAAACCACAACCAGATCAAGCCATATGCCAAATTTCGCCAGTTTATGTTCATAAATAAGCGAGATATACAATTTTTCTTTTTCTCCATAAGAATAACATTAGACAACGTACTGTGTTTAGCACTTTCAATATCTCGGTAACCAATTGACGTAGAGCAATGATCAAAATACCAAATTGTTTGTTTTTTTAAGCTAAATTCAATAATATAAATTAAAATTTGATTAAAATTAAAATTACATGTGAAAACCCCAAAAAACAAATTTTTGGGGTACAAAACCCCCCAAAAACCCCCCTTCGGATAGTGCGATTCATCTGGTTTTCGAACTCGTTCAAATAAATGGTACTTTACACATTTGTACCAAATTTAATTAAGATCGGACCTTTTTTACGAGAGTTATCGTGCTTACGGACACATATATATATATAAATATATATATATAAATAGATATATATATAAATATATATATATATATATAAATATATATATATATAAATATATATATATATAAATATATATATATATACATATATAAAAATTTGAACGAATGGTGTTTTTGGCATCTGGGGACCTCAAAATGAAAAGTTATCATGGTCTCGGGCTTAAGTCTTACCATGAGACCTACGGTAATAGCTTCTTCCCTATAGGGGAAATTCGCTAAAAAGGGGGATATAAAAGTGAGAGGTGTACAAAGTCTTGTGGTTCAGCTGATAAAATGTGCCACCTCCACACTAAGCTGAAATGCAAGGATATTACGCCTCAACAACCTTGTAGTGAAACGCTCTGTCACCACATGTACTGAAAAGGTTGGCGGTTAATTGGTATTCTAGGTGGATTGAAGACTAAATTGTGGGAAGTTGATTGATATGGGGTGAACCTATTGGGAACTGCTGCTTCTGACCAGGGAATGGTAAGTTCCCTAGCCTGTCTAAATCCTAACCTGTGTCCAAGACACCGGTACCAAACTGAGCAATTCTAAAATGGAAACGTTGCTGGGGACCAGAGAGACGGAGATCTTTTACCTAGACCAGAAAGCTCACTAGCCAGCTTTGATTTACTTGATTAACTGAGAGGCATTTACAAACTAAACCTTCCAAAATTACTATACCAACATTATATTGATCCATGGAATCTGGGGGTACTAAAAATGATTGGTAAACTGGTGAAAGCTACAATTTGAATCTAAAACGAGTTCGCACGCAGCACGCTGAGGTGAGGGAAGTGAATTTCCACAAAAAAAAGGTTAAAACTCAAAATACGTGTAAAAACATATATGTATTCCAATTTTGATTGAAACCTGAAAACATTGATTTTTTGGCTGTTCTGATGCTCCTGATTTCATTTACCTGCAATGCTGGGAATACAATTTTGCACATTATAATGTTAGGAGGCGGTCCAAACAGGCTTGAAAGTAGACGTGAGTTGCTGGGGATGATAAAAGTACTCTAACAAAGGAATAACAGGCTTTTCTAGTGTAAAACCCCCATAAGACAACGTACTGTGTTTAGTGGAAACACATTTTCTTTAATAACTCGGTAAATATTTATGCTAGAATGACGAGAGAGAACTTAAATCTTTCAACTCACTCATTCCCATTTTTTTTCATTAATTTTACATCCGGGGCTTTTCTGACCCTTTTTGGGCCCAAAAACTCGAATTTTAAAAGACTAATCCCCAAAAAAAAGGGTTTAGAGTTTTCCGATTGTTTTTCCCAATGAACCTGTCCAACTGATTACAGAAAGGAACGTCCCTACTAAATTTGAAGTTAATCGGAAAAAAATGCGACCACTAGAGTTCATACATATATAAATATATATATATGTCTATATATATGTCTATATGTATATATATACATATATATATAATGTTGAACCACCCCCAAAACGTGTTTAGGGGGTCACGTTAGGAACTTCTATGGTGATCCCGGGCTTAAGTTTAACCGTGTGGGTCATGGTAATAGTTCACTTTCCAAAGGAAATTTCCCTAATGACACCAAAACATTTTCTGGGGAATTATAATATTTACTGAAACGTGGTGCCAATTGACATGCCCAGTCGGTTACCGAAGCCGAGCGTCGGTACCCGTAATTGAATTTCCTACATTATTCCACTACTGGGGCGAAAACCTTACGGTCTCCCCCCTTAATAAAGTGATTAGCCTGTCATAACTTAATATCTAAACAGCTTAAAACTACAACTTATCCATCGGAATTCAAAATTGTACGGAGAGCAAAAAGGTAGGCGTGCCGCAACCTTGAGAGATCGGGGAAGAAGCGAGAGCTTGAGGAGGGAAGGTAAAAAACTGCTGTCTCGATTGACAGTAAAGACAGTTCTATCGCACGAGGCAGGTATAGTGTCAAGACACAGAGGCCCGGCGTACCCGCGCGACCCGGTTTATTACATTATATGAAAAGGCGTGCCTCTACGTCACAACCACCCCCCCTCGTGGCGAAGAAAAAGATTTTGTTTCAGGTTGGTGAAAGAGTGTGAGGGTGTTGCGTGTTTCAAAATTGCCGCTCAAGTTGCCTCCCTCTATCATCGCTCTTGGTCCTTAGATATCTTAGTCATGGTTTGATTCCAAGGAAGCCAAAGAACAGATGAGGTAAGCTGGATACCTCAGACCAGTCTGGCCTCGGCTTGGTACCTTGGTTGCCACGGCTTTATTACACCGTGGTTGGCCAACCACGGTGTAATAATCGACCAACCACAGCAGGGATCGGGATCCAACCCTCCCCCTGCGAAATGAGGTAGGTATGTCATTCCTTGGTATGCTTAGAGAACCTTTGGGTTTATTGGGTGAGGTATGCTTAAGCGGCACCTGCTTGACTGACTGTACCAGGGGAGGCCCTGAGGCGCCTAACGATGCCCCCCTCAGGTGTTTCACTGACCATAATTTGACGAATTGAAGTGACGGTTTGAGTTCTGGTACGGTGGAGATTGGTTTGCCCTGGGTGCCTGTGGCTGAAACTGGTTGAAGATCAGTTGAGGAATGTGCGGTGTGAAATAGGGACCAGACAAATTTTGATTGCTTCGTCGGTAACCGGCGTTGTGTGAAGGGGTGAAAGTTGTCTGTTGTTGATTTTGTCGGTAATCGTCACGATGCTGAGTGGTATTTGGCCGCGAAACGGTCTGCTCTTCCTCCAGAGCGCAAATCACCTGAACCCTGGGTGCCAAATCCAGGAGGTCTATTGTAAGCAGCTGGAGAGGCTGCCAGAGCCGCCCGTGTTTCCCTATTTAAACCATTCAGCACGGTGTCGAGAACGTCTCGTTCGGAAAAATGGGGCATCGAAAGTGCTGAAGTGCCAGAAATGCTTTCTAAAAATTCCGGGAAGACTCAGAGGGTTGTTGAACTCGGAAAACCATAGTGGTTATTGTTGCATGCCTGGCCTGACCTGGGAGAAAGAAATCCCTAACGTTTGCCACCACATGCTGGAATTTGGTACGGTCGGAAATTCCCTTCAACCAAAAGGCTTCAACGGAAAAGCTCCTTCAGAATTACAATCTCTGAATTCATGTTTAAAACCAGGCGTAATGTACACTTTGTACTTTGCAGCACGGAAATGGGGCAAAATCAGAAATTGGTGTCCGGCTGCATTCACTTGAAAAATGCGTTGCAACACTAAGTCACAATTCCTAACTAGCCTATATTAAATACTGCACAAAAAATATTGCTAGAATCCAATATCTTAAACCAAGTGATCTATTAAAAACCTGTAGCAATCCTATGAACTCATCTTCCTATTTAAAAACTAGGCTACTGTACAAACATGGCATGCTTTACAGTAAAATAGCCTTCTGTAAAAATCACTAGGGCCTATAAAGCAACTTGCTTCCTACTGAATAGGCCCTAACAAACTGCCCTCTGGTGGCTTTAAACTAACTAAGAAGCTATTTTTATTGAGAATGACCCTGTTTTTTGAGTGGCTAGTCATTTCTAAGAGTAAAAAATACATACGACCTAATATATATTATTTTAATTAAACATATATAATTAAATGGAAAAACATTTATCATCGAATAAAACAAAAACATTTATTTTTATACTTTTAAATTAAATCAAGTTTGCATCAAAAATTATGATGTGAAATCACTGTCAACAAAAACAAACAAAACCATCTGATATTTTTAAAACTAAACATATGTTATTCATTCATACATAACACGTTCCTTTGTCTTTTTTAGCGAATTTCCCCTATAGGGAAGAACCCATTACCGTAGGTCTCATGGTAATACTTAAGCCCGAGACCATGATAACTTTTTGTTTCGAGGTCCCCAGATGCCAAAAACACTATTCATTCAAATTTATATAAATATATTGTATTGTAATATGTATTTATATATTTATATATATCTATATATGTGCCCGTGACTGCTTGAGGGGAAAAAAACGTCCGATTTCGATGAAATTTGGCTCAAATGTGTAAATTGACATTTATGACTTTAAGTTCGAAAACCAGGATCATCGGACCATGGAAAGGGGGGTTTATGGGGGTTTTAAATTTTCCAAAATTCTTTTTTTTGAATTTTTCACCCTAAAATTTTTAAAACACTTAATTTTGGTTGTGACTATGTTTTAGAGCTTACAAAAAAATAATATGGTATTTTGAATTATTAACCTAGGTTAAGTGGTTGTGGAAAAAATCCAAAATCATGCTCAATTTTACTTTAAACTTAACATTTGCTTTTACTAATCACTTCAGCTCCACAAAACAATCATTTTGGTGTTTGAATTGTGATTCTACGTCCAACCGTTGCAGAGATATTCAAAGTTCTAAATACAGGACGTTGTCCTTATGGAGAATAAATAAAATGTTATATCTCGATTATTTATGAATTTATATTGACGAAACTTGGTATGTGGCTCCACGTTAAACTGGTATATTGAAACTTGCACAACAAATAAATGTTTTGTTGATTGTCCCTGTAGCAGCTAACCTACATATTCAGCCCTAATGCTATTCTTAAGGAGAATAAGTAAGTTTTATATCTCCCTTAATTATGAACATAAATTAATAAAACTTGGTAAGTAGCTTCACCTGGTTCAGTTATATTGATAATTGGATAAAAACTCATTTATAATCTTCCTTTTTGCAGCAAACCTGCGTATTCAGTCCTAATGTTATTCTTATGGGGAATAAATAAAATGTTATAAATCGCTTATTTATGAATGTATTGTTGTCAAACTAGGTAAGTGGCTTTATGTAGTTGCGAGAAACATATAAATGCATTGGAAATTTGCTGAGTATACAGTTTGCTGGGACGAGGGGTATTTTATAAATCTAGTCGTTTGGGTGGAGACCTCTTTCTTTTAGAATATCTTAATGCTTGATTGGAGAAATCCTTGGTTGATTTTGGACATTTTTGAATCAGTGGTTTTCATATTTTATTTCTTCTTCTTTAAGTGCACACTGTTTCTACGTATGATTTTATTGTCTTTATCCTAGCTCACCAAATATGATCGAGGTTGGTTAAGTTTCTTTACAACAAACCCTTTTTCCCAAACGGAGTCATTTATATTTTGTACCCAGATTTTTGCGCCTTCTCCATAATGTTCTTAATTTTTCCTTGATCGATAGTCAAAATAAAATTTTTGTTTGTGCTGATTGTGAATCATCTTATTGTAGACTTCATTACGAACTTCGGTAGGCTTAAAATAATTATTTTGCACTGGAAGATTAGGTCGAAGATATCTGTTCATTAGAAGCTGGGCCGGCGATACATTCAAACCTGCCAGTGGGGTGTTTCTATAGTTTAATAAATACAACTGAATGTCTTTATTTTCTTCCCATGCTTTCTTTAACATTGTCTTAGCAATACCAACACCGTTTTTGCTAGTCCATTACTCTTTGGATAGTAAGAACTTGAAGTGAGAATTTTAAGATTCCATTCCTTGCAAAACATTTGAACTCATAACTGTTAAATGGCATGATGTCAGCAATAACTGTAGCGGGTATTCTACTATGAGAAAATGTCTCTTTTAACTTGATGATAATCTCTGAACTAGTTTTTGTATTTAATTTTACTATTTCAAGCCATCTCGAAAAATAGTCAACTAAAATTACATAGCTTTTACCTGCATGTTCTGCTATGTCCAGACCAACTTTACTAAAGGGTAATTGTGGAATGTCATGCATGGTTAATTAATGAATATTGAGTATTTTATGTGCAGTAGTTCAAGCATAAGGAGGATCTGGAAATGTATGATTCAATTTCAGCCATTATACCTGGCCAGTTAAATAAGTTTCTTGCATTTAGTTTAGTTGTTACAATTCCAGTGTGTGTTTCATTAAGTAGCTGAATGATATAAGTACTGAACTTTGAAGGTACTATCAATCTGTTTTGGTAGTAAAATAGGCCATTTTAAAGAGATATGTCATTTTTAAAATTAAAATAATGCTTAATTTCTCCACTTATAGTGCATTTAACTGGCCAACCCACTCTGTACCATTTTAACACAAGTTTTAGTTCACCATCACTTTCTGTTGCTTGCTGAAGTTCTTTTATTTTTTCATCTGACACCGATAACTCACAAACACACAAAGTATGAATAAAATCCTTCATAAATTCATCATCTCGCTGGAATTTCCTGATAATATTTCGAGATAATAGGTAAGCTATATACATCTTCCTGCCTGAAAGATATTTCAGGTTAAACGTGTAGTCAATTTTGAGTTTCGACCTCCTAGCCTGTTATTCTTTACGTTATTCATGCTTTTGTTCATGATTGTTAGCAATGGCATGTGGTCTGTGTACACTGTAACATTTTGCTGACCATAAATGTAGTAATTAAATCTGTTACATGCAAATATAATTGCCAATAGTTCTTTCTCAATGTGTGCATATTGAACTTCTGCACTGCTCAAACAACGAGATGCAAACGAAACAGGTTTGCCATTTTGTAAAATACAGCAGCCAATTGCATCTTTGGAGGCATCACATTGAATGTCGATGGGTAGCTTTTCATTAAAAACAGCTAGAACTCGATGACTACAAATTATTTGTTTCATTGTCTCCAATGATTTTGTATGACTCTAGAACAATTGCCATTTGACATTTTTTTAAATAACTCTCTGAAAGGACCAGTTAATTCTGAAAGTTTACCAGACCCATTAACTGTTGCAACTCAGTTTTATTAGCAGGATTTGCTAATGCATTTATTGAAGAGATTTTCTCAGGATCAGGTGACATCCCATCTTTGTTAAGTATCATACCAAGATACTTTACTTCATTGACACAATATTGCAACTTATTTATATTGAACTTTATGTTATGCTTCTTTGCTCGTTCAAATACTTTCTTCAGGATCGTGTCGACCTCTTCCTTTGTATTTCCAGCAATGTACAAAATCGTCAAAATAAATTGACACGCCCGTTATATCACAAAAATATTTGTGTACTAATCTTTGAAATATTTCTGGCATACATGAGAGCCCAAATGGAGCCCTGAGAAAGCAATAAGTACCATACACGGTACTGAAGCAACACAGTTTGCTCGATTCACTGCCCAGTTTTACATGGTAAAACCCGTCTTTGAATCAAGAACTGTAAACAACTTGTTATTAGATATTGCAGGTGATAGTTCTTCTACTGTGGGAATAGTATTTTTTTCTTTTGTACTTTTGTACTTATTCAATTCTTTTGGATCTATACAGAGCCTAGGTGAACCGTTTGGTTTCTCTACAATCACAACATTGCTTACCCACTCAACCGGCTCATTGACGGGAGCTATAATATCTTTCTCCCCTAATTCCTCAAGAGTGTTCTTAAACTTGTCTATACTTTTCATTGGAATTCTTCTTGCAAAACAAATTTTTGGTTCAGCATTTTGACTAAGTTTAATTGTACACGGATCAGGAAAACACCCTATCCCATCAAAATCCTCTTTGTTTTGTGAATTAACATCAGATTTAATTAGGTCTTGTAATGATTCAACTTTTTGTATTAGGTTTAATTTAATGCATGTGCTTAAACCTATTATTGGATTTTTGAAACTTTTGACAATCACAAATTCAACATCACCAAGAATTGTTGTACTCTCAACCAAACATTTGATTTTTCCCACTGGTTCAATCCTCCAAAGGCCTGAAATTTTACATGACATTTTTCCAATTTGGAATGCAATTTGTTGTCCCTGATAAATGAGAAAGGGAGAATATTATCCTCTGCACCAGAATCCAGTTTAAATTGCCTATTAACACCGTAAACTGTAACAATTTCCTTCCAAGACCTAATTTTTTTAGAAGGAGTTTCATTTACTGAATTTACAAAAAACCGTTTACTTTGTTCATCTTTTAAAGCTAAATCCTGACATTCTTTTAACTCTTTATTGAAAGTAATGTTTTAGTTCTACGCATTGATGCAAAGTGATTTATTACATTTGTTGCATGTTTTACCTAAATCTGCGCACTTTGTTTGCTTGTCATGAATATAACCACATTTTCCACATTTCAAAGAAATGGATTTAGGAAGACTAGATTCTGGCTTATTTTGAGCAAAAGTTGCTCTATAAAAGCACTGGGGAGTGATGTTTTTGCTTACAGTATTTTTGTTGTTGTCTTCAGCTTCTCGGTTATTCTCAGGCTTAAATTTAGGGTACTCCAATCATCCAGTTCAATTTGGTTTTCGTTTCTCTTTTCTTCTATAAAACGCAGATTTGTTTCAGCAGCATCAACTGATTTGTAGAATGATATGTCTTTTCTAATGATATATCTTCTCTTAGAAGACGTTCTTTCACACTTTTAGATCTAAATCCAAGAACTATCTATGCTCTTAACAGTTTTTTTCACTTTATAACCAAAACTAAATGGTTTTATAAATTTTTAGGTTTGCATAGAACTTTTCAAAGGGCTCATGTGGCTGCTGTTTTCTTGAGAAAAGATTAAAGATATCCATGATTTAATTTTGCTGTAGTAGACAGTGTTCTTCCAAAACTCTGAGAATAGATAAAACTGTTTCTGCACTTTCATCATCACAGGTTAGTGTCCTATATAGTCTCAGTGTCTCAGTTCCTAAACAAATTGTTCAATCTTGCTACCTATACATGTCTTGGTTTCTTATCTGACTCTGTTGCTGAGAAATAAATAAGATCTTCTTCTTTGAAAGATTAGAAATTATCTGCGATATTTCCATCTAGGCTCAACAAGATAGTTAAAACCAGTAAAAAAATTAGCAGGATAAGCAAAGTTTAGCAAATTAAGTCAGGAAATACAAGGTGGTAGAATTAAGTAGCAAGGTGGGGGTTAACCCTTTCACTGCCAAATGTAAGTAGCCTTTAATCATTCGTGTGGCAGCTCCCTGGTCGAGACTTTCCCATGTCTCCTGATCATCTAAACACTTCCTTCACCTAAATGTTCCGTCAACTCCATTGTCATTTCAGGAAATTAGGACATGGCATTCGTTGATATAAAATATTGAAACAAAGTATCAAAGTCACATTAACTGGGGAATGGTAAAGTTTTTAGTCTCATGAAAAATCAAATTTAAATATCATCACTACAGCAAAGACTGTGTTGTTTTGTTAATAGGGATAACGAGAGTAGGATACGCCCCACTATAGCAAGCCAATCAGAAGCCAGCATTTTGTAGTGACGTCATTCCAAGATGGCGGCGCCCATGGCACTTTATTTCCCGCCAAATTTCCTAACCTCACTTTTTAAATTTTAACTCATTTTGCTCAGTTCTGGCAACCTATGCTCTATGATACATTATTTTACATATACACCATTATATATATATATATATTATATACTGTAAATTATATGTATATATGTTCCATGGTTCGACTATTATATACTCTATGCGATTGATACTATCATATGGCAATGTATATACAATATTATACATATACTTTACAGCTACACCATTATATAAATATAATCTAGGATATATTAAAAAGTGACGTCACACGTCACTTGACCGCATGGGCTGAGTGAATATATACGTCATCTGAGGCTGAGCCAGTGACGTAGGCGGTTTCGTGACGTAATGAGGGAAAGTTTAAAGTTCAGGGTCACGGGGAGGTTATTTAAAAAAAAGTACTACCTCACACGCGTAAAATTCGATTGTGATTCGATAGGTTAATCGATATAAAAAATTTAATGAAAACAATCGAATGATACGAGTGCGAGGTAGTACTATTTCAAAAATTACTTTATTTTATTTACAATGTTTGTTCTTAATTACAATACGAATCTTCAGCCGTTGTTGGTTATAATCGAAGTTGATGATCCCGGAGAGTTGCGGTCATCGTGTTTTTTCCTGTTGAAAGAAGGTAGATACTTTGATCCCTGCGCAGACTCCATGTTGTTTTTTTTGACACCGATCTGTTCTGATAGGTGTTTCCATTTCATTACCGTCAGGTAGAAATATTACCTGACGGTAATGAAGTAGAAACATCTATCAGATCTTGAGTGACATAATATTATTATTATTTTGTGAAGAGCGTCTCGGAGAGCTCGATGTTCACTGGTCGAGAGCCGGAGGTGAACTGACTATTCGCTAGCTAGCGTTTTGGTATCAAACAAAACGGTGGGGGTAAAAGTGAGGTGGGGCGGAGCAGATGGCGGACGGCAGATAGCAGGCGGCAGGTGGCAAGTGCGCGGCAGATGGAAGTCCCCCCACTACACCAGTCCCCCACTACACCAGTCTCCCCACCAAGTTTTACATCGCACAATAACTAGTTTACATGTGTTAGTTAGGGTTTAGCTCTTAGACTGTCAAGACCTTAGCTCCGTAACTGAAAACTTCAATAATGTTTGCTCAACGCTGTATAAGTATAACAGCTACTATGATCTAAACCGGTGCATGTATTCATATGGTGCTTTTTTCATAGCAAACAACTGGCTAAAAGTGTTTCAACCTCGATTTTTCTTCGACGAAACCGCTCATTGTCCATTAAAAGCGTAGACCTTCTGTCTTCATTGTCAGGGAAGTAGAATGTAGTGTCAAGAGGACTACTGAAGGTCACCTTCCTCATGTTCCTGTAAAACTGCGACATTTTTCAGACCCTCTAGGTAGATGTTCATCCGTTAAGAGCTGGAAGAATAATGATGTAGCGTTATTGTGTATGATAGCCACCTACCCCCCACCACAACGTTACCTTGTCCTTCAAACTATTGTTTTTACGCTACGGATGCTATACTTTTGGTTAGATTTAAATTTAGATTGCACCTTCTTGTTCATTTTGTCAAGCCGTGTAATTGAAGTACTCACATGTTATACTTTGAACCAAAAACAAAGAAAATATTTAGGTTTGTCCTTGAAAATAGTTGTTTTTTCGCTGTTGCTGCTATACCCTTGGTCGGATCTGAATTCTGTTTGCACCAACTTGTTCCTCTGATCAATCTGCGTAATTTGAGTACCCACTTGGCATATGTTAAACTAGAAATAAAGAAATTATTTAGATTTGACCTTCAAAATAGTTATTTTTGGCTAATACTGCTATACCCTTGGTCGGATCTGAATTCTGTTTGCACCAACTTGTTCCTCTGATCAATCTGCGTAATTTGAGTACCCATATGGCATATGTTAAACTAGAAATAAAGAAATTATTTAGATTTGACCTTCAAAATAGTTATTTTTGGCTATTACTGCTATACCCTTGGTCGGATCTGAATTCTGTTTGCACCAACTTGTTCCTCTGATCAATCTGCGTAATTTGAGTACCCACATGGCATATGTTAAACTAGAAATAAAGAAATTATTTAGATTTGACCTTCAAAATAGTTATTTTTGGCTATTACTGCTATACCCTTGGTTGTATCTGAATTATGTTTGCACCAACTTGTTCCTCTGATCAATCTGCGTAATTTGAGTACCCACTTGGCATATGTTAAACTAGAAATAAAGAAATTATTTAGATTTGACCTTCAAAAATAGTTATTTTTGGCTATTACTGCTATACCCTTGGTCGTATCTGAATTATGTTTGCACCAACTTGTTCCTCTGATCAATCTGCGTAATTTGAGTACCCAATTGGCATATGTTAAACTAGAAATAAAGAAATTATTTAGATTTGACCTTCAAAATAGTTGTTTTTAACTATTACTGCTATACCCTTGGTCGGATCTGAATTCTGTAATAACTAAACATTAATCTCTCCCGAAAAATCAATACATATCTTCCATTATTTTAAGAAACGAGAATTTTCTGAATTTTCTAAGTCCCTAAGGTCATCTGAACATTTTGCCAAAGCGGGGAATAGAGCAGTAAGTGATTCTCACTTTGACCACAAACTGCTCTATTCCCCGCTCTGTATTAGGAGAAGAGGCCTAGTTTAATGCTCGCAATTATAGGCATAAACCTGATAACGGAACGCTATCCTCTCCCCCGAAAAGTTATCCCCTCCCCTCCCCCCAAAAAATAAATAAATAAATAAAAGCAAAATGGTCAGTTAACAACAGTCGCGCACTCTGAAACCGCAAGGACGTTCATCACTGTGTAGGTGTCAGAGTTTTACGAACCGAAGTACAATAATTACCTGACCAAGATCCCCTTAAATTTAACCAAAAATAAGCAAACTGATTGAATCTGTTTCTCGTGAGTAAGGGCTAAGATGGGCAATGTCAACCGGTTTGCGCGCCGTATTGACATAAGGTCGGTTTTCGCGCCATACCTTTTTTTTTTGTAAGGGGCTAGGAAAAGGATGAGAAACATACTGATTAGTTAAAGTTAATTTTACAAAGACCAACCAAGGACGGTTTTGCAAAGGTCAGCAGTATCACTGAAACCCGGTGGGACGTAGACCCAAACACCCGGCGTCAGGCTGCTGCGAACCCAAGTTTTGACCCAAGGCCAGTTTTAAAGCGTGAAAGAAAAGTACATATTTAATTAGTCAATAAAACACTTCAAAGACCAACACCACAAATAATTACAAACAGCAACACTAACTAAATCTTATAGCAGCAAACTACAAGCTATAATCTAACAAATAAACTAACATGCATAACAAACTAACATGCTAAAGTAGAATCTTCAGTATACAGGGGTACCACCTCTATACTAAAGATGCTATTACAGACAGCTAAGGCGAACAGCTAGCTAGGCTGCCAGCCTAAAACTGTGAGACTACTGCAGCCAGACCCTCGCTTTTATAGCCGACAGAGGAGCAGGTGCAAAGGCAGATGTCCGTGGGGCAGATGCACTCTACTACATTCGCCGCGTCGCAAAAGTAATTTAATACGGTGTCGACGTAATACTCTTGTATTTTTATTTTGACGGTTCATTTGATATGTTTTACACTTAGATATGTAATAGCTGAAACACACGCACTTACGACAAGCTTTCTCGTCAACTTGATTTCCTGGTATTTTTATAATAACTAGAATGGGTTTCGTTAGGTGTCGCAAAAAAAAAGATCTAGAATAAAGAAACACAATAACTTATACTTTATGTCTGGTATATATGTTACAATTGTTCATAAAAAATAAAAAAAACTAAAACAAACTTTAAAATGTTTTGAATTTCGGCCAGGTAAATTAATAAATTAATGAAAAAGTACATCACAAATACTGCTGTATAAGTTTGTGTGTTCAAATTAAATGTACATGGCATAAAAAATTATAAAGTATAAATCTTGCGTTATTTTACAAAATCCTTGATCTTAATAAGTATTAACGGTTGGCACGTTAAATGACAGAAACACTATATATAAATTTTCCAACACCTTAACAATACTTTGATTTCAATATTTTCCTTACCCCACAGTAATTTCCCAAGTTATACCGAACTTATATAAACGCTTTTAATATAACTTTCTATCACCAATGAATATAAGCTTGAAAATGACGTCAAGAAGAGTCTTTAGGAGAGAATAGTGACAAATGATATATTAATATATTTCTGGTGTTAAATTTACATGAATAATTAAGTTTAAATATATAGTGGTTATTGTTCGGGTTTAAATACAAATTTTGTGACATATTTATTTGAACTACGTTTTATAACACTTTGCAATGCTCAAACAACCGTCCAAAACACGGTTATAACTTCATAAAAAAAAGCTCAATGTTAGTCTGATCTACCTCCGAGTCGGCGTATCGGATAGCTAATTTTGATTACAATATGAATATATAAAAACCTCACAACCCTCCGATACAATTTTTTAATCAGTGTACTGGGCTTCGGATAGCCAAAGGTGCTATGTCCCACGGCGCGCCGCACCGCCGCGCCTGGCATAGTTACTTTAAAAATATATTTCAAATAAAATAAAAAACTAGCCCGGAAGTATGCTTTTCTTCCCAGCCTCTGGAGTTAATTATTGACACAGTAGTAATATAGGGAAACTCTTTTCATGTCTATTTTTAACCATCCAATTTATTTGTTATTGAATTTATAGGTCGTTCAATAAAGACTGTCACTTTAAAATCAATGTAAAGCGCATTTTTTTGAGTTAACTTTTTATTACCTATATTTAAATGCATAAGGAACGGAAAGAGTCTAAGTCAAATCTAGCAAGACAGCCAGATATAGCATTTAATAAAACTGTAAGTAGAAAAATATTCGCTTCCCCGTATTCATTTGATAAAATGCAGTGTTAATTAATATATCATCATGTGGAAGAAACATATGTCAGTGAACTTAATTTTGAATAAAACTCCAGGATATACTAAATACCCCCGTAGCAGCAAACCTGCATACTCAGAGAATTTCAAATGCATATTAATTTATCTTAATACCACATAAAGCCACATACCAAGTTTCATCAATATACATTCATAAATAAACGATTTATGACATTTTAATTATTCTCCATAAGAATAACATGGCGGCTGAGTATGCAGGTTTGCTGAAATAAGGAACACTAAAAATGGGCTTTTATACAAATATCATTATAACTCAACTAGGTAAAGCCACATACCAAGTTCTATTAATTTATGTTCATAATTAAAGGAGATAACACGTTAATTATTCTCCATAAGAATAACATGGGGCTGAGTATGCAGGTTTGCTGCTACGGAAACTATCGGGCAAAAAATGGATTTTTGTGCAAATATCAATAGACCACAACCAAATAAAGCCATATACCAAATTTTGCCAGTTTACGTTCATAAATAAGCGAGATATACAATTTTTCTTTTTCTCCATAAGAATAACATTAGACAACGTACTGTGTTTAGCACTTTCAATATCTCGGTAATCAATTGACGTAGAGCAATGATCAAAATACCAAATTGTTTGTTTTTTTTTTAAGCTGAATTAAATGGTGAAAATTAAAATTTGATTTAAATTATAATTACATGTGAAAACCCCAAAAAACACATTTTTGGGGTACAAAACCCCCCCCTTCGGATGGTGCGATTCATCTGGTTTTCGAACTCGTTCAAATAAATGGTACTTTACACATTTGTACCAAATTTCATTAAGATCGGACCTTTTTTTACGAGAGTTCTCGTGCTTACGGACACACATATATATATATATATATAAATATATATATATATTTATATATATATATATATATACATATATAAAAATTTGAACGAATGGTGTTTTTGGCATCTGGGGACCTCAAAATGAAAAGTTATCATGGTCTCGGGCTTAAGTCTTACCATGAGACCTACGGTAATAGCTTCTTCCCTATAGGGGAAATTCGCTAAAATTAAAGATGAAATCACAAGATAAACGACATTCATTTTAAACACTTCTTTGTAAACTCAACAATTAACAAGCAGTTAAGATGTATAACAATTTCCAGCCGTCATTTTCCAAGATTGTTGACAAAATATTATCAATTGATCTATGGCAACGTCTGAATACTTTAACAGTTCAATCAACCTTACTTTTAAATTGACAGGCATATATGTGATATTGATATACAAATATCCAAAAGTAAAATCATTTGTAGTATTTTATATTTCGGGACACTTCTTCGTATAAACGGTCAATAAAGCGTAAGAACATAATCGGTCCCGGCATCGGCCCCTGAGTTACTCCTACATTGTAGTCATGAACACAAAAAACACGTGGGCTAGGGGCTAGAGGTTACAGGCACTTTTTACGGCACTTGTCTTGTCGCGAAGAGCTAATTATCTTGTTCAACCGCCGGCGTCCTCCAGTTTCGATAAATAAGTCTCAATATCGCATCCGCTCTTGTTATGATGTAGTTTGCTTTATTAGCAGCTAAACTGCCCAATGGAACCAGTCCGGAGAATGCAAATTGTGCTGTCTGATTACTACTTAAGTGTAATTATGCGTCTAGGACCGCCCGAGGGTGTGGTCGCGTTTGCGCGTGTGAGAACACAGGCATGTGTGTGTGTGTGTGTGTGTGTGTGTGTGTGTGTGTGTGTGTGTGTGTGTGTGTGTTTTGACTTATCGCCCCGTCTGGCCTTGATACCAATATCATCTTAATTGTCGGATATTTTTTGTTGCAAGAGGGTTGACTAATAAATATAAATGCATTATATAGTTTTCCTGTAATTACGGTCAAACAAGTTACACCAAGACCCTAGCTGTTTAAGGCTTCGCTTAAAGTATTTTGATTACGGTTAATTATTGTCGATACAGTTTAGCGGTGCCCTCTTGCGTGTATTGGCTTGCAGTTACAACCTAGTTTTTATTATGAATTTTACTATTTTCTTTGTCGCGGAAATAACAAAATATGATTTGTCGCTTTGCAATTCATCTGAAAGGGTATCAATTTATAATAACTAATAATACGAGAATAATATGTGATTTTATTTGGTTTATATTGTGCGACCATTAAGAATCTATGATCGTCAAAATAGTTTTAATTACAAGTTATAATGAATCAACGAATTGATAAGTAATTAGATACAAATTGTATACCGATCTTATTAAAAAAATTGTTCTTCTACATCAATAACTTGAAATGTGAAGGAAGAACGTTAGTTATCTCCGTAAAAAAGTCTGTAATTGATGTTTTCTCGAAGAAAGTTGCATGATCACCTTCGATCCTGATCAGCGCCGGAAGATGTATTTACGAATGACAGCCCCATCTAGCGGCGAGTGAGAAGCAGTACGAATCGCAACTGCTGAGTGGCATGCACCTGGCGGGGGACGGGGTAATTAAGTCGGACCGGAAGCGGAATACGTGAATGGTGGTAACGATCCTGCAAGTTTGGCAGGACGAAAATGAAAACGGGGTCAACCCGCGAGCCCTTTCCCCTAAACGAAAGTTCGATCCTCGTTGTGTGTGTTTTGACAACATCGGGTTGACCAAACACTGTCATTACAGGGGACGCGCATTTTGAAAGTGCACTCTATCGGAAATGATTGTAATCACTGATCGATGGCTTTCCCCGCTGCTAACCTCAACCTTGGGAACCTCGCAGTCGCGGTGCAGCGGGGGTCAAGGTAACTCGGGAACCGACCTAACCCACTTCTGGGAAATGGGATTCCCCTTGTCTTCCTTACTGCAACGAGGCCTCGTTAGCTAAACGGTTAATTGCAAGGTCGCCGCTTAATTAACTGTTTTTAACCCCGTGTCGTTTAATTAGACTATACTAGTAGTTTTGGGATTAGCTACTAACAATGGAAGTACTAAATGTTGTCCTTAATATAATTAACTAATTGAAACTGTTTAGAATAAATGGGAAACGTAAGAAAATTATTAATTTTATTGGCTTTCCCCGAAATCATTGCTTTTTCAGGTGATTTTACATTAATAGTCAAATCAAATTACACATCTGATGAAATTCCAACACAAAATTTGTTTAACTTGGCACTTTTATTATCTAATGTATGGCCTTAAGAGAGGTTGTATACAAAAACTAATATTTTTCTCCAATTTTCTCACCAATACCTTGGACTTAAGCAAAGAAAGCTATTAATTTATAGTTTATATTATATTTTTCAACAAAAGCATAATTACATTATAGACCAGTCGGTGTCTCTTTCTCCACACGGGGATTTTGCAGTTTTAATTTCTGACGTTATCACATATACAATACAAAAATTACGTTTACAATAAATTACGTATATAATATTGAATACGTACAATATCGTGTGATATAGTGTGTAATAACTTGTTTTGTCTAAGACTGATCAGTAAAATAAACATATGAACGAATGCGTCTTAGTGTTCTTTTGGTTAAAATCGCAATCTTCCAATCAAATTTTAGCTCGATCGATCCAGTATGCATAATTTATTTGTAACATATATCTAATTGAGAATGGTCTATTCTCAGTGGTAACGTTTAACAAAAATACATACAGGTTTATTATATATGTAGTAAAAAGTATTGTAAGTTGAAGTTAAAGCAATTTAATAATACAGAACAATTAGTACTTTCATTTATAACTGTGTGTAGGATTAGTAATTATATCGTATTAATTTAAGGATTAGTAAATGAAAAATAATTTGGGTAATAACAAGTTTTATTCACTTATTTATAGGTTTGTAATATCCTCGAAGTTTCACTCGCTAATAGAGAAGACAAGCAAGGGTATTAAATAACTTAGTCCAAATAGTTTTAAGACATTAGTTAATGTTCATTTACCCAAAGAAATTACAGTATTATTCAGTTTTTGTCTCACCTTATATGTATGCAGACCTTCATTAATAATATTACTGTAATGCCTGTTTGAAATTTGATATAATTGTAAGGTAATGTCTGAAGTTCAGTTTACATTGGGTGTGATATACGATTTCAGCAAACAAGGATTTTGCCCATATCAGAAGGATAATAATAAACAAAATATATATATATATTTCGAACATATATTTAACATAAGAAACCACATTACAGTATAAAAAAGGTCTAACACTAAAATAAAATAAGTCGAACCACATCACAGCCACAGTAAAATTGTCCCAAGACCTGAACGTAAAAAAAACACTTAAATCTAAATATAAATAATAATGGAGGACATAAAAAGGCCAAACGAACTATCAAAATACTCAACATTTTGAGTAGTACATAATATTAAAATTTCACATGTTATAGACACTGACATATTCAGCTAGTCCTGTTGCTAAAAGATGTGTTTGCATGTTCTCATTTTAATTTCAGAAAGTTTGCTATCATGTTATTTAAGATATACGGTATTTCAACAAAAACGGTTTACGTACATATTAGATAGTGATAATAATTAAATAATTATGATTTTTTTGTACACAGATTAAAAATGAGAAACTTTTTATAACTTACCTTATGTTCTAAACGTGTAAAAACATATACAATTAAATTGAATAAATAATGTAAGGCATAAACCTGCCGAACGACCTATCAAAATACTCAGCGTTTTGAGTAGGATCAATATATTATAACAAAATTGCATCGTGTCTTGACACCAAATTGATTGCCAAAAAACGTCAAAGACCTAGCTGAAAAAATTATGTATGTTATTGTATACATTTTAGTACTATGCTTATCATATTAGGTGTGATATGCAATATTACGGTAAAACAGCATACGTACACATCAAAAGGTTAATAATAAATTTAATTAAATTTTGTTGCATGCAAAGATTTAACATTAGGTTAACAGGATTATTGGTGTAAGAGATAAAGTGGCCAATCTGACCCAATATTCAGTCACCACAACAGTAAAATTGTCGAAGTCCTGAACGTTACGAAATTTTTAAAATGCAATATGATTATACCAGAAGCCATAAGAAGGTCGTTCGACTTATCAAAATAGTCAGCGTTTTATACCAAGTTTTATTAATTTATCTTCATAATTAATAATAAATTTAATTAAATTTTGTTGCATGCAAAGATTTAACATTAGGTTAACAGGATTATTGGTGTAAGAGATAAAGTGGCCAATCTGACCCAATATTCGCAATACTCGCTCCCCATTGGTCGTATTAGGCGTTCTGATCGCTGATTGGTTGTTGGTGCCTATATATACCGGTGCAGACAGCCTTCCACATTCATTCTGTTCCAGACTTTTGTGTTGGTCAGAGGTCCTTGCGCTGCTTCATTCTCTGCTATTGTGGTAAGTGAGTTGTGATAGTATTGTGCAATTATTACAGTAAGTGCTACTATAATTTGTCGTTAGTATTTAACGCGTATTATATTTGGTGAATCAGGTCTAAACTCAGTTTTATTGTATAACATAACCCTACTTTTATATCTTAACCTCACTTTTGAGAGTCAAACATATAGTTCTATTTCATAGTCTCACTCTTTTAGTCAGACATAACCTCACTTTAATATTTTTAATTATTATTTTACCAGGCCTATCGTCGTATTTACTCAAGTTTCTCTTTGGGTTCACATAACCTTACTTTTGCTTAACATAACCTCACTTTATTGTTTTAATTTATATTTAACTTTTAGTTTGATTCAACTAGTAAAATGGCTAAAGTTGTTCAACCCGTTGAAGTACTTAGTGACGTGCAGGTTTATGTTAAAAAGTTTAGATTGTACGGAACGAAAACTATTTTCAAATTTTCTAACCCTCCTCCTGATACTAGTGAGATAGATTGGCTCAGACAAGGTTTTGCCAAGATTGTAAATGAGATGAAAGGACAAGCCCGCGAAAATGATCAGCTCGGGTTCACTTTGCAGAGTCTTAACCTAAAAAGTAGAGATCCGGGGTATGTCGCATTTCGACCCGCTGGTGAAATTGATGAAGACATCCTTTGGCAAATTTTTGGAGAGATCATACAGTCAAATTCTGAATCCGTCAAGTCCACTGACACTTTTAAAGTAGAATGTACTCGAGTTAATCTCCCTGTAGGTTCTGGGAGGGTACGACCTGGTATCTTTAACACGTTTGACGAGGAGTGCAAAGCAAGGAAGGGTATCGTAGTTATTAAAAATAAAGACAACTTGTGTCTCCCCAAGGCCTTGGTTGTAGGTATCGCTCATACAACAAAGGATCCTCAGTACAAGTCAATTAGGCAAGATGATAAAAAAAGGCAAACCGTGAGGGCTCAGGAACTTATTCGACGGGCTAGAGTAGAGATGCCCGAGGATGGTGCGGGAATCCCAGAACTTGAGAAGTTTCAAGACTTGTTGAAAGATTTCAAAATAACCGTGTTCAATTATGATAATAAAGGCCGGGACGTTTATTTCGAGGGCAGTGTTGAAAATGCTAAATTCAAGATCAACCTGTTGTTTTACAACGGGCACTATAACGTAATAACTAGTTTGACTGCTGCTGTCGTTTGTAAATATTTTTGTGAAGTTTGCCATGTTCCCTATGATCACAAAGGTGTGCACAGATGTTCAAACATCTGTTCTCAGTGTCAGACCATCTCGCCTCCCTGCAAAGAGGAGCATGGAGGAATAGTTTGTTCAAAATGTAATATGACTTTGAGAAATCAACAGTGTTTCACTGCTCACCAAGTCGATAAATGTAAAGTTGTCAAAAAGTGTCTTGATTGCGGTAAATTAGTTTGGATTAGAGACAGATCCACGCCCCACAAGTGTGGAGAAGTCTATTGTAAACCTTGCGGATCTTTCCAAGATCCAAATCACAAATGTTTCATACAGCGGAACGATGGTAAGCCTAAACCAAAGGACTACATTTTCATTTTCTTTGATCTGGAGACTCGCCAAGACGAGTCTCTCCCCTCTGATCCCGAACAAAAAGTACATAAAGTAAACTTGTGTGTTTCCCAGCAGTTTTGCTACCAGTGTATCGAAACAGAATTTTGCAGGGTTTGTAAAAACCGTACGAGTCTTCAACTCTGACCCTGTTAAAGATTTCATGGAATACGTCATGGAAGTCCGAAAAGGTTTTAAAGATGTCTGTGTAATTGCCCACAACGGTCAGGGCTTTGATTTCCAATTTTTGTTAAAGTATGTTCTTGAAAAAACTAAATTCACACCCGATCTGGTCATGAAGGGTTGCAAAATTATTCTCATGGAAATGGACAACGTTAGATTTGTGGACTCACTTAACTATTTCCCCATGGCCCTCGCTGCGCTCCCTAAGTCATTTGATCTGCCTCCGGAGAGAAAGAAGGGTTACTTTCCTCACTTGTTCAACACTCTGGCGAACCAAAATTATGTAGGCCCTATCCCCGATAAAAAGTACTATTGCCCAGAGTCAATGTTTAAAAAGTCCAATAAGGCCTTTAAAATCTGGTACCATGAAAGAGTAGCGGAAAACTATGTATTTGATTTTCAAAAGGAAATGTTGGAGTATTGCATCTCTGATGTGGAGATCTTGGCCCAAGCTTGCCTTAAGTTCAGATCGATATTCCTCCAAGAGTGTAATGTTGATCCTTTCCTAGAGGCTGTAACGATCGCTAGTGCTTGCAACTTGGCCTTCCGCCGCAACTTTTTGAAACAAAACACGATCGGCCTCATCCCAAAGAACGGCTACCGTTTAGTGGATAACCAGTCAGCTATTGCCATTCAGTGGTTGAGCTGGGAAGAAGAGAAACGTGGAGTGAGGATCGAGCATGCGGGGCGGGGTAAAGAAGTAAAGATTAACAAACTGAAAGTAGATGGGTTTGACAGGGAAAACATCTACGAGTTTCATGGATGCTACTGGCATGGATGCCCCAAATGCTTCCCGTTCAATCGAGAGGCTCCTCTGAAGGAGGATCCCTCAGACTCACTTCACTTAAGATACGAGAGAACTAAGGCCAAAATCGCTAAGTTTAGTGACTACGAAGTAGTCGAGATGTGGGAGTGTGAGTTTAGGAAATTAAAAAAAGAAAAAAAACTCAAACACTTGGACTCTCTCCCCATATTGAACACACTCCCACTAGACCCAAGACAGGCTTTCTTTGGGGGCAGAACGGGTAACTCTAAGACTTACCATAAATGCGTCGAAGGAGAAACGATCCAATATGTGGACGTTTGCTCGCTCTACCCGTATGTGTGTAAGTACGGAAAGTATCCCCTAGGTCATCCCACCATTCATGTAGGAGACAGAGAGTGCAGACAGAGAGGTCTCCAAGTAGATGGTTTATTGAAATGCAAAGTCCTACCACCAAGGGATCTCTACCACCCAGTACTCCCAGCAAGGATGAATAATAAATTAATGTTTGCCCTCTGTAAAACATGTGGTGAAAACCAAAACCAAGAAGACTGTGAACACGAAAGCGAAGAAAGAGCCCTGGTAGGAACTTGGACAATGGATGAGGTGCGGAAAGCGGTAGAGAAAGGCTATGTCATCCTCGATATGTATGAATTATGGGAATATGAAATGGCCACATACGTGAAAAGGGGACTCTTTACAGATTTCATCAATAAATTCCTGAAAATGAAACAAGAAGCGTCCGGCTACCCAGAATGGTGTAAGACTCAGAATGATAAAGACCGGTACGTGCGGAACTACTTCACGCATGAAGGAATCAGGCTGGACCCCGCCAAGATTGCTGAAAATGAAGGTTTGAGATCAATGGCTAAACTCATGCTAAATTCATTTTGGGGTAAATTTGGACAGCGGGAGAACCAGACAAAGGCCACGATAGTCAGAGACCCCAAAACACTGTTCGGGATGATGACAAGACCCTATATAATAGTGAATAGAATACAGATAGTAAACGAAGAGGTAGTGGTAGTGAGCTGGGAGTACCTGGAGGAAGTCGGTGAGCCCTTAAGAAACGTGAATGTAGTCATAGCGGCCTATACTACTGCTCAAGCTAGGCTGAAACTGTATGAACATCTGGAGGCCCTGGGTTCACAAGTCTTGTACTACGATACAGACTCAACCCTCTATATTTATAAGGGAGGTTTGTACAGGGTTCCTACGGGGGATTACCTCGGGGAAATGACCGACGAGCTGGTTAAATACGGACCTGGATGTTTCATCGTTGAATTCGTTTCTGGGGGGCCTAAAACGTACGCATATCTTGTCTGGTCAACCAACAAACAAAAACTAAAATCTGTTTGCAAAATCAAGGGCCTCACCCTCAATTCTAAGACCTCCAAAACACTTAACTTTGAAAAACTAAAAGAAATGGTTCTTAGTGAGTCAGCTGAAAGCATAGAAATTAAGGAATCTAGAATCAGGAGGACGAAAGACCGCGATATTGTAACTGTGAATGAATCCAAACTTTTCAAAATTACTGGACCAAAAAGAAAGCTCGAGGGTGAGTACGACACACTACCCTATGGTTATAAAATCCAAAAACTTGAGTAAACACTACTGGTAGTATTGGGAACGATTCGTCCCCTTTGTAAAAAAAAAAACATGGTCACGTGGCCTGATTTCAGGTTTTAACTTGGATGATATAACCTCCAGCTCTGTCTCAGCCACTTTGGTCGCTGATCCTGCCCTAAATTGCTCTAATCTGTACTACTGCACAATACTTAAAATAAAATGGCTCACTTGACTTCATGAACAGTTCAATTGTAAATATAGTTGAGCATGTCTTGGACATTGTAAAAGTTCCCACTGTATGTATGTCTGTGTGGTTGTGTTTGTGTGTGTGTGTGAATGAAGGTCAATGGCGTGGGGGACGAAAAGCCCCGTAAACCTGAATGTAAATTGAAGGGTCTTGTACGTTGAGGCGTCTAGGTAAGTCCTTGGCTACTCCTTGGAAGGACCTAGAGTGAATGGTGTACTCAAGTTATTCCTTGAATCCATACGGTGGGACTTGTAAAAGTAAAAAATGAACGGAGGAGACAATTAGCTTGTTTTTTTTTGGAAGGTCTCCACGGGTCATGGCGGTGGAGGGGCTATGGCTTTTTTTTCTAAAAATACTCTATCCTTTGTTTGCTAAAAAGGGAGAGGACATTAGTTCGTACTGGGCATCAACCAGGTAATCTGGATGGCCTACGTATGGAATAATGTTTAACCTGGGTGCATATGCACGGGATGGTCTCAAACCCCACCCAAGCAAACAGACACTTAGTATACGGGGTTAACGGCTATGAACACCGGGTTTCTAAGCGATAGCTATGATGGAATGGATGTCTGATAAGCTCTTTAGCGGACAAATTATTTTCTTTGCTATACTGGAACAGTGCGTTGTTCTTGTTTATTCCAACAATAATAGCTGTTAACTGATGTATTTTATTATGTGTTTGAACAATAAAGACTGCTAACAAATGGAACAAGGGGTTTCGCACACCCTGTATAACGAAAATCCTAGTCTGTAAAAGGGCGCTGTCCCACCTTGTTTGCTGAAGTTAGCCCTAGTTGGCCTCGCTGCAACATAGTAACTGTTATAATTATACAACGTTGAGCAAACATTATTGAAGTTTTCAGTTACGGAGCTAAGGTCTTGACAGTCTAAGAGCTAAACCCTAACTAACACATGTAAACTATTATTATTGTGCGATGTAAAACTTGGTGGGGGACTGGTATGGTGGGGGGACTGGTGTGGTGGGGGAAGAGCCGAGTACCTAACCTACGCGCAAACGCTACACCACTATATGTCCAGCTCTTGCGCGGTACACATGGATTCACAAATACAAGACAATAATGTTTCTTCCACATCTGTCTCTTATAATGTTGAACACAATGACACTGATCAAAAATATATCTGGTGAAATACAAGTACATGAAGTTTCTACAACAACACCATCTGATACAGAAGCAATGATGTTATCCTTGATGGACGTTTTATTAAACAATAATGGAATAAGGTGGTAAATGAATTCAAGAATTACCATCTGCCTCGCACCATCTGCCTCGCGCCATCTGCCCCGCACCACCTGCCCCGCGCCATCTGCCTCGTATCCTACACTTTTACCCCCACCATTTTATTTGATATCAGAACGCTAGCTAGCGAATAGTCAGTACACCTCCGGCTCTCGACCGGTGAACATCGAGCTCTCCGAAACGCTCTTCACAAAATAACAATGTCATTTCATTCAAGATCTGATAGTTCAGTTACGGAGCTAAGGTCTTGACAGTCTAAGAGCTAAACCCTAACTAACACATGTAAACTAGTTATTGTGCGATGTAAAACTTGGTGGGGAGACTGGTGTAGTGGGGGACTGGTGTAGTGGGGGGACTTCCATCTGCCGCGCACTTGCCACCTGCCGCCTGCTATCTGCCGTCCGCCATCTGCTCCGCCCCACCTCACTTTTACCCCCACCGTTTTGTTTGATACCAAAACGCTAGCTAGCGAATAGTCAGTTCACCTCCGGCTCTCGACTGGTGAACATCGAGCTCTCCGAGACGCTCTTCACAAAATAATAATAATATTATGTCACTCAAGATCTGATAGATGTTTCTACTTCATTACCGTCAGGTAGTATTTCTACCTGACGGTAATGAAATGGAAACACCTATCAGAACAGATCGGTGTCAAAAAAAAACAACATGGAGTCTGCGCAGGGATCAAAGTATCTACCTTCTTTCAACAGGAAAAAACACGATGACCGCAACTCTCCGGGATCATCAACTTCGATTATAACCAACAACGGCTGAAGATTCGTATTGTAATTAAGAACAAACATTGTAAATAAAATAAAGTAATTTTTGAAATAGTACTACCTCGCACTCGTATCATTCGATTGTTTTCATTAAATTTTTTATATCGATTAACCTATCGAATCACAATCGAATTTTACGCGTGTGAGGTAGTACTTTTTTTAAATAACCTCCCCGTGACCCTGAACTTTAAACTTTCCCTCATTACGTCACGAAACCGCCTACGTCACTGGCTCAGCCTCAGATGACGTATATATTCACTCAGCCCATGCGGTCAAGTGACGTGTGACGTCACTTTTTAATATATCCTGTTTCTTCCACATGATGATATATTAATTAACACTGCATTTTATCAAATGAATACGGGGAAGCGAATATTTTTCTACTTACAGTTTTATTAAATGCTATATCTGGCTGTCTTGCTAGATTTGACTTAGACTCTTTCCGTTCCTTATGCATTTAAATATAGGTAATAAAAAGTTAACTCAAAAAAATGCGCTTTACATTGATTTTAAAGTGACAGTCTTTATTGAACGACCTATAAATTCAATAACAAATAAATTGGATGGTTAAAAATAGACATGAAAAGAGTTTCCCTATATTACTACTGTGTCAATAATTAACTCCAGAGGCTGGGAAGAAAAGCATACTTCCGGGCTAGTTTTTTATTTTATTTGAAATATATTTTTAAAGTAACTATGCCAGGCGCGGCGGTGCGGCGCGCCGTGGGACATAGCACCTTTGGCTATCCGAAGCCCAGTACACTGATTAAAAAATTGTATCGGAGGGTTGTGAGGTTTTTATATATTCATATTGTAATCAAAATTAGCTATCCGATACGCCGACTCGGAGGTAGATCAGACTAACATTGAGCTTTTTTTTATGAAGTTATAACCGTGTTTTGGACGGTTGTTTGAGCATTGCAAAGTGTTATAAAACGTAGTTCAAATAAATATGTCACAAAATTTGTATTTAAACCCGAACAATAACCACTATATATTTAAACTTAATTATTCATGTAAATTTAACACCAGAAATATATTAATATATCATTTGTCACTATTCTCTCCTAAAGACTCTTCTTGACGTCATTTTCAAGCTTATATTCATTGGTGATAGAAAGTTATATTAAAAGCGTTTATATAAGTTCGGTATAACTTGGGAAATTACTGTGGGGTAAGGAAAATATTGAAATCAAAGTATTGTTAAGGTGTTGGAAAATTTATATATAGTGTTTCTGTCATTTAACGTGCCAACCGTTAATACTTATTAAGATCAAGGATTTTGTAAAATAACGCAAGATTTATACTTTATAATTTTTTATGCCATGTACATTTAATTTGAACACACAAACTTATACAGCAGTATTTGTGATGTACTTTTTCATTAATTTATTAATTTACCTGGCCGAAATTCAAAACATTTTAAAGTTTGTTTTAGTTTTTTTATTTTTTATGAACAATTGTAACATATATACCAGACATAAAGTATAAGTTATTGTGTTTCTTTATTCTAGATCTTTTTTTTGCGACACCTAACGAAACCCATTCTAGTTATTATAAAAATACCAGGAAATCAAGTTGACGAGAAAGCTTGTCGTAAGTGCGTGTGTTTCAGCTATTACATATCTAAGTGTAAAACATATCAAATGAACCGTCAAAATAAAAATACAAGAGTATTACGTCGACACCGTATTAAATTACTTTTGCGACGCGGCGAATGTAGTAGAGTGCATCTGCCCCACGGACATCTGCCTTTGCACCTGCTCCTCTGTCGGCTATAAAAGCGAGGGTCTGGCTGCAGTAGTCTCACAGTTTTAGGCTGGCAGCCTAGCTAGCTGTTCGCCTTAGCTGTCTGTAATAGCATCTTTAGTATAGAGGTGGTACCCCTGTATACTGAAGATTCTACTTTAGCATGTTAGTTTGTTATGCATGTTAGTTTATTTGTTAGATTATAGCTTGTAGTTTGCTGCTATAAGATTTAGTTAGTGTTGCTGTTTGTAATTATTTGTGGTGTTGGTCTTTGAAGTGTTTTATTGACTAATTAAATATGTACTTTTCTTTCACGCTTTAAAACTGGCCTTGGGTCAAAACTTGGGTTCGCAGCAGCCTGACGCCGGGTGTTTGGGTCTACGTCCCACCGGGTTTCAGTGATACTGCTGACCTTTGCAAAACCGTCCTTGGTTGGTCTTTGTAAAATTAACTTTAACTAATCAGTATGTTTCTCATCCTTTTCCTAGCCCCTTACAAAAAAAAAAGGTATGGCGCGAAAACCGACCTTATGTCAATACGGCGCGCAAACCGGTTGACATTGCCCATCTTAGCCCTTACTCACGAGAAACAGATTCAATCAGTTTGCTTATTTTTGGTTAAATTTAAGGGGATCTTGGTCAGGTAATTATTGTACTTCGGTTCGTAAAACTCTGACACCTACACAGTGATGAACGTCCTTGCGGTTTCAGAGTGCGCGACTGTTGTTAACTGACCATTTTGCTTTTATTTATTTATTTATTTTTTGGGGGGAGGGGAGGGGATAACTTTTCGGGGGAGAGGATAGCGTTCCGTTATCAGGTTTATGCCTATAATTGCGAGCATTAAACTAGGCCTCTTCTCCTAATACAGAGCGGGGAATAGAGCAGTTTGTGGTCAAAGTGAGAATCACTTACTGCTCTATTCCCCGCTTTGGCAAAATGTTCAGATGACCTTAGGGACTTAGAAAATTCAGAAAATTCTCGTTTCTTAAAATAATGGAAGATATGTATTGATTTTTCGGGAGAGATTAATGTTTAGTTATTACAGAATTCAGATCCGACCAAGGGTATAGCAGTAATAGTTAAAAACAACTATTTTGAAGGTCAAATCTAAATAATTTCTTTATTTCTAGTTTAACATATGCCAATTGGGTACTCAAATTACGCAGATTGATCAGAGGAACAAGTTGGTGCAAACATAATTCAGATACGACCAAGGGTATAGCAGTAATAGCCAAAAATAACTATTTTTGAAGGTCAAATCTAAATAATTTCTTTATTTCTAGTTTAACATATGCCAAGTGGGTACTCAAATTACGCAGATTGATCAGAGGAACAAGTTGGTGCAAACATAATTCAGATACAACCAAGGGTATAGCAGTAATAGCCAAAAATAACTATTTTGAAGGTCAAATCTAAATAATTTCTTTATTTCTAGTTTAACATATGCCATGTGGGTACTCAAATTACGCAGATTGATCAGAGGAACAAGTTGGTGCAAACAGAATTCAGATCCGACCAAGGGTATAGCAGTAATAGCCAAAAATAACTATTTTGAAGGTCAAATCTAAATAATTTCTTTATTTCTAGTTTAACATATGCCATATGGGTACTCAAATTACGCAGATTGATCAGAGGAACAAGTTGGTGCAAACAGAATTCAGATCCGACCAAGGGTATAGCAGTATTAGCCAAAAATAACTATTTTGAAGGTCAAATCTAAATAATTTCTTTATTTCTAGTTTAACATATGCCAAGTGGGTACTCAAATTACGCAGATTGATCAGAGGAACAAGTTGGTGCAAACAGAATTCAGATCCGACCAAGGGTATAGCAGCAACAGCGAAAAAACAACTATTTTCAAGGACAAACCTAAATATTTTCTTTGTTTTTGGTTCAAAGTATAACATGTGAGTACTTCAATTACACGGCTTGACAAAATGAACAAGAAGGTGCAATCTAAATTTAAATCTAACCAAAAGTATAGCATCCGTAGCGTAAAAACAATAGTTTGAAGGACAAGGTAACGTTGTGGTGGGGGGTAGGTGGCTATCATACACAATAACGCTACATCATTATTCTTCCAGCTCTTAACGGATGAACATCTACCTAGAGGGTCTGAAAAATGTCGCAGTTTTACAGGAACATGAGGAAGGTGACCTTCAGTAGTCCTCTTGACACTACATTCTACTTCCCTGACAATGAAGACAGAAGGTCTACGCTTTTAATGGACAATGAGCGGTTTCGTCGAAGAAAAATCGAGGTTGAAACACTTTTAGCCAGTTGTTTGCTATGAAAAAAGCACCATATGAATACATGCACCGGTTTAGATCATAGTAGCTGTTATACTTATACAGCGTTGAGCAAACATTATTGAAGTTTTCAGTTACGGAGCTAAGGTCTTGACAGTCTAAGAGCTAAACCCTAACTAACACATGTAAACTAGTTATTGTGCGATGTAAAACTTGGTGGGGAGACTGGTGTAGTGGGGGACTGGTGTAGTGGGGGGACTTCCATCTGCCGCGCACTTGCCACCTGCCGCCTGCTATCTGCCGTCCGCCATCTGCTCCGCCCCACCTCACTTTTACCCCCACCGTTTTGTTTGATACCAAAACGCTAGCTAGCGAATAGTCAGTTCACCTCCGGCTCTCGACCAGTGAACATCGAGCTCTCCGAGACGCTCTTCACAAAATAATAATAATATTATGTCACTCAAGATCTGATAGATGTTTCTACTTCATTACCGTCAGGTAATATTTCTACCTGACGGTAATGAAATGGAAACACCTATCAGAACAGATCGGTGTCAAAAAAAACAACATGGAGTCTGCGCAGGGATCAAAGTATCTACCTTCTTTCAACAGGAAAAAACACGATGACCGCAACTCTCCGGGATCATCAACTTCGATTATAACCAACAACGGCTGAAGATTCGTATTGTAATTAAGAACAAACATTGTAAATAAAATAAAGTAATTTTTGAAATAGTACTACCTCGCACTCGTATCATTCGATTGTTTTCATTAAATTTTTTATATCGATTAACCTATCGAATCACAATCGAATTTTACGCGTGTGAGGTAGTACTTTTTTTTAAATAACCTCCCCGTGACCCTGAACTTTAAACTTTCCCTCATTACGTCACGAAACCGCCTACGTCACTGGCTCAGCCTCAGATGACGTATATATTCACTCAGCCCATGCGGTCAAGTGACGTGTGACGTCACTTTTTAATATATCCTAGATTATATTTATATAATGGTGTAGCTGTAAAGTATATGTATAATATTGTATATACATTGCCATATGATAGTATCAATCGCATAGAGTATATAATAGTCGAACCATGGAACATATATACATATAATTTACAGTATATAATATATATATATATATAATGGTGTATATGTAAAATAATGTATCATAGAGCATAGGTTGCCAGAACTGAGCAAAATGAGTTAAAATTTAAAAAGTGAGGTTAGGAAATTTGGCGGGAAATAAAGTGCCATGGGCGCCGCCATCTTGGAATGACGTCACTACAAAATGCTGGCTTCTGATTGGCTTGCTATAGTGGGGCGTATCCTACTAACGAGTAACTCCAAGAATAAGGAACTACATGCAGAGCTACGGATTCCATTGTTTCCCAATATCCTTTAAAAAAATTAAACATTGTAACTAGCTGGGGTAGATCAAAATTAATAAATTATGTTCAGTCTACATCACGTTTGTAAAAAGTAGGTTAAAGTTTTTAAAATGTCAAAGAGAGGAATTTATTTTTAGTTCAGTAAATAAACCACAATTTGTATCAAAACGTACAGGTGTAATTATCTGACGTTAAATCCCTAACGATAAGTACCACTTTTACCACTTTTCCAGTGTGGTAAAATTCTAATACAAATGGTTAAAGTTATCTGAACACTGGGTCTGGAGGTAAATTTGTTATCTAATGTCGAGCCAGGCAGATTTAAATTTCAGGTAAATAATAATTAAGTAACAACGACGGTACAAATATGTCAGAACATTATAAAAATAATAGTGCAAGGTAAAACATCAATCTCTATTTAGTGATTGACGAATAAGTGGTCGAGTTTAAAACTGCCAATTAGTAAACACCTGATGTGACGGAAATGATTATAAACCCATTACTCTGCTAACACTGAAAACCACATTATTGCTTAGGATTTGCTAGATATAGTTTACCTTACAACTCGCATCAGTTTATCAACCTACAAATGAAGTTGTTTTTTCTGATTAGTTTTCTATTGGTGAGTACCTACATTATGTAAACAGCTTTTGGAAGTTAACAGTAAGTTAAAATAGATACACTTTTGTTTTGCAATTGTTTTTATAAGTGAGTGTATACTAATAAAACTTAATTAATCGTCTTTTGGTTTTAGTATATCTGTTAACTTATTATAATAAATAATTGCATGTGTTTAGTTCACTAATGGGCTTCAAAAAAACTTTGATGCACTGTTGACCAAAATTTAGTAAGAATAGACACTTATGTTTAACTACTTAAATATTTCACTATATGGAATCAAATCAAGGTATCATAGGAATGAAACTGAATATATTACACAAATTTAATTTAGCAAATTAATAAATTACGTAAAGGCAATACGTTTATAATTATTTTCATGATGATAGATGTAAAGTGGACGATATTAGTGGAAGGTTGGTTATTCCAAGTGGATTTATAATATGTACGCAGGACCGGCGATCCGATTTCTACTCTCAGTAATAGAATCATTTACTAGCACGCAGACTTTATACGAATACACATATATCTCCCTTTTGCAAACCAATTTAAGGCATGGTAATAATAATAATAATAATAAATTATTCATTATTTTATTTGTAATAGCCAAGAATAATATAACACTTTAATTTGAAGTTAGACATAAAATAGCTTCAAAAATATTCAGTTAATTTTCAATACAAATTAATAAGTTTGCTAAGAAAGTAATTTTTTATGTGTATGCTGTAAAGAAATAAATTAAAATAACTGTTGAATAATGAAACTATTACATTATCTACTAGGCAGATTGAAGATCTCTATAATCAATTTTTTAATGTTAATATTTTGGGTAGTAATAGCTGTCGAAGAGCTAAATGAACATTACTATTATTAATTACTTAGTAGTGTAATTAAGATAAAACTATCAACCCTTTGCAGGTGGGATGTGCCGTAGCCGACTTAAAAACAAACTGCATGGACGGTAAGTAAACGTTATTTTTTTATACTCAAGCCTAACAAATCTAGCAATAATATGTACAAATTGCTGTATGGAAGTATTGTAATGTTATGGAAGCACTAGGAAAATCGCGGTTTGATTTGATTTATCACGTTTATGATGGATTTGGATCCCTATGTCTTGACGAAGGAGGAATGAGCAAATTCAATTTGATATGTAGAATTTTCATTAGTAAAAATCCTTCAAACAAGTCAATCCTAGATAGTACTAAAACTAATGTCCTCATTATACCTACCATACGAACAGTTAACAAAACAAAATTTCAGAAAAGACAAACAAAGTTTTGAGGACCAACTACTAAATCCTAGTACTTTTAGGAAAAATAAAATGTATACTTCATGAGAACCACTTTCCAAATCCTAGTACGATCAGTTTAAT
Source organism: Allygus modestus (assembly GCA_963675035.1). Lineage (NCBI taxonomy): Eukaryota > Metazoa > Arthropoda > Insecta > Hemiptera > Cicadellidae > Allygus > Allygus modestus. The sequence goes on along the minus strand of OY776112.1, from coordinate 427,827,155 downwards.
GTTCAAGTTACAAAAACCAGCTACCAAATCCTAGTACTGTCTAGTTTCTCTACTATAACTGCTACTTCCATGTTACGAAGAACAACCGAATCAAGTAATTCAACTGTAGGCTGATCAATGCGATTATCACGGCATATGGCCAAGATAAACATGATACCGGTAGTGCTTGAATTTTTATTTGATGTGGATTGTACTAATTTGCTGGTGTTTTAATGTCGGACATCTATACTATCCCTAATCGAAACATGAATTGATATCAAATATCTATGTGGTTATTACATTTGGTTTTTGAACCATTGAAGAATTTAAATGTATCTTAATAAACTCTAAGGACAACAAATCAATGCTGGGGGAATGCAATTCGTGTGTCACACTTTGATGATGAAGACTCAGGTTCATCCGCTTGAATCGCTTGGTCTTTCATAGGGTTCTTAAGGTCTCTCACCTACAAATGTATAACAATCCTGATCAACGCACGTCACGAACGTCGTCAGATCGGATCGCACCGTACAACGATTGCGGTTACCGAGCGTCACGGAATACCGACCATACCGACGGGAATCGTCGACGCACGTCACCATCTTCAGACGCTTGGTAACCGCGATCGATGTAGGCCTGCGGTGTGATCCAATCTAATGAGTAAAGGGGGGTAATCAAAATGGGTGTGGATTTCGCTCACCCCTATTTTTAGATGTGTTTTTACGCTGTTTTATATTTTTTATAGAAATTCGTCAGCCGCCGTTTTGGCGGGCCTCAACGGAAAAGGTGTTGGAGGTAAAACATGGGTTCCGGAGAACAAAATATGTACTTAAAATGATAACATCTAAAAATATCCCTCATATCATGCAGTTTTTAACAAATTAGTCAATATAAAACTTAAAACTGTACTCTTCTTGGCTGTCAAAGTTTTAAAACACAAAAATAGCGCTCTTCTCATGGGTAATTTGAAACTAAGCTAACAGATTTTACATATTGCAAGTTCAAACTCTACATTTAAATACAAAAACTTTACGGAATAAATAATTTTTCTATAAATACGCATACAACTGCAGTTTAATTTCAGGTTCCAAATTAATTTCACGGAATACAAGGTTTGACTTTGAATGTTACAGAATATAATTTGATTTTTACCTGCGAAAACACATAATCTTGGCTAATAATAACGTTTGACTTGGAATTTTCTCTTTTTCCCTATCTTTTCCATGTAGCCGAAACTGGGTAGCTGAAAGCATAGTGGGTTAGGTTCCGTACCTATATGAAAGTTCGAATGAAAGGATATCGTTAAATAATAAAAAGGTGCTTTTACAATCTGACAAACCCCTTTATGTTACATATATCTGAAAAGTAAATTTTCCAATTCATAAGACAAAACATGCCATTACATTTTCAAGAGGTTGAATTGCAAACAGCTATATTCGTAATATATTTTTAAACATTGATCTATAAGATTTATTTTGTTGCAATACTTAATATCGTATAGAATAAAAGTTAATCATGGAAGACAGCAACAATAGGATTTCTTAACGCTGGCAACAATGACTTTGATATCACCGCGACATTGTCCTATGCCCGCAAGCGCGTGGCACGAGATAACAGGCTCCCGGGCGGGCAAACGCTCAGAGTCATCACAGCAATTAAATTAAAACAGAATTTTTACTTAAATATTGATTTTGCATTAATTTTTTCAAATTTTCAAATTGTTATTGTTAATAAAGTCATGAAAACGCTCGTTTGGAGAGTAAAACATGGCTTAGGTTAGGTTTGGGGATTTCCAAGAATTTAATCCAGTCACGTGACTCGCCCTTTGACCTCACCCTCCGACATTTGTACGCAGAAACCCCTCTTTGCATCTATTATTATGGAAGATATGTTAAAAAACAATAAATATTAAGGATTCAAGATTTTGTCTAAAGTTGTTTTTTCACCTAATATAATTAATTGTAGTTTGCTAGATTGTTGACACTGTTTTGTTAACATGAATACATACACATTAACAATTTTCCAAACATTACTAATTAAATTTGTTTACTGTATAGCACTGACTAGTAGGACATAATATTTCTTGAGGTTAAGAAGTGGTCTTTTAAAATAAAAATGTAGTAAATAAAATCTCCTTGTTTGAAATCTTTGATTTAAACAAACAAATTAAAAGTCTTTGTTGTAAAATAAAATATTTTAACTTCCAAATTAAACGATTTAAATTCAAAATAAAATAAAACTTGGTTTTGCTTATCTTTCTTCAATATTTTAAAATAAAAGTAAACTGTTCGATTCTTTTTTAGTATTTACTGAACTTTAATAACACAATTCTTCTTTCTGTACTTTATCAGTCTGGTCTAAGTCTATCTTCAACCCAATAATAGAAACACTTCGAACCCTGAAAAAGAAATAAGTATTTTTCAGACTGATCCCCACTTTTGAAAAACAACAAAATGAGAAATGGAGCAGTGATTTGAATAAACACCATAAATTTTAAAACGATTTGTTGTACCTTCCAATCTGAAGAAATCCATGACTCGTAGGGTAAACTAGCGACAAATTTCCGACACCAGAAATGTACGTAAAATGCCGCAGTCTCCCAGCGAGCGTGAATTTAAGCTTTGGACCGAAAGTACTGGAAGCTGAGGACGCCGGCCGTCACGTGACTCGGCTCCTGTCCCCTCAGGCCAAGCAAACAATTCAAACCATTGTCTCCAACTTCTTTCCAACATCCCCGGACATGAAAATTGCGAGTTTGCCCAGACTTGCAAACCCAAGTAGCACCAGCAATTTGTATTTGCAATCGTCGTTAATTATTCACAAAACTCCTTTTATATGATATAAATTATTTCCTTTTTACATGTCCCAAATAGTAAATCAAATTATATAGTGTTTTTAATGGAATTTGAAACGCTATAACTGATAACGCCATTTAAAACTAAACTGATTAAAATGTTGGGTACAAGTTTGGTAAAAATGAGTTTACAGTGAGTGCTCTTCTGGTTTGACTGTAATATAGGAAGGCAGTACTCTAACATAACTTAAGCATTCTTCCTACAACTCGTTCCTCTGATTTACTCTAAATAAATTAAATGAATAAGTATGAATTTTTGCTGTACATAAGTTAGGCCAACTTTATACAAAATCTATTTGCTATCATATCTAATTCTATTTTAACGTGAGTTTTGCCCTTTGGCCCCAGACCTCGTGTTTTCCCACTCCCGCCGCAGTTTTTGGAGCCATGATAAGCAGCCTCTTCTATATTGCCTTTATACATCCTCCCCCATACAAGATCAGCCACATTTTGTTCAACATCACCAAATTTGTTTATTATTTACTTCGCAGTGATACCATTTTTAGCGAATTTCCCCTATAGGGAAGAAGCTATTACCGTAGGTGGCATGGTAAAACTCAAGCCCAAAACCTTGATACATTTTCATTTTGAGGCCCTCAGATGCCAAAAACACCATTCGTTAAAATGTTGTATATATATATATATATATAAACATGCTACTGCTTTCCAATTTTTGCAAAGCGATTACTATTTACAAAAAGAGGAACTGAAATGGGAACCCGTATGGCCCCATCATATGCCAACATCTTCATGGCTAAGTTTGATCATGATATTATAAAAACCTAAATGAAAAAAAACCTTTTGTTGGATGCGATTCATCGACGATATTTTCATTATTTGGACACTCAGGGCGGATAAACTAAACGAATTCTTAAACTTTGGGAACTTGAATTTTACATGGAAAATTTCTCCTAATGATACAACGTTCTTGGATGTAGATATATTTATACAAAATGGATTTAAAAAAAATTATAAATATCAAACCGATCAACAAGTTTTAATATTATACTACCAAAGTTGCCACCTATTATATGTAAAAAATCAATACAAAGAGGTCAATTATTTAGAGCTACAAAACTTTGCAGTGAGAATGAACACAAACTAGATTACATATAAACGATTAAGAATGCTTTCCTAAACAGTGGTTACCCAAAGAAGTTATTAGATGAGAAACTATATGAAAGGAATATAAACGCTCAACCAAAATTAATGCGTTTTACAAATGACGAACCTAAACTTATTACCCAATTCCATCCCGGTTTACACAAACTCAACAACGTCATCAAGATCGCCTTCAACATCCTTCAAAACTCATCAATGACTCACTCATTATTTTCATCACCACCAAGGGTCATTTTCAGGCGATCACCTATTCTGAAAGAGATAATTTCAGTCCAAAGCTTCCAAATGGCGAAGAGGTGAACAGAAACACAGGTTCTCAGCCATGTCTGAAGCCGAGATGTCTTGTATGTAAACAGATTAAAAATGCGTCCAGTTTGAACAGCAGTAATACTTCAAAAAACTAAAAGATCCAAGGGAGTTTGTCGTGTGATTACAAAAATATTGTTTATCAAATACAATGCAGAAAATGTCCAAAAGATTATATAGGTTCCACGACAAACACTTTGAGAGTAAGAATGACTGGCCATCGTTTTGACTACAAACATCAAGACATAACGAAGCCACTGGTTTTACATGGGTTAGAACATAAAGAAAACTTTGAAGATACATATAAAGTGAAACCTCTTCGTCTTACAACCGTCAGTTGAATAAGAAATTTAGCGTACCATCTCTGAAGAAGCCCATCAAATCATCACTCGTTCAAAAGCACCTCATGGCCTTAATCTTCGTAAAACATTCTGCCACCGTATCATTTCCATATATAATATTCAATTAAAGCACAGATTTCTACAAATATTTATCCTAAATCTGTTAATCAAAAATCAAGAAAGTTTTTTGCGAAAAATTGCAAGAATCACGTGTTATTTTTAAATGTTTATGTTACAGTATTATTAATTGTTTTTGTAATGTAGTTTTCGTCTGAAGATGGCATTAGCCGAAATATTACGAATTTATAAGTAAGTTGGTATTTTCATTTTAATATATATATATATATATATATATATATATATATATATATATATATATATATATATATATATTCGTAAGCACGATCACTCTCGTAAAAAAGGTACTATATATAAAAGGTCCTGCTTGACACAGACATGTAAAGTATCATTTATTTGAACGAGTTTGAAATCCGGAAGGATCAGGCTACCCGAAGAGGTATTTTGGAAGGGGGGTTGTATCCCAAAAAACCACTGACCAAGTTTCATAAAAATGTATTCACAAATAAGGGGTATATACAATTTTAATTATTCTCCATAAGAATAAAATTGGGCTGAGTACGCAGGTTTGCTGCAAAAGGATCACAGAAAATGGGCTTTTATGCTAATATCAATATAACTGAACTAGGTGAAGTCATATACCAGTTTTTAGCGAATTTCTCCTATAGGGAAGAAGCTATTACCTTAGGTGGCATGGTAAGACTTAAGCCCGAGACAATGATAACTTTTCGTTTTGAGGTCCCCGGATGCCAAAAACACTATTCGTTCAAATATATATATATATATATATATATATATATATATATATATATATATATATGTGTATATATATATGTATATATCGATTTTGATGAAATTTGGCACAAATGTGGAGAGTACCATATATGATTTTAAGTTCGAAAACCAGATCGATCGCACTATGGGAAGGGGGATTATGGGGGTTTACAATTTTCCAAACATTTTTTTTGAAAATTTTACCCCAATATATTAAAAACACTCAATTTTGGTTGTATCCATTTTATAAAGCTTAAAAAACAAATAATTTATTATTTTGAATGATTGACCTAGGTTAGTGGTTGGAGAAAATCCAAAAAAACGTGTCCCATGTTAATCTTATGGGAAAAAGGTTTTTAGATTTTTCTCAGATAGTTTTACTAAAAGCTTCACATTTATATTCATTAATGTGTTTAGCTCAACGAAACAAACATTTTGGTGTTTTAATCGTTGTTCTACGTCCAACCATTGCAGAGATATTCAAAGTGCTAAACACGGTACGTTGCCCAATGTTATCCTTATGGAGAATAAATACAATTCTATATCTCGATTATTTTTTAAAATATATTGATGAAACTTGGTATTTGGCTTCAACTAGTTGTGGTATATTGATATTAGCACAAAAAAACAAGTTTTTTGTTGATAGTCCCCGTAGCAGGAAACCTGCATACTCGGCCCCCATGTTATTCATATGGAGAATAAGTAAAGTTGTATATCTCCCTTAATTATGAACCTACATTAAGAGAACTTGGTATGTAGCTTCACCTGGTTCAGTTGTATTGATAATTGCAAAAAAAACACATTAGTTACCTTCTCGTTGCAGCAAACCTGCGTCCTCAACCCTAATGTTATTCTTATGGAGAATAAATAAAATGCTATATACCACTTATTTATGGATGTATTCTTGTGAAACTTGGTAAATAGCTCTATCTAGTAGTGAGTCACATATATATGCATTGGAAATTCGCTGAAGTAGGGTTCCCGGTGAATGGGCCCCAACATGGTGTCTTATGGGCCTAAATCCAGGAATCTGATTGGTCTAATTAGGTCACGTGATTCAAGATGGCGGCGCTCATGTCGGCTTTCCCGCCAAATTTGCGTGCCAAAAAAAAATTGGCGCCAAACCTAACCTCACATTTCTTCCCTCCAGATTTTCCCTCCAAAGTGTTACCAACTTAGCAGAGCTCATTATATGTACTATATATAATTATATGTACCATATATAATTATATGTACCATATATAACGCTACAGTGTATAATCATATATATAATATATGTCCCATAATAGTGTATAATATACCATCACCAGAAAGGTAAGTGTCTATCTAACCTCACTTCCTTCTGTGGCTAACTATCTAATCACACTTAGCCAGTGTTGCCAATCTAAACGCTACCTACAAAACCTAAATCAGTTACGCAAAATTATTATATGTATTATGTCAAACTATCTAAATTATTATATGCATATATTACGTCACGTTACGATGTGTTACCAACCTATGGCAATGTATATTTCGCAAGAAAGTGCCGCTAACCCAATATATAAAACTATTACATGTATATATCGCAAGAAAGTGTTGCCAAAAAACTCAAAAATCGCTAATATCTCGAAAACGGTAAGTCCTAGGGTCATTTTGACCCCAGACAACTGCCTACTACGTGGAGTAGGCACTCCAGGGGGGTATCTACCCATATGAAAAGCCTTAACTAAAACGTTGTGGGTTGCATCTCAAAAAATGAAGGGGCAAATTTTCAAAATTAAATATCTCAAGAACGGCTTGGCCGATTTTCACGAAACTTGGCATGTATGTACCTGTTAACCTCCGCTACGATTTAAAAAATACTTGAATTCTGTACTGCGAGAAAGTATCAAACAATTGAAGGAGCCATATTCTAAAAATCAATATCTCAAGAACGGCTTGGCCGATTTTAATGACATTTGATATATATTTACCTGTTAACCTCCCCTACATCTTACAAAAAACTTAAACTCTGTACTGCGGGCAAGTATCAAAATAATTGAAGGGATACTGTTAAATACCTTAAATCTCGCATAAAAATCGAAGGGAACGCGGTGGTCTAGTGGTTAGCGTCTTGGACTACGGTTCCAGAGGTCCCGGGTTCGTTTCCCTCTTTACATTCTTTATCAAAGGTGTTGAACATCTCTGGACATACTCTCCCTTTACCTACAGGTACGTTAACTCGTGCTACATCTACTCTAAATGGATCTGTAGATTTAATAGATTCAGAGTTACTTTGAACAATACCCCCGAAAATATCCCAGAGAATATCGCAGGGAACATAGCATGATCTAGGCTAAGTAAGGCATACTCCCACAGGGGGAATTTTTTAAAACTACAGACTAACCTGTAATAGAACAAAGAAAAATACAAGCCAGATTAAATCCGAGAGGAGTGGTGACGATTAGTTCCCCCGAGCCTCAGCCAGTCGCTATGGCACAATCACTCTGTCTTGAACATATATGTAGTGCATTTCCAAACAATCATCAGCTTTTAAGTATTGAGCCGAAACCTACAGTGAAAGACTTGGACTAAAACACCAGAGCAAGTGCACTAGACTGGCCAACAGTGCCTATACTACTTCACTTCAGGGTGTCTACTGTTAATATACCATCACCAGAAAGGTAAGTGAAATAATACTCACGAAATATGCTTTATAGATATATTTACATAAAAATGGTTATACTTCTTCCTCTTCTTCACCTCCTCCGACCCCACTCCCCATCTCTTCATCTTCACTTCCTACGCCTTCACTCCCCATTTCTCCTGGTTCAGCTCCTCTCCCTATCTCTCCAGGCCCCGCTCCTCCGTCTCCTCTCCACCTCTCCTCAGGTCCCGCCAGCCACAGCCTTCCCCCGTCAACTGTAACAGAAAAACATTACGGTTAGCCTCTGCATCTACTTAACCTGGCCGTAATCTATCGTTAAATAAAATTTTGAACGCTCACGTTTCCCCACCACGGTAAGCCTTTAGGCTAGGCCGTAGGAGCGTCGGCGCGTTCTTTTTGGTTACCCAGAGCTTCCCCTGGAGGCCTAACCTCTGGGGTGAGAGGCCCCAACCATCGCCTCTCACAGTGGTAGCCACTCCATAACAAAATGCTACCTCTTTTTATTTTTTTATTCTCTGTCAATACGTTCATTGTGCATGAGGAAGGTAGTCATTTACTAAGACAAAGTCCGTTCCTTTTATCACCTTTCAACTCTACATTTATTAAGATAAACAGAGAATCTTTTGTTTTTTATTTTTATTTTTTAATTTTTATTTTTCTATTTTTTTGTGGCGCCTTTCCATCCGTTTTTCCCTGACAGTCGGAGGATTACAACAAACGGTTTCACGGTTTTTTAGGCCAACCTCCCCACACCGCTGGACTTACAAAGGGCTTAGCCCTGCCTGCTGGGTGAGCGACTGCCGGGTCTTTTTTTTATTAGACCCCACTCGAAAATGTTTTTCGAGCGTAGTACTTCGCGGACATCAAGGCGCAATTTTCATTTTTATTTCTATGTACAATCCAAGTTCATAACTATCGCTACTATTTACAATATTAATCTCTTTAACATTAGGGTGAAATTCCCGGAGGAATTGAGCCTTTTCATGACCCTTTGTAAAAATAGTTTTAAAAGGTTTACAGAGTGAGCTTAAAAGCTCCTCACTATACTCTACTTCGCCATCGTCCCACTTAATGTGGTGATAATGACGGGTCAGCCAACGGGCTGTCCTTTGCATTTTACTATTTAAACAATCAAAGCTGTATGGAGGTCGGAATACAATCTGTGTTCTATACGACCTTCCAACTATAGCAAGTTCTTTAATAATAAATCTGTTATTATTGCTTTTGAAGCCGTGGAATTGAACTATAGCTTCCATAATGAATCCTCTTGATATAGACGGTCAGCTACGTGAGGTGGTAATTGATCCGTACACTGTTCAGCATTGGTTAATACTTGATTAATAAAAACTTTAATAATATCCTCTATATAAAATAATTCTGATAGAGAGCGGCCGATTAAAGGAATATTTCTTACAAGATCCCACTCATTAAAGATTAGAGCCAAGGAGTGCTCACCGTCAGAGACACAAACGTACTGCTGACCAAAGATTTAGTGACCCTTATAACCGCCCCGCCTTCTACCGATATACAACACTGATATTTACCCAAGAGTGCTAAAGTTATTTCATTGAACCTGTCAACTAGCTGACAGTAAGAATCGTAACTCCAAAATACAACGCCTTTTCTACCTTTAATCAATACACCCAAACTATTATCTCGATTTTTAAAAATAACCGACACGACACATTTAGTTAATTCGAGGTCCAAGAAATGGACTGACTTTAAAAATACACCGGTCATTAAATTTATAGGCTCGACTGACCGAGGGAGCGGCACAGCGTCTGCCTCTGGTGAAGTCATCTCTGCTACTGATCGTCTTCAGAGTCTTCAGACTCTGTCTTACAATCGCTATATTCAAACTCTGTACACCGTTTAACTATAACGCTATCGGCCCCCGGGGGTAATTGAAAGTTTTCTTCAGAGCTATCAAATGTATAACTGTCTAATATTTCCCTTCTAACTAAAACCCAGTCTTTGTAATATTCTTTTTCAACCCAATCGTAACGACGCATGTTTACTCAACGACTACTAGCCGGAGACTGGACTAACGGACGTACGTATGTATTCTTCTTACCCCCACCCCTTTGATTAAAATATGAGTCACGTGACCCTCCGGGCCCACAGTTTAAAAATTACACTGGAAATCTTTTCTTCCGTTAACTTTATACGTCTCAAAAACCTGGCTCTGTCCCGCGCCATTTGTTCCCATTCTGATTTTCTATCTTCAGCGGGCAAACTGTATATTTTTGTAACTACCGGGTCGGAGAAACTAACTTGAGATTTTCCTGACATCTCCCGTGATTGGTGTGTATGTGTAGTGACAGTCGTGGATTATGAGACAGTATGCCCAAGTATTGGCTGGGATGGGAGTTTTAGCTTGAATCTCAAGCCTGGCGTCCACTGGTCCTGTTTTAATAGTATCGTCCTGTTTTGAACAGTCAATTACGTATAAAGGGCACTTGGTTTTTAAATTGTCAAAGTTTAATATAGGTGAACCAATTCTTCCGTAATATGAGTTTTGGAAGGTAGCAAACATGCCATAGAACAAGGCGGTGTTCCCACGAAGGTTATCGTACGGGTATAAGTTTGAGTTTGAATAAAGTTTTACATCAGTTAGGTCGCAATCGTCAAATCGTGACATGTCCTTTGTTAAGTCGTTCTTTCTGCCTGTCTGGAAAGCCAAAACAACATACCGGGGTTTTTCCGTTTGGTTAGACGTTTTCAGTGTCCAAGATAATGTTTCAGTATTCGGAAGGTTCGGGTATTCAATCATTTCCCATTGACGGAATGGGAGATGGATCGCGGGATCTTTCTCAATAAATTTATACAATTTTAATTTTTGAGCGTCATTTACTGTTATATGAGGCATACGCCAGTAGATTTTTTCAATTTTTAATTCTAAAGCCCCGGCCTCCTTAGTTTTTACAGCATTATTATCTGTAGCCGAGCGTAAAAATATTAATTCTTGTTTTACGTTTACCAACACCCGCCTGTAGTCTTCGGCGAAACCTAGCAAGAGTTTTAGAGGTATAGAATATATAAAGTCGGTCACTTTTTCAGAATTACCAGGGCCTAGCCAGCAGGCGTTCTTGAGAGTGTTTGTTTCTTCCGAGCGAATGGATAGAATATTTTTTAAAGTAGTAGTAATACCGACATTTTTTGTTCTATCAATCTCCTTGCCACAAACCTCGTAGCGGATTTCTTCAAACATAAAGGCCACTGCGTTACTTACAAAGGATACGTACAGATCAGCCCCATCCGCCTTTTTAGCACTGACATTACCGTGAATCACAATAAAGCTCTCAAACGGAGCTGTAATTATGTCCTGTTGTAATATCGGTATTCTAATTTCATCATTATTATTGTAAGTTGTACTTGCATACGGCTGATGTGAGTGAAACTCCATCCCTGTTATCAAGTCATCGTACACAGCCTGGCTGTCTATCGCTAGTAGCGCCATTTTTTAATACTTTAAAACCGAGAGAACGAAGGAACGATACGTTTTTACAAGTTAACACCTTGACTTTCTGAACACTACTGACTTGCTGCCCCGCGGGCATTCCCCTAAATAGTAGCCCCATTACTGCGCCTGAGATGTAGTCTAACAGAAATTCTTTCTCCGCGAAAGTTAACAAGATTACCGTCCTTGTCTTTTAGAGACACTGTCAAGTTGTTGATCCACTATCGGAATAACGCGAGTATGCTATATCGTGGACCTTACAGGCTTCGTCTAGCCCGTTTATTCCTTTGTCTCCTCTTGCCAATCTCTCTTTTAACCTCGTGCCAGGTCCACAGTACTGATAACCGTGGATGTGTAATTCGACTGGTAGTAAATCTATAGCTTTGTTCAACACCGATGAAACAATACCTCCGCCTCGCACGACCGCTAGTTTCCGTTTGAGAGGTTTCCTTCTAGCCTTAGCCATTTTATTGTAAATATTTAATCACCTCGTACACTCTATTCAGCAGAGTCTCCCGTATACACGGAATTTTTAAAACTTCAAAAATGTCAGGCACTGTACGAGACACAGCGTTTGTGAACTCGTTGTACTCCAAGACCCCACTGTCAGTTATAAAGTAAATAATCCCGTTTATATATCTAAAGGCACCACGACTGTGGGCGGGGATACCGTGCAGTGTAGACAAAACCATACCCATAAACACTCCAGTAAAGTCGCACTCGTTAATTTTAATCAGATACCAATCGTTAATAATCACGTAGCTCTTCCCCGTGTTAGTTGCAAAGGCCGCGTTAACTTTGTGTACCGTTCTACCGGCTATGTTATTGACACTATACATTGTAATGAAGGACAGTGAAGGGTATCTAAATAAAAATACTTCATTGCCCTCAAACAACGCGATATCCCCATTCGGCCTCTGGAAAATGGCCGATATTTCAGTAAAGTTTCGTGGTAAGAATTTGAGCCAGTGTGATATTCTTCTTGGCCGTTTTAAATCCTCAGTAATCCTGTCTGCAGGGTCCAGACTTATAATCCATACATAATCCCTAAAGAAAGCAAATATCCTTTTGTTCACAATAACGTACGTATCAATTTGGCCTTTTAATTCGCAAATATATCTTTTATCAAATGTTTCGGGTGGTGTCTCAGGTGATGTACTGCTTGGTGTGGTAGAGGTTGTTGTAGTTGTCGAAGTGGTAGTAGTAGTAGTGGTAGATGATGGTTTGGGTAACGTAGGGGGGCGACCATACAAAAACTCCATAGCGAGTCTGTCATCTCTACATAGTTCATATTCGTTCAAGTCAACAATTCCTGCAGGATCCTAGGAAAATATTTTTGAAGGGAAATATTACAGATTTATCATCGCCGGAATGGTCCAAGCCTAGGGCGTGACCAATTTCATGTACTAACGTTAGAAAAAATGAAATGTTTCCATATCGTGGTAAATCCATAGTAAAATCCCAGTTTTCTTCCGAATCAAAGTGTATGTCCGTTTGGTTATAACCGGTGTTGGGGAGATAGGCGTGAGCCAAAACTAACCCAGGACCGTCAAAGTCATACGGGCAAGTATCTTGTCTAGAGTAAAATACATGTTATCTAGATGCTGAGAATGATATTATTATTGTGGGGTTTTTAATATCCTTTTTAAAAGTAATATTAGCGTGTTTGGCCCATAAATTGAACGCTTTTTGAATAAGGTGGGGGTACTGTGGTGTTCCGTATTGATACCAGGTTATTACTGATGTATTCCACTTTCTATTGGGTAAGGCCGAGAATGGTAGTATATTGTCTTTATGTCCGCATCTGGGAGTTTTCATAAGCTTCAGAGTGTTATCATCTAATATGCCCGTTGGTTCAAGACGAAAATTCTTTTGAAATTGTTTCACTGCAGAAGTAACGTCCTGTGTCAAAGCGTTTTTCTCGAGATAACCATAATAAGTCAAATAATCTACTGACTTGTTGCACGAGGCAAGAGGCAGCATAAACAGTAAGAGAACCAACATCTTTGACGGTTCGGAGTAGACTAATCTGTATTCCTCGGTTTAAGTGGCTTTATATATTCAGCTCCCGTCCTGAGGGATTGGGGAAAGGAACAGTATCATTAAATATCCCCGTGGGCTCAAGACGAAAATCGTCTTTAATTTGTTTCAAGAGAAGCTCCACTCAGTCCCTCTTCAGTCATAAAGAGATCATAAGTATCAGGCGGAAGAGGTTTGACGTCTTTTACTTTCGGCTCTTCACCACCTTCTAACCCGTCAGCAAACAAATCTTCCCAGTTTAAGTCATAATCTTTACCCGGCGTGGCAGCCCTACCAGTTTGTTTTTTTTATATATAATTAAAGAGCAGGGTACCAAATTTGTTCAACCGGTTCTCGTAAAAATCTTTATTACTAGTTATTAGACCTTCGCTTTTTGACAGTCTGGTCTTGAGACCGGTTAAGTCAAACTGTTGATTAGCGAGGTTAGTGGTTATAGGCAATATCTCTTTTTCCACGTATGCCTTTGTCACTGCATCGCTGGGGTCTGTTGGTAAAGCTAAATTAGTTATTTGTTTATTATTAGCGTCATATTTATCGTTGGAGATAGTCATACTCAGTTTTTTTTAGTGTGCCCAAATTAACTGCGTCCAAGGAATCTACAGGGTTAGCCACACTCCATAGTCTTTTGTTTTGCATGTTGAATCTCTGAACGTCAGAAGGTATAGATTTATGGTCAACATAATTCTTTGTAGCAGCGTCGAGTGGTTGTACCGGTGTAGCCAATTTACATAACCATTTATTTTGCATATCGTAGTCACCTTGGGGCGTTAAATTGAAACCCTCTCCCTTGGGACCTTTGACGGCCTCACCTCGGGATTTCCGGCTACTACGTCCAAACTTGTCAATGGTCATTTTAATAATGCTTTAAACCTACTGTTACCAGGCCCTTTTATATAGCCGGCCTCTCTCAGTTCCTCCACGATACTTAGTATTTAATTGCCATGGACTCTGTTTACAGTCTCTGTTGACATGGCTATGTGTCTTAGTCTACTTACCAATTCATTGGCGTCGTCCCAGTGTATAATATCACGGGATCTTGCATTCTTCCACGCTAGACCCTTGCCCACTTTGGCCGGGAATAGGTCTTTAATAATTCTTCTTTACTTTAGATTTTTGTCCCTTCTAATTACATTGTGGAATTTGTATCCTTTCTTGTGAGCGTTAGTGGCGATAATAATACTCTTATAGGTATTAAGATCGTCTTTATCGTATATATCCTCGTCAGGGGTTCTCTTAAATATGAGCTCATACAAGCCTTCAGTAGGTCTATATCTTTTGTTGTTTATTAGGATAGTTCCATCGTTGTCAAAGTCTAACACCTTATCTCCCATCATTAAAGTACTGCCTTCGTATCTAGGGCCGTAGTCATGATCAATAACTCGGACCTTACCACTAGCATCTTTTAAAAGCAGTGTCATATATCTCACTGTCATGGGGTTACTAAACTGACTTTCAATATATTTGGACGCTGTTTCCAGTCCCGAAGGGGTCGATACAATTTGCTTTAACCCGCTGGTTTTAGGTGTAGATACACTCTGCGGAATAAATTCAGCTATTTCTCCTTCATCATCTGTAGTATCGTATTCCATTTGCTCTTCTTTAAAGGTTTCGGGTTCAGTTTTTATGTCGGCTGTGTTTGTTGTCTTTTTTCTAAGTTCTTGAATAATTGGTTTATACTGCTTCTCAAGCAAAATATCACTTTCCTCGGATCCTTCCTTAAACATTTTATTTTTCCGTTTAATAGCATTACGCAGCTCTATGAGCCAGTTTGTCAGTTGCTGTTTACTGCTTCGCTTCATAGTCATAAATGATAACTTTCAACCAACACATCTAGATTTAAGGCATTCCGACTTGCCTGAAAAGCAGGGGATTTCTTACTGCAGTAGTTTCCGCAAAATTTCTTTTCGTCCTTGAAATAGAAAGAGCACAAGTTTGATTTAACATTATGAAGTTGAGCGTTAATACCTCTTAAATCGTTGTATGTGTAGGTGCGTACTATTATAATTCAGTTACAAAACTGTCCATTCCTACCCTGTACCTTCCCTTATAAGGGTCCAGCGTTTTGTCAATCGTCAGAAACCCAAAGTTGTCTCGCCACGCTTGAGCACATATTTCTTTAAATTTTTCAAATGACATGTCTGTAGTGACATGATCGGTGTATACATGTCTTAGGTTCTTTTCGTCTTGTTTAAATAAAATAATAAAGTTACAGTTATCCCTCACCAACTGTTTGGGTACAGCACTGTATGTCTGCCCTAAATAAAATGTATCTATATCTTTATGTCTTCTCATGGTAAAAAGGTTACGTATATTGTTATGTTTTTCAGCAGATATATCGTCAAAGATCATTATATAGTTTGGTTTAGCTTGATTTGGGTGTATAACTAAACTATTATCGTCAAATTCATGATACCCAACCTTCTTAGGCATAACCTGTTTAAGTAATTTGTATTTAGGTTGATAGAGGGACTTTGAAAAAACATAGATATTTTCAAATCTTAAACCGTTTTGGTCAAACAATAAATTGAATAAAACATTGGTCTTCCCACAGGAACTCGGCCCCGCGATTATACAACGTATTGAATCCGGTAGGAGAACACCGTGTTTATTATTCTTAACCATGCCCGTTCCCGAGAAATAATCATCAAGATTCACTACAGGAAAACCGAATTCCTGTTTCTCAATCCGCATAATGACTGATTACATCACCATACTCGCAAACAGATTTATACATCCAATGGCCTTCCATGGAAGTCATGTATCGCAAACAGATTTATACATCCTGTGGCCTTCAACGGAAGTCGTGACCAGCCTCTATCACACCAAGTTCTTGGTGTCAATCCAGCTGTCATGGCTGCTATCATACCCTCTCCATCGTACAAAGAGTCTGTCTCCTTTCCTTTTTAATGCTTTGTCAACTAAATAAATGTCACCGGTTTTTGACTTGCTTATTTCGTCAGCATAAAACCCACCTTTAAGTATTTCCCCTCTGTTATCTTTTAATATGTATGTTATTGGTTTTGTTGGTTTAATCGCGTATACTGTAAACGTCTCATTTGTCCAATTTGGCAAATACCCTTTCTTAAACACTCTTTTTACTTTACTGATTCTAACACTGTCACCTAATTTTATTTTTTGTTTAAGAATTTTATGTTTTGGTTTTTTAACTTTATTTATTCTCTTTAGAATGTCTTTGACATGTTTTTGTTTAACAGCCTGGGGTTTCATATTTATCGTTCTATGTTTAGTGTTATTGTAAGACTTTACAATTTCTGGCAATAAACTTACCCACTCATAACTACCTCTGGCAGTAAATAACTTGTACATTTTTGTCTTGAGAGTTCTGTTTAATCTTTCCACTATACTTGCTTTTAGTTCTAAATACTTAAAATAGTGATTGATTTTATACTTTTCATTAAATCATTTACATGTTTATTAAAAAAGTCGGTACCTTGATCTGTTTGACAATTTTTTATTTTATATTTAGCTAAGATGGGTTCTAAAGCTTTAGAGACTTGTGGCCCTGACTTGTCTTTTGACGGAATAGCAAAAGCTAGTTTTGATAAACAGTTAATTATCGTGAGAATATACTTGTAGCCTTTGTTAATCCTCTCATAAGGCTTCATTTCAACGAGATCAGCCTGGTAAAGGTCCGTTAGCCCCTTAAGGGTAACCTTACGCCTAGTATACTTTCTCCTGGCAGGACAATTTAGTTCATTAGCTATAGCGTCCATTTTCAAAATGGTAAGTGTATTCAGATGTCACTAGTTTTATACTGAATGTTTGCTTGGATGGGGGTTGAGACCATCCGTGCATGTGCACCCAGGTTAAACATTATTCCGTGCGTGAGCCAATCCAGATTACCTGGTTGATGCCCAATACAGACTAATGTCCTCTCCCTTTGAGCAAACAAAGGATAGAGATTTTTTTTTAAAGACAAACCATGGCCCCTCCACTGCCATGGCCCGTGGAGGCCTTCCAAAAACAAACTAGCTGCATCCCCCGTATATTTTTTATTTTTACTTTTATACTTTTTTGTATTTTACTTTTATATTTTTTTTGTTATTTCACCCACCGGACCGTTCCAAGGAGTAGCCTGTGTGTTAGCCAGGCGCCTCAATATACAAGGCCCTTCTTTCACCCGAGGTCTTTTCAAAGGAGTAGCCGGGGTGTTAGCCCGGCGCCTCAATCTACTGGACCCCTCATTCACACATGGGTCGTTCGAAGGAGTAGCCGGGGTGTTAGCCCGACGCCTCAATCTACTAGAACCCCTTTCAGGTTTACGGGGCTTTTCGTCACCCACGCCATTGACCTTCATTCAGCTTTACGGGGTTTTTCGTCACCCGCGCCATAGACCTCCATTCATACAGTGGGGATTTTTTTTGCATTATTCAAGACTTGCTCAACTATATTTACAGAGGTGAGGATATTGTTATGGGCAGATTCAAAGTGATTACCATAACTCCTCTTAACCTCTTTAGCTTTATTTAATATATATTACAATTCATTGTTATTACTTAAAATATATTACTAAGGGGGAAGTCAACTCAGTGCAGTTCAGAGAGTATATTTCAATCATTACACTTAACTTCCTCATCAATATTTACTGATACTGTACAACACTGTATGGGCAGATTATTAAATATATAGGATGTTATATGAGACATATTAAACAAACAAATCGAAAGTAAGGTTATATTACGCAAAGAGCAGTGCAGGGAGCGAATCGCTCCTCCCGTAATTCCTGTCGGGGTTACTCGAGTCTTTGAGTCTTTTTATAGCCAAATAGTAAGGTGTCGTACTCACCCTCGAGCCTCCTTTTAGGTCCTGTGATTTTAAACTTTTTAATTTCACTTACTGTTACAATATCTCTGTCTTTAGTCCTCCTGATTCTGTTTTCTTCAATTTCTAAAATTTCAGCAGCTTCACTAAGGACCATCTTTTTTAACTGTTCAAAATTTAATGTTTCGGAGGTTTTTAGGTTGAGGGTGAGGCATTTTATTTTACACACAGATTCTATTTTTTGTTCGTTGGTTGACCAGACAAGGTATGCATAAGTTTTAGGCCCCCCAGAAACGAATTCAACAATATAAGAGCCGGGCCCGTACTCGCTTGCCAATTCATCTGTCATTTCCCCGAGGTAATCTCCCGTAGGGACCCTGTACAATCCTCCCCGGTAGAAATAAATACATGAGTCCGTGTCATAGTAAAGGACTTGACCTCCAAGAGCATCCAAATGTTCATACAGTTTAAGTCTCACCTGGGCAGTGGTGTAGGCCGCAATTACAACATTTACATTTCTCAAAGGTTCCCCAACTTCCTCAATATATTCCCAGTTTACAACAACAACCTCTTCGTTAACAAGCTGGATCCTGTTGACTTGTACTTCTGGACTTATTAACATGCTAAACAATAATTTAGATTCCCTTACAATTGTTGCTTTAGTTTGGTTCTCCCTCTGTCCGAATTTTCCCCAAAATGAATTTAACATTAATTTTGCCAATTGTCTCAAACCCCCGTTCTTAACGATTCTGTCCTTGTCCAATTTAATACCTTCATGTTGGAAATAGTCTGAAATGTATTTATCTTTATCGTCTTCTGTCTTACGCCAGCTAGGATAGCCTGAGGCTTCCTGCTTCATTTTCAAGAATTTATTAATAAAATCTTTAAAAAGTCCCCCTTTCTCGTATGTGGCGACTTCATACTCCCACAACTCATACATGTCCAGCACAACGTATCCTTTCTCTACGGCTTTCCTGATTTCATCCATAGTCCATGTCCCAACTAACGCCCTTTCGCTGCTCTCATGTTCACAATCCCCCTGGTTTTGAATTCCCCCGCAAGTTCTACACAACACAAACATCAATTTATTATAAATTTTTGTTGGGAGAACCGGGTGGTAGAGATCCCGAGGTGGCAGAATTTTACATTTTAGCAAACCATATACATTTAGTCCTCGCTGCCTGCACTCCCTATCTCCCACATAGATTGTGGGGTGGCCCAAAGGATATTTGCCATACTTGCAAACATATGGGTAGAGGGAACAAACATCAACGTATTGGATTGATTCTCCCCCTTCACATTTATAATATGTTTTTGCATTGCCCGTTCTGCCTCCAAAGAACGCTTGTCTAGGGTCAATAGGAAGGTTGTTGAGGATCGGCAGGCTGTTCAAGTGTTTAAGGTTGTTATCTTTCTTTAATTTACGGAACTCACACTCCCACATTACTGCAACTTCGTAATCACTAATTTTTGACATCTTTTTCAAAGTTCTTTCATATCTTAAATTATGTGAATCTGAGGGATCCTCCTTCAGAGGAGCCTCTCGTTTGTAAGGAAAACATTTTGGACACCCGTGCCAATAACACCCGTGAAACTCATAAATTCTCTCACCATCATACCCGTCTACTTTTACCCCGTTAATTTTAACTTCTTTGCCCCGGCCAGCGTGCTCAAACCTCACTCCCCGTTCCTCCTCTTCCCAGCTTAACCATTGAAGGGCCGCTGTAGATTGGTTGTCAGTCAGTCTGTAACCGTTTTTAGGATTCAAGCCAATTGTGTCTGGTTTTAGAAAATTGCGGCGGAAGGCCAGGTTACAGGCACTGGCAATAGTTACGGCCTCGAGGAAAGGGTCAACGTTAAATTCTTTCAAGAAAATACTTCTGAATTTAAGACAGGACTGAGCTAGTATTTCTACGTCCGAAATACAGTACTCCAGGATTTCTTTTTAAAATCAAAAATATAGTTACTCGCTACTTGTTCCTCGTACCAAATATCAAATGCCTTGTGTGGTTTCTCAAACATAGACTCTGGACAGTAGTATTTTTGTCGGGCATAGGGCCAATATAATTAGGGTTTGCCAGAGTGTTGAAAAGATGCGGGAAGTAGCCCTTCTTTTTCTCGGGAGGCAGGTCGAAGGCTTTAGGGACTGCAGAGAGGGCCATGGGGAAATAGCTTAGGGAGTCAATGAATCTGACATTGTCCATTTCCATCAAAATAATTTTAGTTCCCCTCATTACCAGCTCAGGCGTGAATTTTGTTTTTTCCATGATGTGTTTTAGTAAAAACTAAAAATCAAAGCCCTGCCCATCGTGGGCAATTACACAGACATTCTTGAACTGTTTACGAACTTGCATCACATACTCCATAAACTGTTTAACTGGGTCAGAGTTGAAGACTCTTGTACGGTTTCTACATGTCATACAAAATTTACCATCGATACAATTAAAGCAAAATTGTTGTGACACGCACAGGTTAACTTGATGTAATTTTTGTTCAGGGTCAGAGGGGAGCGACTCGTCTTGGTGAGTCTCCAAGTCAAAGAAAATGAAAAGGTAGTCTTTAGTTTTAGGTTTTACTTCATTGGGTTGCATGTAGCATTTATGATTGGGAACTTTGAATGCATTGCAGGGTTTACAAAAAACTTCCCCGCATCTGTGAGGTCCTGATCTCTCTTTTAAATTAATCAATTTTTCACAGTCAAGACACTTTTTATAAGCTTTGCATCTGTCAACCTTATAGGCGATAAAACAGTGCTGGTTTCTCATAGTCATGTTACAGTCAGGGCAAACTATACCCCCATGCTCCTCTTTACAGGGAGGCGAGATGGTTTGGCATTGAGGGCAGATGTTTGAGCATCGGTGCTCTGCTTTGTGTTCGAAAGGGACATGGCAAGCTTCGCAAAAATAGTTACAGGCGAAAGCCGCGGTCAAACTGTTGATTACGTTGTAGTGCCGATTGTGAAACAGAAGGTTTATTTTAAATTTAGGATTTTCAACAGCCCCTTCAAAGTAAACATCACGGCATTTTCTGTCATAGTTGTAGACTGTGATTTTGAAATATTTTAGCAAATCCTGAAATTTTTCCAATTGGGGGATACCGGCGCCTTCCTCTGAGATCTCTACCCTAGCCCGCTGAACAAGTTCCCAGGCCCTAAACGTTTGTCTTTTACACTTGACCTGACGTATTGCCTTATACTGAGGGTCTTTAGTCAAGTTTGCTATGGCCACCACCAAAGCCCGTGGGAGACACAAATTATCTTTGTTATTTATTACAACTATTCCCCGTCTAGCTTTACACTCTTCATCAAACGTATTATACAAGCCAGGCCTTACTTTTCCAGGACGACCAGAACCTACAGGGAGATTAACTCGGGTACATTCAACTTTAAACGTGTCAGTGGACTTGATGGATTCTGAATTTGACTGAACCATACCCCCGAAAATTTGCCAAAGGATATCTTCATTAACTCGTTCGCGGGCCGGAAAGCTACAAAACCAAGTTCTTTGCTTTTTAAGTTTAGACTATGTAAAGTAAAGCCAAGATGATCATTTTCATGGGCCCGCTCTTTCATTTCATTAACAATTTTGGCAAAACCTTGTCTTAGCCAATCAATTTCGGTAGTTTCAGGAGGAGGATTAGAAAATTTGAAAATGGTTCTCGTTCCGTAAAGTCTAAAGTGTTTTACATAGGTATCGTCTGAACTGAGTACCTCGACAGGATTTACAGCCATTTTGGACGGATTAATATAGAACACAGTAAGGTTATGTTACACAGAATACAATAATACAAATCAAAAGTAAGGTTATGTTACACAGAATACAATAATACAAATCAAAAGTGAGATTATGTTACACAGAATACAATAATACAAATTAAAAAGTGAGGTTATGTTACTCAAAAATATATAATACAAATAAAAAGTGAGGTTTTGTTACACGTAGGATAGGTTAGGCTAACGCTCAAGATTGAGGTTAGAAAAAAAGAGGTTATCTTCGCCAAACGCAGCAAACGGAGCAACACAGGGACACGTCTGATCGCAATGAAAGCTGAGAGCAAAGTGAGAGGAAAATAGCGGTAATTGAGGGTGGTGGGGAGGTGGCTGATGCAATAGTGTTGTTTGTTGCGGGTGTCTGGACCAATCAGAGGGCAGGACGCCTAATTACAACCAATGGGGTGCGAGCTTATTCCGGCTAATCACAGAACAGTATTTTAACAGGTAACGGCAAGTTTACTGACAAATAATGTTGCGGATGTTGCGGTTATGTAACGTAAAAGGTGTACTTACTTGAATTTGTGATTTCACTAGACATACATGAGTGGCATGTATACAAGATACGCCACTCATGTTTCAGCCACGCGTGAAGCCTCGGATATATGCAATAATGGTACATGATATCTATGATCGGGGTCGCTTGTACCAAGTGCCCCCGATCACAAACACCATGCACCCACAAAGGCATGAGGCGGGAGGAAAACACTGGGAACTCAATACAGCAGGGCTCCATAGCTACGACTGACGCTGAGCAGTGCCAAGAGCGTGAGCTAATCGCGACCACTTCCGCATGATAAAATACTGGCCTTGAGATATAAGGCTACCGCTGAGCAGTGCCAAGAGCGTGAGCTAATCGCAACCACTTCCGCATGATAATATACCGGCCATGAGATATAAGGCTGCCACTGAGCAGTGCCAAGAGCGTGAGCTAATCGCAACAACTTCCGCATGATAAAATAAACTTGACCGAGAAATTTTATTACCTGGGGAATTAGACATAAATGGCTTAAACTTTGTCAGGTTCCCGCCTAGTGCCCTGATTAATTATACTTTTACGAAAACTAACTAGAGGGACTTGGAAATACTTGGCCGATAAAGTTAAGATGTTACTCTGCATACTTACGAGTCGTCATGGTCGCAAAATTCTTGAGGAGGGTTCTGTGACCACTCCTCAGGGTCCAAATAAATACAGGAACAGCACAGGTCCCAGCCCCTGCCCTCAAAAATAACAAGCTTTGTGCAACAGCACAACTTCCCGCAAGCTTCGCACTCACTGTAGTACAGCAGCATGGCGACTGACTGGCGCGAGCAGCGAGCAGCGCGTTATAATTGTAACCGCTTCCGCACGATAGCGCAGGGAGGGGGAGTTGATCGGGACCTTTAAAATATTATAGGCAAATAAATAAGTAACTAATTGTACTCACACATAAGAGCAGGTGGTCAACGACACAGAAGTTGTTGGTCTTCCACACCTGCAGTACAGGGGCTGTGGATTGTCTGGCAGGCTGGTGGAATACCCGAGCGGCTCCCAGAAGCTGACTTCATGGGATTCAATGTCAATACATTCACCTTGGGGCATGTATATATGTAGAACAAAAACAGTATTAAGAGAAATAGTAATTATTAAATAAAAACAAATATCATTTACTACCTTACCATACTTACCATAAAGCAATCAAAACAATATCGTTTACTGAGACCAAGTTTATACCCACTGTGATGTATTGAGTAAGAGTTGGTTCTGTGGTCAAATATTAACTGTCGTCTGATTAGGAACGGAAGGTTTAAATTTTGAATTTCTTGTAGGAATTTAAATTTTGAACAATATTGCTGAAGGCAAAGTTGAGTAAGGCTCGGAGGCGACATGAAAAACGACTGAGAGAGGAGCAGAGTGAGTGTGTGTGTGTGTGTGTTTGTGTTGGGGTTTTATAGGTTGTTTGTTGTTATTTGGGCTGAGGTTATATTTTTATAAATTTATTTGTTTATTTTCAGAGTGGAACTGCAGTTTCCCTGAGCAATATTTCAGACCTTCACCACCTTTCCCAGGTAGTGTTTTTAACTGGTTTTGGGTTGACATTATTATTTAACTATTTATTTTAATATTGATTGATTCGTATTCATATATTAATATATTTTATTTGTTTGATTTACAGGCCAGTAGCTCTACAGCGAGTTTGACCGAGCTGCGACCTCTATCTCAGGTTAGTAAATTACAGTGTTTGAACAACTTTTAAGGTTGTTTTTTATAATAGGCGTGTATTCGGTTTTATTTTTCTTTGATTTTAGGAGGAGTACAGTGGCCGCTTAACTCAAATGTAAAGACATTCTGGGCGTTCGAGCCAGGGGAAATTTGTTATTGAAACCAGTAGGAGCTTCCTGCAGTCTGGTGCAGTAGTGACCAGGAATAGTTTCAGGGTTAGTAGTTTTTTATAGTGGGCTTGTTTTAACAGAAGTTAGGTCGACATGTTTTACTTATTAATTATTTGTTGCAGGATGGTGCAGGGCAGAGGCTGAACCAAGAGGATCGGGAGGCAATTCGGCATGAATTATAAAATGTAAGTCTAACTTTACTTTAAAAGGAATGGTAGACTGTAATTATTTTACGCGTCTTGATTTTCCAATATTTTATTATTTTTACAGTGGCAGCGTACTGCATCTCCAATTAGGCGCACACCAAGGAGGATCGTATATATCGATAACAGGAATAGCCAGAGTGTGGAGAATGTAAGTTAAGCTTATTTACATTTTTAAATAAATTAAAATGGCTACTTTAACAAATATGTTAGTATATATATATATATCTATATATATATATATATATATAGTTTATGTACCTTTTGTTTTCAGGTTAGGGAGCGCTCTCCAGTTGCTCGCCCTAATACTCCAACCCCGGGGTCGCAGCCAATGGAGCTACCATCATTCAGGGCGGCACAGCAAGAGGCTGCCACTCATGATCGGGTCAGGGTGCTTTCTGCCTGGATGACCGCTTGGCGGCAGCGTGGCTTTCGGCAGGAAAATCGTGTAAGTATAAAGTAAGGTTTTTTAAGATAGGATAACATTTGCATTTTTAGATTGAAAAGTAGTAGTATTATTTTAACAATAATAATAATTATATAATTTTCAGGTGCCGAACGTAGCCAACAGCTCTGCAAGGATGAACAGCTCTGCAAGTGCTGATGCAAGCCGGGTGGGGCTGTTATCGAGTCTCCCCTGAGAAGAGTTCCCTTGTCTCCGAGGGTGGCGGCACTGGTGGAAAGGCATGAGCAACCCTATGCTGGCGCGGATGGGCCAGCTGCTGCGGGCCTTGCAAGACGTATGGAGCCTCGACCTGTATTGGTGGGTTTAATATATTCTCACTTAATACTAATATGATAATTTAGGTTTGTTTATAAATTAACGAACTAACGGATCTGTCAATCGTTTCACGTGATGTTCGGGAAATGCAACACTTTTACAACGCCTTTGAGCAGATACTGTCATATTTCGGACCAGAGGGTGCCCACCTTACACCGCCCGCCTTTCATCATCTCCCGCAAGTGAGTTGTAGTGTATTTAGTTGTCCCTTCTGTCGGGTTAGGATAATAAGTAGACTTCATATTTTTTTTGAAAGGCAATTGTTTTGTATTTGTGAAGTAATTCTTTTTAAAGTCACTGTTTTTTTTAGATAATATTTGAAACTGTCTTAACTGTATTTTTTTCATCTATAATGTAGCTAACAGTTTTAAAAAAATGTATGTTTTGAGTTAATAGCAATTGGTTTATTTAAAATATTATTTAAAATTGTAATTATTTTGTTTAAACTTAAAGTAAGAACATTTTATTTGAATTTGTTTTTCTACAATAATAAGTCAACAAGTAGAGTCGTTTTATGTTTGTTATTAGAATTGGTAAATTTAAAAAAATGTAATTATTATTTCACAATTGAAGATGAAAAGTCATTCTGTATTAATATTGTTTCTACAGTAAAATTGTTTTCTTTGAATCAGTATGGTTTTGTATTAGTATTTAATTGGTTTTAAAGAAATAAAGATAGTTTATTTGAAATTAATTTGATTTTTTACTCACCCTGTGAAGAGAAGCGGAGTGAGCACTGCACGCATCACCGGACATAAATGTAGACCGGACATCAGAGTATTTATTATTCATCATTCACTGCCTCATTGGCTATTCAGGATGAGTGGTGTATCACGGACTCAAAGACGCTCGTTGTACGTGCGGCGGCTGCGGCTTCCGCTCGCGGGTACGTGTAACCGCTCAGGACGTGCCGTAGTTAGGCAATCTTGGCACGCGAGTGCGAACGACCCAAGACAATGTGAATTGAGTTTCTCTGTATTAACTAAACTGAGTTGTTAACAGAGTATTATTTCACTTACCTTTCTGGTGATGGTATATTATACACTATTATGGTACATATACATATATATGATTATACACTGTGGCGTTATATATGGTATATATAATTATATATGGTACATATAATTATGTATGGTACATATAATTAAGTGATGGTATATTATACACTATTATGGTACATATACATATATATGATTATACACTGTAGAGTTATATATGGTACATATAATTATATATGGTGCATATAATTATATATGGTACATATAATTATGTATGGTACATATAATTAGGTGATGGTATATTATACACTATTATGGTACATATACATATATATGATTATACACTGTAGCGTTATATATGGTACATATAATTAGCTCTGCTAAGTTTGTAACACTTTAGAGGGAAAATCTGGAGGGAAGAAAAGTGAGGTTAGGTTTGGCGCCAATTTTTTTTTGGCGTGCAAATTTGGCGGGAAAGCCGACATGAGCGCCGCCATCTTGAATCACGTAACCTAATTAGACCAATCAGATTCCTGGATTTAGGCCCATAAGGCCCCATGTTGGGGCCCATTCACTGGGAACCCTACTCACTGAATACGCAGGTTTGCTGCGACGGGGGTATTATTAATTTATGTTCATAATTAGGAGAGACATAGCATTTAATTATTCTCCAAAAGAATAACATACCTGCTGAGTACGCAGGTTTGCTGCTACGGGAGTCTTTTGCAAAAATTTTTTTTTTGCAAATATCAAAAGACCACAACCAGTTGAAGCCTTATACCAAGTTGCGTCAGTATACGTTCATAAATAAGCGAAATATAAAATTTGTCCTTTCCTCCATAAGAATAACATTAGACAACGCACTGTGTTTAGCACTTTCAATATCTCGGTAAAAATTGACGTAGAGGAATGATAAAAATACTAAATTGTATGTTTTTTAAGCTGAATCCAATGGTAAAAACCAATATTTGACTTTTTCCAAAATTGTATGTAAAAAATTCAAAAAACCCATTTTTGGGGTACAAAACCCCCCCAAAATGCCCTTTCGGAAAGAGCGATATGTCTGAATTTTGAACTTAAAGTCATAAATGTTGCTTTACACGTGTATACCAAATTTCATCAAAATCCGATCAATTTACGAGAGTTATCGTGCTCACGTACACACATATACACACACACACACACACACACACACACACACACACACACACACACACACACACACACACATATATATATATATATATATATATATATATATTTATATAGTTTCGAACGAATGGTGTTTTTGAAGTTTGGGGACCTCAAAACCAAAATTTATCATGGTCCTGGGCCTAGGTCTTACCATGCCGACTACGGTAATAGCTTCTTCCCTATAGGGGAAATTCGCTAAAACTTGGTATATGGCTTCACATAGTTGAGATTCATTGATATTTGCATGAAAACCAATATTTTACCGATGAATCTTGTGGCAGCAAGCCTGGGTACTCAGCCCCTATGTTATTATGCAGAATAATTAAAATCTTATATATAGCTCATTTATGAATGTATATCGATGAAACTTGGTATGTGACTCCACAAAGTATAGTTCTATTGATATTTGCATAGAACCCATTATTTTGCGTTCCTCGTTGCACCAAACCTGCCTACTCATCCCCAGGGTTGTCAGCCGAAACGTTTTTATTTGTTCTTCCTCATTAATGATAACTTACCATAACCATCCACCCCCCTCATATGTTTCATAATATAATCATATAACGTTGTAAACAGCTTGGTTCTAGTTAAATCATATTTTTTCAAATAGTTCGATTATATATTGTTTTTATTTCTTAAACAAATCTGTTATGCCATTAATAACAAATTAATGAACAATAAAATTATTTAAATTATTTGAAAACATGAACCTTTAACCAACAAAAAATTATAATATGACAAACCCTAAAAGATAAAAACTTAGACAAGTATAACATTACGTAAACGTTTGAGGAAAATGATAACATAAAATTAATTAAAAATTACTCCCTTTTTTTCTTAATTAACCCTTTTGAGTTTTAGTAAAGAAAATATTCGACCCAGCTAAAACGTAAAAGAACTAAAGTAATAACTGTCTTACATTCAAAACCAAATGCTAGTAACAAATACAATAAATAAACATAAATACTTAATGATTAGTTAAAACGACACTATCACTATTTTAAGTTTATTTTAAATTCCTACCTTTATATTGTAACTGTTACGTAACAAAGAGCCAAACCCACCCCCTCTCTAATATAACGCAGAATAACTCTACGCCGCACCCTATCCCCCCTCTAAGGGCGTTACATAATATAAATATGGCCCTTATTGTTACATTTGTTTCGAAATGATCAATAGCCACGTTTAGTCGTATAGATGTTACTCCTGCTCTCACTCAGTAAACGCATTCCTTATCAACGCACACCTTCCTCACGCGCCGTCATAACCTGCCGACCCCTGCCTACTGCCCCACGTGTTGCCGCGTTCTCCTATTTATGTACCCATCTGTCGTGAAGCCCTCCCGACCCGACGGAACCTGCCAAACCCTGCCTACTGCCCCTCGTGTTACCGCATTCTCCGATTCTTGCACCTATCTGTCGTGAAGCCCTCACGGCCCGACGGAACCTGCCAACACCTGCCTACTGCCCCATGTGTTGCCGCATTCTCCTATTTATGCACCCATCTGTCGTGAAGCCCTCACGACCCGACGGAACCTGCCAAACCCTGCCTACTGCCCCTCGTGTTACCGCATTCTCCGATTCTTGCACCTATCTGTCGTGAAGCCCTCACGGCCCGACGGAACCTGCCAACACCTGCCTACTGCCCCATGTGTTGCCGCATTCTCCTATTTATGCACCCATCTGTCGTGAAGCCCTCACGACCCGACGGAACCTGCCAAACCCTGCCTACTGCCCCTCGTGTTACCGCATTCTCCGATTCTTGCACCTATCTGTCGTGAAGCCCTCACGGCCCGACGGAACCTGCCAAACCCTGCCTACTGCCCCTCGTGTTACCGCATTCTCCGATTCTTGCACCCATCTGTCGTGAAGCCCTCACGGCCCGACGGAACCTGCCGACCCCTGCCTACTGCCCAGCGTGTTGACGCATTCTCCGATTCTTGCACCCATCCGTCGTGAATCCCTCACGGTCCGACGGAACATACCGACCCCTGCCTATTGCCCCACGTGTTGACGTATTCTCCGATTCTTGCACCAATCCGTCGTGAATCCCTCACGGGCCGACGGAACCTGCCGACACCTGCCTACTGCCCCACATGTTGACGCATTCTCCGATTCTTGCACCCATCCGTCGTGAATCCCTCACGGGCCGACGGAAACTGCCGACACCTGCCTACTGCCCCACGTGTTGACGCATTCTCCGATTCTGGCACCCATCCGTCGTGAATCCCTCACGGCCCGACGGTACCTGCCGACACCTGCCTACTGCCACATGTGTTGACGCATTCTCCGATTCTTGCACCCATCCGTCGTGAATCCCTCACGGGTCGACGGAACCTGCCGACCCCTGCCTACTGCCCAACGTGTTGACGCATTCTCCGATTCTTGTACCCATCCGTCGTGAATCCCTCACGGGCCGACGGAACCTGCCAACTCCTGCCTACTGCCCCAAGTGTTGACGCATTCTCCGATTCTTGCACCCATCCGTCGTGAATCCCTCACGGACCGACGGAACCTGCCGACACCTGCCTACTGCCCCACGTGTTGACGCATTCTCCGATTCTTGCACCCATCCGTCGTGAATCCCTCACGGGCCGACGGAACCTGCCACCCCTGCCTACTGCCCCACGTGTTGACGCATTCTCCGATTCTTGTACCCATCCGTCGTGAATCCCTCACGGGCCGACGGAACCTGCCGACACCTGCTTACTGCCCCACGTGTTGACGCATTCTCCGATTCTTGCACCCATCTGTCGTGAAGCCCTCACGGCCCGACGTAATCTTCCGACCCCTGCCTACTGCCCCACGTGTTGACGTATTATCCGCTTCCTGCACCCATCTGTTGTGAGGTCCTCAAGTGCCGTGGCTGGGCTTTAATTTTCTGGATGTAAGCCACGTTACGTCGCCTCATTTGCTTCCACCACAAAATATTTTTGTATTAAAGTATGTTACAACATGCTGTCTAGATAACGGTAAACGAAAGAAAGTGTCCCATCTGTCGTGAGGCCCTCACGATGCGACGTAACCTGCCAATCCCTGCCTACTGCCCCACGTGTTGATGCATTCTCTGATGTATGCACCCATCTGTTGTGAGGCCCTCACGATGCGACGTAACCTGCCAATCCCTGCCTACTGCCCCACGTGTTGATGCATTCTCTGATGTATGCACCCATCTGTTGTGAGGCCCTCACGATGCGACGTAACCTGCCAATCCCTGCCTACTGCCCCACGTGTTGATGCATTCTCTGATGTATGCACCCATCTGTTGTGAGGCCCTCACGATGCGACGTAACCTGCCAATCCCTGCCTACTGCCCCACGTGTTGATGCATTCTCTGATGTATGCACCCATCTGTCGTGAGGCCCTCACGATGCGACGTAACCTGCCAATCCCTGCCTACTGCCCCACGTGTTGATGCATTCTCTGATGTATGCACCCATCTGTTGTGAGGCCCTCACGATGCGACGTAACCTGCCAATCCCTGCCTACTGCCCCACGTGTTGATGCATTCTCTGATGTATGCACCCATCTGTTGTGAGGCCCTCACGATGCGACGTAACCTGCCAATCCCTGCCTACTGCCCCACGTGTTGATGCATTCTCTGATGTATGCACCCATCTGTCGTGAGGCCCTCACGATGCGACGTAACCTGCCAATCCCTGCCTACTGCCCCACGTGTTGATGCATTCTCTGATGTATGCACCCATCTGTTGTGAGGCCCTCACGATGCGACGTAACCTGCCAATCCCTGCCTACTGCCCCACGTGTTGATGCATTCTCTGATGTATGCACCCATCTGTCGTGAGGCCCTCACGATGCGACGTAACCTGCCAATCCCTGCCTACTGCCCCACGTGTTGATGCATTCTCTGATGTATGCACCCATCTGTTGTGAGGCCCTCACGATGCGACGTAACCTGCCAATCCCTGCCTACTGCCCCACGTGTTGATGCATTCTCTGATGTATGCACCCATCTGTTGTGAGGCCCTCACGATGCGACGTAACCTGCCAATCCCTGCCTACTGCCCCACGTGTTGATGCATTCTCTGATGTATGCACCCATCTGTTGTGAGGCCCTCATGTCCCGTCGTAACTTGCCGACCCCTGCTTACTACCCCACGTGTTTCCACATTATCCCATTCCTGCACTTATCTGTCGTGAGGTCATCGCGGCCCGACGTAATCTCCTAATCCCTACCTACTGCCTCACGTGTTTACGTATTCTCCGATTCCTGCACTTATCTGTCGTGAGTCCATCACGGCCCTTCGTAATCTGTTTACCCCTGCCTACTGTCCCACGTGTTGACGCATTCTTCGCTTCCTGCACCTATATATTGTGAGGCCGTCAAGTGCTGTGGCTGGGCTTTGATTTGCTTGATGTAAGCTACGTTGCGTAACTTCATTTGCCTCAACCGAAAACATTTTCGTAATAAAGTATGTTACAACACGCCGTCCAGATAACGGTAAACAAAATAATTGTCGGAAAACTGTTGTATCAATATATATAAATAACTAACCTAGCTTAACCACCGCAGCGCGATGTTATAAGAAAAAACTCGAATATTTATGTGGAAAAAGAAGGCAAAAAAGTGCGCTGCGGTGGTTAGGTTATAGTAGTGAATGTCTCAAGCCGAGAAAACAAAATAACCTGATTGTTAGTCCTTGGAATCCGTACTGGAAATGGCGGAAAAATCAGCGCTGGCATGCGGTTTGCGCGTTCTCTTTTCGTAGAGTTCCGCAATGTTTACAGTGTCTACAGTCGTTACACGTGCTTTACAACGAAACTTTTGAGTTTTCTCATCTAACCACATGTTACCACCACAAGACGGACACTTTTTACATCTGGGCAAACCATTATGATCATAAACAAATGTTCACACGTTTTAAACTGACTCGGTCAGAATAATCCCTTTTGTAACAGTTAACACACGTATCATCGCACACACGCAGCGGCACGTTGTACTCGTCACCTTCAGCCATCATTCACTGTTACTGATTGTACACTGGCCATACATACAGACTGCGGCAGCGAGCGTCTTATCGCGTTATCTGACTGCTTAACTTACTACTCGGTTACAACAGGAACCCCCTCTTTCCGACATTTAATTACTTGTTTGATATTATAATTTTATATTTGAAATACTTTAAGGCGATAAACAGATTATAGTGGTTGAGCCACCTCTTCTATATAATGACCCTTATTTCAACCAACCCATTCTTTTAGCGAATGATGCATGTTATTCTATCTCTCAAATTTGTTTATCAAACTCGTACAACCGTATGTAAACAAAATAAAGACTATCTATAAATAATTCTTTTTTTGCAAATTTTAACTTTAATGTGGGTACAATTGATTTATTTAAAGTATGTAGGGTTACTTCAGGACATATGCATCAGAACTGAAATATATAATACTTTTAATTTGATTTTCAACATAATTGTCACTTATGTATTTGAAACATGATCCGTAGGCAGCAATGTTTAATGCTTAATACTTTGATATGGTAAAAAGGTACAGCAATGTAATAAACCAATATTTTTCATGAGTAATTTAGTTACATTTAATATATACAAATTATATAGATTAAACAAAGTCTTATTTTTAGATATACTAAATGATCAGAAATATCAGACTAGTAAAAATGCAATTCATTTAGATGCTATAAACCGGTACTCATTAAAGTTTAGATAAAGTAACTAGATAAATTTATTTTGTAGATAATAATGTATTGTTTGAGTTTGCTGGCAAAACGTTTTATTACTTCAGCCTTTAATGTTGTAATTCTTGAACATAATTATTTTAATTGTGGGACTATTCATTTTCTTATACTCGCAAAATATCTTTACTTCTTACTTTGCAGATAATAATTTCGTCTTACGTAACTTTAAGTGTAATTTGTTATCACTAATGTACTGAATCGGACTCGTGTATTTGTTAAATTATAGTGTTTGATGTTTGATCATTTAATGAATCTGCAGATCAATTCTACAAAATGTAAGGTCAAATCGTATTTAAAATTATGCAATACGAAATTTATGTGTTATGCTAGGAGTAGAGATCAATATCAGGACATAAAAAGTAGTTAGTCCCACAGTTAAAAAAGTAATATAAAGTTACAACGTGAAAAGGGGCAGGAATTAAGTCGTTTTACTAGAAACCTTTCAAAAGATAAAAGTTTTCAAAAATATAAAAATGTTATTGATATTTTCGCTGGTCTAATATTCCAACGTCTATCTTATCAAGCATGTTTAAAAATTACAATTATAACGTTATACACCTAACTAATCTAACACTGGAATTATAAATTAACACTATAAAAAAATATTTCATATTATTATGTTGTTTTTTAATGAGTATGGAACCGGTTTGCCTCCAGATGCACATGAGTGATATCAATCAACATTTGAACTACCAAAGCCATTTAAAAATTTCAGGAACCAACTAAAAAATTATAAAACTATGAGTCCTATATAATCGTTGTCATGACCAGCAATTCCTTGTGTATCAGTACCACAAAAATAATCCTTAATACAACCCTGTTGATTTCTGAGTTATTATTGATAATTTATTTGCATTTGTAGTCTCAATTAACTTAAATTCTCAAGAAAAAACTTTAATTAACTATTAGATATAGTCTTTCAGAACAAAACTGGAAAATCACATAAGATAACTATTTTGAGACTTAGAAATGATCTTTTATAAACCTAAATACTAAAATTTCAAATTAATATAAAAATTGATAGCATTAGAAACGAATTATTTATGATCCAAATATACCAACAATTCTATTATATCATATTGTTTAATAACTTAACTCTTTAATTTCAGATAAAAAATGGACGTTGCATGATGCAGAAATACTTAAGTTCGGCCTTACACAGAAAGTTATCCATGGCACTTTTGAAATTTGTCTGATTGGAAACGGAATCGAAGATGAGTTATATGTTCAAATAAACTCAGAAGAAGACGATGATGTAAAACTAATCAAATACGTGCCAAAAGAAAAAAAACCAAAGACAGCCATGTTCATCATATATAAATATAACTTTGCGGCAATTACCAATGAAAATGAACGTGGTACTTTGATAGTCATACGAAACGGCGATTGTACAAAGAGGACATATGACCAATCTAATCCGAAACTTAAAATAAGTGAAGATCCGATTGATCTCAACACATGCGACAATCTATCGAAGGAAGCACGGTTGCCTACTAAACAAGTAAGTGGTATCGATGGACACTGGGAAGCGGATAATGTAACCTTCCAATGGCTCCAGTCTAACTCAGGATTTTGGGGAGGGTCTTCTTTTATGTTGGAAGGGGTTATATACTATGACACTGGATATGGCAGTTTTGAAATTCAGATATTTTTTACTTTTGCCAATTAGATGATGGAATGAGAAAAATAATTCTTGAATTTAACAAAGAACGAAATTTATTACCTTACAAATTCATTTAAATTTAAAAAATTCAACAGTTTTCATAATAATTCATCGCAAAAGTCAACTAACAGATTCATTACGAGATTACAAAGCTTTACATATTTACAAACCTTTAACCTTATTTTTTATTATTTGATCTTTAATCCTTTGTACATGAACATATTTAAAACACTGTTTATAAACAGGAATGATGTCTGCAGGTCAAATGTCCAGAAATAGTTTTTATATAATTGTCGTCACTCACCACGATGAAGGAGATTTACCGGTCTAGAGGTTTTAGTCGCCGCTACCATTTTCAAAGGTGTCCTCTCAATCTAGCGGACGGCCAGCTGGAACTTGGTCCGATATTGGCGGTACAAAGAAAATCCTGTAATTTACAAAGTTTAATAGGAATGGTTATAATTTATCTCACATTCAACAAAACACTCCTAATACAGTTCGTCACATAATATACGTACACACAGTTTTCATATGATATAATAAACAATTATAACGTAAATTCAGTTGCTTTACATAACTTACATGACTTAACAAAAATTAACAATTCTAATGGCACAATAATTTGTAAATGCAAGAAAAACACATTCAAATTGTATCTGATTGACAGAACAATATTTGAACTTACATCACTGTAATCTTACACGAAATGGTACCTACAAACATGATAAGCCTGACAAGTTTTATTATGTCTTTATGTCACATTTGGTAATAAATTTCGTCAATCTAAAATCAATAAAAGGTCAACGGCCGTGTCCAATTTTGCTGAATTTAAAATAATTTTGGTCTTTCAAAAGTTATGAAATATAAGAGTAATGGAACATATAAATTATTCAATAATAAATAACTGCCATACCTCTTCGCGCATGCTAATGCGCCAAATCGGATGAAATTCTCGTGAGGACTTTCTTGTAGTCATCCACTTCTTGATGACCTTTTCAACGTAGTAATCCTTAAACCTTCCAACAATTAGCCGTAGTACATAAAATAAAAATAAAATTTGCCAATAAAGTAGTTCTATCAGCTGCTGAATTTTTTGCTTGCTCATCACAAAATTCCCCTTATAAATAGAGGTAAATAGCGGCCACCGTTATTCAATTGTTATTCAATTTAAAAATCGGTGCTTTTTCCACAGTTCGAAGGGCCACCAATAATATACCACCTTGTATTTGGCATTAACCAGCCATGTTTACTTACTTCATTGTCAAAAATTCAATATTTGTAATATCAAGTCTTTAGTTCTGACGGATTCCTTTCAAAATTTATTTACTACATAAACGGTCTACTCTAATACTGTGCCATTACTGATTTGTTTATTTCAAAGTAAGTCCTTTTTGTTCATCAAAGTATCTTCGCTCTTATCAAATCCCAACCACCTCACTAAAAGTTTATTACCTCTTTATCTTAATATCTCCTCAAAAACAACCAAATAAGCATTGCCAGTCCTAGATTTTAACAATTAATGCCCATTAAAGCCTCCCTGTAGTATCTCTCCTTTATTATCCTTTAAAGTATAAGTTTCAGGAATAGTAGGCTGTACTCGATGCACTGTGAAAATCTCGTTTGTCCAATTCGGAAGGTAACCTTTGGTAAAGATCTGTTGATATTTACCTATCCTCACATTGTCTACTATTGAAAATTTATTGTGTGGTTTCTTATGGAATAGTGGTTTGGTACTTTTCATTATGCGTTTAAAAGTTATATATTTATTTGCTTTTATCATCTGATTTGGTTTCATAACTATTGTACGATGCTTTTTATCATTTTAATCTTGTATTAAAGTAGGAAGAATGTCATACCATACATAGGTGCCTTTTTCTGAAAATATATTTCACATTGAAGTTTTCAAAGTGCGATAGACACATTCTACAACAGTGGCTTTCTTTTCACTATAAGTTGAATAATGATTTATTTTATTTATCTTCATTAGATCATACAAATGTTTGTGAACAAATTCTTTACCGTCATCTGTATGCAGAATTTGTATACGTTTCCCTATCGCATGAAGTTCACATTTCATTGCTTCTGTAATAGACGATCCATTTTTGTTTTTCAGTGGAATTGCACTGGTTACTTTTGTAAAACAATCAATAACTGTTAAAATGTACATTACACTTTTATTAATCCCACTATACTGATTCATTTCTACAAGGTCAGCTTGATTTAGGTAATGAATACCCTTCACGTCCGTTTTTGTTACTTGCCTATAAGTTGGGCGCCAAATTTATGTTACACACTGTATATATATATATATATATATATATATATATATATATATATATATATATATATATGAATGTATATATATATTCTTTTGTTACTTACTTATGATTCTAATTTATTAAATCTTAATTCAATATTTTCTCGGATGTGATCGGGAAATGTGGATACAAAAGGGACACTATCTGGTCTACGGAAATGGCTACCATGTGATGAGCCTATCTTTTATCTTCAAATGAATAGTGTTACTACCTACAAAATTTACTTGGCTATTTAAATATGGCTCACAAATACTCTTGCTTGACTTACAAATAAATATATCTTTACCTATTGTCTTCCTTTTGTTTATTGTAGTGAGTAGACTGTGTTCTGTAGTTAGCTTGGATACCAACAGAAGGTAGGTGTATAATTTTCTCAAATACCTTTTACCTAATTAAATGAAATGCAAGGTACAGGGGAACCATATAATATTTAATTATCTAAAGACATCAATTGTGTTTAAAAAGTTACTAATCAAAGAGGATTTACAAATAGTTTACAATTCAGGGGAAAGTTACAGTGGCCTAGGCTATCAAATGGGCTAAACGCTTGGACGGGAACATTAAAATAATTAAAATGGCCTTTCTCAAGGCTACTAAATAAAACGCTCAGTCAGTATTATTACTGCGCACCAACAGGAGACCTGCAGCGTATCATGTACTGTACATAGTGTCGCACCTGAGGGACCAATGATTAGTGGGGCTCAGAGATCCTGCTTGTGCTGAGGAGAGAAAATGGCAACTACAGTGGAAGAAATATTCGCAGAGATGATTGAGCGACGGGCTCCAATAGTACCAACATCATCACTCCGGCCACCTCTTCGACGTCCAGGAGGCTCGCAGAGTCGTGTGCGCTTCGCTTCAGACTATCCATCTCCGACACCCGTACCAAGGAGCAATCCAGTCACTGTATAGGGTTTGGTTGAGGTAACTCCATGGCGAAGGATTCAGAGGCTGGAGCGTCGTTTGTACACTCCACTAGGGCAACCACGCCATAGCCAGCAGATTCGACGGGTGTGGCAGATGAAGCCCAGCCTCTATGAATTATGATTTTTCGTAGCTCGTCATGGACTCTCAGAGAGGTTGGTTCCTTGGAGCTGACGAGAGTTTGTCTGCCAGGGAGTATGGAGTGGCCATGGAATTCAACGCACCTGAAGGGACACCGGCCGGAGGAGGACCCTTTGTACCCCAGAGGAAGGCCTAAAGGGTTTGTCGCTAGATCATCTCAAAAAACGGCTTTATAAAGTCCACCGTATTTTTCAATTATTTTTGAACTCATGCATTTACTAAGTTTTATTATAAGTCCCATGATATACTGGGTGTTAGTAATCTGTACGGTACGTAGTTTCCGACTCCAAATAATATATTTTCACCGAGACTTTTGTTCGTTATTTACTTAACAAAATTTGTTCAATCATTAAAATAAATGTTATTTGGCTTTACAGTCATAGCTTGGAGTAAAGCATAAAACCAGTTGTTTTTTGACACAACAATTTTTATGTTTCCATTATAGGATTACAGTCGGGCTAAGATTGGAAAATAAAAACGGTTTTTCTAAAGGCAACCAGTTTTAGTACTTAAATGCAACTAACCAATAGGAGAAGGGTACTGTGACAGCAAAGTCTATATAATGAGAGAGTAGTGCGATGATTTCTCACTCCTCCTCTGAGCTGATTGCTGATTTGATCACCAAGTCATGAACTCTTCCGAGACTTATGCAGCTGTAGAAACCACCCTGGCTGAGAACAAGGTGAAGTCTCCCTTTTAACCACCGGATGCCCCTTATAAATCCATTAGCGTGGTTTCGCCGCCAAGTCTCCTGCGCTTTGGACCACCGACAGCAGAGTCATCGGATGAAGAGACTAGGAAATTTATTTTAAAATATGACCCCTTTATACTGAAGAAAATTTCTTCCTCCAGAACTACAAGAATAACATTAATTAAGACACCACAGGTAAGAAATGCACCCAAGTGTACCCACCAATATAAGAGAGGACCGAAGAAGAGTGAAATGTGTGCAGTCTTCTGCAAAATAGGAGAATAGTTCTGCGCTAAACACAAACCTGCAGAGAAAAAGCCTCCACCATCTTGTTTCTACTTTGAAACTATGTCTCAGGAGGGAAAATTCTGGATATTGAAAGGGTCCAAAAAATATAAACTCTTGCAAATTAAAGAGCGCAAATTAATTTTGGAAAACAGTGGTAGAATCCTAAAGGTAGGACTGCCTGGATATTTGAAACTAATACCCAAGACTGGGTCATACTAAATATTTCAAAGGGTGGACAAAGGCGAACCGGCAAAGGTGATGCGTGAGTGCGTCTAGATTATACCAGCATCTCAGAAACGGCTTTTTCAAGGCCACAAATTGATTCACTTGTTTTAGTACTCACAGTGTGCTAAGTCTATTTTATTTTTCAAAC
Organism: Allygus modestus; assembly: GCA_963675035.1. NCBI lineage: Eukaryota > Metazoa > Arthropoda > Insecta > Hemiptera > Cicadellidae > Allygus > Allygus modestus. The sequence continues at coordinate 427,787,356 of OY776112.1, read as the reverse complement.
AAAGTTATGCACAATCCTGCAATATACTTAACATACATTGCCTAGCTTTCCTTACAGTCAACATCGGTTGAGTCCATTCGTAAACCTTGGCGGAGGATTAAAAACCTGGCCTTTTTAAAGGCCAACATCTGATTCACTCGTTTTAGTACTCAAAGTGTGCTAACAGTATTGTCTTTTACAAACAAGGTATATTTTGAGATTAAATAAACCGATAAAGGAAGCTACAGGCTGAATTAATATTTACAACTATTGTTTCAACAATTCTTAGTATTCCGAAAAAAGTATATATTTTTGTTTGTTAAGTTGACCTTGAAAATAAAAACAGCATTGTCAGCAGTAAAGATAAGAGACTGCTGAATATGCAGTAATTATTCCTATAAATAGAAACGTTCTGTAGAGTTGTTCACAATCATCTGTGACATTTACCTGGCAACATGGTCTACGAGATCGTTAACCATCAATCAGTGAGAAGGGTTAAACGCTCTCCTCTGTGGCTTAAATACTCTACCTCAATGTCCCAATTTATTGGATGACTGTGATTACTCAAGAATGCGACTTGTGAGAGTTGCTGAGGCATTGGACAATATCAGGGCCGACTGCCAGGCGTTTACTGTTAAACTGACACCGTCCGCCGAAGGGTTTTGGATGGTGCCTACTCCTCTGGAAGACGTCTTACCTTTCAATGCCAACGTCATTAAAGACATGACGCGTTTGCTACGGCTTGGTCAAAGGGTGACTCTCAACAACACGATTTCGTGAGGACGGATTCTGTGGAACCACAACGTCATCTTAAACTCCTCTTTCTGAGGGCAACTACAAACGGCCTTTTTCAAAACCACCATGAGCTTCACTCGATTTAACTAAGCTTCGTGTCTTATTTAAACCATACGCATTATCTGTCTTTTCAACTATTAATGTTTCAACTAAAAATAAAATTAATAATTACCAACATAAGGTTTCTAATATTTGTAGTCACACAAAACACATGGTAGTTTCTTAATTGTACCTCAACCAACAATTGTATTTTATTAAATTAAGTATGCACAAGTGTCTTAAACATTTATATATAATTTGTTTAGATCGAAACCAGTGTTTACTGTTTTTTCTACCATGACTCAGCAATTATTTTAATGACTAAAACCTAATGCTCTTATTCGTTTTTTTTTGCTTGCTCATCACAAAATTCCCCTTATAAATAGAGGTAAATAGCGGCCACCGTTTATTCATATCCTATCTACCACTATGGCACCACTCGACAACCCTCACCACTGGAAGCAAATTTAAAAAATACTTGAAAATGTCTTACAGGAATTTGTGGAGGAGTATGAAGATTTTAGCGAATTAGAAGACCTGAGCAACTCCGACGACACCACATCATCACTAGACATCTCTGACATAGAACATGTATTCCAAGGGATTATCTGGAGTCAGTTGCCGACAGTATTGAATTTGATCTCCTGTCCGAAGATGAGGACGAAAATACGACTCCTGAAGGAATTAGCTACTTGGAAACTGACGGGATCGTATAATGCATCAAGACACTTGATATATGCGAAGATCTTAGAGTGATTCCTTACAGGAAATACTTTGACTTCTCCAGTCAACCATCCGACATACTACAACTCTGTTAACAAGAATGTTTTAGGAAAGTTCAAGGATGAAACTTGCGGAGTACCACTTCAATAAACTGTGGCCGGCATTTCAAAATAAAGGGGGCTGAATGACTAAATCCTGAGAATCTGTTGACTGGATTGAGCTGTATGCAATGTAGGGCTAGTATGTTTTATGATTGCTACGCTGATTCATAACGATTGAGATATGTGGTGGCCTTGGTAAAGGGTGTTTTAAGAAGGAGTGGTGTCCTGTTAACACTGTGAGGGGCGGAAGTGATGGCCCGAAGGAAGTGTCTTAACCGGAATTGCTCGTACAGAATAGCGTTGACTCTGTCCATGTATTAATTTTGGATGATGAGCTGGAAGTCATCACCGTAAATAAGTTAAAAGTTAATCCAAATTCTGAGGTGATGGTAGCGAACTATGATTGCCATGAGTTACCTCGCTTAGATATCTCGCTGGATTTGAATGGTCACTCTCCCCACAGGTGTGGTTGGGGAGATCTTGTTAGAACTTTTAGTCCTTTCGGCGACGACGTCTCTGGTTATCTTCGCCCGAAGAGTCAGCTGTGGGTTTGATCGCTTGGTAGTTGTGAGCTATTGTTGTGCAGCGACGAAGATCAGGAGTAGTAATGATGCCAAACGCGCATGAAGGGTTATGCTGTAAAAGTGGTGGGGTCAAGTATGGGGAATTTCAGCGTGGTGGGGAGTGCCTGGTTTTTGCTAAAGGGGTACGGGGGGCGAAGTTCCCCGGTGAACTTCAAGATCTTATCTAAGATTTTTATATAAGATACGATAAAATAACCACCAACTGGGAGACCACCCACACAGACCGACGTAATCGGTCAGTTGGCCACTTCACGTCGTGGGGTGACATATGTGTGTCGTCACACTATTACGTCATCACCGTGACGTCATCATACCCTCTATTCACACATTCGTCATCACTCACGTCACTCAAACGTCACTTCTGATTAAAAAACCGATGAATTTACCGTTTTCCCGGCTCTCCCATTTTGCCTTTACTTAGATTATTTAATTTTATATTGTGTCTATTTGTAATTTTTAATTATTCAAAGACTATTCAAGTAGGATTGCCTGTTAAACAAGTAAGTGGTATCGACGGAAACGGGGAAGCAGATAATGCCATTCAAGAAAACGAGGTAAACGTTTTTAAAATACCATTTGTAATCCCCGACACTACTGTCCATACAGTGTGCATTCTGGAAAGTATCATATCTTATAACTTTTTGTATTCTCTCAATGAGTTTAGCCTATCATGGAGAACGTATACCACCGTTAAAGACGTTTTACAAAATGTACCCACAAATAATGTAATGTTATAAGCGTTCCAAAGTAAGCACATTTCATTATATAATTAACTTAGAGAGCTAAAGTGTGAAATGTAAATACAATCATTCATGATATAGTTTGTCGAATTTAGGGAAAACCACCTCTAATACCAGCGAGATTGCATCCAAGATGATGGGAAATTTATTTTATTTTGTTTAATTATTGGTTATTTATCATATAGTAAATTTTAAAATAATGTTTCTTGTATCCTAAAAATGAGAAGGGCTAATTAACATAAATTTTACTTTACCCATCGGTAATACTTTTTAATTAGTAAAGGGTTAGTAAGTTTTAACATAAAACCAAGGTTTTTATTATTAACAAAATTAATTTCGTTATGATAACTTCCAAACATGGCATATCTATAAAATCATAAAGACATAATAGATAAAAAACTTACAAGTCGGTTTCAAGCACTTGCCCTTATTGGGCTTAAATGTTCGGCTATTTATACAGAAAACCTAATAATATTTTTCACTGAAATACATTCACTTTGTATTCAATTTATGTTTTTATTTATCTAAAAATTTGGTGGTAGAAATACTTGCGTATATATGGCTCCTCCAAGTTATTGAACAATTTACTAGCACGCAGACCTTATACGAATACAAACAATCCATCCATAAACAAATATATTTATATATATATATATATATATACATCAATGATAAATAACTTATCATATTTATCTGCAATAACTAAGAAAAATTATGACTTTACTTTAAAGTTGGCAATCTGATATCTTCGGCACCAATTTTTCGTATTGGTTTAATACAAGTTAATCAGATAATGCAATGTCTATATTGCATACTATATTGGACTTTCAACACAGCACCAATTTTGTATGTCGTGGTTTAGAGACAAAACCCATTAACGTTAGGGCGTACACGTCAAAAGTGTTTTTTTTCTAAATTGCAATACTCTTCCAAATTATGTTTAGAAATTAAAGATAATCCTTTACTAGCTCAAGCACATTTAAACCTTTACCACTCCTGGCGTATCCCCATTCTCAACGTAACCACTCTAAACTTACTCAGTTAACATGACAATATGTATAATAATAGCAGGAAGAATATTAAAAACACCCCCGTCTCAGCAAACCTGCATACTCAGCGAATTTCAAATGAAGATATAAATGTCTTAATACTACATAAAGCCACTGACCATGTTTCATAAAAAAATATTCACAAACAAGTGGTATATATAATTTTAATTATTCTCCATAAGAATATCTTTGGGGCTGAGGATGCAGGTTTGCTGCAACAAGGAACACAACAAATAAGCTTTTATGCTAATATCAATATAACTCAATTAGGTGAAGTCGTATACCAGTTTTTATTCATTTATGGTCATAATTAAGGGAGACATAGCATTTAATTATTCTCCATAAGAATAACATGGGGGTTGAGTACGCAGGTTCGCTGCTACGGGAGCCTTTTGAAAAAATTGTTTTTTGATCAAATATCAATAGACCACAACCAGATGAAGCCTTATACCATGTTACGTCAGTATAAGTTCATAAATAAGCGAGATATAAAAATTGTTCTTTCCTCCATAAGAATAACATTAGCCAACGTACTGTGTTTAGCACTTTCAATATCTCGGTAACCAATTGACGTAGAGGAATGATCAAAATACCAAATTGTGTATTTTTTTTAATTGAATCCAATGTTAAAAACTAATATTAGACTTAAAAATATATTTATATATATAACAAATTAAAAAAAAAACATTTTTGGGGTACAAAACTCCCCCAAAATCCCCCTTGGGATGGAGCGATATGGCTTGTTTTCGAACTTAAAGTCATGCATGTTGCTTTACACCTTTATACCAAATTTCATATATATATATATATATATATATATATATATATATATATATATATATATATATATATATATGTATACAGTTTCGAACAAATGGTGTTTTTGGGGTCTGGGGACCTCGAAACGAAAATTTATCATGGTCCCGGGTCAACGTCTTACCATGCCGATTACGGTAAAAGCTTCTTCCCTATAGGAGAAATTCGCTAAAAACAAAGAATTACATGGAAATTTACAACTGTCTTATGAGTTTTTTTTACAATTAGCAATAGAATATTAATTGTTTACTCTAATCCAAGCAAAAGTGATAGTGTAATTATTCCTTTTTTAAATTTAATTAGGTTATCCTATTACTTAAACTATGTTGGTCTATACATTTTCCCTAAAACGTGCACCAGTGTACAGGAATACGTAAGCGACTAATTTATAGTTTTTGAGGCAATACAGGCAATACTTCAGTGGAGCGTGTTTTCAGGGATAAAACTGCAATCAAAATCAAATTCAAATAATTGTAAAAGGTCTTAATGAATCAATACTGTACATGTATTGAATGGGGAATATACACATATGTACTTTTGTTTATTAAGTGCTATGATGTATTCTCTTAATTTCCACTGAAAAAAAGATTAGGCCCATCTGCATCATTTTTGTTTTTGCTAAACTAAATCTTAAACCCATCATATTCTCCTGGTACTTAACTAGAACTGTGATTATTTGGGAGATACGTGTAATTACATTAAGTGGGGAAATAGCTGTAACTGTTCAACAATAATATGGGAAATAACCCTAATATTTTTATTTTCATAAATGTTAACCTTTGGATTGTTCTTTATTATCAAAATACAAATATGCAACATTTTTACTATTAAAGTTTGGACTGTCCGTTTTATTTTAATATACTAAGCAACATTATTCCTCTTAGTTAATCATCAATCAATTCAATTTAAATTAAATATATAAATAATTTGGTCTTATAAAACTAGAAAAACTAGAAAAACCTATACAACTTTTGAAAATCACATCTTTTATTTAATTTACATTTGAACTTAGTAATCATTATTTTATAAAGTCTCACTCATAATTAGTTAAAACATAGTTTTATATTTGTACTTCAAATCATAATTAGGAACCGTAACCTGCAACTTATACAAAAATTACGTCAATCGAGTTATAAGTAGCTTAATATATTTCGCATGCATAATGTGGGTAACTATTCAAACTTAGCGTATAGTGTGATTAGTTATTGAATAGGGAGTTCACTGTTTATTTTGTAATTGTTATTATCTGAACGCATTAAAATATATTTATGAATTTAGATTATAAAAGTGTTTAAGTCCAAATTTGTTTATAAAAGTGAATTATACATGTAAGTGAATTCAATATATAGTTTATAAAATGAGGACACATTATTTCATGCATTTATAAACTAGTGTTAATTATTATAAACAGAGTTGGTTAATAAAATTAATGACCCTGGGTTTTTGAATGCCCATTAAAATGGTCAACAGGTTCAACTCTATTCAATAGCTTCACCTGTTATATTTAGAGAATTTAAAACTGAAACACTACATCCAAAGGTGTTTTATTTATGTTTTTGTTACGTAAGCGTATATATGATAACATAACCTTTAGTGATTTGCATTTAAAGACATTTAGTTCAAGACATGACATTAGACCTTTACACCGGCAATATTCAACTCTTATCACCTCTTCCATACTCATAATATCACTCTTGTTTATTATTAACATTACAAATATTGATCGTTTGCCTTATAAAATTACTAAACCTAGCGCTTAACCCACGGTACGAATAATTAAATATACAAATAATGTAGTATAATTTATAGGCAGACTCTTCTTTTTTGCAAAGTAAAACATATTAAACAAACGTTTGTCTAAAATCATAATAATTTTAATTGTAAAAACATTTATTTAATTTTAATATGTAAAACCTTGTATATTATAATACGAGGGATAAATTTGAAACATGAAAATATGTCTCTTTCATCTGATTCTCAGCATTCCAAATTTTTTATTTTTAGTTCATGAATAGTTAAACTTAACCGAACGTAAAACTTAAATTTCACCAAAGTGTAAAATTATCAACTTTTAGTTAATACTTAACTAAGGGCGTTAATTAATAACTCCCTTAATCCAAAGCTTTAAAATTTAAAACTTTGAAGCTTGGAGTTTTTTTTTTCAATTTAATATTTAATAGTTATAGATGTATTTAATCTAAACCAATTACACTATTACTCGTTTGCAGGTGGGATCAAACGGGAAAGCGGCCAATGGAGCAAAAGGAAAAAAGATTACTTTGAAAAAAAGAATATCATTAAAAATCAGAAAACTTTGGAATTTAATTAAATTTTGGTAAACCGAAATTATCAAACTTCATGGCTGATTGCAAAAAACTTATGCTGTCACCAAATAGTTTATTACTGTACAATTATTACTTGCTGATATAACATGTTACATCCAATAAAACATTCGTTTGCTGCAACAGGATTTTGAACCAAATAATGTTTTGATAGATTCATTTTCCTAGTTTGATTCCTGAGACTTAAACAAATTAGGTGGTGTCCTATTCTATATCCACTACTGCGCACTATGAAGTAAATACAACTTGGAATCACTCCCAGACTGAGCGACCTGATGCCATAGGTATCATATTATGACGAAACATATATATTTACACTTGTACTGTAAACCCAAACGATATGGGAAATGTGTAAAGGAAGACACAAAGCGATCGGTTTCAACCAGTTACACCCTTCATCTTAAATATATTAACAACTCCTCCATTGTTTCTGAACCGATTTTTAAGATTGAAGTACCAATATATTCGTCCTGATTCGTAGTTGTGCATAACGGTTTTGACTCTTTGATATTTAAAATCTGAGGGGCACGCGCCACCCTCAATGTTAGTTTTTTGCCCATAAGATTAACATAAGGAATCATTATTTTTGAATAGCAACTGCCAATGCATTATGGAAAGGTTATTAGCAATAACAGATGTTACAGGTGAGGAATGTATTTATCATCTAATAAAAATAAGATTATTTTCTTCATCGCTTTAAGCGGTGATAAGTTGTATGCAGCGGAAAATTTAAATTGTTGCTAATATTTGTATATCCGTCTATCTGATTAAGATCCTGATTTTTTCCGCGTTTCACAAACAAATACTATACTGAATTAAATAAAAACTTTGCCCATTTTCGTGTGGATGAGGAAACTTGTTGGTTTTTAAGCTCCTTTGTCCGGCTCTGCTCCTCAGTAGACCTTAGAACAGGTTACACAACCTTTCACGCAGAATAGCAATGAAACGTTATTGAGAACGGCACACATAAACCCTTTTAGCTTGGTATATAAAGATAAATTCGTCTAGGTAGCTATTGTGATTATAATACTAAAATTGTATATGTTTTAAGTCCACCATCAATAAGTCCAACAAACTACAGGAGTTTATAATCAAATAAAATTAATATATGTTTATTTATCAGTATCATATATGTTACATAGTTAGTTACGATACAAAGTGTATATTCTTAATCTAATACAACGTAACAATAACTACATAATATATCTTAAGCGAAATTATCCTCACAAAGGCTTTATGCCTATCCGTGAGAATGAGTTGGCTTTTATAAAGTTATCGGTTTTTATACTGCCGGGAAATGTTTTTATTAATTTAATTAAAAATCCGAATTTAAAAATGTTATTTATAAACTGAAGCAATAATTTAATTTGTTGTAATTGTATCAAGTACAGAATTTTTACTGAAATGTTTTATGTTTAAAGTATAGTATTTTGATTGTTTAATTTTGGTAGCATAACTGTAGTTGGATTGAAATTTAACTCTGAGGTTAAAGAACATAGTCATTGATAACAGGCAAGGGTAGCTTCAGCTGATATTGGGTTTCTGCTCCCTTAATGTCCCCAGGAACCACAGCTCCTCGGAACTCGCTCTCTAGACAAATAGATGTAAGATGTACGAAAATGGATACAATAGACGGATAGACACACACGGACACCCTCTCACACGCGCACGCGCACTCGCATTCATTCTGTCTGTCACTCACGCACGCACTTATTGTCATCTTCATTATATTTTTATTTACGGTTCATGGTAGTTATATTTAAACTTAAATAGAATTGCGACTTCGTTCAAAAAGTTAGTATCTGTTATTAGACGAGATTAAATTTTCAACATTGTCTCTTCCTATTGAATGTATCCATTTTATAATTTTGGATATGTTAGTTGTTAGTGAACAGTTAGTTTCTTTGAAATTAACCGGTAAATTTATAAAAAGAATATTTGAAATGTAGTAAGAATTAGTGGTAGAATATGATTTGATTAGGCAAGGATATCTTATACCGAAAATTGAGTTCCTTGTCATGTTCGAATGCTCCGTGTTTACAAAAATTTAATTTTTGTTTTTAAAAAGGTATAAAAGTATTACTCTGACAGAGACCTGTCTAATGTCCAAAATGTTTATTTCGGCGAATAACACATCCAATGGGTAACGCCAGCACCTTACCATTGTTGCATTCAAAATTGTTCTTTGCGTGATGTATAGTCTAGTGGATTAAGTTATTGAACATATGTTTGGAAGAGCATGGGTCTATCCCCCCCCCCCCAAAAAAAAACAGTTTTAAGCTTATTCCCGTTCCTATGAGGCTCAGCCCTAACGTCCTTCAACATTTACATGTTAATCATACAATTACTAGACCGATTGAGCCTACGACCCGAGTCAATACACTGTAAGTCTAATCAGGAACAGGCATATACTTTCCATCCTGTTTTCCTTTGGGACTTATCTGCTCCATCGGAATTTACAATTTTATTTTGTCATCACTGACTATATTACTTAACTGGACCGATAGAGTGTGCATTTTCTAGGAGGATAGTAAATACTACAGGATAAAACCTTTGCCTAATCCTGCTCCAAAACTGATTTACTGCAGAGCTCTCCAAAAGTTTGAACTATCGAATGCATAGGTTAATAAATGTATTCCAATCAGACCTCATCCCTAGAAAAAAATTGTTTTCTATAAATAATTATTAAAAAAGTAACATTGGGGTTATGGTTAAGATTTGCAAATAAAAACAAAAGAATTGCATTTGAACAGCTGTGATTTTTGCACATGTGATTTTTGTGACAATAGTGATTAGAACCAATATAAACATTCCTTTAATATAAATGATTATGTTTTGTACGAATACAAATAAATAAAAAAGATTAAAACTGAACATTGAATATATAAAGCGGACATTTCGAAAAGGAAAAGGAACAAGAAAATAAGCAAAGCAAATATGGAGAGGTGCCTGAGTATAAGTTCTCTAGACATTTTGAACAAACTGACTGGCTTTTCAAGCAAAGCAATGCCCCGAATGCTTTAACAAATTTGACTTAACTTCTCAAACATAACATTGTACTGTGATCGCAAGCGAAGCCTCGACGGGATACTAGTTTAATTTATTCTTTGACAGGGCCTGATGATGACGACTGTACTGTTTGAAATCGATCGCTTTATACCATGATGTTTACTGTCTTGTATGTAAGTACAGTTTAAGTGTTAATACATTGTGTAGTGTTGTGATGTATTATACTACTTAAGTAATTTTATTATTATTTTTATTATAAACATTTCCGAACCACTATATAGAAATTAATGAGTTTGCTTTGCAACTACAAAACAAACAATTAATATTTTGTGTATAAAATTACAGGTTACCTAAATAGACTACTTAATTTACAGGTAATAGACAAAAACTACTCCTTATAGACGTGGTAATGATTTGTTATTCAAATTACATGCACGTTTGTACGAAAGCAACAAAGTGCCAAAGAACCTTAAAACAATAACCTTTTTTGTGTCTGTTTCAAAGAAAAGTTATGGAATAGTTATTAGTGTATTAAGGGAGTAAAGTGCAACTTTGTCTCCCTGAGGGAAATTAATGCCGCCCGACGCCGTTGGCGACGGCGACAATTTTCTCGAGGAAGACAATTCACTTTATTCGCATAATACACACATTTTTCCTACACGCAAAAATCGACAAGTATCGATTACTATTTAAATTCACAATCACTGCCCATTATGGTTGCGTAATGCGTAATACCTAACTTCGGAACTCGGAACGTTAATTATTGCAGGGAATTATCAGCTGATTCTGCTCCGCATGTTTTAGCTACAGCGTTTATAGTTTTCCACTACACTGTGTTGCCAGATTGTCAATGTTATTTTATGGGTTTACTCTGTCTCCCATGGGAGTCAAAGCACTTTATATCTCCCTCAGGAAACAAAGTAGTACTTTACTCCTTCATTACAAGGAGTAAAATTCGACTTTACATGGTAGCTGGGGGTAAAATGTATTACAAGTTGTTTGGGAATTATGTTTTTGCTTTACATGTAAAAGTATTTTAACAAGCGATGTACTGAGTGTTTGATGCTAACACTTCTTCCACTTAGAACTAATACAAATATGTTATACCGATCCTCATTTTAGTGAATTTCCCCTATAGGGAAGAAGCAATTACCATAGGTCTCATGGTAAGACTTAAGCCCGAGATCATGATAACTTTTCATTTTGAGGTCCCCAGATGTCAAAAACACCATTAGTTCAAATTGTTATATATGTTATTTTTATATATGACACTTTTAATTTGAACAAAAGCACGATAACTCTCGTAAAAAAGGTCCAATCTTAATGAAATTTGGTACAAAGGTGTAAAGTACCATTTATTTGAACGAGTTCGAAAACCAGATGAATCACACTATAGAAAGGGGGGTTTTGGGGGGTGTTGTACTCCAAAAATGTGTTTTTTGGGGTTTTCACATGTAATTTTTATTTAAATCAAATTTAATTTGTACCATTGATTTTAACTTAAAAAAACAATTTGGTATTTTGATCATTGCTCTAGGTCTATTGGTTACCGAGATATTGAAAGTGCTAAACACAGTACGTTGTCTAATGTTATTCTTATGGAGAAAAAGAAAAATTGTATACCTCGCTCTTTTATGAACATAAACTTGCAAAATTTGGTATATGGCTTCATCTGGTTGTGATTTATTGTTGTTTGCACAAAAAACAAATGTTCTCCTTTATTTCCTGTAGCAGCAAACCTAGGTACTCTGTACCCATGTTATTCTTATGAAGCGTAATTAAAATGTTATATTTCCCTTATTTATGAATGTATATGAATGAAACTTGGTATGTGACTTCATTTAGATGAGTTCTATTGATATTTGCATAAAATTCAATTATTTTTTGTTCCTTGTAACAGCAAACCTGTGTACTCATCCCCAAAGTTATTCTTATGGAAAACAATTCATATTTTAAATATCGCTTATTTGTGAACATGTTTATTATAAATCCTGGTAAGTGGTTTAATGTCTTATTAAGACATTGATCATTGGAAATTCGCTGAGTACGTAGGTTTGCTGCGACGGGGGTATTTTATATGCAATTGACTTACAAAGTTGAGAATTTCGAAAATAATAATACAGTGAGATGCCATTCTCGCGTTAATTTTTCCTTCATAGCTCATAACGTAATCAGTAACACAGATGTTTGTTATTTAATAATGTAGCAAGAGTCATGTTGTATTGCTGAAAAGTAAAGATAGATTATGTGGAACGATTTTAGGGGTTTCATTATAAAATAATATTATATAAAAACATTATACAGGCGAGAAGTGTAACAACAAGTCAAGTAATATATATACCCTTTCTTTCTTACTACGAATTTCTGATAAATCTTCCTCTCTTGTATGAAATATGATATTTTTTGCAAACAAAATCTTTCCGTGACGTAAATTAGTTATATATTAATTTCCACTAATTTGATTTTTCTATATCAGGATACTCTTTACATTTTTTTCAACTTAACGGACCACTTTTTAGAAAGTTTTTCAACTGTGAATGCTCTACAATATAGCAGTAAACACACAATGACTTGACATTTAATATTACAACCTCTGGTGCTAATGTTACTTTTTCTAGTCTTTACTTTTTAAAGCTCTTGAAATAACGCTTAATTTTATTGATAGTTTATTTAAATATATATTGTAATTCAAATTTATGTATAGGGCTACTAATAGTATTTTTATAATAAATATGTTAAAACAAAGTACCTTTTTTAAATAATTTTAACAGACCAATTTATGACATTAGAAGAATTGAAAAATTAAATTAATTATATATAGTATCAATATGAAAAGAAACTAAATATGTTTACTATATTAATATTAAGATAGGTATTTAATTTAATATGATATATTTTATCGTATTAAATTACAAAACAGGTTATGTTGACTTTAATTGACTTTGTTGACCTTAGTGCCGAAACATATCGTCAATTAAACATATATAAAAATTAAAGAGGTACTTTGTTTTAACATGTGTATAAATATATATATATATAGGCTATAAATATATATACAACGTCTGATTTTGATGACATTTGGCTAAAATGTGTAAAGTGACACTCATTACTTTAAGTTCGAAAACCAGAAAAATCGGACCATGGCAAGGGGGGTTTACAATTTACAATCTTTTTTTGCATTTTTCACCCTAAAATTTAAAAATCCTTGTTTTTGGTTTTCACTATTTTATAGAGCTTACAATAATAATATGGTATTTTAAATCATTAACCTAGGTTAAGTGGTTGCGGAGCAAATCCAAAAATCGTGCTCAAAAAAACTCCCACGTTGTTCTTAAAGGGAAAAAGGTTTTTAGCTTTTCCTTAGTTAATTTTAATGTAAACCTTACATTTGCTTTTACCAATTAGTTCAGCTCTACAAAACAATCATTTTGGGGTTTAAATTGTGATTCTTCGTAAAACCGTTGCAGAGATATTCAAAGTGCAACGTTTTTGAAATTGAATTTGAGTGTGAATAATATCAAAAATGTTGTTATCTGCATATTGTAATATTTTACTACAAAACTTGAGGCTATCCAGATCATTCACATAAATATTAAAAAGGGTAGGAGACAAAATACCACTTTGTACTAAACCACACGTTTGCCGGTAACTACCAAGTACATAACCACCTATACTAACATGCAGGGTTCTCCCTTTAAAATAGTATTCAAATAACTTATACGAATTTCCTCCAGTCCTTATTCTAACTAACTTAACTAACATTAATTTCTAATTTACCAAGACACATGTCTTTATAAGGACAGAGCCCTGTTGACTTTTTTAAACGGCAATAGGCCTATGCCACTCCTGAGTACATACACTATATTTGTGCAAAACTTCAGAAGAATTAGTCCAGTGGTTTTGGCGTGATGGAACAATAGACAGATAGACAGACAGATAGACGGGCAGATAGACAGACAGAGAGACAGTTAGATAGACAGACAGATAGACAGACAGATAGACAGACAGATAGACTGACAGACACCACCTCATTTTTCTGATAGTAGTGACTGATTCAGAGGCAAACATAACTTTCTTAGTTAACCTGTATTTAACATTTTCAAAGGATCATGCACATTTGAATGTAATCAAACCATAAATAGCTTGAGAGCAACACCCTAAAATATAAATCCAAGGTATTTAAATTGAGACATAATACCTAAACGCTTTATGAAACAAGAGTTGATCAAGACAAACCGTTGACGTTCAGGTTTGCCAACTCATAAATATTTAGCATTTTACAAAATTTTGACAAAATCTGGGATCATATTACAATGACCTAATGAGATTTTGTTTACTGCTATAAATGAAACAACTTTTTTATTAATACTTTTATAACTTTTTGCTATAAATTTAAATTACTTGAAATGAGAATAGTAAATTATATTCCCTTAATTTTTTAGATTTCTAGGGGGAAATATATATCCCCCTGCCGATTGTGTCCGTGTTTCCAGGAACTTTTTTAAATAAATCCTTCGATTGATAGCAATGTGTTAATGAAAATGCGTTGTAATACTGACAAGTTACTTCTGACTTCTGACTATCTAACTAACTTCTTACTTTTCAATGTGTATGTATAATGTCTCACACTGAAGCAAATATGCGAGTTGCTACTACACAAAATATTTAAGTAGGGAATTATACATATAAGATATATAGGGAAATGCAATAATGACGATGGGAAGTATGATCAACTAAAGTTGTCATGCGTGAAACAATTCAGACAATTCAGACAGCCACCTGCAGAACGGATATTACTACGCGATGCACGACGAAGTTGAACAGAGATACCTAACCTAGATCAGACGTTGGTGTTCACATAAAATAAACTCTAAATGCGGTTTCGTTAACTAAATAAAAGACGTTTGTCAAACTCTGTACCAATCCCATTCTTTTGAATTTAAAAGAAGGTATTTAAAAAATTCCCCCCAAAATTCAAATGTCCCCACAAAAATCAAAAAAATCCCCCAAAATAAAATTGTATAACGCAACTATCGCTATCATCCCCCCTGTGGGCACCCCTGTGTTCACGTAATTTTCAGCTCCATACATATTGATTAAGTAACATATATTTATATCACCCATCAAAATAGTTTTTTTTTGTATATATCTAAATACAAACAAAATTCTAATTCCTCATTGAAATTACTGATTTCTGATTAGGTGGTCTGTAGAAGGTAGCAACTATTATTCACTCTACCTTGGAACAAAGTTTTAAACGTAGTAGCTCAGCAGATTCAAATTCGAAGGCAATTTTTTCTACCTCACTTTTTTCTAAGTACTCTCTATAATAAATTACAATTCCCCCTTCTCCAGATGGCCTGCATTTCAAAATGCTTTCAAAGCAGCCTTGTATTCCATAGATGCTACCTTCCTCGTCCGTAACATTATTTAATTTAGCATAATTAAATCTACATTACTTATTACAGGTTTTTAGTCAATTAATAAGGAATCCCAATATTTCCTAATGTTTCTTATATATTAGAATAACTGGGTTGTGTGCTGTTATATTTGAATCTAGAAAAATCCCAGTCTCATACCATCCTTGGAAGGATGTGATTCCCATCGATATTCAGACGATCTTCATCAAGTTGAATAATTGTGTTTAAAATAAAAAAAAATTAAAAATTAAAACTACTAAATTAACCAATAACATCAGATATCTTATTTTAGTTTAAGTCGGACTACAAAAGACAATAATTTAAATTGGGTGTAGGTCATAAGATCTTAACCAAATTTAGGCTACTTAAGAAGATCAGCCTCTTTTACTTTTTTGATAGCCCAAGAGGTGTCATCTTTCACAATCATTATTTTATCTCCATTTAGCCATAGCAACTTATACTGCTTACTTTTCTTTAACTCTTTTGCTTTTGTCATAAGGTTACTAAAATAAAGTGTCAACTGAACATTAAAGTAGTTTGTTCTGTCTAGTTTCTCTCTACTGATCAATGACAAACTTGGTTTAGTTTTCCTTGCTTTATGTATAAGATTGTGTCTAGCAGCTCTGGTGTTGCATTGAAGTATGATGGGTGGAGGTTGATTTTATTAAGGCAAGCGATGCGCTGTAAACTCTTCCTTCTTTATGGTTATGTCCGTCTTGCTGAGGAGTGTTATAACCTTCTGACTGACATCCTATCCCCTGGAAGGTGGAATGCTGGTTATAATCACATTCCTGCTTCTCCCGTACTGTCTTTCGGATTCCATGGCAAGTTCTACTTCCACTAAGTCATTTTAAAGGTCCGACGATTTCTCCTCCAAATACTTCACCTTATTAACGACGTTTTCAAGTTTTTCCTCCAGGTCGAATACAAGGGTTGCCACATCCTCAATTTTATTAGACAGCATTTTTTCTTGGTTGCTGAACATGTGTTCTAAGAGTTTTTCAGAGCCACAAACGTGGGGTCAGTGTTCTCCTCCTTGTCTACACTATAGAGCATCCCCTGCTGGGGTATCTGCAAGTTGAACAATCCCACTCATTTTTCCTTTGATTACTTTTTGCTTTCCAAGTGTTTTAGGAGACTCCAGAGCAATGGAAATGTATATTAGATTGGCACTTACTACAGGTGACACAGTCCCCGTCTGTTGGCAAGTCACTTTTGCATATTGAGCATGACCTGGTGACAGTTTTATAAATGACAAGAACTATTTAAAAATTTATTATAATATAATAACCAACAATCCTCCTTAATTGTGGCTTGACCTGACTATTGAATCCACTCACCTAACCTCAATGTCCAGAAGTCTCACTTACACTACTATGTTCAAAGTTGTATGCAGTGTTGATTAATTACTCAATATTAATAGGAGACCTTATTTGACCTTTTAAACATTACATAAAAATATTTAGTTTAGTTCAATAAATGTGATTTTATAGAAATTTCTTCTTTACTAGTGTTGATTACAGATCCACTAGGTACTGCCACAGAGTAATAATAATAATAACAACAACAATAGTAATAATAACCAATGAATACTTGTAAAATATAAATTGAACGATATTTAGTGATGAAACTGTCCTAATAAATTAGAGAGAGGCAAGAATCAGTTAAAAAGAAAAACTGTAAACCAATCGTAATCATAAAATAAAACCAAAACAAACTAGGTGATGGCAAGAACCAGCTAAAGCCGAACGAAACTACCCGGAGTCATGCATTTTACCCATTATACAATTAACTCGATCGTTATCACTTCTCCAAGGTAGAGGGTGGTTACTTTTGTACTATGTGGAATCATCATAGCTCAAGGTGCTTTAAAGTAAGCATTTTGCGTCTGAAGTTTAATATATATAAAACTTCAAGAGAAGAGGGGAGGAATTGACAATAAACCCTCTCTATTTTTTCAAAACGACATTAACTTATTTTAGGAAATGTTTTAGTTTCAAATTTTCAGAAAGTCAACCTTCATATCTTTTGTCTATACGAGTTCTTTCCATTTTGTAGTGGGTTCGACAAATTAAAATGATATATAATATATTAATATAAAATATCGTATATAATATAACTAATATATAAAATAATTGGAAAGATAAAGGTAAATAATTGATTTATTAATCGTTTTTTGGACTAAAAGCGTTGAAAACAAGTATGGCGCAATCCCACGGGTCGGCGGAAGTCACCAAATACTGGGGTTTCCCACGATAAATTCAAGCTACGCATTATTTTGAATAAAATGCCGTACAATTTCGGAACGGCAACGACGCACCTGGAAAAATCCAGAAACGTCAAACCAATCAGAGGGCAAGTTTGACCAAATTGACCAATAGCGCGGAGTTGCGTCATAACGGAGGGGTAGATGCAAGCGGGGGAGGAGAAGGTAATTACCAAACCTAGAAAACCAAATTAAAATTAGTCCTGGCTTCTCATTGGCTGGGAAGCTTCTAGAGCGCGCCAAGCTTCATATATAAGCAGGTCCTTCGCTGCCAGGGCTCATTCTGTTTCCATTTTTACTTTCTCTCCCTATACATAGTATATGGAGAAAGTATTGTTTTCGTCAAAATTTTCGAATTTGAGTTGTTAGTGGAAATATTCGTTTTGATGCTCCCTGAACCCAAAAAAGTGGTTTTTACGTGATGTCTGTCTGTGTGTGTGTGTGTGTGTGTGTGTGTGTGTGTGTGTGTGTGTGTGTGTGTGTGTGTGTGTGTGTGTGTGTGTGTGTGTGTGTGTGTGTGTGTGTGTGTGTGTGTGTGTGTGTGTGTGTGTGTGTGTGTGTGTGTGTGTGTGTGTGTGTGTGTGTGTGTGTGTGTGTGTGTGTGTGTGTGTGTGTGTGTGTGTGTGCCTGTGTGGATGTGTACAGATCTAGAGCCCTAACCAATGGGCCGATTTTTATGAAATTTGGTATGTAGGTACTAATTCACGATATCTCCAGGCGTTTTCCTTTTTTTGAATTTTTGATTTTTAAGGTTAATTATCCCCCAAAAACCACCAAAAAACATGAAAAATCAAAATTTCTCAAAAACGGCTCTAACGATTTTGATTAAACTTTAGTCGTTTGTAGAACTTTAGTTTTCAAACAAAATGACACCACCCGCATTCCTGTAAAAATTCGGGTTCAGAAATTACAGGACTTAAAACATCCAAAATTCAGTTTTTTTGATTTTTCATAAAAAGACATAAATATAAAAAAATACTATTCACCACTAAAAAGAGCTCAAAAAACTAAATAATTTAGTATTTTGAATTACTATTCTACGATTGCTGGTTTCGGAGAAAATTTAAATTTTCATTTTGCGGTAAACGCAGTACGTTGTCCAATGTTATTCTTATGGGGAATACAAAAATTACTATCTCTCTCTTATTTACTGATCAATTTCATTCAAACTTGATATGCTTGTCAATTTAGCATTGACCAACAGAGATAATTCGAAATATGTTGCCCCTTAATAACCCTGAGGGGAATAGGGGGCATTTCCCCTCTTAAAACCACGAGTGTAGCAATGGATTCTGTAGTGCCTCCAAAGCAGGGATTTGGGTGGATATTTTTTAAAACAACTTGTTTACAAGATTTTCTGTACATTCAACCGTGCTTTGTATTCTATATTTAGTAAACAAAAAGTAATTTATTCATTAAAGTTGGGCTAAAAGGGAGAAAGTATGTGTCAGTTTCCTGATACCGTTTATTTATTCTGTTTCCATTTTTCATTCTGTTTCTTTTCTTCATTCCGATGCCACATTCGGCTTCGGATGGTCGAGTTCGGGGTTATCAGGGGCTTTTTAGTGCTTTTTAAGTCCTTTCTTCACAAATTAAGTTGGGTCGATCAGTTAAATATCAGTACTCCCATAATGATTTTATTTGAATTTCCTAACCCGGGTGGTGGAAACAAGTGTCGGTTTACGGTGGTCACAGGCTACAAGCGACGCCGACGTCACTTCGGGCACGAGGGTAACTACAACCACTGGCGTCACGACCGACGGCGACGGTGACACCCAGCATCAAGCTTCGCTGAGATGACTCCATCCGCACTTCATCAACATCAACCTCCTTTCCTCTCATTACAACGAATCGACTTATTACAAAGCTAAGGGTTTGTAGATGATTTTAGTTTTTCTTTGATGTACATTTCAGGGGGACGTCTTCGGTGTAGTTAAAGAGACTGTCAATATTTTATTTAAATAATGTAATTAAAGTTTTGATCTGAGATTATTTATTTTTTTTTTAATAAAGGTAAAATAGTTCTGTTCTCATATGAATCTTAATACTTTCAGGAAATAAGCCCCACGGATCCACACGATCAACCTGAGAAAGAAGAAAGTGCTCTTGAATATGTTTTAGGCCTCGGTAGTAATTTTTAGCAGTTATACGTTAGGGCTAAAATGAGCTAGCCGGAAACAATAATTAAGCTATAATTTGTAATTGTTGTAGGAGAAAGTGGCTTAATAGCATACTGAATAAATTTATCCTAGTAACAGTGTGATATTAAATAAATAAATACAACAAAAATTAGAACCGTACTGTTAAAAGTTCCGGCCTAAATTATCATGTTTTGCTGAGGATTGTAAAGTTTGTATTAATTAATTATAGAAATTAAAATTTCTCAGTTACTTATTATCCTATTGTTACAATCCAAATATCTTTATTTTTAGGATAAAATGACACAACTTTTTTAAATTTTACAGTTCTTTCCTAAATATTACGGTTTTTAAGATATTAAGCTTTGAAAAACAATAATATCTTAAAGCCGCCATTTTGAAATGGTAGAAAGTAGAAACTTATTACATGTCAAAATGAGTCATATTAGATAAAATAAATGTATTAAGTTTGATGATAATATCTTTAGATTTCCTAAGATATAATGTAGTGAGTATAGAATCCACGCAAACAGATAGACGGAAAACTAAGATTTTTAGACATACCATTTTATG
The DNA here is from genome assembly GCA_963675035.1 of Allygus modestus. Taxonomy (NCBI): domain Eukaryota; kingdom Metazoa; phylum Arthropoda; class Insecta; order Hemiptera; family Cicadellidae; genus Allygus; species Allygus modestus. The sequence continues at coordinate 427,766,782 of OY776112.1, read as the reverse complement.
GAATTTTTTCTTTATTTTTGTATGAGTAATAATATCCTAAAGGACTGAATGGTTTTTCCTTAAAACCCTGTATATTATTATTGTGTACTACATTTATATTAATATTTGTATTGCTTTCAATGGTTCTTTCGACCAAACAAATTAAAGTCAATTACAGGTGGGCTTGATTAATTATACTACAGTTGGAGTTTGATATTAGGTGCAAGACATCCTAATGAAATCTTAATATGTGTTCATCTCCCAGAATGTTTATAGGAACGTTTATATTAACTATAAGAGTGTACTACACAGTAAACATGCACAAGATTATTGCAATATTGTCAAAATAATATGTTAAGGACTTGAAATAGTATAAACTAATATTTAATACTACTTAATAGTCCAGGCGCTAGGTCCCGTTGAGTGTGCATGAAAAGAGGCAGATACTTGACTTTTGATTTAACTAATAGGGATCTTAGAGATTATGAAAATCTATGTCGTCGAATCCGGGGGTGGTCGACTACTTAGGAGTGGGGGCGCAAAATCAAGAAAATGGGGTGCAGTCATGAAAAACAACAATTAGCAAAAGGTCCACTGCTCCCTTAAAGTTAACCTTGTAAGGGAGCTGTGGACGTTTCACTAATTGAAGTTTAAATCACTTAGCACCCCATTTTCGTGATTTTTCACCCCCACCCCTAAGTAGTCGACCACCCCCGGGGTCGACGACACGGGATTTCATACTCTCCAAGGTCCTTGTTACTAAAATCAAAAGTCAAATTATCTGCTTCTATCAATGCACCATCAATGACACCTGGCTCCTCCTCTATAAGGTCGTGTAACTTTGCAATACCCTTTTAGTAAACGACAAAACAGTAGTTTAATCAGACTTTCATTTCGCAAGCGTAATTTGGAGTTAAATATTTAAATAAAGGTAACTTAGTGATTAAACTTGGTGTTTTCTCAAACATTATTATACGGAAAACATAAAGATACGCAAATCATTCATTACTCAGTTTATGAAATTTACTTGAAAGAACCTCTGTTTCCTCCTCAATGAAATCACACCCTCAACTAAACTTTTCTCACTATACGCTGTGTTCATGACGTAGTATTTTTTCGTTTATATGTTTCTCACTGATTATAGCAATTTTGAAAACGTGACATGTATGCAATGCGGACGTTTTTATTCATTATGTTGTACTATTATTTAAAAAGCATTTTTTAGTCTTCGATGTTCAAATAATTATTTTTTTTATTCACGGGTGTTTATTAACACTTTTGTAATACTTCTGACCATAAAACTATTAATCGCTAAATAACATACTTAAGAACGTATTTTTATTTTAAACCACTTAAACATATAGGTATAGTTTTGAAATGAGAGTTAACATTTACATTTTTATAACAAACTGACCATGAAAGCCCAGTAGTAGTTATTTAAGTGGAAAGTGAAAATATTCGTTAATTTACAATTTTGTTTGCTAATATTACTTCAACCACAAAGTAAATAATATTTAAAATTCACCTTTTTTATAAATACATCGTTTTTGATCAGTTCGTCTGTTATAATAACTACCGTACTGCACGTAAATTAAAGTTCACATACTTAATCAACTGTAGCTTATATTTTCGCCTTTAAATGGCTTAAACATCATTCATTATAATTATCAACACAATTTTTTTTATTTTTGTAATATTATTATAGTTTTTGATGTTGCTAAATTGATATGGTTATATACTTTTAAAGTAAGGACACATAAAAACAACTATAAAACTACTCAGTAAAAATCTTAATTTCCTATGTTATCAATTTCAGAAGACAGTAAACTGTAATAACATCGCGTTAGTCTATATAATCTAATCTTTGCGGGGAACCTCATTAAATTCTCGTTTCTTCGCCAAGGCCGACGTTACTTTAGCCATGAACGCTTGGAAACTCAAAACAAGTGTTTTAATCATTAGGGTATTGACTATATTTTAAATGTAAAACTTGATAAGCTACAGAATTAAGAAATTATGATGGAAATAAGAATATATAAGTGAAATCAACGAATCATTTATATATAATACATAATAATACGTAACAACTTTTAATGGATAAGCTGAGTGCGTAGTATTTTTTACCGGTATATTTTCACTCCTGATATGGTAACTTAAAATATATTACCATCGAATTATTATAATATTGAAAAGTATTAGGCCTAAAGCTATGATTATGATACGGTATTCTGGAGTTATTGTTAAAGGGAGCAGGTGAGAGAGAAAGGGATGTTAGTTTGTATAGGCTATGGTTGGTCGTTGTGGAGGATGGAGATACCATATGCAACTGTAATCTGCTTAACCGATCAGCTGTTGACAAGGAACATAATAATATATCGTGTAATGAATAACATTATAACTGCCTTGGATAAGTAGGATCATAAATATTCGATTGTATAGCTAAATAAATAGGGTACCAATTTAAAATTGTAGCCTATTTTATAATAGTGTGAACAAATGTTTAAATTTATTTATTTTTGTATACAAATATATCAGGGTATTTATAATCTTTTCTAGAAGATATTTATTTTGTTTTTAAAAGATTTTCTTTCAAACAACTACCTAATCATGTCAATGAATAATAGCATCTATATTTAATACCTTATTTTTAGATATTTGTATTAATCCCAAATATTATAGTGTAAATTTATAATTAACTAATTCAATACCATGTATTTAGACATTTGTATCATAAATAAATTCTTCGGTGTAAAGTTATATTGAATGAGCACCACTTCATGTAGTTAAGTCAGTTATTATAATCGGACGTTCATTATGCACGCAGGACGAGTCGCCCGGTCTTCTACCGCGGTTATCCGGTTATCGAGTTCTCGTGGTTTTAAACGCTTGCATAATTTTTTCACGATGGTTTGATTGATTCACATTTATAAATAAGATGTATAGTAGTGGGAATATACTTGTATTTAATTATTATTTGTATATGGGGAAGTAAAACTCGCGTAGACGAAATGTCATCCTTTGTTATGTTCATTAATAATATGTCTTCTAAAAATAAAAATGTATTTCTAAATTGCTTAGAACATTACTATAAATTAATGATAATCAGATATTTTTACATAGAGTCTTTTTGGTTATAAAGGTGTAAATTATTGTATTAAACTAGTAAAGAGTTAAAAAAGCTTAAGAATATCTTACTTCTAAATGTTTACTTAACACGTACAGATTTTAGCTACCGGACACTTTAAATTTGTTATGCAAATGCATTTGAATTTAACTTAATATAACTTAATTTGTTCATGGACCTTGTGAACGATCATATTTATACATAACCATTATTTGCATAACATTATGACAGTGAGCTAACTCTCAAAACTTATAATTTTAAACTGAATGGTTAAATATCAATTTTCTGTCAACAAACTTTCATATACTGTTTTCCTCGGTGGTTCTACCAATTAAAGCTTGTTTTGACTTTTTAACAATTGGTTGCCTATTTCCTAAAGTTTTCCCTTAGATAGGAAAAACATTCCATGTTGTCTGCACGGGCCTCGGAGATGTGATGTAAGGTACCAAGCAGTACAAGGGGTGAGCTACTAAAGTTAAGCTAGACAGTTCAGTACCGTTCAAATGCACTTGTCAGCCCTTGTATTTTGCCCCAACACAGGGCCACTGTTGAGGTAAAGATAAGTCAGGCAGTAGAGTGCCGATCAAATGCACTTGTCAGCCCATGTATTTTGCCCCAACACAGGGCCACTGTTGAGGTAAAGATAAGTCAGGCAGTAGAGTGCCGATCAAATGCTCTTGTCAGCCCTTGTATTCGACCCCAACACAGGGCCACTTTTGAGGTTCTTAAATCTGTCTCCCAAGTCAACACGCCAGCGATTCCCCAAAAACATGCGAAATTGAAGTAGACTTTATAAGTATTGCCAACACCATTTACCTGATATCCTTTTCTCGTAATACATAGTATATATCTGCGTACGTTATACGCTTGCTTATTACATGAATATTCCAAAAGGCAAGTATAGTTGTATGTACTTTGCGTTAAGAGACGTATACATTTAATTAATAACTTAGCCTGAGATAAAATGCGTCAAAACTCGTAAAACACATTTTTTGTGAATAGCATAAAAATACTTGTTTAACCGTACTGTGTACGGTGAAACAAGTATTCCCATCGGTCGCTGTATTCCCACCGTAATGTGTACGGTGAAACAAGTCTTCCCACCGGTCGCTGTAATCCCACCGTAATGTGTACGGTGAAACAAGTCTTCCCACCGGTCGCTGTATTCCCACCGTAATGTGTACGGTGAAACAAGTCTTCCCACCGGTCGCTGCATTCCCACCGTAATGTGTACGGTGAAACAAGTATTCCCACCGCTCGCTGTATTCCCACCGTAATGTGTACGGTGAAAGAAGTATTCCCCACCGCTCGCTGTATTCCCACCGTAATGTGTATTGTGAAACAAGTCTTCCCACCAGTCGCTGTATTCCTACCGTAATGTGTACGGTGAAACAAGTATTCCCACCGCTCGCTGTATTCCCACCGTAATGTGTACGGTGAAACAAGTATTCCCCACCGCTCGTTGTATTCCCACCGTAATGTGTACGGTGAAACAAGTATTCCCCACCGCTCGCTGTATTCCCACCGTAATGTGTACGGTGAAACAAGTCTTCCCACCGGTCGCTGTGTTCCCACTGTACTGTGTATTGTAAAACAAGTCTTCCCACCGGTAGCTGTATTCCCACCGTAATGTATACGGTGAAACAAGTATTCCCACCGCTCGCTGTATTCCCACCGTAATGTGTATATTTTCTTTAAAGGGTTATTTTTCAGAATAATCTTTTCCAGAGTTGTTGTTTATTGCGGTGACGAATATACTGAATAAAAAATCTGAAATTAAACTTTGTTGTTACCTAAACACACTGCATTACGTTCACGACACTGCCTTTGGCATTAAAAAGAATCCAAAAGTTAATATTCAGTTATAGTTATAACTAAATAGTAATAGTTACTAAAAGTTTAGCTATATTCAGTTAAAAAATATTTTGTTTAATCATGAAAGATTCTTACAGTATTATTCTGGTTCAACAATTTATTAAGGAATTAATAGTAAATTTGCTAAGAGCTTTTGTTCTATCATGATTTTTTCCTTAACGTGGTTAAAACCCTGCCATTATCAATCAGCCGATCACCAATCATGAATACATGCTTACTTTGCTATTGCGTTATCAGATAAATGCCTCAGTGTTAGCCGGTCTAGTTTCTGAGACCTATCTCGGTGCCGCACCTGGGCTCCTAACTGTGCCCTCTCACGATAGATGGTGCTACTTCCACCATACAAACTTGAGTAAAATACTAAATTTATGAAAACTCATTGCCATATCTTTATTCAGATTGGTTTTGCTTAAATAATGTTATTTTTGTTTAGAATGTAATAAATAACAAATTGTTACGTATATACAAACTCTATATAGCGGGCTGTATATACGGGATGTAGCGGGCTCATAATACAGACAATATTAAGGACATATCTGTGCATGTACTCATGGTTGTATAGCTGCGTATGAATGTGGGGAGATGCGAGGAAGGGAAAAGCCACCTGAAGGGCTCTCAGACCTCGTTGACTTTGGAAATGTGTCTCTCTTCCTTCACCCGCCATCCTTACTCTCCCCTTGTGCCCTTGCTTTCACCATGTAGACAAAATATGTTCTTCAGTTTATGCTTGTATTTTGACGTAGACACGTTCTGTTCTCTCGTGTTATGCAAATAAGGCACGAATAAATCTGATCGTTCACAAGGTCAATGAACACATTAAGTTATATTAAGTTAAACTAAAATGCATTTGCATAAAAAGTTTAAAGTGTTTGGTAGCTAAGTTCTGTACGTGTTAAGTAAAAATGCAAACGTAAGATATTCTTAGCTTTTTGAACTATTTACTATTTCAATTCAATAATTTATACCCCGAAATATGTTTTAGACACGCACACAAAAAAATGTGTATATGTTTTATTTGAAAATAAATATTAAATGAAATCAGTTATCCAGACAAAACTGCAACTTAATGCTCAAAATTCATCTTCTGCTTACACTAAAAGCCGTCATGTAAGTACAAACTAACAAGAGCAGTAAACATTGATTTATCTATAGTGTTCATATAATAAAATAAAATTATTTTGAGTGATTTTCTCATACCATAAATAATCGAAATACTAGCAAACTATATTAATAAAACTAGTAAATTATAAAATATCATACAAATTGCAACGTTAATATCAGTAAAATTCATATTTTAGAGACAAATTATGTATTTATAATGGTTTTTATCTTGCTTGCTTACTTAGTTTATATATATTTATGTTTGTAACTATTACGGAGTAGTACTCATGTATTAGTAAAATATCGTTAAGAACGTTAATATTTAAGATTTAATTTGTGCTTGCAGGCATAATCCTCGTAAAATCTTGCACATTTTAAAATAACGTAATCATAAGTTTAAATGAAATACAATACTCAATATACGTCTATTATTAAGTTTTTATTCAAAGTAATTACTTTCAATAAGTACAAAAAATAACTGTTGAATAAACGTAATATCTATTGTCTGTGCAATTACGAGCTTTTAAACATTGTTAAGGATGCCCTAAAATATATTTATCTGTTATACATACAATTTTTAATGAGCTACCTACTACTATGCTACATGTGTATTAACATATGTACTATGCATTATTTTTTTACCTCTATAACACACGCACCACGCACATACAAGCTACGTAATACTCGTAATTAATATTAAATGAATTATGAAAAACTAATAGTAGTCCTTTATAATGAAGCAAACTGTTCAATTGTCGGTACTTTGGTATTATACGGATGCCACCCTTATGCAGCGCGCTGCGGCAGTTATGTTAGGATGGGTTATCATAAAAATGATTGTAGGACTTTCCTTGTTTCGTTGCGAATCGAATGATACCTGATGAGTCATACTTTCGGCCGCCAAACCCCCTCCAAATAGGCCAAGGTCAGGTCGTTGATCGGAGCGCGCGCATCACCTGTCACCGCCTGTATCTGGGTCAGTGTCATGAGTGATTTATTTCCGTGCACTACGTTACATTTGTTTTCATAATGAGTGACGTTCTTTTGGTGTGGGATTTACCTCGAAATGAAGAGGAAACCGTACGTATTTTTATGATAACCCATCCTAACATAACTGCCGCAGCGCGCTGTATATTTGGCGGAGTACCTGAGTAGTGGGCATTTGGGGCTGCTGGGGCGGAAGTGACGTCATCCGGTCACGTGACCGGATGCGCTGAGTCATTAAACACGTCATCTGAGCCTCAGCCAGTGACGTAGGTGGTTTTGTGACGTAATGAGGGAAAGTTTAAAGGTCAAGGTCACTGGGAGGTAATTTTAAAAAAGTACTACCTCGCACGCGGAAAATCCGATTGTGATTCAATAGTTTTCATTCGATAAAAATATCGAATGAAAACAATCGAATGGAGCAATCGAATGATACGAGTTCGAGGTAGTACTATTTCATTTATTACTTTTATGTTTACAATTCTTTTTATTTACAATAAGTTATGTTTACAATAATTTATGTTTACAATAGTTCCCCGTTGTTTGTCGTCATCGATGTTGTTGATCCGGAGTCGCGGCCGTCAGACGCAGTTTTCAAGTGCTGCGCTTGTTTGTCCAATCGGTCCATCCCGACTGTGTGTTCCTCGCCTATTTATGTGACCGCAGGGAACACACAGTCGGGACGAGCAGCTCGATGTTCACCGGTCGAGAGCCGGAGGTGTACTGGCTATTCACAAGCTAGCGTTGTAATCGTACTAAATGGTGGGGGTAAAAGTGTGGTGGGGCGGAGCAGATGGCGGACGGCAGTTGGCAGGCGGCAGATGGCAGGCGACAGATGGTAGGCGGCAGGCGGCAAGTGCGCGGCAGATGGTTGCTACTCCATTCGCCGCCAAAGTAATGCAAGCCGTCGCCGTAATTCTTGTATTTTATCTTGACGGTTCATTTGATATGTTTTACATCTACATATGCAATAGCTGAAACACCTGCACTTACGACAAGCTTTCCCGTCAACTTGATCGCCTGGTATTTTAAAACATTGTAACTCGCAACAATATGTCTTCAAATTGTTATCGAAAAATAAATTGTTCATCGGTGGCACCGACATGTTAGCTGCAGCGTGTGTTAGACAAGACTGAGATTAACTTCACTGCTCCCTCTCTTTTATACCCCTTCATAAGTTAAGCCTGAATGAAAGTTCAAGGTCATCCATTTGAATTTAAAAAAAGCAACACAGCAGTATATAAAATAATATACTGCTATGTTGCTGTTTTTTCTTTGTTTCTTTTAATGTTATTCTTTTTTTTATTTTTCTTTCTTTATTAAACAAACATTTTACAATACAATAAGCTTAAGTCTAACATTGATGACTAGAAATACAAACAGAGAAAAACAAATAGAGACATTATGTACAATGATGCATGATGTGCAGAGTGAGTTCCGTCGAGTTGTTGCCGCTTACACCGTGTGATACCAAATACAACGTCCCCGGTTGAATATCTCGCAAGTCTTCATTTTGTAGCAGTTGAACAAATCGTTTTGGAAGAAATACTTGAAACTTCGGCTCATCTCCTGGAGTCAAAGGTCCTTCGCACAATGATACTAGAATTGCTTCTCCATGTGTGGTTTCCACTTTCTTGATGCTATGAATAATGTAATGTCTTTGTTCTTTTAGTTCTGAACATTTTTTAGTTAGCAGAAGGTTCGATTTTGAGTGAGTGTTGAATTGATCAACCAATGTTTGTAGATATTGTTGTGATTCCATCTTCGTCAGTGGTGGTGTCTTCTGTGATGTTGCCTCTTCGGAGTCTCGAATAATACTCGTGCTGAAGCGGTGTTGTCTCCTCGTATTTATAGGCCCCGCTACCCCCACCACATTTCTGTTCTCCGCTACCCCCACCACATTTCTGCGTTTGTTCCAAGTAAGCAGCCAAACGATATGCGTTGTACAATGCACAGTTTGTTTGACCGTGTTTAAGATCTTTTACAGCGACACAAATATTACCGAGATTAATGTTAAAGTCCTTACTGATAGTTATATCGAAAACATTACCGTGCGTATACTTTTGTATCCAGTTCTTTTTTTCTAATCCTCTTGTGTATATATGTGAATATTGTTTGCAAAAGTTAAACATAATACTGTGCAGATTACTGTAGCTTATAAATCCTTCATACCAATGTATGTGATGAAAGTAGTTTGCTATCCATTTGTTTGTACTTTTTGCTTTGGTGTTAAGTTTGTTAAAAGAAAAAGGAGCTTCAAACGTGAATGGGTAGGCTACAAATGTAAGCAAGTCTAAAATTACTAATTCCTTGATAATAAACCTATCGTCATTATTTCGAAATGCTTGAAATTCTATTACACAAGGCTTTACACTCACTTCTTCATCCCCTCCACTCATCATGGCACCTAGCGATCAACTAAACTGTTTTCCACACCACGGTAGGTTAAATACCAGGCCGTACAGTTGCAGGCGCGTTGGTGTATATTTAACGTGGGCACCGTCCCCAATAGGCCTACCCCACGTGTGTTCTTCTTTATTAAGTCAAACTTTAGTCTTTTTTAACTTCTTCTTCTTGTGTTTCGTTTTCTTCTTCTTCTTGTTTCTCCGTTTCTTCTTCCTGTGTTGTTTCTTCTGTAGCTTCTGTAGCGATTTCTACAAGTGGTTCAAAATCCTTTAACTTTCTCCACATGCAAACTTCATGAGGTATTCTATTAAAAATAGATGTATCCACAGGTCCGTACACGATGGTGCTATCAGGTTGTTTTTCCAAAGTATCGACCAAATATACTTTAATAATAGCGCTTGCAAATACCAACTGTCTCATGTACCTTGTAATAGGTTCTGTTGCGTAGTTTAAAACGTAAAGTTCTTCACGTGACAGTAGAATCTTATTTTCATGTTGAGTCAAGTCTCTAATTCGCACTTGTAGTTGTCCGCGATGTTTAACAATATCGATTTCATTGTCACCATCCAAAAGTCGAATATGTGTTTTCCTTCCACACAAACTGTTAGTTAAATAACATTCTATTAAATGTACGTGTTTCAAAAATGACTCCCAATCATCTCTTTTACCAAACTTTAAAAATGCAGTTATTTCCTTGATGATTTCTGCTTCACTAGTATTATCACGTTCCAATAACGGTGCTACCTCTGCATCACCTTGTACAACAGATGGAGAACTCATTTTGTAGAAGATGTTACCCATGCGCCGATAGACGATCAACTGAAGACCTGCATTGCTGCTCCGCTATTTATAGGTTAGCGACAGTGGCGGTGCCGGTGGTGGTACAACGTTTTACAATACTGTCTTTACAATACCGGTCAACGGTGTGTATGTAACAATTGTATCGTGCAAAATTAAACAATACGCAGATGTATTTGCAGGTACGTTTTCTTGAAATTCCATTTCTATTTTTGTATCAACACTAGACGATTTTACAGATTAATTTTGTTTGGAACAATCAATTACAACAATCGGAGCTTTCGATTCAAACTGAACGGGAGATAGTAGAGGTGTATTTGTTTTGCCGTAATATGAATTTTGGAACCTAGCGTACATGTCGTATAAAACACTGTATCTTTTCTTATAAAAAGAAATATTAAAGTTGTCGTAGGGAAAGAATTGTGAATTCAGGAACACTTTACAGTTTGTTAATTTACAATGGTCAAATTCACCAGCATGTTCAGTTATTATACATTTCTTCTTCGTTTGTAATCCAAATATTACATATCTCGCTTTTTCCAAATGAGTAGAAGTTTTTAAAGTCCATGTATGCCGTTGTGTTGTAGGTAAAACGGGGTATTCATGAAACTCCCAGCTTCTGAATGGCATTAAAATGTCTCGATCTGATTTTAACTTTCTTAATAATGTAATCCTGTGTTCATCATTTAGTCGCACATGTGGTACTCTCCAAACAATCTTGTCTAATGTTAATTTCCAGTCTAAATTGGCATCAGTTGTTCCAGTAGCTGTTTTAATAATATCTTTATCGTTTGATGATCTTAATAAAACTAGTTCTTGTTTTACATTTATTATTATTCTTCTGTAGTCTTCAGCAAATCCTAGGAGTAATCTTAAAGGTACGTAGAAATCAAAGTTTCCCGAAGAGTCAGGAGCGATTGTACTTTTGTCTGGTGCAACCCATCCTGCAACAGCTAACAGATTCTTCTCATTTGGTGTTAAAGACGCTAATCCTTTCAGTGTACTGGAAATTCCAACCTTTTTTGTTGAATCGACTGTAACTCCTGAAATTTCATATCTAATCTCGTCAAACAAAAATGCCATAGGATTATTTATGAACGGAACAGTGGTTCCAGCAGTACCATCATTTTTTGTTACTTTTCCTTCAATATATAAATAACTTTCGCATGGAAGAGTATAAATGTCTTGTTGTTGTATAGGAATCATAATTTCATCGTTATTGTTTAATTTGGACGAAGCGTAAGGGTTGTGCGTGTGATATTCCTTTTCCCATAAGGTCTCGTCGAATGTTGGACCCTGCGCTATATCCAGTATATCCATTGTTAATGACCTTTAATCCAATTTCTTCTAGAAAACGAATGTTGTCACTTGTTAATCCTTCTACAGCTGATGAGCTACTGACCTCTTTGCTTGGTGGCTCTCTCTTTTTAAATGATAACCCCATTGTCTAAGCGGATGATTTTATATGTATCTTACAGTAATAGCTTCTCCTCTAAAGTCAATAAGGTTTCCGTCTTGATCCACTATGTTCAGCACGATGTCTGAAATGAAACTGGTGTTTAACGGTAGGTACACAAGGTTTTGAGGCTTTTCTACTATCTTGAAACCCGGTGCAACTGATGGGTAGAATGTGTGTAATATATGACGATTCTCTCCATCTCTGTAGGATCCTTGTATAATGTTACATGTAATGTCTATGCTATTAACTTTGATGATCGTCACAGTTTTATTCCCAGAATGAGTTTTATTAGGTTCTACTTGTTACTTGTTACTTGTTGTTTCCGTTCATAGGCCGATGGCGTTGAACAGGTCAAAGTGCTGAATAAGTTTCAGCCACTACAGAATGTGATTGGTAGGTAGGGGAGGGGTCAGAGAGTCACACAGGGGGTTACATTGCCCGAGATGTTCAATAATACTTTCCACAGAATAAAAACAGTGCACAATCAAATAATTCTTAAGTGTTACTTTAAATTTGTTGTCATCAGCAATGGATGAAATGAAGTTAGGCAACATTTGATAAAACTTTAAACCAGCGTAAAGAGGTTTTTTTTCAAAGACCGACAGTCTGTGAAAGGTGGAACATTTTGATTTGAACCGAGTATTGTGAGTATGATTTCTTTGACATAGATTCATTAATTTTTGATTCCTAATGTATATTACTAACTCATAAAAATATAAGGCAGGAACAGTCAAAATACCTAATCTTATGAAGTAACTCTCACAATGCTCCCAAGGAGCGAGCCCAAAGATGACCCTGATGGCCTTTTTTTGCCAGGTAAAAACTTTCCCTATGTGAGTCTTGTACCCTCCCCACAAGTCGATGGAGTACATGATGTGAGACTCCAAAAGACTGAAGTACACAATTCTAGAAACGTTTAAATTGCAGAATTTACATACTCTTCTCAACACAAACAGCCCTGAGGCAAGCTTTTTTTCTATTTTATCGATTTGGTCGGCCCATGATAAACCATCGTCCAGCCTAACCCCTAGGAAATCAGAAGAGTTGGAAGGATCCAGCATGTCCTCCCCAATAAAGACATTCAGATCATCAATTTCGTTAAACCTCCTTAATTGATGTGTACTTATGCAGAGATACCCTGTCTTTTCGGTGTTTAATTTCAAGGCGTTGCTGGAGAAATATTGAGCAAGTGTATTGATTTTTGAAAAAGTTTCAATTTCAAGGTCATGGACGTTATTGTTCTTGGTAAAAAGAGTGGTATCATCTGCAAAAACAAAAAGACTCTCGTCCGACACCATCCCTTTCATATCATTAATATACGTCAGGAAGAGTATCGGGCCAAGAATCGATCCCTGAGGCACTCCATTTTTGACCAATTGTTTGCTCGACTGAAATTTTTGAATTTTGAAATTTGATTGATGCTTCAGCTCAGCAAACTGGTAGCGGTCGGAGAGGAAGGAATGTAGCCAGCGATGGACACATCCTCCCACCCCAAGCCCCGCTAACTTCCCAAGCAAAATTTGGTGGTCGACACAATCGAAAGCTTTGGACAAGTCTGCAAAGCAGCTAATAACAGATTCCCCAGCCTCTATTGCATCGATACACTGATTTACAAAATCAATAAGTGCCAATTTGGTTGATTTGTTTTTTCTGAACCCGTATTGCTTTTTGCATATGAGCTCATTCTCCTCTAAGTAGTGAGTCAGCTGCTCACTCACCACTCGCTCGAAGAGTTTGGAAATGGAAGGTAGGAGCGAGATTGGACGATAGTTCCCCATGTCCGACTCATCCCCCTTCTTGAAAAGAGGTTTGACTTTTGCCAGTTTGCATTGTCGTGGAAATACCCCACTGATTAGTGAGGTATTTATAATGTGGGTGAGTGGCTTAATAATTTCAAGCTGACAGATTTTAATTGTTTTCATACTTATGTCATCATACCCTGTGGAAGTTTTGGGTGAAAATTTAGAAATAAATTTGGAAAGATCGGTCTCAGTGATTTTTTTAAAGTTGAAAAAGGAGCAATAATTTACCGGGTGCAGAGGAGTGTTTACTGTTGTTACATGATTATCAGTTTTCAGGCTATCGGCAATATTGACAAAGAAGTTATTAAAAATTTCACAAGTTGCAATGGGATTCTTAATTATTTCCCCATCTACTTCCAAAACTACATTTTTTATTAAGGTGGGGCCTGTTTGTCTAAACTTATCTATTATTTTCCAAGTTTGTTTTGACTTATTACTAGCATTAGACAAGGCATTTTCAATCCATTGAGCTTTAGCCACCTTGATGGCATTAATGTAATTTAATCTACAGTTATTGTAAGTTACTTTATCTACAGGTAATCTTGAATTCTTAAATTGTCTAAAAAACTCAAACATTTCAGATTTTAAGGCAGAAACCTCAGGGGTGACCCACTTTTGTTGCAAGGAGGGTTTTACTTTTTTTCTTTTTATCGGGCAAGCTACATTAAAATAAAATAGAAAAGTTTCTAAAAAGTTGTTATACATTGTATTGAGATCAGAAGAGCTGTAAACACTTTCCCATTGCTCATATTTAAGCCTTTGTTTCAATTTAAAAAGATTGCGATCCTTGATTTCCCTATCCCAAGACCAAGTGGACTTTACTTTATTGCTGTTTAAAGATGGAACAAGAATAGCTATGGCATCATGATCTGAAATGAGAGGGGATACAACAAAAGCTTTTACATAATTAATATTGGTGATAAAATTGTCAATGCATGAAAATGATGTCTCAGTAACTCTAGTTGGTATATTTAAAACTAAGTTTAGGCCATAGCTTTTTAGAATATTTTTGAATCTTTTACACCTATAATCTAGTTTTAGATTGTCAATGTTATAATCTCCAGCAATCAAGACTTTCTCACAAGATTTACAAGCTGAGTCCAAAAACAAGTTTAACTTTTCAAAAAATTCGTTCAAGTTTTGATCATCAGGTGTCCTATAAAGCCCCGCAACAAAATAGGTCACCCCATTTAAATTCATTTTAATTTGGGCAAGTTCAAAAACAAAATCTTGTCCAATACTATCACAATTATTGATTATTTTGATATCACTCAAATTTGAATTAATGTTGGCAAAAATGGCTACACCTCCCATCCTGTTGTCTTGCCTACAATAACTATGAACTAAAAAATACCCATGTAAATTTATATTGCCAATTTTATTTGAGTCTAGCCCATGTTCGCTGAGGATAAGAATATCTGGAGTTTCTTCATCAAGAAAAATTTCAAGCATTTCTATCTTACTAACTAACCCCCTAATATTGAGATGGACTATTTTTGATTTGTTTGTTATGAAGCCTAAGCTACACCTCCCCCTTCTGGCCCGCCCCCGCATGACAAGTTTTTTGGCCTATCTGGTTCCTCCTCCCCATTGTTCTCAACATCATTCGCTCCCGCAGTGCCACTCGCACCGACCCCCGCGGCCACACTAACTCCCGCCGCGTCCAGCCCCGAGTCCCCCATCACAACCCCCACAGCCTCATTACCCATTGGGGCGGTCTTGACATCAGAGCACAATACATAAGTTGTCAGAAGTTCACATAGAGTGTCCTTTCCCAAGGCGTTCATGTGCAAGCCGTGGTTGGTGTAACACGCTCTATCCAGCAAATTGTTTATGCTGATGTAGGCCCATTTATGCTCTAAACACTTATTCCTAATAACATTGTTCTGATTCCTGATTATTTGGTTCCTAAAAGGCTGGTCGAATCTTAACGGTGTCTCGGTCCAAATTACTTTGCCCTTGTTTTGAGATGATAATGACTCTATTTCTCCACCAAGCTGACTGATGGATTCACTCGTTACCCCGTTTACTCCACCAACAATGACAACAAAATCATTTTCTCTAGACTCTTTAGCAGCCTGGCTAGCCCCCTTTTCCAGAACCTGCTGGAGTGGAGCTCCAGGTCCCACCCAAGATCTTACTCTATATCCGGTACCCAACCCAGCACTAATTCTCTCAAGGCAGCCCCTGGCATGGCTGTCACCCACTAAATGGACCGTTGGTTTCGAGCTCAATTTCTCAGTTTCAGCTGTCAACTTAAAACTAACATTGTTCTTAAAACTATGAACACTAGGCTGACATTTGCTTGTTTTGACTTCTTTGCTCAAATTTGGTTTTTCAAGAGTACGAGTATTCTCGCACACTTTGTTGACTTGATCAATATTAGTTCCCAAAGGGGAGAACTTATTTTTACTCAGAAAAGACCCTACTTTAAAACTATGATTTCTGTTGTCATACTTAAAAGACTTCCTAGGTTTGGTCCAATCATTAGCGTTATGGTTGACTGAATGTCCTACACTTATAGGCCCATTTACACCGTCTAAATTACTTACATTACCTAGCCTAACCCTTAAGCTATCTACAAGTTCTTCTAGTTCCAAAATCTTGGCTTCCTTCTCACTTAATTCATCGCAAAGTTTCTTGTTACTATCACTAAGTCTTTGATTCAAGGAGATTTCACTTTGTAGTTCCGAGTCAACCCATGAGGGTATAGGCCTAGGCCTACTCTGGTCATTGCCTAAAATGAGTTTCTTACATGACTCAGTGCATTCGGAACATATCCAAACATTGTTACTCTTAGAAAAATAATTGAAAACTGTTTTAGGCAGCTTACTACATTGTTTATCAGCATGCAGCCAATTGCTACAGAAATCACACTCAATTGAGCCACTGACCTCATCATCAATTACTTCACTACATTTACTACATATAATAGGGTCAGTTACTGTCATCATAAAGCTAGTTTAAAAACAAAAATTTACAATATACGATAATAACAAGTTAAAACTGTGGAAAGCATTCACAAAATCATACAAGCACAGATAGGGTTAGGTTAGGCATTTATGTTACCTGGAATTTGTGGTTAATGGGTTGGCAGGTTCAATTGGTTATTGTAATTAGGTGTTTAATAAAGGTGATTTAAGTGGGTTTCACGGAAATTTAGCGTTGGAAAGGAAACTTTATGGAAAAGTTGCAACGTGATGTTCAAGACAAAGGATGGAATAGACAGGAAAAGTGGCTTTCCTGTAGGCGTCGATCTTGGCCGCACTTTAATGACAAGTTTCTTCCGTAAAGAAGTTATTTCACACCGAAACTATTACCTCTCATTGAGTAACAGCACTAATAATCATTATTTATGGCAAAGAAAATACATAAAACTATTAAAATACTTTTAAAAACATGAAATTAAGTGGAACACTATAGAGGTGAGTGATAACATTAAAGGCAGGCCTGCCAACCTCTAATATTTTTGTTTCCTTAGAAAACCCCAATAAACTACCAATTGAATGTTCTTGACTAAAATCAATATAATACTTAGACGTAATTTCGGCTTTCATTGTATTGTTATTGCCTTTTATCGTTATATTTTCGTTTCCCATATGTTTTTGTATAACTTCATTTATATTATCAATTTCATAAGCTCCTGTTGGTAAACTGAATTCTTCCAAAGCTGAATACTTTCCTTTATCATCTTTTGTCTTGTAATAATGTATTTTGTTATTAATTCCTTCACTAACGTTTGGAATAGAGTCATATGTTGTTAAATTTAATAATACGGCTTCCCATAGTCTTCCTTTTTGCAAACGTAGTGCTGGAAACAGAATACTGCGCAAAGTACATGAGTTACCGGTTAATGACACTGTATACGAGGACATCTTAAAGTTGACTAACACTTTTAGCTAAAAAGTCTAAACATAAATGACCGCAAATGGATGTATCATCAGGTTGTTTTCTTGTATGATTGTAAAAAACATTTTCTGCCGCACGAAAGTATTGTTGAAGTTCTTTTGGTGGTGGAAGGTCTCCAAAACTGTCAAAATAATAAATGGTTTTACCAAGTTTCTTGTAACACACCCAATGAGTTCCTAATCCTTCACTATTATCCAAATTTACAATACCAGTCTCATTTTTCCACATTTTAACCGGTAACTCATCTTTCATAAATACTCCTCTAAAAAATGGGATTTTCAAACAAGAAGCATATGTAATCAGTTCTTCATTGGTCAATTCTTTGTTTTTAATTATTAATTGCTCTTTCTTATTTAATACACACGATACGGTCTTAGGTATAATCCTCCTCCCTTTTTTATCATTGACCATATTGTTGGTTTCTTTTTAGCTTTACCACTGGTAGATCGACGTTTTCTTCTGATATTACCTCCTTTTTTTTAGCGGGTTTTTTCCCACGCCTTCTTCTCTTTCCTCCTCCAAACGTAGTTTTTGCTCTCATTGCTGCTGTTACTGCTAAAGACGCTGCTTTTTCACCAATACTCGCGTCACTAGATTTTACTCTTTGCCAAGCTTTCTCAGCAAGTGCTTTATCCGCTATTGATCTATTTTTAGTATCACCAAATTTGGAATACGCTATATCGTGCTGTTTACAAGCCTGATCGAGCTTATTTATTCCAGGATCTCCTCTAGCAAGACGTTTCTCTAATTTGGTTCCAGGACCACAATATTGATATCCTCCAGGTAAATGTAATTCCACAGGTAATAAATCAATCGCCTTGTTAACTATAGCTCCAACCGGTTTACTCAATAGAGAAAATGCTGTTGATGCTATTCCCCTTCCTCTCTGTAATCTCTCTCGATTATGACTGATGCGTTTAACCCTCGACATGACTATTTATAGCAAAACTTACAATCAGTAGGTGCACTCTATAAATGTTTTACAATGAATGTAATATCAGTTGTGGTTTCTTGTATTATATACTGTTTAAAATCCATTTATTATATCGAAATGGATTTATTAATTAAATGTAGACATATTAAATAAAAGTAGTAAAAATATAAATAAGGTGTAATTAAAGATGTTCCAGATGTTTCTCCGCTGGTGATGGTATCGTTGTCTTCGGTAAAATGAATAAACTTTAAATAGTTGTCATTTTCCTTTAGAAACTTGCCACTTAATCGTTGATAATTGAATAACACATCCCAGTCTAGTTTATCTTTAAAATTGTCAATGTAATTCTCAGAGAGATTTTGATATTTACTTATTACTTCCCAACAGTTATTAAAATTTGATGTCATCTCTACGAGGAAGTCTTCTGAAAACTGTTGTCTTTGTAAAATATGGATCCAGTTAACTCTGTGAAAATAAATTCTTAACATAGTCATTGTAAAGAGGTAATGTATGGAAAGTTGTTCTCAATCCATATATCTATCAAACCGTTGAACAAAACCATCTGTCAACACTCCTTGGGGAAGTCTCGGCTCTTGAGATATTAAACTCCACGCAGTAATATTGGATTCCATCATCCTCTCTGTATCGTCTCTCGAATATGACTGATGCTTTATCCCTTATCATGGGGGGTATTTTAAATTCTTTTTTCTCTTATGTAATCTTCATTGTTTTCTGTTGGTTCATTAATCAAGTTTACTTTATCCTCCTTTCCTAATGGCTTGACTTTAGAAGGCTTAGACGGTTTATCTCGTTGATTAGGGTTCTCTGGATTGTGTATATTTTTCAGTCTAAATAATTGTGACTGCCAACATCTGAAGCTGCATCTCTTCCTGAAGCCCGATGGATATAATGGAATAGAGCTGCACCAAACCTTTCCAAATGTTTTTCATATTCCGTAGTCCATTTCTTGTGTACAATATCAAACATTTTTTTATTTACAGCGTCTCCATCCTGCTCACAATCACCTACATTTGATAATTTTAAATTTTTTACATCATAGCTTGTGTCAGTTTTATTCCTTTTGTAAATCGTTAACAATTTTAGAGTAGCTAAATTTACTGCTTCACCATCATAAATGGGATATTGTATATCGCTTAACCTTTTACCGGAAAACCCCCAATGATCTTCGTGTACAGTTGGGGTTCTTTTTTCCTTGTACTGTACCGTAACCGCATCAGACGACATAAGCGGATCACCAACATTTTGAATTACTTTTCCTTCAAAATTATAGTTGCCGTCAGGTGTTAACGGAAACCCAGCTCTTTTTTCACTATATCCAGATTTTACTCCGAACTCGGAATACCGTCCAAACTTGTCCACACTCATGACGTAACTGAATCGCTATCGTTTAGGTTCTTATTATATATATATATATATATATATATATATATATATATATATATATATATATATATATATATATATGCGTCTACTGAACAATTATTCCTTGTTTTCGCAGTTCATCAACCAAAGCTACCCATTCGTTTTCTAAACCAGTGTGCCCGGCTTCCATGGCTTCATGTAATAATCTTATTCGATCAACTAACTTATTTATATCGTTGTAATATATTATATTAGTTTTATAAACATTTTTCAATAATCCCCTTCCAGATGTGGTAGGATCAGTTGTTTTTCTCTTTTTATGCAAAACATTTAATTCAGCAGACGATAAAGCTCTTCTTTTAATTTGAGCTTTTTTTGATTTTGAGGGAAAAGACTAGATATAATACTTGTATATTTTATTGACCGATTTCTATGAATAGGTAGGTCTTTGGAATACTTTTTTCTATGTTCATTTGTATACTCTAATATATTTTTAAACAATTGTAAATCCCTTTTAGTATATTTACCAGGATTATTTTTAAAGATAAGTTCAAACAAACCTTTTGTACCTTTATATTTCTTATCTCCAATAACTATATCATCATTTTCGTTTATATCTAACTTGCTATCTCCAATCATTAATCCTTTATCCTCTATTCTAGCTCCATAGGTATGATAATTTCGATTAGCATGTGCGGCGTGTAACATTTTTAACGTATATGTTCTTCCAAATGTTCCTTTAAACATAATATCCGTGCCTAATTTGCTTAAGTTGGATGGGTTAATATCCTCTTCTTCTGCTCTTGTATCTTCTACACTTGTATCTTCTGTACTTGTATCTTCTGAAATATCCTTTTCCTTTAAATCCTCTATATCTCCGCTTTCTTCATACTCGTCGCTTTCTTCAGATGTATGTAACTGGCCAAAACTTTCATCATTCTGAAATTCTTCTTCATATTTGGAAATTGGTAGCATTTTGTCTCCTTCGAAGCGAATTGAAGGTTTTTCCATATTTTGTGCTAATCGCTTTAAAGGTTCAGTAACAGGTTTGAATGTTGTTTCTAAAAATTGCTCTCTTTCATTTATACCTGATTTTAAAGCTCGTTTTTTTTTGTCTAATAGAATCACTAAGTGATTTTATTTCCTTTAATAGCTTTTCCTGGTTAACCATCTTCACACCTTGACGACTTGTACAGTAATACCGCTAATCAGTGTATTAAAACGAATTTATCAAAACCTATTCTATAACGCCCATCTTTTATAGCATGATCTTTCATAATAACCAAAAATCCATACTTTTCCTCCCATGCTTTTCCGCAAAGCTCTTTAAACTTTTCAAATGGCATATCCGCATTCACATGTTCGTTATATATATGTTTTAGGTTAGTATCACCTTGTTTGAATACAATTAGAATATTTGCATTATCTCTGATAAGTTGTTTTGGGATTTTGCTATAGGTTTGTCCTATATATATGCTGTCGATGTTATTATGTCTTCCCATGGCAAAGTAGTTTCTAATAGTATCCTGATTTTCACAAGATACATCGTCAAATATAAAAACAGAATACGGTTTCGCTTCGTTTGGTTGCATAATGCTATCACTAGCGTTAAATTTGTAAAAATTAACATCAGACACATCAGATAGGATTTTCTCCAGCAATTTATACTTTGGTTGATGTAGAGACTTTGAAAAAATATATAGGTTATTTAACCTTAATCCCTGCGGATTAGTGATCAAATTAAAGACGACATTGGTCTTTCCACAGTTTGAGGGGCCACTTACTATACATCGAACAGTGATTGGAAGTAAACTACCGTGTTTACCATTGTTGATTTTAACGTTATCCACAGTTAAATCATCTATGTTATTAATATTGAATCGATCTTTATAGTGAATAATCTCCATCCCGCTCAAAGGTTAACGATGAAATGAGTTGCTTGCATTACACCAAGTCCTTTATAGGTATCCATGAATCCTCAGTTTTGTTAAACCCTAACCACCGCACTTTAACTGCGTCCTTTTTTCTTTGTAACACTTTTTCAACAAGATATACATCACCTACTGTTGACTTTAACATTTCATGTCCATAAAATGCACCTTGCAACAAATCTCCTTTGTTATCTTTTAAGATATACGTTTCAGGTACAGTCGGTTGTACTTTATACACTGTAAAAACTTCATTCGTCCAATTAGGAAGGTATTTCTTGGTAAACACTCCCTTATATTTACTAATCCGTACTTTATCACTTACATTAAAATTTCTTGGCTGCATTTTTTCTACTTTAAGCTTTGTATTTTTCTTTATGCGTTTTAATACATCTTTTGCATTTCTTCTATTTACTTTGTTAGGTTTCATACCGATAGTTCTATGAAACCTGTTGTTATAATCATTTATTAATTGTGGTAAAACATCATACCATACGTAAGAACCTCTTTTTGAAAATTGTTTATACAGTGCTCCTTTTAAGGTTCTATTGAATCTTTCTACAATAGCTGCTTTTTTCTCTGAATTTGTAGAATAATGATTTATTTTATATTTATTCATTAACTGTGCAAAGTTTGTATTAAAGTATTCTGTTCCATCATCAGTTTGTAAATGTTTAATTTTGTTTTATCTCTTTTTATGGCTATTTCCATGGCTTCTGTTACGCTTTTACCAGCCTTCTTCTTTAGAGGCAAAGCGTCTGCAACTTTTGTAAAACAATTAATAATTGTGAGTATATATTTAAATCCTTTGTTTATTCTGCTATGCGGTCGCATTTCAATTAAATCCGCTTGATATAGATCATTTATCCCTTTTATAACAGTATTTCTTCTTGGAAACTTTATTCTTGCAGGTTCGTGTAGTTCATTAATAATCTTCTCCTTCAGGTCTGACATGATGGTTTCACGAAGACAGCTGATATGATATTGAATATTCTTTTGTATAAATCTGCTTATATAGGTCAAGGTCATTCTAAACTAATGTATAAAAGGGGGAACACAGCAAAATACTGCTGTGTTCCCCCTTTTATACGGAAAGGAAAAGGAAAAGGGATGTAGGACGATGAAAGGGTTACTCGTCAATAGGGTTGAGGGAATAGTGGCCGAATGGTAGAGTGTGGATGTTGTCTGCAAGGATGTGTCGTTTATCATCATTTGAAGAGAGAGCTTTTTTTACTTCCGTCACGCTGTACAGCTGATGGTTGAAACTTCTGATTGTGTTGAATTTTGCTGTTATATCTTGATCTTCAAATAAACATTTCTTATAGTGATTAAAATGCACATTCTTCTTTAAATACAAACTTTTTACTCCTTTAGCTTTCTTAATGACTTGGTTTTCATTTAGTTGTAAAGAATATAATTTTGACATTAGTGCAACAAATTCTTGAAGTATAACACCATTGGCTTCATCTTTAAATTTGCCAAGCACTTTTTTGTTTCCGTCATTGTCGTAGTTTGGATGATCTTTTGGATAGTCGGAAAAGTCAAAGTCGTTTTTGTAATCAAATGTACGAAGGTCTTCATACATATCGTTAGTAATTATCCAATATATAAAAGCGTCTGTATCCATGTAGGAGATGCCGATGTTTTCCCGTCCATAAAAGGCGACCATCTTTTTGTAATGAAAATCGTACATATGAGTCTTGGAGATATCCAGGATTGACATACCTATATACAAAGGACGATCCATCTTCACACTTGTTTTCTTCATAGATACAGCTACAATATTTTCGTTAATAATTATAGATGTTCCAAAATTTGGCTGTTGTACAAGTTGCTGTAGTTTGTTCGGATCTGTAACAAGTTTAACATTTTTATGTCTTCTTTTGTTTTCCAATGTTTTACCGAATATTGCATTGTTCATCAATTTAAAAAAGTCTTTTTGAAAGGCTGATTTAGCGGCTGCTCTTCTGGTAGTATTCGAGTCTATGTACGGTTTCAACCAGCATGATTGGGAAAATTCCACAGCTCTATTAATTTTAGTAAGACGTAAACTTAATTCGATAGCTTGTTGAACAACCCAATAGTGAGCTACGTATCGTTGTTTATTGTTAAGGGTCATCATTAATTTGGGGTGTTTTCCAGTTGGTGAAATTTCTGTTCTTGCAAGGAGTGGAAGGTCATAATGAAGATCGTGTAAATGTTCTGGATATTCAAAGTCGCAATCCAAAATATATCCGGTATCTCCATGTTTTGGAATTTGTGATATATCGCCAATACAGTCGGGATCAACCCATTTAAAGTTGTCAAATGGAAGTGGGTTCGACATGGCCCATCCATACAGATTATTTGCGTCGAAATATCCCAAGTACGTTGAAGGTTTCTCTTGATCATGGTCAGGTAGATATTTGTTGTTGGCTTTAACATGTCTCGTCACGCTTTGAGTTAATCCACCTCTAACACCCGACTCAACCATTAAAACCATATCTATATCTGTTAACAGCTGGAGTTTGCATTTTGTTTCTTTCAGCATTGCTTGCCAAGCTAGTCCTGGAGATGTATACGAATGTAGAGGGTCCAAACCGTATGCTGCAAAACAGGTTCTTCGGAATTCTTCCATAACATCGCAGAGAAGAGTCACGTCAACTTTTACATAAAAGTCTGAGTATTCTCCCAAAGTCTTCATATCCAACTCGTTCCATACTCGACATGCATGTTGATAGTCTTCAAGTGAAATTTCCGATTCATTGAGTTTGTTGTTAAATTGTTCTGGTGGAGGAAGTGATGTTTCATTAAATCTATGCAGTCCATCGATGTAATCGTAGGGGAAGACTCCTTTTCTAAGAACCAGATCCATTTTACTACTGGCTACAATTTTGCTTGTTTCTATCAGATCTTCTCTTTTTAAATTCTCAGTTAATTTCATTAGGCTAGAAGGCATAAATCTAAACGAATCAATAAACCTAAGTTTTATTTTGCCAACCTTTTTAGAGAAGCTTATAAATTTTTCCATTGTTGTTGCCGAAACATCTATTGCTCCATCATCTCTTCCTAACTCCGGGATTATGAAATGAGAGTCATATCCACTAAGGTTATGTAGAACATCAGGTATAAAAGATGGAACTTTGTAATTTAAGTTGCAAGCATTACAGGCTGCACCTCTGTAGGCTCCAGTAAGATGGTCGTGGTCACGCACTTTAACGTTATCCGGTGTAAATAGGTTATTACAAAGATAACATGTTGTTACCAAATTGTGATGTTGAAGTTGATGTTCTTCCATAGGTTGCATCGGTATTTTAATTTTGTAGATTTCTTCCACCTTGGACGCAATGTCATACAGATCATCTACAAAGTGTTTCGCTGCTTGTTCACCGCGATAAATCTTCGGAGCAGATGATAGTCCAAATTCTTGAAGATGTTCTTCAGACAGCGTGGATTTTGTTAGTATACAATAACTGTTTGGTGCGTGTTTTTGATATTTGCTTCTTTTTGTGATATCCTCTTCTTGTTGTTCAATTGGAAGTAAGGATGCTTCGAAATCCGCGTACACAACAAATGGAACAGGGTATTGGTGATTTACTTTATCAAATTTTATCTGCGCTCTGCTGGGATGTGACAATTTAATTCTTACCTCATAGTTTCCACTACATAAACTTTGATGTTCTACTAACCATTCTGTACCTCCTCTTCTTAATGGTTTGCTCACGTGGCAAAAGCATCTCTTACATGTTGTGATTTTACTTTTATGTTTTGTTAACTGTTTACATACGAGCCCTTCAAAATCTTTTATATACACGTAATGTGATATCTCTCCTTTATTGATTAATAACAAGTCAGTATGATTGTTGCGCTCTTTCGATGTTATGCGCAAGGGATACACATTATTTGATGAATCCAAACCAAATATGTTGACTGAAGCTGACGGATTTTGCTATTCAAATTTAGATATATCAGTAATTGCAACAGGGTACGTCATTCCCTGGAAATTATACTTATGTTGAACTTCTTCATATTTTTGACTCGGTCTTTTTTGGTGGTCTTTGTTTACATATTTTACCAACATGGATATTTAAAACATTCGTTATCTTCATTTTGCACATTAATACAGGATTTTGTATCACTTATTTTTTTCGGAAGAGGAATGTAACTACTTCCTCTCATTCCATAACCGTGTTTATGAACTCTAACATCCAGACTTGTTATACTTAATAAAGTCCATCCAGATCCTCTTCCTTCATGCTCTTGTAGTTTCGTCAAAAGTCCCTCAAAACATTCTGTTACGATTTTTTCAATATCTGACGTAGCCATGATGGTTCGGTTTTTTGTCATGAAACCTCTTGGTGATGTTTCGTTTTGAATGTTAGTGAATATGGCATCTAGCAACAGTCCAAATTTGATAAAATTTAAACTTTTTTGTTCATTCTTTAGTGTTTTGGTTACTAATTCTTTGGCGTTATGTAAAAAATTTTCAAGTTGTAATTTTACGTTGTCAATTTTAAAATGTGTTACTACCTTACCAGGTAGTGCTTGAGCGTGTAGTTCCACATCTACTGCTGTTGATGTTGAGGGTCGGTGAAGTGTAGACATAGCAGCTGTTGATATTGAAGGACGGTGAAGTGTAGACATAGCAGGCGTTGAAGTCGATGTTGATGGTGTTGATGTTGAAGGATGGTGAAGTGTAGACATAGCAGGCGTAGAAGTCGATGTTGATGGCGTTGATTGTGCATAATGAATGACACTTGGTCTTGAAACTTCATTTTCTTCTTTTTCTTCATTTTCTTCTTTTTCTTCGTTGTGTTCTTCTTCATTTTGTTCTTCTTGATGTTTTTCTAGTTGTTGGTCGATTGAATCTAATTCTTCTTCATTTGGTTGTTCTGTATTTGTATTGGTGTTATGTTTCAATTCTTTATGAATGGTTAAAAGCCATTCATCTCTGAAAGAAGCTTTACAAATATCGCAGCGATTCATAATGTAGGCGTGCTCTTCACAAGGGTCAACGCAATAATGAAAAAAACACTGCAAATGCACCTCTATTTATACCCTAGAAAAAGTGGTGGGGGTACGTTTTAGGTTAAGTTTAAGTTTGTAGCTGGAGTTTACAAAATTCT
Organism: Allygus modestus; assembly: GCA_963675035.1. Taxonomy (NCBI): domain Eukaryota; kingdom Metazoa; phylum Arthropoda; class Insecta; order Hemiptera; family Cicadellidae; genus Allygus; species Allygus modestus. The sequence continues at coordinate 427,739,995 of OY776112.1, read as the reverse complement.
GTATTTGGGTCAAGGACATTGAGCATATTTGTTAAAACGGGGAATAGAGCAGTAAATGATTTCATTTTAAACCATAAACTGATCTATTCCCCGCTTTGTATTTAACAAGGACAATTTTCTCCAACAGGAAAATTTAATATATTTTAAACTCGGATGTGAAATCGGATTGTACACATTGCATCTCGATCAACTAAAAATTTCATAAAACAATAGGGATCTTCAGTTGTAGATTCATCTTTAACATATTCGATGGTCAACATTGCCGAACGAAGATCTTGTGGAATTACGTCGACTTTTATTAGTCGCCTTTCCATTTCAAACAGTTTTGTTATTGATGTAAGTTTTATCACATCATCGATATCGATGAGGGGAAAGCTGTAACAAACGGAGTTTGCTGGTGGGTTCATAATGCCGATATGATAAATATACACTGTTGCATCGACATTAAATAGACGTTCCCCCACCATTAAATGTATAAGTTACCCCCACTTTTTCAAAACAAACAAAAAAAATTGAAAGCTGGTAAATATTTTCTGTCTTGTAAATGGGTCAAGGTTATACAACGATATTACCAAAACGGGGAATAGAGCAGTAGGTAGTTCTCACTTTGACTACAAACTGATCTATTCCCCGCTCTGTATTTAAAGTTTGACAGTTGACAAGAAAAGAACAACACTTAATCAGACTCATTTGATGAATCAGAATCAGTTGCATCAGAAGCATCGGAAAGTAATAGTCGTCGACGAATATGATATACCCCTCGTGCGCTATCTAAAAATATCCCATCCAAACTACTACTACTAGTGGTTGGGGTTTCATCATGTATTTCTTCAGAATAGAGAAGATGCTGATAGATTCTATAGGTTTCAGATTCCACGTCACTTAACGGTTCAATTTGTTCCATATATCCTGCTTCAAGATCATCACTGTCCATATCACTTAATAATTCAAGATCTTCCATTGCATCCATATCACTTAATAATTCAACATCTTCCAATTCGTCTTCATTTTCATCCTCACTTTCAATCACAATATGTTTCATAATTCCCACGATTGATTTTGCAGAAGGAAATATATTATCCTTTGGTGACATAGCTGCTATATATCTTAGTGCTAACACAAGTAGCAGAATGACATAAGCAATGATGAAAAACCTCTTTTTATACCCCCCGATTTAAGTGGTGGGGGTAATTAGTGATAGGGAAGGGGTATTATTGTAACAATATATGAACAATTTAATACTAACAGAGTATAAAGTTCTGTAAGTGGGTCAAGGTCACCTTAAACTATTACCAGAACGGGGAATAGAGCAGTAAGTGATTCTCACTTTGACCACAAACTGATCTACATCGCGCTTATCTAGGTCAAGGTCGTTTTAAGATTATAAAAAAATGTGGACAACCTATTTACCTTCTGCAGCATGCTACAGAATTTAAATAGGTTGTCCACATTTTTTTTTAATTTGGAAAAACAAAGTATTTACTTAAATTTGGAAGATAGGTTTTTGAACTTTAATTTTACAGTAATGATTTCCACACAGTGACTCCCTTTTCGTTTCGAATTAAATAGTCTCGTCTGGTAGGGTTTTCAGGGTGGAACATACCCTTAGGTAATGCTAAATAGAACAGTTGGTCTGCGCATTTTAGAATCACCTTTAGAAAACCTTTCTTTTTAACAAAAAAGTAACGTTCGTTTTTACGAAGCCTATTAATTCGAAGTTTTTTGGGGTTCACTGTTGATATTGGTGAAGATCGAGAAACGCTAGTCTTATGTTTCGGTTTTAAATGATACCCGCAAATTTCCTCATTTGAAACACAAGACCTGTGACAGCGTTCACCTTTCTTCGGACCTTTTTTGAAGATATATATACATTGACATTTTAATTGTTTTAAATTCTCAGAAGGAGATTGCGGGTTATTAAAAATTACAGACGGACGTGTAGAAGAGCCTGATGTATAAGGTGGGTTCTCATCTCTGATTGGCTTCGGCTCCAGTGGAAGAATGTCTGCCAGCGCCTGCTGAAGAATGGAAGGAGCTGGTGAAGCCAGAGATGAATTAGGTGGTGTTTGTCCAACCTTCCTCGGTGATGTAGATAATTTGGAAGAACATGAACTAGCCGGAGAAGGTGGGCGAGAAGTAGCCGGAGAGGATGAAGAAGATGACGATGAAGACGATGAAGACGATGAAGAAGATGAATACGATGAAGAAGATGAAGAAGCAGACGGGGGAGCAACCGGGTTTGCCCGAAGTGGTGGCGATACGTCAAGAGCTGGCATCGAACGTGGTGCCGGCTCCGCAGGAACAACGCATGCCAGCATCAACGCCTGCCGAAGGATGGAAGGAGCTGGCGGAGCAGGTGGAGAATGTTCAACCTTCCTCGGTGAAGATTGTTTCCTACGGCTGGACATGTCGGAAACTGAACTGCGCTCGGAAAGTGTAAGCAGCAGAATGATTTTACCACTGGTGGAAGCCCTCCTATATACCCGTTTTCCGGGGGGGGGGGTAGTGATAGGGAAGGGGTATTATTGTAAGAGTAAATGTTTTTACCAAACAATAATTTTCTATAAGTCCCGAAGTGGGTCAAGGTCATCTGAACATGTTGCCAAAACGGGGAATAGAGCAGTAAGTGATTCTCACTTGGACCACAAACTGCTCTATTCCCCGCTCTGTATTAGGAGAAGAGGACTAGTTTAAAGCTCGCAATTATAGGCAATAAACCTGATAACGGAACACTAACCTCTCCCCCGAAAAATTATTCACCCAACAAACAAACGATATGGTCAGTTTACAACAGTCGTGCACTCTGAAACCGCAAGGACGTTCATCACTGTCTAGGCGTCAGAGTACTACGAACCGAAGTACAATTATACCTGACCAAGGTCCCCTTAAGTTTATTTCCCCGAAGATGTATCCCCCAAGATAAGCAAAATGGTCAGTTAACAACAGTCGCGCACTCTGAAACCGCAAGGACGTTCATCACTGTGTAGGCGTCAGAGTTTTACGAACCGAAGTACAATAATACCTGACCAAGGTCCCCTTAAGTTTATTTCCCCGAAGATGTATCCCCCAAGATAAGCAAAATGGTCAGTTAACAACAGTCGCGCACTCTGAAACCGCAAGGACGTTCATCATTGTGTAGGCGCCAGAGTACTACGAACCGAAGTACAATAATCACCTGACCAAGATCCCCTTAAATTTTACAGATATTTAAACAAGATTCCCTTAAATTTTACAAATATTTAACCAAGATCCCCTTAGATTTAACCAAGATAAGCAAACTAACTGAATCTGTTTCTCGTAAGTGAGGGCTAAGATAGGTAAAAAAGTCATCCGGTTTTCATGCCGTAATGACTCAAGGTCGGTTTTCGTGCCGTACCTTTTTGTAAGGGGTTAGGAAAGGTGATTATTTGAGAAACATAATCCCCCCTGAGATATTTAAAGACATAAGGTCGGTTTTCATGCCATACCTTTTTGAATGGGAGCGTGAAAGAAAAGTACATATTTCATTAGTAAATAAAAACACTTCAAAGACACTTTAAAACCAACACCAAACTAACTAAAGTTAAACTAACTACATTTACTAGCAGCAAACTACAAGCGTTATTCTAACATGCTTAATAATAAACAGACATGCCTTAAGCTAAGGTAGCATCTCTAATATACAGTGGTACCAACTCTATACTAGAGATACTATTGCGGACAGTGCAGGCAAACAGCTAGCTAGGCTGTCGGCCTGCGACTGCGAACCCTCTGCGGGCTGCTCCCGCTTTTATAGGAATGTAATATGGGGGGGGGCAAGGACTTCGACAATAGTTTGTTCCAACACTGTATCGCATACTCTGAATTGCTCCAAGTCCGGTAACTGGGTCAAGGACACGTTAAAATATTTTGTAAAATAGCAAAGGTGTTACCTTTGCTATTTTACTTTGGAAGCAAGCTGTACTACGTTTAAACAAGGGAGACTATTATCCGTTTTACATAAAACTCCTTGCACGATCTTTTGATAAAATGGAAAAGATTAATGCCGGAGGGCGATTCCCATTCCACCAAAATACAATGCATATCATTTCTATGCAACGGTCTCAGCTCTACCTTTACTTTTAATTTAATGCCTTGGAACTCATAAGTAAGGATGGACAGAAAGGCTTCTGAAATAGCAAGCTCGGAAGGAACAAGCCAAGTGTTTACACCTACAGCTTCCATAGCGATATGATGATTTTTACCACGCTGTTGCAGTATATAAAACATTTCCCCCTCCAGTTTTTATTTTTAATACAACATTTTTGTGTCAACCTTGTCCGCATGAAATATCTCTAAGTCCACATTTCTTCCAATATTTGATCAAACGACGGTTTTTCTAAGTCCCATCAGTAGGTCAAGGTCATCTGACATAATGCCAAAGCGGGGAATAGAGCATAACATACTGCTCTATTCCCCGCTCTGTATTGGGGAAGGGGACAAAAGACAACAAAAAAGAGACTGATTTTAAATAAGAGACTGATTTTATATTTCACAAACGTTTCTCATGGTTGAGATAGGTGGTGTCAACCGGTTTGCATGGCCGTATTGATCTTATTGACAAGGCCGGTTTTCAGGGCCGAACCTTATTGTCAGGGGGTTAGGAAAAGGATGAGAAACAAGATACATTACTTTGAAAATAAAGACTTTACCAGCAACTATGTAAAAGAAACAAATGAATCAGTTAACGTTATTTTTACAAAAACAGCCGAGGTCGGTTTTGCAAAGGTCAACAGTATCACTGAAACCCGGTGGGACGTAGACCCAAACACCCGGCGTCAGGCTGCTGCGAACCCAAGTTTTGACCAAGGTTGTTGAGGGACCTGTAGGGCCGGGAGTACATATGTTATTAGTAAATAAAACACTTCAAACCAATACCAAACACTAACATATATATTAGACTAACTACATTACCTAGCAGCAAACTACAAGCGTTATCTAACATGCTTAAACAAACTAACTAAACATGCAAGGGCGCGGATCTCTTAATTGCGCGTCGGGCCCAACGCACACTTAACAGACCTACGCTGCAGCAGGCACTGCAACCCAGTGGGACGTTCATCGCAACGGGCGGCAGGCTACTGCGAAGAGACGCTCGAAATCTCGGGTTATATAGACGGAGAATGGGAAATCGGGATATTAAGGGGAAAGCGGGATAAGGGATAACCCTGCTTCGTTGCGGGATTTTATCCCGCACTTCCAAGAACATTTTTCCCTCGACCTTGACCTTGACCTTGAACATGACCCAAAAAGGGGGGGGGCTCGAGGTCGGGGGGGGGGGTGCTCAGGGGGGGGGTGCTCGAGGGGGGGGTACTCATGCTCAGGGGGGGGGGTGCTCGTGCTCGGGGGGGGGGGGATTGACGTAACCGGTTCTAAACCAGTCCTCAGCTTTCTACCCATGTATGGATAGGGCAAGGTTTCACTTTACGACCTGCTTCACTCTGTCTGCCACCTCATTCCAGCTTTGGTTTGCAACCTGTACACACGTGCTCTATCCAACTCTATCTTATCCATTTTCTCTTCCATCCTATTTACACCATGTCTTCTCCTCTGACTCCCGAAAAACTCCAGCGCTTAAAGGAATCTTTGAAGAGGTCGACGGAAAGAAGGAGCGGGTTTAAGAGACCTTCAACTTTGAAGTCTCTCAAACGGAATCTCCGTGGCCATCCGCTGTATTTTGAACAACGACCCTCGACTCAGCCTCGGCCTTCTACATCGGCTCAGCCTCGACCTTCTACATCGGCGGCTCAACCTTCGTTTCCAACACCGACTGTCGATGAGGTGATGCAAAGGACAAGGGTGATGGGGCTGAACGTCTTGGTGACGCCGTTTGAAGTCTCCAAGGTCGAGTTTCGAAATCTGAAGCGGATGTCGGAGTATAAATATGTGGCAACCAACGGGGACCACGTGTTCCTGTTTCAACACACCATCCACTACATCGAGGTGCGTCTGCCGCAGTCTCTCCCACCACCACCTCCTCTGATACCTGATACACAGGAGTTATTCTTAACCAGAAAAGATGGGAGGGTAAAGTGGGTTTTGAAGAATAAAGTTTGAACTGATCCTTATCCCGACCATCCCTATCCCGACCAACCTTCAGCACGCAAACGGTCCTTTTCAGGACCACCCTAAGCATTTCAAGTTAGGGACTTGGCCTGTACATAGGCAGGAGATTTTGTTTGTGCAGCCCACTTTGTGAAAATTTCTAAGTCCCAAAGTCCTTGAACTTGACCTTGACCTTGAACATAACCCAAGTTGGGGGGGGTACAAAGTTTTTCCAAAGTATGTCATGTGGGTACTCAAATTACCCGAATTGATCAGACTAACAAGGAGGTGCAAACAGAATTTTGATCCGGCCAAGGGTATAGTAGCAGAAGCGAAAAAACTACAAAGTTTGTCCAAAGTATGTCATGTGGGTACTCAAATTACGCGAATTGATCATACAAACAAGATGGTGCAAGCAGAATTCAGATCCGACCAACGGTATAGCAGAAATAGCGAAAAAACCAATGTTTTCAAGGTTACATACTAATAGCTTCTTTATAATTGGGTTAAAGTATAACGAGTGGGTACTCAAATTACGCGGGTTAATCAGACGAACAAGATGGTGCAAACAGAATTCAGATCTGACCAACGGTATAGCAGAAATAGCGAAAAAAGCAATGTTTTCAAGGTTACATACTAATAACTTATTTATTATTGGGTTAAAGTATAGCGAGTGGGTACTCAAATTACGCGGGTTAATCAGACGAACAAGATGGTGTGAATAGAATTCAGATCGGACTGAGAGTAGGGAAGAAATAGCGCGAAAACAACACTTTCAAGGCCTGACATAAATAAATACTTTGTTTATGGATTAAACTACGAGAAGTTATTTATAGTTTAAAGTATACCGAGGTAACGTTGTGGTGCGGGTAGGTCAGGTGGGTATCATACACGCTAGCGCTATATCATTATACTTTCAGCTCTTGCAGGATTAACATCTACCTATAGAGTTTGTGTTATTCTAAAGATGTCACCGTTTTACAGAAATATGACGAAGGTGTCCTTCAACAGTCCGCCTGCCACCACCTTCTACTTCTCCGACTGTGAAGATAGAAGGTCTACGCTGTTAGTGGATTGTGAGCGATTTCGCCGTAGAATACTCCAGGCTGAAACATTCTTAGCAAGTTGTCTGCTACGCAAGATGCATCATATGAGTACATGCAATAAATTAGATCACAGTGACTGTTATGATTGCGTAAAAACAGTGTCGAGCAAGAATTGTTAATGTTTTCAGTTACGGAGCTCCGATCCTCACAGAGTCAGAGCTAGACCCTAACTAATGCATGTCCCGTAGTTATTGTGCGATGTGAAAACTTGGTGGGGGAAACTGGTGTGGTGGGGGGTAAAGGCGAGTGTCTATCCTACATGCTTGTATCACTTCAGTATACCTGCGGCTCTTGCATAGTTCACATGGATTCGCAAATACAAGGCACTACTGTTTCTTCCACATGTTCTTCTTTTAATATTGAGCAAGCTGACAATACAAATGATGAAATACAAGTACATGAAGTTTCTACCACAATATCTTCTGATGCAGAAGCAATAATGGCATCCCTAATAGGGTTTGACTAATGATGGTAGATGTAGTAGCAACCATCTGCCTCGCACCAGCTGCCACCTGCCGCCTGCCATCTGCCGTCCGCCATCTGCTCCGCCCCACCACACTTTTACCCCCACCATTTTGTTTGATACCAAAACGCTAGCTAGCGAATAGTCAATACACCTCCGGCTCTTGACCAGTGTATATCGAGCTCTCTGTTAAAATGTCCATCAAAATTAGGTGTATTCATTATGACTCTATTCATCTGGCGACTTTCCAAGACCTCGAGGTTTTTAATGAAGAGTTAAGACTTCTCATTGCGTCCGGTTACGATTTATCTTTGGAACTTTACGCATCAAAAAACAACATGGACTCTGCGCAGGAATCGAAGTATCTACCATCTTTCATCAGAAAGCGAAGTGATGGCCGCAACTCGTCCGGATCAACAACATCGATGACAACGAACAACGGGGAACTATTGTAAACATGAATTATTGTAAATAAAATAAAGTAATATTTGTAATAGTACTTCCTCGGACTCGTATCATTCGATTGCTTCATTCGATTGTTTTCATTCGATATTTTTATCGAATGAAAACTATCTAATCACAATCTGATTTTACGCGTGAGAGGTAGTACTTTTTAAAATTACCTCCCCGTGACCTTGACCTTTAAACTTTCCCTCATTACGTCACAAAACCGCCTACGTCACTGGCTGAGGCTCAGATGACGTGTTTAATGACTCAGCGCATCTGGTCACGTGACCGGATGACGTCACTTCCGCCCCAGCAGCCCCAAATGCCCACTACTTACCTGTGGCTATCGGGTCTGGCTGCTAGCGGCGGCGACGCATTCAACACGATCCTAGCGGACATCGCTGCCTTTTGGGAGGCACAACACAAAAATCGCTTATCAGAATGATGTAAAATTTGTACAGAAATTCAATAAAAGTTCGTTTTTTCGAATTATGTAGTTATCCTTTGTATCCGGTAAAAATTTAACCTCCAAAAATAGTAGCATCCGTATAAAACCAAAGTACTCAATTGTCTTCAGGGCAGAATTTATGAGTAATGGTTCTGGTTTTACATATTTTTATATATATTTGACTGAATCAAATGTGCCGAAGATTCTCAAAAGAGCAAATTATTATTTGTTTATTATTTTTATATTATTTATTTATTATCCTGCTTAGTTAAACAACACGTATCATGCTAATAAAGGAATTATTTACGGATGCTAGTCAGGCAAATTTAGCATTGTCTTACATTGTCTTACAGGGATGTTAGAATCAAGATTCACACGAAGATTGCTGACGTATATTTTAACAACCTATGTCTTAGAAATAAATTAACACCAGTGTACGCTAGATTCAAGATGAATTGTAATTCTATTGCTTCCAATGAACAGGTCAACTTTGACTCTGGTGGTACTTATCGCAACTTGTTTCCGGAACTTCCGGTAGCCAATAGTATATAAGCTGTTCGCCATCTTGTTTCTGTCATTCTCTGATTGGGTCTGATGATGACCAGTGTAACTGGTTGAAATCGATCGCCTTGTACCATCTTTATATTTTACCGTCTTGTATGTAAGTACAGTATAAATGTAAATATACTTTATGGTGTTGTAAGACTATTTCATTTATTATCCTGCTTAAAGAACAAATTCAAATTAGCCTTAGTAGTTCTAATTATAATGTAATTTTTTATCTAGCATCCGTATTAATACATATCAATAAACTCAAAGCACGCAGATAAAACAAATCAACTATATGAATTTGTGTGTATAATGATGGGCGTAAAATGCATTGTATACGTTAGCTTAATATAGGTCATAATATTTGTGTAGTTTAACATTGGGAAAACTGGAACTAAACTGTTTTTACCATACTTGTCTAATGATTAAAGTTATTACACTTTAAGTATTAAAAATTGCAAATGAAAAAAAACTATAATACCTTTATAACCAATAATACTCTAATTAAAACCATCTGATTAGCATTAATTAATAGTAATGTTCTAAGCAATTTAGAAATACATTGTTATATTTAGAAGACATATTATTCATGAACATAACAAAGGCTGACATTTTCTTGACGCGACTTTGACTTCCCCACATACAAATAATAATTAAATAAAAGTATATTCCCACTACAATATATGTTATTTCAAAATTTAAACCAATGTAATTTATTATAAATTTACATTGCAGAATTTAGGCATGATACTAATGTCTAAATATAATGTATTAAATTAGTTAATCATAAATTTACACTAGAAAATTTGGGATTAATACAAATATCTAGAAATATGGTATTAAATTAGATGCTAACATTCTTTTACATGATTAGGTAGTTGTTTGGAAGGAAATCTTTTAAAAACCAAATAAATATCTTTTAGATAATATAATAAATACCCTGATATATATGTTTACAAAAAGAACTAAATTTAAACATTGTTTCACTCTATTATAAAATAGGCTACAATTTTAAATTGGTACCCTACTTATTTAGCTATACAATCGAATATTTATAACCCTCCTTGTCCCAGGCAGTTATAATGTTATTCAATACACGATATATTATTACGTTCCTTGTCAACAGCTGATCGGTTAAGCAGATTACAGTTGCATATGGTATCTCCATCCTCCACAATGACCAACCATAGCCTATACAAACTAACATCCCTTTCTCTCTCACCTGTTCTCTTTAACAATAACTCCAGAATACCATGTCATACTCATAGCTTTAGGCCTAATACTTTTCAATATTATAATAATTAATGGTAATATATTTTAAGTTATCATATCATGAGTGAAAATATACCGGTAAAAAAATACTACACACTCAGCTTATCCATTAAAAGTTTTTAAGTATTAATATGTATATATATATATATATATATATTGATTCGTTGATTTCTTTTATATATTGTTACTTCCATCACAATTTCTTAATTCTGTAGCTTATCAGGTTTTAAATTTAAAATATAGTCAATACTCTAATGAGTAGTAAAACACTTGTTGTGAGTTTCCAAGCGTTCTTGGCTAAAGTAACGTCGGCCTTGGCGAAGAAACGAGAATTTAATGAGGTTCCTCGCGAAGATTAGATTATCTAGACTAACGCGATGCTATTACAGTTTACTGTCTTCTGAAAATGATGGCATAGAAAATCAAGCTTTTTATTGAGTAGTTTTATAGTTTCTTTTATTTGTCCTTGCTTCAAAAGTATATAACCACGTCAATTCAGCAACATCAATAACACTAATAATAATACAAAAATAAAAAATACGTCGGTTTGATAATTATAATGAATGATGTTTAAGCCATTTAAAGGCGAAAATATAAGCTTTAGCTGATTAAGTATGTGAATTTTAATTTACGTGTAGTACGGTAGTTATTATAACAGACGAAATGATGAAAAACGATGTATTTATAAAATGGTGAATTCTGAATATTATTTACTTTGTAGTGAAGTAATATAAGCAACAAAAATGTTAAATTACAAAAAAATGTCACTTTCCACTTAAATAACTACTACTGGACTTTCATGGTCAGTTTAGTATAAAAACGTAAATTTTTACTCTCATTTCAAAGCTAGACCTATATGTTTAACTAAAAAAATCCTTAATTATGATATTAGGTGATTAATTGTTTTATGGTCAGAAGTATTACAAAAGTGTTAATAAACTCCCGTGACTCAAAAATTTAATCCGTTTTATCATCAAAGACTAAAATATGCTTTTTGAATAATAGTACAGCATCATGAATAAAAACGTATGCATTACATACATGTTACATTTTCAAAATCGCTATAATGTAGTGAAAAACATACATACGAAAAAATACTAAAACATAAACACGGCGTGTAGTGAGAAAAGTATAATTGAGGGTGTGATTTCATTGAGGAGGAAACAGAGGTTCTTTCAAGTAAATTTCATAGTCTGAATAAGAATGAGTTGCGTATCTTTATGTTATCCTTATAATAATAATGTTTGAGAAAACACCAAGTTTATTCAATACGTTACCCTTATAGTTTTAAATGTTTAACTCCAAATTACGCTTGCGTAATGAAAGTCTGATTGAACTATTTTTTTTCGTTTACTTCTGGGGTATTTCAAAAAGGGTATTGCAATGTTACACGACCTTATAAAAGAGGAGCCAGGTGTCATTGATGGTGCATTGATAGAAGCAGATAATTTGAATTTTGATTTTAGTAATAAGGACCTTAGAGAGTATGAAAACCCATGTCGTCGACCCCGGGGGTGGTCGGCTACTTAGAAGTGGGGGTAAAAAATCACGAAAATGGGGCGCTGAGTGATGTAAAACTTCAATCGGTGAAACAGCCACAGCTCCCTTACTATTAATGTTACAGAAACAAATCTTGTTTTCTTTTGTAGATGATAATATTTTCTACAAATACGCTAATTAAATAAGACGCCGTACCTTCGTTAGTTACGGAGATAAAACATAAATTTAAAATATCTTTGAAATTATGTGAAGATGTATTATTACTCTAATGTTAACTGCGCAAAATGTCCTAATGAGCCAGTTAAAAAATATCAGTCTACTAATCCAATTAAATCGGGTTTTCCTGTGAATGTTTTTCCAATATTTATGTTTTTGCTCTGCTGAATCCCAATCCGAATTTTGCTAATATAATGTCGTGGCATTTGTTTGCTTATAATTTGAAAACTATGAACTTTTCATAAATAACCTTCCCATTTAAAATGAAAGTACACACAATTTCCTATATATTTCACTATTTAGGGTTCGTTCTCCAATGAACCGTTCGAGCTCAAGCTAGCTGCTAATTATAATTGTAACTCATTGAAATTGGTGTATTTTGCCCACCTTTAAAAACTCAAATTTCTACTCCAAAACTTTAATTTATTATTAAAGGCCGTGAATTAGTAAATTAATTCTAGTGTATGGTTATATACATTTCAGACTGATTTCAACTGTTTTGGTTCATCATATTTTATTTAGCAAGGGGTAGGATAACCGGCTGCATTTCAGAACAGTGTTTCCAATTGAGGGATTTTCATCCCAGTCGTGGGATATTTTAACTGCTTGTGGGATAAAATGGGATTGTGGGCAAAAGTAGGATATTTTGGAAATCGGCATTTGTCTGCTAGTTTGCTTACGACCAGAGCACCTTAGCAGAAGCACTTCTAGTCTAGTGGATATTCTCGTCGTACTGGCACTTGCGGTGTTTCCAATTTCCCAAGTTGTTATAATATTACCTATTTTATTGCAAGTATTATTATTTTATAAACGTCACAGAACGAAGAACGAACACTAAAATCACATCAATGAATGTCGCTGACCTGGCTATGTTGGAATTAACAAGGAAAATATTTGCTATTATTATTACCAATGTCGTACTCTTTAGTACTATAGGGTCATTATAAATTATTAATAACTGTCACGGAGCTAAATTATTTAACTTAGTTAGTTCACTTGCCAGCCTTATGGCAAACCGTATCATTTATATCGCATTACTCAAAATCCTTTGCGGTACTAAAATGTAAAATATAGGTAATTAGTAAAACTAAATAAGCTCTATCTATCATATAATATTAACATTAACATTAACTATGTTAACATAACTGAGTTGCACTGTTTGATAAATTGTGGGAAAGTGTGGGATATTTAAATGGATATTATAAGGTAAAGATTGGGATAAAGTTGGATTTTTTGTATCAGCTCGTGGGATATTTTTTTACTGCTGATTGGAAACACTGTTTCAGAAATGTGCAGGACCGTGCCGGGAAACCGTGGACTGATGCGGCGAATGATTTAAGGTGACCAACGATCGCAAAAGTCCAATAGATGGATCAAACTTACTATAATGAGAAATGGAAGTAATATGGTGGTGGATGGTACAGGTTGTGAGACATGTAACAGATGTGGCTACAATCTAGTTACGTTCCTAGCTGCGGATTAGCAACGTATTTGATCGTGTTGTCAATAATGTTTACCTGATCGAATTAATAAATAAACAAAGCTAAAGCTCAATTTGACGATGAATGAAGAGCCATTTACGCCAAAAAATAATATATATTTTGAAATTAGGAGTTTAATTTAACATATGCTTACTAACATTACTTTGATAAAATATGAAAAGTTTTGATTGTTTAAACGATTTATGAATACTAGTCGGTACCCACCAACTAATGCAATAAAAAAGTGAGTTGTTCCGACGATAAACAATCATCCTACATGTTCTAATTAATTTATATATTTTATTACATTTATTATGATTTTATACTAAAATTTATTATTTTAGGTTCCAGGTTAAAGCAAGTAGTCTGTGTAATAGGATCAGTGATGTATTTAAGGGTTTTAATATCTCAACTGTGTCCTATCTTATCAATTATTCAACCGTTTAACTAGAACAGCCCATTAGCAGTAAGATGCATATTTTTAGCGATTATATTTACTTAAAATGTATATTTAAACGTATATTTATGTATTCCTAAACGTATCGAAGGCACTTTGGCCATCCTCATAAGTAGAAAAGGTAATAAGGGGTGAATTGTAAAACATCCAGAGTGGCATCAAAATGCATAGGAATAATTATAGTATTAATTTAATCATACAATTTCTAATAATACTTGCTTCATAAAATTGTTACTTAACTAAAATGTACTAACTTTATTATATGTTAATAGATTGGTATTATAAAAACAACTTATTTTGGTAATTATTTGCAAACTGGAGTTTTACCTCGCATACACCATGTTAAATAAAAACTCGTTATTATTAATTTAAAACGAATTCCAAATGAAAATATATATTAAACATCGAAAATATTTGTTACGCAACTATCTTTTAAATAGTTTGCATTGAAATAAATTATAGGGTTATATTTGTTAAACTGTAGAAGAAACAATGTTTTAAAAACTCCTGAGCACTTAATATTTGTATAAAAGATTGTTTACAGTGCTTATGAGGAAATGTGTTGATCTTAAAAATTCTACAAAACACTTGGAGTATCATTAAATTTTGTATCCTGTATTAACATATACAAACGTGTAAAGCTACCATTTTGTTGTAATTTCAATTTATTGGTAAAATAAAATAGTTCAAAGTTAGTCAGACCATTACACAAAGTGTACGATGACCATTTTCGTGAAGTCTGACTCTCTCTGTTCATGTGGAAATATTCGCAAGTAAATTGACAGACAACTGCGTCGGCTATTGTGGGTTAACACCAGCTGGGTGGAACTAATTTTATTTTTTTTATAGCTGGGAGAGATTATTTTTTGTTGTTGCGTAAATTGTTTGTTAAATGGTATTTGACATTCTACTTTTATATTAATAACAAAGCAATATATAAGTTAATTATTAATTAATTCATTATTAGTTCATATAAATTATAGAATTTATTTTTAGTAACAAATTAATTATAACATTCATAGCATATTTTGTTACTGATTATTAAATTTAAATTACTTTACAATTTATTGATGCTGTATTATATAATCTTTAATGATCTTAAGAGAAGAGTATTCCTACAATAATATTTTAACTTCAAAAATCAAATTAATTTATATGTACTGTATGATTGTTTATACATTTAGTTTTATTAAAGTTTGTATTATTAAAAAAACTTGTGTTGGTAAAACTTCTCTAGTATGTGCAAAAACTGAATAGAATATTCCAATTATACAATTTAATCCTATATTTATAATACATTTTATTATTTTATTTAGATCCGGGTATTAGTACCACACACAAATACATAGTGGCAATATGAATATATAATTGAAATAGTCCTCAACTACTGCATGAATGACATTTGTATCCTTCTACAATATATCATATTATAATGTGCTTTTACTTCTTTCGTTTATATTTGAGGAGATTCGTGATAGTTAATATTTAGATAAATCCATAAAGTTTGGTTTAACTTGTAGAAGCTATAACCTTTTACTTCGATTATAAGTTGTTATGTACAAAGATTTTCGTAGATATTTATTCAGTATGTTTTCATTCACGGATTAACAAATGTAATAAAAAATTGTTTCCGAAAAAAAAAATATATATATGTATAATATATATTTCGCAATACACAGTTGTTTTAGATTTCGTTATACATTTCATATTGGTTTTCATTTATGTTAATAATACATACATTCTATCATATTATTTTGTATGTTCACATAAATGAAATAATGGTATAATTTATTCCACATAAATTAAGGCTAAAATATAAACCAACATAATATATATCTCACCGCTAATACTGTAAGAAAGCTTATAACTGCATATTTATATAACAATGATAAATATATGTTAGAGCATTTCATTTATTTTGTTGTAGTTTAAATTTACGTTATTACAATTTTGATTCAAAAGCTAACCCTTCTTTTATACCTTCGTCTTTAACACCTTTTATGTTTCGCTTCGTGCACCACAGTCACTTTGATTTGTCGAATGCTTTGAGCCTCAAGTTCCACTTTACATTTCAAAGAGTGTCATTGTCTCAGCTGTAGGGATTTCAGCCTTGTCTTGTGCTACTAGCTAAGCTGAAATATTCTACGTAGTATAGGACGCTGGGACTGAAACAAGATAACCCCAATTAGAAGGTGATGATAACATACGGACTCGTATTTAGAATTTTATTCAGATTTGTTCCTATCACGTGACTTCCACAAGGTTCATTAATTAATACTGTTTTCTTATATATTTTCCTGTTCACAGTATAAACGCTTAACCTTTATGTTATTTCTCACACGCACGCGCACACACATTTGATTGTTTTGTTATTCTTACGTATACGGCAATATATAATTAGAAGTCAAATTAGCTTAGTGGTAAAGGGAATCAACCTATTAGCTTGACCTTCTTAATTGGAGTTGTCTTGTTTCAGTTACGGCGACTTATACTACGTATGTGCTTTAGTCTAAATCACGAATAGGTTATCTAAAGTCATCGATGAAAGGAAAATAGACCAAGGGTTATTTCGAAGATGTTCATTTTGCTTCTCTGTTCAGATAATATCTGACAATATCTATAAATGTTTGAAAATGTTATCAATAAGACTAAAAAAAATTATAGAGGTTTATGTTTTATCAGTAAATAATATTAAGAAAGGCAAAATGCCTGAGAAAGTAAAAGTTGTTAAGGGAAGGGCAGATGTATTTTAGGGTCTAAAACACCTCAGGATTTCCTTAAGTAATTGATATTTTTTATTGGCAATTTAAATAAAAAAATGTGTTTTGTATTTACGGATGTTGATTATAAGGTATATATAATGTTCTATACATTACGAATTAGTATTTTATATAATATTTACTATACACATTTTTAATTAAAAGATGAAAAGAGAATTAGAGTTAATGTATGCTTATATAATATTTTATTAATTTATTTATCTTAGCCCAGCAATTTTCAAAGTATATTTTTCAGTAAACTTTCGATTTTGTTGTTATATAACAAAATAAATTAGTTATTTATAAATCCCTTACATTTACCTATTTAATCCAAATTTTACTGGAATGTGTTAAACATTACATTTACTGTGTTTCCGTAAAATCTGTATTTTAGACTTTAATCATTCACGCTATAGTTCTCACATTATGTCCAGTTTGAACTACTGCAATTGGAGTTATATAATACATGATGACCAGTTTTATGTACCGACTAGTCGAAATATTTTGAATAAACTATGTCTTTACTGTCTTATTTGTGAAGGTTTACCTGTTGAAACTTCCCAATCTTCGTATATTTACAATGATACAAAAACAGGTATTAAATGAAACCTAATAACAAACAGCAAATAGATTCAGTTTGGAATATTCTCGACATTTATAATTATTGCTATTGATAGATGAAGTCCACCTGAGAACTCCTCACTTAAATCTGAAAAAATTCAAATCAGTTTCCATCCCACCTAAGGAATTTTCTTGGCTCGAAAAATATACAAACACTAATTTAAATGAAAACCATCTTAACTATACAGTGTGAGTTATAAACGAGTCTCCCCCCTTTTTCTACATTTCGTTAGATATCGACTACGGACCTCCACCGATCATTGTTGGTCAACTTATACTTAATTTTGACTACATATTTTCGGCTGCTATCTAGGATCCGCCATATTGGATTCAAATATGAATGTTTTTCTGATATAAATTTGGGGTTGTGACGCACCATGTACAATTGTTTTCCCACGATGAAACCAATGCCTAAATACCTTTTTAATATCACCTTTCATTCTCATACATTGAAACTTTTTAAAACATTAACCAAAAGAATTTAATATCATGGTAGCAAATAATGTGTTATTTGAAAACGGATTTTGGCAAGGTTTCAGAGTGGACTTATATTTGTAAATGTTGGTTCACAACCCCACCTTTACGTTTGGAAAGGATGTACCTCCTTCCGAAATGGCGGATCAAAGATGGCAGTCGAAAACTTTTATTTTTCCAAATTGAAGCAAATGCCATTTAACAATGATTGGTAGTATTTAAAGGATATTATTTGAAGTCATGACGAGAATAGGTACGTGTTTTAAGGTTGGGAAATTTAAAAATCACTTAAAATGTTTTTTTAATCTCGAATATCTTGAGAAAGAATAATGATTTTTTTAAACGGATTACGACATTATGTTCACTATAAAAAGTAGTTCAATATGATGGGTCACAACCTTACCTTTACATTCAAAAAATATACATTTTAATACAATATATTTTATCCAATATTACGGCCGAAAATATGAACCATGTCAAAATTCAGTGTAAGTTGGTCAACAATGATAGTAGTGGTCCGGAGTAGATATCTTATGAAATTTAAGAAAAAAGTAGACGGGGACTAATTTAAAACTCACCCTGTATAAAATACAGTGTGCAAATACAAATTTTAATTGAGAATATCTTTAAATATATGCTGTTTTTCAAATACGAATATAACATAGCGAGTTATTATGGAACTTTCACGCAATAAGGATTGCATTCTTAGAAAATTCTTCTTTCACAATTTAAACACTAACATTTAAAATTTATTTTCGTTAAACAATCATTCATTTATTTATATGAATAACAAAGTGTTAGTTAAAAAATATGTTTAATAAATTCGCATACTCAATCACTATTAGATAGCCTAAAATATCTTGTTTTGGTAACTTTTTGATTAGGGAAATGCTTTAACAAACAAAACTCCTAAAATATTACCACCATTCTAGATAAGGCGGACCCCTTCAGATTACCCAGCCACAGAGGAAATTTGCTAATCAACAACTGTCATGAACAGTGTTGTGCTCTCCCTTTCACTTGTTAACGAATAAAAATATAAAAACGAGGGGAAATTATACAAATAGATACGATAATATATATTTAAAAAATAATCCAATGTTTTTCAAAAGCTACCAACTTGGATATAATATCTTAAAACTCTTGGCTTATGCGCTATTTAAAAGTGCTTAAAATCTATGTTAGTGTGGCTTTTTTGAAATGTATGAATCATCCACCTTTAGGGCTCGCCCTTTGGGCTTTAAAGTTGCCATGTTTATCATATAAAGAGTAAACATTATTTGTATTAAAACGATTTAATAGCTTTTGACACAACAAAACTCAGTACAGAAACAAGATAACTGTTTAAAACTAACTCCTGGAAGGGCAACACAATAAAAACTAATAATATATTAAGACTATTTTATGTGAGCTACGGTGTTCCTAACACCCTTACCTTACAGTAAACTGGCGAGAAAAATAACAATTCATGTAATTGACTATGATAAACAATCAAACCTTAATACACATTCTTTTTAATCACATATTTGAAACTTTCGGCCTAAGCATTCATCGGGAGTATTTATATTTTTTTAAATGTGTTCAGGTTATTTTTGATAATTATATGTGCCTGTTGGTAACTGAACAAGAGTATATATTTAACTTTGCTAATATCTAACCACTGAGTACTTAATTTTAAAACTCTCTTTTCGTTTAGTCTCATACTTTGCTAATCTAATAATATGGAGTAATGTTCAAGATGTTTTGAACATTTAATAAAAAAAACATTTAATAAGAAAACCTATATTTAACATTTAATATAGTTTTTCTTCCCAATCAGCAATTTAATTACCACTTATTTGATATTTTCTCATCATTCACCTCACCTTTGGCAAGATATTCGGCAAGTAAGAAAGTGTCATACTATTTAAACAGATTGCTACTACTACTACTATTGAAACCATTGAAATAAAATATATCATTGATGTGCTTTTAATGCTTGAAAAAACAACAAGGTAACTAAAAATGCGTATTCAAATAACTAATAAATATAATGAGATCTTGGAGGATATTTCTAAAGCATTACTAATGATTATATTTTAACAGATTTAGTCTTCATGCTTTAGTCTAGTTAAATATAATTCAGTTCTGCATACTAAATCGTATTACTCACTACTGTAAATCTAATTCCACTATTCACAATACACCATTTATTAAAATGTATTGTTTAGTTAACTATTTCATAATATTCTCATATTAAATCAACCCATTTACATATTTAATAATGTCTAGTGAAACGTTTACGTTTATTACACTTTACTTGATTGACAGATTGCATACTTCTCTTCGTAGGTTTTACGTGATATAGCACCAATAGTAAAACAGTCTTATTGTTGTTAGCACATTAACATAACTAATTTAGAAACCTATACTGACAGAAAATGTTTTAATGTAAAAACCCCTAAACGATTTCAAATGAAGGATAGCTACAAATGAGAATCCAAACTAACGCTATTACAATCTTAACAGTTGTTTGATAACTATGACTAAATTATTTGTTTAACAGTATCAGCGGATCTTGTAATAAAACCCAACAGTTAGTTAGATAATACAAAACCGTTAGCAATATGTTTTTATAAACTGTAGGTGGCAAAATATTTATTTTGTTATTACTGTCAGTATTAGTTGCACATATTATTATCATTAGAGGACTTAACACTGGAAAGGTTTCTTGTAAGTTATAACTGGACCTGTTAGGCAGTTCAGGAAAAAAGTACTGACTATTTTCGTAAAATAAGAAACTTGCCAGTCTTGTTTCAAACACGTGAATCTGTTGAGTATAACATTACTTGCTCATAAAGAAGTTGCATCACCTTTTATTCCATTAACATTAATAACTCATTTACGAGTAAACGAATTGTCATAAACGCTTTCGTATTTCATGCTCACAAAAAAGTACTGGTTACGTGTCTTTTTGAATTGCTCCTTACTTACTTACGATAATTTCAAGGTTCTTTTCCATCCACTAATTTATCATGTGGGATGATAAATATTCTGTAAACGGGTTTGGTGGAGTGGATACTGTATAATGATAATATCAGTGAAGGACAGAAAATAGGCAATACAAGTCTGGTCATTGAGGTTATAGCCTACAATCATGCAAATACTGCGGTAATGTATTGTGTATACAGTTGATTTTAGTTTACTAACTTAGTCATTTATTTTTCCATTTTACAAAAAAAATTAACATATAAATATTTAAGTTGGAATTAGTCTAGCCCTTGAAGAAAACGACATTATTTTCGGAAATAAATACAGTTCTAAACGGTTTTAAGACCAATAAAACTATGTAATCAACGATTGTTTCAAAAGTGGATAAAGAACGTAAAACAAACTGTGTTTCAAAGTCATATACCTCCAATCTATTTCTAAAGTATTTAAAACAATACCTCCGCCACAGAAAACCTGCGTACTCAGCGAAATTTTAAATGCAGGCATATGTCTCTCACTACCACATAAAGCCACTTACCAAGTTTCATAAAAATACATGAATAAATAAGTGATCTATAGGATTTTATTCATTTTCCATTAGAATAACGTTAGGACTGAGGACGCAGTTTTGCTGCTATAAGGAACAGCATGTTAAAATTTGTGTTTATTGCCATTATGTAATTATAACTTAACCAGTTGAAGCTGCATACCAAGTTTTTATTATTTTATCATCATAATTAAGGGAGATATATAACTTTACTTATTCTCTATATGAATAAAATCGTTGCCGAGTATGCAGGTTTGCTGGTACCCGAGAAAAATAAAAAAAAATTTCTGTGCTAATATAAATACACCACAACTAGTTGAAGCCACATACCAAGTTTCATCAATATACATACATAAATAATCGAAATGTAACATTTTATTTATTCTCTATTAGGATAACATTGGCCAACGTACTGTGTTTAGCCCTTTAAATATCTCTGCTAAAGTTGGACGTAGACTCACAATCTAAACACCAAAATGATTGTTTTGTAGAGCTGAACGGATTGGTAAAAGCAAATGTTAATTTTACATTAAAATAAAGTGAGGAAAAGCCAAAAACCTTTTTTCCATAAGATTAACATGGGAGACTTTATGAGCAGTTTTTTGGATTTTCCCCGCAACCATTTAACCTAGGTTAATAATTCAAAATACTATATTATTTGTTTTTTTAAGCTCTATAAAATGGTCAAAACCAACATTGAGCGTTCTAAAAATTATATGGTGAAAAATGAAAAAAAAAGATTTTTGGATATTTTAAATCCCCCATAAACTCAAAGTCCCATGGTCTAATTTTTCTGGTTTTCGAACTTAAAGTTATGAATGTCACTTTACCCTTTCAAGCTAAATTTCTTCGAAATAGGACTTTTTTTACTCAAATTATCGCATTCACGGAAACATGTATATATATATATATATATATATATATATATATAAACACATTAAATCAGATAGATATAAATGATGAAAAAGAAGTTTTTTGCAAATTTTCGTTTATAATACAAACGTTTTCAAGCAATAAAGGAGAAAGAATGGAATTTTTCATCATTTATATCTATCTGTTTTAATGTGGTTGTATATAAAGTCGTTGGGCATCCACACCGTAAGAAATATATATATATATAACATATATATACTTACATATATATACATTATACATATATATATATATACAAATACATAAATTTAAACGAATAGTGTTTTTGGCATCTAGAGGCTTCAAAACATAAAGTTATTATGGTCTCGGACTTGAGTCTTACCATGATAGCGGTATAGGGGAAATTAACTAAAATGAAATGCTAATCAATAATTTCGTATCATGAAATTAATATCTCTTAGCTGATTGTGAATACGCTTCATAAAAATGCAATTGTAAAGAAGGGATTGGTATAAATTGAATACTACCTAGATTACTTCCAACAAGCAACCTCGGATTTGATTAGCTTTATCTTGTCTTTCTTCGTTTTCAGATTGTATTATTAAGAACTATGCTAGACGCCTGTGAGAACAATATTATTTCATGCGTTTAATACTTTAGAGTCAAACTCCCAATAACTGAGGTGTTACACCACACTGCGCCTTTGAAGCCCGACCTGGCTCAAGAGCTCAGGGGTATGAAATTACATTCAACATGGAAAGCTTCTGGTTTGTCTCATGCTTTAACTACCTAAAAGCACTTCGTAAAACTAAGGCAAAATACTACAGTTTAATACATTTTACCCATTACTATTATTCACCCTTTTTCCTATAGCCCTATGCTTGGCGTTACAGGGTAGCACTTAATTTTGAATAAAGTAATAACTAGCAGAGTAGTTTTGCATGTATATTTTGAAAATAAATAGAATACCTGTAATGAAAAATCTATGTTAGAGAATAAAGGGTATATTTGATTGTAGATTTACTATTTGAGTTATATAAATTTGCCCAAACTACACTCAGATCCCTAACAACTTAATGTGGTTGTACAATCTTTTTAATAAATAATGTGACGAATATTGTTTGCCGCACCATCTGTAAAATGTTATTTGGTGTTATCAAAATACGATTGTAAAAAGTGAGTTCATACTGGTATCAGTTACTAATCTTCAAATATACTACATTCTCAAACAAAGCGTTGGGTTGTAGCAAATGGTATATATTATTTCACTGCAACTTTGTATTGAGCTTTAAGAACTTAAATAGGACCTCAAATTCCATATAGGTTACAAATAAAAACACAATCATAGTAGTTTTCAAACATAAAAACTACCATGTGTAGTTCAATAGCAGCGAGTAAGTCAGACACGTCAGAGGTGACGTCATATAGCCTCCGGGCGGTAACACTCCAGGTCTCTTGTCCAGATTAATGGAGCTTCAGTTGTGTCTTTCAAGTTGGACAGTATTGTCACAGATAATAATATCGTTTTAGTATTTTCTTTATTTTCTATCTAGCATTGTCTAGAAACAATTATATTTTTAACTTGTTAAAAGTAAATATACTAATACTTTTGAACTTGTTTACTAAGTCAAACAATCAGTTTTCTTATACTGGCTTATACGTATTTTGGCATTCATACAGCGCCTTGGTTTTATGAAGGTTATGCCAAAGTAAACACAATATTCTTGCTCGTGAAACCACGTCAATTTAATACATTTATAATTCACGCTTACGTCACGAATATACGAGCGAAAAACACGCAAACCGACGGACACTCCAATGACTGTCTCCACGTGGATTTTAATTTCCGGTTTCCTCGGAAACGGTTGCAGGCAGACTGATTTGAAGGGCAGGCGACTTAATTTAATTAATCGTCGCGGCTTCACACACAACAATATATTGTTTACGTTAGCACGATCGCAACGTAAATAAACGAAGGCGCTTAAGTCAGGGTGGATGCCGAAATACTTATAACATTTTATTCTAAGAGTTTCCAATTATTAAGGTAGTTTGGGGATGTTAAATATTTTGTTATTTAGTTTATTTCAAAAAGGAGATATCAAAAAACACCTTAAAACAATTTATTAAATATGAAGTCTTTTGAAAAACTACATAACGTATTTTAGTAACTATTAAAGATATTAATTTGATATGAAATAAAACATTCTTTTTTGTAGTCGTCTTAAACTCAAAATAATAAATTCTCAGTACTTTCGGGTGGTAAAACTGTTCACAAAGCTATCGGTACTTAACTATTCATAGGCCAACTCATATATTTAGTGAAGATTTAAAACCGAGAAAAGAGAAATAAACGATTTGTACTTGTTTTGTTTCTCACGACCTGTAGTGCTTGCAGTACAACCAAGCCAATAGTTTTTTACAACGTAGACTATATATTGTATTCCATAAACAAAGATTAAAGGAAAATAAACTTTTTACTTTTTTTAACTCGTAATGACAGGGCAAATATGTACTTCTTATCCATTAATAAAATCCGGAAAATTACCATTATTTGTACACTATTTCGATAGTATTTATTTTATTTCTTTAATGCAAAAGAGATAAACCCTCAAAATAAGCCGTTTACTAATATAGCTGTGGTTTTTGTATACACTAATCGTTATTCAAACATGAAGAAAGTTTTCAAACCGGTCTGTCAAAAACAAAGTGCAGTGTTGGTTAAAAAATACCCCCGCCACAGCAAACCTGCATACTCAGTGAATTTCCAATAAATATATACACACTAAGCCACTTACCAGGATTCATAAGATATATATTCACAAACATGCGATACCAGTCCTTATAATATTAATTATTTTATAAGAATAACATTGGGGATGAGTACGCAGGTTTGCTGCAACAAGGAACACAAAATATGGGTTTTTATGCAAATATCAATAGAACTCATTTAAGTGAAGTCACATACCAAGTTTCATCCATATACATTCATAACTAAGTGATATATAACATTTTAATTATTCTCCATAAGAATAACATAGGAACTGATTACCTAGGTTTGCTGCTACGGGAACCATATGAGAAAAAATGTTTTTTTTTGTGCAAAAAACAATAAACCACAACCAAATGAAGCCATATACCAAGTTTCGTCAGTTTGTGTTCTTAAATAAGCGAGATATGACATTTTTATTTTTCTCCATAAGAATAACACTGGACAACGTACTGTGTTTTGCAGTTTCAATATCTCAGTAACCAATTGACGTAGTTTAAGGGGCAATGATCAAATGCAATGATCAAAATAGTAACTTTTTTTAAGTGAATTCAATGGTAAAAATTAAAATTTGATTAAAATAAAAATTACTTGTGAAAACTTTAAAAAACTGACTTTTGGGTTACAAAACCCCCCCAAAACTATTCAAATGGTGCGGTTAGTCTGGTTTTCGAACTCGTTTAAATAAATGGTACTTTACACATTTGTGACAAGTTTCATTAATATCAGACGTTTTTTCAAAATTTGAACGAATGGTGTTTTTGGCATCTGGGGACCTCAAAATGTTATCATGGTCTTGGGCTTGAGTCTTACCATGACTCCTAATAGCCTAATAGTCTCCATGAATAGGTAATAGCTTTATCCCTATTTGGGAAATTTGCTAAAAATAGTAAAAACCTCCGTTACAATTTCATGGCGAATAATTTAAAAATAATTACTACATAATTATTGTTTAGCAGGTATTTAGTTTTTTTTATCGCATATCCTATATTTATTTACAAATTTGCTAAACAATATCCCTTACCTCCCATAAATTGGTTTAATAGTTAAACTATTTAAAAATCCATTATAGTAATATTCACAGCTATAACTGAGAGAGAGGCTGCTTAAACAAAGTGTTTTATTCCTTAAATAGAGGTAAGGGGTTTCGAGAATATATTTCCTATACATATAAAACAAACAATAGCTTCCTGACAATTTTAATTTTAAATATATACATCTATTGTTCCTAATACTTAAAATATATATAATTATTTCCTTAGGGAAATCAGTAAAAATAGGTGGTTTTAAGTAATCAAGTATTAGGTACTTCTAAGTTAAGGATTTATTAGTTTATCATATAACACTAACACATTAAATGACCCAAACCATTCAATGAGGAACGAATAAAGTTTGAGTGTTATTACTTTATAATATTTCTTATTATTTATTTATTTTAAGTTGATTCTCATAATGATTATGATATTTAATTATTTATTTATATCATTGGTTTGCAAATTTGATTTAAAGCACAGAATGAAACAATGATCGCGATGAGATAATAAATAAATAAATATATATATAACGTTCAAAGTTCTACTCACTAATACATAGTAGTCAGAAAAGTATTATATTTATTGTAATTTTATGTTTTATATTTTATTTGGTAAAATATAATTTATCATATAAATTAAATAAAGAAATCAAAATAAACTTACTGAAATTTTTGTTACCTACAAATCTGATCCAAAGGTTCCTCACTTACATTACAAATGTACGATAATTTATTTATTTATCTTTGATCTGTATAATTAGGTCAATCTTATCACCCTGGTGGTTATCGTCCCTGACCACTCCTTAATTATTACGGCTTTAACTTCTTGAATTACCTTTAGGCATGAACGATTTTAGGTTTCAGCAATATTATTTAAAAAGTAACAAAGTAGATGCACTGTTTATTTATTAATTATCAGCTATCCATAATCATACTTAATGGAGTAAATGAAAAATACCAGCAACATCTGAGTGTCAAATAGCTATATATTTCTAAATGAACTTACTTCTTCTGCTTACATTTGATCAAGAGAACCCACGGAGCAAAACTCACAAAATATATATTAAAATAGGACAAATACAGCCAGTCTGATGATGTAAATGTCACCAAAGTAGCTGGTTGTTTTAAATGGAGAGAAACGAGCTTCAACTGTGCCACTGGTAAAGGCTTCCTCCATCTATCACAGTCAGGGCAGGCCGCGACTACTTGTAGAGCTCACTACAATGTGTACAGTTCACTGTTGGGCGACCTAACCTATCGTTACAGTTGGTTACTTCACCAAATTTGCTTCATTAAGTATTTATTAAAGCTGCAAATTGTTCCATTTACGAATGTAAACTTGTTAACAACATTTTAAATGCTAATAATTTCCGTGAT
This sequence comes from Allygus modestus, assembly GCA_963675035.1. Lineage (NCBI taxonomy): Eukaryota > Metazoa > Arthropoda > Insecta > Hemiptera > Cicadellidae > Allygus > Allygus modestus. Next base: position 427,712,572 of record OY776112.1, on the reverse strand, counting down.
GTTTATAAAAAGTACAAGTAATTAATTACATGGTGAAACACATTGGATGGCAGTAGGAGTTTTAATGTAAAATATTAACAACCACAATTTTGTTTATCCAGACAAAAGTTCAGATAATGAATAAAAATTAATAGCATGTTGCAAATTGCTTTGTGGGTAAAAGTATCAGAGGTGGATGTTAATAATTTATCAGATTTCCCTCTAATCATACAGCAGAAAACGTCAATAATAACTCCATCAAATGTTCCTCTATTTAACCTGTAATTTGTAGGTTTGTGACTTATTTGAAGAACCAACTTTCACATTATGACCAAAAGTTCATGTTTTAGTTAGCAACTCAGATACATTTACCCAGTGAAAGATTTTAGGTTGATGTTGCTGTCGAAACAATAATTGACATCGAAGTAAACTTCTTTTTCGCTTTCTCTATAGCATGCAATTTCTACAAGAGCCACTGCTGTGAACTTAAAATAAACAAGGCCATAAATTAAAACAAACATTCTCGATTACCCCTTTTGCAGAAAACCTGTTTACCCTCAAAATTCCCTGTGAGTATACATGCCCTACTGCCACATGAAGCCAATAAACAAGAGAGAACAAAATGTTTTCATAGATTATTGACTTATGCAATGATATTCATTCTCCCTTGAGACTACAAATAGATTATACTAGCCGTATGGTTACATTGGACTGTGTATGCTATGATACCCAACTGCATGGATCATTTCCTTATCAGTCGGAAAGCAATTCTTAGTAAGCATAATTAGTTATTGTATATTTTTGCACATATTGTATATTGTAGTATTAGTGTGTTGTTAATGTATACACAGCTTTAAATTTAAATTTAATGGATACATTATAGCAGTTACTAGTACCCAGTAAGTTTGTGGTTTAATTTTGTTTGCTATAAAAGAGAGAACGCAATCTTACAATTATAATATTTAAACATCAGCCCTGTACTTATATTATTATTGTTAAACATATTGTTGGGTAACTCTGAAACGTGGATCAACTAAATATAACACTGTTTAAATTTAAATTAATTAAATTATTAGTTTTAATTTTAATTATTTTACAACTTAACACACCGAAAAACATAGATTTAAAAATAACACGCATGTACAGGGCAAAGACACAACGTTTCATCAAAGTCACTGCATTCGTTTTCCCGTGTAAAGCGAACAAAAACCCGTCCTTGAGCGTTGTCGACAGACGGGCAAACAGAAAGACAGACAAACAGATAGACAGGCAGACATACAGACCTAAATTGAGATAAGACTTGTTTTGTCTTCCCTAGGGTGTAAAACGCGAAAATATGCCAACTTTTCATAATTCCAAATAATTTACAGGCAAAACTCTAATTTGATATGTATAGATATAGTTTACACATATTCTCGGTAAAACAAAACAATGTAATTGTTGTACTAGTCTGTGCATGTGTTTTTATTAAGTTTAATTTAAACTTCAGTGACAACCACGGATATGTAATACGTGTTAATGTTAAATGTTAACAACATAACTGTAGCACAATATAAGTAATGAAGTATTTTTAACAAATCCCCCTACAGAAATGAATATTTAAAAATCTGTGCTATATTTTAAAGTTGATTATGACTTAGCATTACAGTTTCATATGTTTTACCCTCACTAATCATAGCAGACAAGTGTCTAAACAATGTTAATTGCCTAATACACAGAGTTCACATATTTGTATTAACCTAGTATCATTGTTTGCCTTAAATAGTATCGAAGGTTTGAATACAACTTCTGACCAAAAACAATTGTCGATTTCCTTCAACATTACAAAGGTTCTGATCAACTGAAAGTTCGTGTAATGGCTTTTACTCCGTCACAAAACTTTCTAAAAATTTACCAATTTCCATTTTCCACTTCTTCAAAAGTACTGGAAATAACTTCACCTGCTCTCACTTTTCAAACATTTATGAATTCCCTTTGCACATTTTCTTCGGAGTTAAATAGTATTTTAATAAACTATTAATTATAAAAAAGTTTTAGAAGATCTGTATACATTAGCCATACAAAAACAATGCTCAATATATAAACTATATCTACTCCCGATATGTTTCATTACCAAGCTATTACTTATTGTGCTCCATCATAAAGGCATACAAAAGATATTTATAGATAATTAACATTCACTGTTAGGGCTACTAATATTATGATACTAATCTTATAGGTTATTTACCATTACCATTTTATATAAATTAAAATATTATTTTATGCGGTTGTCTGCTTATCTAAAAATAAAAGTATCATGACTACTCTACCTTCAATATAGTGTGTTTTTTTCCTACGTAGAAATAGTATATACGGAATACTTGGTAACCATCTTGACTAACAAATTATTTGTGGATATACCTTTTTTTAATCCTTGAAATATTGGATAATTATTATGGCTTTTCTAGAATCTATATATTACACGTTCATTCCTTGCGTGATTGAATTGTCTGTATTGCAAAAAAATTGATTCTATTTCGTTTTACGCGTGTTTTACTCCAGTGAAATGCTTTACCATATACGTATTTTATTTGTTTAAGATGACGGTCAATATACTGAGAGTATTATGAAGGTGAAGTTATTCTTAGTAACAATCATTAATTAATAACCTGAACAAAATTGTCAGTTTGGGCCTGCATCGAACCTTTACACAGTTTTAAAATTCCGCTCATGATCTGGCAAACATTGTAACGTAAGAACTCTAACCATAAATTTTATACATTTACAAATAAAAAATATGTTCCGGGAAAAAATTATTTAACCATAAACATAACCTTTTGTTAACTATCATAAACTGAAACAAAAACTTAAAATACTTTAGTAACGTGATACTTAGAAACAACACTTAAAAACAAGGATCAAACAAATAATCTCATTTAAATTTGTTAACTTTGGGAACTTAAAAACTAAACTTAGTCCGTTGTACATAACTAGCAGGCTGAAACTAGTTGGCTATGTTAGAAGTTTGTAGTGCTCCCTAAAGGAAGATCTCTGTCAAACTGCATGCATATATCATATTGACATGTGTGCATTATCTCAGTTAGCTTATCTTTGTGGTTAAGATTACTGGGTACATATTTAATGTTTAAGTCATAGTAAAATCGTAATACCAATATGCATGTACAAGACCTTTCAACTTTGGGTTTCTTAAAAAATCAAATAAATAATTTTAGCTTATATATTAGAATGTTGTTGTTTGATTGTTTTATATGAATTATAATCGCAGTTTACTAATAAAATTACCACTAATACGTAATGCAGGAAATTGTATTTTACGATATATCGCTATATTTAACATGGGACTAAAACATAGGAATGATTCTTTGTTTAAAATTCTTTGTTTGTGATGGTGAGTTTTTGTTATTTATTGAATTATTGCGGACATTTTCAATCACTTTTAGTAATATAAAATCACGTAATAAGTGTTTTAAAATGTCCGCAATAATTCTTTAAATAGCATAAATAAATGATAATTGTATAGACGTGTATCAGTACAAAGACGAATTGTAGTATTTAAAAAAATATAAAAATATATAGAGTTATAGTTTTAAAAGACTTTCTCGACTTTTATACATATATCAATCGACTTCTAAGTTGCATTCATACTTTATGTTTATCCAATCTTATATTACATTAGAAAATCAGTAAACAAGTAAATCATTAACTAACTATCATATTTGGTTTCTACAAAGAAAAAATGGATTGTTTGAAATAACCAATTATGTGTAGTTAAATGTAGTTATTAATTGTTAATTAGAACCAACTAAATAGTTAATAAAAAGATAGTAGAATATTTAATTTAACACTTTACTTTAGTTAAACTATAATATAACCAGTTAAACTATAATGACTAATTAAACAATCTTATTGTTTTAAAGTATATTTAATTGTGATAGTTTTTACAATAGCAATGGTTAAACATAAAAATATAATAAAATTATAATTTTAACACAATTGATTAGTTTTTTCAAACAACATAACTAGTAGCAATCATCGCTGACCCAACGTTGGATTATGAAATGAATAATTCTTTATTTTAACAGGCAAAGTTAGGGCCACATGGCCCTTTCTTACACTAACCTGCATACAAATTGAGATGGATATATATCTACAGCGTAATCAATAATAATAAAGCTTAAAACTACGTTTTTAACAGGAAAAAGCTAGTAACTTTACTCATTCTCTCTAACACACACCCATCAGTGATCCCACACACGACAACCCCCTAGATCACACCGGCCAAGGACATTCGCTCAATATATCACTATTATCGTTGGCATAGAATATAGGATTATAGGAGAAATTATAGGAGGATTATAGGAGAGTTATTATAGGAGAATATAGGATTGAAGTGGTCGGTTGGCACGGTTGAGCCAACGAACCAATCGTTGGGTAGCCCGCGCCGGCAAATCAAACATAGCAGACGTTGGGCCTTCGAAAGCTATTGTTGACAAAATCCGACTTTCGGTGATATTTAAACAAACTGTTAGGGCATAAATATGTTCCCATGTAGCACTCGCCGTTGGTCAATCCGTTGGTAGAGTTAAGTTTCCACAACAAATCCAAAAGCTGCCTAACTGTTTTTCATGTGATTGGGCCAACCGAAATTAATGTTGTTGGACCAAAGTTGGTTAATTTTTGTACAAATTATATTAACATTATATTGTATTTTTATTATTACAATTATATTAAATGTGTGTTAATTTTCTCGTAATGTATCATATTTCATAAAAAAATTAATTAAATTAACCAAATTAATTCGTTCCAAGTCTTATTACTTGGATTTCAGTAGCGCGAGGAGATTCACTTACAAGAAGTAAACGAAAGTATTGTTATTGTCTATACACTTGTAGTACACTACAGGTATATAGTCAATAGCATCGTTATATGGTGTAGGTGTAGACTATTGGTACTTATTAGATCGCAGTCCATCCTTCAATTCTCACGAGTCAGAATAGACACGAGGGTGAAGGCCTTAGCACAGTAAGTCATTGGTTGTAGGTTCGAATCCCGATTGAGAAACTACATTTTTTCAATGGAAATACTTTTTTTAAATGTATATAATTTATTTACGAAGCCAACATTCATAATATTTCCCTACTAGATTTATTCCAGATTAACATGTTGATTGATAAATCTAAACAATTTAAATTGTTTCAGTTAAAATTATAGATTGGTAAATCCAAACAATTCAGTCTGATTGTTTGAACTTACCAATGTTTATATTTTTTAATCTGAATAGCATAAAATTGACAAACCATGAATTATAAACCCAATGGGCAAATAAACTATAAAGGTTTTCTTTTTTTAGAATCGATTTAAGAAACAAAATTCAACTTTGTATACATATAATCAAATAGTTTTCAAATACAGTTAAAAATATATTATCGAAAAATTGAATTTGCGACATGTTTATTTTTAAAATGTACAATAGCAAAATTATATAAAAAACTACTTTTAACCATTTAAACATAAATCAAGCATTATAAACGTTTACGAAACATGTTTTACGATATGCGATGACATCTGTCTGCCAGTTATAAAAAGTTCTAATGCGTTGCGGTATATGTTTTACTATTAACAAGAATTGTTCTTGCATTTAATTTATAATAAAAAAAATAATTTACTGAGAGTAATATTTAATATTTAACATTAAATTTTCTATGCAAACTAACATTTATAGTTATTGGTTATATGTAGTTACGTATTTTTAGTTGTTAGAATATTTATTATTTTCACTTCGTAGAGACATTAATTTACATAGTTAGAATCACCAATATTCAATAATCTTTATGGTTTTTAAATCAATATATATAAGTATTTAAGTCATCACCTACGTACAATGGGCTGATGAAAGTTTCTGACAGTGTTAGTTTTAGAGCAGGATTAGTCAAGGGAAACATCATCTAAAACCAGGAAATGATTTCTGGAGTTTAATATCATTCAAAAGTGTAAAGATTTCAGAGTATAATTATTTTTAATGTAAGTGTCGTGCTCATTATTTCTAACGAGATGCCTTGTTCTGTAAACAGACACTGTTGACATTTTTAGAGCCTATATAAAATTTAAAAATAATAACATGTCATAAATCTCAATTTTACATTGATAAAATAAAACAGAAGTGGATAATACCCAAATATTTCTCTAAGATTAATTTAATGTTTGAATGTGTATTTTAAAATGTGCTTTTCACTCTCAGTTTTTGTTACAATACATCCTATAAATTACATTTAACGCTTGATTTATCGTTGATGACAGTATATGTTAACAATTATTTAGACTTTTAATGAACACTCAAAACCAATATTGTTCTAACAGAAGAGCTCCTGCCAAGACTAGGGAGATGCATCATTAACGGTTAGTTAAACACCTGAAACTTGACTGTCGATCACCTCTACTCCGCAGTAATCAAGTTGGCCAGCAGCTTTGCAACATGAGAGCTGGCTTATTGTTTGATCAAACGTTTATTACCCGCTTACTGTAATCTAAATTAAGTGTCTAGCTTTAAAATTGCATACATGTTTTAATTGGAACTTAAATATTATACATTCAACTAATAATATAAAAATCTCGCATTTGTATGAGGTGTGTAGAACTTATTTGTCATTGCATTGGGTTTTATGATTAAATAAATTCAGCATGAATACTTACCAACATCTCTTGAGGAATATAAAAATGGTACAAAATTTATATTAGAATTATATTTTAACTAATGGTTAGGCTATAATACACGTTAGAGGAAAAAACTTCCCAATTTGATTAGTGAAAACGTTTTCAAGTGTTCTTTCAAAATGTTTGGGGGAATAAATGTAATATTATCGTTCAACGAAAATATATTCAAACTATAAAGTAGTTTTCGATTCTTTTTATCAAACAGCCCAATGCCGCAAACTAGACTAGTCAGTGAGTTTACAATGCATATTATAAACGTACCTCATAATCACATTAATTAATTTGCAAATTTGGTAAAAATACAAGTATATATCTTAATAAGCAACATATACTTGTTTCATTCTCCATTAGAATTGCATTGGTCATAGTACTTAGGTTTAAGGCAACGTACATAGAATGGGAAATCTATTTTGATGTTTCCTAAGCATAACAGCAAAACTAGAATTAAGTGATCATATAGTCAGTTGTTCAAGCCTGGATAAGATAAGTTTACAATTAGCCAGAATATCACTAAAAGAAATCAAATAAGATCGCTGTTCTATCTAAAGTTAATAGACTTTGGTGCCAGCCTTGGTTCTTAATTTTCCTTTGTATTTTTTGCTGCAATATTCTCCGTTGGTAATTAGTGTAGGCTGTTTAAACAATCTATCATTTCCTCTTCTCCGTTTCATTTCCTGGGACCCTTAATAATATTGACATGACTCTTGACAGTTTTTTTGAGGAATTTAAGATGACTGGTCTCATACTATGTGAAGGCATAATAGCTTTATAATTACGAGGAGTGAAGTGACATATTGCTTATTTTGTTAGAACATATTTAGAGAATTAATATGCCATCGGTCCAAATGCAACAATCATGTGGTTGTTTGGATGAGCATTACTGTTTTGGATGGTGGTATTTAACATTTTATCCTCGTTAACATGAGATCTAAAAAATATATATATTCCTAAGCCATAATATTAAATTTTTCTGTAAAATTTAGGATTGTATATGGTAGTTAATAAATAATGACTTAACTATATTTTCAGCTTCCTTTCCTTCTTCAGTTTTGTTGAATCAACAAGTATATCACCAGCAAGTCTGACATCAAAAAAATAAATAAATAAATAAATATATATATATATATATATATATATAAATCACACATATATATATACATATATATATTCATTGTATTTTTTATTTTTACAAAATAATCCTTTCATTCTCCTCTGGGTGCAAATCATTGATGCAGAGGGAGAACTAGATTTACAGGCCCCCCCACCAACCAAATAAAATTGATGTATACAAATCATATTGATAAAGTTTTTTATACTGTTGAATAACCTTTGACTATGACTTATGCATGTGTTGAAACAAAATTACTGTCCGTCGAAAAATGTTGAATTCAAAATATATATATTTACTAACGCTGAAACTCTAATAATCTTTTTGAATTATCAAGCTTTTATTTAAAACTAGGAAGCAAAGAAATTTTGGCAAGGTTTTCTCTTTGTTTCTGCCGTAAGAACAAAGGGGTAATTATATCCCGTCTTCCACACTTCCAACACGCCACGCTGCTCTACGATTCACACGCCGGTTGTTTGCGTCTCTTCTCATTTATTTTGTTTTTCTCCTTTTACCAAACATTAAATGTATCGTAGTGGGTGTAATTACCAGCCGAAATCAATATAATACGAAAGATGATTTTCTTGGATTAAGAATATTAAAGGCCAGACTAAGTCGTGGTCAAACATGTTGCAATCGTAGAAACTAATAAAGACTTTAGAAAAGTTTTTGTCGCTATCCCTTTCTTTACATAATATTGAAATAGGGTGTTTTAGCGAATTTCTCCTATAAGGAAGAAGCTATTACCGTAGTCGGCATGGTAATACCTAGGCCCGGGACCATGATAACTTTTCGTTTTGAGGTCCTCAGACCCCAAAAACACCATTCGTTCGGAAATGTATATATATATATATATATTATTTTTAAAAACATTATTAACGAGTACCCTTTTTAATGTGTATATATATATATATATATATATACATGTGCGTGTGTGTGTGCTCGTGAGCACGATAACTCTCGTAAAAATTATCCGATTTTGATGAAATTTTGTATGAACGTGTAAAGCAACGTTTATGACTTTAAGTTCGAAAACCAGCCAGATCGCTCTATCCGAAGGAGTATTTTGGGGGGTTTTGTACCCCCAAAATAGGTTTTTCGAGTTTTTTACATATAATTTTGGAAATTGTCAAATTTTAGTTTTTTCCATTGGATTCAGATTTAAAAAACACACAATTTGGTATTTTGATCATTTCTCTACGTCAATTGGTTACCGAGATATTCAAAGTGCTAAACACAGTACGTTGTCTAATGTTATTCTTATGGAGGAAAATAACAATTTTATATCTTGCTTATTTATGAACATATCCTGACGAAACTTGGTATACGGCTTCATCTGGTTGTGGACCATTGATATTTGCTCAGAAAAAAACTTTTACCCAAGGCTTCCGTAGCAGCAAACCTGCGTACTCAGCCCCATGTTATTCTTATGGAGAATAAGTACCTAACGTGTTATCTGCCTTTATTATGAAAATATAATAATGAAATTTGGTATGTGGCTTTACCTACATGAGTTATATTGATATTTGTATAAAACCCCAATTTTGTTGTTCCTGCATACTCAGCCGCCATGTTATTCTTATGGAGAATAATTAAAATGTCATAAATCGTTTATTTATGAATATATATTGATGAAACTTGGTATGTGGCTTTATGTGGTATCAAGATACATATATATGCATTGGAAATTCGCTGAGTATGCAGGTCTGCTGCTACGGGGGTATTTTGTATTTGGTTCGGATAGCTGTTTAAGGTTAAAGGTTGAAAGTGGAAGTTATTAGTTTTGATCTTATATATGTAAAAATAATTGTAAAGGGATTAATCTAAAGATTAACGTTAATAAAACAAATCAATAGAATGTTATCGACAGCTAACAGGTTGAAGTTTTATAGGACGCCTTAAAAGTTTGACTTATGAAATGGCTTTCTGCCAGTTTCCTATGTGTAGTAATTGAAGTAGGCCTGGACACTTACAAAAATATTGGGATTTCGGCTACCTCTACCACATATAAGGAGTTGTTTTTACAGCTAGTTTGTATCCAATATCTTCCCATTTGAAGCTGTAGGCAATTATACTATGTTCCTTAAAGAATGTTAAAAAATGCTAAAACAAAGAAAATTATGTACTCTTTAATAATTTTTAACTACATATACAATTTATAATAGCCAGTTTTAAGCTACTCATAATTATTAGTTTTTTTCCCGTAGAGTAAAATGTGTAAAAAGAGGAGTAATTCCCAATAACCTTCACATTATTACTGTCTTTAAAATTATATTATATGTTTATTATTTTGAAACTCAATAAATCGTTTGATACATTTGAAAACTCTAGATAACTACAAAATACTACTATTGCTAATTTTTTACATGATAACGAAATGAAGTGTTATAATTTAAATCTTAAGCTAATAATCATGCAATTTAGCATAAAGATACAAATAAATTCCACTAAAGTAGTACTAAGTACTTGCATAGAGTAATAATAATTCTCATAATAATCTACGTAGGACAAGTTGCTAATGTTGAGTGAAATAAAGTAAATATCTGTATTTCACAATAATCAAACAACAAATTTTCTTAAATACTGCGTGTACAATATTTGATTCTCTAAACCATTGTTTAGTAGTTAGCTAAATATAAATTATATTCATTCTGGTATTTGTCGCTAACATTTCTGAGTTATAAAATGGCATTAATATTTTCCGTATGTTAAATAAGCTCACCATTACAACACTGTAAATTGGGATCAGTGAGCTGAATATCACAGGTTGTATCTGTTTTATAGAAAACTTAAATATTATAAAACTACTGTATTGAAATTGCTTAAGAAACAATTTGGGTTTTACTCTTTTGAGTAAAACCCTTTAAATTAAGAAATTCTAGTTATCCATAAAACATCTCCCTCTTACCTCCCAATATGACATGGATAGTCTTATTGACCTTATAACAAGTTGTAGTCAATTAGCTACCATCATACCACACCTTCACACACCACATTATAGTTTTATTAATAGTAAAAGGGTTAGTACTAAAATTTAAAGTCAAAAATATAACTCTATATGAGGAATTGTCGTTGTGGAAATGCTGCATAATGGCGTATTTTATGGCAATTATAATTGTTATACATTTTATTCATTATTTTATCCTAGGACACCAAGTATAGAAAGAAAACCTATTTGTTCAATAAAGTTTATTTTAAATGTAAATTATACTACATAACAATTGTGATTCTGTGTGTGGTGTATTTAAAAAATGGAAACACAATATCTTTATTGTCTTATATGTGTAAATGTTAACTTAAATGTGTAATGTAAGTGTTAACTAACACAATGTTTTATAGTTTAAATAGTGCAAAAAAAAAAAGTTAATTAGTTTTAATAGCTGAAAAAAAATCAAACAACTAATGTGCAGATTAATTTTCTTAATGCTGGTACTAATTTTGCTTGGTTAAATATGCACGCTTTTCGATAAAGGCGTAACATAGCTCTAGTAAGAACACAACAGATGCGAGTAAGAGACCGGCTAAATGAATGAAAAATATAGGTTTTAGTTTGAACAAAGATAGACTTTCAGGTTGTACAAACTCTGGACTATCCTCTTCAATGACAAGTCTACGTTTAGCTGGGCTGGCCCACCGTAAAACAACCTGCAATATATACATGAAAATTACATCCTTAAGAAAATAGTTGTTTAGCACTAGATAAAGAACTACTTACGTTACATTTTCTTGTACTGAAACATAAATTTGATAGAGGGTACTCTGGATATATCAATGTACTGTTTGCTGGGTTGGCAAATTATGTTATTTTATCTGCCCTTGAAGCATATTTCTAAGTCAATGAATACAAATTTATCCATACTTTTTTATTGAAGTTCTTGAATCCATACTATGTAACAAACATACTCTTTATGTAAGTAAAATTGGAATATCCCATAACAAACTGGAAAATATAACTCAAATAACTTGATCATTTAATATAGCTTACATGTATATTCAGATGCATGAAATACAAAAATATTCCTCTTAAACACACTTTATCCTTACATACACTTCATAACTTCATAACATTTAAAATACCATAGTAATAACCTACCTGTCTACCATAGTAATAACCTAGACCTACCTCTCTCTTATGGTACTCCCAGAGCCCAGCCTCTAGCATCTGTTGGATACCTTCACTAATAACTGGGAAGAATGGTGAATGTTTTCTGAATACTATAGCTGAAAATGTATAGTAAAAATATTCTTGGACTAGCCGATACTTTGACATAGTCTCCTCGTTGAGGTTTGTGGCGGCGTAAAACGGAACAACAGTGTCCACGCCGATCCTGGCTGCGGAAAACGTCACTTTGGAATCCTGTTCAGCTCTCTCCTGGATATCCAATGATTCCAAACCGACAGCGCTCATGATGAACTTGTTGAGCCAGGGTCTCTGAGAAATAATACATCATTTCATAAAGTATCGTAGTTGAGTAATTGTATTTAAGATCATTATTTAAAGATAAATATTATGTTTTATTGTTATGTTTGGATTTAAATAAAGCTACTTAATAAGTTGTGGTAATAGTTAACGTACAAATTGATAACTTATTAATGTTACACCGCAGAATGTACTGAAAAAAATAGGTTGTTAAAAATGTTCCTTTAATAGATATACAAATATTTTCTAACACAAACATTGATACATAGAACCATAGAGTTTTTTCGGTCTGTCTGTCCTTTATAGATTATCACTTATAGATAGAGAATACTGTGGAATTGATGCTTTAAATTTAGATTGAACATGTCCAGGTACTACTTAATTTTTGGTAAAACATTTAAAGTTAAAAATACAAACCTAAAATGGTATCTTGTTTCAAACCCAGGAACCACTTTTATGTTTGGGTCCAGAGAAATACGGGGCACTCTGTATAACTCTAATACGGGGCACTCTGTATAACTCTAATACGGGGCGCTTTGTATAACTATAATACGGGGCACTCTGTACAACTCTAATACGCGGCACTCTTTATAACTCTAATACGGGGCACTCTGTATTACTCTAATACGGGGCACTCTGTATAACTCTAATCCGGGCGCTTTGTATAAGTCTAATACGGGGCGCTTTGTATAACTCTAATATTGGGCACTCTGTACAACTATAATACGGGTCACTCATTATAACTCTAATAAGGGCCACTCTGTATTACACTAATACAGGACACTCTGTATAACTCTAATACGGGGCGCTTTGTATAACTCTAATACGGAGCACACTGCACAACTCTAATATGGGGCACTCTTTATAACTCTAATACGGGGCACTCTGTATAACTAAAATACGGGGCACTCTGTATAACTCTAATACGGGACACTCTGTATAACTCTAATACGGGGCGCTTTGTATAACTCTAATACGGGGCGCTTTGTATAACTCTAATACGGGGCACTCTGTACAACAATAATACGAGGCAATCTTTATAACTCTAATACGGGCCACTCTGTATAACTCAAATAGGGGGCACTCTGTATAACTCCAATACGGGGCACTCTGTATAACTCTAATATGGGGCACTGTGTATTACTCTAATGCGGGGCACTCTCTATAACTCTAATACGGGGCGCTTAGTATAACTCTAATACGTGGCAATCTGTACACCTCTAATACGGGACACTCTGTATACCTCTAATACAGGGCGCTTTGTATAACTCTAATACGGGGCGCTTTGTATAACTCTAATACAGGGCACTCTGTACAACTCTAATACGGGCCACTCTGTATAACTCTAATACGGGGCACTCTGTATAGCTCTAATATGGGTGACTCTGTATAACTCTAATACGGGGCACTCTGTATAACTCTAGAACGGGGCGCTTGGTATAACTCTAATAAGGGGCACTTTGTATAACTCTAATACGGGGCCTTCTTTACAACTCTAATACGGGGCACTCTTTATAACTCTAATACGGGGGACTCTGTATAACTCAAATATGGGAAACTCTGTATAACTCTAATACGGAGTACTCTATTTAACTCTTATACGGGGCAGTGTGTATTACTCTAATGCGGGGCACTCTCTATAACTCTAAAAATGGGTGCTTTGTATAACTCTAAAACGAGACAATCTGTACAACTCTAATACGGGGCACTCTTCAAAACTCTAATACGGGGCACTCTGTATAACTCTAATACGTAGAACTCTTTATAACTCTAATACGGGGTACTCTGTACAACTCTAATACGGGGCACTCTTTTTAACTCTAATACGAGGCACTGTGTATAACTCTAATACAGGGCACTCTGTATAACTCTAATACGGGGCACTCTGTATAACTCTAATACAGGGCGCTTTGCATAATTCAAATACGGGGCACCCTGTACAACTCTAATACAGGGCACTCTTTATAACTCTAATGCGGGGCACTCTGTATAACTTTAATACGGGGCACTCTGTATAACTCTAATACGGGGCACTCTGTATAACTCTAATACAAGGCACTGTGTATAACTCTAATACAGGGCACTCTGTATAACTCTAATACGGGGCACTCTGTATAACTCTAATACGGGGCGCTTTGTATAATTCTAATACGGGGCACCCTGTACAAATCTAATACGGAGCACTCTTTATAACTCTAATGCGGGGCAATATGTATAACTTTAATACGGGGCACTCTGTATAACTCTAATACGGGGCTCTCTGTATAACTCTAATACGGGGTGCTTTGTATAACTCTAATATGGGGCGCTTTGTATAACTCTGATGCGGGGCTATCTGTACAACTCTACTACGGGGCACTCTTTATAACTCTAATACGGGGCATTTTGTATTACTCTAATAGGGGGCACTCTCTATAACTCTATTACGGGCAATCTTTATAACTCTAATACGGGGCACTCTGTACAACTCTAATACGGGACACTCTTTATAACTCTTATACGGGCCACTCTGAATAACTCTAATACAGGGCACTCTGTATAACTCTAATACGGGGCACTCTGTATAACTCTAATACGGGGCACTCTGTAAAACTCAGAAAAAGGTGCGCTTTGTATAACTCTAATACGGGGCGCTTTGTATAACTCGAATACGGGGAACTCTGTACAACTTTAATAGGGGCACTCTTTTTTAACTCTAATACGGGGCACTCTGTATAACTCTAATACGGGAAAATCTGTATAACTCTTATACGGGGCACTCTATATATTTCTAATACGGGGCAATCTGTATAACTCTAATATGGGGCACTCTGTATAACTCTAATACGGGCATCCTGTATAATTCTAATACGGGGCACTCTGTATTACTCTAATAGGGGGCAATCTCTATAACTCTATTACGGGGAACTCTATAACTCTAAAACGGGGCACTCTGTATAACTCTAATACGGGGCACTCTTTATAAGACTAATACGGGGCACTCTGAAAAACTCTAATACGGGACACTCTGTAGGACTCTAATACGGGGCTCTTTGTATAACTCGAATACGGGGCGCTTTGTATAACTCTAATACGGGGCACTCTGTACAACTCTAATACGGGGCACTCTTTATAACTCTAATACGGGGCACTCTGTATAACTCTAATACGTAGCACTCTGTATAATTTTAATACGGGGCACTCTGTATAACTCTAATATGGGGCACTCTGTATTACTCTAATACGGGGCTCTCTGTATAACTCTAATACGGTGCGCTTTGTATAACTCTAATACGGGGAGCTTTGTATAACTCTAATACGGGGCAGTCTGTAAAGCTCTAATACGGGGTACTCTGTTTAACTCTAATATTGTGCACTCTGTATAACTCTAATACAGGGCACTCTGTATAACTCTAATACGGGGCACTCTGTATTACTCTGATACGGGGCACTCTGTATAATTATAATACGGGGCACTCTATATAACTCTAATATGGGACACTCTGTATAACTCTAATACGGGGTACTCTGTTTAACTCTAATACGAGGCACTCTGTATTACTCTAATACGGGGCGCAGTGTATAACTCTAATACGGGGCACTCTGTATTACTCTGACACGGGGCACTCTGTATAATTATAATACGAGGCACTCTGTATAACTCTAATACGGGACACTCTGTATAACTCTAATACGGGGTACTCTGTTTAACTCTAATACGGGGCACTCTGTATTACTCTAATACGGGGCACTCTGTACAACTCTAATACGGGACACTCTGTACAACTCTAATACGGGGCACTCTGTATAACTCTGATAAGGGGCACTCTGTATAATTATAATACAGGGCACTCTGGATAACTCTAATACGGGCGCTTTGTATAACTCTAATACGGGGCGCTCTGTAAAACTCTAATACGGGGCACTCTTTATAACTCCAATACGGGGCACTCTGTATTTCTCTAATACGGGGCACTCTGTACAACTCTAATACGGGGCACTCTTTATAACTCTAATACGGGCCACTCTGTATAACTCTAATACGAGGCACTCTGTATAACTCTAATACGGGGCAATCTGTATAACTCTAATACGGGCCACTCTGTATAACTCTAATACGAGGCACTCTGTATAACTCTAATACGGGGCAATCTGTATAACTCTAATACGGGGCACTCTTTAAATATCTAATACGGGGCTTTTTGTATAACTCTAATATGGGGCGCTTTGTATAACTCGAATACGGGGCACTCTGTACAACTCTAAAACGGAACACTATAACTCTAATACAGGGCACTCTGTATAACTCTATTACAGGGAAATCTGTATAACTCTCAAAGGGGTCACTCTGTATAATTCTAATACGGGGCACTCGGTATGACTCTAATACGGGGCACTCTGTATAACTCTAATACGGGCAACATATATAGCTCTAATACGGGGCACTCTGTATTACTCTAATAGGGGGCACTCTCTATAACTCTATTACGGGCAATCTTTATAACTCTAATACGGGCCACTCTGTACAACTCTAATACGGGACACTCTTTATAAGTCTAATACGGGGGACTCTGTATAACTCTAATACGGGGCACCCTGTATAACTTTAGAACGGGGCACTTTGTATTACTTTAATACGGGGCGCTTTATATAACTCTAAAACGGGGCACTCTGTACAACTTTAATACGGGGCACTTTTTATAACTCTAATACGGGGCACACTGTAAAACTCTAATACAGGGCACTCTGTATAACTCTAATACGGAGCGCTTTGTATAATTATAATACGGGGCACTCTGTACAACTCTAATACGGGGCACTCTGTATAACTCTAATACGGAGCACTCTGTATAATTCTAATACGGGGCACTCTTTATAACTCTAATATGGGGCACTCTGTATAACTCTAATACGGGTCACTCATTATAACTCTAATACGAGGCACTCTGTATTACTTTAGTACGGGGCACTCTGTATAACTCTAATACGGGGCGCTTTGTATAACTCTAATACGGGGCACTCTGTACAACTCTAATACGGGGCACTCTGTATAACTCTGATACGGGGCACACTGTATAATTATAATACGGGGCACTCTGTATGACTCTAATATGGGACACTCTGTATAAATCTAATACGGGGTACTCTGTTTAACTCTAATACGGGGCACTCTGTATTACTCTAAAACGGGGCACTCTGCATAGCTCTAATACAGGGCACTCTGTATAACTCTAATACGGGGCTCTTTGTATAACTATAATTCTGGGCACTCTGTACAACTCTAATACGCGGCACTCTTTTTAACTCTAATACGGGGCACTCTGTATTCCTCTAATACGGAGCATTATGTATAACTCTAATACGGGGCGCTTTGTATAACTCTAATACGGGGCGCTTTGTATAACTCTAATACGGGGCACTCTGTACAACTATAATACGGGCCACTCTGTATAACTCTAATACGGGGCACTCTATATAACTCTAATACGGAGCACTCTGTATAATTCCAATGCGGGGCACTCCTTATAAGTCTAATACGGGGGACTTCGTATAACTCTAATACGGGGCACTCTGTATAACTCTAGAACGGGGCACTGTGTATAACTTTAATACGGGGCGCTTTATATAACCGTAATACGGGGCACTCTGTACAACTTTAATACGGGGCACTTTTTATAACTCTAATACGGGGCACTCTGTATAACTCTAATACAGGGCACTCTGTATAACTCTAATACGGAGCGCTTAGTATAATTATAATACGGGGCACTCTGTACAACTCTAATACGCGGCACTCTTTATAACTCTAATACGGGGCACTCTGTATTACTCTAATACGGGGCACTCTGTATAACTCTAATACGGGGCGCTTTGCATAACTTTAATACGAGGCGCTTTGTATAACTCTAATACGGGGCACTCTGCACAGCTCTAAAACGGGGCACTCTGTACAACTCTAATACGGGGGACTCTGTTTAACTCTAATACGGAGCACTCTGTATAATTCTAATACGGGGCACTCTTTATAACTCTAATATGGGGCACTCTGTATAACTCTAATACGGGTCACTCTGTATAACTCTAATACGAGGCACTCTGCATTACTCTAATACGGGGCACTCGGTATAACTCTAATACGGGGCGTTTTGTATTACTCTAATACGGGGCACTCTGTACAACTCTAATACGGGGCACTCTGTATAACTCTGATACGGGGCACACTGTATAATTATAATACGGGGCACTCTGTTGGACTCTAATATGGGACACTCTGTATAACTCTAATACGGGGTACTCTGTTTAACTCTAATACGGGGCACTCTGTATTACTCTAATACGGGGCACTCTGTATAACTCTAATACAGGGCGCCTTGTATATCTCTAATGTGGGGCAATCTGTATAACTATAATACTGGGCACTCTGTACAACTCTAATACGTGGCACTCTTTATAACTCTAATACGGGGCACTCTGTATTACTCTAATACGGAGCACTATGTATAACTCTAATACGGGGCGCTTTGTATAACTCTAATACAAGGCACTCTGTACAACTATAATACGGGGCACTCTGTATAACTCCAATACGGGGCACTCTGTATAAATCTAATAAGGAGCACTCTGTATAATTCTAATACGGGGCACTCTGTATAACTCTAATACGAGTCACTCTGTATAACTCTAATTACGGGGCACTTTGTATTACTCTAATACGGGGCACTCTGTATAACTCTAATACGGGTCGCTTTGTATAACTCTAATACGGGACACTCTGTATAACTCTGATACGGAGCACTCTGTATAATTATAATACGGGGCACTCTGTATAACTCTAATATGGGACACTCCGTATAACTCTAATACGGGGTACTATGTTTAACTCTAATACAGGGCACTCTGTATTACTCTAATACGAGGCACTGTGTATAACTCTAATACGGGGCACTCTGTATAACTCTAATACGAGGCACTCTTTATAACTCTAATAAGGGGCACTCTGTATAATTCTAAAACGGGGCGCTTTGTATAACTCTAATACGGGGCACTCTGTACAACTCTAATACGGGGCACTCTTTATAACTCTAATAAGGGGCACTGTGTATAACTCTAATACGGGGCACTCTGTATAACTCTAATACGGGGCACTCTGTATAACTCTAATACGGGGCGCTTTGTATAACTCTAATACGGGGCACCCTGTAAAACTCTAATACGGGGCACTCTTTATACCTCTAATACGGGGCACTCTGTATAACTCTCATGCGGGGCACTCTGTATAACTTTAATACGGGGCACTCTGTATAGCTCTAATACGGGGCACTCTGTATAACTCTAATACGAGGCACTGTGTATAACTCTAATACGGGGCACTCTGTATAACTCTAATACGGGGCGCTTTGTATAACTCTAATACGGGGCGCTTTGTATAACTCTAATACGGGGCACTCTGTAAAACTCTAATACGTGGCACTCTTTATAACTCTAATACGGGGCACTCTGTATAACTCTAATACGGGGCACTCTGTATAACTCTAATACGGGGCACTCTGTATTACTCTAATACGAGGCACTCTGTATAACTCTAATATATAACGATAAATACATTTGATAACATTCAAGCAATTATTTTGCTTTTAGAATTATGCATGTCGAATAAGGTCTTATTATATAATTTATTTATTGTAATTGAAGTTGTTATTTTATTTGCAATCTGCTTAAAAATCTGTTCTTGTTGTTGTGCTGCGGTTTCTTAATGTATCAAAAACAATTAGGTCCTAAAATCAATTGGTGGCGATTTTTCTTTATATTCGCAATGGAACCTTGAAGCCACATGTGGTAGATCCCTGAAGGTGCATATTTTCAAGTCCTCAATAAGCACTTATAGAAGGAGTTATAGATTGGTACCAAAAAAGCGTAAAAATTCCAATTTATAGGTCGATGATCATTGTTAACAAATTAATAACAATATTACAATAAAATAAACAAATAATTGACGATACGTCAAGAACACCTAAAATAAAAAAAATTATATCAGGTTTAAAATAAATTAACTATATTTAAACCGTAAACCATTTCTTACAATGTGCTATATACATGTAGTACAACTGAAAAGTTCATTATTCTACATTTATATTATGATTTCATATTGTCAATAATAAAAATTAAATTTTACTGCATTACTAATGCGTGTTACATTTCAACTGAGTAAACTATTTCCAGCGACTATTACTATTTATAGGCCTCGAACGAATAATTATTAAAGGAAATTTGAGATGCCACGTGTGCGCTGAAAGGGAGTATCCAACTGCGCTATTGTATAACTATTTGTCATCCAGTATTAGCCAAGGGTAGGTCAGTCATACGACCTTTAAAAAAGGATGACAATGTTTTTGTTAAATGGTCAAATATGAAGGTTTTGGTTTTACGACAACTCAATGTTGTCAGTATTATGCCATGTGGAAATGTTTGCATATTATTAGATTTTTGTTGTTGTTATAGAACATTTTGTAAAATTAGTTTCATTTGACTCGAGTTGTTTTGAAAACCATGTATGTAATGTTGAACAAGTACAAAATAAAATACGGTTTTATTTTAAAAAAAACTACGACTATTCATCCGTGATTGTAATTTTTTACTAAAATTAAATGAGTAAAACATAATACGCTTCAGATAAAATAATTACAATTTTTCTGTTCTTGGGTCGAATCTGTAAAATAATTACTTCCCTGCTTGCGGTTTTGCAACATATATCTACAACACATTAATTTCAGATAAAGTGTTATCTAACATTCAGGTTAATCGATAATATTTATATTTTTTTTATATGGTTCCTTTCACTGGGAAGTATGATTTAAATTATGTATATTAAACCAGGCATCTTCAACAATTATCTATAATACTCACACTAGTGTCATTCATGTAGTTCTCCGCTCGTAAACTCGTATTATGTTCTTTGTATCCCACGGCATAATATCCATTTTGAATGAGTTGTTGAAATGTATCCATGCGCGGGTAAAACACGGGAAGTGTTAGGCGAGTGACTAAAGTGCTGGCAAAGGCGGTTGTTATAAGTAATGCAAATAAAGACCACCACGTCTGAATATGAGCGGTGTATGGACGTCTCTCCGCACTGCCAGCCAAAGTCACCAGACCAAACAGCGTGAACGCACTCTCAAAGATACCTGCAGACAAACAAATACAACCATGAGAGTATGTAGGGTCTTTTTGGACGCCTTAGTGCGCTACCCACAAGTGTAACTAGACCAAACAAGAAAAACGCCGGTTTCAAACAGCAAAAAGAGGCAACTATGAGAGAATTGAGACACATTTTGATAATTCAGAGCACATCTCTTATGCTGACTAGATCAAACAGGTAAACGCCGTGTTAAATAGTTAAATGCAGGTCAAATTCAACTGTTGCAATATTATCAACATAAGTAAGATAACATTAAATTATATTAGACATTCTTTTTGTACCCCTTATACTCTTATCTTTGGCAAGCATTAACAAACGTAACAAATAGTAAACAGTTTCTTGTTTGAAAAATCTATCAAATCGGTTCAAGTTTTATCGTAAAATTTATAATATGTTACAGTTTATACAATATATTTACTTTTGTAAATTTTGGGATCCAACCTCTTAATACTTTACTTGTTGTACAAATATGCGTATGGTTTACACCACACATTACTACAAATCAATAATAAACACACCACAATCAATCTGGCGTGTTTATGATAATGACCCTCGGTGTACGTTCTATCACTTCTACAATCTACTTCCAACTTAGAAGAAAAGATCGATAACATAAGTTACTGCATCGCATGTAGTGTTGTTACATGAAAAATGTATAATAATTTGCTAATTTCACAAGTGGTTACGTACTGAAAGGTCTATGCTGGGCAAGATGAATCGCTGATTGGTTTGCTAACCAGTAAGCTAGCGTTGTTACGGCAAAAGCCAACGCAAACGTCAGCCATGTAGAAGTGGAGAGAAGTTTATGTAGAGTTTCCCAACGGTCCTGTCGAATCTCCGGTCGACGTACAATATACGCTCTGTAGACCTGTGAATCAATGCAATAATTATTACTAATACTCTAATAAAAATAAAATACCCTCGTCACAAAACAAACCTATTTTACTCAGTGAATTTCCAATGCATTTATTTGTTTCTCACTACCACATAAAGCCACTTCCCGAGTTAAATATAAATTGATCAAGAAGTATATAATTTATTATTTTTATTAATTATTCTCAGTTAAAATAGCATGGGGGCTGAGTACCGACGTTTGCACGTACAGGAACCATCGATTAAATTATTTTAGACCATAACCAGATGAAGCCATATACCAAGTTTCGTCGGTATACGTTTATAAATAAGCGATATATATATATATATATATATATATATAATTGGTATTATTCTTCATAATAATAACACTGGACAACGTACTGTCTTTAGCATTTTCAGTATCTCTATAACTAAATGTCGTAGAACAATAAACTGATTGAGATGAGACTGTACATTTAAATTACAATAAGCCTACCAATAACAAGTAATAAAAACAACTACAGTTTATTGTATTAGAAGACATTTGACTTACGTCTGTCAAACAGGGCCCAATATCTCTTTTCTCAAGGTGCTGGATGCGAAACCAGAAGTTCCCGAACGTTACTTCTGCCACCCCTTTGTCCATGGCCTCGCCAACTCCGCACCGCCAGGAGCCGTTGGTAAATGGTACTCCAAAGTTCCCGGCTAAACTGATGTTGTGCCATTTTTCAAAATATTTAGCATTCCCACACCACTTCAACGGAACGTGTTTCCAGGTAAAGTTGTATTTATGTGACAAGTCATTGAAAAAATTAACATCAATTCCATCATATGTGTAAGCTTGAAACAAAAACAAAACAATATATTTCAGAGTATCTATAATATGTGGTTTCAGAAAGTGGCATAAAAAAAACATTTATTGAGGGGTTGGATAATACGAACGACTTAAGGTGAAACAAAATTCACGATGGTTATCAATTTTGATAAATTGAGCATAGGAATATTTCAAACATTTATTTATTGAAAACTGTAAATCATTGTAATATTATTTGGTTTTATTTAAACTCAATTTGATATGACAGAAACAACTTTTAATTCTAATAAAAATCTTTACTTATTACCTAAAACTCTCATTCAATTTTTATGATTTCCGAAACAAATGCAAAATCACTAACATAAAATACGATAATTTTACACATTTTATATTTATTTTAATACATTCTCCCTTCGACGCTAAATTCATTTCGCAAAACGTATATTTTAGCATGTATTTTATTACCTGTATTTCACAGGGTTATGCAAAATTTAAGTAGATTCCAAAGTACATCAAATGACATATACACATAGAATTAAATTATATTTTACTTACTTTTGTTGCCTAAATGTTTAGTTACTACCCATGGTTCTTTGTTGAATATTGCCACCGGAATAGATCTTCCTCGAAAGTCCTTGGGCTTCTTAAAAAGCAAATCATTTTCTTCAATTCTCTCAAACAAGCGTGGACGATGTATCGCAGAAGAAAGTGTATATTTATCTCCCTTGCGATCTATGACAACGACATTAGCTGAGCCAAACACCAACGATATTTCATTAAGATCGTTTATATAGAGTGGTGTTTCGTAGTTGATAACAAATATTGTTGACAACGGAGATAAGTTTGTGAACTCAGACAACTCTTCATTAAGTTGCCGTTGGGAGGAGTCTAGAAAAACTATGTTTTTGCACTCTGGAGGCAAGCTATATGATCCATTAAAAATCATACATGAGTGAGTGAAACAAACGTTTCCTAGTGTAGATTCCATCACGTTACCGGACGATACCCAAAAACAAACAAGGGAAGCGTTTGACAGCAACCCCCAAAAAGTTGTAACATTCTTGGAATATTTTGCAAGGTAGGCTAAACTCCGCATCGTGTTGGGTACAACTGCAATCACTGAATTGATCTAACAGAAAATCCTCTTTTAATTAAAAATGTTTTTTGTTGGTCTTTATAAATATTCATTAATGTATTCTTAATGCTGCTTTCCTGACTGATGATGATTATCCATAGCCAGTAGCTCAAAATTGACGATTATTGTTGCTTTTAAATATTAAAAACAAATACTGACTCAATGTTTATTTAATCATGATGTAGGAGTATAAAAACAGAGTGTATTTTTTAAATAGGAAGATATAACTTGTGCACGAACCAAACTATGTAGTGAGGGACCCCATGCATGAACAATGAGTGAAGGATCACAAACAAAAACCATTACGCACCCATATATCACCAGGGGCGTAGCGCTTTCTCTAAAAGTATTGCCCACACTTCTCGCGAATACTCCGAACATTTGGAGTTCGGCCGAATGTTCGGGCCTGTTCACGAGAAGTGTGGGACCGCCTTTAGGTGTGCTAGATAGCTCGGAATGTTTAGTAGAATATGTAGTTTTAAATCTAGTTATTACAATTCGTTTAGCCACCGCATTTCCTTTTACAAATTTCGCATAAACATCTAATGTAACAATAACTACTGATACTGTTTAAAATTAACTTATCTAAAATTAAAACTACCTATGATAAATAGAGAATGATCATGTTTTGTATCCTAAGAACGATATGAGCATTATCTTCACAACAATATCACCTTAATCAATTAAACATGTTTTCCCTAAAAGTGACTGTCCCTAATAAAATCCAAGGATGTTCACAAATCGTAGTTCCAGTCTATGTTCAAGATGTAAGCAGCTTTTTCTAACTCTGCTTGTAAAACAAAGAAAACTCTTTTCAATAGTTGAATATGGAGAAAGGACTGGATTAAAGGGTTTCAAATTGTATTTAGAACAAAAAATCTTTATTTTTGGATTTTCCTAAGATAATTTTACTAAAAACTTCACGTTTATTTTTACCAATCAGCTTTGCTCTACAAGACAATCATTTTGGCGGTTTAATTGTTGTTCTACGTCCAACCGTTGCAGAGATATTCAAAGTGCTAAACACAGTACGCTGTCCAATGTTATCCTCATAGAGAATAAATAAAACTTGATATCTCGATTATTTATGAATGTACATCGAAGAAACATGGTATGTGGCTTCAACTAGTTGTGGTATATTGATATATGCACAACGAACTTATTTATTGTTGATTATCCCCATAGCAGCAAACCTGCATCCTCGGCCTCCATGTTATTCATAAGGAGAATAATTAAAGTTTTATATCTCCCTTATTTATGAACCTAAATTAATAAAACTTAGTATGTAGCTTCACCTGGTAGAGTTATATTGATAACTTTGAAAATACACATTTTCCATCACTCTTTGTTGCAACAAACCTGCTTCCTCAACCCTAATGTTATTATTATGGAGAATAAATAAAATGCTATATATCACTTATGAATTTATTTTTGTGAAACTTGGTAAGTGGCTCTATATAGTAGTGAGACACATATATATGTATTGGAAATTCGCTGACTACGCAGGTTTTCTGTGACGAGGGTATTTAACTTTATACATCTTTGAATAGCTCATTATTTCCTCTTTATACTGATATATAATACAATGATGTTTTCATTTGGTATTAAAACGAACAAAAAATTAAAATTCTTAAGCTTACAAATCCGTTTTTTCTCTCACAACGCCAGCCAGCCAGCCCACTGTCCAGGGGCTACTAAAACTTATTTTCACATTGATTTTTTTCAATCGCCATTTCCCGAAAGTTCAAAATTTTTACACTTTAGGTACAATTTTCTTCTGAAGTTGCTATGGCAAGAACATTTTTAACACACACTAAGGTCTTTGTTGTACTCATATTGACCAGAGATTTTACCTCTTAGGTCTAAAAATAAAATTACTTTGGTAGATTTTTATAATATTTTAGAATTTGTTCAACAATATTTGTAAAAAAATTCATAAATAAAATACTTATGACAGTAAAATGAATCCCTCTGGTCTAAATATGTAAAAAAGCCCTTTCTTAGTGTGTGCTAAATTTCAACCTTGTATCTTTTATAGTTTTTTGGAAAAAATTTACTTGCACTATAATGACGATTATATGGATGTTTAATAGAAAGCGGCTCCCCTTATACGATATTATTAAAGACAATTGGATTATTTTTTAACACTTTGGTAAAATATCTTATGTCCTACAATTTAATGAAAAGTTTATAATTGTGTTGACTGACTTAGAAAAAGAATAATTTGTATTCATAAAAGTACTTCAATAGATATTTTTTAATAAAATATAACATCAAATTACAACACGTATAAAATAATATACTTTCAAAAAGATAATCATAAATGTTGATATAATAACTTAAACATAATATTTAAACGTAACCAATGAACGATTTTGAATGCAACTACATTATGTATCAACTTAAATTGAGTGGATATTGTTTCGGATCCCAAATAAAACGGGTTTTTATTTCCATAAAGAATTAAGCTCTTCTTTGACCATTATAGCATATTTTAAAATGTCAGGGATGTTTCTAATTTTAAAATTATATAAAGTTATTGAGTTTTTTAATTGTAAAACGAATTATATGTAATTAACATAATAGCGGAGTAAAATATTTCTCTCCAAAAACTGGTTGCACTTACTAGTATCGTCCACAAGGTCTCACTATAATAAAGAACACTAAAAGTACAATTGACTTAAGATGTACTTTAACTGCACATTATCTTACTTTCTTTTGAACGGATACCAGTACAAAATTACAAAATTGTCGATTTAAAGATTAATATCTGTCATTCAGTGGAAAAGACAAGTAAAGAAAATAACTTAATAGGAAATTGAACTTTTTATTGTCAAATATTCATGTTGTAATAAAAGTATTAGTTAATACAAAAATTGTTCTATATCCACTGGTGGACGATTCTTCTTGCGAGGACATAAAACAACATTATATTTGTTATTGAATATTAAGACAGCAAAACAGTTGTGATCTCTGTAGTGAAATTACGCATATTTTATTTCTGTAAGATATGCATTACATTTCACAAAGTATTATAGGGTAGCACTCAATGGAAGGTTGAAGAAGGCTAAAACATGGTATCGGCTCCACATGGCAATGCATCAAACTTTACAATCTGCTTTAGGAAATCACAGTCAGATTTACAGTTAGGAAATATTTTAGCGTTAATCAACAAACAACAACATTAATACACGTTGTTGTACAAGAAGCGATTCACGGAAGATATCTTAGTTTTGATCGTTTAGATAATTTATATAAAGTAATTAATTAAGGCAATAGAACTCACTGAACCGTTTGTTTGATGGTAATGCTAATTGTTTCAAGTGTTAACGAGATTTACAATTAATGATGGCTCTATAACTATTATAATTTAGTTACACAGTCTGTTTATTTTCAGATTTTGTATTTTTAAATTTAAATACTCTCTTGAAAAGTTTGTTCAGTTAAATATTACTCTCCAAAGAGGGGCTATTAATTACTAAATAAAAATTTTTTTACAAAAAATAACTAACCATGGATAGTGTAATTAGTGAGTATTATCATGAAATGTATTTTGGCATTGTGATTAGTAAAAGGAATGATAAGTTTTATTGTTTCACGACTGTTAAATTAAAGATGAACCCACAAATGCAAAGAGGTACTGTAAAAGGTATTCAAATACAATCTGCTGTATTTAAGCAAAACATTTATAAAGGATTAAAAAGGCATATTTACACTTTACATGAACTTTATCAATCTTCAACCTCGTTAAAGGATCGTCGTGTTTGTAAGCCGAGAATGCTGAACATTTATAACAAGTTGCGACCAGTTCTTGCAAATTGTCGTAAAGTCGCGATAAATCTTCACCAAGCAGATTCTGAGAGTTACGATGTTGTATGGCGTAAAATATAATTTGTCACACAATGTAGTTTTAGTATATTTATATCACAGTGTATTCTATATTAATGAAACAAAATTGCCGGTTTGTAACTAACTTAGGACATTTTAAGTTCTTTATGAATTTGTAATCAAATAAAATTGTGTAAAACTATGAGATTTATTAAACATTCTTTACATAAATCTCATTTGATATGTAAAGAATTCATATAGAATTTAAGGACAACATTTAAAAATCGGGTCACATGGAAACGGCATACCAATAATGCATTTTAAAATAATTTATAAACTATATTATAAATTTTCCTTAAACTATCTTATATTCTGACTTATGTCTAAAATCTAAAACAAGAGCAGACTACATTAATTCCACTTTTACACTACCAAGCTACTTTATTCTATAGCATTAAAATTTTTGAGTAAAGTTAAAATCAATTTAGATCACTTCTATTTGATCCTTTTAGCGAATTTCCCCTATAGGGAGGAAGCTATTACCGTAGGTCTCATGGTAAGACTTAAGCCTGAGACCATGACAACTTTTTGTTTTGAGGTCCCCAGATGCCAAAAACACTATTCGTTCAAATTTATATATATGTATATATATATATATGTGTGTGTGTGTGTCCGTTACCGCGATAACTTGAGTAAAAAACGTCCGATTTCGATGAAATTTGGCTCAAATGTGTAAAGTGACATTCACGACTTTAAGTTCGAAAACCAGAAATATCGGACCACGGGAAGGGGGGTTTATGGGGGTTTTAAATTTTCCAAAAATAGGTTTTTTGCATTTTTCACCCTAACATTTTTAAAAAACTTAACTTTGGTTTTGACCATGTTATAGAGCTTAAAAAAACAAATAATATGGTATTTCGAATTATTAACCTAGGTTAAGTGGTTGCGGAGAAAATCCAAAAAAAACCTGCTCATAAAATCTCCCATGATATCTTATGGGAAAAAGGTTTTTGGCTTTTCCTTAGTTCATTTCTATGTAAACTTCCCATTTGCTTTTACCAATCAGTTTAGCTCTACAAAACAATCATTTTGGTGTTTAAATTGTGATTCTACGTCCAACCGTTGCCGTGATATTCAAAGTGCTAAACACAGTATGTTGTCCAATGTTATCCTTATGGAGAATATTTTAAATTTGATATCTCGATTATTTATGAACGTATATTGATTAAACTTGGTAGGTGGCTTCACCTAGTACTGGTATATTGATATTTGCCCACAAAATTGATTTTTTGTTGATTATCCTCTTAGCAGCAAACCTGCATTCTCATCCCTAATGTTATTCTTATGGAGAATACGGAAAGCTTTATATCTCCCTTAATTATGAACATAAATCATTAAAACTTGGTATATAGCTTCACCTGGTTGAGTTATATTGATAATTGCAAAAAACCCGCATTTTTATCTTCCTCGTTGCAGCAAACCTGCGTTCTCAGCCCTAAAGTTATTCTTATAGAGAATAAATAAAATGCTATATATCACTTATTTATTGAAGTATTTTTATGAAACTTGGTAAGTGGCTTTATGTGGTAGTAAGAAATATATTCATTCATAGGAAATTCGCTGAGTACGCAGGTTTGCTGCGACGGGGGTATTATTAAATTGTATTACTTTGTTTTTATTAGTTTTGTTAAATTATCTAATGTTATATCAAAGCGGCTATGTTTTTTAGATTCAGATGTCCCTGTCATACTGGTGGTCAGCGTTATCCGTATGAAGCAATTGAACCTTTATCGTCTTGTCAATAACTTCCAATAAAAAGTTAAAAATATCAAACAAATATCACAATAGATTTACAGAACGATTGTAGCAAAAATTGCAATATGACACTAATTCTATAAAATGTTCTACTAATATTCTACAAATTATGACATAATATTTATTATAATTAATTATAAACGATCAGTTTTAGGGCACTGAGATAAAATGCAATGTCATAAATAACTTTGGGAAATAAAATAATAACTTTCAGTATTTTGTACGTCTGACTAAAAAAATTTCGTTCTGGCAAAATTAAAAACAACCCGAAATGCATTGTATCATTATGATTTATGTAACAGGCACATTTTAACTGAAATGGAAACATGTTTTGTTGTACTTCTGCTAGGGTAAAGGGAGTTCCGGGAGAAGATTTTTCACAAAGAGAATTATAACAAAGATTGCACAGACGAGATTTACAAGTTTTCAACACAAAGACACTGAATATAATGCAATCTCACAAAGCATTGTTTCAACGCCTCTTTTATTTTTTCTGACAGCCGTATTTGCGAATTATGAATATGCATATTATTTTTTTTTTCTTTGTAATTTATTTTGATACAATATACAATTTTAACTTACTTACATGATTACAATACTCAATATTCAATACTCCCGACTTGAGCGATGAATTGACTCTTATTTTTACGTGGAAATGTAGAAGTAGAGACTTTAGAATAGATAGAGGTGGGCAAGATCGTATCAGTCACTAAATGACACACCACCCATTTTACTTAGATTTATTAGAACAAAAACTCCCTATAACTACTAATCACTTTGCGGAATACAATATGACCATTTATCAGGCAATTTTGCAAGACTTGGTAGCTTATGGAAATCTACATATTGTTATTATATGTTAACGTGTATTATGTCAGTTCAGTTTTTAATGGATTTTCCATAAATAACTAACCGAGAATGGTTATTTATATCCTAACACTGTTTAAAATACCGAAATAGTCTACTTAACATGAACTACTGATATTCCTGTTACTTACTTACTTCCATGGCCATTTATGCCCTAGTAGGGATTTGGCCTCGCCAGCAATCGCCCTCCGTCTCGCCTGCTCCGTCTTCAGTCGCACTACCAGGCGGTCAGTATCAGCCCTGACATTCCCCTTTGTTAAAATTATATTTAGCTTTTAAACAGTAATAATTATAAATTTAACTACATTAACCTTCCCCTCATATGATTATATTTTCAATAAAAAAAGTCTTACGACACAAACCAATATATTTTCACATACTCTGTAATTACATACCAGTCAGTAACTATTCATAAAATATATTACACTGAACCATCTATAATTGCCATGACTTGGGCCGCATTTTATATATGTTTACCTTCTAGTAAGTAAAAACAGTATAAATGAAAATACTCTACTACAAGTACTACTAAATATACTGTAGTTTTAGAATACATTATGTACTTCAGTAACAACATTATGTACTATGCAATTTAATAAGTTGGCTAATGCATTAAGGAATGAGAGGCAATATTTAAATTTATTTTCCTAACACATAAATTTCAGAGTGTTTCATATATGGGTTTTGAGAGTAAACCAGCTCCAATGTAACACGCAGTAAATTACAACTTACAGCCACAAGAACTACTAAATAACGTAATAATGTGTAGTCTATAAAAGTGTGATAAATTTGTATTGGTATTATATAAAATCAAAGGACAAAATAAAATAATTATTTACGGTGGGTCAGCGACAGATGAAATGCTTTTCTTCATAACGAGCAAAAATAAATAGGATTAGTACGCAGGTTCGCTCCAACGGAGGTACATTTTGCCTGGAGGCAACGGAGGTACTTCTACCTGCGAAGTATATAAGTAAGCAGGTCGTTGATTTAAAAATGCATTTTTATGTTTCTTTAAACAATCAGATTTTGCTAGTATAACTTTCGACATTCAGCTAATACTATTTACATTTAAGATGACAAAACCACCCAATGTAACATTTACATTCATTGAAGCGAAAAATCCAAATTGAAGTGGTATATTTATAAATACCATTATATAACCGTGATGATTGGTTTTATGTCTGCGTAGCTTGTCTCAAATTAGAAATATTTTCGGTTATGTGGGTGAAAATAAAAAGAGACAAAAGAACTGTGATAGAGGGTCTATAAGAAGTTGATGGTGGCCGTCTACAACCAGAAAGAAAATGTTGACTCAACTGAAATGGACACAACAAAACACTAGGACCACTTTTGTTCCTTTTAGTCGCTTCTATTTCTAAACAGAGCAGAGCATATTTTGCAGTGTTTATGTTAAATTTACTCTCTCGATAAAAAGAACCACGGAGAATTAATTGTAAGAAACCCATTAATTTAATTACTCGCATTACTATACGTTAAACAAATTCAAATTAAACCAAGCACACATAGGCCTACTATTGTCTTAAATAATTGTTTTCAACCGTACAGTTTAACAAAGAAAACGTCTTATTTCGAGTAAACTCACCTTTTTAAGGTAGGTACAAACGTAAATTATTTTATAACCATTTTTTTTTGTATTTTACAATTAAAATTGTCTATTATTAAGTTGATGTACCAGTTATTTTATAAAATTACATATTTATAATTTTAAACCAACCCCAAAATTTAATAAGAAAAACTAACAAATTTTAATCATAAATCTTGAACCTTCCATAGACAACGGTGAATTGCTGCAAGATTATAAAAAGACGTTATAGGTTATCCATAAAGAGTTAATCTTTTTTATGCTTATGGGGAGAGGTCTTGTTTATTAACGTGTAAGATAACAAAGTCACTTGCAATGGAAAGTACCAAAAAAGTAGATTCTTGTACAGGTACTAAATAAAAATAAAATCAACATTAAATTTTGTTAGTAGCCTTTTATAGCATTTGCGTTAATCAAGTCTTTTTTCAAATTGTTCTACGGTAACCAATCAAAATTTAAATTGAGGGACAAACGAAGAAGGGGAATTAGGGGATCAGAGGGGACGTCACATGCGGCTGTAAGCCGGTTGCCCATTCATCTATGGGGTGAAGACATATTACAATGC
Organism: Allygus modestus; assembly: GCA_963675035.1. Classification (NCBI taxonomy): domain Eukaryota; kingdom Metazoa; phylum Arthropoda; class Insecta; order Hemiptera; family Cicadellidae; genus Allygus; species Allygus modestus. The sequence continues at coordinate 427,679,694 of OY776112.1, read as the reverse complement.
GTGAGCGTTGGTTGAACGAGCGCAGTGGCAATACCATGTAAACGTGAATACCAGTAAGCTTGCCCACATTCGTTATTATTGTACTCTGTTGCGAGTACATACAACTAACAACGGTAGAAAGCTATAAAATTGATTCGTTGTTCAGTCAAACGTCTTGAAAATCATCAGATTAATGAAAAAGCGAACATTTTATTTTTTTCGATACTTTTTTACTTTTTTATTTCACGCAATCCACACGCAATAAAAAGGGAAACAAACACTATAGTCTTAAAGTAACACGTTTTGTTTTGTTAATGGTCATATACTTAAGTTTTATGGGCATACTTAATGATAATTATAATTAGTTTGCTTGCTACGGAGGCATCCCACACTTTTAATTTCAATCTCTATTAATATTGAGTTTGAAGAAAGTATTTCCCGTCGATATTCTATACAGTTATTCATTGATATAAAATGATGTATTAATCAAACAATATCTAGCAGTGAGAAACTATGGGTCAGTTTTTTTAAACTGACTTTGTAACTGAATTTGTAAAATTATGCTGCATAGTTCTAAACTTGATTACTTTGAATAAATTAATATAAAAAACGAATAATCATTATATAGTTTTTACTTTTTGCGACTAATACATCCGTAATCTTTATCATGTTCAATCAAACTCAATCAAATGCACCTCCTGCGTATTTTTCATAAGTACATATATAATTTCATTGCTGCACTAATAATTGATAATACGGTAGCGTCTCTCCAGTGAAATATTCCAACTGCAGGAGATACATTATGCATGTGCAATATACTGCACTTTAAATGCTCGCCTCTCATGATGATTCACATGTTTTATACTGTGTTCCATCATAATTTAAAGATTCATTACTATCGTAGTTATATTACGTAGTTTGTCTGTAAAAAATTATAATGTTATTGGACAGTATTTATTTCTACAGAATTAAAAACCAGCAAACTAACAATACAAGGCAGTAGTGGAGAAACCACAAAGAGGCATCACTTCCGGCGCTTTTTTCCCATGTTATTCTTATGGGGATCAGTTTTTGGACCGACGCCCGATCCTACACTACACAAATTTTCTTTTTGGCCCTTGCCTTATTTTCCCCCATTTAAAATTTGCATTAATTTTAATACATCCTTTGCAGAAATCCACGAGTTCAAAAATAACTCCACACTAAATAAACAACACATGTAAACAACTTAGAAGTTATTGTGTAGTAGTGGGTAAACAGCAAAGAGGCATCACTTCCGGCGCTTTTTCCCCATGTTATTCTTATGGGGAGCCGTTTTTGCGCCAACGCCAGCTCCCGCCCTACACAAGTTTCCTTGTTAGCCTATACTATTGTCGAACCCTTGCCTATATTAAATATATTTTCCCAATCCCCATCCCTCCTCTATATTTTTTAAAATTAATTTTCAAATTCAGGCTAAAAAACTATCTTTGGTGTTTATGGTCCGATTTGTCTGCAATTTGGATATGTTATTGTCGTAGGCAAGTGTTTTAATAAATTTCACTTACATTTCCCAAATTCACTATAACGGTCAAATTAATATTTTTGAAAAATACTGCCGCCAAAACTTGGTGTTTTAATCCAAACTATTTAAAATTCATTTTAATACATCCTTTGCAGAAATCCACGAGTTCAAAAATAACTCCACACTAAATAAACAACACATGTAAACAACTTAGAAGTGCACTCGGTTATCGCCACTAGCGCGACAATCAACCTTGAAGGAGATTCTGCAAGATCGGCACCAAGGACACAGCGACCGATGCATAGTAACCGATGCGTAATTTTACAAATTGTGTGAATTGTCGGCTATATAAAGAGCTGTTGCAGGCCAGGGTCCTCACTTCATATCCTACAGCCCCAGCATCAACAAGACCTGTTGCAGATTTTAACTTAAAATTCAGTGGTTAGAATAATTTCGGCTAAAATATGATTTTTTTACTCTGGACTTAGAAAAATTTAGTGATTAAAATAATTTCGGCTAAAATATGCTTTTTTTACTCTGGACTTAGAAAAATTTAGTGATTAAAATAATTTCGGCGAAAATATGTTTTTTTTACTCTGGACTTAGAAAAATTTAGTGATTAAAATAATTTCGGCTAAAATATGCTTTTTTTACTCTGGACTTAGAAAAATTTAGTGGTTAAAATAATTTCGTCTAAAATATGATTTTTTTACTCTGGAGGTTTGTAGGTACTTTATACAATTATCTAAAAAGTAGTTTCTCAGATTTTTGATAAAGGGCTTAGTTTTTATAAAAATTTTGAATTTGTGTTTTTTTTTTAAATCTTCATATTTTGAATTTTGATCGTATTTAAATTTTTAAAATGGTAATTTTTGTTTATAAAAAGCAGAGCATGACATCTCTACAGTCATTTCAACACAAAATGTTGACCTGTGCAGTCTGTTTTATGTCTTACTCCAACAGAAGCAATTTATTACGCCATTATCGACTTGTTCACAAAGTTATTCCTAAAATTTGTAAAAAATGCCATCAAATATTTGATAATAACAATCATTTTAAAATGCATATGCTAGAGAACCACTATACTTGTAATGTGTGTAAGAAGGTTGTTAAATGTCAAAAGAAACGCCACTACCTACGATGTGACAAACAACCTTACAAGTTGTATATTTTTAACGGTGAATCAGCGGAAGTATTAGACACTCTCCAATCTTGTCCTCTACCCATCAAATGGATTCTTATTAGGAGAGTGAAATTTATCAAACACACAGTGGACAATAATGGTGATTTAATCATTGACAAAGAATGTATTGCTGATTTTCGAAGTTTAACTAATTTATCAATTGAGAAAGCACAGCTAAAGACTCAAATTGAAAATTCACTTTTAAAAATCGATACCTCCATGCACAAGTATCAAGCTCAAGGCAGTGGATGGATATATGACCGCACCAAATACTGGCAGTTGCATGTTTACAAATATAAGCCCCTAACTCCCAAATCATACATTCCCACGCCAGAAAATATAAAATCAAAACATGCTGTTTTAAATATTAAAAACACCGATAATAAATGTTTCACCTGGAGTGTTTTAGCAAGCCTAAGACCAAGGAATAGTAAAGAAAATGCAAATCGAGTAGTTCACTACGAACCCTATGAAGGCCAGTTAAATATGACAAATATAAAATATCCAGTAAAAATATCTGACATTGATAAATTTGAAAAACAAAATAACATAAGTGTTAATGTATATGGAATTGAAGGAAAAACAATATATCCACTGAGAATAACTAAACTAAATGGCAATACTCACGTCAACTTGCTTCTTCTACAAGAAGCTCGGAAATCACATTACTGTTTAATTCGTGATTTTGACAAGTTAATGTTGCGGTCTACAAAAGATGACCATAAGAAATATTTTTGCAAGTTCTGTTTGCAACATTTTTCCACCAAAGATATATTGGAACGTCACACAACATATTGTAAAACCTTTGATGCCCAAAGAGTACAAATGTCTAAAAAAGATACACTACAATTTACGAATTACAAATATCAACTTAAAGCTCCCTTTGTGATTTATGCAGATTTCGAATGTTTTATAAACTGCGGCAAACACACTCCTTCTGGATTTGCTTATGTTGTGGTGAGAGACTCTAAAATTATTTACGAAGAGTTGTACAGCGGTGAAAATGTGATGGATGTATTTTTTGAAAAGTTATTTAAAACTTATGACTTTATTAAAAGTCAGATGGAAGTATATGTTCCCCTTGTAATGACTCCAAAGCAAGAGGCATCCTTCAAAAACTCTAAATACTGCCACATATGCCAACAGCTGTTACTGGGTGATAAAGTGCGCGACCATTGCCATCTAACAGGCAAATTCCGAGGACCCTCCCACAACGCTTGCAATTTAAACTATAAAGTAACCAAGAAAATTCCAATATTCTTCCACAACCTTAAAAACTATGATGGTCATTTAATAATGCAACACTTGGGAAAACTCAATCGCAAATTGAATTGCATAGCCAAAGACATGGAAAAATATATATCGTTCTCTGTTGATGATTTGGTATTTTTGGATTCATACAACTTTCTGTCTCTTCCCTTAAGCAAATTAGCTTCCAATTTAAATACGTTTAGATTTATAGACAATCCACTACTACAACGCAAGGGTGAATTTCCGTACGAATACATGACAGGACCAGAAAAGTTTTTAGAGCCCCTACCACCCATAGAGGCATTTTACAGCAGTCTAACTAAAGAATGTATATCTCCTGCACAATATGAACATGCTAAAAACGTATGGAATCATTTTAATATAAAGAATTTAAAAGAATATCACGATTTATACCTTAAAACAGATGTGTTGTTATTGGCTGATGTGTTTGAGACATTTAGGGACTTGAGTTTAAAGGATTATAAACTCGACCCCGTCCACATGTACTCATTGCCTGGACTAACATGGGAGGCGTGTCTTAGAATGACTGGCATAAAATTACAGTTATTTAGTGACATTGACATGCATTTGTTTATAGAACACGCCATTAGAGGCGGTGTAAGCATGATTTCCACACGCTACGCTAAAGCCAACAATAAGTACATGGGCGAACATTATGACCCAAATCAAGAAAGCACCTATCTTGTATACTTAGACTGCAACTCGCTATACTCTACAGCAATGTGCGAGTCGTTGCCCGTTGATGGCTTTAGATGGACAAATGAGAAAGATTATAAAGCCAATAAAAATGAAAACTTTGGATTTATTTTGGAAGTTGATTTAAAATACGATAAAAGTTTACACGATTTGCATAATGACTACCCGCTCGCACCAGAAAAAATGAATGGAAAATTAATACCAAATTTAAATGACAAAACCAAATATATTTTGCATTATAAAGCACTAAAAAAATACGAAGAACTGGGTTTGGTAGTTACAAAATACCACAGAATCTTAAAATTCAGACAATCAAAATGGCTCGCGCCCTATATTAATTTTAATATTGAAAAGCGACAAAAAGCTGAACATGATTTTGAAAAAGACTTTTACAAACTGTTAAATAACAGTCTCTTTGGTCGAACAATTATGAACCAACGCAAGTTTCGTGATATACATCTTGTAGACGAGTCTAAGTTAACAAAGTATGTTACAAAGCCAAGATTTGACTGCAGCAAAATGTTCGATAACAAGTTGCATGCTGTGCATTTAAATAAATTAATTGTAAAGTTTGATAAACCAATATATTTAGGAATGACCATTTTGGATATCAGCAAAGTAATAATGTATGATTTCCACTATAATTATATGTCAAAATTTAAGAATAAAAAGTTCTTAATGACAGACACAGACAGCCTTCTTTATTCTATAGTAACAGAGGACTTTTACAAGGAAATACAATGTGACTTGGACCGTTTTGACACCTCTGCATATAGTAAAGACCATTTCTTATACTCTGATAAAAACAAAAAAGTTACGGGCAAGTTTTAAGACGAATTAAATGGTCAAATTATGTATGAATATTGTGGTTTAAGGCCAAAATTATACTCTTTCATTCCTCTACAGTGGTTATACGAAAAAGAAAAGCAAAATGAGCTAGAGGTTAAAAAGGCAAAAGGAGCTGACAACGCTACAGTTAAACATCTCTTAAGACACCAACACTACTTACACTGTCTTGCAACCGGAGAAGATTACTACGAGAATGTTACAAGAATTAAATCCACAAACCACCATCTGCAAACATTAACGATGAACAAAAAGGTGCTCTCTTTTGATGACGACAAGAGGTTTATTGTGGATGGCATCAACACCCTTGCCCTTGGTCACTATAAAATTGGTCAAACATAAATCTGTATTTGCCATTATTCTTTGGCCTTTCCTTGTCTATTACAAAAAAGCCATATTTAGACCTATCCCAGCATTGATGGCAGAGATTTCTAAATTGGTTAAATGAAAAATCATTTCCCACATGATTGTTATACACATGTTTTAAATTTAAATCGTCTTGTTTAAATAATATTAGAAAATTAACATTGTCACGTAAATGTTTGTTTACTTTACTGTAAGATTGACACAAGTAAAAACTGTTAACATTTTTGTGTCTGCCCATTGAGAAAAATTGTGTGATATTTGGACTATTTATGTCGTCAAATACAACTATTGAGTGTGATTCTACATCATTTGGTGTGATTTCACAGTTTGAATATGTGTGTAATTTAACTTCATCACACAGACGGAATATTTCAATTATTTTTTTATATTTTTCTTGTTCTAAAGATTTGGATATTATATATAAATTTGTAAACTTTAATCCTTGTTTTTTTACAATTAAGTTATAAATTACAACAGTCTTCCCCGAACCACTGGGCCCTATTATAAGACAGCGAATATTATTAGGAAATAGACCCAACTTCTTTGGTGTATTTTCTTTATGTGCAATTTTAAATTTGTTCTTTTGTTGAATAAATGACATTTTTTATATAATGGTGTATTTTCTTTATGTGCTTTGTTGAATAATTTTTTTATATAATAAAAATGGCAAAGAGAAAGTGTAAGAAGGGTAAGGGATTATTTTTAAAGCCATATAGAGGCCGTGGCTTGTTAAATACCCTTATAAACAACCTTCCTTTCCCTCTCCACCTACCTGAAATTATAAATGGTGCGGGCCCGGAACTAACGTGCGTGAAAATTTAGCCAGAAATGTACCTCCAAAAAATAAGCTAGACTCTTATTGTAAAGAGCACGACATATTCTACATGAATAATCCTGATACAGCCGCCCGGAACAAGGCAGATATGAGATTAGCGGACCAGGCTTGGACTAGGGTTTCGGCAAAGGACGCCAATCTGGCCGAAAAAGCAGCAGCTTATGCAGTGACAAATTTGATGAAGGCCAAGGCAAAAATGGGAATGGGATTAAAATTTAATAAAAAAGATGGACAACTTTCAGCTGTTAGAGGCCGCAAGAGACGTGCCTCACTTTCGAGGAGTGTACCTAAAAAACGAGCTAAGAAAACTGAGACCAAAAGTAAGAGAATGTGGAATTATTAATTTAGACAGTGACAGGGGCACACATTGGACAGCATATCGTAAAAATAAAGATATTGTAATATATTTTGACCCTTTCGGAATACAGCCTCCAAAAGAGGTAATTGAATATTTTGTACCATCTAAAATTTACTATACAACTGATCAAATACAAGATTTAAACAGTTCCATTTGTGGAATTTTATGTTTATCATTTCTGAAAAATTTTAGTTTATAAAAATGGATTCATTTACTATAACATTTACGGGTACAGAGCCAGAGTTGAAGTCGGTGTTCTTTCCTCCTATAGAATTAAATGGTGATTATGTAATTGGGCTGGTAGATTTTCAAAGTTATAATTCTATATTTAATGTTAAAAAACCTCTAAATACTTTGACATATTACAAAATGCACAAAATTACAACCCCAAAAGGGGAGGTTACAATTGACGAATTAAACCGGGCATTAGATGGTGAAGTTGAAGTTATTATACAAAATAAAGTAGCATTAATTAATACAAAAGTCAAACTTATATTTTACAAAGGCCTAGTTCCAAAATTAAATAAACTTAAAGACACAAAATTAACTATAGACGAGGGTGAGGATGTGTATTATTACGATCACAAAGCTCCAAATGTAATTGAAATTGCTGAAGGTACATACGAAGTGTTTGAGCTTGCGAAGGAAATTCAAAAGCAACTCCCAGATTTTGTACTTATAGCCGATAATAAAACTATGAAAGCCACATTACATTCTGGCCATGTGTTTGATTTTACAAAACCGTGTTTAGGGTCTGAATTATTGGGATTTAAAGGATTTTCTACTCCAGATATTGCGTTTAAATCCGTAAATAAAATCAACATAAATAATGTAAATGTGATTAGAGTAAAATGTAATATTGCGAATGGGTCTTATTTAAATGGTGACAAATCACACACCATACACAGTTTTTACCCAGAAGCTCCTCCGGGCTACAAGATTATTGAGGTCCCCAGAAATATTATATACTTCCCTGTAAATAAGAGAAGTTTAGATGTTGTTAGCATTACATTTGCAGATCAACACGACAAGCCAATTGACTTTAATAAAGAAGAAACTACAATTACTTGTCATATAAAAAAGATATGAGAATTTACAAGAACGGACTGAGTGTGCAAAATGCCAGGTTTCTGCGATCAATTGGGTTGAAGTTAAAATTTTCTATTAATAAAAATGGAAGATTTTCTAGACGTTGCAGGAAAATTCCAATACGATGATAGCCTGGTTAAAATTACAAATCACTCCTATGTTCCACACAACACTTTAGCAATAAATAATTCCGATGAAATTCGAATATGCATAAATAATCAAGATTTACTAACACTCCCATGTAGGAGTTATTTGTATATTAAAGGAGAAATAGAGAATCATGATAAAGGACATTTTATAAATAATGCATTTGCATTCTTATTTGATGAAATTAGATACGAAGTTGCTGGTAAAGAAATAGATATTGTAAGAAATCCGGGAATTTCCAGTCTTATGAAAATATTGTGCTCTTACAATAAAACAACTAAATTGTCAAATGTAGCATTTGATTCTGATGAAAATTTAAAGGAGTTCCATAAAAGCGGCAAGTTTAGTACTTGTGTCCCGTTAGAGCTGTTAATGGGTGTGTTTGAGGATTTTAATAAGGTTTTAGTAAATGTTAAACAAGAATTGGTGTTGAAAAGATCCAAAAACGACTTAAATTGTATATTAACAACATCTAATGCTCCAACTGGTGTCGATCCTATTCCTAAAATTACACTTAAATCGATTCAGTGGGTGATGCCGCACGTGGTACCATCTGATGGGGAGAAGCTTCAATTACAAAAGATGTTATTGCAAAATAAAAATTTGCAAATTGCATTTAGAAGTTTGGAGCTACACGAACTCCCATCATACCCCGAAACCAAGAGACACACATGGTCAGTTAAGACGTCTTCGAGTTTGGAGAAGCCCAGGTATGTTATATTTGGTTTCCAAACAGGTAGGGACAACAGTGCACGAAAAAGAACTGATGAATTTGATCACTGTAAATTGAAAAATCTCAAAGTGTTTTTAAACTCTGAATATTATCCTTATAGTGATTTAAATCTCGACTTTGAAAATGGAGATGCCTCTAAAGCTTATGAGATGTTTGTGAGGTTTAGGGAGAGTTACTACAACACTGTCCCCGATCCTATGTTTAACAGAGCTGACTTTATAAATAAATATCCTCTAATTGTAATAGATTGTTCTAGGCAGAATGAATCAATCAAAGAGGGGGTTGTAGATATTAAATTAGAAATTGAAACTGCAGAAAACGTCCCTTCAAACACATCTGCATATTGCCTAATAATACACGATAAGGTGTTTGAGTATAATCCTTTGACAAATGAGATAAATAAAATGTAAATAAAATGAAAACAAATATTCAACAAGAATTGGTAGAGTCTGCAAAACAAATAAGAGAAAAATATAGGGCGTTAAAACGTGGTAAATTTCTAGAGGCTGAAGAGAGGTTCCAAACATTCCAACCGTTAATAGAGCCTTTGCAAGAATTAAAAAATTTAGCCACAAAAACAGAGAGGCCAGTTCTCCCAATGATTTTAGAAAAGACCCCGTCTAGAATACCAAGAATAACACAGATAACACCGCACAAATTAGATTTTGGTCTTTTAGCATCAGACTATTTAGGAAATTACCTTAGTAGAAGTAGTATGACAGACACCACATATGGTATTAGGCGAGAAGGAAATAAATTTTTTATTGGGAATCAGGAAGTTCAAATTGCCAATGATGATGTTACAGTTGGAGAAAAAATTTATAAAGGGACAAAGGGATTGTGGGAATTGTTAACTTTAAAAGAACCCGTAAACTATAGTCAGGCTGATTTGCAAAATTATAAAGAGATTTTGGAAGCTACAAATGCACATTTAAAGGGTTATAAAACAGGTGCGGCGATGTCAAGCAATAAACACACTAAATATCTTAATATAATTAAACCCCTGTTTAAGACTGTTGGTGAAGGTTTAAGGCAGGTAACTGGTAATAAAATAGACTATGTTTATTGGGACGATCCTAATGAGCTTGTAGATAGGTTAAGACTGCTTTGGTTAAGCCGATTGGCGGGAAATTCTGGAGTGGATAATGAGATAGATTCTATCATAGAAGAATTGAGGGAAAGTGGAATTGTTTATTAAATAAAAATATGATAGATAAATTTTATCGCGTATATAACCCGAGTAAACCAGAAGCTAGAAGTTTTAAAGAAACTACTTTAAATCTAAAAGATGATGGTTGGAATGCTTTAAATTATAAAATTAGTAGTGTTAAAGGTGGGGAGTTTACTGATGATGTATCGACTTTGGGGCAGACGTTAACCAGGAAAGGTGATGCTTTTGTACAAGGTAATACTAAATATAAGTTTTTAGAATCCAAGAATAATAATTGGAACGCTAATAAACGCAAAATTACTAATGTTAAACGAGGTGAAAGCTCAACCGATGTACCCACATTAGAGCAAACTTTAATAAGAAAAGATGGTGTCTTTGTACAAGACAAAAATAATTATGAATTTTTGGAATCGGAGAATGGTGTTTGGAATGCCAAAAAGCGAAAAATAAGTAATTTGTTGGCTGGTAAAGAAAGCGATGATGTTGTAAACGTCTCTCAAGTACCAAAAATGGATCTAAACTTTTGGGATTTTAATAATAAAAGGCTAGTTCGTGTTAAACCCGCTGTTGATGAGAACGATTGTGTTACAAAACATCAGACTGTGACTTTAGACGGTCTTAAATTTGATGGTAAAAATAAGCAATTAACAAACATTTTACCTGGGACATTGCCAAATGATGTGGCTGTTGTTAAGCAAATATTAACAAAAGGTGAGAAAAGCATAATAAAACAGGGGGATAAATATTATAATGTATTAACATTAGATAGCGATATGTGGGATGCAGAGGACAAATTAATAAAAAATGTACCTGAAGGCAAAGATAGGAGTGATGTTTGTTTAATGTCGCAGGTTTTGAGGTATGACGATAATATTAAAACTTTTAGACAAGACAATATTAAATTTGATATTTGTTTAAAATCACACGCATTAAGGTTTAACAATAAAACTAATAAATTTATGCAAGACAATAATGAAATCGATTTGATGATGTACAATCCTAAATTGTTGGTTGCAGACCCTACATCTTTAAGCGGATTTAAGACTTTAGATGGAGGGGCATATTTGCCAAAAAACTATGTATATCAAAGAATGAGTGGTGGTATGTTAGTTGGTAGCAATGGAGGTGTTTTTGAAACGACAGAGACTGGCAGATACGTTAACATTAAAAATAAAGAATAAAAAATGGAAAAAATTGCTTACGAATTGCATAAGCCCGCGAGAAAGAACTTTGTTAGAAGGTCTTTTAAGGTGTTGGGTATAAACGAAACTGTTCAAATAGATTTAATAGATATGCGGAATTATGCTAGAGAGAATTCTGGAAATAAATATATTTTAACTTTAATAGACACATTTTCTAAAAAAGCTTATGCTGCTCCACTAAAGAATAAAACTGGATTAGTAGTCACAGAAGCTATAAAAACTATTCTCCCAAAGGGAGTTAAAAATATTCAATCTGATAACGGAAAAGAATTTTTTAATGAACATTTTACCAAACTAATGAAAATTCTAAATATTAATCACTACCACACTTACTCTACAACTAAGGCGGCTATTGTGGAAAGGTTCCAGAGAACTTTAAAGAATTGGTTGTATAGAGAGTTTAGTGCACAAGGGAGTTACAAGTGGTTGGATTTACTTCCAAAGTTAATAAGGATATATAATAATAAAGTACATAGATCCATAGGGATGAAACCTAACCAAGTAAGTGCTAAGAACTCTAAAGATGTACATGAAAGGTTAGCATCTAAAGTACAAGTTAAAAAGCCAAAATATAAGGTGGGGGATAGTGTAAGGATATCTAAATATAAACATGTATTTAGTAAAGGATATACCCCTAACTGGACGGGAGAGCTTTTTACAATAGCAGAAGTTAAGAAAACAAAGCCTGTGACTTATATTTTGAAAGATGAGAATGGCAATATAATCAAAGGAGGATTTTATACAGAAGAATTGTTAAAGACTAAATATAAAGACATGTATTTGGTAGAGAAGGTAATTAGGAGGAAGGGTGATTTATTATATGTCAAATGGCTCGGGTTCCCAAGTAGCCAGAACTCGTGGATTTCTGCAAAGGATGTATTAAAATGAATTTTAGGGTCAAAATTTGCAGTTCGGAATTTGGGGGAATTTATTAAAACACCAATAACATATCCAAATTGCAGACAAATCGGACAGTAAATAAAGAAGGTGGCGGCAGTATTTTTCAAAATTTTTTAATTTGACCGTTATGGTGAATTTGGGAAATGTAAGTGTAATTTATTAAAACACTTGCCTACGACAATAACATATCCAAATTGCAGACAAATCGGACCATAAACACCAAAGATAGTTTTTTAGCCTGAATTTGAAAATTAATTTTAAAAAATATAGAGGAGGGATGGGGATTGGGAAAATATATTTAATATAGGCAAGGGTTCGACAATAGTATAGGCTAACAAGGAAACTTGTGTAGGGCGGGAGCTGGCGTTGGCGCAAAAACGGCTCCCCATAAGAATAACATGGGGAAAAAGCGCCGGAAGTGATGCCTCTTTGCTGTTTACCCACTACTACACAATAACTTCTAAGTTGTTTACATGTGTTGTTTATTTAGTGTGGAGTTATTTTTGAACTCGTGGATTTCTGCAAAGGATGTATTAAAATTAATGCAAATTTTAAATGGGGGAAAATAAGGCAAGGGCCAAAAAGAAAATTTGTGTAGGGTAGGATCGGGCGTCGGTCCAAAAACTGATCCCCATAAGAATAACATGGGAAAAAAGCGCCGGAAGTGATGCCTCTTTGTGGTTTCTCCACTACTCAAGGCAGATAAGATAGTTCTCCACAGATAATCTTTCGTCGTCTTATTGAATTTTCATGCATATTTTATTCGTTTCTGATTGGTCAGTTCCAAAATAGTTAGAGTAGGGGTAAAGGACGCTTACCCGATTTTAATGTTTTTTACGCCAGTTCCGAGCTAAACTTCATGACGAACTCCCGCGTCGCGCGGTACATTTAAATTCTCGTGGTTTTCCACAGTCAGCTTTAAATTAATATATAAATATCGTTCGTTCCATAATTTGCACTACGTCAAATTACGAATATAAACTCTCGTTGTTAAATTTAGTGTTAAAATAAAAACAATTACCGGTACCTCTTTATTGTCCATACGCGCTATTGACAGTAGCCTACGTTTTAGTTATATTTTTCGTACGAAAAGTGAATTGCCTTTTAACTTATGTGAAAGTGCCGGACTGTGACCATAAAGTGCGCATCTTCATCCTGTGAACCAACGATAGGACGACGTGACGTCACGACTTAGCTCATGCCCGACGACACCTGCTCTTCGCTCATCACTCCTCCAGCCCTGGTCCCACAGAAGGCGCCTTCTCCCCCTAGCTGTGAGGCCCCTATTCCCCATGCAGAGAGGCCCTCAACCCACACCTAGACGACAGCTCGCCACTACTACCCAGGTGCATCGTATTTCAACGCAAATGGACCAAAGGTACTCTTCATTATCCATTATTTCTCTCTTTTGCGAATCATGTCAACTCGAGTGCAGTTTAGGCATATATCATAAACTATAATGGCCCAACTTGTCTGATGTAGCTTATCCGGTAATATTCTGTATGAGTTTCGCGCTATACAGATAACAGATTCCGCAGGTTGCGTATATCGCGCAAATTTTAAGGATGGACAATTATTATTTCCCTTTTTGTAAGACACGCACCGTATTGTACATTGGTCCTTCGAGCCGGATGTTGTTCAGACATTTTTGGACTTTATATTAGAGACTCAGACCAAATAAATTGTGGTTAGTGCAAAGTGAACTTTTCAAGTGCTTGATTGACAAATTTGAATCATAAACCTTAATCAAATATTTTCTTTGTCAAGAGAAAATATTAATCTATTCAAGTAAAGCTCTCTTTATGTTTCATATCAATATCTTATCTTGCAATAAATACAGACAAAATGAAATTCATAACATTTAAACGACAATGTAAGCTGATTGAAAATAGACTTACTAAAATAGTTGAATATGCTAAAACTATTGAGGATTTATCAGACTTATCTGATAAGCATAAACAAAGAGCATTTTCCCTACAGGAGGAAACTATTGAAAAGAATAAGGAATTCCAAAGCTTGAAAGATAAGTTACTCAATACTCCTAGTTCTTTGGAAGATAGCGATGAAAGGGAATTGGAATCTATTGACGCAAAAATTGCTGATTTATTTTTAGATATCCAAACAATATTGCGACCTCTTGTTCCCACAAATGAAGATAATTTAAATGAAAGTACTACTTCAACTGCAAGTAACTCTAAGTTTGGTAATGTTAGGCTGCCTAAAATTCAATTGAAAACATTCAACGGCGATGTGTCACAATGGATTGCTTTTCACAATATTTTTGATACAACGGTACACAAAAATACTGCACTGACGAATATTGAAAAGTTTCAGTATCTTCTGTCATGTCTGCAAAATGAGCCTTTAAATTTAATTAAAGCTCTGCCATTGACTCCTAATAATTATGAAACAGCTTATGACATATTATTAAAAAGGTATCAAAATCCTAGAGTGTTAAAAGCGCTGCATATTAATCATCTAATCGACATGCCTAACTGTCAGGATACAAACGCAACAAATCTGCGTCATTTTATTTCGCAATTTAGAGAGCACAGCTCTGCTTTATCGAGCTTAGACATAAATGTAACGGAAGACAACCCAGTTCTCACCACTTTGATGTTACGCAAATTTGATGTAAATTTAAGAACACGTTTTGAAACTAAACGTAATAACAAACAAGACATGCCAACCCCCGAGGAATTTATTACATTTTTGGAGGATGAATGTTCGTTCATGGAAAACGCCCATTTGATTGCCACCAACAGCTCTCGAGTTAGTACTGCAAATGTTTCCTCCGTGAAACCAAAACAAAAGTTTGTACAAAGTAAAAATGTGACTTTTACTGCACAAAGCAAATCGCATCTATGCATATACTGTAATGCAGATCATCTGATTTATTCATGCTCAGATTTTTCGAAATTGTCACCTTCTGATCGATTTAATTTTATTAAATCGAAAAACTGTTGTGTCAATTGTCTTGGAACGCATAAATATAAGGAATGTGTTAGTAAAAGGACTTGTAAGCAATGCAATCGGAAACATCACACACTACTGCATTTGAATACAAGCGATTCCCGTATTGTACAGTCCGATAAAAATAAACACAGTAGCTCGCGTTCAGCTGATCAGCCCAAGGTCATTACCCCCCGAGCGCCACAGGCTATGACTGAGACTCCCCCTGCCCCGCAGTCTGTATGCACAGTAAATAGTAATAGTGATTTGTTCACTACACTTTTAGGTACTGCACTTGTCAGAGTTTCTGCGCCTGAAGGCGATTCTACGATCGTTAGAGCCTTGATTGACAGCGCCTCTACGTGTTCATTTATTAATACTGATATTGTAAATAAATTACATTTAAAGAGACAGTTTAATAAACAGTTATTGCAAGTGAATGGCATTTCCTCGACCTCCGTAAATACTAGAGGAGTGACACACGTAAATATCTACACTGTAGACAATCATCAGGTATCATGTCGACATCCTTTATTGATTTTAGACAAAATCGCATCTGACATGCCCTCGGCTTTGATTTCTTCTCAAGTGCGAAGGTCGCTGAATAATTTCAAACTTGCTGATCCTGATTTTGACAAAAGCGGGCCAATTCAGATGTTGATTGGTGCTGATTTATTTATGCACATTATTAAACCAGCTAAGTACAGCTTAGGTGACAACATGCCCCACGCTTTAGACACCATTTTTGGATTTGTTATAATTGGTAAGTCGCCTGTTATCCGTCAACCCGGAAATGAAGCTTCCGCTAATTGCACTACACTCGTTTGTATACAAGACGACCCCTTACACAAACTCATGTCCAACTTCTGGACGCTAGAACAGCCCCCTGAGCCTGCTAGTAAACTCACAAAAGATGAAATCGAATGTGAGACTCATTTTACTGAAAATTTTTCGCGCAGTACTAAAACTGGAAAATACACAGTTAAGCTTCCTTTTAAGCAAAGCCCAGAGAAATTGGGCGAATCATCTAACATCGCAAAAAGGCGATTTTTTGCTTTAGAAAATAAATTATCATCTGAGGACAAAAAACTCTATACAGATTTTTTCAAAGATTACGAGGAGTCTGGACACATGTCACTGACTAATGATGATTTTTCGAAAACATCGCATTGCTTTCTGCCACATCATGGTGTTTTTAAAGAAACGAGTTCTACTACTCGGCTCAGAGTTGTATTCGACGCAAGTTGTAAGACAACAAGTAACGTTTCTCTGAATGACATACTTCACGTAGGACCTAAACTACACAACGATATTACAGATATCTTAACAAGCTTCAGACGTTATAAATATGTTTTTACAACAGACATTAAACAGATGTTCCGTTCAATCGATTTAGACGAGACCGATCGAAAATATCAGCTTATCTATTGGAGGCAGAACCCGCATGATAAATTATCAGTCTATCAATTGAACACCGTTACTTACGGAATGGCGTGCAGTCCTTATTTAGCAAATAGGGTAATACAACAGGTAGTTGAAGACGAAAAAGGTAACTTTCCCGTAACATCAGATATTCTCATGAATCATATCTACGTAGATGACATAGCGCTGGGCGCTGATGATGTTAATGACGCAATTAAATTACAAAGTGATGTAATAAACCTATTGAAAAGGGGTGACTTTCACCTTAGAAAATGGACAGCAAATGACGCTAAACTTCTAAGGGACATACCTCAAGAGCTACATGAAAAACCAGTCAACTTCCGTGTGCCTGATCAACCTTTGATAAGTATTTTAGGTTTACAATGGCTGCCTCAAACAGATAATTTTACTTATAAAATATCTGTTACTGAAAGGAAAATGTACACCAAGCGTGCTGTGTTATCAGAGATAGCCAAAATATTTGATCCTTGTGGTTTTTTGGCACCAGTGGTAATTTATTCCAAAATATTCATTCAGGTTTTATGGACGAGGGGACTTGAATGGGACACCCCCCTCCCGCCCGATCTATCTGATAAATGGATTCGTTTTTTGAATGAGCTTCCCTTACTAGATAAAATCACTATTCCAAGATTTTTTGGAACCTCCAATGCTGCTGATATCCAATTACATGGTTTTTGTGATTCGAGTGAAACTGCATTCGCAGCTTGTATTTATTTACGTATAACTGACGTAGACCAGATAGTCAAAACTGTCCTTGTAATGGCTAAGACACGAGTAGCGCCCCTTAAGCGTGTCTCTTTACCACGATTAGAACTAAGCAGTGCGCATTTATTGGCAAAATTAATGTTTTACTGCATTCATGTTCTTGAGAAACAAATGCATATTGACTCTGTACATGCCTGGACAGATTCTATGGTCACCTTATCTTGGATTTATACACCTTCATATAAGTTAAAAACTTATGTATCGAACAGAGTGGCACAGATACAAGAATGGCTTCCTGCCTCAGTTTGGTCACACGTCCGGTCCGCACACAACCCCGCCGACAGCGCCTCACGGGGAATTTTTCCCTCTCAGCTAATAAGCCAAGAATTATGGTGGGCAGGACCAAAATGGCTTTTACTAGATAGCCATATGTGGCCAAAACCAGCAAATAAAACACTGGAAATTTCTGAAGTACCAGAACTTAAAGTATTAAATGAAAACACCTTAGTATCAGTTAAAAATACCGATCAAAAGTTATTGCATAAATATTCTTCGTGGGATAAATTGAAAAGAGTTGTTGCGTATTTGTTACGATTCAAACACAATGCTACCAACCGAAACAACAAACTGACAGGTTATCTTACTACAGCTGAAGTCCACAAAGCGACTATTGTAATCTGTCGTCTAGTACAGTTGAATGAATTTATTGTGGAATACGACATCCTAAAGAAAAGTAAAGAATGCAACAGTAAAATACAAAGTTTATCTCCCTTCATTGATGAAAATGGATTGATACGTGTTGGCGGACGACTGAAAAATGCTAACATTAGTTCCCAAGCAAAACATCCGATTTTGCTACCCAAGTCACATGTTATCAGCAGTCTTATCATCGATGATTATCACCTGAAATACTTTCATGCCGGACCGCAACTACTTCAGTCACTTGTATCACGACAATTTTGGATTATTTCTGCCAGAAGCATTATCAGATCTCGTATACATAAATGTATGACGTGTTTTCGACACAGACCTAGAACTGTGTATCCACTAATGGGAAACCTTCCGGAACCGCGTGTAAATCCCGCACCTTGTTTTCAAACTTCCGGTCTGGACTATGGTGGACCTTTTCAAGTAAAAATCCACACTTTAAGGAGAGCACAAATTGTGAAAGTATATTTGTGTCTGTTTGTTTGCTTTGCTACTAAAGCAATACATGTTGAAGTGGTTACAGATTTGACCACTGATTCATTTGTCGCAGCTCTTTCACGCTTCGTTGCGCGCAGGGGCGCCTCTTCAGATATCTATCTTGATAACGCCACAAATTTTGTCGGCGCTTCAAACCAATTGAATAGGGTAATTAGAAACCTTATTAACAATAAGAACACAAAGGATGAGATAAATAAGTTGTCTCTTCATCATAACATCAATTTTCATTTTATTCCGCCTTCAGCCCCGCACCAAGGGGGGATTTGGGAAAGTGGAATAAAGAGTGCTAAAACTCATCTTAAAAAGGTAATTGGTGAGAAAATATTGACATTGGAGGAATTTCAAACATTAGCAATATCTGTGGAAGCGATACTCAACTCCAGACCACTTTATCCAATATCTACCGATCCTTCTGAACTAGACGTCCTAACACCTGGACACTTCATTATCGGTAGGCCTATGGTCTCTTTACCAGAAAATAATTATGAAGCGATCCCACTGAACCGCCTAAAACGATGGCAATGTGTGCAAGCTATGAAGCAACAGCTTTGGAAACGATGGCAAACAGAGTATTTACATACACAACAGCAAAAAGCTAAATGGACTAAAAATCTACCTAACATTGAAGTTAATGACTTAGTTATCATTCATGACAGTTCATCTGCCCCCCAGTCTTGGTTACTGGGACGAGTTACCGCAACACATCCAGGCACTGACGGAGTGACCCGTGTCATCACTCTCAAGACCGCTGCTGGAACTCTCACTCGACCTGTCGTAAAGGTCTCTCCCTTGCCCAAATAGTGTGACTTTTTCAACATAAAGAGAGCATATTTTCATATTAAGTGTTTCTTGGTTATAATTTACCTATTTGAATAAAAATAAAACAACAAAAAAAACATGTTTATATTTTTCGTGTGAAAGTACATAAACTTTAACTCAACCTTTGAACTGTGTGATTTAAACTACATATAAAAAGTAAACACATATTTACTTGACTTATTTTATTTTGCGAATCTCCGTGAGATTCACGGCCGGCGGTATGGACAGTATTTATTTCTACAGAATTAAAAACCAGCAAACTAACAATACAAGGCAGATAAGATAGTTCTCCACAGATAATCTTTCGTCGTCTTATTGAATTTTCATGCATATTTTATTCGTTTCTGATTGGTCAGTTCCAAAATAGTTAGAGTAGGGGTAAAGGACGCTTACCCGATTTTAATGTTTTTTACGCCAGTTCCGAGCTAAACTTCATGACGAACTCCCGCGTCGCGCGGTACATTTAAATTCTCGTGGTTTTCCACAGTCAGCTTTAAATTAATATATAAATATCGTTCGTTCCATAATTTGCACTACGTCAAATTACGAATATAAACTCTCGTTGTTAAATTTAGTGTTAAAATAAAAACAATTACCGGTACCTCTTTATTGTCCATACGCGCTATTGACAGTAGCCTACGTTTTAGTTATATTTTTCGTACGAAAAGTGAATTGCCTTTTAACTTATGTGAAAGTGCCGGACTGTGACCATAAAGTGCGCATCTTCATCCTGTGAACCAACGATAGGACGACGTGACGTCACGACTTAGCTCATGCCCGACGACACCTGCTCTTCGCTCATCACTCCTCCAGCCCTGGTCCCACAGAAGGCGCCTTCTCCCCCTAGCTGTGAGGCCCCTATTCCCCATGCAGAGAGGCCCTCAACCCACACCTATACGACAGCTCGCCACTACTACCCAGGTGCATCGTATTTCAACGCAAATGGACCAAAGGTACTCTTCATTATCCATTATTTCTCTCTTTTGCGAATCATGTCAACTCGAGTGCAGTTTAGGCATATATCATAAACTATAATGGCCCAACTTGTCTGATGTAGCTTATCCGGTAATATTCTGTATGAGTTTCGCGCTATACAGATAACAGATTCCGCAGGTTGCGTATATCGCGCAAATTTTAAGGATGGACAATTATTATTTCCCTTTTTGTAAGACACGCACCGTATTGTACAGTTATAAAGGTTTTACTCTAAAAAATATTATATACAATCTTTATAAAAACAAAATTAAATTTGACGCAAATTATTGATATTAATTCATAATTTTGTATTTATTCATTAATTCATTCATACTTTATCATATTTACTGCAGGAATAGATACGTAAATCAAACGAACAAAATGAATTTGCAAAAATTTTAATGTTTTTGATAATTGATTTGGATGAGTATGTACATTTTAGAAGAACATAACAACCTATTACTGGAGTTAAAAAATGAGACTAATTTTCCACAACGTTGTTTCACAACGATGCCACTCATATAAAAAAGTATGTTGCGTAGAATGTTTCAATACCTTAATTTGATATGAACATTTGTAGTTATACATTTAATATATAATCAAACAACCAATTGTATATAAAAACTATTATTATGATATAATGATTATTTTGATTACAAGCAAAATTTCCCGTACAAAAGAAAGTTAAATAATTAATTACATAAATCTATATTTCTAACCAATGTTAAACAATCCATCTTTAAACTTTAAATTACTGTAAAGCAATTATTTTAGAAATACTACTTCCTTTTTATACAAAAGTGCAATATTTTTTATGACTTGCATTAAATGTTTGATAAATATCAATCATTAACATTGACCTTTAGTGTGATATATATAAAAGTTTGTTGTTCGTACGTAAATACATAGCTTATTAAATGGTATAGGGAAATATATTGTATTTCCTTACATGTTAAACTCGGTAAAAGGTTGAACATGTTATGGACGTTGAAAATGGAAGTTGAAAATGGAAACATAAAAACAAAATAAGGGGTTGAAAGTATCAAATTATTAAACGGTCAAAGAGCGAGCAGTTAACAAAGGAATACTACGCGGGTGGTGAAGACGTCAAAGGTCTTGTATTTTTATTTAATTTAGAAATATTATGTATATGATAAAACAATTATAACTATGGAAATCGGTTACACGTTATTAAATTAACCGATTTCAAGCTTCAGTTGAAGTTTAATTATATAAGTTAAATAAAAATAGAACAGTGTAGCAAGAAAATAACAGTTTGATTAAGTAACAATTTTTTTATAGAATTATTGCTACAGTGTTTTTAGCTATGTTCTTAATATTTTATTCTTACATCTTAAGAATCTTTAAAGTTCTCAATATAAATAAATATAATATAAAGTTTTAATGTTTTTAGGTTTGTAAATATTGACCAATAATCTAAAGAGAGCCCAAATGTTGTTCTCTTCAAGAATAACACGTCAATTCTTAAGGACACGTCAATTCTCAGTATTCGTACGCAAATTTAAATCTATAAAATATTTATCTAAAATAATGCTAAAAATCACTTAGTGGTAGATATAAATTGACAATGTGTAAGGTTTTAACCCATCTTAAACTAATACCGACCGAACAAGCCCCGATGGCGTGATGTTGCGTCAGCCCTCAAGCAGAAAGAGGGGTGACTGTTAATTTCGTGATCCCCCTCACTCATAACAGTATAAGTGGTAATATGAGGGTGAGGATAGAGCATCACCACAGTAATCCGGCATTAAATGTCACGTCACAAATTAATAGAGGGTTTAAGTTGAGAAAACAATTTTTTTGATTATTATTTTCCCATCTTTTATTTTGGACGCATCCAAGATTTGCTGTGAGATGTGAGATACAGAGTTGGAAATACTTTTAGAATATAGTCCACATTATTAAAACTTTAGTAATGAAGAAGTGCCTTTCTTATTCTCTTGAAGTGATGTTGAATCAAGGTCCTCCTTATTGGCACGAATATGAAATGTTACCAGCAGAGAACAGTCTATTGATGATAATTCACACAAATCGTGTGAAGCGGTAAAATAAAAATAAAATATCATTAAGAGAATTGCAAACTTTTACATCAAACACTTTATATGGCATTGGTGTAACCGTCTAGAAAATAACAGTTATTTTAGATTTTCATAGCAGTACATCATTTTCTTGATAGTTTAGCTGCATAAAATGTTTTGGTAGTATCCTCTTTTCATCCCCAAGGCCCTTAAAGTTGACATTTCACTGGTGCTTTATGCTTTTTTAAACTAACTCAAATAAGTTATTAAATAACTTATATAATTTAACGACAACAAATAAAGCATAATTTAAAAAAAAAAAAAATCAAAAAGCACCAGTGGAATGTAAACTATATCGATTTGGAGATCGAAAGAGGATAATGCTATACATTTTATACAGCTAAACTATCGAGAACATGCTATACTGCCATGAAAAATAAAAAAAACGCGTCTTGTGTAAAATTTAGCAATTCTGTTAATAGCAGTGATTTTTCTAGACATGAGATGTAAAGCGACACTTGTATTCAATTGAATTACTTTAAAGATAAAAAATATGAATAAACATTGCTCGGGAAGAAATATGCTTTCTTTAAAGCAACTTAAACCATAGTGATTCTTCTAACACATGGGGTTTCCACTATTAAACAAATTGTATTACTTTAATTATAGTTATACTTCACTCTTTTCTATTTTACAAAAGAATGTTCTATCCGATATTCAATTCTTTTCACAGTTCTCTAGCATCTGTAGTTGGGTCATGCATTTTCCAATACACTGTTGGGCGAAGATACAATCAATCTAACATGAAATATGCCCATGCGTCTTCGAAAATTGTCTCTACGATATCCTATAACGGTGAGCTTACTTAACTAGTATAATTTGTTTTTTAATTGTAATACAATCTTACTACAGAAGTTGTAAGCTATGCTGTTGTTTATTTTTGTTGTCGCTTGGTTTGTTGATAATTTATTCTAAACTAACAACGATATTTTTTCTTACTCATAAAATGAGAAAAATAGTGATTTTACAAGTTTGGAAAATAATTATTTTTTTAGTATTTACAAAAAAGTAAGTTAAGAAAATTAAACTTGTATTAAAAAGTATTTATAAATGTAAAAAAGTAGAGAACTCAATTTTTTTATTATATACACTATAAAATATTGTATCAATTGATACAATATTGATATCAATATCCCAGACTCCAAGGTGGTATTTGCTACTGAGAGATCCACCACACCCCACGAAAAATATAAAATTTAAACGCACTTTACATATCTTCAATCCTTAAATGGGCCATAAAATACTTTTCATAAAACGGGACGTGAGAATTATTTGAAAACGCTACAGGAAAATAATCAGCTTGCGGTGATGTATACAGGACAGGAAGAATACCTCCAATGTGGACTGCAGTCATGGTCGGTCCAAAAATATCAAACAGGAAATCGCTCTGAATACTTAAGGTCTATGTTCAGGATTGGACTTTTAATTGATAAGTGTTATATTTATAATATATTATAAAATAAAATAAATTGATGAAACAAGCTACTCTGTGTTTCTATAATAAATTATGTTGTTTAAAAGGACTTCTTTGCCTTGCCACACGTTTATCTTTTCGATGTAATTTTATTTTTTCTTTCCTATTTGCACATATAGTTTGTTATATTTATGTTCTTTCATAGCTGCTATCAAAATTTACGTCCTCAGAAAAAAATGCTCGTCAGTGGTTCAGTTGCTTCAGCTCAGTAGTTGGTCTTAGAGCAATCTCATGTCTAACTCATAAGGCCGTTACGGTATCCTGAGAAATATGGGTAGCTTTTCGTGTTGTATTTGACTATGATAATAGTTTTCCTCTGCACTGGCTAGAGGAGTAATGTCAAAGTATCAGCCATATGCTAATTTACGATAAATGTCATATAGTTAGCATTTAAAATTTATTATTTCAGTTAAATACTCTTGGGAAAACCCAATGTGGTTGTTGTTATATATAGAAACTGTTCTCCTATATCGTTATAAAAATGCATAATTCTACTTTATGAAGCTTCTGAATGGTTACTAATACTATTAATACATTTTATATTAATCTTTAGTTTAGTAAACTGTGTTTGTTCCACAAGCAAGGAAGAAAGTTCAAGGAGTACGTTCGTCACTTAAATTGTTGATATTATTGGATTTATTTGCAAATGTGATTGGAATTAACTATTATGACACAACCTATGGAATTTCAAGAAAATAACAGCGGTTTTTTACCGCAATATATTCAGTTTGAGTTTTGCTGTAAACCTAAAACAACAAAACTATAATCATAACGATAACAAAATTTTGAAAATAATTAGTATACTGTACGTGCAAACCAACAAACCTGTATTTCATAGTGAACAAGTGAAAAACTGGCAATATAAACAAAACTGTCAGAACATAAGTTAGATAAATAATAACCAGCTTACTTCCTTAATATAAGAAATTGAGAATTCCATTGCAATATAAATTTTACGAAAATAAATGACGTACAAAAACGACGTGATATTGCAACAAAACAAAAATACCCCCCGTCGCAGCAAACCTGCGTACTCAGCGAATTTCCAATGCATTGATATGTTTCTCACTAGTACATAAAGCCACTCACCAAGTTTGACAAAAATACATTCATAAATAAGTGATTTATTACATTTTATTTATTCCCCATAAGAATAACATTAGGACTGAGTACGCAGGTTTGCTGCAACGAGGAAGATAAGAAATGAGTTTTTATGCAATTATCAATATAACTGAACCAGGTGAAGCTACTTACCATGTTTTATTAATTTATGTTCATAATTAAGGGAGATATAAAACGTTACTTATTCTCCATAAGAATAACATTAGGGCTGAGTATGCAGGTTAGCTGCTACGGGGACAATCAACAAAACATTTATTTTTTGTGCAATTATCAATATACCAGTACAACATGAAGCCACATACCAAATTTCATCAATATACATTCATAAATAATCAAGATATCAAATTTTATTTATTCTCCATAAGGATAACATTGGACAACGTACTGTGTTTAGCACTTTGAATATCTCTGCAACGGTTTGACGTAGAATCACAATTTAAACACCAAAATGATTGTTTTGTGGAGCTGAAGTGATTGGTAAAAGAAAATGTGAAGTTTAAAGTAAAATTAACTGAGGAAAAGCCAAAAACCTTTTTCCCATAAGATTAACATGGGAGGTTTTATGAGCATGTTTTTTGGATTTTTTCCGCAACCACTTAACCTAGGTTAATAATTCAAAATACCATATTATTTTTTTTTTTAAGCTCTATAACATGGTCTAAACCTAAATTAAGTGTTTTACAAATTTTAGGGTAAAAAATGCAAAAAACTGATTTTTGGAAAATTTAAAACCCCCATAAACCCCCCTTCCCATAGTCCGATTTTTCTGGTTTTCGAACTTAAAGTCATAAATGTCAGTTTACACATTTGAGCCAAATTTCATCGAAATCGGACGTTTTTTACTCAAGTTATCGCATTCACGGACACACATATATATATATATATATATATATATATATATATATATATATATATATATATATATATATATAATAATATTAACATTTTAAAAAACAAACACCCTTTTTTAAGATCTTTATTATTTTATTATTTTTTGACTGACATGTTTCGGCAATGATGCCATTTTCAAAGTCAATATAACCTCACAAAATGTTGTATAAGTAAAAAAACATCTGTATAAAATAAATTAATCTAATCATATGGTCCTAAATTATGATTAGATTAATTTATTTTATACAGATGTTTTTTTACTTATACAACATTTTGTGAGGTTATATTGACTTTGAAAATGGCATCATTGCCGAAACATGTCAGTCAAAAAATAATAAAATAATAAAGATCTTAAAAAAGGGTGTTTGTTTTTTAAAATGTTAATATTATTATTATTATCAGCAGCCCTAATCAATCAGAAATATTCAATATATATATATATATATATATATATATATATATATATATATATATATACATATATATAAATTTGAACGAATAGTGTTTTGGACATCTGGGGACCTCAAAACAGAAAGTTATCATTGTCTCGGGCTTAAGTCTTACCATGAGACCTACGGTAATAGCTTCTTCCCTATAGGGGAAATTCGCTAACAGGCGGTGTTTGCATGGTTGTGTTTTAGAGTCTTAACAATATGAAACCCCTCTAACTGATCTATTAGGGATGAACATTTATTGCATTTTTTACAACAAAACTTGAACTGAAGACTAAAAGGAAACATAAAACCACCGTATTTCATGGCACCAGTTCAGGGATAAGCAAGAGAAGATAATTTAAAATTATTTGATAAACCAGTAACAATTATCAAAATCTTTAAGAATACCATTTTTAATATAATTATCGTTTATACACATACCCCTTTTTCAGAACCCTACTAATCATTAGCCCACAACAATGGGCTT
Source organism: Allygus modestus (assembly GCA_963675035.1). Lineage (NCBI taxonomy): Eukaryota > Metazoa > Arthropoda > Insecta > Hemiptera > Cicadellidae > Allygus > Allygus modestus. Next base: position 427,652,806 of record OY776112.1, on the reverse strand, counting down.
ACTGTAGTATGTGTTAGAATACAGGCTCTCACCAACATGTTATTTCTTTCAATTTTGAAGACGGTGTTTTAAAGCGTGCAATTCTCGAAGAACAAAACAAACACAAACCTCGTAGACCATGTGCCTTTGTAAATAATCTGTTACTGCTCACATACTCTTATGTGGTGACTTCGGAATGAGTTTTATAGTTTATACAAATACAAATATATTCAAAAAATAAAATATCGACTTTACTAAGGACATTCATCATACATTTATTACAATTAAATATGTTTATGATATATTATTTTACCTTCTTTAAACTCAATGAAATAATAGATAAACATAGTTTGGAATTGTGCAGAAAAATAATTAAACAAGTTTGTGTTTAGCATATGGGTCAAAACAAATTCCAACAAACAAGTCAAATGATTTTACACACACACACACACACACACACACACACACACATATATATATATATATATATATATATATATATATATATATAAGTCCCTTACATCAATTTATATATATAAAACTGTAGAATATTAATAAGTTAACCTTAAACAAGTTGCTATAGTAAAATGGTCAATGTAGAACAAATATATCACAGTATTAAATGTTGTTTCATTGAAATATTATTGTTAGTCCGAATGCTCGTTACAGTCGTTATAACAGTTACAGTTACCTGGGGAGAGGAGGAGGAAGGGCCTGCAGTTTGAAGGGGTTGTGAAGTGGAAGGCTGACGTGGGGGTAATCTGATTGTGCAATCAGCTGTTAATAAGGATCATATTTGATCGAGCGGGTAATAACGTTAGAATAACCTTATTAAGATTTACCCCAAAAAATATAATTTATTGCATACGTTACTGAAATTCATGTGACATAGTGTTAGTTTCTTATTAATACCCCCGTCGCAGCAAACCTGCGTACTCAGCGAATTTACAATCCAAATATATGGGTATCACCACTACCTAGAGCCACTTACCAAGTTTCACAAAAATACATTCATTAATAAGTGATGTATAGCATTTTATTTATTCTCCATAAAAATAACATTATAAATGAGTACGCAGGTTTGCTGCAACAAGGAAGATAAGATATGTGTTTTTTTGTAATTATCAATATAACTCAACCAGGTAAAGGTACATACCAAGTTTTATTAATTTAGGTTCATAACTAAGGGAGATATAGAACTTTACTTATTCTCCATATGAATAACATGGGGGCCGAGTGTGCAGGTTTGCTGCTACCGGGAAAAATCAACAAAAACTTTTGTTGTGCTATTATCAATATACCACAACTAGTTGAAGCCACATACCAAGTTTCATCAATATACATACATAAACAATGAAAATATAACATTCTATTTATTCTCCATAAGGATAACATTGGACAACGTACTGTGTTTAGCACTTTGAATATCTCTGCAACGGTTGGACGTAAAACAACAATTAAAACGCCAAAATGATTGTTTTGTAGAGCTAAACTGATTGGTAGAAAGAAATGTGGAGTTTTTAGTGAAATTATCTGAGGAAAATCTAAAAACCGTATTCCCGTAAGATTAACATGGGACATTTTATGGACACATTTTTTTGACTTTCTCCACAACCACTAAACCTAGATTAATGATTCAAAATACTTAATTGTTTGTTTTTCTAAGATCTACAAAATGGATATGACCAAAATCTAGTGTTTCTAAAATTTTAGGGTAAAAAGTTCAAAAAACTGATTTTTGGAAAATTTTAAACCCCCATAAAACCCCCTTCCTATAAACCGATCGATCTGGTTTTCGAACTTAAAGTCATAAATGTTACTCTCCACATTTGTACTAAATTTCATAAAAATCGGACGCTTCTTTCAAAAGTTATCGTGGTAACGGATACACACACACACATATATATATATATATATATAATATATAATATATATATATATACATATATATAAATTTGAACGAATAGTGTTTTTGGCATCTGGGGACCTCAAAACAAAAAGTTATCATGGTCTCGGGCTTAAGTCTTACCATGCCACCTACGGTAATAGCTTCTTCTCTATATGGGAAATTCGCTAAAAACTCCAAAAAACATAGCTATAACTCTAGAAATCGAAATGATTTACGAATAATTGAACATAGCAAAGATATTTTTAAAAAGAAGCCAACTTACATTGGAATTCAGTTATATAACCACCTTCTAAATTGAATAAAAAATTAAATGAATAAAAATAATTTAAAATGTCTTCAAATTTTTTTGATTGATACTGCTCTGTATAATTTAAACGAATTACGTCCGAGTCGGATTACTGATTTAAAATTGGTTATTTTTTTAACCTTTTGTGGTTTTCCTAGTTTTAAGTATTTTTGTACATGACGCCATTTATGTATATACTGTATACAACTAAATAAAGACTATTTTAAATTGAATTGAATTAAATTATGCTAAGGTCGAGATTACATAAAGATGTATAAAGTAATCATACAACCAGTACTGTTGTATGAGGCGGAAGCCTAGACACTTACCAAGCAAAATGAGTAAAGATAAATTGTTTTGAAAATAAATGTTTCGTAGAGTGTTTGGACTAATTACAGAAAATGTAGACTGGCATATAAGGACAAATTGTGAGCTCGGAGAATTATACAATGATCCTGTCATTATAGCACTGTGAAGAGCAAGCAATTAAGGTAACTGGGGCACACGCAAATAAGATAGACGGACAGGATAATAAAAATAGCGTAGATGGGGAAATTAGTGGGGAAAGACACTGGGAACCACTGGACCTCCAAGGGCTAGTGGGAACCAAGGACCACTGGGAATGCCACGACTTAGATGGGAAGATCAAGTAAAGAAGAATCTCAGGAGGCTAAGAGCATCTGTGGAGCTGGCAGAGGACAGGCAGATGTGGAGGCAAAAGGTTGGCGAGGCTAAATATCACTTGGGATTTGTGTGGCCACGGGAGTAAGAGTAAGTAAGTAAATAAGGTGGAGATTGGGATGGAAAATATTTTAATAATATGTTTTATCTTCTTAACGCCAACTAATAAATCCGAATTTATATTAGTGTCCGTATATAACACACCCCACCTGTTATTCTGCATACACAGGGTGTCTCTGAACTCTCTACCAAACTTTCAGGTAATATTCCTGGACCATAGACAAGCCAAAATATCATATTCAAAATTTCGAAAACTCAAAGTTCATTTTCCACAGATGTTGAATAAACAAGTTCCTTCATTCTCCCCCAAACGTAGAAATCTAGGGGAGTAAGATCAGGTGATCGCGGAGGCCACGACACCGGTCCCCCGCGACCAATCCACTGCTGATTGTAATTTTGGTTGAGGAAATCTCTTACAATTTGCCCAAAGTGTGCAGGAGCACCATCATGTTGCAGCCACATGTTCTGTAAGTCTGCCAAGGGGACGTTCTCCAGAAGTTCTCGGAGTATGTCCCTCAGGAACACAAGATAGGTGGGGGAATTCAACCTATTTGGGATAATGTAGAGGCCAATTAAATTATCCCCCAAAACTCCAGCCCAATCATTAACTGAGAAACGGTGTTGCTTGCTGGAAATAACAGTTCGTGGGGATTTTCAGGAGCCCAAACATGGCTGTTCCTGTTATTGAAAATACCATCCTGGTTAAAAATGGATTCGTCTGTAAAAAGAACGGATTTCAAGAAATCTGGATCGTCCGCCAGTTTGTGCAGGAACCACCTGGAACAATCTACCCGACCTGGATAGTCTTGAGGTTCAAGGGCATGAACCTTTTGGAGATGATATGGGTACAAATTCTCTCCATTGAGTACCCTCCACACGGTGTCTTTGCCTGCCCCCATTTCATTACCCACAGCTCGAGTACTTGTTCGAGGGTTTTCTTCAAATTTACGAAGGACTTCCTCCTCAAATTCAACTGTACGCACCGACTTCGCAGCACCAGTATCTGCCATACTCACATGAAACGTACCAGTTGCGTGGAGACGATTGTGGACAGCAGTGAACGTTTTGGCAGCAGGACATTGTCTATTGGGGAAATAGTCGCTATACAACCTTCTCGCTTCATTTGCATTTCCAAATGCAGCTCCATAATAAAAATGTATATCGCAATATTCTGCAACACTATAATTAGCCATTTATCAATAAATATGAATACTGAATACGTTAACACAGATTACTATTAAAAAGCAGCACACTGATTAACAATAAGCAACATACAGGAAAAAGACACATTGTACAGGAAACTGTAATAATTTTAACAATACATTGATCAATCAGCTGTTTAGTGGAATTATACTTGAAACAGCTGATCGACGTGGCTCACTAGCAGCGATGTCACATGATAACAGTTGATATTGACAAGAATGCAATATCTTAAAAATGAATTTTCTCCGTTATTTATGAACCGATTTCCGTAAATGTGGTGTCATTAGATTTGCAATTAAAGTCTCTAAAAAAGCATTATCAATGTAACTTTTTTACTATAAGAGGTTTTTAAGATATTTACGTTTTAAATATTTAGGCAGCCTCCATTTTGAAATTAATGATTGTAAAAAAATAATTTTTATTCTGTAATTAGGTCTTTAGGGAATAAAGGTAAATACTAAATTTCATTTAATTATAACTGGCCGTTCTCGAATTAAAATTTCCTATGTGAAAAAACCAAAATGGTTGCTATACGAGTAACTTTTGAGTTTTAAATATTTTGAATATGATATTTTGGCTTGTCTATGGTCCAGGAATAATACCTGAGAGGGTTGGTAGAGAGTTCAGAGACACCCTGTATATATAAATAATACTGTAGCTTTATATATCTGAGTTTTAAATTCCACTATATATTTACCACTTAGTACATGATTGAATTGCAGATACACAGTTTTCAGTCACTTGATAAATGATAATTTGTATACAAAAACTTTACATTTATGATCAAACTTTGCAGTTATCATACATCGCAGGCTTAATAAGAAGCGCAGTATACTGCACGTTGTACACTGATAATGCAACCTGTGAAGTTAACGTGTATCGGATTATTTCCATTCAATTCCCTATGTACTAGTGAGGCAATAAGTACTTGGCTTCCGGAACATTGGAATAAAACGTAGAAGTATACCTAGAAAAAATATGTTATGTTACAAAATGTTACAGTTTAAAAAACAATATTAAACAAGTAATAATAATTGTTCAAAGTCGTTACTTACTTTATAGTTTTATTTATTACATAATCTAGTTATATATATATGTATATATATATATATATATATATATATATATATATACACCTTATCAATGGTAACATTTGCATTTTAAATTATTATTGTTGACTTATTCCTTTTTTTTGGAATGCTAAAATACATTTCATAATCTTCCAAGGTGTTTAATTATGTATTCAATATTATGATTAAATCCCTGCAATAAATGTAAACACTTAATCAGCTATTTTTTCCAATAACAATAAGGTATCAATGTTAAGCATTTTAATTAGTAGCTGGTAGGAAATACCTTAGTCAAAAAAATTATATAAAACAGTGAAGCTACTGAAAAACGTGACTTCTATTAATATTATGTAAAATGTAATGAGGCACACTCCACAAGGTTTCATAAAATAGACTATTCATGAGAAATAATGAAATAACCAACAATGTGAGTAATTAAGCTATTGAATAATAATCAATTCTGTATTTATATAGTAATACTGAAGTTTTAATAAAATAAGTTAGAGTAAAATTAAAATATCCACAGCCCTGCAATTTAATGTTTATATGAGAAACATAATTATTTAACGTTTCAAACGTATTTAACTAAAGGTCTTTATTATTTAAGTTTGTAATATTATTTAAATTAGCAAATGTTGGTTTTAAAAACACTTCTATGTACTTTTCTCTAATTTAGTACAATAATTGTGGTTGCCTGAGTGTGAATGAGAATTTGTATCAAATGTTGCGTTTTAGAAACACTACTATGTACTTTTCTCTAATTTAGTGCAATAATTGTGGTTGCCTGAGTGTGAATGAGAATCTGTAGCAAATGTTGCGTTTTAAAAACACTATTATGTACTTTTCTCTAATTTAGTGCAATAATTGTGATTGCCTGAGTGTGAATGAGAATTTGTAGCTAATGTTGCGTTTTAAAAACACTACTATGTACTTTTCTCTAATTTAGTACAATAATTGTGGTTGCCTGAGTGTGAATGAGAATTTGTATCAAATGTTGCGTTTTAGAAACACTACTATGTACTTTTCTCTAATTTAGTGCAATAATTGTGGTTGCCTGAGTGTGAATGAGAATCTGTAGCAAATGTTGCGTTTTAAAAACACTATTATGTACTTTTCTCTAATTTAGTGCAATAATTGTGATTGCCTGAGTGTGAATGAGAATTTGTAGCTAATGTTGCGTTTTAAAAACACTACTATGTACTTTTCTCTAATATAGTACAATAACTGCGGTTACCTGAGCGTGAATATCAATCTGCAAATGTGATTAACTCTTAAAAGGTGATCAAAGGCCCTTTCACCTTGTTTACAGTTTGCGAACAACGCTTTGTTCACTTCATACTGTTCGGAATGTTATATGCTTTGAGTCTCAAGTTTATTTTAAGCATTATATTGAACTTTATTAATACTTAAGAGATCATGAACAATCTTTTAAATTATTGTCGTGTTGTATTTTGTTATTATTTTACTATATACCTAAATAGTTTGCCGACATATTTTTAAGGTATTTTTATGTGTTATTCCTGTGATGAGTTTATAATTAGACAAGTCAGTTAACAAAATATTAACAATTAGCATTGTGGGAAAAAGAGGTATGCAGATATCTGACCCAAATAGAGATACAGTTTATAAAATATTTTATTTATTATTATTTATCTAACATGTATACTTTATATTTCTTATCTTGTGTTATAAAAATTAGTTTTGAAAACAATCATTAGCCACAAAATAAAGGGCATCTTAACATACTAATGGTAATAGTAACATCGTAATAGTATTAAAGTATTAACGTCTGCGTAGGCTGACGGTTACCGTTTTGACTTCTGTCCTAGAGGTCATGGGTTCAAGGTTCCCTACTGTATGGGTTAAGGCACTACAAAAGCGTTATGGCAGAGGCAATAATTTTTGTAGTTACAGAAATAAGTTTCATGGTAATATTTAGCATTTTTTCACGTATTATTAGCAATAGCAATAATTTGGCCAAATGATTATCAATAAAGTTATTACTAACTAAAATAACCAAAACAACAAAAAGCAGACACGTCCTGGTGCGAAGGTTTCCTAAAGTTTTGGAAGGTGTGTCATTATCGGAAACCAACTCTGCCTGTTTAGAAGTTGAGTAATAGCTTTGAATATTTTATGAGAGAGAGAGAATACATTTTCTGTGAGTGTGCACTTTTCAAGGTCTAATTACGGGGTAATTGTTATAGGTGTTATAGTTATAAATTAGCAGTAGTTTTGTATTAACAAATATCCTATAGCGTTTTTACCTAATATTTATAGCATCTATAACATGTTCTGGTTTGGGGAATTAAAAAAAAACTAATATTAAGAAATAGAATATAACCATCACAAATTAATATAAGAACAAATCTTATTTAGGTTTTTTGTGTATCCCCTCCAGTAGCATTTTTTAACATTTTTGATAGGGAACAGTCCAAACCCTGGTCTTGTTACTATCTAAGGTCGACTTGACCTTAGAAAGCATCATTAATTAATAGCTCAATGACAAAGAGCAGCCGGATCCAGTTTCGAACCTTTTCAACATTTTGCGATTTTGATCAGGGTCGATCTGGCAAACCTCGGATTACGTGGCGAGCACGATAACCACTGCACTACCCAGCCAGGGTTTCAACGAACCCAAACTTGACAGTGTAAAGATGTCTCCAGAGTTGACAATATATGGATATTTCACATATATTGATTACCCATTTGAAACAATACAATATATTTTCCGACATTGGATTAGGAGAGGAGTAGGCCTTTTTTTGTTTACTAGTCTCTAATTTCGTAAATTTTTTTATGGAATGTAATTTTTATCATGCATCATTTAACACGTTCCCGTAGAGTACAGATTGGATGAGGCCAAAACGTAGGCAGCCTTAGATTATATAATCTTTAACCTCAATTAAAAGTAATTTAGCTAGTCTCAAATATATTTCCCTTCATGTAATTATTCTCCAACTATAATTTGAATCTGGAAAAATAATTGTACTTTTAAAAGTTTTTTGCTAAGGTATTTGTTAGAAATACACAGTTGTTTTCTTCCTAAACCAAAGAAGAGGTTTTCGACTTGATGTATATGTATATGTATATGTGTAGTACCTGGAGACCAAACCTACAAAAGAGTTTTGATGACATTTGGAAAATAAGTACTAATCAATGGTATCTTTGGACTCCGTCTTGTTTTAAGTAATATATAAATAACTTAAAATGTATAAGATATAATTTTATTTCTTACTCAGGTTTCTCACTAAGTGACACTAAAAGAAATAATAAAATATCCAAAACTTATTGTTTATTTGGAATTTTATTGGAATTATACTTTTCATAAAATCAAATATGTAGTTAATTGCATTCACCTCAAAAATAGACTATTTAGTTGATTATTATATATGATGCACCGTAAATAAATTAAAATTCACCGACAAAGTTTATAAAATAATAATTTAAACTTATTATTATTTGTACAATAGTTTCATGGAATACGTAGGTTGCAAGTTATTGACTAATTAAATGTACGGTATCCTCTTGAACAAACTAGAACGAATACAGTAAACAATAAATATAATCCCAACCAGTTTTAAGTATTTAAGTATTATACAACAAAAACAGGGTTTATCAGTATCCTAAATTGTCTAGGGTCCACAGTAAAAGGAGTGCGGTAGGAAAAAGCAGAATTGAATAATCAATATCAGGTGACCTCTTAACAACGCTGCCGCGTCGACTATTGTCAGAATGCTTGACCTAATACGTCCGTGGTTAGACGCAAATGCCACTGTATAAAGTTGTTTTAATGTTTACCTATTTCTTTAAAACCATAACATATGCCAGAATTGTTTATGCCGAATAACGATATTTGTTATACCCACTAACATCTTTAATATTATTTAATATTCGTTTTGGGTACGTATACATTATACCGACGATCACCTGAAATGTGGCTCTAGGGCGGATATGAAAGGTCAGGTAACTGTAATTGTGTAGAGTACTCTTTTGTCGACGGAATTAATCATACGTCACACCGCGAAACTCCTCCCATCCCTCCTCACTTGGTCTATAGCAATATCCAATTTTTCAAGAAAATAAAATTATGTGGATAATCTATTTATACATCGTGCTGTTGCGGTTAGTTTATGTTATGGATATTAGTTATCCTCAAAATACTGATAACTAACCTAACCCAACCTCCGCAACGCGCTGTACTAAGGGGATTAGATTACATAACGCCGATATATATATGGGATACATCTTATGGGAGTCTCAACAACTGTACAAGTCATCTTAAGTGCTTGTATGTTGTAGGCTACATAATAAAACGTATCTACTTTTTATCCATATTGTTTGTTTGGTTTGCTCCATAGAAAATAATCATAAATGTCGGTGGTCGGCATGGTAAATAAGTCCCTTATTTTGTCTTGCATTTTAGTTATTTATGTAATGTATTACTTGTTTTCCATTTATAGGAATCAGAAAACTATTTTAATATGATCGGTAACATAACTTCCAAAAAAACATCTAGAACGTCTGTTATTCGATTTTAAACTATAAAAACAAATATTCATTCGGACAATGAACTTTGTTGTGACGTTTTGTTTTTATATCAACTTCCCCTAAAACTAAGTTATTAGGTAAGTGAAGGAATACGTTTGTTCTGAACTTCCTCTGTGGCAATGACAACTGGCACAAGCTCCAGTTAAATTGATATATATTTAACATTTACTTATACTTCAGCCATTTTGCCTTCAACGATGTTTTGCACTATACGTGAAAACAGTTTAATATTTTATATATTATATTATATTAGAAAATATACATAATATGTATATATATATATATATATATATATATGTGTGGAAAAAAATACATAGTTGTATAGTATAGTATAAAACACCGCTGTAAAAAACTAAATGATCTATTCCTAATTCTAATTTATTTATATTGAAAATGCTACATTTTACATGAAAATACAACTACAATGGAGTAATGTTAGGCAATATCCGTAATTATAAGGAAACATGTGGGTTCGTTATGGACTTTCTCCATGCACATAATGACAGTGTAAACAATATTTAAAAGTACCTAGTACAAATCTTCACTCTATGAAGAAAATACATTTTGAAACTACATAATAAGTTAACACAAGTAGACAATTAATGAAATAAATAAACAGTAATGTAAACTAGGTGTACGCTCATTCCTCGCGTATAAGGATAATTGAAAAACATGATCAAACTGAAATCGAGTCTCATAAAAAATTCAATATCTGATTTGAGTAACATCATCAGAATACATTCCGTTATCATTTAACTGCCGCCAGAATCCGAATTTTATGTCTATACAGTATAGCTATAGTTTTATTCACTTCTCTAAGAATCAATTATCGCGGTAGCTGAGTGGTATTTCACTGGCTCTTGGAGCGTAACGTAGCAGGTTCGGATCCTGCCGCAGACCTAACATTTTATCAGTAGAAAACATACATACATTTATCACTTGTTTTTATCAAATTAAATGTTGTATAAATACGTAAATTTATTTATTTTTAAAATAAATTGAAGATTTCAGGCATGGTTTGTTGTTAGGATTGGCATGGGTGCGTTATCTCAGAACAAACAGAGCATTTTGGGCTAAGCAGTGAATTTAGCAGTGTGGTTAATTTAAGTTTTAAGAGAGCAGCGAGTTTCCTATATGAAATAATGTTAGCAATTTCTATAGGCCAAGTCAAAATATCCTTAAGGATTAACAGTAAATCGTCAGGCCCAGTTATTTAGATGAAAAAATTAGATTTCAATATATTGTTTCAATAGCCTAGGCTATCATGAAATTAAATGCTATAAACATGGGTTGGCCCAAGTCCGTACATGAAACTTCTAAAATGACAAGTAGCCTAAGTGTATATGCCTACATTTTATAGTCATAGGTCCAAGTTTATGATGAAAACAGCTCACTATAATCCAAACCTAGGAGATGTCAAATTATTTCAGATAACCTGTGCAAAAGGCTTAGTTTTGTTAGAATAATTTAAAGCTTTTTTTGGTTCGCTACAACATTCCTGGTAATGTGTTTAAAGTATTTTACAACAGTTGTATTTTACAAAATGATATTTCAATATATTGTTTCAATAGCCTAGGCTATCATGAAATTAAATTCTATAAACATGGGTTGGTCCAAGACCCATTCCTGGTATTGTGTTTAAAGTATTTTACAACAGTTATGTATTACCAGTTTAATGACGGCTTACACTTACTGTAATCCAACCCTAGGCTATGTTAAATCATTCAAGATAACCTTCCGAAAAAGGCTGTTTGGTTCGAATAATCTATAGCTTTTATTGTGGTTACCTACTACATTACTGGTAATGTATTTTAGGTAATGTAGGCAATTTTATTATTAATTAAGTGAAAATATAACCTAGCAAATAATTGTCCTACAAAAATAAATTTTAAGGTTGTTCGCTTACTGTGACTAACTTCATTAACGCTTTCTAGAAAAATTGAGGCTTTGTATACTTTTTACACATAACAATCACAATATTACCAATTGTCTAAGACAATGTAAACAAACAAACTATTTTATAAGTTAAGTTAATATCTCAGTATCTACAGTCATCTATTTTGAAAAGTTATTTTGAGGTTTTCGATCCTCCACGCTCTACTGTTACAAATGTTGCCTCCGACGACTGACGGACTGACGATATTTACACAGAGTAGGCATACTAAGGGAAAATTAACTATATGGATATTTTTTCTAATAACGTACACTTAATAATTTTATAAATTAAGAAATATGCTCACAACTTAAAAATATACTTCGATTTATCCCTCCTTAGTGTTTTTTGTTGGTAAAAAACCTTTTGTTATCCAGTATAACAAAGTATACTGTAGTAAACTAACTATTGTTACTCTGTTGTTGAAACATAGACGTCGGCTAAATTTTAACGAATAAGTACCACTAAAATGGCTTCCAATGTTATTCTTATGGAGAAAAAAATAAATTTGGTTTTAAGATAATTTGATTAATACTGAACGAAATTATCTAAATAACGAACTTTACCGAGATTTTGACCTGTTAAGTTTTTCTGGAAAATTTTAAGTTTAACTGTGGAGGCATTCTCGAGTTATTGTGGTCACAGACACGCCAGTTGAGTTGATTCTCTTACCAGTCTAAGCAGTAAAGTTGTGTGTAAGGATACTTTCACTTCGTTCAATTATCCAATTAATGGCATTTTTAACATATGAATTGATCAAGGCTAAACACCCTCATGCTGTTATGTAATCAGTAAATATATCAGTAATTGTTTTACGAAACGTGTTTAAATTTAAATTAAATAAATCCACGTTAGCATGTAGACCAATGGAATTATAAATTCGCAATGTTTAATTTATTGGGGATTTAACTACGAGTTTTATATAATCGTAGGGGGATGGGTAGTACAGGAAGCGAAAACGATACCTATGTCAAGACACTTTGAATTGTAGATTGGACAAGAGAGCCCACTATCTAGCTCACCGCTCAGCTGTTTATGCACAGCAGCACAACTACTTGCTATCATCTATCGAGAAAATTCTTATAATGACTCAATTTCTAAAAGGCATTCTTAATGTATTTTTAAAATGGGTTATGATACGGATTTTAACAAACAATTTCAAACTATATCAAATACTGTATCTGTTCTCTGTAAAAGTTACGGCTACAATGGTGCTGAATAACATATATAATAGAACTATAATACGTACATGTAAACGGTTTAATTTTCTTAGTAAGTTATTTCAATATTTTATAATTTATTTCACTTATATAAAATATTGGTGAAATAACTAGGGTTTTCAACTCTTTAATGTATTTTAGAATTTGTCTTGGGATTGGCCCAGATGTGATTTACGATATTATATCTATTTTATCACATGGAATACTAAAATCCATTATGGTATAAACAAAATATATTGGTATAGTAAAGAAATTTAAAATAAATTAAAAGTAAAGATTATCGGTGCTATTTTTTATATTTATTTTGGACGCGTAGTTTTATTTAGCAAGATGATATTATGATGGGTTTTCAGGTGCACCTCAAGGTTTAAATCTTCGCTTTCGTCATATTTTTCTTTGTCTTCTACAGTAGGGCAGTATTCATAAACACCATAATGGATGTGTAATACGATATTAGCGGTAATAAAATCAATAATATAATACATCTAACATAAATGAAATGTAAAAATAATGGGTCGTAAAGTTACCGTTAGTTACTTATACAAACAAACCACAAAACACGTAATTACACCAAACATGTACACAAACAGTGTTTATTATTACTATAAAAGGTATAGTTTTATTGTCATAATAAACATTGCTGGTTGTCAGTAAACAATTAATAGTCACGTATTTAACATAATTATCTGATAAAGACTAAATGTGTCCATAAGATTAACAATGGTTTTAGGAGAATAATATGGAACCATCATAAACACATATATATATTGGACGCATGATGAAATTTCTAAACATTAACATAAACAAACAATTACATATGTAAATCGAACGGATAAAATATCCTGATACACTTGCTATGTTTTATTTTTTCCGCTACAAACAATTTATTTGTTTAAATCGATTTATACTACATAATTATATACGTGTTCTAGTATTACAAATACCTATGTCTAACATTTACGAACTAGGAATACGCTCATTCTTTATGTATGACGATTATCGGACCTTTAGTAATCCCAAAGCTTTATATATTGTGTAGAAATGATGAGTAACCTATCACGCAATATCTTTTCTACGATACAACGAATTTTCTTAACAGGAAAGAAACTATTACTTTAGTGCTCATGGCAGTTTCTAACTCCGAGTCAATCACAAAGTTTAATTTAAGTACCTCATATATATCAAATACATATTTAGTTCAACTGTCATATTATATTTTACTGGAGTACATCAAACAATTTCTAGATGCAGTGAGTACAGGCGTGTCTTTGAGTACTGTAATTTAGTACACGAATACTTTGTACTTGAGTATAAACATCATGTGCGTTTATGCAAGAGGCATGGTGGTGCCCGTGCGGTGGCATCAAATTGCAGCTTACTTGGCCGCGAAGGATACATTTTTATTTTTCAATAGTTTAAATGTTATTTTAGTGATGTAGGAAGAATAACCTCCTAAACTTCCCTTGTCTGTGTGTTACAATTTACATACAATAGAGAAATGCATTGTAAGAAAAAATGCTTCCTAACGTAAATAAAAATAGTTCATGATCTGGGAAAGGGAAAAAACACATGAAGTGTGTTTTTTTTAATATTTTTCAAGGAAATTTTATTTGGGTTAAGGATTTTACTATAAAAATTATTTAATAGAGACTTAGATGCCAAATATGTTAGTTATCTATTTATTTTAAAGACTTATCCAATGAAAAAAATACGGTGACCTTGAAGTATTTTTAATCGTATTTATTGACCGAACATAACCGAAACCATAGCCAAATAACCTAAATAATTGCTATAACTTAATGTATCGAACAATTTCATTCGATTTTATATTTAAAAATAATGTAACCTAACCTAACAGCCGCAGCACACTGTATAAGATGGGTCATAAAACAACAAACAAAACCATTTTACTGACTTAGGTCACTCTTACCACTCTTGGCAACAAATTAATAAGTATTACGATATTATTGACGCCATTCTGTACTATTTGTATTGCTATGATTAAAGATGATTTGATTTTATATAAAGTATAAGAAAAATAACTAGGATAAACTGAAAAATACTTTAAACTTATTCCGTTGTAATATTAAAATAAAATTATCAAGTAATTGAACCGCTTATGAATCTCAAGACTCTACCGTAGGCTTAGGCTAGGTAATAACTAGGAGTACGCTCTTTTATCGCGTAAGAGTCTGGGATCACAGTTGATAATACAAACAAAAATTCTTCAATTCACAATATAGCTATTGTAATTGCAGCTTGACAATGCCGTTCAAATACAGAACATGAAAAACAAACAATGATGTCTGAAATCAGTCAATCAGACCAAAAGTGCATTTGAAGTAGTTGTTACTCACCCCTTTCCTCTCACTGGGGGCTGTATCACCTAGACCTCCTTTATTACATTAGATGAAGATTTTGTTGGAAGTACAATATTTTGATGACAATGTAGGACCACAAACAGTCAAACCAAGTGGTATTTACAATTTGGTCTACATTGGAGGGCTACACATCCCAGGACCCACACTGTTAATTTATTGTGGCTTAATATTAATGTTAAATATATTTAAATACAGATGTTGATGTATATAGTAAGGTTAAAAATCAGTCAATCGGTCTTTAAACGCCTAAATAGTTAAAACCCTGGTCAAGAGGTTTTAATGTAGCACTTTGGTCTTTCTGGGAGGTTATAACCCCGGGCTCCCATTGTTAGTGTAGCTTGATATTGTTGTTCAAATAGGAGCGGCTCTATTACATATCATATCGATGAACCATGGACCCTCTTGTAAAAATTAAAAAATACAAGAGGGTCTATGGCCCATCGAACTGTTTAAGTGAATAAAAGTTATATTTACTATTTGGATCGATGTACCATCGACCCACAATGAGCTCTGTTTAACATATGTAAATTCAATCTGATGTACCAATGACCCTATAAATTATCATTAAAAAAAACGGGCCACCTATTTTTCTAAAGTTTTAAAATAAATTAAGTGGCTCTATTACACATCATATCGATGGACCATAGACCCTCTATCATTTAAGAAATAAGAACGGTTCGATGGTCCATCGATATCATATGTAATAGAGCCTTCACTTAAATGTTTGATTTATTTTATGAGGTTCGATGGGCCATCGAACCATTTTGCTTAAATCTATAAAAACTAAATAAAAGGTCCCGGTGGACCATAGGACTCAAATTTTAACAATTCATTTTTAATTTTAAATTGGTTTGATGGCCCATAGATCCAATTCTTTATTAAATTATATTATAGATTGCACTAGGGCGATGGTATATTGAACCAAAGCATATTTCTATTTAAGGTTCGATGGTCCATCGATATGATGTGTAATAGACCCAGTCCCGTTCAAATACATATAAATGCAGCACTTCAAAATAATGATGCGTAAATCTGTCAATCTGCTTAAAATAAGATGAAATTGCCTTATTTAAAAAAAAGGAAAAGTAGTGTCTGATGTTATTAAATATAATATAGGAACTAAAACTCTTTGGCCCACTTGGTTTACCAGTGATTGTTTCAAGGTCCAATATTTATTATATGTATTCATGATTACGTGAATTGTTCAGTTTAATAGTCCCCTATGTAACATTTAAGTTTCTAAAAACATTATGTTCACATCCTTTTTAAGCAAAGGTGTATTATGATTATTCTTATGTTTAATCATATTTACTTCTGTACCCTCAAGTTTAATTTATGATAATTGTTTTGCTGTAAAATAATATACAGGGAATTAACCTGGAACAAACAATTTCTATCACAAAATATATTAATGAATTTCCCTTCCATTTTTAAGATATATTGTAATAGTTCATACATGTAAAAAAATTGTTGAAAATAGTTATGAGCATAGAAAACAAATTTCATAATTGGCCTTGAAAGAAGATTACTGCAGTCCATTAAAACATAAATTATTAATTTATGGTAAATAGTCCAACTAAATTTTACCCGAATGTTAAATAGGAGCAGCTCTTAAGGTGTTAAATTAGAAAGGTAATTTTTCAATGAGAAAATTAAATTGAGGAAAAGTTATTTACAAAAGGGATTTACAAAAATAATGTTGTTGAGATTTGTCATTTGGTATTAAGAACAACAAATCTAAACTAAAGAAAGGTATTATAACATAAGCGCGGACCAAACTATTAAATTAATAAAAAAAACTGTTTATATTTTGGTCCAGTAGTTTTTGCTAGCGGATATATGTAAGTGATTTGTTGAAATTTGAACACGATCTGTTAGTGAAAGTAATTCAAAGTAATTTGATATTGAGAACAATATTTTAACAAAAGAATAATAGTAATAGACTAATAATATTTATTTTGTGGCAATGTTTAATAATGTATTGGAATTTACAACCAAATTTTACATTTATGGGGAAATCTTTAACCCAGATAAGGTAGGCCTGAGTCCTATCTTTCCCTTCCTGGCGGGGTACAGCCCTTTTTTGGGAACCTTTCCAGCATTTGCCTAAACGAGATGAGAAACCGTCCAAACTCTTCTCAGAATGGCCAGCCAATAATGAAACCCAAGACCTTCCAAATGTGAGATGCAATAATCACTACTCCTACCTCACTTGGTTGCATTTGTTTTACATTTTAATGTTTAAAATAAGAAAATTACATAAACAACATATCATGCCTAAAATGGACCTAGACCTTCCAAGTTAATGCCTAAACCAATGAATTGGTCTAGTGTATTTCTCTGGCATATTATGAAAGGTATTTAGTTATAAAATCAATATGAGCTCTTGGGAAGCTATAATTTCATAATTTTTTAAATAAAAAGAAAAAAAATTAGCATGAAGAGAAGAGTTCCAGTTCATCATGTGCTCGACCAGATACATCTTTAAATTGGCATCATAAGCATACAACTATAAACTACTTGATGGTGAAAAAGTTAAACAGTGTTTTAGATTTTTAAAGTCGCAGAGAAAAAGAAGAGGGCCAAGATGTGATCCTTGAATCCTTGAGGTACTCTCATTTTTACAGGATTTTTTAACGGATCTGTTGAAAACCTAACTTGATCTCTTGTAGCCCAACACAGTGCACGCTAGGCTATAACTGGGTGAACTCAGTATTTCCTTTCACCCTTCCTGTCCTTAATTTTATTGTACAGGAGGTACGAAACTATCACGCTAGTAATGCCACTTGCCGTGTTGGTGCCTACAAAACTTCAGTTACACACTGATATCTCACGAGTTCTGCCCCCTAGCCACTGCGAGATGAACCACTTGTGTGATTATAGCACCAAATCTACTCGCGCGCAGAAAAATCGTACGAGAAAAAACAGCTGTAGAAGAAAGTTTCTCTTGTGAAAAAGACCTTAGGAAGAACCGGGAAAATTTAAGTGTACAAGTAGCACAATTTAAGGTAGTGACAAACCACCTTCTATTGCATCAACTGTTTTTAGGATGAAAACTATAGCCACGCTTTCACTGCCCTCCAAATTTGCAGTCTTTAAAATTTCCTCTTGAAAGCGACTTAACATGTCTGCTACCGACTGACTCATACTTGTGTTGGTCTGGCAACTTACATAAGACAATAGAAATGATCCTAATGTTGCACACAGACTGGGAGTTATCAGGACAACATTAACAAAAGATCATGAGAGAAATTTGGTTTAAAAGAACTAATTGTGTGTGCGTTAGGGAAGGAACGATGGACGAGAGTAATTTCTTAAATCACCGCCAGGAAGCACTGACATATCGCCAACATAAACAATATTGGTGAGTTTTTATGAATTAAGGCACAACAAATGTCCGACCAAAAAAGTCATATTTAGCTGCGATAACCCAACCAAACTTATCCTAATTAGGGTTATGGGTTTGAGTACAAAATATCAAAGTAACATTATTTACAAAATATTTGCCAAACATAAAATAGTGCATAAACAAAATTAGTTTCGCACCCAGGACCTGATGATCAGAAGTTTGAATCCATATCCTGAGCTATCACGACATACAGTGACAGCTATGAGTTGCAAGTGGATAAGCAATGAACAACTGAAAAGTGCTTTCTAGAGGTGATCTAAACAAATAATCTCGCCCATCGTTTCTTCCCTCCCGGACTAATTCACATCATAATAACCTAAACTGCATTTGTAAACAATAAGTATGGCCTATTAGATTTATTTTTAATTTTGAGCATTTTTTTTAATATCCAAATGCTACTTAGGCTATATGCGTCGGCTGGTCTATATAATAGAAAATGTAAAAAAGGTTGTATTTTTTCGGCAAGATAAACCAAGCGACGCAATTATGTCGTTGTAAATTTGCTCATTTAGGCTAGTTTCACTGACTCTATCTGAGAAAATAAAGAATTCAGTTCATAATCACAATAATTATCGTTACTGGCCACGCGATCGATTTTACTGTTGGTAAACAATAACGAAATTTAGGCCTTGTGGCCTATGCAGTTTTTCACTGTTAATATTCTGCACAAAAAGCAAACTCCCCTAAAAGACGTGCAAAAACTGTAAGGTTAGCCAAGTGGGCAGTTACACAGTGATGAAGCAGAAATTACAATGTCAACAACGATTTTGCCAACTGGTGCGTTGTGATGTCACCAGTCGTCATACCCAGAGACAAGCAATTCAAATGTGCATCAGATATCTCTCTAGACCGCAGGGCTTTAAAGTAGGCCATAGCTAAAACATTTGCTATTGAATAACAATGGGCCACCAACGCAAATATGCCTTTAAAGTCTATGGGGAGAATTGCGTTGATGGTCTATCAAATTACAAATTCCATATAGGTAATTGCAGTCGGGAACATGTTTAAAGGCTCCGAATCCAGAGAAGTAATGATTGGAAGGTTATTTTTTCATTCAGGCCTATTTGACAGTTCCTAATGCTAAGGGCGCATGAATTCCATTGTATTAGGAAATATAATTAAACCCTTTATCTTCCTATACATAACCATACGTTTCATTCCTATTTTAAATAAAAAACTTTGGCAATCTATTTCTCCCTATATACTTTACCATACAAGACTGGGATTCAAACCCACGCTAGAGCCACTGACTTGATTCTAAAATCCATCACCTTGACTAATATACCAGTGACTCATCTATAATCGCAGGATTCTACCAGGCCCCCGAGTTATATCCTTTTATTGCAACCCCATAACCAATTTATTTGCATCAGCTCTGGCCAATAATGAATAAAATCTATAAATTTTACTACAAAATGTAAAACAATAGTTGGCCATAATTATCATTAACAGGACTGTAGAGTGGTTAATATGTTGATGAAACAGCTGTAAAGTATATTTTTAATCTTGAAACAATAACACACACTGGACCTTCAAACAAATCTAATCCATCATCAAAAGTGTTGTAAACTTTTACCACAATGATGAAATCAGTGGTCTGTCAGATGTCAAGTCAGTTAAATACCCAAAAACGGGAAAGCGTAGTTTAAAGCAAATAACATGATTTCCCATCAAATTAGGTCTACCAGATTGGGCACCCGGATGAAATTAAGGAACAATAGTAGGTGACATCATAAAACAGCTTTTATAGAGTATGTAAGTTAAATACTTACATTTTATTAAGTAGCAGTTCCGATTTGAATCTAAATGGGTTACGTATGTTTTGGCTTTTATGCCATTTTCAATCACCAGGACAGGAAAAATAATTTGCTTTCATTGCTTCGTTAATTGCCTTGTTTTCTAAAGCCCATACTAAACTCATAGTTCACATAAAACACTGTCAGTACAACACAAAAAAACAAATAACATTGATTTGATACGCCTAACTTATCACGGTTTAGCATTATACCACTCCGAAGGCTCACGAGCCTCCACTCACAGCTTCGGGTGTGGTCACGAGCAGGAACAGACTGCCGGAATGTTCAAATTGAAATTATTAACATACATATCCTATTTTTTTACTGCCCTTTTTCAACGAAAGAACATACCTATATCAGCTGATTGCTGGGACACTGATAACGCTGAACAGTACATGATCATCCCAACTTGAACCGTCCAACAGCCTGTTCCTGCTTGTGACCGCCGCTATATCGCTAAACCATGATAGGCCTATCAAATGAAAGTTTTTCCGTGGTGTACTGTCCGTGGCATCTGTTTTTTAAGATAATTGTGTGTTTAGTGCGGATTTTTATAAAGCAATATTAATTAAGATATGCAAATGGATTTTTGTTACAATTAAATTGTGGAGTTGAAAATTGCATAATATAAAGCCAAAACATATGTAACTTAACATATTCGGATTCTAATTGTAAATAATTATAAAAGTAATTTATATATCATAATATTTATGAAGTAGCTGTTAGTTTAAGAGTCAAAGCATTACGACTTTTAAATTTTAAAAAGTTGAAAAAGTAATTTCATGGTTCCCACTTTTATTTAGCCTAGGTTATGACTAAAAAGTTCATTTCCCACACTTTACCTTATCGAAAAAGTTCATGTCCTTGACCCTCAACTAGAAATATGTGCACTTTATACAATGGGTAAAATTAAGAAATAATTGGACTCCACCTTTCCATAGCCGTCCATTGTTCTCCTGTTTATTTTATATATTTCAATATTTACGATTTGTTGTTGTCCAATACGTTTCAGCTATTTTATTTTTTTTTAAATTCCAAAGACAATTTAAGTTAGGTACTTTGTTTAGCCTTTGGCGGGGTTAGCTTGTCAATACTGTATCATTCAAAAACATAATTTGAATAAATAAAACCCCACCTAAGACATGTCTTCGAAGAAAGTAATACTGCATCAGCTTAAATAGGTCGCTATATAAAGTCGATGACTTTGTCTCAATTATAGAAAGCACATTTCACTGAGAAAGAAGGAAATAGGCCTAGGCCTACACAATGGCACCATGGTGGCAGCTTTCTGAATCACTTGATTATCTCCAACCATCTCCAAGGGAGGAGCCTAGCAAGATCTAAACATTGGATTTGGCTTGGTCAGTTATGGCCTATGTAAGTCAAACAAAAGTCATACTTTGGGTTTAATCTCTTTACTACTTTACCCTTGCTTCCAGCAGAAACAAATCTGATTTTCAAACTCTAGAGGTAAATTCCTATACATAAAATAGTTTAGTGAAATTAAACATTCTGACTAGTATGATTCATTTGTGCCAAAACAATAATCAAGAGGCTAAATATGAGTTTCCGTATAAAACTTACCGTTATGGAAAGTGTTTATTTTATATCCCAATAAACTGATTGAGAACAACATTTTATTAAAACAGTGGTGTCTGGACATTATAATTTGTGTTTGGGCATTTGAAGTCTATTGCCACACCTTTCATAAATTAACCTAAAAGGACTTAATGAGTTAAAATAGCAGCTTATGTAGTGGTCTGCATAACAATAATGTATGGTTATGCATTTCCATTAATCTTTGTATAAAAACACATTAATATACAATTGTTAGCAATTTTACAAAAAGTTAAGCTACGGTTACATTTGGGGAAAAATAATTTGGTACAAAAATTAAGTTTTAATTTGATTTGGAAACTTATTGGTTTATTAGCGAGATCATGATTGTGTTAACAAATTAAGACTTTCTACTTTTAGTGAGTGGAAATTATAATGTTAACAATTAGAACTTAATATTAATCACTTAAGAACATTTCTTGATGATAACTTTAATTTCAATCAACACTTTGTCTTCTGCCGTCTGCCTCTTCTCTACTGGACTGTGATAGTCCCGTTCACTCGTTCCTCTCCGTTCCCGCAGTCAGCCCTCGCGGGAATGTCGGAATGTCCTGTTTAAGTTTTAACATATAGTATGATATTTACTTACTTACTTACTCCCTCGTCGTCTTGCAGAGCATGTTTACGGCATGAGACCAGTCAGATCTTATTCTTCATTATATGAAGGTGCCAATGAAGTGATTAATTATAATAGTATTAAAAATAATAAAGAATCTTTTAATTAACATAAAATAAAACATACAAACTACTTTCAAAAGCTAATAATATTTAAACCTTACTTCTTGTGTTTTCAGATATGAAAATGTGTTTTTTCACCCAGTCAACACGAATATATTATCAACGTGATACTTGCGTTAGTCTATAGTTGAAACATAGACGTTGGCTAAATATAAACGACTCAAGTACCACTAAGTGGTTTGGATTTGGTCCAAATACGATCCGTAAATGAAATTAAACATTTCGTTTAAATTTAAAATGACAAAAGAAAATAAGAATATTTTGTTAACGTCTTATTATTCTTATTATATATGTCTTCTATAACATTACCCTAAATCCAACATCATGATACTTTTTACAATAATACCAAATGTGTTTTTAGTAGTATTAAAGAAGACTAAGAATAGTTTTCAGACTCGCTTACTCTATGAATGACGCATAGACGTTGGTTAAAATATAAACTACTCAAGCACCACTAAAACTGCTTCCAATTAATTAAAAAACCTTACTTTTTATAACTGTTCTTATGGGGAAAAACTAAATTTAATTTTAAAATATTTCGTTAATTACTAAACAGATTTCTTCTAAAATCAAATTTCGATCTAAAAACTACGCTAAAATTCGACTGTCAAAGTTTGGAGTCGATCTGATAATGTGTTCAAAAGTTATCGTCTCTTGTTTAAATAACAAATGACATTTCCCCAGACCAATTTATAGAGATATAGTCAAGTATGAAGATTCACTACACTTCGTTCCGATCATTAAATTATATTTTTAGGATTTTTGCCCTTTCACACCCAATACATTTCACAATTAGCTTGATATAGTTATTTCCTTACGAATTTAACAAGTTAAAGAGAGAGCACAGCCCTGTTCGTGACAGTTGTTGATTAGATAATTTCCTCTGTTTGGTGGTAATCTAAGGTACACCGGTTTATTTAAGATTAAAGCGATATTTTAGGCGTTTGGTTTATTTAAGATTGTTCACCTTAAACTGAAATAAAATTTACTCAGCTAAGAGATAGACAATTTTGTAAAATTTTATTCAACAATACATTTGCTTTTATATGAAGATACTTTTATAAACATACTAGTACTTTTTATTACACTATAGTTAACGCCGTTATAAAATTTAAGGTTTTGTATTAAATAATTTATATATAAATCTTTGTATATATAATACTGAATAATGGACACCTATTGACTGAAACATCAAAGATGTAGGCTGTAACACATGCAAAATAACTTTTAATACTGCACATGTGAATGACAGATTTTTCCCTGCTAAATGTCACCAAAATGGAAACGAATGAATTTCATTAATGGTTCATTATAAAACAAAAAGTAATGTAACTATTATGAATAAAATATTGCTGAGAAGTAAGTGGCATTAGATAAACTGATATTTAGTTAGTTCTCTAAATTGTGGTTAATTGTGTTGTACAAAATAATTGTTCATTATGAATTCCACGACGCTTTTTAATGTATTGCAAGCAATTTACAAATGGCATTGCTCTTGAACAGTTGTAAATATAACTTATAGAATATTTTTCAATTGTATTTATTATTTCTCTTGATTGAGTATTTATTTGATTCCTCAAATAGAATATAGAAGGGTTATTTCATTTTTAAGCAAGGAATCTGTTAGGATAATTGGATATTATTGCCTTATATGTTCACTATGTTGTTCATAACAAAACGTTATCATTTTATGTTTTAATTTGTAACATGAATTTAAATTTAAGTTTAAAGTTTCATATGAATATTTTTAACTAACTGTTGTTTTATTGGAAAATGTCTTAAGATATCTCATAATAAGCTTATTTTTTTAAATTTTGAAACCTTCATTCGTAATTGCTTATTTTATTTTATTTTGATGTATGTATTACAACAAGCATACACTGCACAAATATGTTACTAAACAACCTTTTAATTTTCTAAGTTGTACATGCCGATAATGATATAAAAGAAACTCAAACACCTCAATAATTCCTAACAAGTTTCAGGCCCAACATCCCAACATATTTTGGCTCTTCCCCTCACTCTTCTTAACTCACTTAGACTTTCTTTTCACGTATCTTCTTCAATCTTGTTTCGCAAACCTCTTGAGTGCCTTGCAGTGTCTTCCGAAACATTACAAAACATCGCTAATGATAGTTACGATTTAATATAATATATTCCTATAGACGTAAAATCCATGCTAATATATTTATTATAATGCCATTACAAGTTTTAACAACATCGAAAAAATTCTTCTGTATTCTATATCCCTAGATGATTCTATCTAATCTGCATGGCCAATTTACTATAAAAACAAAACCTGATTTCGCCATGATTCAAAGGAACTTTCTCATAATTAGGGTCATCCCCCAAAAGCCAAGGAGTTATATAAAAGTAAATTAATAACAAATAAAAAAATGTATTTATAGGTCGTCGTAAATTCCGTAAGAGGCATAGGTTAGATGATAAATTTTAGAAATAAAGTTACTCTTTATATAACATTTTGTTTACAGAGTTGGCAACAATAAACACTGAGCGAGGCAGACGGAGCAATATGGGAGGTAAATATTTTGACTTCCCACAAATGTCATCGATAACACCAGAAAAGCTGCGCACTAGTTTTTTAATACAAAGATTAATAAATTTTATTATTCCTAATGAATAAATAATTATATTGAATTCAATTTGAAATATATATATATATTTCAAACAAGCTGCACACATTATACATGTAGAATAGTGCCACAAAAGGCAGTTTGTCATAACACATCAAACTCGACAATTACAATAAAAGCAATAACTGAAATGTATAATATATTACAATTTTTTGTTATAAAAAATGATAAGTAAATATTATATTAAGTTGTGTACACTTTCTCAACGAGTTCTTTTAACTTAACTTCCATTTATCCTAAATGTTTTATTTTCATCAAATAAATATGTTTTCTAAATAACCTTTTTCATTGATCCATGTTAACAATACCCAGAATATAGATGTGACTGAAACCAGGAGAATTAAGGCCTTCCAGAGTTTGAGGACTGCATCATTTTAAAATTCCCTCTTCCCATAAAGAATAAATAAAAAATTGGTTCCGGTTGGTTAAACAACACATTTCTAATACAATAAAAGTGTAAAAGGTTTGACGATTTGTATACAGATGTTTCAATAATTTCTGCACTCGGCTCAGAAACAATCAAATTAAAGTCGACACAAAGCTCTTTTGTGTGATTAATTGTTATTACAATAAAACGATAGTTGCATTTCTGGCTATTTCAATAATTAATATTCCTACTTCATTTAAGTGAATGTACAATGTAAGTTAAATTGTATGATATTTTAATAGAGATTATACTGGTTTTAACGCTCATCACCCTCGTAAAGTAGTAGACGAATTGGATAAGGTACTGAATCAAGGGTTCAGAAATTGCTCGATAATTTTAATTAACTTTAACGCGTAACAAAATTATACTATTTTCCCTATCTCATGACTCGTTGTACGCACGAGTATTTTAAAGATTTTTTATTAATTTACACTATAATCAGCTGAGTATCTGATAAAATAACTCCGTATAAAAATAAATACTTAAAAAATAATACACTGTTTATGGAAGAATTATGTTTGATGACATGGAAGAGCAATTTATTTCGGGTTTCTAAGATAGTCCAGTGATTGAACTTGTTACGGTAAAACATAGAGATTTAGTTTTTCATTAGCGGTTCGAATATGTATAGACTTGGGAATGTTAATATGTTTTTATCGTTAACAACACCTCTGTATGAATTGATTTGCCTTAAACTAAACAAACCATGATCTATTTATTTTGGAGTTTACATTTATTTTTTATTCTGCAATTCTATACTGCTCAAACTGTTATATCAATACTGCTCAAACTGTGTATTTGAATATCTCTTTAAGACGCCGACACAACCTGAGCATAATTTAAGGTGAATGTGGATGAATGATGAGTGAAGAATGTGTGAGATACTTTTTGTAGCCTTTTTACTGACAAAGTAGGCTGATTCTTTAGCCATAATCATTAATTAATAGCCCAATGACCAATGGCGGCTGGATTCAGCTGGATAATTTAGATGGTGTATAGATTAATACCCCGTCACAGCAAACCCGCTTCTCAGCAAATTTGCAATTTATGCGGTCTCCAATTTATAGTTTATTAATACTATATACATGCAAGTTTCTAAGATTTACATCCATAAATAAACAGTATATAACATTTCAATTATTCTCCATAATAACATAGGGGCTAAGTACGCAGGTTTGCTGCAGTAAGGAACACAACATATTATTTTTATTCTAATATCAAAATAACTCAACTAGTTGAAACTACATACCAAGTTTCATCAATATACATTCATAAATATGAAATATATGTCATTACAATATTCTCTATAAGTGTAACATGGAAGCTGAATGTGCAGGTTTGCTGTAAGAAGGAACACAAAATATAGGTTTTTATGGACAAATATGTTTTTGTAACTCAACTATGTAAAGCAACATACCAAGTTTTATTAATTTATGTTCATAATTACCTATTTTACTTAATCTCCATAAGAATAACAGGGGAGCTGACTACGCAGGTTTGCTGCTACGGGAAAATAGATAAAACTAGTATTTTTGTAAAAATAACAATACAACACAGACGAAACCAAGATTTGTTGGTATACGTTCATAAATAATCGAGATATACAATTTTTCTTATTCTCTGTATGGATAACATTGGACAACGTACTGTGTTTTGCACTTTAATCATATCTCTGTAACCAATTGACGTAGAGCATTGATCTAAACATTATATTGTGTGTTTAGTTAAGCTGACCCCAATAGTATAAACTAAAATCCAACATTTCCAATATTATATGTAAAACATAAAAAAAAATTTGGGGTACAAGCCCCCCCAAAAAAAAAAAAATACACGGATAGGGTGATCTGTCTGGTTTTCGAAATAATTTCATAAATGTTGCTTTAAACGTTTTGACTACATTTCACCAAAATCGGACCATGTTTACGAGAGTTATCGTGCTCGGGGACACACACACACACACACACACACACACACACACACACACACACACACATATATTCATTGGATAATTGAACGAAGTGAAAGTATCCTTATACACAACTTTACTGCTTAGACTGGTAAGAGAATCAACTCAACTGGCGTGTCCTAGCGTACACCTAGTATATATATACATATACATATTGTTTTTGAAGGAATGTTTTTTTTGGCGAATAGGGACCTCAAACAAAAGGTTATGGTCCCGAGCCTAGGTCTTGCCATGCCGACTGCGGTAATAGATCCTTGCCTATAGAGGACATTCGCTAACAAACTTATAATACGCAAAGATAAAAATCTATTTTTTCAAAAACACAAATAATTTCCTGTTTAAGAAAATTTTACTATATCTACGACATTTGTTTAAAAAAAGTGCCAAGCTCCATTTTAAAAATGACAAAATATCAAACAATTACAATCATACGATTTTTCTGATGAATTATTTTTTTTAAGTTTAGCAGTTTAAATACTTTGCAAATAATATCCGACAATTAGATTAATTATGAAGCAACATTTGAAAAATTATTCAAGCGAAACGGAATATATTTCTCACGATAAGAGCGGCAAATGTGTAAACGACTAATCCTTTGTATAACAATCTATACAGATTTTAAAGTGTTTATTCGAATAACCTAAATGCTATCTCACAACTAGTTAGCCATTGATAGTTTTAATTTGCTTTTGAAATCATTACTTTCAAATAGTCAGTGGAGAATATTTAACTAGTTTCAAAAGATTGGAACGTGGGCAATATTTTCTCTGCATGAACATTTATTTTTCATAGGTTGTTAAAAAAACAAGCTATTATAAAAAAAAACAACCCTGATTATTTTCAAGCTATTACTAAAATTACTATTATTTAATGCTGAGCTTTTTAAATTTACAAAAATCAACTATTATCGTACGCTGTGGTTTTAGTCTTATAATTAGCCATATTCCAAAACTCATAAATGCTTTTCTCAATTTTGGAAACAATAGCTTATGCATGAGACTATATTTCTGAAATTATAGATTCTTTTTGCACATACTTAGGATGTTCATGTTAACTGAGCCGTCGATGTTGTATCAGAAATCTTATTTCAGGACCCCTCCTGTTTTCAGTACCATTAAAATACAAATGTTTGTACTAAAATTATTCAGCCATTTTTTATATAGCAAAAAACTAGAACCTTTTAATACAAACCACCGTCATTTTTATTGTTCAAAATAAAATGAATGTGTCTTAAATATGTCATCAAAAACTTTAGTTTCAGCAACTCAATCAATTCTGGGTAAAGGATTTAACTTTGTGATTAAACCAACAAAGTTACCTACATGAACAATAATAACAGGTGTAGAAGCTGCAATTTTTCATTTACGAGAAGAAGATACTGAAGATGTCAGTAATAAAACGATACATATTCTCAAAAGAGCCAAAGTTGCAAAACAAAACTTAACTAAAAAATAAAATAAAGCACTTTCTAAATTAAAAAAGGATCAAAATAATTGTATTCTACCTGCTGACAAAGGCAATTCAACTGGGATAATGGATGTATCAACATATGGTAGTAAAGTATATGAACTAATAAATGACTGCTTAACTTACAAACTATAAAAAAGTTACCCTACTTCAACAATTGAAAGCTAGTAACAACAAATATAAAAGAGTCATGTGTACCTCTACATTTTTATATGAGTGTTATTTACAAAAAGAATCACGTTTATCAAAGTTTTATGGTAGACTTAAATTTTATAAAACTAACGCACCATTAATACCAGTTTTATACCACATATATTGTCCCACTTAGTTACTATCAACACATTTAACATAATTACTTGTTATGTGTGCATATGATTCAAAATCGAACGTTAAAAATGCAAATTACCACATAAGTATACTAATTTAAATACACATTGATAAGACCGATAACTTATTGAGACTAGATGTATAATAAAAATTTACCAATTTACCGATTAGAGACTCTCTAAATAATAGTAAAGAAAAACTAGAAAACGCAAAGGGTGAGGAAAAAATAGTGGAACTGATCGAATTATTTTTAACATATTCTTATTTTTCATGTAAAAATAAGTTATGAACAAGTTGATGGAGTTGCGATGGGAATTACTTTATCCTTCACTATAGCATACATTTTATGAATTGGTTTTGAGGAAAAATCTCTTCAAACTTAAAAATTAAAACCAAAATGATACCTGAGATACGTGGATGACACATTCATTATTGGGAAACATTGAGAGAACACCATTAAAGAATTTCTACAGCATAAAAATTCAGTTCATAATAAAATTCAATTCGCAATGGAAAGGTAAAATACCCCCGATGTAGCAAACCTGCATACTCTGCGAATTTCAAATAGCACTTCACTAAGTCGTGAAGCCACTTACCAACTTTCATAAAAGCATATTCATAAATAAATAAGTAAGATATAACATTTATTTATTCTCCATAAGAAAAACATTAGGACTGAGTACGCAAGTTTGCTGCATCAAAGACCAGAAAAATCTGGGTTTTATGCAAATACTAATGGATCACCACTAGATGAAGTAACATACCAAGTTTTACCAATTTATGTCCATAAACAAGCAAGATATAAAATGTTTCTTATTCTCCATAAGAATAACATTATGTCTGCTGAGGATGCAGGTTTGCTACCGTGGGAACCACAAAAAATGGGTTTTGAATGCAAATATCACTAAACCTCAACCATATGAAGCCACACACCAAGTTACAGAAATATATGTTCATTAATAAACGAGATATACAAACTTACTTATTCTTCATAAGATTAACATTGGACGACGTTTGTTTCGCACTTTCAATACCTCGGTAACCAACAAACGTAAAGCGATGCTCAAAATACCAAATTATTTGTTTTTTAAACTAAATCCAATAGTGTAAACTGAAGTTTGGATTTAACAATAATTATATGTTAAAAGTTAAAAAAAACATTTTTAGGGTACAACTCTCCCCCCCACCACTAACCACCCTATGATGGTGTGATCTGTCTGGTTTTTGATCTCATGAAAAAATTGTGCATACCACGTTTATACTCAAATTTCAAATTTTTGTTTTTGTTGGAGTTCGACCATTTTTACGGAAGTTGTCGGGCCTACACATATATGTAAATGAAATAATTTGTATTCATTTGTCAGGGCTATAAATATATTGTTGACTATGATAATGGCCTCAAGAGCCGAAAACATGTCGTCGAATAAATAACTGATTATCAGTAAAAAACAGGGTACTCAGTTCAATATTATGATATACATATATATATGTCTATCATAATATTGAACTGAGTACCCTGTTTTTTACTGATAATCAGTTATTTATTCGACGACATGTTTTCGGCTCTTGAGGCCATTATCATAGTCAACAATATATATGTCTGTGTGTGTGTGAATTTGAACGGATGGTGTTTTTTGGCATCTGGGGGCCTCAAAACGAAAAGTTATAATGGTTGTAGCTTCTTCCCTATAGGAGGAATTTGCTAAAAAGGGAATACGTTCATTTATGAATGTAATGATTATTTAAAAAAAAAACTTTGAAAAAATTATTCAGAATATAAACGAATAATAACAAATATATAAATGGGAAATCACAACATCATCCGGCTCAAAAAGAAGGTAATTAACTGTTTGGTAGATCGGGCTAAGGTGATAAGCAACCCTAAATTCTTAAACGAAGAAATTATTCAATAAACAAGTAGGCTATTGATTGCAAATGATAAAAAAAATGGAATTATAGAAGATGTTATAAGAAAACATACCCTAAAATAATTCAAACAAAAAGAAAGCAATCTAGAGAGCTGCAAACATGAGATCCTACCTTGTACAACAGACTAAGTGTCAAAATCTCTTGCTAAGCATGAAATAAAGAGAACATGTTCTGTATGTTCCAAACTAAGAGATTTACTCCAACAAATAAAATAAACACCAGTGTTGAAAAAACAATGTGTCTACAAAATACCGTGCACTTTCAATAATGTATAAATATTGGATAAACTGGGATAACAGGAGATGTGAGAGTAAGTGAGCATATTAGAAGCGATAAAAAGGTCAGAATAATTTTCTCAATGATAGCAAAACACACATGAGAAACCAGTGACAGCAAGGAGTTTTTCAACGTAAAATTATTGCATAAAGCAAATATTGAAAGAGAAGATATATATAAACTCTCTTAAGACTTGGCTTCCTATTGTTAAAAGGCAATGGGGGCCTAATTTAAAATACACCCCATGGATCGCCTTATTTATTTATTTGCATGAATAGCTGATCTATTTAAATTAGATGTAGTAGCAAGTTATCGTATGATTCATTGTTTGATTTTAATTTTTCTTTTATTTATATAACCTTTCTACCGATATAGTTGCCTAAATTAATATCGTAACATTTAGGTAAAAGTTAAAAGTGAAGTAAGAATGAAACTGCCAAAAGCGTTATTATTAGTAATATTGTGTAGTTATGGTGTTTTTTGGCTTAAGATTTAATTTACTAGGATTTTTTCCCCTGAAAGAAACAGGTAATTAGATTAGATAGATGTAATAATTAGATAAACTAGGCGTAAGCTTGGGTTTTCACCATAACAATTGCATTTAGGATATTAAGATAGTTTTATTTGGAAAAATTATTAGTGGAATTTAAAACAGAAAAGCTTAAAAATGTCTCAAAATCATATCTAATTTTATTATATATTAAGGAAGATATGTTTTCCCGTTTTGCCTGCTATTTTTACGATGTAGTAATCGTAAACATATTTCGAAATTGCCTTATTGTAATAATGAAACGGAAATTAACTGTGATTAACATAAATAAATTTTGACTAATCCAAAACAAAGGGAATGAAAATATAAACTAAAGAAATACAAACAAAGAATTTAACTTACATTAGCTAATAATAGTGTATTTCAAATGCAGTTTAACGGTTGCTCTACTTAGTATGCAATACTTTTTTAACCAACAATAATATTGCATTCCACAAAAATACATTCCTTTATCTATTTTTTTCCAAGTCAAAGAGGGTCATCCTTAAATAGGTTTATATCAAATGACTGATTATTTTTGTGGACTATATCTGAAATCGTTGTCTGGTAAATAAACTTAACAAACAACAAAATATTAAATACAAGTTATTTTAACTAACAACATGATAGGAGATTTTCCTTTATATTAACCAGAAAGAACGTAGTTATCTATATTTTATTCTACCTTGCAATTATTAATTTTGTTTGCGTGTAGTAGCCAGTTAAATGTTCGTGTGGGCATTCAATATATTCTGAGGTTAGAGATGACGGTATTATAACGGTTATCTATTATGATATATACAATAGTAACAACAACAAAAAAGACCACGTTTAGGACGCTAAACAAAACACAATCTTTCGAAAAAGATATGTGTAATAAGAGAATTACAGGCCTGCTGCCTGTTATTGCGCGATAAACATCCCGCCGCAGTTGTTGAACAAGTGTTTTAATATTAGCTATTAACACTTGTTGAATGTCCATGCACAGATAATTTATGATGTTTCATAACTATATACTGATTAGGTCAAATAATTAGGCCAAAATTATCTAAGAATTAAGAATAATTCAAAAATGTTTTCTCGTACACATATGGTAAAATATATTTTATAATATATATATGTATATAAAATAAAAAAAATTATTATTTATTATAATATATAAATATATATATATATATTTATTTTATATTTTGGCAACTAAACAACTTCATACAAATTAGAAAAATGATTACTGTATTCTGATTTAAGCAATTATCTTTAAAATGTGTATAGTTTACAGTTTTGGATACAAAACATTACAAAATTGGTAGAGGTGTGAACAATATTTAAGTGTTTTACTTAGAATTCATGATAATAATCTTGTATAGTTCCCTAGAGATTTAATGATAAAAAAAAAATAGATTAACGCCTCTTTTTGGCTGCTTTGCCTGTCCACATAGACCGTGGATCTGTGTGGTTAACGTATCCAGCAAAGCAAGGGGAGAGACGGTACAGTACAGTGGAACAATACAAATCAAAATCTCATGCCAGGACTGGGATTCAAATCCACGACAGGGCCGCTGCAATGATTCCGGAGTCCGTCGCATTGACCACTAGGCCAACGAACCAAACAAATTAAAAGCTTGAACTTAAAGTTATATGTTATAAAAATTACTGGTCCAAACTACGGATTAGGACAAAACCTTGAGTCCATATATTTTTGAACATTCTAGAATGACAACCACACAGTTTAAAGTTTTATTAAACTATAAAGGTGTTAAATAACGTTACTTTTAACATACTCTTACCCTAAAATATTTTTGTAGATATTTACTAGATTATTAATACATACAGCTTGGCCAGTTGGTGAACTATTTTAGATCCCACATAATTTACGAGGTAATATTTTACAGTGTACTAACTTGTAAAATATAACTAGAATGTAGTATGGTATTTAACCCGTGTTACCTGTGTGTATTATGTATTTTAGAATATAGAAAAACAAAATGAAATAAAGATGTTTTCACAACGATGAAAAAAAGAAGTGACAGACTATTAAATTAAAAGTAAGTATTGATTTCATAATTCCGCTTTATTGTTATGACTGACTAAACATTGTTAGTTAAATAATGTTATTTTTAAAACTTAAGTACCTGTTCTAATGTCATAGATTTTACTACCAATAAAAATTCCAAATATATATTTTATCCACGATTAATGAATATATTAACCAAATGTAATTTACTACTAAATACAATCGTCCAACATTTTCCATAAGAATATAAAAACAGCTTTTCTAGGGAACAATCGTTAAACTTATAGGTTAACATTACTCAAACCTATAAACAGGTCACGTAAAGTCAGTCAATGTTCCAGACGGGGTTTTATTGGTATCGTCTACTGTCTCAATAGATCAGCCTTTTCTTACATTACAATAGTTACTCCTGATATGTGTACTGTTTTATACATTTATTAAAATATGAGTGTATATATTTCTTGAGTAAATAATTACTTTAACGTTAGAAATTAAACTATTTTTGGACGATATAAGGAGTGATGGTTGGTGTATTAACTTTTTTGCCACCACCCTATGATACTGAATATATGGTCGAACGAATGAAATCCGGCCTTCCTAGTGAAAAAGAAACTTGTAACATAAATTCATATTTTAATCCAAGTAAAATGAAGTAATTACATTTGATGCTAACAGGTTTAATATTTTATAAACAAATTATTAATATATACCACGATCTAGTTGTCAATGCTTTTATAAGGACCTTGATACGCTGAATGAAGCCAGCGGATTAAACAACGCAATCAAAGCTAACAATCAACGATTTTGCATAGAACAGCATATGTATCGAATAATTGCACCCTATGGACGATTACTAAGTTATAATATAAGTATAATATAATAAAAGTTAAAATAATAACTAACTAATTAGCTATAATAATATTATAGCTAAATATAATATAAGTTATTAATATAAGTTATTATACCTATCAAATGATTATATAGATTTTAAATGCTATTTAAATTTTTAAAGAAAGTAACAAATTATGAAATGATTTAAACTTACACATAGCTTTAACTTATATTTTTCTTTCATGGTATCCTTTATATTAGATATAGGGGGAAAATTAACATGTGCCTAACAAACGATGAATCATATTGAAGTCCCAGGACTACCTTAAGACTGGTCTATACCAGTTTTGAGGGTGAGATTGGGTACAGCAAATGAAGTTGTCATTACATATGGTAAGTCTTTTGGCTGTCCATTATGACTAACTTCCCTTTCACCTTTGGTCCCTCCATTTGTAGCGGCTAGGGACAGAGTCTCCGGGTTTGGTCCCTCCTGCCAACCTGAGAATGAATGGTCCCTGGCTGTTGTACATGGATACGCTGTCAGTTGAGTTGACCTGTTGGAGGGCAAAATGAAGGTCCCCTGTTGAGAGCCTCATCCCAGCTGTCACAAGGGCACGGGAATTGGCCCTCTGAGGGGTCGATTTTGCTGCCGTCCCTTCCCATCCTTTCCTTTCCTGCTATATCCTATCTTTCCGGTATCCTTCGCAATATTCCCACTTGTGGAAGAGGTAACTAGCAGCAAAGCTGGGGTTGCCTAATCCGCCAATAAAACAACAACAACAACAACAAACGATGAAATTGTTCTGACCATTAGCGGCTACTACTAAAGTTACTAATACTACTGCTATACTTGATACTAGTCAAATTGTGAAAATACACAGAGCTAAAGTGGTTTTAAATATAATTGGCGTAAGTTCCAGCACGACCTAAAATAATGGAGTAATCCTTTACACGGTTGCTAGCTAATACACGATAGTAATTCACCTATGGCTTTACATTTTATTTAACCTTTGGTAATTTCATTTGGGGTTACATACTCAATAGTCACTATGGTTAAACCAGGCTCCCAAAATCGGAAGATAAAAATAAGTACAAGTAAAGCAATTTTAAAACATTAAGTTGAAACAAAATTTTAGTAAAATTCAATATTTAAATTTATAAATACTTACGATATTTCAATTGGGTCTTTTTTATATTAATTATAATACATTTAAATATGAGTTTTACGACTTTAAGAAAGGTCATAAAAAGGTTTAGCTTTAATTAAATATTCGTTTATAATATATTAATTGTACTACAAAGTAATTATAAGTTGGTATAGAAAACATGGTCCAGGACGTTAGCTTTTAATCTTTTATAGGTTTTTATAAGCTGAATAATTAAAATCTTACTTATATATTGTCTGAAAAACTATATAAAACCCATATATAATGCACTAATGTTATGCATTGCTAGAGAGCACATTGACTAATGATATTATTTCATGTTTTGCGGTTCACTAGAATAGAACTAGACACAATCTTGATCATATTGACGAACATTAAAAAATATACCCAGTTGTTATTTGCCATTGGACAGATACGTTTTGCTGATTATTTACCACTAACACATTAACTTTATGGACCTAGTGCTTATTACTGTAACTTAAACGTACCTTTTGGGCATGTATTCCCACAGATAACAATTGCCCCGGGTGGTGAAGTAGGAAAAAGCTAAAGGTAAAAAAATACAATGGATAGATCTCATCACCTAAGAAGTTCCCGATACGTAACAGTCCTGAACACATTTTAGCCATTCTCTTCACACTCTAAACCCTATTCAGTATTTCTGCCCACGCGTCTCCTTAAATATCTTCTCCCGATTTTATAAAATAGCTCCTTAGGAGTTATATGCTGAAAAGATTTATGAAAGAATACATTAATTACAAATTGTTTAAACTTTTCATATTTTGTTATTAACAGGCAGTACATTTGAACAAAGTAACAATTAACAAATACATATATCAACTTTATTTAATGTTTTAATTATTTTAGATAACAGATAAAAAAACAGTTGAACTTTAAAATAGCAAAACAAATATTTCACCATAAGAGTAGCCCTAAAAATCACATAGCATTCAAATGGGAGCTCTTACACCTCAGTCGGGGTGCTGGATTGCAAACGATGGGTAAGCGTGCGGCATTCGATAATTAACGGGTCTAAAAATTGTCATTTCAACTTAAGACACGTGACTCTTTGTAACCGATAAGTGGCTAAATATATAAGCTGAAGAATTGTTAGAGATAAGGCCTACAATCAGCTGAATTGGCATTGAGTGCGAAATCCTTCAACAGTATTAGCCACACCCATCTGTTGGCCTAATCAACGGAAAATGTTGCCGTCTCAAATAGATCTCTAGCGTTATCTCTGAGACTTTCAATAAAGATAGCTGGTGCTTGTTCTGATTACTTCTCAACATTGCCCGGTGTACCCCAAGGCTATCAGCTGGAACCTTAACTTTTCTCTGCATCATTATCTATGATACAATCAAAGTTGCATCATTAATAATACTAATCAGTAATCAGTAACAATCAATAATATCTTAATATCTCTGCATGGTGCCGACGCAACTAAGACGAATTTAATGCGAAAATGAATGAAATATGAGTGAAGAATGGATGGCCTTGTTACTGACTAAGACATACTAATTCTTTAGCCAGGATCATTAATTAATATCCCAGTGACCAATGACAGCTGGATCCAGAATCGAACCTCCACAACGTTATCTTAGGATTTTGTTCGAATTATGCTAGGAAGTTATTATAATTTGTTTCTGAAATAAACATTCAGACTATTTTCTTTAAGGAAGGGACGTAGATTGTAAAGCAGTTTTGTTCAGAGAGTTATGTGTTATGTTTAAAAAAAAGGTTTTATGATGCGGATTGGAATAGTATATTTTCACGATTAAGAGTATTTTAGTTTTTCCATTAATTATGTTTTTTTTTTTAAATAACGTATTACATTGAAGACTAAAAATTTCTGAAATTGTAAGCAGGACGTTTGTGGAAAATAATGAGCCAAATTTTACGTAATCCTAATATTACTTTGATATTCGACGATAAATGCAAGATGATCTTTTAGATTCCAGTTGTTCTTAACACTTAATTAACAGTCAATATAACACATGTAGGAAGGACCTTCCATAATACACTGCCACAATGAATAAATGAGTGATGAAAAAAATATTACGCAACTATAAATGTGATATGAAAAATTAAGGCGTCAATTAACATCATTACCCAACATTTAGTAAAATAACTTGAAGGGGTTGTTTTCAAATCTCCAAGTAACATTCAATAGTTGCTCTTAGACATATTCATGTGCATTATTTACTCTTAATAAATACACATAGAATATGTACATCTCTGCTGTAATTTAAACAAACTAAAATAAAGAACTTATGTTAAAATAATAGAGACAATATGATCATTTTCTTTTTTGGTTTGGTAGACATGAATTTCTGTACACTATAAAAACTATTTGTTGACAAACATGTTCTCAAGGGTTTCATGAATCCATTACCTCTTAAATTCTTAATTTCAGCTGGGAGATTGTTTTAAAACAAAGTTCAGTAAAAAAGGTTCACCTTTCAGAGAGAGTCTAAAAATGAATCATGAGGCATAGTCTGGGAGGTAAGAAATTGTTAACATGCCTGATCGGATACCTGTGGTTTGCGCTGACAGCTTGGATATCGTCAAAATTATTTATCGTGACATTATAGCCCTGAAGATGGAAATGGAGGGAAGGGTGAGACTGAGCAATCGAAATATTCTTCTACATGATGTAGTGAAGTTAGCCCTTTAGTCATACGCTCCTTTTACCACCAAACAAGAAGCATGTAGAGACACCACATACTCAAATTTCGTAAGTCATGACAGAGACTAAATACCAATAATACACAATAAGCAATGCATTATAATATATGAGAGGATGTAAGGTTCTGTGTGCATAACTGATTTTACTCAGTTACTGACTTAAATCGATAAATGTCGATATATTTGTATTCTTTATATGTCTTAAAACTTGGCTGCTGCGGACCCCGATCGGGTTTTTTTCTCTACATAGAAACTTATGCAAATTTAATGTTTAAACATGTTTGCAGCAGCGAAGTGTTAAAACCATTTAAAATGAGAAGCAAACGTATTTTTATCTGATACCAAAAAAAAATATGGGTTTCTTATATTTTTAGCTTTGAATATTACACTAATACAGAATAACAAATAATACTAATGAATAACAAATAATTATCATAATTTTAACTTGGTGTTCATGATTTCATTCAGTCAGCATATATAACAGAAAACAAAGAAGCTTTGCCGGCAATCAGCACCCAAATTGGTTTCTCCAAAGTATCCAATCCTATTTTAGATTAGAATCAAAATAAGGGCGTCTGCTGTGCTATCTGTGTGTAGGATCTCTCTAGCCCCTGCTAATAGCAAGAATGTGTATTTGTACATTATACTCTTATTAATATTCCTCAATACATAGGTTAAAATAATCTATTAATTGTCTTACTATCCGATTGTTGAGCCTAACGATATAAGACAGAGTTATGGATAGATTAACGTTCAATACGAAGTATTTGTATGTTTTAAATACTGTTATTGATTTATCATAGGTATGCAGTCCAAAAAGAATGTGCTCATAAATAAATACCCCCGTCGCAGCAAACCTGCATACTCAGCGAACTTCCAATGGAGATATAAATATCTTAATACTACATAAAGCCACTTACCAAGTTTCATAAAACTATATTCACAAATAAGCGATATATAAAATTTGAATTATTCTCCACAAGAATAACATTGTGGCTGAGTACGCAGGTTTGCTGCAACAAGGAACACAAAAAATGGGTTTTTATGCTAATATCAATATAATTCAACTAGGTGAAGTCGTATACCAGTTTTTATTCATTTATGTTCATAATTAAGGGAGACAGAGCATTTAATTATTCACCATAAGAATAACATGGGGGCTGAGTACGCAGGTTTGCTGCAATGGGAGCCTTTGGCAAACATTTTTTTGAGCAAATATCAATAGACCACAACCAGATGAAGCCGTATACCAAGTTTCGTCAGTGTACGTTCATAAATAAGCGAGATGTAACAATTTTATTTTCCTCCATAAGAATAACATTAGTCAACGTACTGCGTTTAGCACTTTCAATATCTCGGTAACCAATTGACGTAGAGGAATGATCAAGATACCAAATTGTGTGTTTTTTTAAGCTGAATCCCATGGTGAAAACTAGAATTTGATTATTTCAAAAATTATATGTAAAAAAATTCCAACAAAAATTTTTGGGGTACTAAGACACCCAAAATACCCCTTCGGATAGAGCGATTTGGCTGGTTTTTGATCTTAAAGTCATAAATGTTGCTTTACAAGTTTATACCAAGTTTCATCAAAATCGGATCATTTTTACGAGAGTTATCGTACTTACGGACACACACACACACACACACACACACACACACACACACACACACACACACACACACACACACACACACACACACACACAAGTAGGGTGCCATAGCCGATTCTGGACCACCTTAGCAAACTGAGGAGCCGAGGAGCTCCCCCCCCGGTGACGTCACCCCCCTCCCGTGACGTCACCCCGACAACCCCCATGACCCCCCCCATCACGTGTTGTTTACTTTCCTTGTTTGTCACCGGTTTTTTCCCCATTACGGGATGTTTACTGCTCCTCCGCAAGCTAACGCTCATTCCACAAGCAGAAGTCATGTCAACGACATCTTATACTGTGTGGGATGACGCTAGCGTCACCCATTTAATTGATCAAATTAGAGGCGAGGCGGTTAACCGCCTAGTTATTATACGATGGGGCCTCCTCTGCCCTGATGGCCGCCACCATTTTCTACCAAGGAGGTACGTGGCCAACCAGCCAGGTCACTTGGAGGAGGTGGAACTGCGGCTGTTGAACATGGTGCATCATGGAGAAGTAGCACTCCTCCAGAAGAAGTCCTTCTCCCTCTTTTAGTTATAAGTATCATCTTTATAAGTTTTCATTCTTCATATTTTGTATAATATTCATTTATCATCTTAGATTTAAGTATCACTTTATTATGTATTAATAAAATATAAAAAAAAACAAAAAAACAAAACAAAAAAAACAAAAAACAACAAAAACAAAGTTTAAAAAAACTATATGGTTGTGGACTTATCCACTGAGCAAGCCGAGGACCCCCCCCCCCGGCAAACCCCCAGGACCCCACCCCCCGACAACCCCCATGACCCCCCCACAACCCCCGACATCATCCTTGTTTTATTCTTCTATTTTATTTAATTTTTTATTTTTTGTTTTGTTTTTTGTTTTTTTTTTGTTTTTTTGGGACAAAGGAGTCATTTATTATATTAAAAAACAACTTATAACTATAAAACTATTCCTCATTATTGGTATTGGCCGCACGCTCCTGTTCTTCCAAGCGGTCCAATTCCTCATCCAACTCACGCAGCCTGGCCATGTCGGCCATAAACCATCGCCAATGTGTTTCATGCTGCGGCTCAACCACCCACACTCGGTCGATGTCATCCTGAAGCTCCTGTCGCTCCAGGTACACTTGTCGTGCAGTTCTTGGTGGTTGAGGGTCCTCAGATGAGTCGGACTGAGGCGATGGAGGCGGTGATGGAGATGGAGATGGTGTGGGCTGAGGCGATGGAGGAGGAGGCCGCTGTAGCCCGCTGGGTCCAGGCTGAGGTGATGGAGGAGGCCGCTGCAGCCCGCTCGGTGCCGGCTCTAGACGCTCCATTTCCTCCAGCTCCCGTATTTTCTGGGCAAACGTTTGTTCTAGTCGAGCCTCTTGCTCCAACTCATCTACGAAATTTGCATTTTCAAGCGCAAACTCGTAGTCATAGTCCGTTATATCATCCTCCCACGGAGCAGCCATGCTAACGACTGAGTGAGAGCCTGTTTGTGTAGATTAATCGGACTTGTTATTGTTGGGGAACTTCCCTAGTAAACATATTAGGACCCCCCCCCCTCGTTGACGTCAACCCCCCCCCCTCGTTGACGTCAACACCCCCCCCTGTTTACCACACGCGCCTTTGTTTTAACCTTGTTTACTCCTCTCTTGTCTTCAGTTAACGGTTGAGAGTCGCGGCACCATGTCCTCTGACAGCAGCGACAGCGATACCGAGCGGGTTGAAGTGAGTGTTGGTGAGGAGGGAAAGACTGTGAAAGTTAGGCGATTGAGATACCAGTCTGCGTGGAGACCAGTGGAACCTCGGTTCGAGTGGAGGAAGCGCGTTCGACGCATTGATAAGAAGTTTACGGCAGAATGCGTTCCGAGGATCCATTACGACTTGGAACAGTACGAGAGCGACCTATTGTGGAGAGCGGAGGGGTATAAGAACATTCATACTTTTCCGCGTGATAATTATGAGATATGGGTGGTAGAGGAGGGCAGAAGGTACCTCGCGGAGGACTTTCCATTCGAGAAGGAGTACTGGGAATGGATCCGGTATGAACAGCAGTATTTGCTATTGGTGAACGATTGGAATAGATACGGGGAAGGGTTTGTGGTAAATCCTTTTTTGTAAAAGTTTAAAAGAACTAAAATAAATATTAATTAAAGTAAATAGTTACAGAAAGCTCTCCTCCACATGATGTCACCATCCCCGTTATACCTCGAGGCAAGCGCTTGTTTACTTGTGGTTTCCTATACACAGACTAATGCTATTTAATGAGCGGTGCCTAATGATCCTCCTCAGTTGATCTGTGAATGTGCTTGAGTGCCTATCTGTGTACTCCTAACCAGTGACTTCTTCCTGCTTTGATTACCTTCAATAATTAAACGTAAGTAGAAATATTTTATTAACTAAACCATTTTAAATTTTCTTTTATTTCAGACGTACTCTCAACTCTTTATTCACTAATGA
This sequence comes from Allygus modestus, assembly GCA_963675035.1. Lineage (NCBI taxonomy): Eukaryota > Metazoa > Arthropoda > Insecta > Hemiptera > Cicadellidae > Allygus > Allygus modestus. The sequence goes on along the minus strand of OY776112.1, from coordinate 427,609,612 downwards.
AATTTAATTAAAACCCTATTTAAAAAAAAAAAACAGCTCTATATTAAATGTATTAGGTCTTTCAAACGAATATTTAACGTATCCTTTGTTGTTGTAGATGAACAACCAACAATTGTGTGAGGTCTGTGGTCGCACCTTCAGCCTTTTCAAAAACCTGAGGAGGCATGCAGAGTCTGCCCACAACGACAGACGCCATGACTGCAACGTTTGTGGTAGACGATTTACAAGAAGGGACAACCTCAATCGTCACATTACTACTGCCCACCAACAGCTTGTGGAGGAGCTCCAAGGTTAGTAACTATAATCTACAGGCTACCTTTTCATAAAATAATTCTTTGCATAATAAATAGTGGTAAGTGTTCATACTTCCTCCATCCCCCCCCCATTACATCATCCCCCCGGTGACGTCACCCCGCCCGTTTTATAAGCGTAGTAACTCTCATTATATGTTGTAGACGGAGGAGCAGAGTTGGAGGCTCGGGCAGCCAGGTTCCGCTGCGCCTTCTGCGACAGGGATTTCATGCGCCGCTACAACCGGGACCGCCACCAGACGCGCGGCTGCCCCGTCGTGTTGGACCTCGTCCGAGACCACTTCGGGCCACCACCATCGCCCATCGCGGAGCCGCAACCCGGACCGAGCAGGGAGCCTCAACCCGGACCGAGCAGGGAGCCTCAACCGGGGCCCAGCAGGAAGCCTCAACCGGGGCCTAGCAGGGAGCCTCAACCGGGGCCTAGCAGAGAGCCACAACTGAGGTCTAGTGAGGAGGAGCCGATGGAGGGTGCCGGTCTCCCAGCGTTCCAGCTCGTGCATCGAGCATTCCGCAGACGCCTCCTCACCTTTCGACTGTCTCAACCGATGGACGCCCTGCTGACAGTCGAGGAAGCGCTCGTCTTCCTGTTCCAGGAGGTCTTTGATCTTTTGACTGACGTGAGGAGCAGACATCCCAGCATCAAGGTGAACATGGTCCTGGAATGTGAGTTCGCCAACATCCACGGAGCCACCTGCCTGCGCTCCTTCAACACGAAGAACGTCCCACTGACCAAAGCCTCTGACTTGGGGGATTTCCTCTCCGCGACGTTTGACATGATCAAGTACAAGAAGGAGCAGTGCGAGTTGGTGGGCAGTGGATGTACCTACCTGCGGATACGTGACCTGGAGATCCGCGTAAATGAGTACACGCCGCTCGGAGGCAGAGCGTTTATTCCACCGCCAAAGGACATTGACGCCACGCACGCAGTAATCAATGTCCAAAACAACGATGACATGTGCTTCATGTACGCGATCCTGGCCGCGTTCGTCCCACAGCATCAGCAGAGACCCGCAAGGTACACCTTTGACATCATCGCCCGGTACGACTGGACCGACCTGCGCTTCCCCGTCACACTGAAGGACATTAAGGCTTTTGAGCGTAAGAACGCCATCAGCGTGAATGTGTATGGGATAGAGCGCGCGATGGTGAGGAGACGGCCTGGTGGAACACCCGAGTTCAAGGACAGGGTATACCCGTTGAAGATATGTAGGCGGGAGCTCCAGGACCATCGTGATCTGCTGTACGTGACAACCGAGGGTAACAGCCATTACGCGTTCATCAGGAACTTGAGCCGACTGGTCCGCCCTCAGCTCACCACCCACGACCACAGGATCTACATCAGCAAGAGGTGTTTCGCCTACTTCGACAACCAGCCCAACAAGCTCGGGTTGACGGGCGCTCAGCGCTTGCAGGAGCATTGGCGTTACTGTTACGCTAAGGCTCCTCTCCGCTTGGACATGTCGAAGAAGGAGAAGATCCGGTTTGCGCATCCCGAGTACACCCGGCGAGAGAGGTTCTGTATCTACGCGGACTTTGAGTGCTCCCTTCAGCTCGTCGCTGACGACCCCACTGAACCACCGCCCGGGACCAGACCTATGCGCATGCACGTCCCATACGCCTTTGCCTACCAGATCGTGGACTCGCTGGGGCTGGAGGAGTTTGAACCCCGGGTCTACTTCGGGGCCGACGCGTCCAAGGTGTTTATGGAGAGGCTCAAGATGGACGTGTTGATGCTGTGGGAGTTCCTGTTCTGCATGAGAGCTCTGCACCCTTCTTTGACCCGGCAGGAGATGGACGAGTACCTGGCGGCGACTCGCTGCTCCCTCTGCGGTGAGGAGTTCACTGAGCTGGACATCAAGGTGCGGGACCACAACCACGCCCCACCTTACGAGTTCCGAGGAGCGGCGCACCGCTCGTGCAACCTACGGTACAGGGAGCAGCGGGTCATCAACTGCTATTTCCACAACCTGTCCAACTACGACGCTCACTTCGTAGTGCGGGAGCTGGCCATTGACCCCGGTGATGTGGACGTGCTGGTGCACACGGAGGAGCGCTACATCGCTTTCACCAAGCGGTTCCACTTTGGCCAGCCCGGGGACAACCAACGACAGTCATCTTTCGCGGTGCGGTTCCTGGACACCAACAGGTTCTTGTCCATGAGCCTGGCCAACCTGGCGGCAGGGCTTCCCACGGATAAGATGCGTGAGACCAGGAAGCGGTTCCCCGACAACCGGCTCTTCGACCTGATGCGCAGGAAGGGCGTGTTCCCCTACGACTTTGTCACGTCGTACGACACGTTGTACTCCACCAGACAGCTTCCTCCTCGGGCCGCGTTCAAAAACAGCATGACCCTGGAGGATATCAAGGAGGAGGAGTACGAGCATGCCCTCAACGTGTGGCGAGCTTTTGACTGCAACCACCTCAAGGACTATGCCGACAAGTACCTGCGCTGTGACATCGCCCTCCTCACCGACGTGTTCGAGCAGTTCCGCGACACCTCTTTGTCTGAGTATGGACTGGACCCTGCTCACTACTACACCCTGCCCTCTTACGCCTGGGACGTCATGCTCAAGACCTGCGGTGTGGAGCTGGACACGCTGCGGGACTTTGACATGTACCTCTTCGTGGAGCAAGGCATCCGAGGAGGTATCTCCCAGGCCATCACCCGTTACGCCAATGCCAACCACGAGCGGTGCCGCCCTGAGGACCGACGCCCCGACGAGCCGACACGCCACCTCTTGTACCTGGACGCCAATAACTTGTACGGCTGGGCCATGTCCCAGTACCTGCCCACCGGAGACTTCCAGTGGCTCAGCCGTGAGGAGATTGACGCCTTGGACATCGCCTCGTTGGACGCGGAAGCCGACCGGGGCTACATACTGGAGGTGGACCTCAACTACCCCGCCCGTCTCCACGACCTGCAGAGAGACCTCCCCTACTGCTGTGAGACCAAGCGGCCTCCAATAGGCAAGTTCCCCAAGCTGATGACCACCCTGGACAACAAGGAGCACTACATCTGCCACTACAGGATCCTGCAGCAGGCGCTGAACAACGGACTGGAGCTTGTGGCTGTGCACAGGGCCGTCTCGTTCCGCCAGTCTCAATGGCTCGAGCCCTACATCCTGATGAACACCGAGCTGAGGAAGAAGGCCAAGACCAAGTTTGAGCAGGACTTTTTCAAGCTAATGAACAATGCGGTCTTCGGCAAGACCATCGAGAACGTGCGCAAGCGCCTGAACGTCAAGCTGGTCTGCACTCCGGAGAGGTTCAGCAAATACGTGGCCAAGTCCAACTTCCTGGACCGCACTTACTACACGGAGGACGTAGCCCTCATCCATCTAGCCAGGGTGAACATCGTTCTGGACAAACCCATCTACATCGGCATGTCTGTCCTGGAGCTGAGCAAGTGGCTCATGTACGAGTTCTTGCGCAAGATGAAGGACCGCTACGGTGACCGCCTGACCGTAGACTAAATGGACACGGACAGCTTCGTGTTTGACACCATCTCTCAGGACATCTACAGGGAGATGATGGAACACCTGGAGGATTTTGACACCAGCGCCTACCCCAAGTTCCACCCCTGCTACAGCCCCATCAACGCTAAAGTCATTGGCAAGTTTAAGGACGAGTGCACTGGCAGATCCCTGTTTGAGTACCTCGGGCTTCGTTCCAAGCTCTACTTCATGGACATTGAGGACCCGAGCGAGGAGACGGGATCCAAGGCTCTCAAGCGCGCCAAGGGAGTTGCCAAGGGGGTCATCAAGAACATCCTTACCCCCGACGACTACAGGGAATGCCTGTTCAACGAGGTGTTGAAGACCACCGTCAACACCCGGTTCCAGTCCCACCTGCACCGCGTCTTCACGGTCCAGGTGGAGAAACTTTCCCTGAGCCCGAAAGATGACAAGCGCTACGTCCTGGCGGATGGGATCCACACCTTGCCTTGGGGACACTAGGACATCCCACCACTGGCTGAAGGAGGACGAGACCACCTCGCTAATCAACAGCAGCCAATGGAGGTGGATGAGGAGGACGTTGATGAAGAGTTCCCTGTGTAGGCTTATGTTTATATGTAAATAGTATTTTTAATTTATTTGTAAATAGCGTTTATAATTTATTTGTAAATAGCGTTTATAATTTATTTGTAAATAGCGTTTATAATTTATTTGTAAATAATATTTATAAGCAATTATGTTGTAAAAGTTTTAGTTCACAGCAGATATCCGTGTTGTTATTTTCTCACCCGTATTTCCTCATTATATTTTCAAAATCATCAACATGTCCAAGTTATAACTTTTTTCTAAATTAAAACAATTTAAAGATGTGATTTTCTAAAATTTAATAATTAAAAAAATCGAGATATTGGACATGTACTTTTCTTAAATATTGAAGTAAGGACAAATGAACAACAACAAGTGATTACAATATATCGTATTTATTTGAAAACATAATAAGAATATACAAACACACAATTAAAAAAAGAATAAAATAAAGTATCAGTAACGTAGTGGTGAGAAGATGGAGTGGAATAGCCTGCGGACCAGAGCGTCGTTGACCGTGGGGGACGCCAGATCGAAGAGCTGCACGTAGTCACCGAGCGCCATACCGAGGACCGCCCGGCAGTACAGGTAGGTGAGGCAGTAGTGGCCACAAACGGAAGTACCGTAGCCCTGGAGTCGATACCTGTTGTAGACGTAGCGGCGGCGCGAGTTGCGCCTCAGGAACCTCTGGTAGTCCGCATGGTACGGGGACCTGCCGTAGCTGTCGAAGTATTCCAGCCGGTCCTCAGAGCAGTAGAACGCCACCCAGTGGTCTCCTCTCTCAGTGTGTGACATGGTGTTTGCCACTATAGCGGTCTGGGGTTGAACGGGCGCGTGAGGCAGGCGGTCGGAGGCGCAGACCAGAACGCTCCTCAGTCTGGGGACTTGTGCCAGGCTCCTCTCGATCTGGGTGGTGTTCATCGTGGGCAGAAGCAGCAGCAACACTCGAGGGCTGACGAGTCCGACCTGTCGTTGGCCATCAGCTAGTCGCGCAGGACGATACAGTTGTGCAGAGCGCAACGGTTGAGGGCGCTCTTATGGTGGCTGCAGCGCAGGGTCCAGCAGGAGGGTGGTCCGTTGAGGGACCCGCAACCCAGTTCGTCCATGTCCTGCACGGTGGTGGCAGCAGGCTCGACGATCAGGTCCTCTTCTGAACGAAAGTCCTCTTCTGCGAACCCTTGACGTAGACGATGGGGCGGTGGATGAAGCAGGCCCGCAGCTTGTCCAGCAGGGCGACGTAGGCGATATCGCCCTGGTCCCACTCGAGCCCGTGGCAGTGACGCGTGAGCCAGCCGCTCTCGCGCAGTTTCTCGCTGGTCAGGAGGTCTCGATTGAAGGGCGGACGAGTGATGTGATGCATGATTAGCGTGCCGGTAGTCACGTCCACCACGCAGACCTCCTTCAGCAAATAGTCGTTGTCGCTGTCCTTGAAGCACTGCATGTCCATCACCACGCTTCCATGATGGCAGCGCACTAGGCCGGTGGCGGTGGCGGTAGGCTCGTTGTAGATTGGCAGTGGCACGTCCATCTCGCGAGGTCGGCTGAACTGAGAGCGAGCGCGCGCTGCCTCGGCCTTAAGTAGGTGGGCGGGCGGTGGCGGTGGTGGCGGAGGAGATAACCCGTTTTACCCTCCAAAGTCCACAGTCACGTTGCGGTGACGGTCCACCTCCACGACGTTGTCCAACTCGGCGTACACTATGCAGTTGACTGCCTCTTGTAGCGCTTTGGCGAAACCGATCTCCATGCGCAGGTTACCGTTGCGCACCATGTTCCAGTGGCTGGATTGAGAGGCCGCCATATCAGGCGTCAGATCAAACGCCATCAGGCAGTATCCGTAGGCGTATTCGTTGCGACTGATTTCGTTACCGCTGTCTGAGAAATTGATGCCGGTGCCGGTGTACAGCGTGTGGTAGGCGAGCACGCACAACTCCTGACCGAACGTGTAATCCGGTTGAAGCGGCTTACTTGGCACTTGCTCACCATCTATGTACAGCGCGAAGAAGTTCACATCGTAGTGGACGAAGTTGAACGGGTTCTTCTTGTAGTCTCCGTTGAACGCCTGATTGCTGAGCAGGTCAACTATAATGCGTTTCGGCAGTTGACCCAGAAACACACTGTCCAGAGTCTTGTTGCTGATACCGGCGGGTAGCGTGAAGGATTTCACTTCCACGCGCGTAATAGGATATTTGGCTGTGCCCGACTCCAGCATCCTGCTGTGAGCCAACAGCACGCTCGGGTTGATCTTACAGCGGTGCATAAACAGGTTGACTTCGGCGATGTCCACTTTGTAGTCTGTCACGGTTTTGGACATGATGGAGAATGAGTTCTTTGACCTGATCAGGCGAAAGCGCATCTCCACGCCGTTTATCATGAACTTGTCCTGGTTGCACAGGTCGACGTGCAGATGTCCGACCATGTCTGCGTAACGGCTGCCCTTGATAAACACCCTCCGGTTCTTGAGCCCGGAATTATCCTCCTCAGTATTTTCCATGGACCCGGCGTAATCCTCGTAGAACAACTCCGCGGAGAGGTGTGATGTCTTAGCGTCACCGCCGTAGGAAAACAGGTTCTCCAGGTAGGCGCGATAGGCGTACGTGTTGTTCTGAGGAGATACCAGTTTGTTGTTCAGGTACAGGTCCACTTGACTGAACAGCGAGTGCAGCCAGTTGTTAATCGGACCCACCTCTTTTATCGCTTGATCGCCCATTACAGCATCTCCATTAGCCGATCTAATGGTAGCCTTCACATGCAGTAGCGTCTGTGACAGATCCGTGTACTCGTCCCATGACCCGGAACTATGAACTCCACGGGTGAGTCGTCTGTCAGGGAGGAGATGGGCTTGTACTGCACCCATTTACCGCTCTCTATACTGGTCTGCGTGGGCGGTAGCGAGAACAGGTCCAACTCGGTCTTGACACACTCGCACGACTTTTGATGTATGAACGACATTATCCAAAAATGTCCCTCACGGTACTCTTGCTCTTCTTACGTCGCACAACGGTCTTGCTTCTCCTCTTCTTAGCGACGCGTTTTGCGGGCTTCCTTTTCCTCTTGGGCGCAGCGTGCTTCTTCTTCCTAACTCCGAGGAGTTTAGCCAGAGACTGAGGGGTCACTCGCTGTACGCGCCTCTTCTTATAGGTGCCACCACCGCTCAGCACGCGATCCAGTTTTTCATCGGCCTTACGTTTCAGCGACCCGGTAAACTGCCTGAGTCGGGCGTTGGCTGCGACTCGGGGGTCGGCTGTGCCCGCCACCACGTCACCCAAGAAGCCCACACCGGACCTCAGCGCCTCCTTACCCAGCGCCGATGCGCCGGATCTGATCAACGGGACCACTGTACGCATCAGCTCGCCTAGGAAACTGCCGATGCCGTGACCGCGTTGGAAAGCGGCCCCTATGTACACGGAGGACACGCCATGGCCCGCCTGCTGGTGGCGGTAATACGCCAGATAGCGATCGCTCGGATTCATTGCCGCTGCCTCTCTTTCCTGAAATGAAGCTTCATGCACGTGGTCCCGAAGTGGAATGGCAAGTATCGCCCTTGGTCGTCCCTTAAATCGATTTCCACGCTCTCGAACGAGGTTTTAATCACCGGCACGTAGTGCGGGTCTATTATATACACTGTCGTGTGGGCGCCGTACGTGTAATTCCTGATGTCGATGTTGAGGATCTTCAGTAGTGGCGCCACAGTGTCGCCCACCAGTTGGGGTTCCACCAGGTCGCAATACACGTACATGTGTGACGGCAGACCGGCGAAGAGGTTAGCCGGCCTTACGGACCTGTGACGCTTGACGATATCCGTATCCACCTCGTAGCCAAACTGTAGTGCCAAACTGGGGCTCAATTTGAGGCTCTGAACGGCCGAAGACGTCGACACCAATTCCACCCTGGAGGACCTCTCGTCATACGAGAAGGTGCACAGGTTACTCTTCATTTAAGGGTGGATGTTGATCGCGTGCACGAGTTCCTCGGCACTACCGTAATTGCCCGGCTCCACTTTGATTGTCAACTTGTCCACCACGGCCAACCCGCCTTTCGAGTCCCTCATTCCCAGCACTAGTTTGATGTAGGTCCCCTCACCGACGGTCAGAAAAGAGAAGGGGTAATGCGCCTCCGCCAGAGCGACCTCCCACTCGCCGTCCGACAGATCAACGGTCGAGGGTAGATGGGTCGTGTAGTTTGTCACCATGTTGTTGGGATAGTACTTCATTGAGCTATTGCTGGGAAACGTCAGGTAAAACTGGTCGTGCCTCGTCATCGCAGCTGTTGCACGTCCGCTGCGGGTACCCAAGAGTTAAAGTCCTCTCCGTCACCGGCACACTTGGCTAGGTAGCGCTTACTGGAGCCTCGCCCCTAGGTGTTCAGTATTTTATCTATTTGGTACAGGCGGTCCGGGGCGATCGTCAACTTTTGCATCTCGTGCTCGTAGAAGCGCCCTTCCAGCGGCGTCCCGTTCAGGTCGCGCAGCACGTACAATGGTAGAGGATACGACCCGTATACGTGGTCCACCACAAACAGCTCCTTACTCCAGTTGGTCTCATAACCTTTGGCGAACGTGCCCTTCTCCTTGGCTATGCGCACCGTGTCGCCCGGCTCAAACCTGGGCTTGCGCCGCCGGATCGCTTTTCCATACATGTGACGCCACACCTTATACACCGTTTTTCCATCGCCGCTGTCCGCGTCCACGGGTCGCAGGCCACCATCCAAGCTCTTGTGCGGGCTGCGGTTGTAGGCATCCACAAGCCTGTCCAACACGTCGATGTAGCGATACGTGTTTTTATAGGTAGGTAGCGCCACATGCGGTTCTTGAGCGTGCGGTTGACTCGCTCCACCACCGCCGCCTTCACGTCGGGGTTCTGCGTGGTGACGTATGTGACACCGTGACTCTTGAACACTCGCTTGGTAGCGGCCCCGGTGAACTCCGTCCCCTTGTCAGTCTGTTGACAGCGAGGAGTCGCCTTGGAGAATATCCTCTCGAACGCTGCCGCCACCTCTTGCCCGCTTTTCCTCCTTAGTGGTACCGCGAACAGCAGCTTACTGAATACGTCGATCACAGTCAGCAGGTAGTTGACCCCGTCGTTGTGCTGGCTGAGACCGCGCATGTCGTTCAGGTCCGCCTGCCACAGCTCCTGAGGCCCAAAAACAGCGTAGCGGTTGCGAGGAAACCGCTTGCGTGCCGGCTTGTGCAGTGTGTAGGTGTCCTGGGCGCGCAGCCATTCCATCGCTCTGCGTTTCGGGAGGCGCGCGGCTCTGGCCAGAGCAGCCACCCCACCGAGGGAACCGGGCTGGCTTGGGTCATAGTACAGCTTCTCCATTACGGTGAGAACGGCTCCCAGTTGTCCAATGACGATTCCTGGTCGGGTTCCTCGTTTATTATCTTTCTCCTAGCTGCCGGAGGTCGCGGTCTCAGGCGGTCTAGCATTGGTGTCAACCTCGGTGACAGGGGTGTTGAGGAGGCCATCGTGTCTCCCCAGGGGCTCGATGCAGTGTCCAGCCCCCCGCTTAGGTAACGCAACGCTGTGGGATTGCTCATGTATTCTTTGGGCACGTTCATGTTTTTCAAGGCGGTCATCACTTGTTGCCAACCGGTAGGCAATCGGTCCGCCCTTGGCGCTCTCACTATGCTGTGCGCGATGTCCACTATATTGGAATTGGGGACTTTCTCGTTGTTCACATACACTACCCCACTGGCGTCCCAGGCGATGGGGCTGCCTTGCTGGGTCATGAACCGCAACAAGTTGCGCGCCACCGACTTGTAGATTTTTGGGAACGATGCCAACACCCCCCCTCCAAGGTGCTAGACTCGCGTATCACGTGACTCGGACCCGCCTCTCCCTCCTCCTTCTCCTCGATGATTGACAGGCCTATGGGTTGACGTTTAGCCGCGGAAAAGTGCAGGAACCGCTGTAACACCTGTTGATATTGTTTCCTTTTTTCCGTATCGTTCCGCCGCTTGTCGCTCAGTATGCGATGCATCTCAGCGTCCAGGCCGGCTGGCTTATTGGTACTGCCTGCTCCTCCTGTTCCTTCTCGCAATCTCTCGATGAGCTCCTGCGGTACAACTACCATTTTCTTAGCGTGCTCCATTTTTTCAAATTAATTTCTGCATCAACACAGGCAACACCGCACTCAACAGCAAGGGCAGGAGGATCCCACCGCCCCGTTGTACAAGGTAGCGTCGCTTCTTGACCCAACCCTCACCGCGTTTCACCAGCCGTCTGAGCGCCTGTTTGTGCTTTCTCAACTTTCGTTTATGACAGGTGGTGAGCGGCACGTTCCCGCGTAACACGTTGTACGCACACTCACACACTGACCTAATACGGCTGTTCTCGCACGCTTTTAACAGGGCCTTGCGTTCCTTGGGTGTAGCGTGCACCAGAGCAGTCAGCAGGGCTGTGTCTTTCTTCACGCGGTGCGACATGATGACTGACGCTGGCGCGCGCTCAGCCTATTTATCACTTTTTCTTGGGCAGGTACACGTAGTTAACCGGGTCGTCTGGAAAAACGGCCGAACGTACGCGCATCTCCTCGGGTGTAGACTGTTTCAATTCTATCAGCAGATAGGCGTGAGGATCACGCGTGGCGTCCGAGTAAGCCTCCTCCACAAATTTGGGGTTCTCCGGGTATACTTGGCGAGCCAAGTAATTGATCTGAGCGCGGTCCCGGGGATTCATGAAACACACTATGTAATGAGCGTTCAGCGATATGTCGCGCTGGCCCCTGCCCTGATGAAACAGGTTTTGCGTGATGAAGAACACGATCATGTTGCGGTGATGGGAGCCCTTGGTGAACAGGTCCGCCACGCCGGGGCCAGCCTCACGCATCATGTCATCGACGATAACCAGGGAGGGCCCGCTACCATCGTAGTCGTCAAGGTCGGGCAGGCCGGCTACGTAGCGCACAGTAGGGTCATCGGCTCCTCCTCCTCCACCGCCGCTACCGCAGTGCCAGGTGATACGGGCGAAGCGCGTATCGCACATGCGGTTGGCATGCCCTATGAAGCGAGCCACAAAGTGCGACTTGCCGCTGCCCGAAGGTCCAGCCACGATGGCAGTGAACGGGTGTTTCCACCTCAAGTCCATGGTGGCTACTAACACAGCCACGCACCGCCTCGACTCTTATAATTAATTGAGTTTTTATATTTATTTTTTTTTTATTTTTTATATTTATTTTTTTATTTTTTTTATTTTGAATTAATTAGGATAAAGGAATAAGGTTTTTTTTATTTATTTATTCAAACAAATTCTAGAAGAGCTCCTTTGCTGCCGGGGGGACCGCTCCTCTTGACCAGACTCATCCTCGACCCCACACCCACGTTGTACTGGCCGATGACATGGTCTCCCAAGACGGCCAAGTATCTACGAGGCATGTAGATCCTCAGCGGGTCGTCACCAGTCAGCCCCTCCAAAGAGGCCATTATCGCCTCACCATAAGGAGTATCCACCCGCTCAAATGACCGGATGGGGTAAGTGATGTTGTCCCGCAGATCGGCTATGCGGGTATAACCCCCCGCCTTGCAGCTGTTGAGAGCTGACTTGAGGTCTCCTGTTTGGTCCATGCTGCTCGTTGAGTGTCTGGATGTGGAATGGTTATGGCTCACCACCGAGTCGTATTATATAGGCTCACTGCGTCAACAAGTTGTTTACGTCATTGTGTGTTTTTCCGGGTCGTTGTGGTGTTTACTTCTTGCACTTTGGGATGACGCAATCGCCTCCAGCCTTACGTTTTCCCTCGCAAACTGTTACGCAATCGCGGGTCTTCCACCAGGCCGGTAGTGGAGTCACGGTCCTGCTAACTCCGTTAATTTTAGGCACTCCGGTATCGCTATTAATCCACATATTTTCTAGTCTCGTTAACAGGTCCGTGAGGCAAATGCAAATTTCATCGTCTCTATCCTCATCCAAGTACAGGCCGCAACTGTGTTTAGGGCGTCCACCTTTGAATACCGACATCTTCAATAAAACGTTTCCTAAGTTGGCAGGGTTCTTTACTGTATATTGACATTCGGCATCGCTCCAACTGCATGATGGAGAATCGGTAGGCGTATTCCTGTCCACTGTCCATCCAACAACGGGCTTCTTGCTCCTCTTCTTAGTTATGGTAGGCGGTCTAGCATTCTCATCCATGGCGTCAAGCTCCTCCATCAGAGAGCGGATGGTTCGGTCCACCTCGGTTGCACTGTTGCTGCTCATGGCGTCTCGGGCAAAACTGAGGCCGCGGTAGCGGACCTCAGGTTTATATACCGGCAGCGCGCGCAACCGGGTATGTCCCCGCCGAGCGGTGGCGGCCAAAGAGGGCGCGCCACGACAGCAAGCCGCTGAGCAATTCAAGGGTGCAACCTTGAGCGTCAGCAAACCGCTGAGTAATTCCTTCCTGGGCAACCCCTTCAGGGCCCGCCTCGACGCGCGCCGCCGACTGTCCCCGGTCGGTGGGGGCTTTTTAAGCCACACATAGACCATAACGGGGGGGGATGACGTCACGGGGGGGATGACGTCACGGGGGGTGACGTCACGGGGGGGGTGACGTCACGGGGGGGTGACGTCACGGGGGGGGTCCACAACCATATAGTTTTTGATAAAGGAAAACTTTTTTGATATTGTTTATTTTTATAGTTTTTTTTTGGATAAAGGAAATTTTTTTGCTTTAATCTTTATTTACAATTTTTTTTATTATAATCTTTACTTAACCCCCGTTTACAATAACCTTTGCAAAGACCTGGTCGGATTCTAAAAGAAGTAAATTAATCACGCGTTGACAGGCAACATGCGGTTTATTGATGCCATCCAAAGCAGCTTGAACTTGTAGGCGTTTTTGTTCAGGCAACCGCTTCTCAATCCACATCCTGATGGACAATTCGGCAAAGTGACCCGTTGTGTAATACTTCACCGTCTGTAGAAACATCTCCGCATCGATTGACTCAATGTCTTCAATTACAGATCTAACTGTAAATGGTTTTGTATGATAATATTCACCTTCCAGTGACACATCAATTCCAACATTAAACATTTTGTTAGGTCTAGTCAGTGAAGGAGCTTGTAAGCAAATGATTCTAACATCAATAACTGGAGAACTCTCACTAATGAGATAACCTCAGGCAGTCACGTAGTCCTTACCAAAACATGTTGTAATACTGGAAAATGATGGGGAAGGGAGTATTTTATTTATGTTTTTTTTATCTTTTAATTTTCTTTGGTTTTTTTTATCTTTCTTTATTGAAAGAAGAAAAAGAATTTAGAGTGACTAGAGCCCTCCCAAACTGTTTTTATGGTCATTGACTTTAAAATCACCAAGGTAGATAGGTAATCATTGTTTTGTGGCCAATCCGCTTCCCAAGCACTCTTACCACAGCAAAAACAAGTGTGCTGCAAATTACTAGAGTCTGAAAAGCGATACACTTTAACAATTCTTGCAGGATACAGAACTCTATTACAATAATGCTCAGTGTACTGACAGTAGCGGCATTGATAGACTCTCTTGCCATTGTATCTATTATACAAGACTAACACCTGAGGATCCGTTTCGGGGTTGTTAAGCACTAACACATGTTCCCGAACATACCCCTTGAGGCAAGATGCAACGTATCGCTGTATAGGCACTGGCAATTTTGCAATCCCCTGACACAGAATGTATTTATTCTTTCTTATTACAATACACGATTGCTGAGCTAGCGACAGTGGGTTGTATGCTTCCATGACTAACTCAAGATTCAGACTGGTCAAGCACTTAGCTTGAGGAGTCTAGTAAGTAAACAAGTTATATAAGGAGGGATTTTCCTCCGTGAACAACAAGTCCACTAATGAGTAAACAAATTATATAATGAAGGATTTTTCCTCCATGAACAAGTCCACTAATGAGTAAACATATTGAGTTTCTCTAAGTTTCAGTTTAGGTCAGAGAGTCAAACTATTACCATCAATATGGACACTGATAATGTATGGGAGAGCAGTATTCCTGATGAGGACCTCCTCAAGATCGTTGAGGGAATCGAGGAAAAGTATGCTAATAGCGTATGGGAAGGTAGTATCCCTGATAAGGAACTCCTCGCTACCGTTGAGGCGGTAGAAGAGGAATATGCTCTCCAACTGCGAAGGGAATATGAAGAAATGTGGGAACGGATAACTACGTGTTGGTGCTCCCAACCTACATGTAATGAAGAATGGGAACAGTATAATGCAGACTGGGAGAGTCTTCGTGCTCTTGAGGTTGCAATGGAGGAGTTTATAAAATAAAAAAATTAAATTATATTTCAAAAATACAAAAATAATAAAAATAAATAAATAAAAAGAATACAAAAATAATAAAATAACATGAATAATAACAATGGAGAAGTAAACCGGTCGGGGGGTGGGATCGAGCTTGGCTATGGGGCAGGTCGGGGGGGATCGAGCTTGGCTATGGGGCAGGTCGGGGGGGGGCACAGGGCTGATCCTCACAATCCTCAGCTTGCTAAACTTTGTCACTTTGTTTTTGTTTGTTTTTGTAATTCTTTATTGTCTCTTTATTTCTTTTTTTTTGGATAAAGGAAAAAGGAAATTAGGGTTTTTTTTTTAATCAGAATCAGAGTCCTGAATATACATAACGTTGGGCCCCGGTTCCCCACTCGGCCCCGCCTCCGGCTCAGGTTGTTGCCGCTCGGGCCCTGGTTCCCCACTCGGCCCCGCCTCTGGCCCGGTTGTCGAGGCTGCTGCTGCGGCTGTGGCCTGCGCTGGAGCTGGGGTCTAGGCCTTGGCCGCCGCTGTTGGAGGATTAACCCCCGACGGATCTCACGATGGACCCTGTTGGCCTCCTCCTCTTCTCGCCGCCGCTGTTGCTCAGCGTACTCAGGGGTCCACCATCCCTGAGGCACACAGGTCGGCTTGACGATAGCTGCAAATAACGAACCAACATTGATATATTTTGTTACGAGATTTATTGATATTATAATAATGAGATTTATTGATATTATAATAATGAGAAACTGAGGATTGCTACTCACCAACTGGTTTTTTGAGGGGTCTCCTCTCGGGGGTAGACGTCTGTGTGGAGGCATCGCCACAACGCCTCGGGCCAGGAGCATTGGGGGTAGTCGGAGCATCTCCTGTCTGGGTGGAGGCGCACCTCGTGGCAGGAGCAGCGGGAGCAGCAGCGACAGCGGCCGGGGCATTTCTGTGGGTGACAAGGTGCCGGGCCACCTTGTCTTTTCTACCAAATTGTTTCCCACAGATTGTGCATGGGAAAAGAGGCGCATTTCCATGCGTCAGCATATGCCGGCGCAAATGGTCATTGCGCAAGTACCTCTTATCACAATACATGCAAGTATACTCCATCGCGGCTGCAGTAAGAATGATTAAGATGTGGAGAGACCGGCGGGTGAAAGCGGAGGCGCGCGCGCGGTAAACATCATTTAGGCGATAAACAAGGAAAGCAAACGGCACGTAGTGGAAGAAGCCATTAGTAAACAGGGGGGGTCCATGGGGGTTGTGGGGGGGGGTCGACACAGGGCTGATCCTCCCAATCCTCAGCTTGCTAAACTTTATAAACTTTATCACTTTGTTTTTTGTTTTTGTTGTTTTTTGTTTCTTGTAATTTGTCTTTATTTAATTCATTTTTATTTCATTAAGATATAATTCTAATGATTACATTAAGTGATACTTAAATCTACGATGATACATGAATACAAAATATGAAGGATGAAAACTTACAATACGATATGATAATATAAATAAGCTTAAACTAGGGGAATACATTTAAACCAGAGGATGGCCACCTCTTCGTTGGCGATGAGGTTGTGGAGGCGCTGCTGGACCTCCTCCAGGTCACCGGGTTGATTCGCGACGTAGCGCCGCCTGATATAATGGTGACGCCCGTCGGGACCCAGACATCCCCATCTCAATATGACCAATCGGTCTAGGATGGCGATTTCGACATCGGCGATCACATTTTGGATCACCTGGTGGTCCCACAGTGTATAAGTTGCAGTAGACATGGCTTCTGCTTGTAGAATGAGCGTTAGCTTACGGAGGAGCAGTAAACATCCCGTAATGGGGAAAAAACCGGTGATAAACAAGGAAAGTAAACAACACGTGATGGGGGGGGGGTCATGGGGGTCATGGGGGTCATGGGGGTTGTCGGGGGGGGGTGTCATGGGGGTTGTCGGGGTGACGTCACGGGGAGGGGTGACGTCACGGGGGGGGGGCTCCTCGGCTCCTCAGTTTGCTAAGGTGGTCCAGAACCGGCTATGGCACCCTACTCACACACACACACACACACACACACACACACACACACACACACACGCACACACACACACACACACACACACACACACACACACACACACATATATATATATATATATATATATATATACAGTTTCGAACGAAAGGTGTTTTTGGGGTCTGGGGACCTCAAAACGAAAAGTTATCATGGTCCCGGGCCTAGGTCTTACCATGCCGACTACGGTAATAGCTTCTTCCATATACGGGAAATTCGCTAAAACAAAATATCAACAACATTAATTCCAAGAAACGTCATTCTTTGTTAACTTTGATAACATTAAAACTTTGCACTAAAAGTTAGGATATATGAAATTTATATATATATATATATATATATATATATATATATATACATAAAATCACTCTTACAGTTGGTTTTATGAGTAGTCCATCCCTTGTGGTCCAACTTGTTACTGTATATATTCGTTCAGTTCAAAGACTAAGTCACTGAAAATGATTTATTAATGTGTTTTATAAAATTTCAGATTGATATATAGTTGTATACACTAGTATTTTTTCACTTATAACAGATTTTAAAGAAAAGCTGATACTCTTACAGGTTACCACATCAAGCTGATATAGAAAACCCCAGAGATCCGCCATGTTTAATCGTATAATACATTTAAGAAATCCCATATTTAGATGATACTTCTAAATGTCTCTCTTCAAGTAGATACTGGGGAAACTGTCAAACCGCCATCTTTATAAAACTTAAATTTTCTTGATACAGCAGTGTATATCACAGTTATACAGTTTTAAACTAGCATTGGGTTGATACTACCCAAATATTAACTGCGTACTTGGCTTAAAACATTTAGAGAGCAGTGAGCAGTGTCAAGGTGACACGTACGGTTCACAGAGAAAAATGAATAATTGTTGAAACTACCAAAAATATAATAAACTAAACAATCTAATTTGTGTATGGACAACTAATTTCATTGTTTGCTTTGAACATTGTTATTTGCAAAACATATTGCACTGTAAAAAAATGCTGGGGTATTTTAAACACAAAGATGTTGGTTAAACTGATTGTGTGAAAATAGACACTGAAATTGGTTTACTAGAGGCTTGAGTAACCAATTCGCATTCGTGGTAAAACTATGCTGTGTCAATTTGGCATTTGTGACACGAAAGCGTGTTGGTCTTCTAAAATATATTTTAAACACGGTAATTTTGTGTGGAATTGTGGGTAATTAATGTGCGTTGCACCCGGGATTGGCCGTAATTCACAAAAAGCCAGGAAAAATATGCGATTAAGTGTAATTTTGTATATGTTGACGGTAGTTATAGTAAATGAATACAATTTTGTTTATTAAAAATACAAAACAATTATTTAAATAGCACAAATGATCAACGGTGAAAGATAAAAATCTGTATTACACTATTAGTACTATTACATTTAGTCTCTGTTTGGGTAGGGCTTCGGGTATGTAATAAACTAATAAAGCAACTCAAGATTAGGTTTTTAACACTATGATATGTATTTAAATTGGCAGAAAAACTCTTTCAAAAAGGATCCATGAACAAATATTTCCACCTAAAAAGTAGAAGTAGAAGTACATTTTTTAATGTAGTTGCAGTTGCAGATGAATGAAATTATCAACTTATTACTGAGAATAATTATGAATAAATCCTACTGTTGGTACACTGGTGAGGCAAATTTATCGTTCTTTGAACTATCATGATTCGTTGTTTACTCCTATAAGTGATTCTACTCGTGAAAATCACTGGAGTAAAAGTAATACAAGTTGGAGCAAATTCATTTTTCACTCTATTTATGCATCTAATCTTGCCGTGAAATATGATAAATCATGAGCAAACAAACGAATACAAGTTTATTAATGTTAAAATCATTAGTAGGTATTTGTTTGAGTTACTTTGCCAACTAGTTCGATTTCAGCGAGTAGTTCTTTGCCTCACCAAAATTTGGAAAGAACGGCTCGTAGTTTTGTTCATCAGTGTTACCTCCAGTAATACCAATAGAACTCCTTGACAGCGACAGACAACACCCGGCAGCATTATTTTTGTTAGTTTGTCAGTTTACGTTCTTTGAGTTTTAAATTGCGAATGTGGAACTGCAATGCAGTAGCCAAATACTACTGTTACTACATGTCGTCAAGATGGGTGATAAGGTAAGTGAAGATTTAGCTGTAAAGGTAGTGATCAGTGTTATTGTAGGCTGTAAGTAACCCCTAAAACTCCGTGAAGGAAGCGGCGTGCTTGAGTTATTAGGGTGATTGATGTTAGAAGGACATCCTAGGAAAAACAATTTTGTTTGACAAAATAACTTAGGCCTTGTCAATTTTGCCTACTTATCCTCTACTCAATAGATTGCCATGCATAAATAGTGTAATCCATCTTACGTTCAAGTAAGGTTATCTGAATTTCAAAGTAGGTATGCCTAGCTCACAAACTTAACTTGGCTCGATTTTGTTGGGGTCATGTATACTCCATAATTACCGATTACAGGCCTAGCCTACTCTCCAAAGCCTGTACGACTCGAGGTTAAATCTCACTTTTGTACTCCTTACATTAAAACTTTGAAGGGGTCTGAGAACTTAATTTGCTAATTTTATACAAACATGTTATAACTCCTCTAGTATTTTGACTGCTCCAGCTTTAGTGAGTCTACTATAGACAAGTTAAGTTTGTGAGCTAGGCGTACCTACTTTGAAATTCAGATAACCTTTCTTAAACGTAAGATGGATTACGCTATGTATGCTTGGCAATCTATTGATTAGAGGATAAGAACCTGTAGGTAATTATGGAGTATACATGACCCCAACAAAATCGAGGTAAATTTACACTTTTCTTATAGATTTTGACCTGAAAAACACGATAAAAGTATTCTTTTTCTGCGGAAAGACCGTTTTAATGGTGAAAATAGTAAAAAAAACTTGGACGGTTCCAATTTCTTCTGCTGACTAGTGGTTTGAGGGGAGGAACGTTCAAATTGCAACATGGAACTGTCTGCAAGAGATTTCCAATCTAAGAACTTGTTAATAAAGAAAACCATAAATACCGTTTGATCAATCATCATCCACTAGAGATAATCATAATATGTTCTTAAAATAACTATACGTCAGTAAATAACAACTTTTAAGATGAAAATTAACAGTACGAAATTAAATAAACGGTGTTAACGTCCATTTTGTTATTTTTTCTGCTTCGGAGCTGATTTTTCTACTTGGAGCAGGTTTGCCAACTCGAACCCTTGAATATTGCTCGACTGCACCTGTATTACCTAACCTAACCTAATTAGGAGTATAATAGGTACCAAAGTATACTTATATTCGGATTGTTGGTTGGTGGGCTTGCCACGGGTACTTATTAGGTTAACTAGCGTTGGGTTAGGTTAGGATTGTTAGGTTAGGTGTGGTTTGTTTTTGTTCGTTTTGCCATCCAGGTACGGTGGCACTTAACCTAACCCAAGCTAGTTAACCTAATAAGCACCCGTGGCAAGCCCACCAACAAACCATGCCAGTACTAAGTGTACGCTTTAATGTCACATACCGTACGAAGATGTAGCGTTTTTTATTAACCATTCATTTTCGGATCAAGCTTCTTCGCCAGCTCACTTCCTACAGGATGAGCTTACGCGCTCCGCGCTCACTTGCCTCCATGGTGACCTCGTTTGCTGTCACGTACCCTACGAAGATGTAGTGTTTTTTACTAACCATCGCGCTCACTTGCCTCCATGGTGACTTAGTTCGCTACGCTCATTTACTTTCAGAATGAGCTTGTTCACTTTGCTCACTCACCTCTCAACACTTAGTCACTTATAATGGGTAAGGGGTAAATAAAGCACAAAACATAACTTTTTATTAGATACATATTATCTACGACATTTCATTTATATATATTATATACTCTATGGACGTTTTCCTGATAGTCTGGAGAAACTAGAAACATTGAAAGTTGTGTTCTAATCTGTGGTTTGTAAGTATTGTCTGCTTGCATCGAAAATAATAATTTTAAGTAATATTTTCTATAATTAATAATGGTTCCCGTGCAAAATAAATGTTATTTCTGGATTCTAGAGGTAAATATCTTTAAGAAAAATGCAAATTTAACTCAATATAGTTGGGGTCATGTATACTCCATAAGAACCCTGTAATCAAATACCTACTTAATTTTATTGTTAGCTCAAGTAAACAATTCAGGGCTTAAATAAAGTAGTTTCCGGTCCGCCTCCACATATATGAAGACGTGAGTGATGCCAACTTTTTATTATCAACAATAACATAACATAACTAAACTTCTGTCATATTAACACCTCGCTTTGAGAGTAGTTTACATCTCACCTAACCTCAATTTATCGAATAAGAGTCGTGCCGACTGTACTGTTCTGAGTAGGCCTACCGTACCTCCGTAGCTCCTTAACCTATTAAGCCCCTTGTCAACCTGACCAACCAGCCATGCCAGAAAGTATACTTGCTGATACGCAACTTGCAACTCGCAATACACAATGACAGTGAGTAAAATTGTTGATGGCAAGACTTATCGCCATATTGCGATATCGCTAGCAAACGAATATTTGCTTAACATAAGATAGAGAAAATATTGATGTTAGTCAAACTGTTAACATTACCCATTACGGAATACACACAGCATAAAGGTGGGAGAATTCTTTTACATACGTAGGGTGGTGGAAACTTTCAAATTAACTTACAGGAGAACATTAATTTTGTGACATTCAAATATCGCATGAAAATATCGAAGTTTTAACAATCGATATATATATCGAATAATTAAACTGTATTCTATTTTTAATAATCAGATGTTTTTAAACATTTTTAATTAAAATTGTTTATTTACATTTTAAAATAAAGTAAATACAAATAGAAGTAGAAAGTGATTGTGAGTTTGTGAATTTTACATGTTTCTGTAAACATGTGTTTAATCCAATAGAAAAATGTGTTAGTTTTCTTCAAGACAAAGAACTAATAGGTACCTAATAATCCAAATTGTGATGTGTGTGGAGGCAAAACAAAAAACACTAATACGTGGTGAAAATTCGGTCAAATTTTGATGCAAAAAAAAGGTCAATGACGAACACGATGTAAGAAAGAACGCTTTAGAAAACACTTTTTTCGAAAATGCCAAGTTTGGATTGATTAACATTCTAACTTTAGTTTAATTTTTTGTATACATGTTGTAAATTATGATTTTTTAATAAGAAAAACAAGCACATCAACATCTAAAACCAGCAGGAAAACTATCGCTGATTGGATATCGTTTTGTAGAGAGCTACATCGACAGAAAATTTGAAGAATAAGAGTAATCAATATATCAACTGTTAAAACTTTTGATATTTGCATTCGATAGTATGGTAGCCCAGATCCGGAACTGCACCCGTTTAAACGTTTAGGTATTTTAGTTCAGAAAAGGTAATTTGTAACTTTTATTTATAGAATGGAACCAGACGAGAAATTCAATGATTTCAACGGTTCACCTACTTACCTCCAACAGCAAGTAGAAAGAAAACTGGACAGAGTGAGAGTGGGAGTGGCAGTTCTACAAGGTAAAATCCAATATAACAATCCGAATAAAAACAAAGAAAGTTACAGTCCCCATCTAACCCCATCTAACATACGCTACCGACAGTGAGGTGCCTCCCTCCTATCTTAAGATTTAAATTATAAACCCTTTTTCCAGGCCTATTACAGTGTCAGGGGATATTTAGTTTGCCGGCAAGCTAAGTAGCCAAACAAAAATACCCTTGCTGCAGCAAACCTAATATTTAATACACAAGCAGATTTTGTGTCACGCTGAGATATCAGGATCCACTGTACCGATTGTTATGATTGAAGTATCTATGCGGAAATGTCTCAATGCGTAGGTCTGCAGAAAATCATTAAAATCTACATCGGCCCTCAGGCCCCAAAGGCCTTCAAAGTTGCAATGTTAATCTTATGCAGTGTCTCCAGTTCGGCCAGGGACAAATACCATACAAGTAGTTAAATATTATTGTATTGTAGGTAAAATTATTGCACGTTTGCAAAGACACCTAAAACTTACACTCAAACGTTAAAATAGACAAACATTCAATTTTTTTAAGTAGAACAGCTGTAAATTTCCAAAAGAAATAAAGGTTCGAATAAATAAACAAATGCTTAACAAAACTCACGATATTTTACAAAGCCTATGTAGGGTATTTATAAAAATAAATGGCAAAGAATCCAACAAAAAATTGTATTTAGTACTTTTAAAATATGTTCTGAGAGCCTATTTATGTATTTTTAGAATTTAATTCATGAAGTAGTCAGTAATTAGTTCATCATTAGTAATCATTCAATTAATTAGTAGGTCATAATCATGTATAGTTTAGGCTGATCCCAAATTATTATACAATTTACCATATCGTACGTGACCTATCGTACATGGTACAACGGGCTGAATTATCGTACAAAACGATAATAATCGTACAACTGGAGACACTGATCTTATGGAAGAACAGTAATCATTGAAATTGAGAATTTGATAGCTGTTGAAGGTAACAAAACACAGTACAGAAGAAAGATCAGCTGCTTCAGGCTAACTTTTGGAATGGCAACACAATTTAAAGTCACAACCGTATTTGCTTGAATTTGTGAGCAGCTGGATTTGCTAGTTTGTTATAATATTATAAAGAAGAGATGGTTTCTGTCTGTCTGTCTGATGTTCTGGGTGAACACAAAAACTACTGAACTGACTGGGCTGAAATTTTACATAAATGTAGATCTTGAACCCATGCAACATATAGGCCTATTCACTTCCTTAAAACCCCCTCGGGGCTAAGCCCCGTGAACGTCCTAAGTTTCAATGTTTACATTTCAGAAGAAAGTAAACATTCAGAAACTGTAATGCGAACAGCTGTGGATACTTCCATTTGACAGCTTTAAAGAGCAGAAGCAAGAACAGCTGTTTCATGCTAACTTAATTGCAGATTGCATTGACTATATATTGGGTAAAGAAAACACCTGTGCGAAGAACGGGTACATCAGCTAGTTCTCCATAAGATTCACATACTGTATTTAGAACTTTCAATATGTCAGTTACCGATTGACATATAGCAATTATTCAAAATGCTAAATAGTTAGCTATTTTAATGGTGTGCAATAAAGTTTCATTGGCTCTTGACAGTGGCGTAACTGATTTTTTGGGCCCCCCCCGCAAACTTATTTTTAGCCCCCATGTAGCATAATCGCACAGTTTCAAAGAATCAATTCGAGATGACCAGCGTGTTGGGCAACTTTTTTTTTATTTTTAAGTGTAAGTATTTAAACTTAAAACGTCATACCTTGTAATACTTTGACTAAAAGAACTACACCAAAACAATTATGTTTTTTGGAATATTTGAAAAGGTATACCGGTAACCTAAAAAAAAGTTTAAAGTGTGGGCGGCAAAATGAACATTGCTGTTTTTTTTTAGACGACTTATACAGTGAAAAGCAGCATAACCAATTCAGAAGGGCTAAAGTTATTAACATTTATCAAAATTAAGTTGAACTATTTCATCCCAAAATGCGGGCCTGCCAGAGCGCTTACCTCGGCTCGCGGGCCCAGCAGTTACGCCACTGGCTCTTGAACCAAAAGAGACACAGCCACTGGATGCCTTTAGTTGTCCTTGCTTTGTATATGTACTGCCCTCAAAAGTTTTATGGGCTTCTCTTGATGAAGTACCCAATAACTATTGGTATATCATTGCTGACCAGATATATAGTATTGAAAAATATTTTTCAGAATGGCCATTCTGGAAGAGCTAGTAAGCAGTTCAAGTGATCTTCAGCCATATCTTTCAGCCGTGGACCAACAAAAGACAGAGTTCAAGTGATCCCCAGCCAAATCTTTTGACCTGTGCAACAGAAGAAGTGTCTCCCCGTACCTGTTAGAGTTAGATTTAAAGGGCCGTTGAAGCCTTCACGATAAAATCATTGCATTAAACAATGTGTGCAATAAAGTGTTTTATCTTTAAATGTTTAGTATTTTTGAATATACCTATTTACATATAAAGTTGGAAGATCCAGTGATTTAGAATCTTGAAAATTTCATTGTATCTTTTGGTACGGTTGTGAAAAGTGATAACTTTTAATCCAGGTTAATTTTTTCAATTAACCGTTTTTAACGTAACTTAATAGGAATGCTTAATTTATTTACAGATGAAATATTTTTTGCAATATTATATATTAAATATATGAACAAACTATAAAATTTGAATAACCCCTCAAAATTTGTCCAGTTTAAAGATTATGTTTAACAGTTTAAAAATATTTTTTTACTGTTTTGGTCACTCAAGATCAAACCTGTAATGTGAAGACGAATATCTGGTGTAATTTTAAACTATGTAGAGTATAAGTGTTTCAAAAGCAACTTTACGGTGGGTTACCTTTATTAGTATAAAGTTTTAAATTTGGACCCATCTTAATGTGATATATAAATTTTTACTGAAACTTGGTGTATAAAATTGTTGGTGGACAGGTGATGTCGAGTTGAATTTGTCTGTGCAATATTTCCCGGTTATTTAACCTTTCTCAAGTGATGTATACCATTACAGACATTTAATTTTGCACAAGAAATAAGCTGTTCACTGTTTTTCTTTACACAGAAAAAATACAAACTTACCTGACAGGTATTTTGGTTAATATTTCACTCAAATTTGTGTAACAAATATAACACAAATGTTATGTGTTGACTTATTATGCTGCGTGTTATTTACAATAAAATGGTTATATTAATAAAAATTTGGGTAAGTATTTTAACACAGTATTTCTGTGTTGCTTAATCATAGAGTAATTTTTTTCACACACAAAAATGTGTTAAACATTTAACACGGAAGAAATATGTGTTACCGAGTGACACAAGGAATTGTGATGGTTTCCAACTCAGGAAAGTGGGTGAACTTCAACACAAGCAGCTGAGTGTTATTTCGACACAAGAGTGTGTGAGGTCTTACTGGGACATCTTGGTATTAAATTTGGGTCGAATTAACACGATTATTTTTTACAGTGCGAAGGTTAATTTCAAATATAGTTTGGTCAAACAAAAATTAACAGAGTTTAGCACTCATTAATTTGTTGTTTCTTAAATAAAACTTAAATCATCTCAAATGATTAAATGTTCTCAAATGTTCGGGATAGTTCGCCTCACCATAATTCGTGTTCACCTGTGCTGTTTTTGTCGGGTTTTGGCACAAATCAAAGGAGACGAGCGGAAGTGAATGGGCGAGCATGGTATTGCATTGGTATTGGGCGAGCGTGTACTTGATTAGTTTGTTGTACACATTTGGTTGATTTGGTGCAAGACTCGTTCCAAACATCGAGAGAATCATTCGGCGATAGTGTACTGATACAAAATATTTCGTGCAGCTCCCACACTTCTTGCGACTACCGAACATTTGTAGTTAGGCCAAATGATCAAGCATATTTGCGAGAAGTGTGGGACAGCCTTTATTGATTAGGCCTAACACAAATTATTTTAATTTACCTTCAACCTAACGAGTTTGCTGCACCCATATGTTTAAACATTAGTTTTATAGGCAAACAAATATTTAAATAACAGCAAATAAATTTTAAATCAGCAAAAGAAAATAAACTTTTTTAAGAGTAAAAAATAGCTAATTCTACAAGAACAAATTTTCCAAATATACTGCTTACAATAGTGACACAGTTCAATGGCTTGTGTTGACCATTCCATTTGAAAAAAACCAAGAAACCTAATGTAATAATTTAGTACCTATTTGTTAAGACATAATTTAAAATACAATACTCAAAAACATAAATGATATATTGTCAATTTTGGTTAGAATACCATCCTCGTGTTTATAAAGACTACCATAAAAACTTATTACCATACGTTCACCCAGTAAAATATATTTAATATACCGAGTAGCCAAATGTTTTCCGCAGGGATATTATTATGACAGATAGTATTGTTAACTTCCCCTCCAACGCTGATCATCCCACTTGTTTTAGAAATATAAATTGCTATTGAAATATTCAGTCTCTTAGAGGTAATAAAGTTTAAATTCATTTGCCTGATAAAAAATTAATACTAAAGTGATCAGGCCTACTTTATAACATTTTCACGTGATTTTGTATAGCAAGTTAATGAAATTGTATTACTTTACTTACTAGCAAAGGAAGTAGCTTAAATAAAACTCAAATTATTGATAAAATTACAAATTTTATTGAATACCTTATATGAATAGAAAAGTAATATAAAAAAACACTGCATTCTACTGTTGTTTTAATTGATTAAATTTTATGTCATAAATTGCTAACTTTATTATTTTCAAAGCGCCCTCCAGTTCATCCAGGAAACTTCTTCTGCACTGCCACTAAAATCAAAAACCAAAACAGATGTTAAAACTTATGTTAAATAGATTTAATGCAACATAACAAGCAAAATTAATACACTTGCTTTAGGCGACAGGTATATGTGTCTCTAGTACGAGGCACCATCGCAAACAATTCTTCATATTAACAAATCTGTAAGCAAGTATTCAAATTCAATTATTTCTTTACAAGTTAATAACTATCACACTGTACATTCGGTAAACCGTGCTACACGCATGGATGAAATGGGAATTAGCCTATATTTAAATTAATCTATATATAGTTAAATATTTTCATGCATCATTGCATTCTGGGCGTGACCAAAAGCTTCCGAAACCTCTTAAATGCTCAGAAGTCGTATTCCAGATAACTAAGTAACTTATCCATAATTTCATTAAGAATAACTGAATTGGTTACCTATTTTATTTTCATGCAAGTACATTTGCCATTGGGGTGTGGTCGAGCTAAAGGAAACTTTTAGCACGAGAGTTCAATATTCCCTATACGTAGTTCCCACTGACTTGTCAGAACGAGGGGCGGATCCAGGGAGTCACACTGGTGGGGGGGGAATGCCAGGGGTTAGGGGGGTTATGGAATCCCCCCCCGGGGTAGGGGGTCTGGGAGTCCACCCCCGGAAATTTGTTAAAAACTTCATATCAATAATTTTATCGGCTGACAAAATAGCCGAACGCGTTTTATAGACCAAAGTGTGAGTTATCGGCCTAAAAAGACGACTGTATTGAATTCATGGACCAAAATCAGCTATTTGACCTGTTTTTCTGATTAAAAATTGGCAATTTTACCACATTTCATGTTCGCTGTAACTTTTAAACCGTAAACGACAAGTGAACATAGTTTATCGGCCAAAAAAACCGCAACAGTTTATATCCAAAACGCAATTTAAAGGCCAACATGCCAGCGGAAGTCTCAAAGTATGTTATCGTTGAAAACAAAGATTTTACCTAAACTAAAATCGAAACAAATTTGATCGGCCGAGATACGGCGATTTTAAACGATTTTAAGGGACACCCCCGAGACACATATTACCAGCCTAAAATAGCAGTGCTTCCCGAAAGGTGGTCTGCGGACCCCCAGGCCCCAAGACAGAATGTTTTCATTCTTTCTGTAACGGAATATGTAAAATCCCAAAACTTTCTGCAAGCCTAAAGCGATTTTTCATGCGCCTACCGCAACCATTGGAATCATATTATAAAGCCCCTTGTAAAAAACTAATAAGTACGAAAATTATTTAAATAAATCATCTTATTGGAAAACTCCAAATTTTGGCAATCCAAAAGAAAAGTAATTTAATAGCAAAAATTACAACAATAGCCTGATTAGCTTGAACATATTCAACTAATATCTATAATAATAACAATAATATTAATCAGCTAGTACAGTATAATCAACTAATGTCTAAAATACGCACTTACTTCTAAATTAATTTATAGACTGAGATTCAAGGTCTGTAGGCATAATTTGTTGTATTAAAACAAAAATTTTTTTTAATAACATATTTGGAAACACAGTTAGTCAACTTGGAGTCCCTTACAACCAAATAATTAATATTTATTTAGTACTTAAGTACTTTCATCTATGTTAGGTATTTTCGTCAAGGACCCTGCATTGGAAATAATTTTTCGTCATACTATGCGGGAACACATGACTTTCGATACTAAAATGCGGCTGGAAACTTGCTGTTTTCATTTAAAATAACATATGTTCCTTTGTTGTCTTTTCCAATCACTTCTTTTCCGATCACTAAAATTAGCTACATGTTAATCTTATGGTGAAAGCCTAGTTTTGCCGTACAGTTCTTTTCCGATCAGTTTTAGAAGTTACAAACGCGACGCAACAGCTGACTTTCATTGTTTTCAAATCATTGGCCACAGTTAACCTCTTATTGATGTTACACGTGTGAAGCACATTATGGCATTGTGTTTTTGTCATTTATAAAATAATGTAACAATGAAAATTGCACCATAAATATCAATTTGAATTTTGATAAAAAATAGCTTCGAAGAAATCTTTTTAAAGCTAAGTAGCCTAGGCTTATGGTTTTTGTTTCATAAAATATGTAAATAGCCTATAGTAAAATAATAATCAGGCCTATGTGTTTTTTGAGTAAAATAAACCTTGATTCTAGAGTAAAATTATTTCTTGGTTTGTAATTAAATGACTTTTTTGTAGTATGACGAAAAGTATCGTTCAATACTCGTCCAAAAAGCTCTTTGCCAGTGCTTGATCTAAATTCCGTGCTCGACTTCGTCTCGCACGTTGACACGATCTCGCACTGGCAAAGAGCGCTTTTCCAGACTAGTAACGAAATATACTATTCCAATAATTTTGCTCGTAGCAGACTTGCATTTAACAGACAATGCCTGGTGATGCATCGCGTAATAGGGTTTTTATTTTTTTATATAATATTTCTAAACAAACCAAGCAAAAGACGGCTCAATTGGATGGTTGGTAGAATCAAAAACAGACAATGTAACGTCACTGATTGGAGCCACACGATCATATGATATATCCGAGCGATGCATTGCATAGTAGTTGAACTATGAATATCCCGATTCTCTTTAAATATCGTATCGATTAAATACGTACTGCCGTATCGTATGGCTTGCATAGTGGGATGTGCTGCTGCTAGTCAGAAATATTTAATTACTTAAACTCCCAGATAATCCTGGGTTGCAGTAGAAAAAATTTTTGAATCGGACGGCAAATGAATCGCCCAAAACCAGTATTGTAAGATAATCCTTCTCCTCCGGGACCCTGGATTAACACAACCCAGAAACCCGCTAGTCATAGTCCACACTAAACAATCTGTCCCTGCCACCTTTCCAAAATTGAAATTAATGTTCACAGCAGTTAATCAATACATGAAAATACAATTGTACCAGTCAAAAAACATATCCACCTTCACAAATAAATTTGTTTGAGGAAACTCCAAATGAAAAATATTTTTGGCCAAAACCGGCCAAGTGCAGAAAGTATTAGCTATTAGTAATGTATGTCTGATGCAGCCAAAAAATTACTACCTGTTTTACGATCAAAATATAAATAAACGGTATCAGGAAACTGACACATACTTTCTCCCTTTTAGCCCAACTTTAATGAATAAATTACTTTTTATTTACTAAATATAGAATACAAAGCACGGTCGAATGTACAGAAAATCTTGTTAACAAGTTGTTTTAAAAACATTCACCCAAATCCCTGCTTTGGAGGCACGACAGAATCCATTGCTACACTCGTGGTTTTAAGAGGGGAAATGCCCCCTATTCCCCCCCAGGGTTATTAAGGGGCACCATATTTCGAATTTCCTCTGTTGGTCAATGCTAACTTGACAAGCATATCAAGTTTGAATTAAATTTATCAGTAAATAAGGGAGAAATAATAATTTTTGTATTCCCCATAAGAATAACATTGGACAACGTACTGCGTTTACCGCAAAATGAAAATTCCAATTTTCTCCGAAACCAGCAATCGTAGAATAGTAATTCAAAATACTAAATTATTAAGTTTTTTGAGCTCTTTTTAATGGTGAATAGTAATATTTATTTATATTTATTTCTTTTTATGAAAAATCCAAAAAACTGAATTTTTGATGTTTTAAGTCCTGTAATTTCTGAACCTGAATTTTTACAGGAATGCGGTTGGTGTCATTTTGTTTGAAAACATAAGTTCTACAAACGACTAAAGTTTAACCAAAATCGTTAGAGCCGTTTTTGAGAAATTTTGATTTTTCATGTTTTTTGGTGGTTTTTGGGGGATAATTACCCTTAAAAATCAAAAATTCAAAAAAAATGAAAAAAACGCCTGGAGAAATATCGTGGATTAGTACCTACATACAAAATTTCATCAAAATCGGCCCATTGGTTAGGGCTCTAGCTCTGTACACATCCACACAGACACACACACACACACACACACACACACACACACACACACACACACACACACACACGGACACACGGACACACACACACACACACACACACACACACACACACACACACACACACACACACACACACACACACACACAGACAGACATCTCGTAAAAACCACTTTTTTGGGTTCAGGGAGCACCAAAACGAATATTTCCACTAACAACTCAAATTCGAAAATTTTTACGAAAACAATACTTTCTCCATGTACTATGTATAAGGGGAGAAAGTAAAAAGAATTAAAAAATGCTAAACTTAATCACAATGCACTAAAAATTGAACAATCCTCCAATAAATGTGTGGCAGCATGGAATCTTATTAAAAACTCAAGTCAGATTGAATCAAAAAATAATTCCTGTCCTATTTCACTGCAATGTTTAAATAACTATTTCATGGATTCCATCAAACAAACTTTTTCCAGTATACCAAAACCTTCAAATAATTCAGCTCAGTTAATTCAAAATCAAAACAAAACATGTATGAATTTTGTGTGGAGAAATATTTCTTCAGAGGAAGTGTTTCAATTATAAAAACATGAAAAATTCCAAAAGTTTTGATATATATGACATGTCAAATAGCTTTGCAAAGACAACTATTTTTGCTTATTTAGAACCTCTAACTTTTTGTTTTTCAATGTGTTTGCAGCAGGGCTACTTTCCTGATGAACTAAAACTGAGTAAAGTCATTCCTGTTTATAAGAGTGGGGATAGCTCGGATCCTAGTAGTTATCGCCCAATCTCGTTAATCCCTGTTCTTGCAAAGATTTTTGAATACATCATCTTCCACCAAGTATATGAGTATTTTGAAAAAAATAAATTGTTTAGTAACTTCCAATTTGGGTTCCGCAAAGGCAAATCTACAATAGATGCAGTTGATACAATAGTAAATCAAATTTTATCCAGTTTTGAAAATAACTCCTTTGCTTGGGCCACATTTTTTGACCTAAGCAAGGCATCTGAATGTGTATCTCATAGAATTCTTCTTGAAAAATTAAAGTTTTACGGGATTGGCGGGAGTGAGCTGAATTTGTTTGTGAGCTATCTTCAAAACCGAAGTCAGTCTGTTTATGTTAATGGTGATTGGTCCAGAACTACAGTAGAACTCCAATTATCCAAATTAATTAGGGATCGGGCCAATTCGGATATGCAGAAATTCGGATAATCAGGTATACCTCGGGAATTAAGCAAAAAACATCACCATACATAAAAAATCAGAATTTTATCGACAAAGTTATTATAAATGTAGTGAACAGAAAGTGAGCAAACTGTATCAAGAATATACGTCATAAAAATTAAATTACACGAGTTAAATTGAATACAGTATATACAGTTGCTCTTTTCAATAGGCCTACATACTGTACGTATTTCACTGTTCAATGTTGGTTATTTCACTTGAACATCTCGAGCAAAGTGAGTTTATCACTTAGCGAATGGACAACACGTTTACGTTTTGTACTCATTTTGAACGATAATCTTGGTGAAAGAACAGTAGCGACTGATGATGAGCAGGGCGGGAAGGGGGTATGACTCATTGTTCCCTGCGAAAATATCGTCCGGAAGGTAACAGCGCAGGCTTTTATTTTAGCGCTCACGGCGCATTATCGCTACACGCGCTCCCGCTGTTATTTTCTTGATTTTTATATTTCTATTATTTCACTCAAAATCGATTCGGATAATTGGATATTCGGATAATTGGGGTTCGGATAATTGGATTTCTACTGTACAGAGATTACGTGTGGCATCCCTCAGGGGTCGATTCTTGGTCCCTTACTTTTTCTTATTTCTATTAACGATTTACCTGCAAACCTAAATGCCTTTACATATATGTACGCAGATGACAGTTTTCTTGGAATTCAGATGTTTTTGAGCTCAAAAAGGTAGCTGAATCCACTCTGGAAGAAGCAGCCAATTGGTTCCATGCAAATAATTTATTTTTAAACGATACAAAAACACAACCAGTCATCTTTACTTTTAACCCTTTGCGATCGGAAGGCCAGCAGGAGTGGCCACAACGCAGTCGGCAGCCAGTCGGAATTCTTTCCGTACTAACTTGGTTCCGACGGTCGGGCGGCCAGCTGTACTGGCCACGTCCCACTACGCGTCACCTCGGCATTTATCATGGCGGCTCGCTCCCCGCAGCTCGGAATTATTTTCACTGAAAACCTTCAATGTTAGCATAGGGGATTTAAATTTTAATAAAACGTCTCTCAATTCGTCTTATCTTTAACGATTGTTCATTATTACTTAGTTAAATATACGGGGGGGAAAAAACATAACCCCATTCTTACTAATAAATGTTTATACGGGATAAAACAATTTTATTTTAGGCCTAATTATAATATAAGTGTAGGCCTATACGTAAACGTACAAGTGTTCTTATAATCATGTACATTAAAACTTGAAACTTAATTAAAAATACAAATAAACACAACTCTCTCGAGAAAATCACCAAAACACAGTTAAAATCAAATAAAACTGAACCAAAACAATGATGATTATGACAGCACTTGGGCCAGAAAAACAGGTGTTTATTTTAGTTGCTTACACCACAATTCTGACGATATAATGTTGCAAGCCTGCTGATCGTTTAGTTTAACAATTCCTCACTAGGTTGCAGCACTCTACAGGCATTATACCACAGTTGGAATATTACAAACGAAATCATTGTTGTCGGCCAGTCCTGCTGGACGCCCGAGCGTTCGTTGGATTTCATGTTGGCCAGCACCGCTGGCCGTCCGATCGCAAAGGACAACTGCTGTGGAAAAAAATCTGACTTCCGCGCGCTAATGGCGGCGGCCAGTAGAGCTGGCCGCGCGACCGCTGAGGAATAGCGGAAAATATGCATTCCGATCGCAAAGGGTTAAAAAACTGCCTCCTGGTATTCATCAAAAAACAGTAATTGTGAAGTACTTGGGGATAACTCTTGATTTGACTCTAAACTGGGGCCCTCACGTTTATCTCGTAACAAGAAGAATCTCCCGGGTTTCTTTTTTGTTGAAGAGATTATTAAATGTGGTTCCATTAAAATATGTCATCACTTCATACTACGCATTTTTTCAATCAATTATCAGATACGGGCTTATTTTTTGTGGAAATTCATCTAAAACGCACAATATCCTTTTGATTCAGAAAAAAGTTGTTAGAATACTCACAAACTCATCATGGAAAGCTCACTGGAAATCTCTATTTAAAGATCTGAAGATTCTGTCTGTCTACAACTTATACATTTTTGATTTAATTTTATAAATCTTTAAAAATCTGAGTAGTTTTAATTCAAGAAATAATACTCACTCCTACTACAAACAAAATCAGTCAAAAATTGATGTACCTTATCGAAGAATGTCCAAAACTCAGTCTAGCCATGTCATTATAGGAATTAAACTGTATAACAAATTACCACAATCTGCTCTTGACATTCCATTTAATTCATTTAAGAAAATACTATTTGAATGGCTACTTTCAACCCCATTTTACTCTGTTGATGAATCTTTAGAGCTAAATAGTAGAGACGTTTCGTTTAGACGTGACAACGAGAGCTCCGTGCCGAGATGTTCTTACCGAGATGTTGTTAGCGAAATATTTCGTTTAGACGCGGCAACGAGAGGAACTTACCGAGATGTTTTTTAGCGGAATGTTTCGTTTAGACGAGGCAGCTATTCTCGTACTGGGCAATCGAAATTGTTAGCGTGATGTTTTGTTAACTAAATATGTCACCGATCAATATAATTATTTTTAAAGAGATTTTTGCATTCTATATTCTGTTATATTTGAGCAATCGACATCTGTACCGAGATGTTTTAACAAATTGCTACATTTGGGAGTTATTAAATAAAACAATGCATTGATTACGATGAAAATCACTGCATCATGCACGTGCATTTTCACGTATCATGCATAGATACGTGAAAATTAAAAAATAAAATAAATAAAATCTAATACGTAAATTAATAATGGAGAGTAGAAACAAATGTTAATCATTATTAAATATAGGCAAGCATAATTATACTTTTAATGCTTACAGAATTTGTGAACGTTTTAGGCAGCAGTATAATTCTGCTACTTTCCCACTTTTTATACTATATACAGTAGAACTCCAATTATCCAAATTAATTGGGGATCGGGCCAATTCGGATATGCAGAAATTCGGATAATCAGGTATACCTCGGGAATTAAGCAAAAAACATCACCATACATAAAAAATCAGAATTTTATCGACAACGTTATTATAAATGTAGTGAACAGAAAGTGAGCGAACTGTATCAAGAATATACGTCATAAAAATTAAATTACAGGAGTTAAATTGAATACAGTATATACAGTTGCTCTTTTCAATAGGCCTACATACTGTACGTATTTCACTGTTCAATGTTGGTTATTTCACTTGAACATCTCGAGCAAAGTGAGTTTATCACTTAGCGAAAGGACATTACGTTTACGTTTTGTACTCATTTCGAACGATAATCTCGGTGAAAGAACAGTAGCGACTGACGATGAGCAGGGCGGGAAGGGGGTATGACTCATTGTTCCCTGCGAAAATATCGTCCGGAAGGTAACAGTGCAGGCTTTTATTTAAGCGCTCACGGCGCATTATCGCTACACGCGCTTCCGCTGTTGCTTTCTTGATTTTAATATTTCTATTATTTCACTCAAAATTGATTCGGATAATTGGATATTTGGTTAATTGGGGTTCGGATAATTGGATTTCTACTGTACTCTCATTTCAACATTTGTTATTACTTATAAAATTGTAAATGAAAGATGTTTTTAGAATTATTATGTAGAAATAAAATATAAGACGTTGCCAAAATTATAACACACGATTAAAATAAAATAAAAACAAATATTTGATCGAATCACTAATTAATTTAAACTTAATAATAATTAAATTAATTTGTTTACACACGATATAGGATATAAGGAAAACATTGCCCATTGAAATTGAACTCCCAATAAAGCCAGTATAAAGAGCCTATATTTTACAACATTAAGAACTTTTTTGGTAATTTTCTCCTATATAGAGTTTAATAATATGATACATAAAAACAAATATGAGAACAAAATTAATAAACGGTATCAGGAAACTGACACATACTTTCTCCCTTTTAGCCCAACTTTAATGAATAAATTACTTTTTATTTACTAAATATAGAATACAAAGCACGGTCGAATGTACAGAAAATCTTGTAAACAAGTTGTTTTAAAAAACATCCACCCAAATCCCTGCTTGGAGGCACTACAGAATCCATTGCTACACTCGTGGTTTTAAGAGGGGAAATGCCCCCTATTGCCCCCCCCCAGGGTTATTAAGGGGCAAAATATATCGAATTACCTCTGTTGTCAATGCTAAATTGACAAGCATATCAAGTTTGAATGAAATTGATCAGTAAATAAGAGAGAAATAGTAATTTTTGTATTCCCCATAAGAATAACATTGGACAACGTACTGCGTTTACCGCTAAATGAAAATTTCAATTTTCTCCGAAACCAGCAATCGTAGAATAGTAATTCAAAATACTAAATTATTTAGTTTTTTGAGCTCTTTTTAATGGTGAATAGTAATATTTTTTTATATTTATGTCTTTTTCATTTATGACATCCTTGAAACAAAAATCGACGTAAGATTAGGAAGTTAGCATTAGCGGCTGAAGAGGGCCCAAGCGCCCTAAAGCAGCCATAGTGGGCCAGGGACTTTCCCGCTCACTGGAACCTCACGAAACAACAACAACAACAGTTGTGAAAAGGGGAGGGGGAAACAGCAAGGGACAGACGTGTTTACACGTCACCCTGTGCCGCGCCACGCCGGCTAGGATCCAACAATGTATTGCTACTGCTACCGGTTTTACCGGTCGCCGGACACCCTGTTAATGCATTTCATTTGTATTTTTATGTACATTTGTGAGGCCTGAAAATATTTAGTGAATAGACCGTGCCACGCCGGCTAGGATCCAACAATGTATTGCTACTGCTACCAGTTTTCCCGGTCGCCGGACACCCTGTTAATCCATTTCATTTGTATTTTTATGTACATTTGTGAGGCCTGAAAATATTTAGTGAATAGACGTTTATATTGACGTGGGGTGAAATAATAAAGGTATATCTAAAAACAACTAATTACGGGTGGCTTATTTGCAAAAAATGATTTTAGTGCCTGATAAAAATGCGATCCACATCTATAACGGGTTTATCCTCTCGCCGCGCGCCGGCAGCAGACGATTTTGCTTAACGAATGCAACAATCGAGAGTAAACATCTCGATTATACAAATCTCTCGCTAAGCAATCGAAACAATCGATAAGCGGAACCTCTCGAGAAGGAACATTTAGATTGTTTTAACTTCTCGCAATCGCGCAGGTCAGGTGACAATTTCATTAAAAATTAAAAATAAGACAAAAATCCAGACTTATCTGGTCCAGAGTGGCCAGACTTAAAATAAAACAATGAGACAATTACAGAAAACATATTTAAACACACAAAAAAGCGT
This sequence comes from Allygus modestus, assembly GCA_963675035.1. NCBI lineage: Eukaryota > Metazoa > Arthropoda > Insecta > Hemiptera > Cicadellidae > Allygus > Allygus modestus. The sequence goes on along the minus strand of OY776112.1, from coordinate 427,572,256 downwards.
ATTTAAAGGATTTTTAACATTTTAGCTTGGCGGTGCATTCACATGCATTTTTGTAAAAAACTCAAACATTTCTTGACCGAATTTGCTGGGAAAGGTCTTAACAGCTGGGGGAAAGGTGCCCCCAGCTATCCAATCCCAACCCAGCACTTAAAAATTGGCCTGAGGCCAATTGGACTTTAAGTTCCCTGGGGTAACTTAAATTACAGAAATAGCAAAACTTAAAATGCCTCATTATTTTCTTATGTATAAAGTAAATTAAATGAAACTTGCAGGGAACATGTATGAGCATTAATTACAACTAAAAGTGACCAAACTTGGCACTGGGAAAGTCCCAGAAGCCCACTTATTCAACATAATCAATTGAGTCATAATGGCCTAACTTAACAAGTCACAAAAACACATTTACACTGAACCAAAATGAATGATTGACCTCTCCAAGGTGTAGGCCAACCCAAGAACACAAAATAAAGTTATTTGGAGGCCTTAGGCCTAATATTACAAAAACAGTGGACAAAATTCATTTTGTATAGACTCCTCAAACAGCAGTTTTCAAAGTCTCATATCTTGGGTAATTTCTATACTAAGACCTCGGGAGTGGTCTTAAACTAAACACAGCAATCGTTACTACAAAACAATGACAAAATATTTGGTCTGACCAAACCGGCCGTAGGCCATTGAAAACAGAGAAAACGCTCGGAGTCCAACTGAGTTGAAACACTGAAAAGGTGATCAATCATGAACCCAAAGCACAGAAGGTGCATAATCCTTTGCTTTAAACACAGGGCAACACTGTGAACCCATAGCCTATTTCTGGCTGAAAGCAATACAAAGTAGTCGCTACTCAGTACTAGTCTGTACTAGTATCGGGTATAATCGGTACTGGAAAGTAATCGTTTAGTCCATCTTTAAACTTAAAAATAAATAACAAAAATAAACTCTAAACCGTCTATGGACAACAAATATCGGGCAGCTGAATCACAACACTTACGCTAATCACAGTTCATCATCAACAGGAGTTGTAGTCCGCCGCGGCACGGTGTAGAGGGCCGGCCTGGATTGCATGGGTAGGCGGAAGACGAAGAAGGCGTCACATTCATGGACCCTGTAATGTAACACCAATTCCTAATTTCTATGTACATTGATTTATTCTCAGTAGCTCAAAAGCTCTAAGTTCATGTGTTGTTTTGGAAAAGCTTTAACCCTTTGAGGTCGATTAAATTAAATCACCCAGACCCCCTGAGACGAAATTAATTTAGGTTATTTTGTATAGATTTTACTATTGTTACATTTAATTACCCAAATTAATTTTAAAATGCATTTATGAGGGTTTATTTTTAAGGCACTTTGATTACATACTGTATATTGATGAAATAAAAATAAAAATGTATACCTGTTATATTTTTTCTTCCATATATTTTTAGTACATATGTACTATATGTGACAGATTACGAGAGTAAAAACCCATTTATATTTATTTGTAAGTAAAATGACACACACAAAAAACATTCAAAAATATCGTCATCACTAATTTTATTAGTCATAATTATAACTAAACAAAAGAGTAAACATAACCTAAACAATCAGACCTTGCAGATGACACAAGACAGTATAGTTCATGGAGTAATAACATTTATTTCAGAACAAAATAATCCATGGAGTAGATAAAATAAACGTTACAAGTAATAAGGAATATATAAGAAGCAAATAGACATAAAATCATTACATTATATTTAGTTTTAGCGCACTTCATACGGGCTAAACGTCACGGCGAGTATAGGTCGCCATTCGAGCGTTCGGGAAAATGGCGCGCGGCGACCTATACTCGCCATTCGACCGCAAAGGGTTAATTATGCCAAAGTTCACTTTAATTTGCTGATATACCCATCCAGAGTTCATTTGCCCAGTGCTTAACATAAATTTAAAATACTGAAAATAATAAAAAATATTTATAACAGGAAAAAATTTATATTTATATTTTTAAGACTGAAGCTTAATGAAAATGGTTGTGAACTAATTAAGTAGACTAGATAAAATAAACAGCCTGGTAGGAAAACATCTAAACAACAAATTATAAAATAATTAAGATGTATTGCTGGATGAATCTTTCAGTTATCTAAATTCACAACATTTACTACAACATTTTTTATCCAAAATTAATAAGAAGCATTTTAAAACAAGGGGGCACATCTGAGCTAAATGTAGATACCAGAACATTTAAATTTTAATATGCGTAAGGAAAATTATTCACCAAAATGCAGGCCAACTACACCTAAACCGGAAACCAAAATTGGCCAAAGTTTTGTGAAAAATGATCTGTGGGCTCAGTTTATTGACAGAATTGGTCCAAACTTTCTGAAAAACAGGAGCTTAGGCCCCTGCAACTAAATAATAAGCCACAGTTCATTTAAATCATCTCCTTTGGGACTCAGCCCAAGAATCCCCTATGCAAGAAAGTAAACTATCCTAAAACATGTTCTACGCCAAGAAAATCAAAGTTAAAAGTGGGGTAAGGCAGTTTACCCATAGTTGAGGGACATTGACAGGAAACATAATTTACCAAAACCCCAGCTTGAAACCCACCCTATTACTTGAACTTAGCCTACAAAACCGTACAAAACATAATTGAGAACACTGAATGAATGATAACTTTCAGAGTATTGCAGAAAACTTAATTAAATGTTTAGCGGTCTCCTAAGAAGCGGTAGGTCTCCTAGTGGTAGGGAAATGTAATTTGGAATGTATACAACAGTAATATAACACAAGAAATTAGCTGCGGGGTCATAAACCAAAGTTGTTTGCCGGCAAAGATGCCTTGATAGCCAAATCTTGAATCATTTGAGACTTTGTTTTATGGCCCAAGGGCTCTGAATAAGAAAGGAAACATTAATTAAACCTTCGGAAGTTCAGAAGGAACTTTAAAATCCAGAAATGCTTTTACAACGAATGAAAACTGAAATGAATATGTGCTCTCAGAGGTTATATTTACTTCTGCCGCTAAGGTTAAGACTTGGACATTGCTATCTACTTGACTTATTAAATGGCAAGCTTACTTGCTCTTGTGTTAAATGAGATATTCAACAATATACGTCTAGTTTGACGTTTGTAGACCTTAACACATCAATAGGTATCATGTTGAACTAGCAAGGCTTCAAACTTTTGTTTGGCTAAAAATTAACAGGTAGGTTAGTTAAAAGATCCAAGCCTCCTAACGATAAGCCTAAAGACATCTCTAAGGCTATTGTTATTGGTTAGAACGTTTAATAAGTGTTATTTGCTACTTACCGTAATATTGAACAGTTTATTACAACACATTCAATCGGCAACGGCATCCATCTCGACATCTTCACATTCACAATTACAGTAATTAATTATCATTCTCAAATCGGTTTTTACCGAGTTTTCTCCGAAGTTAATCACTACGGCACAGGCAGGGAGGCAGGTAAAAGTAAGGCAGTGGCTACGTACACGTCCGACGTGAGCCGCTACTGTTCACGTCCGTTCCAAATTATGCACCGTACGTTACTTTTCCTGTGATTTTTAAAACAAATTGAGAGCCAGAAAACCTCCTAACCTAACCTAACGTAATCTAACCTATCCCAACCTAACGAAACATAACGTAACGTAACCTAACCCAACATAACCTAAGCGGTAGCGAAGTGAATTTGCCCTTATATTGGACGTGTACGCAGTCACTTCGTAAAAGGCACACAGATTTTTTGAGATATGTTCTGGGAGAATTGACAGTAGTACAAAAACAAATTCATATATATGAATATGAATAATTAAAAATCGGCCCTTCTATACTCTTACTGTGTTTTAATTGCAAAATATGATGTAGAGGTGGGCGTTATTTAACATAATAGGATAAATAACACTATTACTGAAGTGTCACCTATTACCTTGGTAATAGGTTACTGAAAATACCCTATTATTTGTTTAATGTCTTCTGAACTGTTTGAACGAGCGAGTGAAATAACTATCCAGCTGAGAAGTTGAGATGAGTGTCTTGGTGTCTTCCTATTAACAGCGATCATCACGGAATAATAGTACTAGTCTGTCTGGCTTACTATTACGGCGAGAAATATTTAAATAAAGTTATCACGGGTGTAACGAGTGTATTACCACAAAGCTAAGGAACGTTCCTGAATATTATTGCAAAGTAACGGTATTTCCCATCTCTAATATGATGTACCGTATTTAATCAATAAAGCCGCCATATTAGTTGTTGGTTATGTATCAACCCTAACACTGTAGTTTATGTAGATTTCCAAGGGAGTATGCAACTGTTAAGATGATACCTAGGGCTGTTTTGTTGATATATCAACATCTAAACAAATATCAGCACGAGTAGGTAAGTTTCAATATAAATATCAAAAATCGGCCCGCAATTATACCTATATATATATATATATATATATATATATATATATATATATATATATATATATTAGGGATCACTTACCAAAATACTACTCGTGTTTGGTTATTACAGTTCTCTAAGAAAGTAACACGTAAACTTTATAAATGTTGTCACATACCGGGGAGTACTTTTATCAATTATCGTGAGCATATGAAACTTCTAATTTACTTACCCTCCGTCGGTGTAAATTAGGGAAATAAATGTTCCTGGTATTTATTTTTGTGTTGAATTTGTTGATCTAATTGTGATTTCAATAAATATGAAATTACCCAGGTAGACGTTTACTACCATTTCAGATACAAAAGCATAGAGTATTTTACGGTAAAAAATATAAAATACTTGAAGCTCGTACTCATAAATATGGTTCGGTTATTAGTGATATATGTAGTTAAGATTTTACATTCATGTTAACCATGTTGTTTAAGAGATTATTGCGGACATTTTCCATCACTGATTAGTAAAAGCAAGTTGTAAAAAGTTATAAAAAGTCCGCAATAATCTCTTAAAAAACAAACTCGCATCACCAACAACGAATTTTAAACATGTTAACTAGTTGTCCTTTTAGTTTGTACTTTATATGTTGTGACTTTTAAATGTTTGTTAAACCTGCTCAAAACTATTTAGATTATGTTATGTATTAAACTATTGCTAACTTATTTAACATTTTTGTTTTTTTTACGTTAATGACAGTATATTATTTTCTTTATATATAATTCTGTAAGCGATATTTTTAATTCAAAAGTGTGGAGGCTTGGTAAATTGCAGTATGACGGGAGACGGCTACATTAAACGTCTTGATCCCAGAGACTTGGAAAAAATAGCAGTGTTTATAACACGTTACCAGCAAACGAGAAATAACGTAAAACATCCCCCATGAGAAAAGCACGGGGATTTTAAAAGTCTACTTGGCTTACATTATAAAAATATCACAATATTTAGGTTAGGGGCTACCACCTCTTCAAGCCACTAGTAGTACAGAATTTCAAAGCATGCAATTATTGCAGTTTCATAGGCTGTATACAATTTCATAGCATTTTTTTATTAGACTACAACACTGAAAATAATATTCCAACTTCAAACCTCACGAGCTAAAGCGCCGACACAGAAAGCTATTGCAGTTGCCAATTCACTGAGCAGTATTTATTATCAAGATGAACAGAAACAGCTTGTGTGGAAAATGGACACCGTCGTCTTTGGTTAATGATATGAACATTTTAGAAATATTTTAGTTGACCAATCCAACTTAATCATAAATCATAACTTTGAAACGTTTTGTTTTAAAATCATAATTATTGCGGGAACCCCATAGTAATTTACATTAAAATTCAGTACATAAACCTAATCTTTATTGAAGGAAATTTTGTTATGTATGTAATCTATATCTCAAAAGTAGAAGTAAATGTAAACTATTTCTCTCAAAAAGCTCCTATGTTTTATCGACTTAAAAATACAGCATAATCAACTTTATTTAATCATTTTACTGGTTATAGCAGCTTAGAAATAAGGAATGACATAACAGCACCACGTTTCTGCGATAAAAATTGAAATGATTCGACTTAATACTTACTAAACACTTGTAAAACCAATAAAGCCGTTTCTATACATTCCGTAACTTATACTGTAACCAGTAGCCGCAACTTTCCATCACATTTAAACTATTGTAGGTCCTTGTTTATTTATTATCTATTTTATAATACAATTATTTCGGACATTTTGTATAGCCGTTGTTGTCTTAATCACACACATATTTACACCTTAAGACCAGTTGAGCTACCCACTGAACTCTCGGTCTATATTGACAGCCCGGGCAGCTCTAATGCAATTCTAAGCACGATCAAATATGTTCCTAATCCGCAGCTGATTGTGTAACTAGATTACGGCCGCATCTGTCACCCCTCCCACCCCTCCCACCACCGCTCCACCGCTCCACCCCTCGCCCAAACCACGAACAACCCTCGTCACTCATCCCACCTCCCCCACGAACATAAACTAACTTATTTCATCACTGCCGTGCCCCTCACATTATATTTGAACAATAACGAATACTATTGGCTTGAAATGGTCATTGCCCGTAACCTTGCTCTAATACTCTGCCTCGTGTGTTTTTTTACTATTTACTTGCTAAGGAAAATTAAATTAAAGTAGTTACACATGTCAGTTTACCAACAAATTAGACATGTAACAACATGTTTTAATCTAAACATATCAGCCTTTTTTAATCCTTATGCTTTTCTCATGTGAAATGTTTTACGTTATTTCTCGTTTGCTGGTAACTTTTTAGAAATAATGTTATTTTTCTGGGATTAAAACCTTGAACATAAGCCGTCTCCCATCATACTACGATTTTTCAAGCTTCAAAAATTTTAACTTACAAATTTCGGTTACAGAATTATATATAAAGACTATCGTATATAAAAACCTTGTAATTAGTTATTGTGTTTTAAGTCAATTGCTGGATTTAAATTGAAAGCATATATATTGTTAACTTCTTAGATTTGAGTACTGAATAGTTTTTTTCACAAGTTAAACTTAGTGTTTTGCAATGTGTAAATATATGTGTTTTTTATTGTTTTTATTAAATGTTAACGTGTAATTATAGCTCGTTGTTTGTATAATATATGTAAGAAAGGTGCCAAAATGTAGAATACTGTATAAAAAGAAAAATTATTTTAGAAAGCTAACAATATATATGATTGTAATATGAATTTTGAGAAAATTGATTAATAGAATTGCTTTATTTTAGGAAGGATTTGTGTGTTCATGTTTTCCTAAATATGTCTTTTCAACGTGAAAACAATAACCAAACGTGTATGGATCTACTTTTCGTACCAATGAACTGTATAAGGGAATTTAAAACTTCTTTTAAACCCTAAAACTTTAATCTAAACATTACAATTTATATAAAGTTATAGAATTTAACCAAATGTATATTTCGGTCAAAATATAAAAAGAAAAAAAAATACACACGTTTCTTGAATTATATTTAAGAGTACATGCGAATATTCCCACCATAGCCCAAAACATTCAACTTCCTCACAGGAACACAGCGCGTGTTTGGATCACTGGTTTTAAATATTCAACCAGTAGTGACTGCATTATGTATGTGCAATATACCAAGCCTCGGTGGATCGTATTACACGGTTATTCAGATGGCTCGCTTGCCCTGTTTATTGAGAGTAAAACACATTAAATTTTACATTCAGTTTTTAATAGGAACGAATGAGAACAAACTGGATCATTGGGAGAACAAATGATAAGTGCCTAATAACATTTGACTAATTTGTATACATTTAAAACAGTTTAAACTAAAATTTGATTTTTTCGTTTGACAAAATGTTGTATAGGTGCTTGCCTAAAGGGCGATATCAAATATAATTGTTTTATTATAAAAAAACGTATCTTGTTAGTTAAGCTTAATATTTTAGTGGTAAACTTTTATGTCGTATTTAACTGAAATAGCTTACTGCTTGAATCAAGGCCTTTTTAGTAGGGACTGCGCTTTTCGTTACGACGATCTTTTCAGAAGTAGGGTGAACCTTTTTAGACGAAGGTATTGTAATCGTAGAAGTGTTTAAATTTAAGTTAAACAATCGTTTTTTATGACATTCAGTGTTTGGGCATTCAATTATTCAATGATTTGCTATTACATGTTTGTCAATTCAGACTATTTTAATTTTACTGTTTACGTATTTCTTTTTTCTTGTTGGACTAGTGATTTCTCTGGTTTACTTAAAATTTTTCAAAATTTCTCACATAAATTTAGGAAAATATATCTTATAATAAAATAATAAGAGGATAACTACACAATAATTATAGTAATTTCTGCTTTACATTCATACGTTTAATGTAAATCACAAACATGTTAATTGTTCACTACTTACTTTACCTTTTTCAGATTTTACTTGAACTATTTATGTTCCTGTTTATTGAAGCATGTATTGAGCTAACTATTTACATTTGCGCAGGGACCTCAAATTTAACGCTCTCTATCACACTTTACAAATATACCTGTTTGTAACGTATTCACTCGAGAACATACACATAACACAAACGAAAATTTATTGTTAAACAATTAATATTGACGATTGCTTGTTAAGCTCGGATTTGTTTTTGTTGAAATTGAGTGAGTTCTTAAATTGGCTTTCCCTTTTGGGACTTATAAATAAAATTATAATAGTAAGGGTTTTTAAAACTTAAAGTCTATTTTATTATATTATCGATATCACATAACTTAGATAGTTATAAAAAGAGGCTAAGATTTATTAAGATTAAATTCCGTGAATTATTTGTAATTTGTAATTAAATTGGCAGTTTTTAATTTCATATCTATTTCATAAAATTTCCAACTAAGTCATACGTTATCTTTCGTAAACTGATATTGAATAATAATTAAAATGACAAACATTTTGAACAATAAAACAGTTTCGAACTTATATATAGAGAAACGTTTGTCACAACATTACGAGTAAAATTCTGAATAGTGTATATAGACGTATATTTTGATACAGAAATGTTTATATGGAGTTATATATGTCAATGATACATGAAACAATCTAAATAACAAATCACTTGGTTTGATTAACATTAATTTATAATCCATTTAGAAGATAGTTTAAGCCTTCTAATACTATATATAAATTACTTTGTCATAACTTTATAAATACGCGAACATTACGCTAGATACAAATTTAGTTTATTAGTTACACTTAAAAGTACAGTCTCACTATATTCATAGTGGTTTTAGTTTTATTAATGAAGTCACTTTTACCACCAATCCTACTACTTATAGAAGAATAATGAGAGATCGTAAAAAGCATCTAAAGTATTTCATGCAAAAATAAAAGGATAATTATAATTCAAGCAACCTGCTAAATGAGGCAATATATCAGTAATATTGATTTAGAGATGCGCAAACAATAAAATAGATTCACGTTTAAACTTTGCTATAGTATTATTTTTTTACGTTGAAATAAGAAACGATGTTAACCTTACTAAAATAGGGGCAGTTCAAAAGATTAAAATCTTATGAACTGTTTGTAATGTTTAGCTACGAATGGCAGTAAATAGTTTTTATAGATGTCTGTTGAGGCCGAACAGTTTATTTTCCAGAAGAACAGAGTCAAACTGTAAGACAAATGGTTTCTGTGCACTTAGTGTAATGATCTGCGAACTAATTCGAACAATGTCATGAGTCAACCGTTTGAATAAATTTAACACAGCTTTTTTCAGTACTTCAATGTATCAGTTAGTTAAAACAATTGCTTTAAATACTAGTAAAAAAATTGGTACAGTAATATGGTCTGAAGTGGTAAACATACGTCAATATTACCTTATTTTTAAATTGTATTGACAATGTTTTGCCCAGAGAATCTATTTATTTAACTCTTAAACGATTATGACGCGTGATGTGTCCAATTAAAGGGATTATTCTCTATATTATTTGACATAAAACTTTAATTTCCATTTGACTGCATGGCTTTACTACAATTCAGCAATTACAAATATTATATAATCGTATTAATATATTTTAAATTATGTTTATGTCAGGTGTATTGCATTAGTTAGCAAAATTTACACAACAACCGTTGTCATAAATATGTATTTACTATTACTGTTACTGTGCTGTTTAAATTATTATTTTGCACTGCTTCCTTTTAATGGCTGTAACATTACTGCTATAAGAACGTTATACCGGCTAGCTTATTAAATTGTAATGAAATAAAAATAAAAATCTTATAAATCTATTTCTCCTATAAAATTGCAATCAAGTACTTCCAGAAGTAAAATTACTTAAAAGTAATTTTGGCTATTAAATAAGAGAATAGGATATTTCAATAGCTCCTATATTTACATTTAACTTAAAAACATATCTACTGAAAACATAAAAATATTTTTAATTTCTTGTAAAAAAAATACTCATCAACATAAATTGCTTGATTTATGTGCATTACTTACCATACATGACTGTAATTTAAATAAAGAAAAGAAAACAACATTCTAGCTTTCAAATGAATAACAAGCTGTTAAACGAACTAAATTTTGTTTGGAATTTTTCTACTGTTAGTTAGTGGCATGAGGAACCAAACGCACAAAACCATAATATTAAAACCATATTATGGTTTTGGGAGATTGCTGGTGTCTGAAAAACTCTAACTTTAATTAGGTTTCAAAATATGGTTATTCAATAAGTCTTTCTCTCTCTCTCTCTCTCTCTCTATATATATATATATATATATATATATATATATATACCAAAATTACTTAACATTTATTGCTAAATTATGACATTTAAAATTGATTATTTTAACCTTTTTACTTTTTATGAACATTGAACTTATGTGGTTATACTATGTATTACGGAATATCATAATAATATTAAACTCAGGACATGCAATGAGACCATTTAACCAAGCTGTTGATGTGGAAGTACAGTTAAGAACAATTTACCTTCAACTGTCATTGCTTTCAGTTAATCAAGCTATTTTCATATTATTGGTTGGGTCCCTTTATTCCCTAAAGCCCTACCATTATTTAAATGTGTGATTAATTTAGTATATTAGTTGTTCATCTCGTTGTTAGAATATTTTAATACTGTAATATGTATTTAACTGTTAGTCATAATTACGTTTTTAAACTTATAGAAAGATAAAGAAAAATTAACTATTGCTACTAGTTACGTACTAGGCTACGCTACGAATGTTCAACCTGAAAATAAATACCTATTTATAATTTACTCTGACCGAGATTAATCATGAATATTGAATGTATAAAATAAATTAAATGAGCAGAATTGTTTTATATTATAATATGACAACCTAAATTACTGATCCCGTGCTTGAATGAACCTAAATTACCGATTCCGTGCTTGAATGACGAAATATTACATTAATTAACTAGCACGTGATTTGGAATTATGTAACGTTTTATTTATTTTGATTATTTATGCACAAACGATTTAAAATATATTGCGCCTCTAACCAGTTCACTTTAGCAGCTTATAATATCAGCTTTTGTTCACTTTTCAAGGTATTTCACCTGTACTAAATTAGATGAAACATTTGTACATTGTCATTTGGAGTCTTTGAAAACCTGTTTACCGGGTTAGGACATTGGAATTTCGTTACAGCTATATCCCACAGACTGTCAAATATATATGAAAGAAAAAATATAATTTTGTACTGTGTAGGAAAATATTATATATTGAGGCGACATGCTGGCCTTATATTAGTGTGGTATTTTTAACTTTCTCTAATGCACACTATCCCTGAATTATTTAAATCCTGGCATATTAAAAAAAAACTAACTTAAATGAAGCCGTATGTCTTTTAATTGAAATCGTAGGTATTGATGTGCAACTACATGATCCTTTAGGGTAGTCCCTTTTTCAGGGTTATAAATATTGCTTTAAGAGATTTCTAAGCAATTTAAAAACAATGTTTACTATTAGCAGTCCGTAGTAAAAAAGCGGTGGGGCAGGAGTTGGTGGTATGGTAATTGTTTTACTTTAAAGATAAAACTTTCTTTCGGGTCCTTTAACATTTTGGCAAAACAGTCAACCATGGAAATGAATTATATCTGAGTAACTGCCTTATCAGTTACTTTTTTGTTAGTTTATTAGTTACTGTCTTTATTACTGTGTTGGTTTTCTTTAGAAATAAAACGCAACATTTTCTCTGGATATGTAATATTAATAATACAACTTTATAGACAATCGTTCATTTGCATGTAAGTTAGTATAAAGATAAATACATAATTACTTTCCTAAAAGGTACACACGTGTATACTTTACATTTCAAAACCTAAATGATTATATATCTAAATATATTTACTTATTTAATCGCTCAATATATGTAACTAGGGGCTTGTAGGGGCAAAAGCCCCTAAAAAACCAAAATACATAAATTTTTTATCAACCTTCATTGGTCATTTATAAATAAGCACTGATTTTCTAGCATTATAATATAATATTATGTTTTTAATAAAATGTCCATTCCTAAACAACTATACATTGCTGTAGTTTAAAAGTAAACAAACTGAATAAGTACAGCTGGTATCAATATCAAAGGCTAATTTAACTCTGTGGCACAGCTGTTTTAATTTCAAAAGATGTAAACAAATTAAACCCCATGTTGTTTTAATGGGAAAAGTTTTATTCTGTTGCGAATTTATGGTAAAAAAATAAGAAAAATGAATAGTTTTCCCTCAAAATTCACGTCAAGACCTTTAAAATGATACCCCTCCCATCCTTCTACGGCCATCCAGTCACTCACAATTTCTTTACAAAAATTTGACTTACGGAATTATATATAGAGATTTATTTTCTGGCTAAGCCGTTAAGTATTAGTATGTACATAGCAAATAGTTTTATAGCTTTAATAGCTTTATCAATGTTTTTAAAGCTACAGCGCATATACACTAGCTTTTGGATCCATCAGCTTAATGAACTAAGGAATTTTCTAGGGTACGAATAATTGTAAACGAGAATTATAACGACAAATAATTTGAAGGGAATCAACTCCGTAATTGGAATATGCCGATAGGTACTAATTGGAGAGTTACTTAAGTGTTAAGTTGAAGATTGATTTTATTCGTCAAACAATTAATAACAGTTTAAGGATCTAATCAAATGGAGATTTTCGTGCAACAATTAGGTAAATAATTAGAAGTGTGTTAGTATGTTAGTTACATATTGCCAACTAAAAGATATGACAAAACGATTTAGAAGAACAAAACAGCTTTTTTACGATATAATTTAGGTTACCCCTATTACAGATTAAATACATATTTAACAACGAACACGGTGAATCATAAACGATAAAAACTTTAAAACATTTGACATTTTACATTATACAGTTTATGGTTCTGAAACTTGTAATTACAAATTAACCGTCTTATATAGTTAAGGAAACTCACCTTAAATCACACGATTTAAGTACAATATTACAAAAATAAAAGTATCACTAAATGTGCAATCTAAAGATTAACCAAAAATATTTTTTAATTGTTTTATTCAGATAAGCCAATTTATGATGTATAACCTACGTGTTTGTGTATAATATGTATTTAAATACACATTTTTAGATACACATATTACATATTACACATATTAAATCCACTATAGATGAAGTAAGGAGAATGATGTTACAGTATTATTAATGGTAAAATATTTTAATGTTTATAATTCATGGCATATCGATTTAGCCAGGGAAGAAGTATATTTGATCTTTAACAGTATTTTATCACATCTGTAATAATGTTAGAAATAAAAGTTCCATAAGATCTGCTGTTTTGCAGGGACCGGCTACTTTCATTGTAAGGGGGAGATACATTTCAATGCAAGGGGGGTGTTCAGCAATCATCACTGGAATTGAATTCGCTATTGCAACCAATCCTACTTGATATTAGCATCAATCGTCGAATGACCTTCAGTACTTCTTTTTGTGTGAAAATTAAAGTTATTACTTTTGGCTTGTATGTAATAATAGCCCATTCGTATGTTATCGTTGTTCATAGTATAACTCAAAATGACATTGTAAAATCACTCTTATTATTGTTTTTGATATATAATGTAAGGAATAAAAAAAACACATATCATCAAACACACCCCCGTCCCAGAAAATCCGTAAGTTTTCTATTTATACAATATGTGTCACTCTACCACATAAAGTAATTTAACAAATTTCATCAAAATGTATTCACATATTCTTAATAACAATAACATGTGACGACATGCTGTGTTTAGGACTATAAATATCTCAATAACCAATTAACGAAGAACACTAGCTTAAAATACAAAATTATTATTATAATTAATATTGGTGAAAACTTAAACCACAGTAACAAATTCGTTTACGCACAAACGCATTTGTTTAAAGAACTGCTATCAAAAACCCCTCCCTAGGTTTTGAAGATTTGTCTTTAAACTAATAATTGTTTCCGAATTCGCGGGCTTCAAAAAGAAAAAAAATCCTGGTCTCATGCCGACTGCGGTAATGTATTTTTCCCTATATGGAAATTTTGTTAATAACAAAAGACATACGTCGTCAATTAAATCACCTTAAAAAAGTTAATAAATAAACATACAACCGTTGTGTGGATAACTTTAGCAACGTCTTACTTTAAATGATACGTAGACGAAATTAAACGTACTTGATATGAACGGTGTAACCAAAGGGTAGGCCTAATTCTTTTAAAAGGAAAAGTTGTATGTAATTAAATATCGTTGTAGATTACTAAAAATTGCCTCACAACTACAGTTTTTTTTTTCTTTGCCCCACTGAATTCAATATATTAGAGTTGCAATAAGTAATATGTTGAAAAGTATAAAATGAAACTTTTATAAGACTAAATCAGAAAACATTACAAATAATGTTAACATAAATATAACAGGTTAGGACTGCTAATAAATATAATAAAAAATAATAAAAACGAAGTAAAACAACGAATGCGCTCCATAGACAAATAATGTGTAATGTATTAGCATATGTTTTGACTTAAGTCATAGCCACAGTGAATTTTTGAAGCAAACATTGTATTTCAGATTTCCTAACATTAAATGGGGTAAAGTTAAATGTAACGTTCACGTTTTGGATTGTTATGTGTAGTAAACAGATGTCGCATTTGTTGGATGGAGGAAATTCGCTTTACAGAGGTATTTTGACTTCCTCCCCTCGGTACATCACTTTATTTCATCTCCTAGAATACAGGAGATTCTATAAAAAAGTATATTCGTTGATGCGAAAATAAAGACGAAAACAAAAAATATTATATTTTGATAAACTAGTTCATGGTTGATAAATACCAATACTATACATTATTTTATTAATGTTTAATGCTAAACGCAATTCAATAATCAAGAGATTAAAACGTTAAGATCAATTCTGCTAGGATGTTTTAGTTGAATCTAAACAGTATATAAAAACATAAAATACTGCAGTACATCAAACAATTATTAGACGTCGTCAAAACGGCAAGAGTCCGAACATGTCAGCTAAGTCGTGCGCGTTTGAGGCCACAGTTTATGATTTAAAGTTTGCCGGTTTCTATGTGCTTGTTTTTAATTTTATATTAATTGTTTTGTCGATTTTATGAACTCGACTTGAATTAAGTTTGACGTTCTGCTACATCTAAGGGAGGGAACTAATTCCCGAAACGATCGCCATCTAACAAATTGGTTACAGAACAATTTTACAACCAGGTAAAAGCACCTTTTTTAATCGTTTTAACGTGATTTGGAGCACAGAAAACAAATTAAAACATAACATCTTATCGTCACCTACTTCTCTTACCTCTTATACCGATGTAAAAGAACAGTTCTGACTAATGGGAATATGATGAGACTTGATATACATAGTGATTATGTTTCCGACCTCGGCGCTTATAAACGTTCATAAACGAGCCCGTATGGATGCGAAAGATGAAATCATTTAGAAGAATTTTCATTCGATCCAGGTACAATTAGTATACAGCAAGTACTTATAACTAAAGACAAGAACAATGAATTTAAGTGCTGTTAAGTTGTACATTACTATTCCAAACCATTCAATATGAACCCTTGTAATCCTTGCACACTTATTTGTGGTGTGCAAAGTATCAGCAACTTTTTAACAAGTTTAAGCATTATTTGTAAGTAACTGCTATCCTTTATTAAACTCAAAGGGGAGAGACATATTGGAATTTTAAAATTACACGGGGTAAAATATCAAAGATACATGAATAATTTACAATATTCAACCCTCATTGAGTTTTACTCCCCTTTCTCCTGGGACCTGGGGGAGGACTACGTGGAAAACCACAAAAAGAATAGGGGAAAGTAATTTGATTCATCATAAACTAAGTGAAGAGTCATACATTAGAAAATACAGAAACAATGTTTTCGTCATAGTTTGGAAAATAATCAAATTTTTCACGAAGACTATGTGTTGTAATGTTAAACGAAAATATACACAATAATTTGTATGAGTTTTATATCCTAAATCGTTATGACAAATTAAATGCATATGTTTTAAAAAAATAAATGTTAAAGGATTGATTTAGAATAACCAATACAATATAAGGTGGAAGGGGGAGACTCATAATATTTCTCATATCTAAAATTTAGAAACTAAAGTAACTAAAAGTAAGTAGGAACTAAAGTAACAATAAGTATTATTCACTTGGTAGTTTGTAATAGTAATTAAATTTCCCGTTTGTTTGGAATATTCCCATTATAAAATGGTTTAACGCTATATCCAAGTTAATGTAAAAGGAAATATTTATTTGTTCAAGTGCTATTTGAAAATCCACCGGATTATGCCTAATTTTTTCAAATTAGATTTTTCTCGCCTAATATTTAGTATTTTGGCGAATTTCCCCTATAGGGAAGAAGCTATTACTAGTCGGCATGGTAAGACCTAGGCCTTGGACTATGATAACTTTTCGATTTGAGGTTCCCAGATGCCAAAAACACCAAAACTGTATTTATATGTGTCCGTGGGTACAATAACTGTCGTAAAAATGGTCTGATTTTGATGAAATTTTGCACAAATATTCAAAGCAACATTTATGACTTTGTTCGCGAACCAGCCCGATCGCTCTATCCCAATGGGGTATTTTGGGGGGGTTTTGTGCCCCAAAAATGTAATTTTTTTTAGTTTTTACATATAATATTTTAGTAAATAAAATGTTAATTTTCACCATTGGATTTGGCTTAAAAAGACTAACAATTTAATTTATTTTTAATTTCTCTAAGTCTATTAGTTACAGAGATATTGAAAGAGCTAATCACAGTCCGTTTTCCAATCTTATTCTTATGGAGAATAAGAAAAATGGTATATCTCGCTTATGTATCTACTTATCCTGACGAAACTTGGTATATTGCTATATATCTTTGTTGTCTATTGATATTTGCGCAAATACCAATTTTTTTGCCGATAGTTCTCGTAGCAGCAAACTGGCATACTCAGCCCCCATGTTATTCCTATGGAGAAAAAGAAAAATAGTATCTTCCTTAATTATGAACATATATTAACAAAACTTGGAATGTAGCTTTACCTAGTTGAGTTGTATTAATATTTGTATAAAAACCTATTTTTTATGCTCCACGTTTCAGCAAACCTGCATACTCATCCGTCATGTTATTCGTATGGAGAAAAGTTAAAATGTCGTAAATAGTTTATTTATGAATGTATATTGATGACACTTGGTATGTCGCTTTATATGGCATTAAGATACCTATATATATATATATATATATATATATATATATACGCATTGAAAATTCGCTGACTACGCAGGTTTCCTGCTACGGGGGTATTTTACCTGTAGCGCTGCCTAGCAGGCTACAATTTTTATTGAGTTAAAGAAGTGGTAATTAAAGAAAAATAATAAAGAACTGAATAAACTCTTCTCTTATTTATTTAAATAAACAGTTTAAAGGTCTTTCTTCTCAAATAAATCAGTTCAAAATTCAAAATAAAATTAAACTTGGTTTTGCTTATCACTTCTGTCTTTCAAAGTAAAATATTAACTGTTCGATCCTTTTTTTAATATTACTGGACTTTAATTTTAAATCTTCCTTTAAAGATAAATCCAAGAAAGAATGCAAGGATGAAACCATGAAACCATGAAACCATGAAACGCTTCGAACCCTGAAAAAGAAATAATTGTTTTACTAACTGTTCCCCTTTTTGAAAAACAACAAATGAGAAATTGGAGCAATTATTTAAATTGAAACTCTAAATTTTAAAACAACTTTGTACCTTCAAATCGAAGAGATTCACGTTTCGTTGGGCGACGTACGACACACACACAAGACCAATGGTCAACGTAAAAATGCCGTAGCCTCCCAGCGATCGTGAATATATACCCTTGGCTAAGAAACTTCCAGGACCCGCCCACGCCGGCCGTCACGTGACCCAGCTCCGGTTCAATCCAGCCAAGGAAGAATTTAAATCATTGTCTCCAACTCTCTTTCTTACAAACCCGAACAAGAAAATTCACGATCTTGCCTTGACTTGCAAAACCAAGTAGCACCAGCAATTCTTATTTGCAACTGCCAGCAATTATTCACAAAACATCTTTTATATTTTTATAAATTAATTATTTTAATACATAAAAAATAGTATATTTAATTATATATAGCGTTTCAATTACAATTGGGACGCTATATACCATAGCTATCACCTTTTTAATTGATTGCTTGCTCTTTGTGCTAAACAAGGACATAGTAAACTGTTAAGCTGATGATGTTTAGTAGGCCAGGAAAAGACTTACACATGACGTTACGTCACCAGTCACCAGAAACACTGCCTGAGAATCTTTCAGGCAGTAACATTCAAACTGTGTTGTCTATGTACATACTGCAAGACATATGCACATACTGTATATGTTCATTCAAATCAATACAAGAACTATCATTCCAACATATTAATTAGCTTAAGCGCTTAAACTAGCTGCCCCTGTTTTCGTCAATATTATTTAACTTTATTATCTTGAGTTCATTCATTTACACAATTATGCATTACTTTCAATGGTTTAAAGTATGCTGTGCGTAATATGGTTCCTTCGAACACATGAATACGAACGCAAATAGTATTGAGTAAAATAGTTTAATAGCACAAGAGAGTAGCACAAGAGTTTTCAAATACTTACTCTAATGTATTTGAAAACAATGTACATATATCTTTTGAAATCCCAATATAAAGTTTTTTTTTTATAATTCAGTGTAAATTCGCATTGTGTCACTGAAATAAGCAGTTATGTATATTTTTTTTCAAAGGTAACATATAAAGTAATAAGTACTGTTACTGTTCTTTATAATAAATCGCTGTACATAGT
Source organism: Allygus modestus (assembly GCA_963675035.1). Classification (NCBI taxonomy): domain Eukaryota; kingdom Metazoa; phylum Arthropoda; class Insecta; order Hemiptera; family Cicadellidae; genus Allygus; species Allygus modestus. Next base: position 427,553,019 of record OY776112.1, on the reverse strand, counting down.
GAAGCAACAAATTATATGTCCTAAAGGTTGTACGTAGTATTATTGAATATTGAAAACATATTTTACTTTGGTTAAAAATACAAAGGAAAATGAGACAGGAAATGCTAAAATAAACCGTTTATTGAAACACCTTAATACAAACCTATTGCACCGTTTTTGCAACTCGTATACAAATATTTAGCTTTGAATATAAAATAATGTAAATTTATGTGTATTTTTATAAATATGTGTATACGGTAAAGAGTATCTGCATCCACTTTCAGCAGAAAATGGGTTTATAGTTATAACATCTTTATGAAATAAAGAGAAGCCTCTGGTTCAATCCGCAACTAACTATAAACATGGTATTTCAAAGGGTGTTAGTTAATACTATAAATATAAAGATATTGTTTTGTTTGAAACATAACTAGTTTAGAAAACGATCAATCAATGTACTGTTTAGCTGATAGCTTCAACTGTCCCAAAATAAGCTATTGCTATGTTTATATCCATTTTTTGTGATTTATTTCAGGGTGTTTTCAGAGAAGGATTCAGGCAAGAACTCTAGGTTTCTATAAATGGTATATGAACTCTAATTCTCTTTACTTAGAAAAATAAATGTCCGTTATTGACTCTCATATAACATATTTTCTTTATTATGTAATATAAGCTTACTCCTTCTCTGGTAACATTTTACTGAGTAGAATATATGATTTTTATTAATTAATTTTATTATTATAACTTGAAATGCAATACTGATTGTAAATACGATTAAAATATGTGTGTGTTGACGCATTTGAAAGCAAATTTTACGTTGTTAGAGCCTCTTTTAAATTTTATAGTTTGATATTCTGAATTCAAAGCAAAGGACATGGTGCATTTGACAATCTTTTTTCACAATGATTCGTCAATTTGTTGCAGAAAGGCGGAGCCTGCCAAGTCAGAGCATCACACCACAAGGCCGAGTTGTCAAGAGGTCACCTGATATCGATTATTCAATGCCGCATTCTCCTAACTGGACTTCTTCAACACAAGCTATCAATGTTCTAAGGATATTTCAGAGTTTAATTTTTTAATAATGACTTTGTAGTTGGATAATTTATAAGTATTGAGTAGTTACTGCAGTAGTATTACCATCCCTCTATTGATCAGTTAATTCTAGATAATGTATAAAGATGTATAAAGATATACAATATTTCTTCTTTATTTATTTGACTGGATAAATAATAAATATGAAATAACAAATGTACTTTATAATTTCCTTGTATTATTTTTAGAAAATTAATTTAATTTGTCGTAGTTTTAAAGCATCGTTCCTTAACGTATCTAGAATATAGGTATATGATTCCACTACATGTAACCAGAATATATCGTTCTTGTGTAAACAACTGTTTTAGATTTTTAAATTTAGTGTAATTTTCCTTAAAAAAGCATGAAAATGCAATGACTAACCAAGTAATGATGTTGAGGATGGTTTTAGTTATTAGCTTTGCGTATTTTTATTAATATGCTTGATGCACGTGTTATGTTTTATTGAGTTTTTTTTTTGGCTAGGGCAAAAAAGGCATTTAATTTAACAAATAAAAAGCATATTTTTTTAGTTAAATTGTATATGATTTACCTGGGCTTTATGTACTTGTTAAATAAATAAAAAAAATATTTAAGAAATGGTAAATTTAGTAAATTTAGCGACTTAATTTAGAAAGTTTTAAAATATATTATATTATGAAAGTAAATTTGTTCAAAGTTGTAGATGATTACCAGTAGTCACATAGATGGCACGAAAAATATAATACACAAATATTTTCAACTACAAACTTAATATAATTTATAAAAAATTATTGACGCTGTCTTAAAAATTTTATCTATAAGTATTTTAAAATGTATTTGGTATAAAACTGTTATTACTAAACAGTGATAACCTAGGTGGAATTGGCTATTTATTATAGTTTGAAAACTGTTTACTCTCTGTAAAAGCTCGTCTGTCTGGGTCATAAAATATTCAAAACCAATTCTCAACTTGAAGACAGTGTTGGTTTACAAAAAAGACGCGCATCAAAAACCTACGAAAATCTTAGTGCCTGTAATCATAAGTGACCCATTTTCCTTGTTTTTGCTCTTGTAGTGATTATGACATAAACAGTTTTTTATAAACATGTAAATATACAACATTACAATACTGAACTTATTAACTTCATGATTTGTGTGGTTAAATAGTGCATAAAGGAAATTCACCGTCATAAATACATAGTTTAACTGTCTAAAATACAATTACTGTTTATTTTTCTAATTCATGCTAAATGTACTATGCAATCCTACGGTTGGGCCGGTAGTTTTATACATTTATAAAACTCTAATCAAATTATCAGAAATAACGTAATTTGCTACTAAATATTAAGTCTTAAAAAATAGGCAATATTATGTTTCAATTATCCCCGTTACTACTTCTTTTGAATTAATATATATAGGTCAACTTGTTTAATAACTTAAGGTGAAAAGCTTTTATCAGTAACTGACGCTTGACCTATAATTAATCAAGCTTTAGTTCTTTTGTTTTGTTTTTTTTTGTTTTTTGGTTATATATACCTAGTTGGTCAGGTACGAATAAAATATATTTTACAATTTAAATTCGACTGCATTTTTTTACTTAAGATTCAAAATTTGGTATCAAATTTTGATTGACTTAAGGCATAACATTTTATATGAATTAATATAGTTTATAACTTAAAAACTCGATATATATATATTATAAACCACAGCCTAAAGTTTAAAAACACTTCATGTTACTAAATTTTTTTTATTATTACGATTTAATAGCAGTCATTAAAGACTTGTGTAGTTTTATTTTGTTTGTTTAGTATGTATTACTTGGAGAGTAAAGAAGAGATGAATACATGTTCACATGAATTATGTTAACTGCAGTACTTGCATTATGCATGGGTGATTACCTCGCATCTTCAGCCTGCAATGCATCGCAGTTGAAACGTTTCATCATGTGAATAATAAACTAAATTGTATTCGTCCAAAGGTGAAACATAAGACATGGGTATGCTACTGTTGTTATGCAGAAAATGTCTATGAAAATTTATCACGATTACACGAAAGATTAACACAAGAATTATAAAAAATATTCCAAACTGTCTTTTGTATACACACATTCCCTGATTCAGGTTTACAAGATTATTATGAACTTTAAGCACGGTTCAATATTTAAACAATTAAAAATAACTTTACCATTGTATTCTGAACTGTTACCTTACTAAAGTAATTGTATATCAATAATAGTCTAAAGTGGCCTCTAAAATCAATTACACCCATTTATAGCAAAGTTAACGAAATATAACTTGCTCATATGCTTATTTTAAAGTGACAAAATATTATAATTCTAAAATTATTTTTAGGGATAAATAGCTTATAACAATAAAAATAACTTTATTATTATTCTAAATTATTTTTAGGGATGAATAGCAGTAGTGAGCAAATGGGGCTTATAGCTCATTTGTTTGACAGCTTCCGGTCACGTGACCTGACGTAGCTGTTGACGTAGCTGATGACGTCTGGGTGACGTATCTAATGACGTCACGGTGAGGTAGGTCAAGTTCAAGGTCATCTTGACGACGTTTTAAAAAATAAACCTTGCACAAGTTTGATTCGATTGTAGTGATTTGATATTATATATCGAATAAAAACTATCAAATGAAACCTGTGCAAGAAAGTGGTTTTAATTTTAATTTTTCTTTATTTACAGTAGCTGCTATGCACATGCTTCGCAACGGGGTGAAAATTCAGAGTAGAAAATAGTAAACAAAACAATGACAATCTGTAGTTATAGAATCCTTAGAACACCTGTTGATTTAAATGAATTGAATTAGTAAAATACACATGTGACATATACCAAATAAGACTCACCTCCATAAGAATAACATGGGATCCTGGAAGTCCCATGGGGCAGAGCCCTGAAGAAATTTCTAAACGACGATAGGCCTATGACACTCCTTGGTACATAGACTGCATTTGTGCAAAATTTCAGCAGAATTGGTCCAGTGGTTTTGGCGTGCTTGAATAATAGACAGACGGACACCACCACATTTTTATAATAGTAGTAATAATGTAGACATAGTCAATGATGGTCAGAGAACCACCAATTAATTCTGTGGTGGCCGTTGCTTCTGTAGATGTGTAGGGAGTAAAATGTTCACGTTCTCCATACTAATATTTCATCCTCGGTGCGGGTGGGAGTGATGATGTTTGAGACAAAGTACCGTTTTACAGAAATATGAGGAAGGTGTCCTTCAGTAGTCCACAGCTTGCCACCACCTTCTACTTCTCCGACTATGAAGGCAGAATGTTTACGCTTTTAGTGGATTGTGAGTGGTTCTGTAATAGAATAATCAAGGCTAAAACACTCTTAGCCAGTAGTCTACCACGCAAGGAGCAACACATGAATACATGTACTAGTTTAAATCATAGTAACTGTAATAATTATACGCATACAGTGTTGAGCAAAAACAATTGCAGTTTTCAGTTATGGAGCTACTTTTTTGACAGCATAAGAGCCAAACCCTAACTAACACATGTACATTGTGTGATATAAAAACTTGGTACGGGGAACGTTACCCCATACCCGTCCTACACGCAGGTAACCGTCCTACACGCTTACGCCACATCACTATACCTCCGACTGTAAATAACTCTCAACCATCTCTCTCAAATACAATACAATATTGTTTCTTCCACATCTTATAATATTCAAAAAGCCACCAATAATGAAACTACAACTGATCAAATACTCAAATACAAGTACATGGAGTTTCTACCACAACATCTTCTGATACGGAAGCAGTAATTTTATCCTTGATAGGTATTGACTAATGAACATTTAATTAAACAAACATGGAAGGACGCATTATAGGTAAAGTGAATTTTGCTATTATATCTAATGTTTCACAAACTTGGAAAATAAAACTGGAAACACCCGATCCAGATATTGTGCACTATCTTTTAAGTTATACACAAGACACAGCAAACATCAAGGTCTCTGCTCATTCATCATCGGGGGAAACTTCTAAAATTACACAGACAAGATTTATTGTAAAAAAATAAAATAAAGAAAACATGAGTAGTAAAGCCCCGCATTGAGCCCCGCCCTCTGATTGGTCGAGAGCTGATTACGTGACCTGTGACGTCATAGATTACGTGACCTGTGACGTCATAGATTACGTGACCTGTGACGTCATTTATTACGTGACCTAAGCTCTGTCCCTTCAAGATGGCGGTGCGAATGCGTGGGTACCAAAGGAATTAAACGGAGGTATATATGATACCTATTTCTAACTTAGTATTTTTTTTACCTTTTTGACATCAGCTGTGACGCCAGCGCGCACTGAGTCGGCTACTGAACCGTCGACTAGAGTGAAACACAACACCGACAGACAATACCTAATTAATGCGGCGCATAATCAACTCATTGTCTTCCTTACCGGTATGCAAACAAGTACGCATATCAGCTTATTGTTTTACTTATCGGTATGCAAACAAGTATGCATATCAGTGGTGACAAACTGATATTTGCAATTGTTATTTGCAATTCAACTCAGCCGATATGACTTGATTAAGTGGCAATCTGTTTAGTATATAACAAGCTCACTTTTACAGTTGTGATTAGTGAATCATCGGCATATAGATCACACCACTAGATGCACTGCTCTACTTGGGTAAGTTAGATTTTATCAGATACTAGACTACCTTAACTTTTGTAAGCTAAAAGTGTTTAAATTGTTTTATGATTAGAATTAAAGAATTAAAGACTTTACATTTATGTAAGGTTAAATAAAAATACAGGATTAAGAACACATTTTTTATTTTAGCTTTATTGCCACTGCTCATAATTAGCAAAATTCACAAAATAAACCACCTCATTATACAAATAAATACTACAAACATGAAAAGTACAAAAAAATTGTTATAAATTATTGAAAAAATACAGCCTTTATCACAATTAACAAAATAAACCCGTGATCCTCATTATATAAATAAATATTATGAACAAAATGACAAGTACAAAAATGTGTTCTAATAAATTATTGAAAAAAAGCCATATACAATTAATAAACAATTCAAAATATATGCTCACATAAATATATATACTGTTATGAACGAATTTGTCAAACGATAGAGAAATTTCTAGCACACTTAAGGTAGATTGTCATTCAAAATACACAAGATCATGAAAATATAGTAAAATGTTAAATTGAATAAATTGTTTATAAGGATAGAAAAATGTTGTATTTTGCTTAGGCTCAACTACACTAATGATAAATTTCTAATGTAGCACTCATAAGCTAGAGTGGCATTGAAAATACACAAGATAATAAATTATTGACAAAAAAGCCATATACAATTAATAAACAATTCAAAATACATGCTTACATATATATAAATACTGTTATGAACGAATTTGTCAAACGATAGAGAAATTTCTAGCACACATAAGGTAGATTGTCATTGAAAATACACAAGATCATGAAAATATAGTAAAATGTTAAATTGAATAAATTGTTTATAAGGATAGAAAAATATTTTGCCTGGGTCCAACTACACTAAAATTTCTAATGTAGCACTCATAAGCTAGAGTGGTATTGAAAATACACAAGATAATAAATTATTGACAAAAAAGTCATATACAATTAATAAACAATTCAAAATACATGCTCACATATATATAAATACTGTTATGAACGAATTTGTCAAACGATACTAATGAGAAATAAATACACAAGATCATGAATTAAAAAATATAGTAAAATGTTAAATTGAATAAATTGTTTATAATGATAGAAAAATGTTTTGCCTGGGCCTAACTACACTAATGAAAAATTTCTAATGTAGCACTCATAAGCTAGTGTGACATTGAAAATACACAAGATCATGAAAATCAAAAAATATATAGTAAAATATAAAAAAAAAATTTATTATTTATAATGATTAATAGAAAATGTTATATTTTGCCTGGAAGAGGGCCCTACAAGTCGGGCACCTCCCCAGACCCTCCACACAGGGACCGCAAAATGTGTGGCCACATGGTATCAACACCACCGTTGGTTTCGCATCCATGCAAATTACACATTCCGGAGGGTTATCCGCTGGTGGCTCGGGGGAGGACGGTCTGGTGTTTACCTCAATATTGAAGTCCCCGACCCCGTTCTCGTCAGCATATTCCCTCATCAGGAGGTTGTCGCTTTGGAGGTATTCACTTAAGGAGTTGTGAAGCTCCCGCCAGACGACTGCCGCCAGCGCGGCCTGTTGGACAGTGTTGGTCCGTGCTAAGAAATAGCTGGTAAAAACCAGCATATTTCTCAGCATCCGCATCCACCTCCTGATGAGGTTCGCCCCCCGATTGTCCGACCAGTCGCACTCACGATCGACTGTGGCTCTTGTCTGTAACAAAAAAGGGTCAAATTATTTTAATTACCTGTCTATGTGTATTTTACAACGTGTTTTACAACATGATATCTTTTTTGTATTATTATTTATATTTGTTTATAAACATCTTATAAATTTGAAAGTGACCATTACAAGTAGGCTTTAATGTTGTACATGGTTCAAATTTATTTTTACTTTTGGTAAGTAATAATTTGTCTATTGTTTATCGCTCACTAGTACCTGTGGACTATGATGCTCTTAGTTTTTCCAAGACTGATAATTGCTCACTTGTCATCTATAGACTTACATTTTTCGATAATATTTATTTTATTAATAAATCAAAGTTATGAATCCTCGCTTGAAGAAAATTATTTTTATTTGAATATTAATACTTAAATCTCGATCACTAGTACATGTGGACTATGATGCTCTTAGTTTTTCCAAGACTGATAATTGCTCACTTGTCATCTATAGACTTACATTTTTCGATAATATTTATTTTATTAATAAATCAAAGTTATGATTCCTCGCTTGAAGAAAATTATTTTTATTTGAATATTAATACTTAAATCTCGACTCTTACCCTTATGTATCGATCCACACGATCCATGATAAGCGAGCTCGAAAGGTGGTTTTGAAGACAAAACCCCACGGAATGCTGAAGGATGCCACAGCAATGACCACACAACCCCCAAAAGCTGCGTTGATCTGTAGTAGCAGAGGTGGTAGCAGGAGCAACAGTAGCAGCAGCTGTAGCAGGAGCAGTGGGGGCTGACTGGACCATGTTCTGTTGACGCTACGTGAACAAGACAAACACATACTTGTGATAGTTAACTTTCAAATTATTAGCTTTGTATGTTCCGTTAGTTATCAGGTCACAAGAAAAACACATACTTGAGATAGTTAACTTTCAAATTATTAAGCTTTATTTTGTATGTTACGTTAGTTATCAGGTTAGGGGTAAATATTTGTATTTGTTCACCGTCTTATCTTTTGATCTGTTTCTAATGTGTAAAACTTCATCCTCCTCTTCTCTCTTTACTATGTTATGATTGAATAAATTAAAAAGAAATTAATTGTTAAAAATTCAATAAATTGTATTTACCACACACATTTATGCAACACTGAACCAAATAAATAAAATAAAATCTAAATTTAAAATTATCACATATCTTAATACAAACTTACATTGTGGCCTGTCATAACCGGAGGGACTGGACGAGTAGGTCTCGGGGGGAATGCAAATACGTCCTCCTCCTCCTCTTCCCGTGGGCGTTGCATGGGTCTCTGCTGCTGCTGCTGCTGCTGCCGCTGTCGCTGCAGATTGCCATGACTACGGCGAAGAATGTTCGCTCTCGTTAAAGAAGAAGGAAAATGTTGATTTTGAGTGTGAGATGTTATCACGGAGGGCTGTCTAATGGCGTGACCCGGTGAACTTGATTGTGTTAATGATGGTGGTATGTTTTCTTCATCTTCCTCTTCTTCTCTTCTCACGGGAGCTGATGTTGAAGTGGTAGGTACCGTTGTCATCGTGACTTCCCTCTGCATCCAAGCAGGAAGGACCCTTACGGAAGGAGGAGGCCTTGACCCTTGTGGCAGTGGTGGTGATGTTTGTTGCTGCTGCTGCTGCTGTCCCTGCCGCGGCTGTTGCCGTTGCTGGTTTCTTCTGGTTGCAAAAGCCCTCATCCTCACAAAGAATGGTTGGAACCTCTCTCTGAGGTGGTCTGGCAGCTGCTCAATCCTGCCCCTTAATTCCAGAAAGGTTTGATCAACTGCCTCCAGGTCCCTTCGCTGCAAGGAAACAAATAAGTTTATTACTATGGACGTACAAAATACAGCATAGGTATACAAAAGAGCTATGCAAAATCGATGTGTGTGTGTGTGTGTGCGTGTGTGTGTGTGTGTGTGTGTGTGTGTGTGTGTGTGTGTGTGCGTGTTCTCTAAAAGTATGTTAGGCTGAAAAGATCGTTATAAACATAGCCAAAAAATTGATTCCTTCAATCAAAAACCAAATACTAAACAAAATATTCAGTTTCAGGAATTCTATCCTGTTACCAGTGCATGGCATGAAAATATTGAAAAATAAAACTTCAAAGTCCTGGTGAGTTTACACATTATTGTACACTTGATATCAGAGTACCCAAATCGTCTGCACACACTCCCACAGCTTGAAGGGAAAAATATTTAGCGTAAATTTAATGTCAATATTAGTATGAAGATAAAATAAAATGGAAACTATTACAGTGATTACATAATAACGTTTTAAAAATGACAGAGTTTATATCATACATAAATATATACATACACTTAGCGGATTGTTGCTGAAAAGTTGAACGAGTCTTTCCAAACAATGCCGCACAGAAGACCAGGCAGTGTGGTGCCTGTCATCGATCATCTCCAGCGCTCGTGTTATATACATTGTCTCTTCGGCACGTCGTCGAAGTCTTTCGCATATATAATTTACGCCATTGACATGACCATCATCATCATCATCATCATCATCAACAACATCACTACCCCTCTCTACATCAGTGTCATCACTATCATCAATGACCAAAGGTTCCTCATCACCCTGAAGGTTGGGGGATTGAGATGTCTGTAATAAATCAGACAAAAGCCGTGTAAATTTAACAAAAATAGTTAATATTAAAAAACACTTTTGTAAATCTTGAAAAACTCTTTTTTAAGAAATCAGACATAAAAGCCGAGTACATTTAACAAAAATAGTTAATATTAAAATATTAAAAAACACTTTTGTAAATCTTGACTAAATTCATTTTGTAAGAAATCAGACATAAAAGCCGTGTAAATTTAACAAAAAATGGTTAATATTAAAATTTAAAAAAAAACTTTTGTAAATCTTGACTCTTTAGATTTTTTATCACATATTTATTTAATAAGTTTTGAGCAATAATCCGTTTTACTTCTAGGTTGACTTATATGTTTCGACCTCTTGACTAATTATTATATTGAAAATATTTCATACCTGATTGTTTGGTAGTATGGCGACACAGCAGGTCACCAACACGATGAGAAGTATGCAGCGTTGTACTAGCGAGGCAAGCATCGTGAGTCGACTGAAGCACGCAGTGGCAGCGCGCCGGTTAAATAGCGACGCTGTCAGTCACGTGACCATGTGACGCGCACGGGCTGCAACATGTGACCAAGCGAGCCTTTGTCCCGAGACTAAGACAAAATGATCCCTTTATTTTTACTTTAATATGTGACCCAAGTTTCCACACCACGGTAAGCTTAAAGCTATGCCGTAGGGTCTCGGCGCGTTCTTTTTTTGTTAACCCAGAGGCTTCCCCTGTAGGCCTAACCCTCTGGAGTCAAAAGTACTAACGATTGCTTTTTCCAGCGATTTTTTACTATAATACTAAGGAATACACAAAGCTGGAATATATTGTGCAAGAAATAATTTTATATTTTCATTTTTATTATCAGCTGTAAATTCTATATCACGCAAACACACACACACACACACACACCTATAAAAGAGTTGTCGCAAAGATAACACATTTCACGGTTTTACAGATGTTTATTTCCAACTTTTTCTTTTCCTGGACCTATAAAGTCAACCTAAAACGGGTGCCTGTGTATTTTTTTTTCGCCAACATTATACTTGAGGAAACATATTACGTTTTATGCTTTTTAAGGCAACCCCACGAGTAATATTGTTGGTACAGTAAACCAGAGGGAAACATGTTACGTTTTAAGCTTTTTAAGGCAACCTCTTTCCCCGTATAGGATTTACAACTTTTGCCAGAGAAAAGTGACAAACTCGTTCACAGACATGTGGTGTAGAAAATTAATTTGTATTGTTACTTTGCATTTAACATTATTTTTCCATAACTTTTACACAGTAACATCAGCACTATTTAAGAAATGAAAATTAAAAGTATTTCAAAGCGCACATTAGCAAACAATAACTGATTAAACTATTTACAAAGGTTAAATTAATTGTTTTTTTTATTTATTTATTTTTTTTTTTATTTTTTATTTTTATATATTAATAATGATAAGGATGCAATCATCGTTACTTCCGCCAATCTTGCGAAATTATGGGGGAAAAGCTAACATGATCGGAAAGAAACTTTCCACTCACACGCTGGTACAAAGCAATGTTAGTCCAATCAACCTTGTCTGCAAAATCATGAATAAACGACTCTGATAGACTTTGTTTCTCACTGATAATAGACCAACATTCTGGAGAGAAATGGGGGGAAAATTCTTTAAGAACACGTTCACTAAATATACATTTTTCTACAAGTATACACCAGTTCACTTTATGATAATATACTCTAAGTAAATCAACATTAAAATTATAATGTCTTGATAGTAAATCCCAGTTGAGGTATCTCTCAAATTTCATAACAAACCTATCGTTTAAAACCCCTTCCGGCTCCCTCGGCTCAGTGGATAGAAGATCCCAAACATTCATCTTGGTCAGTCTGCAGTCAGCGTGAAAATGAATCAAAGTTGAATTTCAACCGGTAAAATGTTTTAGCGCTGCGTAAAGCACACTTACCCCCAATATTGTGCTGCGGTAAGATACAGCTAACCTGTACCCCTGAAGAACGTGTAAATGATTCTTCTATATCTTCTACGATGAAATGAAACTCTTTTAAAAACTCGACCTTTTCCCTGCCTTTGGTGTATATTGTTGTAAAGGGTTTACAAAGAGCGCGAATCAACTCCTCATCATAGGGAATACCTTGTGCATCCCATTTTATAAAGTGGAAATGTCTCGTTAACCATCGAGCTGACCGTAACATTTTATTGTTTAAACATGATTCACTGAAAGGGGCGTCAAAGATCAAATGCGTATTAAAATATTTACTTACAATAGCAAACTCCTTTACTACAAATCTATTCTGATTATCCTTAAACCCGTGGAACTCGGCTACAGCCGCTGCTGTGGGAGATTCTCCTGTTGCTGATTCCACACCAGCCATTTTTTGAAAAACAGCACCTCGTCAACTAATTTATTTATAAAATGTGTAGGCAAACCTTCCGGAGGAACAGCGTCGTCCTCCTCCTCAGAGACCAGCACGCGGTCTATGAAAAGCTGAATAAGTTGTTCGTTGGTAAAGAGTTCAACAAGATGCTTCTTTATCTCATGGAGGCTGCGCATGAACTGAGCCCATTCGTCTTGGTTAAGCAAAATTGAACGCTCAATGTCATGAATGGATACATACAGATTACCAAACACTTTTTTCACTTTCATCGCGCACCCCTCATTATTGATAATACTGTAGCCCTTTTTGGTTTCACTAGTAAATGAGGACGTTATGTTATTAAAATGAACAGAAAAATCATTAAAAGTATTATAAGGCCAAAATATGTAGCTTTTCCCAGTTTTAAAGAGAATACCGACTGTACGCCCGGGGTTCTCAAAATATCCGACAACTACAAATTTTGAATAATTCTTGTCTAAATAGAAAATATTTTTCAAAAATATCTCTCTTAACGTGTTTTGCGGAAGAGCTACTTTTGTGCTCTTCCTTTTTGGTTTGGGTTTTAAATACTTTGAAGCTTCTACGCTTACCTGATTCTCCTCTGTTTGTGTCATTGCTTCCTCGAACTCCATCACTCGTAGACTGATCAAAATTTACTCTGAGATTATACTACCCCCTCCTTAATCATCAACCCCTCCTCCTCACTCCTATCTTCATCATCGTCATCATCAATGTCGTCATCATCATCTGATGAATCACTATAATCTAAATAAGACGTGTCTCGACTTGAATCACCCTCACTATCACAAGATAAATATTCAATATCTGAGCTGTCACCATACCAGTCAGTGTCATTTTCTGTTTCTTTATTGTTAATCATATGGATTGAAGAACGATTTAATAAATGATACTTTAAAGTATCATACTTATACACATTAAACGGTGATTTTTTACTTACCCCTGCGTAAACCGTACGCCTCAAAGTATATGACATTTCGGATGTGCAACAACTGTAAAACCGTAATCCTATTCCTACGTAATCAGACATATCATCACCGATTTTCAGCAACTCATTTTCAGTGTACTCTTTTTTTAGTTGAGACTTTTTGAAAAAATCTACCGTTAAAAAATGTGCGTTTGCTAAGTCAATAGAACTTACGGGATCCTTCCCGTAAATTCAATGTTTTTTAATTAGAATCATATCTTCGTCATAAAGATTTAAATCAATAAACACCAAGTTTGAGTCATCAGCAGCATCAGCGGTGGCACTGCTTAACATATTATTTATTTTCTCTCTTGAGTTATTATTATTTTGATAACTATATTCTTCACTCGTCGCTGTCTCCATCTTGACTGATAAAAAGTCTTAATTTTTTACAAATCAAGACCGGTCGTCTAACATGGAGCAGGAAGTTGCGGTGGCCCAGTGCGCTGGCCGGAAAGTCATGATAGCTGATAACGCAGGAAGTAGTCGGGAGCCATTTTAGCTACTGATAAGGAAAGTGATTCTAAGTATCAGACCCTGTGACACGTCGGATCCACTGTTTCTCAATGACATTAGAGATTTTACCCTCGATACATTGAATTCGTCTTAAAAACCTGACCCTATCCCTAGCTACCTGTTCCCAGATTGATGTCCTATCCTCCTCGGGTAATACGTAAATCCGTTTAACTACAGGCTCAGAGAAACTGACTCGTTTATTCATACTGAAATTTTCCTTACGTCTCCAGTTATAGGCGTGTAAGAGTAATAGGAGTCGTGAATAATAAGACAGTAAGCACAAGTACCTGCAGGGAACGCTTCACTAGCTTCTATATCTAGTCTCACTTCGACAGGTCCTGTTTTAATAGAGTCATCTTGTCTGGAACAATCGATAACATACAAAGGACACTTTGTCTTAAAATCATTATAGTCTAAAATTGGTGACCCAGCTCTACCGTAGTAGTAAGAGCTCTGAAATTTTGAGTACATATCATAAAATAAAGTAGTGTTCCCGCGTATATTATCATAGGGATAATATTTTGAATTCAAATATAATTTTACATCGGTTAGATTACCAGAGTCAAATAGTGACACATCTTTTGTAATGTCGTTCTTACGGTTCGTCTGAAAGGCTAAAACTACATATCGAGGTTTTTCCAACTGATTGGATGTACGAAGACTAAATGACATGGAGTCTGTTGCCGTAATATTGGGGTATTCATGCAGTTCCCAAGATCGAAAGGGAACATGGATTGCAGGGTCCTTTTCAATAAATTTTAATAATTTCAATTTTTGCGAGTCATTCACTGTTATATGAGGGACTCTCCAATAAAGCTTTGATATTTCAAATTGTACAGTACCGGCTTCAGCTGTAATTAAGGCGTTATCATCTGTAGCTGATCTTAATAGTACAAGTTCTTGTTTCACATTCACCAAGACCTTCCTGTAATCTTCAGCAAAACCGAATAAGAGTTTTAAGGGAACCGAGTAAGTAAACTCTTTATTTTTTACAGAATTACCGGGTCCGAACCAACAGGCGTTTTTCAATGTATTCTTTTCATCTTCACGTATGGATAACAAGTGTTTTAATGTAGTAGTTATACCCACATTCCTGGTACGATCAATCTCTTTGCCAGATATTTCGTATCTGATTTCCTCAAAAAGGTAGGCCATAGCATTATTAATAAGTTTAACTTCCAAGTCAGTGACCCCATCTGCTTTCTTTCCACTAACCTTCCCATTAATTATAATGTAACTTTCATATGGAGCCGTTATAATATCTTGTTGTAAAAGTGGTATTCTAATCTCATCGTTATTTTTAAACGTTGCAGAGGCGTAGGGTAGATGTGTGTGATACTCCATTCCAGTAATGAGATCAGCATACTCAGCGCGGTCGTCGATTGCCAGAAGAGCAGCCATTTTTCGATACTGTAAAACCGAGCGAGCGTAGAAACTTGATATTTTTACAACTTAACCCGACAACGTTCTGTTTAGAACTGACCTGTGACACGGTGTTTATTTCCCTAAATAGTAGTCCCATTACGGAGATGTAGTCTAACTGTTATACGCTCTCCACGAAAGTTTACCAATTTACCGTCTTGATCTCTCAAAGATACCGTCAAGTTGTTGATCCTTTGACTGATGACGGGTAAATAAATTACATGTTTAGGAATCTCTATTATTTTATAACCGGGAGGTACGGCTGGAAAAAACTCATGGATTATATGACCCTCGATACCATTTGAAAACGAACCTCGCGTTACATTGCACTCAACCTGAATGGAGTTAACTTTAATTATATCAACAGGTAGCTCAGATACATACTGATGATTTCCCTTATACACCTTAGCAGTAAACCCCAATAATTTCCTGATGCTGTTTCCCTTTTCAAAATTTACGTGTTCAGAACAAAACAGTTCAGATTTTAAAGTATTATTATTTGCTTTTAATTTAAATGTTACATTTTTCGGTAATTTTGAAATGATATATTTTTCAATGTCCTCAATCTCGTAAGAGCCCTCAGGAATTGTAATTTCACCGTCATTCCCATAGTAAAACTTGTCATTAATGTTATGTTCAATATTTGGAATTGAATTAAAGGTTGTCAAATCAATCAGGCCGAGTTCCCACGTTCCAGAGCTAACATCTATTGGAAATGGTAATTCATGTGATAAAACACTACTCACGCCTGTTAAACAAAACATCATTATTTGATAGAAACTTTAAGCACAAGTGCCCGCAAATAACTGAATTAAAATTCTGTTCTCTACCGTAGTTATAGTATATTTCACAATCTCCAAAGTAGTTTAAGAGTTCTGGTGGTGGTTTTAGGTCCCCAAAACTGTCATAATAATAAACCTTCTTGTCAACTTTCTTAAAACATACCCAGTGGGTACCGTTGCCGTGTGTAGAGTCCAGGTTCACTATTACTGATTCATATCTTCTCGGGCGTGAAGGAAGCGTATCCCTCATATAAACTCCTTTGAATGCCGGTATTTTCAATAGATTTGCATATTTTATCAGGTCATAATTTGTAAGTGGTTTTATCGGAATCTTGATGTTTTTTTTTTCTTCAGCGTTCGTTTCTTTCTCCTCCCCCTCTTACCACCCGACCCCATCTTGTAAGGCCGTAGATACAACCCTTTACCTTTAGTAGATTTTTTACGTTTAACTCTTTGATTCTTCTTCTTCTTACGACCTCCACCTAATTTAGTTTTAACCTTCATACCTGTTGTTACTGCCCAAGCAGCTGCTTTCTCTCCTACTGATGCGTCTGAAGCCTTAAATCTCTGCCAAGCTCTTTCTGCCAATTCCTGGTCTGCTCGTCTGCGGTTCTCAGAATCTTTATATCTCGAGTAGGCTATATCGTGTGTTTTACACGCCTCGTCCAATCCGTTAATTCCCCTGTCTCCTCTAGCTAATCTCTTTTTAAGTTTAGTCCCAGGACCACAATAATTATATCCAGGTATGTGTAGTTCTACAGGTAATAAATCAATAGCTTTATTAAGGGCTGATGAAATTATACCACCACCACGCTTGACAGCTCGTTTACTTCTGATTTTTTTACGCATGGTTTGATTTATTTATGTGTTTACTTGTAGAGAGTCACTCACAATCTGATCCATTTTTACAAACACAGCCTTTAAGAATATTAACTATGCAACCCTGTAAGTCTTTTTTTCATCTAATTTTTTAAGTCCCCCTGAATCATCCGGCGGACCTCTTCGTCGATAGGTATATCTATAATATCAGCGATAGGCGGTTGTTTTGCGCTTTCTAATGTAAATAACACCTCCCAGTTTGTGTAAGTATTCTCACCAGTAGTTTCTGG
This sequence comes from Allygus modestus, assembly GCA_963675035.1. Classification (NCBI taxonomy): domain Eukaryota; kingdom Metazoa; phylum Arthropoda; class Insecta; order Hemiptera; family Cicadellidae; genus Allygus; species Allygus modestus. Next base: position 427,535,843 of record OY776112.1, on the reverse strand, counting down.
GGGCAACACAGCAGCTCTTCCTGTATCTTTACGATTAATGTAATAATATACTAACTTTGCAAATTTATTTAAGTTTTTATCATGATACTCTTTATTATTAACTATTTGGCCCTCACACTTTGCCAGCCTTGTGTTGATATCAGTAATATCTGTTAGTTGTTTAGCAAGATTGATTACTATAGGGGAATGCTCTTTTTTACAAGTCTCTTCCACGAACACTTTTGTAGCAGCATCCTTGTCGTTTATAGGCTCACCTAGGTTATTTATTTGTTTACCATAGGCATTATAATTAGTATTTTCACGTCTTAGACAAATTCGCTTTACAGTTTGCAAATTTACCGCATCTTCATCCGTTGAAGGGTCAGATAAGTTTATTATTCTTTTATTTCCAATATTATATCCGTCATTTTCAACAGGTATAACTCTTGTGTCTACATACTCCTTGGTAGCTGCATCAAGTGCCGTTACCGGTTTCCCTATATTAGTTAAACGTTTCCTGTTTATATCATAATTTCCCTCAGATGTTAAAATAAACCCTTCCCCTTTAGGACCCATGAGGTTCTTCTGGGTGGTGGTGGGGGTCAAACTATGTCCGAACTTGTCAATGGTCATAACAATAATGCTTTGAATCTACTATTTCCACTGCCTTTAATTAAACCGGCTTCTCGGAGTTCCTCTACGATGCTTAGTATTTCATTGCCGTGCACTCTGTTTCCAGTCTCAGTTGACATAGCTATATGTATAAATCTGTCAACTAACTCGTTAGGATCATCCCAGTGTATTATGTCACGGGACTTTAAAGATTTCCAGGCCATTCCCTTACCTTTTGCCGGAGGAAATAAATCTCTAATAATTCTCATATATTTTGTACTTCTACTGCTTTTTACCCTTCCACTAGGTTCGTACCCCTCCCTATGGGCATTAGTAGCAAACAGAATACTTTTGTAAGTGTTTAAATCTTGCTCTGTATACGTTCTACTATCGGGAACCTTTTTAAATATAAGGTCGTAAAGTCCTTCAGACGCTCCGTAGTTAACCCCACCAATTACTATGTTTCCATCTTGATCGAAGTCTAGTTTTGCATCACCGACCATTAATGTTTCACCTTCGTAGCGTGGTCCGTATACATAATCAATCATCCTTTTATTACTAGTATCTTTTAAAAACATATTAATGTACTCTCGGGTTAGAGGGTTATTGAAATATGACTCGACATGCTGGGTTGTGGAGGCCTGTTTCGAAGGAGTAGATACAAGTTCTGACAGGTCCTGTATTTTAGGCCTACTGAATTGAGGTGTTGATATACTCTGTGGAGTAAATTCTTCATCACTTTCCTCCGAGTCCTCTGAGGCTGTATTGAATTGTTCCGGTTCTTCTTCTTTAACAGGTTCAGGTTCGTTTTTTATGTCAGTGTTGCTGTCTGATGTTGTTTTTCTAAGTTCTCGAATAATAGGCTTATACTGTTTCTCGAGCATAATATCGCTTTCCTCGGCTCCTTCCTTAAACATTTTATACTTGCGTTTAATAGCATTACGCAGCTTTATGATACGACCTGTCAGTTGTTTACTGCTGCGCTCCATAATTGAGAATGAAGCTTACTTACCGATGATAACTGATTTATGGCATTTCAACCTGTCTAAAGAATAATGCGCGCTTCTTACATCTTTTCATGTAACGTATTACATCTAGCAGAGAAATACCAGCACTAAAGTCTAATCCTCTATAATATCTACTTTCTTCTCTTACAAGACTGTGTCTCGGTATTATATAACGATTTTTAAAACTTTTAAAAATAAAAGCTCGTTTTACATCGTCTCTCCACTGTGATATATGTGTTACTATATACTTGTCGTTCTCAACAGTCTTCTCCATGTACTTACTCAACATTTTCAGCGGTTTATCATGATGTCTATTGTACATTAAATACGAGTTGAGAAGCCAGAATTCACACGGGTTGGTCCCTGTGAATGTTTTCCACTGTTCAAATAATATTCGGTTTGTCACTCTATACACACCGTTGTTTATACTAATGCCGAATCTCTCACACTGTGAGGGAACTGTGGGTAAAGCCTCTCGTAGGAACTCCGTTGTATACAACCCCTGGCAGTAATTATTTACAGCAGCAAAAGGTTTACCCCTCGGCCCTTTGGGAGTACCGTCAGGAATTGGCCCCCAGGCTGTATTATAACTAATGTCAATATAACATTTGAGAGATAAAGCTTTTTTATACATTTTTTTAGGGGATCTGATGGGTATAGTTCTCTCTGTCAAAAGTATACAGCCGGCCGCGTGAGGTATTTTGCAGCCGTACTCCAACATTCTCAAAACGATCTGAGCAAAATTAATACCTCCATGCAGGTTACGCAGTGGCAGAGGTTTACAGAATAAATCAGGGAACGGTCTAAATCTCGATATCATATTTTGAGGGTCTCTCACTGTAGCATTATTCATATCTTCGTGGTACATTATAAGTTCTAGGGGTACGCTCTGTTCTTCACACTTATGTAGAAAGTTTAACCAAGTTTCTCTATTATATGTTCTCTCACTTGCACTAATCATAAGTAACACTATTGGCATCGCAGTGCTTACAGGTTTTTTATGTCGCCAACATCTTTTATTAAATTCATGACCATGCGGCTTTTTTCTACTACAATAATTACCACAGAATTTCTTTTTGTCCTTGTAATAATATGTACAGAGGTTAGACCTTACGTTATGAAGTTTCGTATCAAACCCCCTTAAATCATTATAAAAATATATACGTACCATTACAAAGCTGTTATAAAACTACTCAGCCCAATTCTGTACCTTCCTTTATATGGATCTAGACTTTTATCAATCACTAAAAACCCGTAGTTGTCTTTCCAAGCCTTCGCACACAACTCTTTAAATTTTTCAAACGACATGTCTGTAGTTACATGATCATTATATACATGTCTCAAGTTCAATTCATCCTGCTTAAATAATATAACGAAATTACAATTGTCTCTTATGAGCTGCTTAGGTATAGCAGAGTATGTCTGTCCTAAATAAAATGTATCAATATTGTTATGCCTGCCCATGGTGAAATAGTTGCGAATATTATTGTGCTTTTCCGTACTTATATCATCAAATATCATGATTGAGTTAGGGCTAGCTTCGTTTGGGTGTAAGACTAAATTGTTATCGTCTAAAGCAAAATAACCAATTTCTTTAGGCATTACATTTTTTAAAAACTCGTATTTTGGTTGATAAAGTGACTTTGAAAAAACATAAATATTTTCGAACCTCAAACCGTTCGGGTCGAACAGCAAATTAAATAAAATATTAGTTTTTCCCGAAGAGCTGGGCCCGCAAATTACACAACGTATAGAGTCTGGTAACAAAAGTCCATGTTTGTTCTTTTTATTAAAACCAGATCCGACGATGTACTTGTCAAAGTTTTGAACGGTTAACTCGACATCCTGTTTCTCAAGCCGCATAATCACTGATAATCAGTATGCGACAACAAAGTGATATATACTTCCCGGATACCGCGGCGATAAACATGGGCGACTAACTTCCCGGATGCCGTATCAGCAAGTCATTTCCCGTGGCCCCGCACCGGATGCCGTATCAGCAAGTCCCGTGACCCCGGAAACCGCAACGATAACTCACTTCCTTTATCGCAAGTCCTTGGTGTGGATCCAGCTATCACTATTCTTATCATATCCTGCCCACCGAACCAGTAACTGATTACCCTTCCGCTTCAAAACCTTTTCCACTAAATATACATTACCAGTCTTTGACTTGCTAATTTCCTCTGTGTAAAAACCTCCTTTTAATATTTCCCCTTTATGATCTTGTAAGATATAAGTGACTGGTGTGGTGGGCTTAATAGCGTATATTTTAAATTTTTCGTTTGTCCAATTTGGTAAATATCCTTTTTTAAACACTCTTCTGGCTTTACTGATTCTAACAATGTCTCCGACTTGAAACTTTGGTTTCTTTTTTAACTTTTTAACTTTATTAATTCTCTTCAGTATTTCTTTTACATGCTTTTTTCTTACATCTCCCGGCCTCATACCGATAGTTCTGTGTTTGGTATTATTATAAGAGTTTACAATACCCTGTAATATACTAACCCATTCATAACTACCTCTCGCGGTAAATATTTTATACATTTTAGTCTTTAAAGTTCTATTAAGTCGTTCGACTATGCTAGCTTTTAGTTCTGAAAAGGTATGATAATGATTAATATTATACATTTTCATCAGTTTATTAACATCTTTGTTAAACCACTCTGTCCCTTGGTCTGTTTGGAAGTTTTTCATTTTATGTTTAGCTAAAATTGGTGTCAAAGCTCTTGCTACCTCTGATGCCGATTTGTCTTTTAACGGAACTGCGAAAGCAAACTTTGATAAACAGTTTATCATTGTCATGATATATTTATAATCTTTATTAATTTTAGAGTACGGTTTCATTTCTACAAGGTCAGCCTGATACAAATCTTCAAGACCCTTGAGAGTAACTTTACGTCTTGAATAATTTTTTCTAGCAGGTCTATGTAGCTCATCAGCTATAGCCGCTTTACCGTCCATTATTTAAATGAGTTAACTCCTTGTATTACACGATTTATGTATCATTTCTACATCCGTGATCCTCATTATATAAATAAATATTATGCTTATAACAAACATGACAAGTACAAAAATGTGTTCCTATAAATTATTGACAAACCAAAATGCCATTTTGACATATACAATTAATATAAAATTCCCAATACACACTCACATATACACTATTACGAACAACTTTGTCAAACGATACTTCTTTTCAAACTGAGTGATTTCTACTGTAGCACTGTTTTTTAAAACCATACGGTAGAGTGTCATTGTCACCGTCACATTTTCTTTTTGGACCAGTTATCCTGAAATTCTTTTTCTCGACTGCTGTAACAACATCCCTACCATCTGTTCTCCGAATTCGGCTTTCTGTTATTTCAACAACTTCGCTAGTATCAGCCTCACTCAGGACCATAGCTTTTAAGGTTGAAAAATTTAGTTTCTTACTAGCGGACAAGTTTAAAGTAAGACCTTTAATTTTACACACCTCCCTGAACTCGTTTTCATTAGTGGAGAATACAATGAAACCGTAAGTCTTGGGACCTCCAGAGCAAAATTCTGTAATGTATGAGCCATGTCCAAAGTCTTTTGCCAGTTCGTCTGTCATATCACCCAGGTAGTCTCCAACAGAAATTTTGTAAGATCCTGGTCGATGAATATAAATAATTGAGTCTGTGTCATAGTAGCACACTTGCTTTCCTAGTTTTTCCAGATATTCATAGAGCTTTAACCTCGCCTGACTAGTCGTAAAGGCCGCTAAAACCACACTGACAGTTCGTAAACACTCTCCAACTTCTTCCAGATGCTGCCAATTTACTAAGATCAATTCTTCATTCACCTCCTTGATTCTGTTCACTTGTTCCGATGGACTTACTAGAAGATTAAACAATTCTTTCGGGTCCCTAGTTACTAAAGTCTTGGTTTGATTTTCCCTCTGACCAAACTTGCCCCAAAATGAGTTAAGCATTAATTTGGCAAGTGAACGCGACCCTTCATTTTTTTCAATTCTCTGCGAATCTAATAGAATTCCTTCATGGTCAAAATAATCTTGTACATATTTCTCCTTTTCCTCGTCCGTTTTACACCACCCAGGATATCCCGAGGACTCTTGTTTGGTTTTCAGAAACTTATTTATAAAATCAGTGAAGAGGCCGCCTCCTCCATTTTCAGATTTCACCATCTCATACTGCCATAGCTCATATCGCTCTAGAATAACGTACCCTTTTTCAACAGCCTTTCTGATTTCATCCATAGTCCACGTTCCTACCAGAGCTCTTTCTTCTACTTCATGTTGACATTCATTAGATGACACGTTTTCCCCACAAGTGCGGCAAAGAACAAACATGAGCTTGTTGTTCATTTTTAACGGTAATACAGGATGGTAAAGATCTGTGGGTGGTAGTATTTTACACTTAAGAAGTCCCTCAGCACACATACCCCTCTCTTGACATTCTTTGTTACCCACAAAAATTGTCGGGTGTCCTACAGGAAACTGACCATATTTACAGACCCAAGGGTAGAGGGAGCAAATGTCCACATAGTGAATCTTTTCTCCTTCTTTACACTTGTAATAAGTTTTGGCGTTTCCTGTACGCCCACCATAAAATGCCTCTCTCGGGTTGAGTGGGATTGTATTCAAAATTGGGAGGTTATTTAGATACTCCAGTTTATGTTTCTTTTTTAATTCGTCAAACTCACACTCCCACATCTCTATGACATCATACTGCTCCAGGATTCTTTCTTTTCTTTTCTTTGTTCTCTCATAACGAAGGTGCAGACTGTCTGACAAATCTTCCTGCAAATGTTCTTCCCTCTTGTCTGGAAAACACTTGGGGCATCCGTGGAAATAGCAGCCGTGGAATTCAAACACTCTCTCTCCATCAAAGCCATCCACTTTTCCCACTCCTGGAATTTTAAACTCCCGACTGTTACCTGCGTGTTGAATCTGTGTATGACGTTTTTCTTCTTCCCAAGCCATCCATTGCATCGCTTTTGCTGATTGATTATCAGCTAGACGATATCCACCAGTAGGTATGATACCAATAGTATTCTGCTTGAGGAAATTTCTTCTGAATGCCAAATTACAAGCACTCGCTATAGTTACGGCTTCCAAAAACGGGTCCACATTACACTCTGTGATGAACAGTGCTCTGAATTTAATACACGCTTGTGCCAATATTTCTACATCCGAAATGCAATATTCTAGGATTTCCTTTTGGAAATCGAAGGTGTAGTTGTTTACAACCTGCTCATTGTACCATTCTGTAAACTTTTTATGTCCTTTTTCGAACATTGATTGTGGGCAATAGTACATTTTATCAGGCATTGGTCCTACATAGTTTTGATTATCCATAGTATTAAACAAATGAGGAAAGTATCCCTTTTTCTTTTCAGGTCCAAGATCAAATGATTCAGGAAGGCTCGCAAGAGCCATTGGGAAATAATTTATCGAATCTATAAATCTGACATTATCAAACTCCATTAGTATTATTTTTGTTCCTCTTGAGATCAATTTTGGGCTGAACTTTGTGTCGCCATACATGTACTTTAGGAGAAATTGAAAGTCAAATCCCTGGCCATTATGGGCCATGACACATACAGATTCAAACTTCTTTCTTACCTCCATTACATAGTCCATGAACTTTGCCACAGGATTTACCTTAAAGACTCTTTGACGTAATGAACAATTGCCGCAGGCACTTATTTCATCACATGATATGCATTGCCAACAATACTGCTGACTAACACAAAGGTTCACCGTATGAAGCTTTTTCTCAGGATCATCTCCAAGATTTTCATCCTGACGTGTTTCGAGGTCGAAAAAAATAAATACAAAGTTCTTAGATTTCGGATTGCCTGTGTCAACTCTCATGAAACACTTGTGGTTGGGGTGCATATACTTCAGACATACTTTACAAAACTGTTCTCCACACATATGCACATCTTTTCTTTCCTTTGGTCGCACAATGCGGCTGCAATCCTTACATTTTTTTATCCGTGAGCATATATCACTTTGATGAGCTATGAAGCAAGTCTGATTTTTAAAATGTCGATTACAATCCGGACATATCACCCCGTCGTGTTCCGGGGTACATGGTGGTGAAGTTACCATACAAGCTGAGCACATTGCTGAGCATCTATGGTTATACCGTTTTTCATAGCCAATATGACAAGCTTCACAATAATACTTGCATGCGAAAGCTGATGTCAGGCTGGTAATTACATTAAAGTGACCTTCATTGAACAGGAGGTTGATTTTCATTTTTGCATCAGGATTGTCACCACTAAAATAGATCTCTCTACCTCTTGTGTTGTAGTTGTAAACGGTGATTTTGTATTTCTTTAAGTGAGACTGTAACTTATCTAACTCTATAATACCAGCTCCTTCTACAGGTATCTGAACTCGAGCTTTAGCCATAAGTTTTTCAGCTTTCAATGTCTGCCGTTTACCTTTGTCTTGTCTTATAGCCTTGTAGAGGGGGTAATTTTTTGCATGAGCCTTACCCACCACCAGAGCTCGAACCAAACATAGGTTATCAATATTTTTAATTGTCACAATACCAAGGCGACTGCGACATTCTTCTGTAAAGTTGTTAAAAAATCCCGCTCTTCTATGACCCCCCGAACCTACAGGTAGGCTAACCCTGGTGCACTCTACAGTAAAGGTGTCACTAGAGGTGAGAGATTTCTCATTACTTTGTATAATACCACCAAAGATATCCCAGAAAATATCGTCATCCACTTGCCCTACTGGTCTAAAAGCAATATACCCTGGTTCCTTATTTTTAAAACTTAAACTTTTTAAAGTAAATCCTAAATAATCATTTACCCCTGTAGATTCTCGCTTCATTTCCTCAACCAATTGAGCGAACCCCTTTTTTACCCAGTCTAGTTCATTAAAACCTGTTGGGGGTTGATTAAACTTAAAAGTCGTTCTTCTTCCATACATTCTAAATTTTCTAACATACGTATTATCGCTTCTAATAATCTGAATAGGCTCCATGCTTCACTAACTTACCAATATCCGGTAGCGCGTGATACCCTTCAACCTATCAACTGGAAAACTTTATAAAATTTGAAATGCGCGCCACACAAAATTTGAAATGCGCGCCACACATCACATGACCGGGCTGTGATTGGTCAACCGTCATTGGCTGTGATTGGTCCTTGGCTGTGATTGGCCGGCCATCCGTGAGGGTGTCGAACCCTCTATTTAAACTCGCCCGTCACAGTATCGTTTAGTCAGTCAACCCGTTATCATCGTACTGCTGCCACCTTCAAGACATCCTCGTCTTTTACGTAAGTATAATAGACTTTTATTACAATTTTTATTAATAGTTATAATTTTATTACCATAATGAAAGTATTATTTAATTAACTCTTTTTCTTCTCTTCTATTTTAAAATAGTTCATTTAATAATAATTTATTTAACGTATATTGGTGAAGACAATTATAAATTTACTTTCATGAAAGTTATTAAGTTTAATATATATCAAGATACTAAAGTTTCTTAACAATCCAAAGTAACTATATTAACCTCAGTTAATTAAGTCTTGGGAACCACACAAAGTAATACGATACTACTCCGACCAACTTTTACGAGTCTTACATGTTTTCAATAGGCACTCACAAATTATATTTGGACTACATACTCTACAACATTCATTAAAAACTTCATATAACCTAAACTTGTTGCACTGTAATTCACAACAGGTTAATAAGTGTTGGGTTCGGTAGAGTTTCAATGTGATTTGGGTCGGTGGTTTAATTTTAAACGTTTTACAACGACATTTACAATACCCAAAACACTCGCAAACTCTACAAGCAAGCCCGTCAACTTGACACCTCGGTTTGGTAAAACATTTTAAATCACAGCAATACCGGATTGTACTCATCTTAAATACTTAGCAAAAATGGGCAGTATATTGCAGTATTCTAAAGCACCTCTTTACACACCAAGTGCTGTGGAAAGACTGATTTAGGAGCTGCACTCACATTCTCTCTCTCTCTACACACACACACAAACACTTATGATATGTATAATTAATCACAGTCTGTGTGTTCCAGAATATGGAAAAACAATTGTTGGAAGAACTCGCTGCTCTTGAAAAATATGAGGGTCCTCCAAAGTACAGCTGTAAGGATCTAACTGCTCCAGAAGGATATCCAATTACATCGATGAAGAGGGTGACTTCAAAATTCGGCCCATCCATTGTCGCTGAGATAACCATGCCTGGAGGGGAGGCTGCTATAACCTTTCTACCCCAGCGCTTTGTCGATCAGCTGACCAACAACCAGATTGAGCTTTTTAATAAGGGGGGCTTTAAAATGAGGTGTACCGGAATGACCGGTAGAAGTATAAATGTACTGTTTTATGTTTAAAATAAACACTCTGTTTCTATATCTCGTATCATTATTATTTCCACCCTTTTTCCCATTATGGTATTGAATTAATAATTATTCAATTTCAACCATAACACAATTTGTATGAAACACAAAAGATTATAGTATAATAATATTATATTTATTACCTTACAAAAGCTAAGGTAGTCGTAAATTAATAATTATTCAATTTCAATCATAACACAATTTATATGAAATATTATATTTATTAGCTTACAAAAGCTAAGGTAGTCGACTCAGTTCGCGCTGGCGTCACAGCTGATGTCAAAAAGGTAAGAAAAAATACTAAGTTAGAAATAGGTATCATATGTACCTCCGTTTAATTCCTTTGGTACCCACGCATTCGCACCGCCATCTTGAAGGGACAGAGCTTAGGTCACGTAATAAATGACGTCACAGGTCACGTAATCTATGACGTCACAGGTCACGTAATCTATGACGTCACAGGTCACGTAATCTATGACGTCACAGGTCACGTAATCAGCTCTCGACCAATCAGAGGGCGGGGCTCAATGCGGGGCTTTACTACTAACATGAAAGTTAAAACCACTATCTTGCACAGGTTTTATTCGATATCTTGTATCGAATCACAACTATCAAATCAAACCCGCACAAGATATTTTTATAACATCTTCAGCATGACCTTTAACTTGATCTATACTCACACCCATGACGTCACCGTGACGTCAACAGCTACGTAAGGTCACATGAGCCAATCAAATGAGCCAAAAACCCCATTTTCCCACTACTAATAGCTTATCCATATTGTCGGTTTGACAACTCCTTCTAATTTTATAAAAGCGTTGTTCAATCACTTTTTAGTGAATTTCCTTTGGAACTATTAGCATGACCCGCACGGTGAAAGTTAAGTCCGCGACCACCATAGAAGTTCCTAATATGACCCCCTGAACACGTTTTGGGGGTCGTTCAAAATTATATATATATATATATATATCCGATTTACTTCAAATTTGGTAGGTATTATGGGATAAAGGGAATGAAATGTCAAAAAAATATAAATTGGAGGACCAGGGTGAAAACACCCAAAAATGAAGGAAAGGAAGGATGGCAAGTTAAGAAAAGACAATATTTATTCACAAGAAAAGGAGAATTGACAGGCACAAGCTAAAAAAAAAACATACAAATGCCTTCACCATTTAATGTTCATTAAGCCAGTAGCATTCCATACTATTCTCTTACTAGTTCATAATGTACACTCTTGTTATCCCCAACTCACCAGTTGTAACTGAGTCCGGTAGATGTGGGTGGGTAGTTACTTTCACCTTCCATAATGTCAATTAACCGGCACTTCTATGTCCAACATCACTTTTCACTGAATTTACGTCTGCAAAATAAAATACTTGTGCTTCCAAAAGAAGCTAAATTACTTTCATTGTGTTTTGGGAACTAAGAATAATAGAATAGAAATATAAACAAACAGTCAGGTGATAATAAAAACATATGAGAGGTTAAGGAAATAAATAAGAACTTCTGATAAGAAAATACAGAAGGTTTAAACAAAATTAAGAATTCTTGGGGACAAGGGGGGGTTTTGCTCACTCTCTCGACGGCTAAAACTAAACATTCTGCCCGCCTTGAAGCGCGGTAGCTTCAACAGACTCTTCTTCAGTGAGAGGTAACGGAAACACTTTAGTTGCTGGTTGAGTGAGTGTTCCTGAAGCAGTCCGAAGCGTCACAACTCGCACTACGCCATCTTTCCCAGGGTGGACAGCTGTGATTCGAGCAAGTGGCCAGTTGAGAGGGCTTGAGTCTGTGTGCACTAGCACTAGGTCTCTAACTTCAATATTCTTACCGCGGTGAATCCACTTTGTACGCTGCTGAAGCGTATGCAGATATTCTCTGCTCCATCGACGCCATATATGGAGATTAAGTTGTTGCACGAGGTGCCAATGTTTCAGACGATTTTGACGTATATGTGACTGATCACGTTCAGCCAATGAGATGAGAGGGCCTCCTATTAAAAAGTGTCCCGGTGTCAAGGCTGACCAATCAGATGGGTCACTTGAAAGAGGTGTGAGTGGTCGGGAGTTCAGCATTGCTTCGATGCGAGTAGTAAGGATGGTGAATTCCGGAAGGGTCAATATCGTGTTTCCCATGACACGTCGTAAATGATGTTTTACACTTCTTATGGCTCTTTTCCATAAACCTCCATGATGTGGTGACACAGGGGGGTTGAAATGAAATCGTATTCCATGCGTAGCAATAAAGCGTTCAATGATAGATTGAGAGTCGTTGTTTGTAAGTATTGATAGGATAGTTTTCCGGAAAGCAGAATCAGCACCAATAAAATTTGTTCCGCAATCAGAGTACAAATCAGTGACCGTTCCACGGCGGGACATGAACCGAGTCAGAGCAGCAAGAAAGGCATCAGTTGTGAGATCAGTTAGACTTCAATGTGAACTGCCTTCGTAACCATACATACAAACATGTAAATGTAAACTTTAACTTGTTTAGCAAATCGCAAGTTTAAATTGTTATGGTAAACGGTCCACAGTAATCAATTCCGGTTGATAAGAATGGTTTTGCAGAAGTAACACGTGGAGAAGGTAAATAACTCATGAGGGGAAACTCGTTGGTAGGTCGAACCTTAAAACAGGTGATACATTTGTGAATGCGTGATCGGATTCGGCTTCGAGCACACAATATCCAGACGTGCGAGGAGATTAGTGATTGAATCAGCTGTGGTCCGTGCGTGTAAGTATCGCACGTGGTAATAGTCAATCATTAAATCAACAACATGATGACGTTTCGGAAGTAGAATAGGATGTTGTGCATCAAAAGAAATTGAGGTGTTACTCAAACGTCCGCCGACACGAATCAATCCGTTACTATCCAAAAATGGATTCAAACGTTGGATGCGTGTTGTACGATCTTGATGATTCTTGAGTAAAGAAATTTCTTCTGAAAATGAAGTTTTTTGAGCTAAAGAAAATATCTTAACTTTAGCATAGCGAAGCTCATCGGTGGTAATGTAACCAATACGGTGATTAAGTGCATGACAATTGTGACAGAATCTTATTACCAAAGCCATTACACGACCTAATGTGTCCCAAGATGAAAATGTCGTTAACAAAGGCCATTCTGAGACTTGGCTTGTGATAAGGACAGTTAGCGGAATATCTTTAAGTTCGTGGGATGCATCGAGTTTGATTGGAGTTAAATTTGATTCTGGAAACTGACAAGGAGTTTTTGACAGCCAGTCTAGACCTGTCCACCATAACGGATGGTCAATAAGATGTGGAGGTAGAATACCTCGTGACGCACAGTCAGCGGGGTTTTGTTCAGAAGAAATATGTTTCCAAGATTCAACAGGAACAAGTTCTTGAATGGAAGCGACTCGGTTGGTGACATATGTTTTCAGTTTGAATGATGGAGTGCGTAACCAAGAGAGTACAATTGTGGAATCACACCAAAGATAGATTTAGTTATTTGTCAGTTAGTTTGCGAAAATATTTCGACAGAGAGAAACAAGTTGCGCTAATAAGTGAGCTGCGCATAGTTCAAGCCGGGGTATAGTTACACGCTTTAAAGGAGCAACACGGCTTTTCACTATCATGGGATTAATCTTAATAATGCGATCAGCTAGTTCACACCGAAAATACACTATGGCAGCGTATCCAGATTCCGAGGCGTCACAGAAGCCATGTAATTCCATCATGCAGGATGACGTTAGATTCAATGATCGGGGAATAGTAATGCTTTTCAAGTCAGTTAGATTGTCAGTAATCAATTTCCACTGAGAGGCTAAATCTGGTGGTAGACGTTCATCCCAAGAGAGGCCTTTCGTCCATAACAGTTGCATGAAACATTTCATTAGCATGATGAAAGGAGTGAGGAAACCACATGGATCATAAACTTTAGCTATAGTGCTTAAAACTTGTCTCTTAGTAGGATGCTGCTCTGAAGACAATTGAATGTTGTATGAGAATGAGTCAGTGGTAGGAGACCATTTAAGACCAAGCACAGTGAATTGGGGAGTTTGAGATTCTTGTCAGAAGGTTGGAGTTTCCAAATGGGAATCAGGAACGTTCTTAAGTAATAGTGGAGATTTTGAAACCCATTTGCGCAATTCAAAGCCTCCGCACTCAAGCAAGGAAATAAGCTGGGTTTGGAGTTGTAATGAATCAGTTTCATTAGCAGCGCCCGTGATAATGTCATCGACATATGTGTGATGTTTAATAGCATAAGCTGCTTGTGGATAGTTGTCACCTTCGTCTTCAGCAAGTTGGTATAATGTCTTAATGGCGAGGTAGGTAGAACTATTCATACCGTACGTGACAGTATTAAGTTGATAGGTGGTGAGAAGAGATTCAGGAGAGTCTCGCCATACTATCAATTGGAAATTGTGGTCATTATGATTGATCAAAATCTGACGATACATTTGGTGGATGTCACAAAAAAAGACAATATTATGTCGTCGAAAGTGCATAAGTAAATCGCAAATGTTGATTTGCAACTTGCGTCCAGTAAGAAGGGTGTCGTTAAGACACACGCCTGAGCTGCTTTTGCAACTAGCGTCAAATACAGTTCGGAGTTTTGTAGTGCTACTACTTTCTTTCAACACTCCATGATGAGGGAGAAAATAATGCGGTTTATTTTGTAAATCATTAGCGCAAACAGACATATGGCCGAGACTTAGGTATTCACCCATGAAATCATGATACAATTGTGAAAATCTAGGGTTAGCAATAAATTTACGCTCCATGGCCGCGAGTCGAGTTTCCGCTGCTTGTTTAGAACTACCAAGGACAGGGTGATCTTCTTTAAACGGTAAACAGACAACATAACGTCCGTTCTTATCTCGTGAGTGTGTTGTGGCAAAGTGATTATCACATAGATTATCTTCGAATGATTTAATAGAATGAATAGGTGGTTCTTCTTGTTTCCAAACCCGTTGAATAGATTCATGCAAATCTGCATCAGAAGCGGCATGTAGACAAACATTCAAGGAAAATGATGAGTGATTTGAGTTAGAAACAGTGGAAAAACATGGAGCTACCCATGTAGTTACCCATTACTACATGTCCGAAACGTGTGCCAAGTATGACTGGCATGCGTGGACCCAGGGAGTGTTGTTCATTAGTGAACACATGCGGGAAAATGGATCCCCCAAGGACTACGTCAATATGACCAGGGACGTGGAAGTTTGGATCAGCTAAATTGTATGATTGAGTATGTTTCAAAACTCGAGGAGCGATTGGAACTCGAGGTAAATCCACAGTCAGTTTGTCTAAGATTAGGAATGAATGATGTTTGGCTATCAGCTCACCAGATGAAGTAAATACATCAACATGGATTTGGCCTTTGTTGCGGGTGACATTTTGACTTATACCGGCAAGCTGGATATCAGATTTCTGTCGAAGAATATTGAGAATATTAGCTGCCCGCTCAGAAATGAGGTCACACATACTCCCAGAGTCAAGGAGTGCACGAAATATGTGTATATTTCCGTCTGGAGTTCTTAGTTGTAATAATAGGGTTCCCAGTAAAACTGTAACCTTAGAATCAGAATCCGAAGAAATTCTATGGGAAGTTAAAGTGGCAGAAACGTCCTTTTCCGTTGAAGATTCTCGATTATGTGTAGTTCCAGGTTTGGCAACTACAGAGTTGTTGAAGGACTTTGTCTGAGTCGCGGTAATACATGAATCACTATTAAAGTGAAGAAGTGTATGGTGTTTCTGATGACATATTCGACACGTAGACTGTGACTTACATTGTTTGACACTATGGGATCCCAGACAAGAAATACAATATCGTTGGGACTTGACCAATTGATATCTTTCATGAGGAGTCTTGTTCTTGAATACTGTACAAGTATACACTTTGTGAGAAGTTTGATTGCAAACGAAACATGAAGTAGGCATATGATGATTCAGTGACCATTACAGAAGTGGTTTTGCGAGAAGGGATCACTTTATGAGGAACCTGGTCTCTGTTACGAGACAATGATTGATTTGATTCACTAGAGCGGGATATAGAATGCTAGGTGGCATCTTCATTATGATTACATTCCGTAGTCAAAAAGTCTATAATCTCATTCACTAAAGGTAAGGTATGTTTCGAGGAATTTTCATCAGGGCGAAATTTCTCTAGACGTTTGCGGAGTTCCATGTCCATTTTTCGTAGCAAAACAGCTGCGAGTAGCGGGTTAGGATCATGGACAGGCCAATTAAGAGCGGTTAAAGCTTGCAAGTTGTCAGTGAAAGTATTTACAAACTGCCTTAATGAAGGAATGTGAGTGGCGGATATAGCGGGTAAGTCCAAAAGTTGGTTTAGGTGCAATTATTGCAGTCTACGAGTGTTGTGATAGCGGTCATGAAGGATCTTGTAAGCTATGGCATAGTTTTCTGCGGTTAAAGTAAGACTTTTTACAAGGTTAAAAGGTTCACCTTGGAGCACGCTCAACAAGTACTGGAATTTCATTACTTCCGAGATGTTAACATTATTATGTATTGTCGTTTCAAACAAGTTTATGAACGACGTCCAAGCGGCAAGTTCCCCGTTAAATTTAGGCAAGTCTAATTTAGGCAGTCGTAATTGCGATCCTGAATTCGTAACACAACTGTCACTGCGGATTTCAGAATTGATAGGCGGGTTGTTTGAGCTAGTGAGCGCTTCAATGAGACTCGAAATATCAACATGCAAGTCAAAAATCTCGTCTTGATCTTGCATGATGGTTTCACGTGATAATTCTTTGTCGTCAAGCGTTAAAGCGCGATTGATGAGCGTCTTAAAATCGGATCTTTGAGACTCAATTTCTAACAAATAAGCGGCAAGTTTCTTATGTTGAACAACAGTCAACGGTTCAGTTTGAGATTGTAAAGCGTCGACAGCGGTTTTAGTACTGTTAAAGCGGTTTTTAATTATCAAAGTCGTACGCTTGTAAGTATCTGCTTTAAGATCGGTTGAACGAAGCGGTGCCATTATCAGGGGTAGAGAAACACAAAATAGAATAAAATATTATAATAAAAAGAAGTAGAATAGTTTGTCAGAATCACTTAGTGATTATTTGTGAACATCCCAAAGTTCACAACTTATTACTAAGTTTGTAGGAATGCACAAACACTTGGCGTTGAACATCATAAACATCATAACTTTTATGATGTTGTAACAGTGTAAGAGTCCACACCGATCGAGAGAGTGGCAGGGACAAGAAGTGGAAAGAAGAATTGAAGGATAGAAGTTCCATTCATTGACGGAAATAGGTTGAGGGTAAAAGAAAGGATTGAAGGGACTGAAATTAGTTAATCCATAGCTTGAGTTCTATGCGGCCCGTCGGGGACCAAACATATTATGGGATAAAGGGAATGAAATATCAAACAAATATAAATTGGAGGACCAGGGTGAAAACACCCAAAAATGAAGGAAAGGAAGGATGGCAAGTTAAGAAAAGACAATATTTATTCTCAAGAAAAGGAGAATTGACAGGCACAAGCTAAAAAAAACATACAAATGCCTTCACCCTTCAATGTTCATTAAGCCAGTAGCATTCCATACTATTCTCTTACTAGTTCATAATGTACACTCTTGTTATCCCCAACTCACCAGTTGTAACTGAGTCCGGTAGATATGGGTGGGTAGTTAATTTCACCTTCCATAATGTCAATTAACCGGCAATTCACTGAATTTACGTCTGCAAAATAAAATACTTGTGCCTCCAAAAGAAGCTAAATTACTTTCATTGTGTTTTGGGAACTAAGAATAATAGAATAGAAATATAAACAAACATTCAGGTGATAATAAAAACATATGAGAGATTAAGGAAATAAATAAGAACAGCTGATAAGAAAATACAGAAGGTTTAAACAAAATTAAGAATTCTTGGGGACAAGAGGGGGTTTTGCTCACTCTCTCGACGGCTAAAACTAAACAGTAGGGATGTTCCGTTCTGTAATCAGTTGGACAAGTTCGTTAGGAAAAACAATCAAAAAACACTAAACCCCTTTTTTGGGGATTAATCTTTCAAATTTTGTGTTTTTGGGCCCAAAAAGGGTCAGAAAAGCCCCGGATGTAGAGTTAATGCATATAAAAAGATGAGAATTTGTGAGGCGAGAGTTTTAAGCCCTATTTCGTCATTCTAGCATAAATATTTACCGAGTTATTAAAGTAAAATTGTCTAAGGGGAGTTTTACGCTAGAAAAGCCTATTATTCCTTTGTTAGGGTACTTTTATCATCCCCAGCAACTCACGCCTACTTTCAAGCCTGTCTGGGCCTTCTCCTAACATTAGAATGCGCAAAATTGTATTCCCAGCTTTGCAGGTAAATGAAACCAGGAGCATCAGAACAGCCAAAAAATCAATGTTTTCAGATTTCAATAAAAATTTGAATAAATGTATGTTTTTACACTGATTTCGAGTTTTATAAGTTTTTATGTGGAAATTCACTTCTCTAAGGTCAGCGTGCTGCGTGTGAACTCGTTTTATGATTTTGTGTAATAAGTTAAGTTTTTGTTTTACTTTTTATCCCTTAAAACCCCTTTATCCGCTCGAGTCCTATATCAATATATACATTTTTATATTTTTTTAAATAAAACTATTTGTATTATTTTGTAAACACCTGATTTAGTTTTGTTTTCATTTCGGAGAAGAAACGTTTATTATCATGCGTAAGGTATATACACTTCAAAATAAGTTGATCAGTCCCATTTGAAATGTCATGTCTTTCATGAGCTTGGTTAAGGGAAACACCATTACAGTCACAAATTAATTTTGAAAACTTAAGTGGATCCTCAAAGAACTGCAGAGTGAATTTCACACGTCCAAGCAGTAAAGTTATAACACTTTTAATATAAACAAATGACTGTGTGTAAACTTATTGACATTGGCTACACATTTATCCTAAATAATTGTAAAATATTTCAAACATGAGATCAACCAAAACCAGTTAAGTCCGATGTTGTTCCGCACGATCAAATCTGATCCTAATTATCTGCTGATTGCACAATCAGATTACCCCCACGTCTGTCTGTCACCTCCCACCCCCCCTCTCTCACTCTCTCCAAATTGGAGTCCCTAGCTCATTTTTCTCTACAGCCCTCCCTCCCTCACGGAGACAAAATATGTATACCACTGGGAAAGTATAATTATAGAGCATTGTTCCCGTAAAACATTTTTTAACCTTTTTTTAAACAAAATATAAATTTATTTAAAATATATATTTTCAAACTTTTTAGTCTATATTAAACTTAACTTCTTTTTGTTTTAAAAGCAACTTAGTCATTATAAAAAATCTTTATTTGAGGTCGTAATGATTAAGTTCATGCAAACATATTACAGTCTTCTTTTTCATTTAGTAATATCTTATTTAAATAATTATAACCAAATGCGAATATTATACCACGTTTGTGACTAAACAAATCAATTTGTGAAACATTAATATGATGTTAGTAATTAAAACTAAATTCTTATATGGCAAAGAATATATATTTGTCAATTCTGGGTGTAGATAAGAGGGCAACGATACAATATTCCTATCAGTTAGTTGTATGAAGTTAAGATAATGGTCAGACACACTAGAAAATTTGTTGTTATTAATTAATCTTGATTGACTACTAATGACCAGGAATTAAACTACTTTAATTAATAAAAAGTAATATATTTCGATCTTCTGTCGAGGTTCATTGTCAGTAATATACTATAAAGCTAAATATAAACAAGTATTAAAAACATCTAATAAAATAAATAATATCATTTTCGTTAAATATACTAAATTAACAATTTATCGATATGTAAAAAAACAAATTATACAAGATTTTAACCTATCGCCACAGTTTGTAGAATGTATGTTACTCTAATTAAAAACTGAATAAAGAAGAAGATACAGAGTTCTAAAGTACTAAACTAAACGTTCGAAACAAAAATTGTTTATTATTTATTTTATATATATTGATAAATTATTTGGTATTTTTTAACATAACTATTTGTATTGGTTTAATAAGATGTTTTATCTATTTGTCAATGTTTGTTTATATTCACCTTTCTAGTAAATGGTTAAGCACTATTTCGGCTACGCTGACGGATCAATATCTGTTCGATATCGAAACATTTTACCAACCAGTTGCTTGTTTGTTTTATCGAACGAACTTTCGACTATGATAGTTGATTTGTGATGGAAAAACATAAATGGTGACTTGATTCAAAGTCAAGCAGATATCAGGTAAATCAAAAGTTTTGGTTGCAGTGTTAAACTGGATCTACAAATGGATTTGCGTGAACAAAATAACAAACAACGAGGTTGTAGTTCCCAACAACATTTTAGAGTAACCTAACCTAACATAACTACGCACCTAACTCGAGCGCTGTAAGGTGGCTGTTCTCTGTGCAGCATAAGTAAAAATAAATGGATTAGTGAATAAAAAATAATGTTAAATTAAACAGGAATTTCATACCTGAAAAAATAAACAACAAAAGTAAGATTGAACCCCAAACAAATTATATTAAATTTTAAAAGAAAATTTTAGATCTCAAAAAGTGAACATCAAAAGTGGGATTTGAACCCGGGACCGAACAATCTTGAATCTAACATCATATTCACTAAACTACCAATACTTGCCGAATTTCCTGAAAAATACAATTCGTCAGACAGTGAGCAAAGATTATAAATTTATTCAATAAAACAAACAAGCAATCGGTTAGTGAAATTGTTCGATATTAACAAATGATAATAGCGATATTATCGTCAGCGTAGGCAAAAAAGCTCTCACCTAGTATATAACTGACGAAGAACCTCGATAAAGGATCGAAATACATAACTTTTTAATAATAAAAGTGTTTTGACTTTTTATGATGAGTAGCCAATAACTCTATCACTACAATCTCATACCGTCAGTAATTCATTATTTATCGTCTCTTCTATTATATATACATAGTTAACAAGCTATGTTCTGCTCATTAAGGAAATGTTTTTAAAGACTAATTTAAACGTAAACCCACCCTACCCGCCCGTCTGTTACAAGAACTCCTCGTTAACTCCTCGTTTATCCCTGTTTCTTAAGCTGCAGCTGTTTCGTACAACAACTACAAACCACGAGGCGCGTGGAATTTTTGTATTTTTGAAAGGTTAGTTTTCACCTTTGAAAACTTCCAATACACCATATCTTCCGTCCTCAGCAAAATGTGAAGAAGTTTTAATGTAAGATAAACTAAGCATATCATGGACATATGCAAACGAGATGTAAGGTAAAATGGAAGATGGAAAGTTTTACGTCAAACTATATCCTTTAAGATTTAGCGTGGATGTTAAAAAGGGAAGACGATTCTGTATGGATCAAGCTTACATTTAAATTATTGAATAAGATTTTATAAAGATTTTGTCATATTTAGTATTCATATAATTCCTACAACATCATAATACTATTGAAGAAATAAATGTTTATTGACAATATTAGAGATATTTTATTTTCTAAGTAATCTCTAAATATTTGTGTATAAAAGTTACTGATATTTTAATATTCAGCATACAGTAATTATATTTATACATACAAATATATGAATAACAAAAGACAGTACTCTTTTAATATACTTTTGATAGGTTAATTAAAAGCATATGGTAAAAGAGAATAGGAAGCCTAATGAATAATTTGTACGATGAAAATACTACTATGAATATATGTTGTAGAATAATCTTTAGCTCTTATTTCTGAACAGGCTGATGACTTATTTCAGCCCCGGCCCAACTATAAAGTCTGAGCATCTTTGTACTGAATTGCAGTAGCTATTAATATCTCCATCGGATATAAAGTGTTAATAATTAACCATATTCCTTTAGTTAACATTCGTAAATGCAAGTGTTAAATGTAAATGATTCAATTTATATATTTGTAAATATTTATTTTGTCACTACCACAACATATATTAGCATTAATGGGACAGTCCCATTCTGCTCGGATATGAAAAGCAACTTGAATTAAACTAAACTTTTTTATTTAACCTAAAATTATTATTGTTTAAATAATGAATGTCGTATAACAATCCCCGTTGTATAGTTCAGAAATCTCTGTAAAAATAAACTAATACTAAAGTTTATTATTATTTCTATTTTATTTTTATAACTAATCAAATTAGATAATACGAGTGTTAACTCTACACTCTCCTATGCAATTACCTTGTAATATTTGATACAATATGAT
Source organism: Allygus modestus (assembly GCA_963675035.1). Taxonomy (NCBI): domain Eukaryota; kingdom Metazoa; phylum Arthropoda; class Insecta; order Hemiptera; family Cicadellidae; genus Allygus; species Allygus modestus. The sequence continues at coordinate 427,513,707 of OY776112.1, read as the reverse complement.
TAACATATACGAATATTATATAAGAGCTATTCGATAACCCAGACTTTATCTCGGCCAGCTAAATGACTGCAATTAATTATGAGAGGGCCAGTCCAATAATTGGATATGGGTGACGCGACCTGATTGGAGCAGAAACTAATTTGTGTGTATTTCACGAGGTCCAATAAGCTCAGTGTTTGTATATGTGATGCATATTTCAAATTTAAATTTTCTTAATCAACTAACGCAGCATTAAATTAGTTATATAATATTAATTTTTAAATATTTTACAAGTGTCAAAATAGTTTTTACTTCATACTACACAGAAACAGGTACTTTTCCATCCGTATTGATAGGCTGGAAAGTTGCCCTTTGCCGTGCCTACACACGGAAAATTACTTTACCGTGCACTGCACGGTAAAAGCTTTTTACCGTGCACTTAGTCAGCTGATGAAATAAACAGCTGATTGCAACATTACAACGTTAAACCACATGTGTAATTACGAGTGTTACGAGTGTTGACTAGTAAACACATTTTGAGAGAACAAACCATTATATTTGAAAATAAAGGAAACTTTTGAAAATGCATTTCAGTGAGAAATACAATGAACTAATTCAAATGTACTAATTTTTCTGTGTAGTATGATGTAAAGTATCGTACGTTACTCGCCCGGTAAGCTTTACCGTGCTCGTACGAAAATCCTCGCACGGTAAAACACCACTTACCGGGCTAGTAACGTAATATACAATTACAGGATCAAAATTATTGTATGGTATTAATTTTTAAATATGTTACAAATATCAAACTAGTTCTTACATCACTCAAATAATGATATTTTATTTATTTGTACATTTGATAAGTATCAAATAATTCTTACATATTCGACAAAGGATGAACGTAACTCCACAGGTTTTAATATGTGAAAACAAACAATGGCCACCATTTAGAAATTGTTCAAAGTTGAAACTTGAAACTCCATGCCAAAATATACCTTAATTAATATTCGTCATGAATATACTAAGTTTGAGTTTGATGCCTTACGAGGTTAATAAGATATGATTAACGATTTAGTAACATACAGAAAAATAGACAGACATAAAACTAACCATTTTACGACTTGGTTCACAGAAATGTTTTACTTTATTTACGTGTACTTATCCCGAAGACCTGGAATTACGTTTCATTCCCTGAATATTATTTGTGTTAAATCTATAAAAAATATAGTTAAGAAACAATCAATTAGTAATTGTTCTTACAAACAATATATATAAATAACTATGAAAAGAATGAATTTTCAATGCTAAAAAAAGATGAATAACAATGTAATCAAAACAAAACTAATCAAACTAACCTGCTTAAAACACGACAAATATGGGTCACTAGCGCTTTGTTTAGTTTCTTTGTTGGTCCTGATAAAGGTTTAAACTAATTTATAGTTTATAAATTCTTTAGATTGTAATATATTGTTAATTTAAACTGCATTTTTTAAACACTTTCACCTATATACCTTTCAACAAATGTTATAAGTTGATAAACTTGAAAAAATTAACCATAACTTAAAACAGGCACAAATATTTTTGTGATAAATATACGATTTTGAATCTATAATTGTAAATATCGTAAAAACAGTGACTATATATATATATTTAGTCAATGGTAAAACTCTAAAACTTATAATATTACAAAACCCACTGAAGAAACAAAACTTCCTGATAAATAATCAGCTATTATAAATCATTTGCACTAGTATTATTCGGGGACAGCTCACTTACTCTACAGATCATTGGCACAACGGACCTATTTAATAATATTTAATTTAATATGAGGTCCATTTACACTACAGCTCGTTGATACTATGACCCTCCGTTATATTTAATTTTAAAAAAGAAGGTCCATTTACTCTACAGATCGTTGATACAACGGCCCCTTATATTATTATTATATTTTTAAAGAGGGTCATAGAGCCAATGAACCCATTTAATATAAGCAAAACGGTCCAAAGCGTCTACAGGCTCGTTGCGACAACGGACCTTCATCGATATATTTTTATAATTTTATAAAATAAGACCGTTGACACAACGAGCCATTTCATGTGAACTAAATTTAAACTGAAATGAACGGTCCGTTTACTCTACAGATCATCGTTCTACACTGCGCGGTAATAGTATCTGTCAAACTGAAGGCGCTTTGCCTTGTGACGCTTGCGCTTAGCGTTGCCCTTTGCCGACTTATTACGAAAGTCAAATGACAAATGTGTATGATCGGTAAATTTCCAGTATCCATGTATATAATACGTTAAGCCGTTTTTTGTAAACACAACTTCTCCCTTATTTCTTGGCCAATTTTAATGATTGAAGTGTCAAAACAATTCGTCTCAGTTCGTAGTTTTGCAATAAGGTTTTTAATTTTTGATATTTATAATCTCAAGGGCACGGGCTGACCTCATAGTTAGTTTTTTGCCCATAATAATAACATGGGGAATAATTTGATTTGAATTGTAGCTGTTCACACATTATGGACAGGCAATAACAGATGTTACACATAAGGAATGTATTTATCTATGTAAATAAAATAAATTTTTTCCTACATCGCTTTGAGCATTGAAATATTGTATGCAGCGGAGATATTTAAATTTTGTTCACCTGTCTGTTCGTTTATGAAACAGATTTGTTCAGTGTTTCTCAAAAAAATACTGAACCTAATTAAATAAAATATGTTGCCCATTTTCGTGTGGGGCAGGAAACGTCTAGGCTTCTGCAAATCATTACGTAGGTCATTAGGGTTATGCCCATTGGTCCGTCACTACCCCATAGAAGAGTTTATGGGTACAGATTACTCAACATTTCACCGTACAATGCACCATGTTTGTTCTAATGAGCATTTAGTCAGATCGTTTATCTTTTACCACAGAATGGAAAAAACACGTGATTTACTAACTACTTCACAACGGTGTACTAAACAATATAAAATCAAGGCGCGGCAACTAAACATTGGGTTGGGAGCACATAAGACCTTGCAACATAGTATTTAAAGCTTAATTTATCTAGATAGTCATTGTGATTATAATGCTGAATTTGTTATGTGTTTTTTAAGCCTATCATGCACAAACTACATGAGTTATTGAGTAAATATTTGGAAGAAGATAGGTCCATCACAAAAACAGTTAAGGGCTTATTTCAATTCCAATGAGACTCGTTCCTATTAATGACCTTCAAAATTTCGATGTTAATCATATATTTACTAGACCAATTGAACAAATAATTGGTAGAAACTCAGCAGGCAAAGTTAGGGGATATGTTCCCTAAAATCGGGGTTTTTTGTAAGTGGATATCACTATATATATTTCAAAATAATTAAAACTTTGACCAGTCCAACGGGCTGATCTACTGGGCCTATTTTAATCATTAATTTTTTATTGATAGCTTATTATGTCTAGATCACTTATACAAACTAATATATCTTCATTGGGCTTTGCCCCAGTGGCTCTTAAAGCCCCACTTGACTGCTGTTCGTCTATGTAATTAAAATATAAATAATTAACTAGGCCCTAGGTAACTTTATCAGGGTCTCTGGCGGATCCCTAAGGTCAGATCAGGATAACAACCATTTAGTTTTCATATTGTATGCCTAAAGAATCAGTGTGCACAATTTAAACTCTCTAGGTAGATGGAAAGTAGGAGAATTCGTGATGAGTGTGTGAGTGAGTGAGTGAGTGACTGAGTGAGTGAGTGAGTGATGGCTTTGCCTTTTATAGATATAGATATTAGGCTTATAGAGTTTCAACTCAAAACAAAAGAATCATAACAGCTAAGATGAAATAACGAGTGAACTGAAAAATAAACAGACATGCTAAGTTGTAACAACCTATTTCATTGTGAGTAGAACCATCGAATGAAGATTACATTTATACTGGACGTGTTACAAATATTTTGTAGAAGATAAGTTTAGGATTCTGTATGATTGCCTTTTTTATACTACGATGAAAGCTGACGACGTGCGTATGAAAACAACTTAAAAGAATTATAAAACTTTGATTAAGCCAAAACTGAAACTCACTAAGCCATAAAACTATATCATTCTATGCAAAAGGTAGGCGATCTGGTAAGACCAGAACTATACAAGTTTAACCATACGTCCACGTTTACACTTTATACATCTCCGTTATAAAATCAGTAACAGAAAAAAGTGTAAAGGGTGGTAACGTAAGTACCCAAAATGCTAGATTATTTTGTAATTGCCTCCTATTATACTTACTTACGTCATGGACACTCTACGCATTGTGGGGTTCATTCAGAATGTGTCATCTCCCTCAACACCCAGTAGGATTAGATATAGAATAATATATAACATATAATCATGATATTAAAATAAACTATTGTTTATGTTTGTTTGTTGGTGTTTTTTGTAAGAATCTAAGAGAATCCCTCGACTTTTTTATAACTAACGTAAATACAAGTCTAAGTAGAAGAGAATTTTGAAGCCAGAATTCAAATTAAGGGTTCTAATATTTTAGAAACACTCGATGTTAGTTTAAAAAATGTCTAGCTGCTTATTCTTACATTTTAAGTGTATTTTAAAGAAGTACTTTCAGATTATAAGGAGTAAACAGCTGTGAAAGATTCAACCAATGAAATGAAGATGAGTTTTAATGATTCCCTAAAAATAGGATACAGAGGTTAACATCACGCTTTAATAATCCCATTCGATAATTATTTTAATAATCAAGCACAACAATTTGACTCCTTTTTTAAGGATATTTGCATCGTAGGAGAAATTCACGCATACCGTTATAAACGTTTTGTCGTGTAGATTTGCACCCTTTGTCCCTCATTAGTTATATCGGCCCTCAGGACTATATCCCACAGGCCTTAAAAGTTTCAATGTTTTAAGCCTGTCCGCACACTTGGCTTATGCACTTTTCCGTGCACTAGACGCATGCATCAGCGCATGAAGCAACAACGCTTAAGAGGTATGCTCTATTGAATTAATTTTTAAGTTAAATGTTTGTGATATATAAGCAGTATGACAAAAAAAGTTGTTTATCACATGGAGCAAACGTGTGTTTTTAGTATTTAACGTTTTCCGAGCGATTGCGCACCAAAAAAAACCACATTTGCTCCTTGTGATTAAAAATACTATTTTATGGTTATTTTAAAGAGTATGTTATATAATCTCAAATTTTTAATGTATAACAAAACTGTAGACTAAATTAACATAATAATATAATATCAATTTTTGTTCTCTGTTTGTATTCAAAACAGCAGAGTAACAAACTCATAAAATGTATATACATATCATATAAAATGTATATTCGATGTGGTAAATAAAGTAGTCTAAGTTGTACCAGTTCTGCAAGAAATCTCCCACAGATACGCCCAGTCACAAAACGTGGAAATAATCAGTTACTTAAAACAAGCAAATTTATGTAACCGCTCGTTGTAAAACCAAACTTCAAATTACAAAAATAATGTTTTATTTTAAATGGAACCAAAGGTCCATCGGATTGATACAATCATACGTATTTTCAAAACTAATATATACAAAGAAAACGATTACTGTATTGAGAAAGGTAAATTGGCCAAAAGAACTTTGCATTTACATATTTTAAAACACATTTAGGAGTCTTTTAAGTTAAAATGGCCAACCGGTTAAGACCGTGTCAATATCAGGAATGGAAAAACCGGGCCAATAATTTTTGTCTTCCATACGGAGTACCCAACTAGGGACTACAGTCACGACAAATTCCTCGATTATCATTTCCGAGGACAATTATCAATTTCCGTAATACATAGGCTAATTTTAAATTTAAAATTATATGTACTGTGGCATTAAAGCTCCTTATGATTCTACTACTTGTAGGACAGTACCTATTATTATTGTCATGTTCATACACACATGTAGTCAAACATTAAAAACGTACAGGTTGAATTCGATTACTTCCTGGACGAAATACGCCTAGGCAATACCTTAAGCTTCTACGTCTTCAAAATAAACGTCTATTAAAACACGGCGTTTTACTGTGGTAAGTTAGTTGTTTTATACAGCAGTTCCGTTGAATATATTTACTTGGTTCAATTTACTCCATTTTACTTACCTTATATTTTTGTCTTAGTTCTCACTTTAAAGGTTCACCTTTTAATAATGGTTAGAATTTGTCAAAGCTTCTGAATTATAATATTAAATATAGTATAATAGTGCTATCAAATTAACTTCTAGCATTAGCATTGTTTTACGGCAATATATTTTGTACTGCATTAAAAATAGTTGACTTTTATTTGTTAAAAGGAATTTATATAAATATATGCGTATGGTTTTTAGTAATAATATGCGCAAATTAATTTCGTCCGTCGCGTCGTGTCGGCCGCGTTATCAGTGGGAATGGATGAGCGCCTTCCGTTTAAAGATACTTTTTGCGCACCATGTAGAACGATGATCTGTAGTGTAAACGAACCTACTCTTTATATTTTCACTTTAAAATATATGAAATGGCTCGTTGTGCCAACGGCCCTAAAGTTGAAATAACAAATATGTTAAACTAAACGGTTCGTTGTATCAACGACCTTATTTCATATTTATTTAAAATATTACATTTTAAGGCCGTTGACTCAACGATCTGTAGTGTAAATGGACCTTGAATTATTATTTTATTATTTAGATAGGGTCATAGTGCCAACGAGCTGTAGAGCAAATGAACCTTTATTTTTGTTTAGTTATTTTAGAAGGGTCATTGTGTCAACGATCTGTAGAGTAAATGAACCCATGATATATTTTATTAAATATTTAGGAGGGTCGTTGTGTCAACGATCTGTAGCGTAAATGAACCCTAACCCAGCAAGTCCATCTAGAAAACTTGCAGCGCTGGTCAATTTTGATTTTCAAGAGGAATACAACTTCGAAGAAAGGCAACCGCAAATCACTATTACTTCTTTTTTAACCCTAGTAGTATGGCTTATTGAAGCTGTAATGCTATTTGTTATAATTTGCTTCTGTTTAAACCATTTTATAAATCTTACAAACATTTTTTTTATTCCTTGGTATTACTATAATTTATACTCAGCAATCAGATTTTGAAACAATGTTTAGGTTGTTGTACACTTAGGACAACAATTTGCTTACACATTTTATTTAATAGAAAGTTAAAGGACAATCATTCATTAAACTAACTGGACATATATTATTAAACTAAACAAATATCAGAAACTTTAAAGATTAATTTAAGTATTGAATGTTATCAGAAAGAATAGTATCGCTAGGATATAAGTATTAATATTGCGTTCCGCGTATTGAAGTAAGCAGAGCGCACAATATGAAACAACCAATTTACCAATTTTTATTTAAACTTGGTAAACTTCTATAGTTAACAGAAACAATTGTGTTAATACATTTATAAACTTCAATAATTGTATTTGCTAATATACAATTCAAAACTAAAAACCGTAATCAGAAAGAAAATCAGTAACACATATGTATGATAATAACAGAAAATGTTGTTCTAAAATTTATCATCTAAACGTACGTTATACAAAGTAACTAAACATCCCATGCACAATTTTTCTATCCTTTATCCACCATTTAAAAAGTAGGTTAAGTACCTTTAACTTCTTTTAGATTCTATTACTTGCAAATATGTAAATATTTACATTTAATATTTGTTTTGGAGGCAACTACAATTCAAAAACTTAAAAGGGCACATTAATTTAGTGACTAAATATTTAGCCAGTATACTTTAGTTAAATGATCTCTACTGTCATAACTTGTTTTCTAAACTCGTAGAACCTGCATGAATTGACTAAACAGGGACACATTTTTGTATACAAACCAAGAACAAAAAAAGGGAAAACGGCCCTGCAAAGAAATTAAATTATACAAGTTGAGAGCCAACATCCATTGAACTCGTTTTTAAGATTTTGAAAAATTAGTTTTGACGGTCATTTTACTTTATATTAAAGGAACGCTAGCAGCCTTTCTTTAAATGTCGTAATACAAAACGATCATTAATACATTTGATTTATTACCGTTTTGACGCTTAGTTTTTATCTTTATAACTGAACCGAAAATTAAATAATATTGTTATTTGTAATCTATTTGTTTACATTATTTAAATTATTTACTATCAACAATAGTATTAATTACTTCACATATTTTAGTATCAAAATGCAGATATGTGAAGGTTACTGTTTATTGTAACAAAACAAAAATAATATCGAAAAACATTCTTATACGTTTTGGCCCACTTACTATTTTATAAGATTTGTATGACGATAAAATTAGAAAAATAGGTTTTTGTTTAAATATAATTTGATATAATGCGTGCGTATTCTAATTGTAATGAAAAGAAACGTGTTTTTGTACGAGTGAAAGCACAATGGTTTGAAAGATTATCTGAACAAAGTCTAAAACACCCATTTTAAATTAGGTCTTTAAAATTGTCTGTAACAGTTATGATTATAAATGAGTTAAAGTTATTTATGCATATTTTTATGTATTATGGCAGTATAAACAAAAAAATTATTTGCAAAACACATATTACTATATTATTAATTTTTGTTAGCAACATAGACATAGATTATTATGTCCTATTTGTTGTGTGATACTATTAACCCAAGGGAAGGACGCATTTTATTTGTAACTACTGTTAGTTTAAACTGTTATATATTATTTTAATACAACTAGTTTGAAAAAATTTGATTTTACTTGTTTTGGGTGTTTTCTCTCTTAAAAACATTTTTTGTTATCAAGTAAAGGATAAATTGATAATAGTAAACGTTTGATAAAATAACATGCCATAAGAGTAAACGTTTAAAACCGGTTTAATGAAAAGAGTGATATTTGATCTAGTGGAAGTTGACTTTACGAAATAAAAAAGCTAAACCATAAAAAATAAACCGGAATCCCACACTGAATACCTTATTTATACGATTTACTAAAAATAAAACGAATCTTAGGACAGAGATAAGATATCCAATAAGCTTATCAAAATGATAATACTACCTCGACCCCTCCAGGGAGGGGTCGGGTGACATTTAATGGCTGATAGTTCTGGCTATGCTCTAGCCCCACAATCATGTTGAATCCTACTCCCACTGTCTTGTAGGGGTGAGCTCCAAATTAACATTCTGCCCTCTTCGGTTCTGGGGTGACTTAACTGCATGACAACTTGGCCTTCTTTAGTAACCGTATTAGTTTCTGACTTATTCAAATCTTTATTATCACTTTAAAATAGTGGAATTTTACAGCAAATCTGTCGTTTTTAGAAATTTAGTTTAATTATTTCTACTGTTTTACTTTATAGTAGAGAATTCTGTTATTTAATTATTACGGTATTTTATATCTTTGTTTGTAATCCGATAATGATTATATAAATTACTTTTTTAGTATATATTTAAGAGCCCATTAATTAATTTAAATAAAAATGTTGTCGTATAAAATATTAATAAGGTACAAAAGTATTTGCTTAAAACACTGCCAAAATAATACCAAATACGTATACGAAAATAACCAATAGGTAATCATATTTTTAAACAGAAACAAAACTAATACAAAATATATGGTAGTAATAAACACTTTCTTCAGATAGTTTCTTCTTATTTTATCATGGAATACCGTTACATAAAAAATACAATTTATTTGAAAGAGATTTTAGTTTGGTACAAAAAAGGAACATTCAAGTACACCTGGAATTAAATATTTAAAAAGCAGTGTTATTTTTGTAGCAAAAATAACAAAAAATTCATATTATTCCAATAATCAAGTTGACAGCCAATTTAATAAACTTTTACAACATAAATAGGGAAGAAAGATTTATATGCATCGAAGACGTAATTTTGATCAACTCATTACCTCAAGAGTGAATTTTAAATTTGTATTTATTTTATTTTCGGAAGAGGATTTCCAAATATTCCTGTAATTGTAATTCTTAAGTAATTGGCGGATGGGGTTTACCAAATCAGGTCTTTACTTCATGTTTGAAACCTGCAAGACACTTTATGGCATGGAGTAAATGTGTAAAAGTTACCATATAAATAACATGAACAACCGTGTTACGAGAGTTGACGGGCGACAGTCACCAGTCAACCGTCGCCAGTCGCCTAGTATAATAGCGGCCTTAGATTATAAGAACAGCTGATTTTGAATGCAACTCTGATATTGGTAAACGCAGCTAGCTAGTAACGCTACCAATTTCAGAATAACTAATAATAGTGCGACAAGAATCACCAGCTATTTTTACGACACTAGGGTGGACAATTATCACTTTTGGCACTCCAGCTAATATAAAAAATAACTACTTTCGACGCAGTATGATGGAAACATCATTTAATTTAATTTACATACATGAAATATCACTTAAGTTTTAACAGGAACATAGATTTTGAATATATATTTGCTTAACTCGTCTTACATGTTACTAATATAATGGACGATTTTATTACCCTCAAAACTGCTACATAGTTCGATGATTACAATCGCATCTAAAAATGTTGACTTATTTTAAAGCTAAATTAAACAAAAATCAATGACATGTGTTCATTGTAATATAAATGAAACGGTTAGCTCTTAAAAAATATAGCTGAAGAGAAATTAAGTAATAACAGTATGAATAAAAATTTGACTGTCTGAATTAAGAAAGGGAAACGACTTCAGAAAGCCCTGTTTTGAAATTGGTTCAAATTAAAAGATTTAACATCTAAAACATTCGGTACAAAAACTACGAGTTAAGTAACAGAGAACGCTGGTGCTCATATTTTACAAATACTTTTAAAACAATTCCTTTTTACTTTTTATATTTAGGACATACAAATCTGTTAATTCCTTGAATATTTATTAGAGCGTATCTAACAGCTAAGGATGTAGTCTTTGATCTTGTGATTATAGTCTTTAAAAGGAGAGAACAAAAGATCCTTTGCCGTCTTTGCTACCTCAGCAATGATCCTTTATTCATTACACGCCCTTTAACCCGTTAAAGACATTTAATATTACCTGTATTATGAACATATTGCTCTACAACTTTTATCTTCCATAAAAAACCCTTATTTAAAACTTTCGTATTTATGGTTAAATACTTGTTGGCACCCGTGACTTAGTTCGTGTCACCTTCTGCCCGTCAATTACAGTTGTTTACCGTTATAAATTATTTGACTTCCATAAAAACCAATACAATAATCAAAAGCTTAACATTTATAACTTTAAATAGCGGTTTGGGCGGAGCTCTAACTAAACTTTGAGACTTCGATTAATTTTATGTTTAACCTGAATTAATATACATACAACTTTTTATTACAATCGGGCAGATGGTTTAGGAATTCCTAATGGACAAAAAAGACAAAAAATTTGTTTTTTTTAATAGAGATTAGTTATTATGTATTTTAATCAGAAAATATATAACACTCTTCCACACTTATGGCTTTTAGATAGTTTAGTAAGTAATTTACTAAGTTAGTAAGTAATTTTCGTATGATCGTAGCACGAAATTACACGAAACGTTAAAATTGAGATTGGAATACATAATATGTATGTATTATATATTTATAGTATAAATTTATATAAGTAGATATGCCGGGATCTTTAAACATTAATTTTATAGCAGTTAGTCTCATATACTTCAGGATCATGTTACTGAAGTACTTGATTGCTAAATAATAGTTCCTTACAACAAATATCCAGTATTATTATTCAAAACTTTTAATATAAGAGTATATCAGATCTTTATAATTTTACATAGGCTTTTCATACATTGGCTTTTCTCCTGGAATATTTGTTTCCGTTTGTCCAATATTCGTGTTTGCCAATACAGTATCAATGACCACCGAGCATGGCTGACGAAACAACTATTGCAATTATAAACATTTTGATTTTCCAGAAAAGGTATTGATAGTGCCAAAGAGTACGCATTTCTAGTTAGTAAACATGTCCTTGTTAACCTCTATTTTTACAAAGTCATTGAAAACATATTTATTTCAGGTATAGTTAGCATACCTAAAATAAATATGTATGCTTGCAATTATTCGTGTTAATCTAGAAATCTTACCATAAAGTAAGTAAACTTATCGTAATAATTTAATTAGTAGGTAGTATACATTTCGTAAATTGTATACATTGTAAATTTTTTAATATATTGATAATAGTTATTTTATGAAAATTGTAATAATTGCACCAAACGACAAATCTTTTAAAGATTTGTTGGGACTCAATGTTGTACACTTTTATGGAAATAAACTTTCTGATTCTGATTTCTGATACCAATGTAAATAAAGGTTTTTGTAAACACCAATAAGGTTTATAGACTTGTTAAACTTTATAATTATTAGGAGTGAAATTTTATTAAAATAATAAATTAAAAACAATAATAATATAGTATAATTTTTTAAGTGAAACTAAATATAGCATATTGTCAATTGATTTGCTACTTAAAGCATATAAAATAAATTTAAACCAATTATATTTAAATAGTTTAAATACATTTTTAACATTATAAATTCATCCGCTGAAAATAATGTTAATACGATCAGCCGAACCCAGATTTTTCTGTTTTAATAAGTTAGTTCACCCACTATCGATCATATGTATTTGTATACTATTTATATTTAAATCATTGCATTTACAGAAGATCAAACATAAAATGAGTCACAATTATAAAAAATTTTAACTTATATAATTATAGTTATATAAAATAAATAATTATGTACTTATGGGTAATTCACAATACATTAGCAATGCCATAATTTTTCTCTTAGTAAATAAATAACTTTTGTCCAATGGGAGCAGGGAAAACAATTATAAAAATGGAATCCGTTGAGTAATCATGTAACTGGATGTTTAATGTTTATATAATTGGAATAATCCCACGCGTGATTACCGCGTAGGTTTTAACCGCGCTGGTTATTTAGCTGATAACATTAGAATAAATATGAAATAATATCATAGAAATATTATCACAAGTGGCAAACAAACTACAACACGCAATACGTTAATCAGGTAGAAACATCCAAGATTGAAAACAAAAAATAAAAATAAAGTATGAGCGTTAAAAACGTAGCCAGTAAACTACATTTCCTGTAATTAGTTATAACAAAGTCGAAACTTAAGAAATAATAAATATGCTAAGCGGCACGAATGCCATAAAATAACCATTTTATAATTAAAACAACAATCTTTGCTTAGCTTTAGAACTGTTGTGATGGTTTTTAAAACAGAATATTTGTTTAAAGATGGGTTGGTTTTCATAATTAAATGGATTAATGTACCACTCTATTTCTCTACTTATTTATTTATTTGTTTGCTTCATTAAAAGTGATGATTTAGATGAAGTAATGGCGATGCTTACCAATGTTTTATAACACCAATTTTCCACATACAACCTTAAACGTAGAACAGCTTAAAATGGAGAGGAACCTTTGCAATTTATAATTAATAAGTTCTTAATTAATACACAGTAGTTTTTCTGTTTAAAATAAAATTTGCTGAAATAAAAAATGAACTGAACAACTAAAAATTAAGCAACATTTTTCAAAACAATAAAACTATCGTATAATTAATCAATATTTTATGTGATTAGTAAAAATATGATTTTTCTTAAGGTATGAATCAGAAAAACACTAACAAATTTAAAAATATCATTATTGGAAACCATTTAGAAATTTAAATGTTATTTTGTTAATATTTGTAATTGAGGATTAGAATACACACTGAAATAAAAAGGCATAACCACTCCTTATTCAATATTGAATATTTTATCTGCTTTATAAATTAGCATAAATATCAATCTTGCAATTCTTTGCTACACAAAAACAATTTCTCAGAAACATCTCATAGGTAAAATATTCCAACTGCAGGAAATGCATTATGTATGCACAATATACTATATTTTAGGTGTTTACCTAACATTTTCATGCAAATGTTTACCTATAATGTTTGCATGTAGCATGCAAATGTTCCTCAAACATTATAATTTTACTAAACTGCTTCGAACCGTTCTTAGGCGGAAATACAGAGTTCTTTGATGTTAATCTGAATTTTATCTACGTTTAAAGGAGGATTAAAATACATTTACTATATAAACAATCTATGCATCTTCGTTTAGATTATTCAGTTGACTTGCAATAAATATCAGTTATTAAATATAATAAACTGTAAACTTATACGTTATGTTCTGTTAAAAGTGGAATTTTAGTTTATTAATATTGAGTTGTGTAATTTGATTGTTTCTACTAAGTAATATGTCGTATAACTAATTCTACAGTTTTTGTTAATAGTTAACAGTTTGTTTTCTTAATGTAGTTTTGTTTTAGATTTTATTAATTCTATTGTTTTTGTTTGATGGATAATACTGCTGACAAGCGCTGGGTCTATTATTCTCCTTTAAGATAATATGTATGGTTGAAAAACTAATTCATTAACAGTATACTTATGTCACAAGTTTGACCTAATTGGATAAAACAGAATAGAAAATACCCCCATCGCAGCAAACCTGCATACTCAGCAAATTTCCAATGAATGTATATGTTTTTCACTACCACATAAAGCCACTTATAAAATACATAAGCCTCATAAAGCCTCATAAAATACATTTATAAATAAGTGATATGTAGCAATTTATTTATTCTCTAAAAGAATAACATCGGGCTTAAGTCTTACCATGAGACCTAAGGTAATAGCTTCTTCCCTATAGGGGAAATGTGCTATAAAGGATCAAAGTAAACACGAAACGATCATTTATAGTAAAATCGAAGGATAAAAAAGTAGTTATGTACTTTTATTATAAAATATATTAACACTATCAAAAGAGGATCTTATAAAATATATTTGCTATCATCATCAAGCAATACTAAGTTGTCATTACCTCAGTAAAACTTGTATCTTAAACTGTCCTCAAAGCTCCTTACATACATATTTAGAGAGTTTTACGGACGGTTTAAGTAAGGGTAAAGGCAATACTGGTTTTAAAAAATTTGGAATTCTGGTGTATATTATGGGAATTAGAAGCATTATTGCAGTCATTTTAGACATTTTTACATTCCTATGGTACTATTAAATTGCATCTGAAACATAAACCAATATCTACCATTATTAAATGCAAAATAATTTAATTCCTTAATAATATAGCTAAATGAAACGACATAGGTCATAGTTTACTTAAAGATTTTTCCAAGTAAATTATTTATACAATTTATTAAAACGTTAAAATCCAAGAGAAAAAGGAAACAAAGTTATTGTCTTGGTGGCAATACTATAATTATAATTAATTCAAATTATTTATAAGAAATAACTGATTGAAATTACTAACCACAATACAGCCTGTCTAAAATTATAAACTACATTAACTTTACTTTGCAGAGACAGCGGTAGTAGTTAGAGGGCTTGCGTATCAGTTTGAGGTCTGCCACATTAACTTTACTTTGCATAGACAGCGGTAGTAGTTAGAGGGCTTGCGTATCAGTTTGAGGTTTGCCACATTAACTTTACTTTGCATAGACAGCGGTAGTAGTTAGAGGGCTTGCGTATCAGTTTGAGGTTTGCCACATTAACTTTACTTTGCATAGACAGCGGTAGTAATTAGAGGGCTTGCATATCAGTTTGAGGTTTGCCACATTAACTTTACTTTGCATAGACAACGCTAGTAGTTAGAGGGCTTGCGTATCAGTTTGAGGTTTGCCAAATTAACTTTACTTTGCATAGACAGCGCTAGTAGTTAGAGGGCTTGCGTATCAGTTTGAGGTTTGCCAGTTCAATCCTAAACAAAACTGAAACATTTGGTGAAAGTTCGAAACTGAATCTAGCTGCCATTGGTTATTGATGATATTATTGTCATTAGTTTAAAGATTCTGGCCAATTAATCAGTCGGACATAGTGGGTAATAAAACTACACAAGTAATATCAGTAAATGTACAATAATATCGCCCACATAATAGCCTTAAAATACACCTTAGTAGCGTTGGCGTCTTATAAAGTGGTTTAATGACTTTGTTGATATTCATTACAAACATAATACAAAATCCAGTTGAAAACGTTTATCGTGTCATTTAGTGATGTGTACTACAAATGTTTAAATATCTCTGTCTGTCATTAATTACAAATTATTTTAGCAGGAATTATCATACATCTTTCTACGATTTAAAATGTGCAGCTACACGACTAACCATTTCCAGAGTCTAGTGTACCTACTGTAATTCGCCACACGATCAGATATGTTCCCACTCCATAGCTGATTGCGTAACCAGATTAGAGCCGCATGTGTCGCCCCTCTGAATTGCTAATCTTACTCTTCTGCACACCCCTCTTCATCAGTACATAGTTGCATTACCACGGAACAATTTAATCTTTAAATTCAAATGGATTTAAAGACAAATAGAGAATAATGTGAAAATATTGCTATATTATTTCCTTATTGGATTATAATAGATTATATATATACAGATTATAAATAAACAGTACAAAAACAGATTATAAAAAAACAATCTTACAAACAATAAATAATATTGTTTAACTAATATGGCGTTTGCATGTTTTTAAATCATTAAGGGAGATCCAATTGAAGTTGAAAACGGCTAGATTTATTTAACAACAATATTAATTTGTTTATTAAACGATGTGCTGCACGCTGACCATAGGGGAGCGAAATTCTCATTAAAAACTTTTACAAAATCAAATATCTTGTTTAAACAACACTCGTGCCAATTTGTTTTAAAAATATAAAGTATTTTATTGCTTGGCTGTCCTAATACTCATGATTATATTTATCTGCAATGTTTTTATAAAAAAACTGTTTGCATTATAAGGTTAGGAAGAGGTCTAGTCAGGAGTGTAAGTAGATATGGGGTATTGGGGGTGGTAAAACCAACTCAAGATATGAAAGCGAGCCATTTTAAATTCAAAATCCCCTTAAGACTATGCACTGGGTTTATTTAATTTACATTTTATATAATAACTCGATGAATGGCTAGAATGATGAAGGAGGTTCTTGACATTTTTGTATTTCTCCCCCAATTCGTTGTACGTGCATTATTTTTTTAATTTGTATTATTTTTAGTGCTACCCGAAAAAGTTTTTGGGGTGTCATGTTAGGAACGTCTATGACAGACCTTGGCTTAAGTTTCACAGTTCGGGTCATGATAATAGCTTACTTTTCCATAGGAAATTTGCTAATAAGGTAATACTGTAGTTATCTTTGGGAAAGCATTCAGAGGGAACATTGAGTTTTAAAACTATTCCTTTTTATTAGCTGACAGGCACACGCATATTAAATTAAAGACAAATCCACTGTTATACAGATTTTATAATTTTATATATTCGTATATCTAATAAAGTTTATTTATAATTTGCTAAGGTGATTTTCGTAATCTCCTCCGTGATTTATTAACCAATTTTGACAAATTCTTAAATTAGAGTGATATCCCCGATAAGTAGTTGCAAAAGTGTTTTATTTTTTATCTACGATATTTCCACCCTAAAGAGCACAGACCTCCCTCAACTTGTTCTTTTATAAATTGTATGAATACAATATTCTTCTAAATAGACTTCTGTGTCAAGCTAGCTTTAAAGTTATTATAATATGGAATGGTTATTCGCTATCAAATCCGTCATGAGTTTTAAATAGTCTTTAATAGAAAAAAAAAATAAAAAAATACAATATGTTTAAAAATGAAGCGTGCTTATATAATTAACAATTTAAATAAAATCACGTCTTGTATTTCCCTAACGAGTTATGGAACAAATATAATTTTATTATTCCAGTCCTTCCAAAAACACAAATACAATCCCAAGGGACGACTATTTTAAGTAAATAGGCTTACCAGATTCGGGCCCTAACTTAATCTAGCCAATGAGGGGCGGTGTGTCATTTATTGACTGATAGGATCTTAGCCACCCCTCCTAATCTACAGTCCCTATTTTTACTCGTATGAGGGTGAAAGCCAATTTAACGCCCTTTTTCCTTAACTTTCTAGGCCTACTATTTATAAGACGTAGCAGTTTGGTGTCTTGGTGTTATAATAACTTAAATGTCTCTTATATTATATAAAACTTAGATTAATTACAAATTAAATCTTTAGTCGTTGAATCCTTTTTCCACAATGAATTATTTGTTATCCATTTATTTTCCATTTATCTGTTATCATTTAGTATATATAAACAGCAGTGTTCTTTTTTTCAATCAGTAACCTATAGAACATCTTTATTAATATATTAAATATGTAGAACAAAGTTTTTTCATAATTTAGACAAGTGAGTGTAAACTAAATTATATTTCAATCGTCCTATTTCAACATCAAAGTTCCAAATAGATACCTTTTTGTTTTGCAATATTTGTTTATGGTTGAACAGGTAATAACACAAACAAATGAGGAAAAATAAAACAAAATATTATACTAGTATTAAGTGTTTGGATCTTATTGCAAACGTTTTACTGAAAAACTATTTATTTTAAAATATTTATGGTCAAGTTAAATTAAATTGAAAAGAAAAACTCACTCATATCTAGATTCAGCTTTAGTGTCTGTAAAATCAGTAAGCAGAGAGATTAGACAGTGTCCACTAAAATTCCACAAATCTTGTAATTTAGCGTACCAAGCATATAGCCTAGTACAAATCAATATATTTTACTCTTTTATAAAACCGATTGGAAATAATTACAGCTAGAGTATATTAAAATGATATTGACCATTTTAAAAGTAGCATAGGTTAAATACAACGTTAAAGAGAGCTTAAATCTTGAAATTGAATGTTGTGAGCAGTAAACCGATAACGCAGCTGACGTCGTATCTATTGCTATGTGATAGCCTACGGTAAAACATCGTTGAAGAAGCTTTATATGAATAGCCCACAAAATATTAAATTCGATTTAGAATAGTAGTTATCAATATACATTGATCTAAAAATTAATCCTTGTTATTGTCTGCATTCAGTGTAATTTATAGTTTCTTACGTCTAGCTTACAACGTCGCATTTTATAAACAAATAGTTGTATTAGTATAATGACAATTTAGCTTGGATTTAAAATAATAACTTATTTAATTTTATGTATTTTTTAAATGGGGGGCTGAGTAAAGTCATACGAACATATGCTAAATATAATATGGTACTCGAAGAAACTAACAACATAAAAGAGAAAATGATGAATTTCAAGTAAAATAATATTTTTACTCTAAAACATTGTTAATTAACGAATCCGATTAGTTGCTTCTTTTACTAGAATTACCAAAGATTTGTCGTAGCGCTTGTTATTAATGCTCTTTGGCCATAGGTTACAAACTCTAAGATAGTTTTAAAAAGCAGGGAAACTGTCAAAATTCATTGAAAATATAAATATCAAGTATATGTTTCATTTTTGCAAAGTACAGTGCATGAGACTGCTGACTAGTCATCAGAACTACAATTGAAATTACATAACTTGTAAGATTTTTTAACTTAATATCACTTACTTTAATCATCTTCCTCCTAACATTCTTTTCTGACCCGTTTTGAAGATACTAAATGGGTCTGTTGTCTTTGTAAAGGGGTCATGATATGCTGAGTTCGGGCCTTCGATACTGTTACCAACCCCAAAAAAAACAGAAAACTACTGTGTGTGGTTTAGCCCACTGTAAAATAATTTTAAAACAGAAAGACTTTTGTTTCGTTTTTAAAAGCAGATTTTTTCCTTACAACATTATACGGCTAGGTAAAACTTAAAGGATAATTTGCCATTTGCTATTACAAACAAAATAAATAATATAAACCGTGTTCTGTGCAAACAATATTTTTTGTTTACACTTAAAATAAGTTTTAGTATAAATTTTTATTTTAATTATTAATTTTACAACTAATTTATTTCGATGTACAATGTACTAATTAATAATTTCAGTTTAATAGCTTTAAAAATTCGTTTATTAAATGACTTTATGTTAAAAGAAAATTAATAATTAATAACCTATGCAAAATATTTATGTAATGACACCAAGAAATGAATTACTTTTACTAACCAAATTAAAAAATGTAGGAGGTTATAGATTCAACCAGTACGTATGTTTTTTCGTGTATGTTCGCGCATACCTTTGTTGTTAGTCAAAGGGTTTGAAATTGTTTGGTCTTTTTTACAGGTCTTGATTCCGAGGTGTTCCCACATTAATGTCAAGCTAATCTAACATCAGGGCTTTGCCCAGTATATATTTAAATTGTCAATGTAAATGGAATGATGTTCAATTGAATTGTACATATTAATCAGCTGTTGTCATAAAATTATATGTTGCTCATGATATAAATAAAAGAAGAACCATATTAATGGAATGGCAACACAATTTGTAAGCAGAGTATGCGAGTAAATGTAGATCATCAACTCAGAATGTAGAATACGATATTATTTTGCCTATATCCTATACATATATATGTGAGTATGATTATAAAAGGGAAATAAGATACGCAATCGTTAGACAAGTTAATATACTTTATACAAATTTCATACTAAAACATCAGTGTTTTTCTCTGCCTTAATATTTCTCAGGCCGAAAGGCTGATGTTAGTCACTAAATATAATAACACATAATTGATTGCAGATAATATATTTATTAGACAATTCCATTTATTATAGGTAATGAAACTATTTAATTAATTAAATAAACTTATATTTAAAATTGGGTATTTTGTCGTAAAAGAGAACGTAGTCTGGTTATTTCTGGGACTAACATGCTGTCAAGTGACTTGCTAAAAGGTTTGCTTGACTTTAGGTCACACAGTTAACTTCCATTGTTTACCATGCTCGATTACCCTGCAGATTATGGACTGTTTCGGCCCAGCTTTGGAATGACAGCAGCATATACCCCTCAGTCGACGTCCTGTATCCTTTAAACGCCTAGAACGGCACTAAATAGTGGTTTATCTAGTTTAAAATAATAACAAAAATAATTGAAAACTGCTGATAAAATCGACCAGTCAATATTAATACTATCACTCAACCAGGTTCTATCGTGACTAATAGCTTTGCAAATATAAACTGCATTTGTTAAGATTATTTCCAGTTTCACTAAAAATAATGAAATAAACAATTTTTAATTACGTGTTTCTTCGAATATTCCAGTGTCGGGAGCGTTACATAAATATAGCCTACTTATATAACTGTTTGCCTGATTTGGAGTTGGTGCCATTCTTGTAACACACTTGATAAACGGCACCAACTCAAAATCTAAACAAGCATTAATACAATTAGACATATTTAATTTCCAGCCTTAATACAAGACAGTTACTATGTATTTATTCATGCAACGCTCCTGACAATGGAATATTTTAAGAAAGAAGTAATTATTTATTTACCATTTTATAGCGCGTTTTATAATTATTAGTCGGTTATATTTTTTAAAGTGCTTATCAAGGCTAAAAGTTACAAATTGTCTGAATAATTTGTAAACTGTTTATGATATTGTTGTAAAGTTAGTAGTGTATAATTTTATTTTATTAATTTGTTAATATATAATTCAAGATAAAGCAAGTTTTAGTTTTGCCAATATAGGCCTAGAAGGAAAGTCTAAGTTCAAAGGTCAACTTTATACAATAGTTTAGCAGTACCCCCACTACCCACGATAACGAGGATGCGTGAAGGAGGCGAGAGTCTACACTATGCCCGAGGTACGTACTGCATGTACTTCTTTCCCTGTTCAGGGTATTTCCCGGTGTTAAGCTGCAGTATCAAAAAAGTAACAAAGTAGAACATGGCGACGAGTTTTTAATTAGTGTATTGAAGTGGTTTTTAAAAGTTTGTGCGAGAAATTAAGAGTATTTTTTTCGTGTGCGGATTTTCAAACATATTTTACATAATTGGAAAGGCATTGCTCGCCATTTTGGGGTGCAAGAAAACGGTGACGGAATAGTTTAGAGGAACTGTTATTTCGGAAGAAGCTGTTACCGGACGGAACAGTTACGGAACTACCGGTGACAAAGCGGGTAACAGATATAAATATTAGGTTACCCACATTACATTAGGTAAGGGGGAAGAAGGTTCTGGAACAGTTAAGGAGCTGTTACATAGAAGTAAAGGTTGTGGAACTAGTTACTTACAGACGAGATCCCTCCGAAAACTACAGTTTCAAGTTGGTGAATGCCTGTTTTCCTGTTTTAGTGGGCAGAAGTTTGCTTAAAGTTGTAAACTTAGTATTTTAGAGTTAAATAAAGTTTGGAAAACCATTAAAAGAGAGTGTATTTAAGTTGGAAGCTATTGTCAACAGTAATATTAGTAAAATAAAGGGCCTAATGTGGTTTTTGGTTAGAGAGATAGATTTTCATCATGGCCAAGACTATTGTCGGTAAGTTGACCGAATTTGATCCAGAGTTGGAGTCTTTTGAAAACTTCTCAGAACGGTTAGATAACTTTTTCCAAGTAAATTCAATTAAAAATGAAGACAAAAAGAAATATTTCATTTCTCTTATGGGACCAAGAATGTATGCAACACTCAAAAATCTTTTGGTTCCGAAAGCACCGAAAGATGCTTCATTTGATGAAGCACTAGAAGTCCTCCAAGCCCATTTTGTACATAAGACTAATATTACTTATGAGCGTTTTCTTTTTAATAAGAGAAATCAACAGGATAACGAGTCGATCTCAGAGTATTGCATACAACTTAAAAAGCTAGCCTCCAAGTGTAACTTTGACAAGTTTTTAGATGAAGCCCTACGTGATAAATTTCTTTGCGGGTTAAAATCAACTCGAATCCAAATTAAGCTACTTGCAGAGGGAGATAGCCTAACTTTTAATAAGGCTATGGAAGCCGCTTTACTTTATGAAGATGCAGAAACTAATGCTCAGTCTTTGCATAGTAATCACGTAGGCGAAGTGAATTTTGTTAGAAATAAGAGATTTATAGCAAATAAAAATAGTCCTAGTAAACCAAATCAAGCCACTAAAGCCTGTTACAGGTGTGGAAAAGATCATGACTGCAGAAATTGTCCATATAAGGGTTATTCATGTAATTTGTGTAAACGTAAGGGTCACCTTGCTGTTGTTTGTTATCAGGCTAAAAATAAGAAGCCTATGGGGTTAGGCCTTAATAAAAATAGGCCTAAGTATAGAGTAAACCTATGTGAAGAAGATAGGCTTGGCCTAAGCAAAGACCAGAGAGTTGATGACGCTGAGGATGAGGGGTTATGTTTGAATAATTGGTCCATCAGCACGATAGCCTATGCTAATGATTTGAGTGAAATTAGGAATTTTACGGCAAAAGTAGCTGTTAATGGAGTGCCTCTACACATGACTGTAGACACTGGGGCAGTTGTTAGCGTTTGCCCAGATACTGTTTATTTTAATAAATTGCAGCATTCGGTTCCGGAGTTGAAAAGCTCTTCAATTAGTTTGAAAACTTATACTGGAGAGAAAATACACATTTTAGGTGAGTTCCAGGCAAGCGTGTCGATAAAGGATGGTCAACGGAAGCTGCTGCCGGTGGTTGTAGTCAAAAGCGTAGACCCTAACCAGCCAATATTGATGGGGCGGAATTGGCTGAAGGAGATCCGTTTGGATTGGACCCGGATAACCCAAGATGAGGGAGGCTCGCCTTCAATCAACGAAATCGGTAAGACTGCTCCGATTTTTAATTGGATGAAGGATTTAAGAAGTAAATATGCCAGTGTGTTTGACAATAAATTTGGATCAATTGAAAATGTAGAAGTAGGTTTAGTCTTGAGAGAAAATGCACAACCGGTATTTTGTAAGCCACATAACGTGCCTTTTGCGTTACGTCCTGCAGTAGAGGAGGAATTGAAAAATTTAGAAGAAAATGGTATAATTAAGCCTGTAACTCGCTCAGATTGGGCTACTCCTCTAGTGGTAGTACCAAAAAGTAATGGGTCGTGAGATTGTGCGGAAACTATAAGATTACGCTTAATCCTTGTGTTAGAACAGACCACTATCCCCTGCCAGTACCGGATGAGATTTTTAACAATATTTCCGGAGCAAAGGTGTTTTGTAAATTAGACTTAACAAATGCGTATTTGCAATGTAGAGTAAGCGAGTCTTCGCAAGAACTCCTAACAATTAATACCCACAAGGGGTTGTATAGGTATCTAAGGTTACCGTATGGCATCTCAAGTGCTGGGCCGCTGTTTCAATCAGTTATGGATAAAATCCTGTCAGGTTTGAAGAACACTTATTGTTACTTAGACGATATTTTGATCACGGCTAAAAACGCGGAAGAAATGTATGTTTTGTTGGAAACAGTATTGAAGAGACTTCAAGAATTTGGGGTTAAGATAAATAATAGCAAGAGTGATTTTTTTTAAGTCCAGTATAATTTTTCTGGGTCACGAGTTAGATGAAGCAGGCGTCCATCCTTCTAGATCTCTTACGGAGGCTATTGTTAAGGCGCCTAAGCCGGAAAATGTTTCTCAACTGCGGTCCTACTTAGGGCTCATCAACTATTATGGCAAATTTTTGCCAAATCTGTCTAGTTTATTATACCCTCTCTACCAGTTGTTGAACAAAGGAGCGAAATGGGTATGGGGTGAAAAGTGCGAAGATGCTTTTCAACAGAGCAAAAATCTTTTATTGAAAAACAATGTGTTAGTACCATTTGATCAAAACTTAGACATTATAGTATCTGCGGACGCGTCCCAATATGGAGTAGGTGCAGTCTTGGCGCTAGTGTTACCTAACGGGACAGAGAGGCCCGTGGCTTTTGCCTCTAGAACTTTGAGTAAATGTGAGGTAAAATATGCACAATTAGAGAAGGAGGCACTTGCTCTAATCTTTGCTGTGCGGAAATTTCATAATTTCTTATATGGGAGAAAGTTCCAACTTGTGACTGATCATAGGGCTCTGACCTTTTTGTTGGGTCCGACTAAGGCCATACCAACTCTAGCTGCAGTGAGAATTCAACGCTGGGCGTTAATTTTATCTGCATATCAATACGATTTGAGGTACAAGAAGGGTTCGGAGCATGGTAACGAAGATGCTCTTTCTAGGCTACCCTGTACGGCTAAAGCTGAAGCCGAAGAAGAAGGTGAAATTAACTTCTTTTCAGCCACTTTCCAACTTCCTATTACTTATAAGGAAGTAGGACTAGCAACAAAATTTGACCCAATTTTATCCAAGGTATTAGACCTTACCAGAAATGGATGGCCCTCTTATGTAGACGATGATCAGTTGAAACCATTTAGGGACAAAACAATGCAGCTGTCGGTCGAGAAAGACTGTTTATTGTGGGGGTCGAGAGTTGTCAAACCGCCTACTCATCGGAAGGAAATTTTGAGGCTCTTACATACCGAGCATCCGGGAGAGTCTCACATGAAGGCGCTTGCGAGAAGTTACGTGTGGTGGCCAAAGATGGACCAAGAAATTGAAAATTTTGTTAGTCAATGTAACATATGTCAGAAAACCAGGAAATCGTTGCCTTTGGTGCCGCTGCACCAATGGTCTTGGCCAAACCACAATTGGCAGCGACTTCACTTGGATTTTTCAACTTTTGCTTCCCAAGACTTTCTCATATTGGTATAGCAGATCAAAATGGGTAGAAATTTTTCATATGACAACAACGACGTCAACCAAAGTTATTGAAAAGCTGAGGAGCTGTTTTGCAGCGTATGGGCTACCGAACACGGTGGTGACTGACGGGGGTCCACAATTCACTTCGCAAGAATTTAACGACTTTCTGAAGGCCAATGGGGTACATCATGTCCTGTCCCCACCGTACCACCCGGCTTCAAACGGTCTTGCGGAACGTATGGTTCAGACGACCAAGGAGATTTTTCTAAAACAACTTTTGGATGATTCAAAAAACCACCAAAATCGAACCCTGCAGCACAGGATTGACAATTTCCTGTTCTCCTATCGCAACACGCCACATACTATTACGGGTATCTCGCCCACAGAATTATTCCTAAAAACAAAACCCAGAACCCCGCTTAGTTTTCTTAAACCTCATTTAGAGGAAGAAATGGAACGTAAACAAGAGAAAATTAAGAAACATTCAGATATTCACAGGGGTAAAAACAGATTATTTAATGAGGGAGATGAAGTATTTGTACGTACTGTTAGACAGGAAAAGGTATATTGGCAACATGGGTTAATAACTAAAGTGGTGAGCCCTGTAACCTACTTGGTTAAAATTAATGGAAGAACAAGGTTTGTTCACGCAGATCATCTGAAGAAAAATCTGACCAAGGAAGAGGATGAAGGAGAACCAAATTTACCAATTGTAAATCAACCGGTTGAAGAAAAGGTTATTGTTCAAACAAGACTAGAATCTCCAAGAAAATCTCCTCTCAAGACTCCACAAAAACCAAAACCACTGGAACAAGATTCTGAGCCATCTACATCACAAGTTCAAGTTACATCACCTACGAACCAGGCTCTACACTCAAGTGTGACAGAAGGAATTAGGCGCTCCCATCGGGCAAGAAAGGCGCCTGATAAATTAAATCTTTAAAAAGGAATTGGCCTACAAAAAAAAAAAAAATTCCCTTCCGAGAAGAGACATGTTATTTACAAATTGTTTTTTTTTATTTATATAAGTAGGGAGGGAATGTTGTAAAGTTAGAAGTGTATAATTTTATTTTATTAATTTGTTAATATATAATTCAAGATAAAGCAAGTTTTAGTTTTGCCAATATAGGCCTAGAAGGAAAGTCTAAGTTCAAAGGTCAACTTTATACAATAGTTTAGCAGTACCCCCACTACCCACGATAACGAGGATGCGTGAAGGAGGCGAGAGTCTACACTATGCCCGAGGTACGTACTGCATGTACTTCTGTCCTTGTTCAGGGTATTTCCCGGTGTTAGGCTGCAGTATCAAAAAAGTAACAAAGTAGAACAGATATATATTACTTATGTATGCTTAATTATTTATTCACTATAATACAATGATGATTGATCATGTTAGACCTGAGAATTAAAAAGACGAAAAGTTCAATTAAATGTTTACACGACAGTGCATTTTCTCCCAATTGGAGACCCCCCGTGCTAGTTAGTGTTAATAGAGAACAATAAATAAAATGAATATAAATGAATTTTAATTTTTTAATCAGGATATATCAACATAAAAAATCTTTAGCAACCATGGGCAACCATGGAGAATCTCTGTATCATTCGTATTCACAATGGGAAGTTCACTAACAATATTTTAATCCAGAGAAAATATTATAAATACTATTTATAGAATGGATTGTTTAACAACGTAATACAAAAGCATTAGTGTCAGCAAAAAAATATTTTCAGCTCTAGGGAATAAAGAATATTCGTAAAAGAAAGCTGCACTGTGCTTGAGATGAAATACGCCTTATAAAAGAGGCAATTCCACAACACCTTCCTTTTACAACGGCAATTCTCTCACACTGCCGTGTCCTTTGTGTCCTGTGATGCGTTTAAATACTTATATACTTTATAAAGTACCAAGTGTTGCAAGATAAAAGTTACATTAAATTAAATGGGACAATAGATCATGCATAAATAGCTAAGGTGGCCTGGTAAGACCAAAACCTAGACAAAAGATTTGGGTATAAAGTTGTGGCAAGTAATAAAAGTAATTTAAAAAACAACTTATATTAGGAGTGAAAAATCCAAGTTCTTCAAAGTCAAAAACCTAAGAGATATTTAAGCCAACCAGAGTTGGGAAGTGATAATTAAAAATTAAATATTTACCATGATAAAATATGTTTTATTGGTTTTAAATATCTATAAATCTAATTCAAAAAGTATCAATAACTTTTGATACTTGTAAATTGGGTCACTTTAAATAATACGCTATATTACCATTCAAACAAAACCAAAAGCACATAACCAATTAATGTTACGTGACAATTCTTCCTTTTTGCATGCCAATAGTTTTTTATTATACATTGTTATTTTGTGAATTATAAATATAGTTAGTTAATACTGCGCCATGTAACTGAAAATGCTCTGTTTCCCATCAGAATCCGTACACTATCGCAAAAGGTGTTTTTCTTCAAGTATTAATTAATTACTATTGTGTATAATTTGCTAATCCCCACGTTATTTCCAAATAAAGTAACACAGTGATCTATTGATATAATAGGTTTATACATTTAAATTTAGTTGATTTAATTACGATTAACATATACAAAGTGCCGCAAGTGGAGGGAAAAAATAAAAGAATTAATAACTTCCCATTTGTATTCTAAGTGATTGAAACGGGTTAAGTTAAACCTAAACCAAAAGTTTACAAGAGCTTGTGGTATGCGTGATAAGTTAAACAGAAACAAAAAGGAGAATAGGCTGAAATAACTAGTGAGTAGGTAGTAATAAAGAACCATGGTACTAGTGGGCTGCGAGTGTTAAGGCAGGACACAAGCGCCATGGTACTAGTGGGCTGCGAGTGTTAAGGCAGGACACAAGCGCCATGGTACTAGTGGGCTGCGAGTGTTAAGGCAGGACACAAGCGCCATGGTACTAGTGGGCTGCGAGTGTTAAGGCAGGACACAAGCGCCATGGTACTAGTGGGCTGCAAGTGTATAAGGCAGGACACAAGCGCCATGGTACTAGTGGGCTGCGAGTGTTAAGGCAGGACACAAGCGCCATGGTACTAGTGGGCTGCAAGTGTATAAGGCAGGACACAAGCGCCATGGTACTAGTGGGCTGCGAGTGTTAAGGCAGGACACAAGCGCCATGGTACTAGTGGGCTGCAAGTGTATAAGGCAGGACACAAGCGTCATGGTACTAGTGGGCTGTGAGTGTATAAGGCAGGACACAAGCGTCATGGTACTAGTGGGCTGCAAGTGTATAAGGCAGGACACAAGCGCCATGGTACTGGTAGGCTGGGAGTGTATAAGGCAGGACACAAGGGCCATGGTACTGGTGGGATGCGAGTGTGTACGACAGGACACAAGCGCCATGGTACTGGTGGGCTGCGAGTGTGTAAGACAGGACACAAGCGCCGTGGTACTGGTGGGCTGCGAGTGTGTAAGACAGGACACAAGCGCCATGGTACTGGTGGGCTGGAAGTGTGAGAGACAGGACACAAGCGCCATGGTACTGGTGGGCTGCGAGTGTGTAAGACAGGACACAAGCGCCATGGTACTGGTGGGCTGCGAGTGTGTAGGACAGGACACAAGGGCCATGGTAGTGGTGGGCTGCAAGTGTGTAAGACAGGACACAAGCGCCATGGTACTGGTGGGCTGCGAGTGTGTAAGACAGGACACAAGCGCCATGGTACTGGTGGACTGCGAGTGTGTAGGACAGGACACAAGCGCCGTGGTACTGGTGGGCTGGAAGTGTGAGAGACAGGACACAAGCGCCATGGTACTAGTGGGCTGCGAGTGTGTAAGACAGGACACAAGCGACATGGTACTAGCGGGCTGCGAGTGTGTAAAACAGGACACAAGCACCGTGGTACTAGTTGGTTGCAAGTGTGTAAGACAGGACACAAAAGCCGTGGTACTAGTGGGCTGCGAGTGTGTAAGGCAGGACACAAGCACCGTGGTAATAGTGGGCAGCGAGTGTGTAAGACAGGACACTAGCGCCGTGGTACTACTGGGCTGCGAGTGTGTAAGACAGGACACTAGCGCTGTAGTACTAGTGGGCTGCGAGTGTGTAACGCACAACACAAGCGCTGTGATACTAGTGGGCTGCAAGTGTGTAAGACAGGACACAAGCGCTGTGAACTACTTGGCTGCAAGTGTGTAAGGTACGACACTAGCGCTGTAGTACTAGTGGGCTGCGAGTGTGTAACGCACAACACAAGCGCTGTGATACTAGTGGGCTGCGAGTGTGTAAGACAGGACACAAGTGCCGTGGTACTATTAGGCTGCGAGTGTGTAAGACAGGACACTAGCGCTGTAGTACTAGTGGGCTGCGAGTGTGCAAGGCAGCAAACAAGCGCTGTGGTACTAGTGGGCTGCGAGTGTGTAGGGCACGACACAAGCGCCATGGTACTAATGGGCTGCGAGTGTGTAAGGCACGACACAAGCACCATGGTACTAGTGGGCTGCGAGTGTGTAAGGCACGACACAAGCGCCATGGTACTAGTGGGCTGCGAGTGTGTAAGGCACGACACAACCGCTGTGATACTAGTGAGCTGCAAGTGTGTAAGACAGGACACAAGCGCCGTGGTACTAGTGGGCTGCGAGTGTGTAAGGCACGATACAAGCGCCATGTGTGTAAGTGGGCTGCGAGTGTGTAAGACAGAACACAAGCGCCATAATACTAGTGGGCTGCGACTGTGTAAGGCACGAAACAAGCGCTGTGATACTAGTGAGCTGCAAGTGTGTAAGACAGGACACAAGCGCCGTGGTACTAGTGGGCTGCGAGTGTGTAAGGCACGATACAAGCGCCATGTGTGTAAGTGGGCTGCGAGTGTGTATGGCAGTACACAAGCGCCGTGATACTATTAGGCTGCGAGTGTGTAAGACAGGACACTAGCGCTGTAGTACTAGTGGGCTGCGATTGTGTAAGACAGGACACAAGCGCCGTGGTACTAGTGGGCTGCGATTGTGTTAAGACAGGACACAAGCGCCATGGTACTGGTGGGCTGCGATTATGTAAGACAGGACACAAGCTCTATGGTACTGGTGGGCTGCGAGTGTGTAAGACAGGTCTCAAGCGCATTGGTACTGGTGGGCTGCGATTGTGTAAGACAGGACACAAGCACCATGGTACTGGTGGGCTGCTAGTGTTTAAGACAGGACACTAGCGCCATGGTGCTAGTGGGCTGCGAGTGTGTAAGACAGGACACTAGCGCCGGGTTACTAGTGGGCTGCGAGTGTGTAAGACAGGACACTAGCGCCATGCTACTAGTGGGCTGCGAGTTTTTAAGACAGGACACTAGCGCCATGGTACTAGTGGGCTGCGAGTGTGTAAGACAGGACACAAGCGCCATGGTATTATTGGGCTGCGAGTGTGTAAGACAGGGCACTAGCGCCATGGCGCTAGTGGGCTGCGAGTGTGTAAGACAGGACACTAGCGCCGTGGTACTAGTGGGCTGCGAGTGTGTAAGACAGGACACTAGCGCCGTGGTACTAGTGGGCTGCGAGTGTGTAAGACAGGACACTAGTGCCGTGGTACTAGTGGGCTGCGAGTGTTTAAGACAGGACACTAGCGCCGTGGTACTAGTGGGCTGCGAGTGTGTAAGACAGGACACTAGCGCCGTGGTATTTGTGGGCTGCGAGTGTGTAAGACAGGACACTAGCGCCATGGTACTAGTGGGCTGAGAGTGTGTAAGACAGGACACAAGTGTCATGGTATTAGTGGGCTTCGAGTGTGTAAGACAGGGCACTAGTGCCGTGGTACTAGTGGGATGTGAGTGTGTAAGACAGGACACTAGCGCCATGGTACTAGTGGGCTGCGAGTGTGTAAGACAGGACACGAGCGCCATGGTACTAGTGGGCTGCGAGTGTGTAAGACAGGACACTAGCGCCATGGTACTAGTGGGCTGCGAGTGTGTAAGACAGGACACTAGCGCCATGGTACTAGTGGGCTGCGAGTGTGTAAGACAGGACACAAGCGCTGTGAACTACTTTGCTGCAAGTGTGTAAGGTACGACACTAGCGCTGTAGTAATAGTGGGCTGCGAGTGTGTAACGCACAACACAAGCGCTGTGATACTAGTGGGCTGCGAGTGTGTAAGACAGGACACAAGTGCCGTGGTACTATTAGGCTGCGAGTGTGTAAGACAGGACACTAGCGCTGTAGTACTAGTGGGCTGCGAGTGTGTAAGGCAGCAAACAAGCGCTGTGGTACTAGTGGGCTGCGAGTGTGTAGGGCACGACACAAGCGCCATGGTACTAATGGGCTGCGAGTGTGTAAGGCACGACACAAGCACCATGGTACTAGTGGGCTGCGAGTGTGTAAGGCACGACACAAGCGCCATGGTACTAGTGGGCTGCGAGTGTGTAAGGCACGACACAACCGCTGTGATACTAGTGAGCTGCAAGTGTGTAAGACAGGACACAAGCGCCGTGGTACTAGTGGGCTGCGAGTGTGTAAGGCACGATACAAGCGCCATGTGTGTAAGTGGGCTGCGAGTGTGTAAGACAGAACACAAGCGCCATGGTACTAGTGGGCTGCGACTGTGTAAGGCACGAAACAAGCGCTGTGATACTAGTGAGCTGCAAGTGTGTAAGACAGGACACAAGCGCCGTGGTACTAGTGGGCTGCGAGTGTGTAAGGCACGATACAAGCGCCATGTGTGTAAGTGGGCTGCGAGTGTGTATGGCAGTACACAAGCGCCGTGATACTATTAGGCTGCGAGTGTGTAAGACAGGACACTAGCGCTGTAGTACTAGTGGGCTGCGAGTGTGTAAGGCAGGACACAAGCGCCGAGATACTAGTGGGCTACGAGTTTGTAAGACAGTACACAAGCACCATGGTACTGGTGGGCTACGATTGTGTAAGACAGGACACAAGCGCCATGGTACTGGTGGGCTGCGATTGTGTAAGACAGGACACAAGCGCCGTGGTACTAGTGGGCTGCGATTGTGTTAAGACAGGACACAAACGCCAAAATACTGGTGGGCTGCTATTATGTAAGAAAGGACACAAGCTCTATGGTACTGGTGGGCTGCGAGTGTGTAAGACAGGTCTTAAGCGCCATGGTACTTGTGGGCTGCGATTGTGTAAGACAGGACACAAGCGCCATGGTACTAGTGGGCTGCCAGTGTGTAAGACAGGACACAAGCGCCATGGTACTAGTGGGCTGCGAGTGTGTAAGACAGGACAGAAGCGCCGTGGTACTGGTGGGCTTCTAGTGTGTAAGACAGGACACAAAGCTGTAGTACTAGTTGGCTACGAGTGTGTAAGACAGGACACCAGCGCCATGGTACTAGTGGGCTGCAAGTGTGTAAGGCAGGACACAAGCACCGTGATACTAGTGGGCTGCGAGTTTGTAAGACAGGACACAAGCGCCATGGTACTGGTGGGCTACGATTGTGTAAGACAGGACACAAGCGCCATGGTACTGGTGGGCTGCGATTGTGGAAGACAGGACACAAGCGCCGTGGTACTAGTGGGCTGCGATTGTGTTAAGACAGGACACAAGCGCCATGGTACTGGTGGGCTGCGATTAAAAAAGACAGGACACAAGCTCTATGGTACTGGTGGGCTGCGAGTGTGTAAGACAGGTCTCAAGCGCCATGGTACTGGTGGGCTGCGATTGTGTAAGACAGGACACAAGCGCCGTGGTACTAGTGGGCTGCGATTGTGTTAAGACAGGACACAAGCGCCATGGTACTGGTGGGCTGCGATTGTGTAAGACAGGACACAAGCGCCGTGGTACTAGTGGGCTGCGATTGTGTTAAGACAGGACACAAGCGCCATGGTACTGGTGGGCTGCGATTATGTAAGACAGGACACAAGATCTATGGTACTGGTGGGCTGCGAGTGTGTAAGACAGTTCTCAAGCGCCATGGTACTGGTGGGCTGCGATTGTGTAAGACAGGACACAAGCGCCATGGTACTGGTGGGCTGCTAGTGTGTAAGACAGGACACTAGCGCCATGGTACTAGTGGGCTGCGAGTGTGTAAGACAGGACACTAGCGCCGGGTTACTAGTGGGCTGCGAGTGTGTAAGACAGGACACTAGCGCCATGCTACTAGTGGGCTGCGAGTTTTTAAGACAGGACACTAGCGCCATGGTACTAGTGGGCTGCGAGTGTGTAAGACAGGACACAAGCGCCATGGTACTATTGGGCTGCGAGTGTGTAAGACAGGGCACTAGCGCCATGGCGCTAGTGGGCTGCGAGTGTGTAAGACAGGACACTAGCGCCGTGGTACTAGTGGGCTGCGAGTGTGTAAGACAGGGCACTAGCGCCGTGGTACTAGTGGGCTGCGAGTGTGTAAGACAGGACACTAGTGCCGTGGTACTAGTGGGCTGCGAGTGTTTAAGACAGGACACTAGCGCCGTGGTACTAGTGGGCTGCGAGTGTGTAAGACAGGACACTAGCGCCGTGGTATTTGTGGGCTGCGAGTGTGTAAGACAGGACACTAGCGCCATGGTACTAGTGGGCTGAGAGTGTGTAAGACAGGACACAAGTGCCATGGTATTAGTGGGCTTCGAGTGTGTAAGACAGGGCACTAGTGCCGTGGTACTAGTGGGCTGTGAGTGTGTAAGACAGGACACTAGCGCCATGGTACTAGTGGGCTGCGAGTGTGTAAGACAGGACACTAGCGCCGTGGTACTAGTGGGCTGCGAGTGTGTAAGACAGGACACGAGCGCCATGGTACTAGTGGGCTGCGAGTGTGTAAGACAGGACACTAGCGCCATGGTACTATTGGGCTGCGAGTGTGTAAGACAGGACACTAGCGCCATGGTACTAGTGGGCTGCGAGTGTGTAAGACAGGACTCAAGCGCAATGGTACTAGTGGGCTGCGTGTGTGTAAGACAGGACATAATTGCCATTGTTTGTTGGCGGCAACTGACTGAATCAAAGTTTCTTTGTTACCTAATATTCAGCATATGTATTGCTGATTTGTCAGCTTTAGCATATTTTT
Organism: Allygus modestus; assembly: GCA_963675035.1. Lineage (NCBI taxonomy): Eukaryota > Metazoa > Arthropoda > Insecta > Hemiptera > Cicadellidae > Allygus > Allygus modestus. Next base: position 427,479,342 of record OY776112.1, on the reverse strand, counting down.
TTTAATTTTATGTTTTAGGAAAGAATATGTTAACAAATATAGGTTAACATAAGATATAAGTAATAAACTACCTAAACTACCTATTAGCGCAAACTATAGAACCTCCAACCTTATGTTTATGATAAAATTGTTATACGTAAACATAGTAGAATATTAAATCTCTTGTGAGAACCAATTCCAGCGGCTTAAATTCCCATGTATTTATTGAATACAGATTGTCTATTTATTTTATTATATGCGATTTGTAAACTTACGTATTCTTTTAGTCCCTTAGAATAATACAATAACATTAAATTTGAGCATTATTCTTTAATTTCTGTAATTTAATAAACGTAAAAATAGTTTCTACATAATTATAAAATACCACATATATTTTATATTTGAAATGAAGAATTCGGAAAGCATGATATCAAATTTGAAGTCGCCCGTACCAAATGTAAAGGTGCTGTTGGGACAAAACATATACGGTAGCAAAAGTCAGTAACTTAGTTTAAAATTGTTTAATGTAGAAGAAGGAAATCCTTATTGTAGCGATGATAATTTATTTTATTTGAGAAAAAGCTATTGCCTTCAAATTCAATCACTGATTAAAGAAAGCAAGTTTAGTGAAATTGCTTCATATATGCTTACCGTTGTGTATGAGATTTTCACTACAATATATATTTTTTTACCTTGCCCTTTAGTTCAAGTACATAGAAAAAGAACTAATGATAATATTTATAATTATCAATTATACATTATGTATTATACGAAACATTGATAACACGAGCTCAATTATTAACTCAATAACATGATTCAGTTTTAGCTTCGTTATTGACAAAACAATACAAATCAACTCTTTTATTAAATGGAACGATTGCTATTTTATTGTATTCAAGTTTTCCTTTAAGATATTTTAAAAGTTTGTTCAAATTACAACCTGGTTATTGCTTTGCAGCTAATATATAGCCTATATTTTAACAAACTATCTGATCTAAAATAAACATTTTATTTATGTGAGTTATATCTCAAAAACTATGTTGTTTATTTGCAAATATTAAAATAAGCGTTTCTACGATATATTTTATTCCTCTACTCACAATTTATAATACGTTTAGGGAATGAAATAGAAACAGGTAAGCTATAAAATGTACTATTTCATAATAAACCCACAGTCTTGTAAATTATCCTAGGACATTATTATATTAGGTCATTTTACAAAGTGTATTGAATATAATGTTGAAGAGGGTAAATAGATAATAAATCTCAGAAGAATATGTTTTTATATGGAATAAGATCCCAGGTAATAAAATACATGAGTGGGTATGAAGCAGATGGTGTGTAAACTGCCATGGAGTGGAGGGTAGCAAGTGAGAGAGACGGCACAAAATTACACCTTGTGTTCAGTAGCCAACAAAGAACCTGCCTCCAGGCTGTTTATTTATGGCGTAGTATTGATAAAGGAAACTTTGAGAATTTCTGATTTGTTGGCTGTTGAACATATTTTAATATAGTTTAACATTATACTGCTATGAGTAGTTTGTTACAGACAACAAGTTATAATTTTTCAAATTATTACTAATTAAAAAATAAATGTATTGTTTCAATAAACGAAAGTTCAATGATTTAATATAAACCTTATTTTATACATTTAGTTTTTATTTATCTATTTCACATTTACAGGATCCTATTGTGGATAACACCCTCCAGCGAAATACCCATTGCTACAGGTGGTATATTTTTAATGAGCAACGTTTTTATTCTTTAAACTATTTATTTTCTAAACATCTCCAACAGACTTATAAGACATCAACAGTGCTTATAAGTTGAAAAAATAATGTTGATACGTTTTAATAACAAATAGTAAATTCTTGCAAAAATTTTGGTAAATTTGTATACATGTTATTGTAAAAAAGGGTTTGTTAAAAGGTACAATTTATATTTAACTTTGAATATCATAAAATTATACTACCAACGTAAGAATGCTATAATTTACTGGTGACGTGTATCTAGTATTATTCAATAAACAAAATAATTGCTCTGTTGATGTTGAAGAAGCCGACACACATTATTCTATATCTTGTAAGCCAATATGATCCAACAGAGAAGGAGATACGAACTCAAATTATGAATAAAGATATTTGGTTAGTCATCACTGACTGGTATTATATGCATTTATTTAATGTTACGAATACTTTTGCAATACATTTAAATGCTTATTTCTTAAATTTGGTTAAAATGAGACATCCTCGTAAAAAATATATACAAGGTTTAAATATATGACTGCAAGAAAATAGGTGTTGTAAAAGAAAGGTGTTATTGGATTAGCTTCTTTCCGTAGCTCACTTTAGTTCAAAGGCCTTGCTCATGTCACGAGGATTGTATTGCTCTTCCCAGCTACCAGAGAGATTGGCTTATCTTACACCATGTGATGCTGTACAATGTTTGTCACAAGATGATTCGCGATAATGCAAATTAAAGATTTTAATGTACATTAAACTTATTTCGTTTTTAAATGACTATCCTTTCCTTCGGCAATTTAAAATAATGTTCGAGGTTTGATTATATCATTTAATATATTCCTTAAACTAATAATACAAAAGTGAAATTCAATTATAACACAAATAGTAAATGTTATTATGTGTTTTATTATAAACAACATTTGTACTATCATTATAGTATTTTTTTATCGTACAACAGTGAAATATATTTACCTTTACACTGTACTTATTTATAGGATAGTCAACATAGCAGGTTGTGCAATGCAATCAGAATCTTTCGATTACACTTATCATCATCAGACCCGATGAAAAATGTCTCCCTTGGGTCTACTGATGTTAGTGTGACCGACAAAAGACAATTTCCTTACATAATAATTTAATAGTTTTGTAGTTTGGAACAGTGTAAGAGTAAATATATTTTGTAGTGTTTAGATACACTTTTTAATTTATTGCGTATTTTTAGTTGTAAGGATTACAGTATGAATTTTAATTATTTGGACTAAATACAATGGTTTGTATTCAATTGCAGCACTAATGCGCAGGTTTTATAGTCCTCTTCTAGAAGAGGGCCGCTAATTTTAAAAATGTTTATATACCCCATAGAGTGCTCTACGGTGTTAGGTATGGTCAGTTCATCCTAAATAAATATATTATTTTTATCTGGTAAACTCATTTTTTTATAAGATTATCTAGCCTAACTCCACAGAGGACTGGATGGCAATAAACCATTACTTCTTCTAGAATCATAAACCTTCTTCTAGAAAAAAACCCAAGTTTCGTTATATACACAGAAAATACAGGTTATATTTTTATGCAATATATATCATCATTCATTTGCAAATGTCTTAGTAAGACAGAGAAATAATGATTCAATAAGAATATTTTGCTTAAGTCTGATATTTCAAAGACAATACTGAATAATGCTGGCAGGCGACGAATATACGGCTGTTCTAAATATTGACTTTCTGCTGTATATTTGGGTCATTCTAATAAAGGGATAATCTTACTGCGGCATGTCCTGGGTCAACATAAGGCAACAGTATTGCCAACACTTTTTGTTATTGTAATATATTTTATTTGCTATTTCCTTCATTTTACATTAAATTTAATTTAATATAATGTAGCTGTTGATAAACATAAATTTAAAGTGAACAAAAGTATAATACATGTCCATGTTTGGTTCAAAGATTGTTAACAGTTAATAAACACTATACAAAAACTAGGAGATGATTCAATTTATGTACAAATAATTGTTCAGTTTATGAATTTCAATTAAACTTACTGAATATGATTCACACTTAGATTGCATTATTTCAAACACGTAGCCTAAGTTGAAGTAAATTATTCATTAATTTTCAATTAGGAAGTAGGGTGCCAACAATTATATGCGTATGCAGAGTATTCTCGAGCACAGAGATTAATATTAGGTAATAGTTAAACCTAATATATAACCAGTGTATTTAACTATAAATAGGTAATAGTTATATATATATATATATATTAGGTAATAGTCTTAATTGTATTTGTAATAATTTAGATCAGCATCTAACTGTAAAATGTCTGAACGTCCTTTTAGAATTTCAGTCTCAAAACTATACTCTGAATTAAAAAATAGGGTGTGATAATTATTATATTTATACACATATTTATATTAATTTTAAGGTAGTGTTGGACCAAAAGACCATTTAAAATAATGTAAATATTCGCATAGCGGTATCCTAAATTTGTTCTTGCTATAAAATACATTTGTTCTCGCTTTATTAGTTATACATAAAAACTGTTGATCAACTCATTCGATTGTTTTTGGTGTCGATATATTATAGTTAATATAACAAACAGTTGCATACATATTTTTTTAAATTTTTTATAAACATGTTTTACGGAGTGTATACATACTTCCTGGATTCACCGTGTGTATTTGGTCGAGTCAACCATAACACAACATATAAAAATTTTCTAAACGCCTAGTTTTCTGTTTGTGGTCTAAAAAATAACATCAGCATGAATATATAAAATAAAATTTCTCTATTTATTAATTATTTGTTGTAGTATATAAATAAAATATTATTTTTATTCATGCAATAAAATATGAATCATGCCGTTACACATTTGAAGATGTTATTGTGACAAAACCCAGGGCTACAGATAGCCTGTCTCTAGTCCTGGACGAAACCCCAACATATTGTATATCAAAACATTCGTTGAGATCAATAAATGTGTAAATATTCTATTTCAGTTCTCCCTATTGCTAGTGTTAAAATCTTTAGCAGGCGATGAACCTATCAGTTTAGGTGATTATAGAAATAGGTCTATATCAGCTGTAAATGTTTGTCAGTTTCTCCACAGAAGGCAGAATACAATTCGTTTCTGCTCTCCATGACTTTTCTCGTTGAAACTGGTATCGTCAAGGCTCGATTTCATAAAAAAATTATCATAGGTTAAGATTAACTTTGGATTATAAATAAATTTTTAATTTGTTATGATTTACCATCCAACCCAGGTTGATTAAGGTGATTCCACGTTAAAACCACTAAAAGTAGCAAACTACTTTGTAACGTCTCAAAACAATGGATTTGATTGTACTTCATGTAAGTTTATTATAACGCTTTATATGGATCCCTTAACATCATACTACAGAAAAATAAATAAGCACCGTTACTGATAGAAAGATGGCCAAGCAATTTGCCATTCTTAGGCATAGCTAAACAATAAAGAAGGTGTAAAGCTATCCACTAAAAAAACCAAGTTAACAGTATTTAGGTAAACAAGCCCTCAGTCACATACAGTAATTACTAAACAGGTTTTTTGAGCATCGCGATTCATTTGTCGAAAAAAATTCATGCATTTATTTAAAGCCTTATTTTATGTTACCTTCTTTTGAGAATAAACATGTTTAACCTCGTGCAAAAATGTTTAAGATGTGAAATATTTATATTGTAAATGATGATTGGAATCGACTACACTTTTGGAAACAATTCAGTTGTAAATAAATAAATTGTTTTATACAGCACTCTTTTTTCAATGGGAATAAGATAAATGATATAACGATCGCAGTTTTTCAACCCTGATTAGAATGCAGTCCTCGTTCTGAACGGATGCCAGGCAATCTTCATTAAAAGAGGGATCGGTTTGATTGGTGACTTGGAGGGTGTCGACGAAACGCCCGATAAAAGATCCCTCTGTACTTTAAGTAAATCTTTTATTTATTGGATTGGATTTTTAAAAACTTGTCTTTATACTTCTGTTAATCCATTTATGTCACTTTATTTGTACATAATGTAACACTCTATTTATTAAAAAATAAACAAATTATAAAGTTATTAAAAAGTTCTAAAATAAACTAGGCATTTGGCAATAATCTTTTCTATAGAAAATAATAATATGTATATTTGCAATTTTAAATTATTCCGCCATGTTTAATACCAATAGGGGCATCATACTCTGCTCCTTTTATATACATAAGATACGATTTGTAATCCTAGGCAATTAAAAGTATGACAATTTATTTAAACTAAATGATAAATTGAGAAAAATAGAAAAATGATTTCCTTTTTATTTTAAAATATTGTTATTAATATTTAAAATATATTTATAATTGTGTTTTACATTTTATTAAGAGTGTATAGGGTGAATTAATAAAATAAATATTTATTTTGGAAATTATCTAAACAATATGATTTATTTTGTAAAGAGAAACTATGTCAACTATAAAGCCAGCATAAAATCTTGACAGTATAGTAATTACTTTGACACCCACTAGACGTCAGATTTATTTAATGAAAAATTACTCCCGTTATTAGAAATTTGGCGTTTGAGAAGAATACGTCGGTGACAAAACATTTTGATAATTTTTACCATTAAAACAATAATATATTTGTATCGAAAACATGTATGTGTTGGCTTAAGAGGGTTTTTAGGGGTTCCTGAAAATTAGCACATCATTTATAGCATATTATGAACGAATATATAAATGTACAGTAGTTACTTCTAAGCGGTAATCAAATGTATAGTTTAAGATAGTGAAAATAAATTCAGCTGGTTCAGGAACATGAACATTTAAAACAGATGAAGTTAGTTTTTAAATAAATTAACTCTACATTGTGTTTTATTTGTTTAGATAGTGTAGATTTGTGTAACGTTGTGAGATGAAGATTTCAATATAAATACGGTACCAATTCCGTTTTTAAATACAAGATTTGGTCTTGATAGAAAATATATATCGTTAAGATAAAGTTAAATATATAAAGTTATCGTAAATATATAAAGTTAAGATAAAGTTGTTCTGTAAATGTATTCTTAATATATATTGCTTTTAAGACGTACGTGCAGGCGAAAGCCGGCAGCCATATATAATGTTGCGATAAAAAAGATCGGTATCTAATAGCAGATTTATTTTAACAGATTATCAGGATTGTTTCTGTCAAGTATATCTCGGTTTCTCACGTAACGCATTTTATTGTATGAAAGGAATACATATTGAAATCACATACTATACTCATTTTAGAAATAATTTGACCGAAGTGGAGTTTGGCTTTCGTATTGCATGGCTGCCAGCCAATCTTAGTTATTGGGAGAGAAAAGGGGTTGAATGATTTGTGGAAGGTATTAACTGATCATAAATACTGAATCCCACGGTTTTGAATTGAGTGATATTGTTGAACTCACTAAGACAGGTTGTTTAATATAATTTGAAATAACACCCATTCTTATATGAGATAACTGAAAATAAGTTTATATAATATTCTCTGTAAAATATGTTATTAATGCCAATTATAAACTATTATTGCTGTTAGGAACATGTTGGTTTAGACATGGTCTTGTTAAATTTAACATGCTAGAACCAAGGAAACACACATGAGTGTCTGCACTGGTCAATTTGTTAAAAATAATTATTAAATGGTTACGGACAATTATTTATTCAACTGCTAGCAAGATCTTCGTTTTTGTATTAGTAGTGGGGAAAGGGGACTTCTGGGTCAAGTGATTGACAGGTTGGCTCGTAAGTGATTGACAGTGATTGACTCGATCCGATTGTGATTCGATAGTTTAATCGATAAAAATATCGAAGGAAAACAATCGAATGGAGCAATCGAATGATACGAGTGCGAGGTTGTACTTTTTTTAAATACCCTCCCCGTGACCTTGACCTTTAAACTTTCCCTCATTACGTCACAGAACCGCCTACGTCACTGGCTCAGCCTCATATGCCGTATTTAATGACTCAGCGCTTCCGGTCACGTGACCGGAAGCTGTCAATCACTTGGCCCAGAAGTCCCCTTTCCCCACTACTTGTATTTCTGGTAGATTTAAGTTTGTGTGTCGGCTTTATAGTAATTTAGGTACGCAATTTTCCCACACCTAAACCCCCGAAATTATTTCCCACCGTAACCTTATATAGAGAACTAATACTGTACCTTTTACAAGAACTAATTAAATTTACTCGACTCATTTCATTTATAACACGAGATAAATTTGAAATACAATTCGAAAAAAATAATGCTTATGAACATCAAGAATGCCGTCACTATAGAAATGCAGACTGATGTCACGAACATAAACATTTAGTTAGACTTCAGTTGTAATATCATGTTGGAGACGTCCCCAAAGCTTGGCGTAACATTGAAACGATCGTATCAGAAAGCCGGTTCCTGTAATACAATGCGGCGTGTAGATGGGTATTCAATAGCATCTTCAACAAAGCGAATTTTCTTATTCTGTTACCTTTTGTAGTTCCTTTCAACATGCATGACTTTATTCAATACTTTTTATTAAATTATGTAGTAAAATTCTTCAACGTATTTCAATTACTTTAACCACTTCAGCTTTTACTGAAGCTTGAAAATGTTGACTCTCTAGATGTTATTATTATTATTATTATTATTATTATTATTATTTTTAATGAATATGAGAATTATATAATACACTATATTCTACTATATACATTATAATAATAAACATTATAATACATATATAAAGCAAAACTGATATAGTACAATTTACTAACTAATAACTAAAATACTATATAATTACACACATTTGTTCTGTGGGTATTGGGTTTTATAAATTATTGAAAACGAACATTGCAGTATTAATACGTTGTTATTAATTCTCTTATCTAATAAGAACTTTTCTATACATCCTATACGTAATCACGTTTATATAAGTGTTTAACACGGAGTAAAAGTTATTCACTATGCTAAGTATTAAGAAAGCTTTACTACGAGGTAGTGTATGGTAATTGTCACAGTTTTATTTACCGTGTATTATTCCACCAGTTAAAAAAATTCCGTAAGAAGTATTTTATGCCAATATTATCCATCTCTTCATAAAAATTTTTGAAGTGCAGTAGCTACGTTTTAATTGAAAAAAACCTAAGGACTAGATTTAATTGAATACTCATTAAGTTAATTAAGATGATGAAGTAGATAGTCCAGAAATGTTTTACTACTCTATACTTTAATAAACATTTCATGCGAACTCAACATATGATAATAATAACTTGAATACCTTACATACAGTTTCTGTTAGTCGAAAAAACATAGAAATAATTGTTATATGTATTATGAAGGGCCATGTAGGATTTACACCTAGAAGATGCCCAAAAACAAAATTAAATATACATCGAATAAGGTAAATTTAGGTCTTAGGGTGCTTTTCTGTACCTAGTAAAATATTTACATTCTGTATTATACATTCTGTATTTACATTCTGTATTATACATTATGTATTTACATTCTGTAACATATATTACATTCTGTATTGAGATTTGTTTCTTAAATTTACTGAAGAAAGTTGATTTAATAAGGGAAAAATTTGTTACAGATTAGTGTATTTCATTATTCGTCTGAAACATGTCTAGTTTGAGTGATCTGAAAAACATTCAACCTTAAGGTCATTTAATGACTTAGATAATTAAAATAAAGCAATCTACTACTGCTGGACTGAAAATTGTGTGCTTATTTTGCTTTTATTACGCACTCTCCAGATATCAATAGTGGTCAGGGGTAGGGTTAGAAGACCGGAGAGTAAGTGGAAGCTGCTTCTGGAAAAAAAACAACTTCTGCTCTAGATGAATTCAATCAAAATAGTTTTCCAGTCACCTAGTTCTATGTTTTGCGGATTTGTTAAAAGGTATTTTATGTTTCACTTTCTCTCCCTTATACAAAGTATATGAAGAAAGTATTATTTTTGTCAACATTTTTGAATTAGAGTTGTTAGTGGAAATATTCATTTTAATGGCCCCTGGTTCTAAAAACATGGTTTTCGAAGAGTAGTGTGGGTTTGCGGGTTTTGCGCCGGAAGTGACGTCATCCGGTCACGTGACCGGAAGTGCTGAGTCATGAAAGATGTTATCTGGGGCTGAGCCAGTGACGTAGGCGGTTTTGTGACGAAATGAGTAAAAGTTCAAAGTTCAAGGTCACGGGGAGGTAATTTTAAAAAAGTACTACCTCGCACGCGTAAAATCCGATTGTGATTCGATAGTTTTAATTCGATAAAATATCGAATGAAAATTATCGAATGAAGCAATCGAATGATACGAGTGCGAGGTAGAACAATTACAAATATTACTTTATTTTATTTACAATAATTCATATTACAAATATTACTTTATTTACAATAATTCATGTTTACAATAGTTCCCCGTTGTTGGTTGTCATCGATGTTGTTGATCCGGACGAGTTGCGGCCATCACTTCGCTTTCTGAAGAAAGACGGTATATACTTCGATTCCTGCGCAGAGTCCATGTTGTTTTTTGATGCGTAAAGTTCCAAAGATAAATCGTAACCGGACGCAATGAGAAGTCTTAACTCTTCATTAAAAACCTCGAGGTCTTGGAAAGTCGCCAGATGAATAGAGTCATAATGAATACACCTAATTTTAATGGACATTTTAATACAATGTTTTACGTTTGTGAAGAGCACTCGATGTTCACCAGTCGAGAGCCGGAGGTGTACTGACTATTCGCTAGCTAGCGTTCTGGTATCAAACAAAATGGTGGGGCGGAGAAGATGGCGGACAGCAGATGGCAGGCGGCAGGTGGCAGCTGGTTGCTACTACATTCGCCGCCACAGTAATGCAATCCTTCGGCGTAATTCTTGTAGTTTATCTTGTCGGTTCATTTGATACGTTTTACATCTACATATGCAATAGCTGAAACACTTGCACTTACGACAAGCTTTCCCGTCAACTTGATCGCCTGGTATTTTAAAACATTGTAACTCGCAACAATATGTCTTCAAATTGTTATCGAAAAATAAATTTTTCATAGGTGACACCGACATGTTAGCTGCAGCGTGTGTTAGACAAGACTGAGACTAACTTCACTGCTCCCTCTCTTTTATACCTCTTCATAAGTTAACCCTGAATGAAAGTTCAAGGTCATCCATTTGAATTTTAAAAAAAGCAACACAGCAGTATATAAAATAATATACTGCTGTGTTGCTGTTTTTATTTTTTTTTTTATTTTATTTATTTTTTTTTTTTTATTTTCTTTATTAAACAAACATTTTACAATACAATAAACTTAAGTTTAACATTGATAACTAGAAATACAAACAATAAAATACAAACAGAGACATTATGTACAAGGATGCGTGATGTGCAGAGTGAGTTCCGTCGAGTTGTTGCCGCTTACACCGTGTGATACCAAATACAACGTCCCCGGTTGAATATCTCGCAAATCTTCATTTTGTAGCAGTTGAACAAATCGTTTTGGAAGAAATACTTGAAACTTCGGCTCATCTCCTGGAGAGAAAGGTCCTTCGCTCAATGAAACTAGAATTGCTTCTCCATGTGTGGTTTCCACTTTCTTGATGTTATGAATAATGTAGTGTTTTTGTTCTTTTAGTTCTGAACTCTTTTTAGTTAGCAGAAGGTCGGATTTTGAATGAGTGTTGAATTGATCAACCAGTGTTTGTAGAAACTGTTGTGATGTCATCTTCGTCAGTGGTGTCTTCTGTGATGTTGCGTCTTCGGAGTCTCGAATAATACTCGTGCTGGAGCGGTGCTGTCTCCTCGTATTTATAGGCCCCGCTACCCCCACCACATTTCTGTTCTCCGCTACCCCCACCACATTCCTGCGTTTGTTTCAAGTAAGCAGCCAAACGATACGCGTTGTACAATGCACAGTTTGTTTGGCCGTGTTTAAGATCTTTTGCAGCGACACAAATATTACCGAGATTAATGTTAAAGTCCTTACTGATAGTTATATCGAAAACATCACCGTGCGTGTACTTTTGTATCCAGTTCTTTTTTTCTAATCCTCTTGTGTATATATGTGAATATTGTTTGCAAAAGTTAAACATAATACTGTGCAGATTACTGTAGCTTATAAATCCTTCATACCAATGTATGTGATGAAAGTAGTTTGTTATCCATTTGTTTGTACTTTTTGCTTTGGTGTTAAGTTTGTTAAAAGAAAAAGGAGCATCAAACGTGAATGGGTAGGCTACAAATGTAAGCAAGTCTAAAATTACTAATTCCTTGATAATAAACCTATCATCATTATTTCGAAATGCTTGAAATTCTATTACACAAGGCTTTACACTCACTTCTTCATCCCCTCCGCTCATCATGGCACCTAGCGATCAACTAAACTGTTTTCCACACCACGGTAGGTTAAATACCAGGCCGTACAGTTGCAGGCGCGTTGGTGTATATTTAACGTGGGCACCGTCCCCAATAGGCCTACCCCACGTGTGTTCTTCTTTACTAAGTCAAACTTTAGTCTTTTTTAACTTCTTCTTCTTGTGTTTCGTTTTCTTCTTCTTCTTGTTTCTCCGTTTCTTCTTCCTGTGTTGTTTCTTCTGTAGCTTCTGTAGCGATTTCTACAAGTGGTTCAAAATCCTTTAACTTTCTCCACATGCAAACTTCATGAGGTATTCTATTAAAAATAGATGTATCCACAGGTCCGTACACGATGGTGCTATCAGGTTGTTTTTCCAAGGTATCGACCAAATATTCTTTAATAATAGCGCTTGCAAATACCAACTGTCTCATGTACCTTGTAATAGGTTCTGTTGCGTAGTTTAAAACGTAGAATTCTTCATGTGACAGTAGAATCTTATTTTCATGTTGAGTCAAGTCTCTAATTCGCACTTGTAGTTGTCCACGATGTTTAACAATATCGATTTCATTGTCACAATCCAAAAGTCGAATATGTGTTTTCCTTCCACACAAACTGTTAGTTAAATAACATTCTATTAAATGTACATGTTTCAAAAATGACTCCCAAGCATTTTGCGAAAATAAAACCTTTTTTGTTCCATGGTGTAGTATTACTGTAGGGGAATAATCCAATGACTTCATCAATCCAACTGATACACTTTTACTGATGCATGCTGAGATGGGGTAAAAGATTCGCAAAAAAACTTCAGTTAAAATGTGAGGAGGAATATTTTCTTCAACTTTCTTCTTCCTCTTTGGTACTACCTTTGATGGGTCTGCATTACTTTCCTCCTCTCTATCTCTTTTACCAAACTTTAAAAATGCAGTTATTTCCTTGATGATTTTTTCTTCACTAGTATTATCACGTTCCAATAACGGTGCTACCTCTGCATCACCTTGCACAACAGATGGAGAACTCATTTTGTAGAAGATGTTGCCCATGCGATGATAGACGATCAACTGAAGACCTGCATTGTTGCTCCGCTATTTATAGGTTAGCGACAGTGGCGGTGCCGGTGGTGGTACAACGTTTTACAATACCGTCTTTACGATACCAGTCAACGGTGTGTATGTAACAATTTTATCGTGCAAAATTAAACAATACGCAGATGTATTTGCAGGTACGTTTTCTTGAAATTCCATTTCTATTTTTATATCAACACTAGACGATTTTACAGATTCGTTTTGTTTGGAGCAATCAATTACAACAATCGGAGATTTCGATTCAAACTGTACGGGAGATAGTAGAGGTGTGTTTGTTTTGCCGTAATATGAATTTTGGAACCTAGCGTACATATCGTATAAAACACTGTACCTTTTTTTATCAAAAGAGATATTAAAGTTGTCGTAGGGAAAGAATTGTGAATTCAGGAACACTTTACAGTTTGTTAATTTACAATGGTCAAATTCACCAGCATTTTCAGTTAATATACTTTTTTTCTTTGTTTGTAATCCAAAGATTACATATCTCGCTTTTTCCAAATGAGTAGAAGTTTTTACAGTCCATGTATGCCGTTGTGTTGAAGGTAAAACGGGGTATTCATGAAACTCCCAGCTTCTGAATGGCATTACAATGTCTCGATCTGATTTTAACTTTCTTAATAATGTAATCCTGTGTTCATCATTTAGTCGCACATGTGGTACTCTCCAAACAATCTTGTCTAATGTTAGTTTCCAGTCTAAATTGGCTTCAGTTGTTCCAGCAGATGCTTTAATAATATCATTATCGTTTGATGACCTTAATAAAACTAGTTCTTGTTTTACATTTATTATTATTCTTCTGTAATCTTCAGCAAATCCTAAAAGTAATCTTAAAGGTACGTAAAAATCAAAGTTTCCCGAAGCGTCAGGAGTAATTATACTTTTGTCTGGTGCAACCCATCCTGCAACAGCTAACAGATTCTTCTCATTTGGTGTTAAAGACGCTAATCCTTTTAAGGTACTGGAAATTCCAACCTTTTTTGTTGAATCGACTGTAACTCCTGAAATTTCATATCTAATCTCGTCAAACAAAAATGCCATAGGATTATTTATGAACGGAACAGTGGTTCCAACAGTACCGTCAGCTTTTGTTACTTTTCCTTCAATATATAAATAACTTTCGCATGGAAGAGTATAAATGTCTTGTTGTTGTATAGGAATCCTAATTTCATCGTTATTGTTTAATTTGGACGAAGCGTAAGGGTTGTGCGTGTGATATTCCTTTTCCCATAAGGTCTCGTCGAATGTTGGGCCCTGCGCTATATCCAGTATATCCATTTTTAATGACCTTTAATCCAATTTCTTCTAGAAAACGAATGTTGTCACTTGTTAATCCTTCTACAGCTGATGAGCTACTGACCTCTTTGCTGGTTGGCTCTCTCTTTTTAAATGATAACCCCATTATCTAAGCGGATGATTTTATATGTATTCTTACAGTAATAGCTTCTCCTCGAAAGTCAATAAGGTTTCCGTCTTGATCCACTATGTTCAGCACGATGTCTGAAATGAAACTGGTGTTTAACGGTAGGTACACAAGGTTTTGAGGCTTTTCTACTATCTTGAAACCCGGTGCGACTGATGGGTAGAATGTGTGTAATATATGCCGATTTTCTCCATCTCTGTAGGATCCTTGTATAATGTTACATGTAATGTCTATGCTGTTTACTTTGATGATCGTCACAGTTCTATTCCCAGAATGAGTTGTATTAGGTTCTAATACCTTTGTTTCCTTAGAAAACCCTAATAAACTACCAATTGAACGTTCTTGGCCAAAATCAATATAATACTTAGAAGTAATTTCGGCTTTCATTGTATTGTTATTGCCTTTTATCGTTATATTTTCTTTTCCCATATGTTTTTGTATAACTTCATTTATATTATCAATTTCATAAGCTCCTGTTGGTAAACTGAATTCTTCCAAAGCTGAATATTTTCCTTTATTATGTTTTTTCTTGTAATAATGTATTTTGTTATTAATTCCTTCACTAACGTTTGGAATAGAGTTATATGTTGTTAAATCCAATAATGCGGCTTCCCATAGTCTTCCTTTTTGCAAACGTAGCGCTGGAAACAGAATACTGCGCAAAGTACATGAGTTACCGGTTAATGACACTGTATACGAAGACATCTTAAAGTTGACTAACACTTTTAGCTAAAAAGTCTAAACATAAATGACCGCAAATGGATGTATCATCAGGTTGTTTTCTTGTATAATTGTAAAAAACATTTTCTGCCGCACGAAAGTATTGTTGAAGTTCTTTCGGTGGTGGAAGGTTTCCAAAACTGTCGAAATAATAAATCGTTTCACCAAGTTTCTTGTAACACACCCAATGAGTGCCTAATCCTTCACTATTATCCAAATTTACTATACCAGTCTCATTTTTCCACATTTTAACCGGTAATTCATCTTTCATAAATACTCCTCTAAAAAATGGGATTTTCAAACAAGAAGCATATGTAATCAGTTCTTCATTGGTTAATTCTTTGTTTTTAATTATTAATTGCTCTTTCTTATTTAATACACACGATACGGTCTTAGGTATAGTCCTCCTCCCTTTTTTATCATTGACCATATTGTTGGTTTCTTTTTACCTTTACCACTAGTAGATCGACGTTTTCTTCTGATATTACCTCCTTGTTTCTTAGCGGGTCTTTTCCCACGCCTTCTTCTCTTTCCTCCTCCTCCAAACGTAGTTTTTGCTTTCATTGCTGCTGTTACTGCTAAAGACGCTGCTTTTTCACCAATACTCGCGTCACTAGATTTTACTCTTTGCCAAGCTTTCTCAGAAAGTGCTCTATCTGCTATTGATCTATTTTTTGTATCACCAAATTTGGAATACGCTATATCGTGCTGTTTACAAGCCTGATCCAGCTTATTTATTCCAGGATCTCCTCTAGCAAGCCGTTTCTCTAATTTGGTTCCAGGACCACAATATTGATATCCTCCAGGTAAATGTAATTCCACAGGTAATAAATCAATCGCCTTGTTAACTATAGCTCCAACCGGTTTACTTAATAGAGAAAATGCTGTTGATGCTATTCCCCTTCCTCTCTGTAATCTCTCTCGATTATGACTGATGCGTTTAGCCCTCGGCATGACTATTTATAGCCAAACTTACAATCAGTAGGTGCACTCTATAAATGTTTTACAATGAATGTAATATTAGTCTTGGCTTCTTGTATTATATATACTGTTTAAAATCCATTTATTATATAGAAATGGATTAATTAATTAAATGTAGATGCTTTATCCCATATCATGGGTATTTAAATTCTTTTTTCTCTTATATAATCTTCATCGTTTTCTGTTGGTTCATTAATCACATTCACTTTATCCCCCTTTCCTAATGTCTTGACTTTAGAAGGCTCAGACGGTTTATCTAATTGATTAGGTTTTTCTGGATTGTGTATCTTTTTCCAGTCTAAATAATTGTGGCTGTCAACATCTGAAGCTACAGCTCTTCCTGAAGCCCGATGGATATAATTAAATAAAGCTGCACCAAACCTTTCCATATGTTTTTCATATTCTGTAGTCCATTTCTTGTGTACTATATCAAATATTTTCTTATTTACAGCGTCTCCATCCTGCTCACAATCACCTACATTTGACAATTTTAATTTTTTTACATCATAGCTTGTATCAGTTTCATTCTTTTTGTAAATCGTTAACAATTTTAAAGTCGCTAAATTTACTGCTTCACCATCATAAATGGGATGTTTTATATTGCTTAACCTTTTACCGGAAAATCCCCAATGGTCTTCGTGTACAATCGGGGTTCTTTTATCCATGTATTGTACCGTAACCGCATCAGAAGACAAAAGCGGATCACCAACATTTTGAATTACTTTTCCTTCAAAATTATAATTACCATCAGGTGTTAACGGAAACCCAGCTCTTTTTTCACTATATCCAGATTTTACTCCAAACTCGGAATACCGTCCAAACTTGTCCACACTCATGATGTAACTGAATCGCTATCGTTTAGGTTCTTACTATATATATATATATATATATACGTCTACTGAACAATTATTTCTCGTTTTCGCAGTTCATCAACCAAAGCTACCCATTCGTTTTCTAAACCAGTGTGCCCGGCTTCCATAGCTTCATGTAATAACCTCATTCGATCAACTAACTTATTTATATCGTTGTAATATATTATATTGGTTTTATACAATTTTTTTAATAATCCCCTTCCAGATGTAGTAGGATCAGTTGTTTTTCTTTTTTTATGCAAAACATTTAATTCAGCAGAAGATAAAGCTCTTCTTTTAATTGGAGCTTTATTTGATTTCGAGGGGAAAAGACTAGATATAATGTTTGTGTATTTTATTGACCTGTTTCTATGAATAGGTAGTTCTTTGGAATATTTTTTTCTATGTGCATTTGTATACTCTAGTATATTTTTAAACAATTGTAAATCCTTTTTAGTAAATTTACCAGGATTATTTTTAAAGATGAGTTCAAACAAACCTGTTGTACCTTTATATTTCTTATCACCAATAACTATATCATCATTTTCGTTTATATCTAACTTTCTATCTCCAATCATTAATCCTTTATCCTCTATTCTAGCTCCATATGTATGATAATTTCGATTAGCATGTGTGCCATGTAACATTTTTAATGTATATTTTCTTCCAAGTGTTCCTTTAAACATAATATCTGTACCTAATTTGCTTAAGTTGGATGGGTTGATATCCTCTTCTTCTGCTCTTGTATCTTCCGCACTTGTATCTTCTGTACTTGTATCTCCTGCAATGTTCTTTTCCCTTAAATCTCCTATATCTCCGCTTTCTTCATACTCGTCGCTTTCTTCAGATGTTTGTAACTGGTCAGAACTTTCATCATTCTGAAATTCTTCTTCATATTTGGAAATTGGTAGCATTTTGTCTCCTTCGAAGCGAAATGAAGGTCTTTCCATATTTTGTGCTAATCGCTTTAAAGGTTCAGTAACAGGTTTGAATGTTGTTTCTAAAAATTGCTCTCTTTCATTTATACCTGATTTTAAAGCTCGGTTTTTTTGTCTAATAGAATCACTAAGTGATTTTATTTCCTTTAATAGCTTTTCCTGGTTAACCATCTTCACACCTTGACGACTTGTACAGTAATACCGCTAATCAGTGTATTAAAACGAATTTATCAAAACCTATTCTATAACGACCATCTTTTATAGCTTGATCTTTCATAATAACCAAAAATCCATACTTTTCCGCCCATGCTTTTCCGCAAAGCTCTTTAAACTTTTCAAATGGCATATCCGCATTCACATGATCGTTATATATATGTTTTAGGTTAGTATCATCTTGTTTGAATACAATTAGAATATTTGCATTATCTCTGATAAGTTGTTTTGGGATTTTGCTATAAGTTTGTCCTATATATATGCTGTCGATGTTATTATGTCTTCCCATGGCAAAGTAGTTTCTAATAGTATCCTGATTTTCACAAGATACATCGTCAAATATAAATACAGAATACGGTTTCGCTTCGTTTGGTTGCATAATGCTATCACTAGCGTTAAATTTGTAAAAATTAACATCAGACACATCAGATAGGATTTTATCCAGCAATTGATACTTTGGTTGATGTAGAGACTTTGAAAAAATATATAGGTTACTAAACCTTAATCCCTGCGGATTAGTGATCAAATTAAAGACAACATTGGTCTTTCCACAGTTTGAGGGGCCACTTACTATACATCGAACAGTGTTTGGAAGTAAACTACCGTGTTTACCATTGTTGATTTTAACGTTATCCACAGTTAAATCATCTATGTTATTAATATTGAATCGATCTTTATGGTGAATAATCTCCATCCTGCTCAAAGGTTAACGATGAAATGAGTTGCTTGTATTAAACCAAGTCCTTTATAGGTATCCATGAATCCTCAGTTTTGTTAAACCCTAACCACCGCACTTTAACTGCGTCCTTTTTTCTTTGTAACACTTTTTCAACAAGATATACATCACCTACTGTTGACTTTAACATTTCATGTCCATAAAATGCACCTTGCAACAAATCTCCTTTGTTATCTTTTAGGATATACGTTTCAGGTACAGTCGGTTGCACTTTATACACTGTAAAAACTTCATTCGTCCAATTGGGAAGGTATTTTTTGGTAAACACTCCCTTATATTTACTAATCCGTACTTTATCACTTACATTAAATTTTCTTGGCTGCATTTTTTCTACTTTAGGCTTTGTATTTTTCTTTATGCGTTTTAATACATCTTTTGCATTTCTTCTATTTACTTTGTTAGGTTTCATACCAATAGTTCTATGAAACCTGTTGTTATAATCATTTATTAATTGTGGTAAAACATCATACCATACGTAAGAACCTCTTTTTGAAAATTGTTTATACAGTGCTCCTTTTAAGGTTCTATTAAATCTTTCTACAATAGCAGCTTTTTTCTCTGAATTTGTAGAATAATGATTTATTTTATATTTATTCATTAACTGTGCAAAGTTTGTATTAAAGTATTCTGTTCCATCATCAGTTTGTAAATGTTTAATTTTGTTTTTATCTCTTTTTATGGCTATTTCCATGGCTTCTGTTACGCTTTTACCAGTCTTGTCCTTTAGAGGCAAAGCGTCTGCAACTTTTGTAAAACAATTAATAATTGTGAGTATATATTTAAATCCTTTGTTTATTCTGCTATGCGGTCGCATTTCAATTAAATCCGCTTGATATAGATCATTTATCCCTTTTATAACAGTATTTCTTCTTGGAAACTTTATTCTTGCAGGTTTGTGTAGTTCATTAATAATCTTCTCCTTCAGGTCTGACATGATGGTTTCACGAAGGCAGCTGATATGGTATTAAATATTCTTTTGTATAAATCTGCTTATATATATATATATATACATATAGTTCAAGGTCATTCAAAACTTGTGTAAAAAAAGGGGAAACACAGCTTAACATTGCTGTGTTTCCCCTTTTTTACGGAAAGGAAAAGGATAGAGGATCTAGGACGATGAAAGGGTTATTAGTCAATAGGGTTGAGGGAATAGTGACCGAATGGTAAAGTGTGGATGTTGTCTGGAAGGGTTTGTCTTTTGTCGTCATTACAGGATAGCGCCTTTTTAACTTCAGTCACGCTGTACAGCTGATGGTTAAAACTTCTGATGGTGTTGAATTTAGCTGTAATGATGTTATCCTCAAATAAGCATTGCTTGTAGTGTTCAAAATGCACTTTCTTCTTTAAATATAAACTCTTTACACCTTTAGCTTTCTTAATATAGCTATTCTTCTTTTCTTCTTCTTCTTTTTCATTATAGAGTTTCAAAGAATATAGTTTAGACATCAGTGCAACAATCTCTTCAAGCAGAACACCATTAGCCTCATCCTTGAATTTGCCTAGTACTTTTTTGTGTCTGTCATTGTCGTAGTTTGGATGATCTTTTGGATAATCGGAGAAATCAAAGTCGTTCTTGTAAACAAATGTACGTAAATCTTTATACATGTCCAATGTTACTATGCGATATATAAAAGCGTCAGTGTCCATATATGTAATAGATATATTTTCTCTTCCGTAGAACGCCACCATTTTGTTGTAGTGAAAATCGTACATGTGTGTTTTTGAGATGTCCAAGATTGACATGCCTATATACAAAGGACGATCCATCTTCACACTCGTCTTCTTCATGGACACTGCTACAAGTTTTTCATTAATAATTATAGATGTTCTAAAATTTGGCTGCTGTACTAGTTTCTGTAATTTTTTTGCGTCGGTAACAAGTTTAACATTTTTGTGTCTTCTTTTGTTTTCCAATGTTTTTCCAAATATCGCATTATTCATTAATTTAAAGAAATCTTTTTGAAAGTCTGATGTAGCTGCTGCTCTTCTGATGGTATTTGAATCAATGTAGGGTTTCAACCAGCATGATTGAGAAAATTCCAAAACTCTATTAATTTTTGTTAGACGTAGTCCTAATTCGATAGCTTGTTGAACCACCCAAAAGTGAGCCACGTAGCGTTGTTTATTATTTAATGTCATCATTAATTTGGGGTGTTTTCCAATTGGTGAAATTTCTGTTTTAGCAAGAAGTGGAAGGTCATAATGAAGATCATGTAAATTTTCTGGGTATTCAAAATCGCAATCCAAAATATATCCAGTGTCACCATGTTTCGGAATTTGTAAAATATCGCCAATAGAGTCGGGATTAATCCATTTAAAGTTATCAAAAGGAAGTGGGTTTGACATTGCCCATCCGTACAGGTTATTTGCATCGAAATATCCTAAATAGGTTGACGGTTTGGTTTCATCGTAATCGGGTAGGTATTTGTTGTTGGCTTTGACATGTCTGGTAACACTTTGGGTCAATCCGCCTCTTACTCCAGCTTCAACCATTAAAACCATGTCAATGTCTGTTAAAAGTTGGAGTTTGCATTTTGTTTCTTTTAACATGGCTTGCCAAGCTAATCCTGGTGAAGTATACGAATGTAGAGGGTCCAAACCGTATGCAGCAAAACAGGTGTTTCGGAATTCTTCCATTACATCACAAAGAAGAGTTACATCTAGTTTGACATAAAAGTCCGAGTAATCTCCTAAGGTCTTCATATCTAACTCGTTCCATACTCGACGTGCGTGTTGATAGTCCTCAAGTGATATTTCCGAATCATTAAGTTTGTTTTTGAAGTGTTCTGGTGAAGGTAGTGATGTTTCATCAAATCTATGCAGTCCATCGATGTAATCATAGGGGAAGACTCCTTTTCGAAGAACCAAATCCATTTTACTATTGGGTACAATTTTGCTTGTTTCTATCAAATCTGTTCTTCTTAGATTTTCAGATAATTTCATGAGGCTTGAAGGCATAAATCTAAATGAATCAACAAACCTTAATTTAATTTTACCCACCTTTTTTGAAAAGCTTATAAATTTTTCCATTGTAGTAGCCAAAACGTCTATTGCTCCATTATCTCTTCCTAGTTCGGGGATTATGAAGTGCGAATCATAACCACTCAGATTGTGCAGA
Organism: Allygus modestus; assembly: GCA_963675035.1. NCBI lineage: Eukaryota > Metazoa > Arthropoda > Insecta > Hemiptera > Cicadellidae > Allygus > Allygus modestus. The sequence continues at coordinate 427,457,232 of OY776112.1, read as the reverse complement.
ACTACGGGGATAAAATATGGTAGTTTGTAGTTCAAGTTGCAAGCGTTACAGGCTGCACCTCTGTACGCTCCCGTAAGATGATCGTGGTCACGAACTTTAACGTTATCCAGTGTAAAGGTGTTATTACACAAATAACACGTTGTTGTTGAATCATAATGTTGAAGTTCTTCTTCTTCCATAGGTGACATGGGTACCTTTGTTCCATACAGTTCTTCTACCTTTGCAGCTATGTCATACAAATCATCGACAAAGTATTTGGCTGCTTCTTCACCGCGATAAATCTTTGGAGAAGATGATAGTCCATATTTTTGAAGATGGTCTTCAGTCAACGTGGATTTAATTAGTATGCAATAACTGTTTGGTGAATGAAGTTGGTATTTGCTTCTTCTTGTAACGTCCTCTTCTTGTTGTTCAATCGGATGTAAAGAAGACTCGAAATCAGCGTAAACAACAACAGGTACACGGTATTGTTGTATTACTTTGTCAAATTTTATCTGCGCTCTGCTAGGATGCGGCAATTTAATTCTTACTTCATAGTTTCCATTACATAACCGCTGGTGTTCTACTAACCAATCAGACCCTCCCCTTCTTAGTTCTTTGTTCACGTGACAAAAACATCTTTTGCAAATTGTCATCTTTCTTTTATGCTTAGATAATTGATTAGAAACAAGACTTTCAAATTTTTTGATATACACAAAGTGTGAAATATCACCTTTAGTAATTAATAACAAATCGGTATGATCTCTGCGCTCATTTGGTGTTATACGCAAGGGGTACAAATTGTTTGTCGAATCCAATCCGAAGAGGTTGACAGAAGCTGAAGGATTTTGTTTTTCAAATTTTGAAACGTCTGTTATAGCAACAGGGTAAGTCATCCCTTGGAAATTATATCTATGTTGTACTTCTTCATAATAGTGACTTGGTCTTTCCGGATGAATTGTTACATATTTGGCCAACATAGCATATTTAAAACACTCAGTATCTTGATTTTGTACGTTGACGCAGGATAAGGTATTTCTAATCTTTGTTGGTAGAGGAATGTAGCTACTTCCTCGAATTCCATAGCCGTGTTTGTGTACTCTTAAGTCTAGCCCTGTGATGCTTAACAAATTCCATCCAGAGCCTCTTCCTTCATGTTCTTGTATTTTAGTCATTAGCTCTTCAAAACATTCAGATACGATTGAATCAATATCTGACGAAAACATAATAGTTCGGTTTTTTGTTAAAAACCCTCTCGGTGAAGTTTCATTTTGAATGTTTGTAAATAAAGCATCCATTAATAGTCCAAATTTAATAAAATTTAATCTTTTTAATTCATTTTGCAAAGTGTTGCCTACCAATCCTTTTGCGTTATTTAAAAACTCTTTGAGTTGTAATTTTGCATTGTCAATTTTGAAGTGGGTTACTACATTACCCGGAAGTGCTCGGGCATGTAGTTCTACATTTACTGCTGTTGATGCTGAAGGACGGTGAAGTGTAGACAGAGCATGCGTAGAAGTCGATGCAGCTGATGATGTTGAAGGATGATGAAGTGTAGACAGAACAGGCGTAGAAGTCGATGCAGATGATGATGATGATGTTGAAGGACGGTGAAGTGTAGACATAGCAGAGGTAGAAGTCGATGTTGATGGTGCATATTGAATAACACTAGGTCTGGAATTTTGGTGTTGAGCTAACATTTGATCTATTTCTTTCAATTCTTCTTTTTCATATTCTTCATTTTGGTTTTTGTTATGTTTCAGTTCTTTATGTATCATTAAAATAAATTCATCCTTAAATGAAGACTTGCAAATATCGCAGCGATGCATAATGTAGGTGCGATCTCCACAAGGGTCTAGGCAATAATGAACAACACTGCAAATACCCCTCTATTTATACCCTAGCAAAAGTAATGGGGGTACGTATTACGTTAAGTTTACTATTTTTTTTTTGCATTTTATATTTACTATTGTAGCTGGAGGCTACAAATTTCTGTATTTAGGTCAAGGTCATTGAACAAATTTGCCAAAACGGGGAATAGATCAGTAAATGATTTCATATTAAACCATAAACTGATCTATTCCCCGCTCTGTATTTAACTAAGACAATTTTCTCCAACAGAAACATTTGATAAATTTTAAACTCGGATGTGAAGTTGGATTGTACACATTGCATCTTGATCAACTAAAAATTTCATAAAACAATAGGGATCTTCAGTTGTAGATTCATCTTTAACATATTCAATAGTCAACATTGCCGAACGAAGATCTTGTGGAATTACGTCGACTTTTATGAGTCGCCTTTCGAGTTCGAACCGTTTTGTTATTATGAGGGGAAAGCTGTAGCAAACGGAGTTTCCTGGTGGGTTCATTATGCCTATATGATAAATATACACTGTTGCATCGTCTTTAAATAGACGTTCCCCCACCATTAAATGTATAAGTTACCCCACTTTTTTAATCATGTAAATGGGTCAAGGTCATACAACGATATTACCAAAACGGGGAATAGAGCAGTAAGTGATTCTCACTATAACCACAAACTGATCTATTCCCCGCTTTGTATTTAAAGTAAACTATTTGAAGACAACAAAAACTTATTCAGATTCTTCCGATGATGATGATGATGAGCTCGTATCACTAAATAAGCGACGACGAACACAAAAGTTCCCTGTGACTGGATCTAGAACTACATCATCGATATTAATACTGCTTGGAGGGGTTTCACTATCAACAAGGTCCATTTCCTCCAAGCAAAGCAACTGATGATGAAATTCCGGTTCATTATTATCGACATCGTCGTCGTCAGTCAACAGCTCCAACAGCTCCATCTCTCCAAGATATGGTTCACTGCTAGCATACTCACTCAGTAGTTCAAGATCACTAAATAGTTCAAGATCACTAAATAGTTCACCTTCCATCTCTGAATCGTCTTCGTCTTCATCTTCGTTTAAATTTAATGGAATATTTTTAATCAATTCTAGTATAGTCTTCTTAGAAGGGAAAATGTTATCTCTGGGCGACATGATTCCAAGTAGCAGACTGATTTACCACTAATACTAAACCACCTTTTATACATGATTTCGGTGGTGGTGGGGGTAAGTGTTGAAAGTGCAAGTGGTAGGGAAAAGTGATAGGGAAGAGGTATTATTGTAACACAAATGATTAAGTCCTGTAAGTGGGTCAAGGTCACCTTATCCTATTACCAGAACGGGGAATAGAGCAGTAAGAGATTCTTATTCAAACCTCAAACTGATCTATTCCCCGTTCTGTATTCCCCCCCCCCTTTGGCGTTTTATTTAGTTTATGAGGTTGTGTAATAAAGGCACAGTGTGTAGCCTTCTTGTAATAATTGGTCAATTTTTTTCTTCAAAGGGATTGGTTTTACATCTATTTTTACTTCTTCTGTTCCACGAATACCCAATCCTTTGACCTGAACATGATGGTACTCCGTTAACAGTTGGTAAACACGCTGGATAAAAGTATCCGCTTTAGCAGTAGAGTCAATATAGTGGAGGTATACCATGGTAGGTGCTCTCTTGACGCAATTCAGAACCAAAGTGATAATTGTCTCTGTAACATCGGGCTTATATACCCATCGTTTTTTTTTTGTTTTTTTTGCTTTAATTACAGGTTTGGAACAATATAAAATGTTATATTAATGTTCCATCCATTATTGACTAACCTTACCATATTACCAAAGATTTTATATAACTTTCTACTGTAGTTTATTTCAAATGCTTCATTTTCACTACTATAAACTTCACCTGTTGGTCTCCACATGCACAATTGACAACTAACCTCTATATCAAGATACCGTAGCAGTAATCTCCTTACAGCAAGCAACTGATCAATGTTTTCGACCCGTCTGCTAACTATTATAGTTGCTGCAGAGATAGAAGTAGTGGATGCATTCATTTTCAGCAGAGTACTAATTTTTACCAGCGATGGAGAACCTCCTTTATACTTAGTTTAAGTAGTGGTGGGGGTTAGGAAAAGATATTGTTGTTGTGAGAAATAAGAAGATCTTTCATTATTTTTTATCAAACGAATATTTTCTAAGTCCCAAGGTCATTTACACCAGTTGCCAAAACGGGGAATAGAGCAATAAGAGGTTCTCACTTTGACCTCAAACTGATCTATTCCCCGCTTTGTATTTCAAAGGACTTTAGTTTTTTAAGATAGTTACTCGTCCTGATCTTCATCCATGAGGAAGATTTGTTTGTAAGCTGAAGGTTCTTCAGCGAAGAAATGTTGGTCCGCTAACTCATCCTCTTTAAGAAAAACAGCTTCAAAAGGTGGAGGGTTGTGTAAATCTTCTTTGTGAATTAAGGACGGTTCTTGAAGCTGCGACTGAAGGTTTGAAATGTATTTTATTGACTTTTGTATAGTGGTTAATTTAGAATCATACGGATTGGAGGATGGTAATATGCGTCTTAATACTTTATAACAATCAGCGATCCTTGTTCTCATTTTTCTAGAACTAGCATTGTTTCTCTCGGTTTTGAGAGATCTCGAGTTTAAGTTTGGCGAAGTATTACTAGTCTCTGGAAAAATGTTGGATAGAATCATAGCCTGGACAAGTATCGATGGGGCAGCAGAAGATGAAACAGTACAAGAAGAGGCGTCAGAAGTTGGTTTTCTGATGTGCTCCATGGTGTCTGAGGTGGGCGAATACAAGCAGCAGACTAATTTTACCATCGATAAGGTGTCTCTTTTATACCCAATGGAAGTGGTGGGAGTGCAAGTTTTAGGGAGGGGATGTTTTTGTAAGAAATATATATTTCAATATTTTTTTTTTTTTTTTTACCAAACAAAATTTTCTAAGTCCCAAGGTCATCTGAACAAATTGCCAAAACGGGGAATAGAGCAGTAAGTGGTTCTCACTTGGACCTCAAACTGATCTATTCCCCGCTCTGTATTTCTTAAAGTAAACAATAAATCTTCACACTATTGAGCAGCCTTTGCTCTTTGAAGCTCAAGTTCTAAGTCTGCAACCAGGCGAAAGTCTGCATCGTGCTCCTCCCATTGTTCAGGAGAACGCGGTTGTCCACACCACTTTGTAAAGGCGTACCTCATTGCCTCATTATACTCCTCCAGGATAACATGATAGGGTCTTGGTTGCTGCGTTGTAGACCGCATCGATGATGTAGTTTGTTGCGGTTGTGACTGGGCATCATTCTCCGCAACCTTATCAATCTTAGAAACCTCGGTAATTTCAGCAGCCTCAGCAATCGCGTACAACTCCTCTTCGCTAATTTCCTTTCCCCATGTGTTGCTGTTGACGCTCATGATGATACAACTAATAATTATATTCCGAATCGCTTGCTTAAATACCCGCTTACCCCCTCCCTTCTTCACTGTTGAATAATATCTTTAGTATAATATTTCTCCTTTTTCCTTTTACGTTTATCTTTGTCTTAGTGTAAAATATCTAAGTCCGTTATCTAGGTCAAGGTCGTTGTAACATTGTAAAAAAAAAAAGTGTGGACAACCTATTTACACTCTGCAGCATATGCTACAATTTGTAAATAGGTTGTCCACACTTTTTTTTTTTAATTTGGAAAAACTTTATTTAATTTGGAAAGAATGTTTTTTTTTTTTTTTTTACAATTTATTCCACACAGTGGTTCCTGAATCGGCTCGGATTAGATAGTGCTTTTTTGTAGGGTTTTTGGGATGACGCATGCCTTTAGGTAATCTTAAAATGTAAAGGCGGTCTTCACATTTTAACATGACCTTCAGGAATCCCATTATTTTTACAAAGACGTATTGTTTGTTTTTAGCTAGCCTATTAATCCGAGTCTTAGCCGGTTTCACTGTTGGATGTGGTGAAGAAGGAGAAGCGGTATTTTTTAAATGAAGATTGCACAGTTCTTCATTTAAAGTACACTGTTTTGCACAGCGTTCGCCTTTCTTTGCACCTTTTTTGAAGATATAATTACATAGTTGTGCAGGACGTATGCACCTTCTATGCAATGACTTTAATTGATTAAATTTCTCTGAAGGAGATTGAATATTTGTGCAAATTACTGAAGGTCTGGTTGAACTAGTGGAAGGTGAAATTTCAATTGGGGGTCTTGTAGATATTTTAGAGCTTGATCTCGAGGTGGAGCTTGATCTTGAGGTGGATGATGAGGAGCTCGAAGAAGACCTTGATCTCGAGGTAGATGATGAGGAGGAGGAGCTCGACGAAAACCTTGATCTCGAGGATGATGGTGAAGGAGAAGTTGGTCGATCCATAATGGGTGGTGAAGTTGTCTTCTCAGGGATGATAAGAGACATTAAAAGAGCCTGACGAAGAATTGAACCAGCAGCCGAAGTCAAGGGTGATGCAGAAGTCGAGGGTGATGCAGAAGTCGAGGGTGATGCAGAAGTCGAGGGTGATGTAGAAGTAGAGGGTGATGCAGAAGTCGGTAGTGATATCGGGTGTGACTCCATAGTTCTGAGTTGAGCAAGCACAAGCAGCAGAATGATCTTACCAGTAATGGGAAGCCTCTTTTATACCCAATATAAGTGGAAGGAGAAAGGGGAAAGGGGAAGGGGGATAGGCTATGGTTTAAAATATTAATTTTCCTATATGTAACCAGACAGAGGTTTTATAAGTCCTGTCAGTGGGTCAAGGTCATCTGAACTTGTTGCCAAAGCGGGGAATAGAGCACAAATTGGTGCTCTATTCCCCGCTCTGTATTAGGGGACAGGGAATTACAAGCAATGATTTTAATAACAAAAAATAAAGAAAAAAACCCCCAAAAAAAAGGAAAATCACAACAGTTTCTCAGGCTAAGAAAGGTAATGTCAACCGGTTTACATGGCCGTATTGACAAGTCCTGTAGAGCACAAATTGGTGCTTTATTCCCCGCTCTGTATTAGGGGACAGGGAATTACAAGCAATGATTTTAATAACAAAAAATAAAGAAAAAAACCCCCCCAAAAAAAAAAAGGAAAATCACAACAGTTTCTCAGGCTAAGAAAGGTAATGTCAACCGGTTTACATGGCCGTATTGACAAGTCCGGTTTTCAGGGCCGAAACTTATTGTCAGGGGGTTAGGAAAGGGATGAGAAACAAATTACATTACTTTGAAACAAACTGGTCAGTTAGAGTTAACGTTAATTTTACAAAGAACAATCAGTATCACTGAAACCCGGACGGACGTAGATCACGAACGGGCGTCAGGATACTGCGGTCAGTTTAACAAGGTCACAACAGCAACACTGAAACCCGGACGGACGTAGATCAACGAACGGGCGTCAGGCTACTGCGAACCAATGTTTTGACCAAGGTAGTTTACAAAGACCGGCATTTAAATTACTTTGATAACAAACCCCACGGATATAAAGACTTTACCCAAGGATAAGGATCTGTAAGAAAGGTACATATTTCATCATTAAATATTTACAAAGACCGGCATTTAAATTACTTTGATAACAAACCCCACAGATATAAAGACTTTACCCAGGGATAAGGATCTGTAAGAAAGGTACATATTTCATCATTAAATAAAACACTCAAAACCAACACCAACATTCATTAAACTAACAAACAAACTACCATGCTTAACAAACTACCACGCACATGCAAAGGCGCGGATCTCTTAATTGCGCGTCGGGCCCAACGCACACTTAAAAGACCTACGCTGCAGCAGAATGCAACCCGGACGGACGTAGATCACGAACGGGCGGCAGCCTACTGCGAAGAGACTGCGGACTGCTCCCGCTTATAAAGGCGGCGGTCAGTGGTGGGAGGTGACTCCGCCCCGTGACGTCGGGGGGGGGGGGGGCATGACCCAAATGGGGGGGGGGGACATGACCCAAATGGGGGGGGGGGACATGACCCAAATGGGGGGGGGGGACATGATCCAAATGAGGGGGGGGGGGTGTCATGAAGGGAAGGGGAACCGGTTCTTAGCTTTCTACCCGTATATGGAAGTGTCAAGGTTACACTTGGCAAGCCGCCAAAAACCTAATCAACGAGATAAACCGTCTGACCCTTCAAAAGTCAAGACATTAGGACTCATTCCAGCTTTGTCTCTCGAACTAAAACTACGTGCCGATCAGCAGCGCTACGATGACTTCCCCTGTGAACCTTGAGAAACTGCGACGTCTGAAGGAATCCCTGAAGGAGACGGTTGAGAGAAGAAGTGGTTTTAAGAGACCAACTTCTTTCAAGGCCACGATAAGAAGAAATTTTAAGAACCATCCGCTCTACTTCAACTAACATCCGTCATCTGAGCATCGACCTTCGACTTCGACTACAAGTCAGCCTCGACCTTCAACTCCACCTCTCACCGTGGATGAGGTGATGGAGCGGACGAGGGTGTTGAAGGAAGAAGAATTAGTCACTCCTCTAAACTTCAAATCACTTAAATTTAGAAAACTAAAAACAAATATCAAATACAAGTTTGTGGCAAGGCTCAGCGGAAACAGCTATATTTTACAACATGAAGATTTTCACTTCAAGGTCCAACTGCCTCATTCCCTGCCGCAACCGCCTAGAATCCCATCCAAAAAGGAACTGTTTTTCGTCAGACAAGAGGGCAAGGCGCATTGGTTAATTAAATAAATTGTCACAGCCCTTGTCCATTTCCTCCACCTCGACTAACCGCAACTCCTTCAGGACTCCTCTTCATGGCATCAAAAACGGTCCTTTTCAGGACCACCCTAAGCATTTCAAGTTAGGGACTTGGCCTGTACATAGGCAGGAGACTGTTAGTCTTATGTTTGTGTGCAGCCCACTTTGTAAAAATTTCGAAGTCCCAAGGTCCTTGACCTTGACCATGACCATGACCCAAGGGGGGGGGGGTATAAAGTTTGTGCAAAGTATGTCATGTGGGTACTCAAATTACGCGGATTGATCGGACGAACAAGTTGGTGCAAACAGAATTCAGATCCGACAAAGGGTATAGAAGCAACAACGAAAAAACTACTATTTTCAAGGATAAACCTAAATAACTTCTTTATTTACGGTTTAAAGTATATTAAGTGGGTACTCAAATTACGCGGATTGATCAGACGAACAAGTTGGTGCAAACAGAATTCAGATCCGACAACGGGTATAGCAGCAACAGCGAAAAAACACCTATTTTCAAGGACAAACCTAAATAACTTCTTTGTTTTTGGTTCAAAGTATAACATGTGGATACTTCAATTACGCGGCTTGCCAAGACAAACAAGAAGGTGCAATTTAAATTTAAATCTAACCAACAGTATAGCATCTGTAGCGTAAAAACGATGGTTTGAAGGACAAGGTAACGTTGTGGTGGGGGTTAGGTGCCTATCATACATGATAACGCTCCATCATTATTCTTCCAGCTCTTGACGGATGAACATCTACCTAGAGGGTCTGAAAAATGTCGCAGTTTTACAGGAACATGAGGAAGGTGACCTTCAGTAGTCCCCTTGACACTACTTTCTACTTCCCTGACAATGAAGACAGAAGGTCTACACTTTTAGTGGACAATGAGCGGTTTCGTCGAAGAATAATCGAGGTTGAAACACTTTTAGCTAGTTGTTTGCTTCGCAAAAAGAACCATATGAATACATGCACCGGTTTAGATCATAGTAGCTGTTATACTTATACAGAGTTGAAGCGCAAACATTATTGAAGTTTTTAGTTACGGAGCTAAGGTCTTGACAGTCTAAGAGCTAAACCCTAACTAACACATGTAAACTAGTTATTGTGCGATGTAAAACTCGGTGGGGAGACTGGTGTAGTGGGGGACTGGTGTAGTGGGGGGACTACCATCTGCCGCACACTTGCCACCTGCCGCCTGCCGCCTGCCACCAGCCATCTGCTTCGTTCTACTACACTTTTACCCCCACCATTTTGTTTGATACCAGAACGCTAGCTAGCGAATAGTCAGTACACCTCCGGCTCTCGACCGGTGAACATCGAGCTCTCCGAGACGCTCTTCACAAAATAACAATATCATTTCACTCAAGGTCTGATAGATGTTTCTATTTCATTGCCGTCACGTATTATTTCCTCCTGACAGCAATGAAATGCAAACACCTAACAGAACAGATAGGTGTCAAAAACACAACATGGACTCTGCGCAGGGATCGAAGTATCTACCGTCTTTCTTCAGAAAACAAAGTGATGGCCGCAACTCGTCCGGATCAACAACATCGATGACAACCAACAACGGGGAACTATTGTAAACATGAATTATTGTAAATAAAGTAATATTTGTAATATGAATTATTGTAAATAAAATAAAGTAATATTTGTAATTGTTCTACCTCGCACTCGTATCATTCGATTGCTTCATTCGATAATTTTCATTCGATATTTTATCGAATTAAAACTATCGAATCACAATCGGATTTTACGCGTGCGAGGTAGTACTTTTTTAAAATTACCTCCCCGTGACCTTGAACTTTGAACTTTTACTCATTTCGTCACAAAACCACCTACGTCACTGGCTCAGCCCCAGATAACATCTTTCATGACTCAGCACTTCCGGTCACGTGACCGGATGACGTCACTTCCGGCGCAAAACCCGCAAACCCACACTACTTCGAAGTGATGTGTGTGTGCCTTTCTGTATGTATGTGTGTCTGTCTGGACGTGTACAGTGCTGGAGGTCGCTCCCGTGGTCTGATTTTGATGAAATTTGGTATGTTGGTAGTAATCCACGATATACCTGTTTTTGTATGTCCCAAAATCCGCAAAACACTTACAAAAATCCAAATTTCTCAAAAATGGCTCTTATGAGTTTGATTACAATTTAGTAGTTTGTAGAACTTTAGGTTTACAACAAAATGACACCATCCACATATCTGTAAAATCTTTGGGTTCAGAAATTACATGACTTATAATCTCTAAAATTCAATATTTTTATTTTTTATAAATATTTTAAGTGCTAAGTAAAATGTACTTATTACCATTAAGGATAGCTCAAAAAACTAAACAATTTAAGTAGTGTGGGTTTGCCGGTTTTGGACCGGAATTGACGTCATCCGGTCACGTGACCGGATGCGCTGAGTCATGAAAGACGTCATCTGAGGCTGAGCCAGTGACGTAGGCGGTTTTGTGACGTAATGAGGGGAAGTTTAAAGTTCAAGGTCACGGGGAGGTAATTTTAAAAAAGTACTACCTCGCACGCGTAAAATCTGATTGTGATTCGATAGTTTAATCGATAAGAAATATCGAATGAAACAATCGAATGAAGCAATCGGACGATACGAGTGCGAGGTAGTACTATTTCATTTAACTTTATTTTTTACTTTTCTTTTTATTTACAATAAGTTATGTTTACAATAATTTATGTTTACAATAGTTCCCCGTTGTTTGTCGTCATCGATGTTGTTGATCCGGAGTCGCAGCCGTCAGACGCAGTTTTCAAGTGTTGCGCTTGTTTGTCCAATCGGCCCATCCCGACTGTGTGTTCCTTGCCTATTTATGTGACCGCAGGGAACACACAGTCGGGACGAGCAGCTCGATGTTCACCGGTCGAGAGCTGGAGGTGTACTGGCTATTCACAAGCTAGCGTTGTAATCGTACTAAATGGTGGGGGTAAAAGTGTGGTGGGGCGGAGCAGATGGCGGACGGCAGATGGCAGGCGGCAGATGGTAGGCGGCAGGTGGCAAGTGCGCGGCAGATGGTTGCTACTCCATTCGCCGCCAAAGTAATGCAAGCCGTCGCCGTAATTCTTGTATTTTATCTTGACGGTTCATTTGATATGTTTTACATCTACATATGCAATAGCTGAAACACCTGCACTTACGACAAGCTTTCCCGTCAACTTGATCGCCTGGTATTTTAAAACATTGCAACTCGCAACAATATGTCTTCAAATTGTTATCGAAAAATAAATTGTTCATCGGTGGCACCGACATGTTAGCTGCAGCGTGTGTTAGACAAGACTGAGACTAACTTCACTGCTCCCTCTCTTTTATACCCCTTCATAAGTTAACCCTGAATGAAAGTTCAAGGTCATCCATTTGAATTTTTAAAAAAAAAGCAACACAGCAGTATATAAAATAATATACTGCTATGTTGCTGTTTTTTTCTTTTTTTTTCTTTTAATGTTATTCTTTTTTTTTATTTTTCTTTATTTATTAAACAAACATTTTACAATACAATAAGCTTAAGTCTAACATTGATGACTAGAAATACAAACAGAGAAAAACAAATAGAGACATTATGTACAATGATGCATGATGTACAGAGTGAGTTCCGTCGAGTTGTTGCCGCTTACACTGTGTGATACAAAATACAACGTCCCCGGTTGAATATCTCGCAAGTCTTCATTTTGTAGCAGTTGAACAAATCGTTTTGGAAGAAATACTTGAAACTTCGGCTCATCTCCTGGAGTCATAGGTCCTTCGCACAATGATACTAGAATTGCTTCTCCATGTGTGGTTTCCACTTTCTTGATGCTATGAATAATGTAATGTCTTTGTTCTTTTAGTTCTGAACATTTTTTAGTTAGCAGAAGGTTCGATTTTGAGTGAGTGTTGAATTGATCAACCAATGTTTGTAGATATTGTTGTGATGCCATCTTCATCAGTGGTGGTGTCTTCTGTGATGTTGCCTCTTCGGAGTCTCGAATAATACTCGTGCTGAAGCGGTGTTGTCTCCTCGTATTTATAGGCCCCACTACCCTCACCACATTTCTGTTCTCCGCTACCCCCACCACATTCCTGCGTTTGTTTCAAGTAAGCAGCCAAACGATATGCGTTGTACAATGCACAGTTTGTTTGACCGTGTTTAAGATCTTTTGCAGCGACACAAATATTACCGAGATTAATGTTAAAGTCCTTACTGATAGTTATATCGAAAACATTACCGTGCGTATACTTTTGTATCCAGTTCTTTTTTTCTAATCCTCTTGTGTATATATGTGAATATTGTTTGCAAAAGTTAAACATAATACTGTGCAGATTACTGTAGCTTATAAATCCTTCATACCAATGTATGTAATGAAAGTAGTTTGTTATCCATTTGTTTGTACTTTTTGCTTTGGTGTTAAGTTTGTTAAAAGAAAAAGGAGCTTCAAACGTGAATGGGTAGGCTACAAATGTAAGCAAGTCTAAAATTACTAATTCCTTGATAATAAACCTAGCGTCATTATTTCGAAATGCTTGAAATTCTATTACACAAGGCTTTACACTCACTTCTTCATCCCCTCCGCTCATCATGGCACCTAGCGATCAACTAAACTGTTTCCACACCACGGTAGGTTAAATACCAGGCCGTACAGTTGCAGGCGCGTTGGTGTATATTTAACGTGGGCACCGTCCCCAATAGGCCTACCCCACGTGTGTTCTTCTTTACTAAGTCAAACTTTAGTCTTTTTTAACTTCTTCTTCATGTGTTTCGTTTTCTTCTTCTTGTTTCTCCGTTTCTTCTTCTTCCTGTGTTGTTTCTTCTGTAGCTTCTGTAGCGATTTCTACAAGTGGTTCAAAATCCTTTAACTTTCTCCACATGCAAACTTCATGAGGTATTCTATTAAAAATAGATGTATCCACAGGTCCGTACACGATGGTGCTATCAGGTTGTTTTTCCAAAGTATCGACCAAATATTCTTTAATAATAGCGCTTGCAAATACCAACTGTCTCATGTACCTTGTAATAGGTTCTGTTGCGTAGTTTAAAACGTAGAATTCTTCACGTGACAGTAGAATCTTATTTTCATGTTGAGTCAAGTCTCTAATTCGCACTTGTAGTTGTCCGCGATGTTTAACAATATCGATTTCATTGTCACAATCCAAAAGTCGAATATGTGTTTTCCTTCCACACAAACTGTTAGTTAAATAACATTCTATTAAATGTACATGTTTCAAAAATGACTCCCAAGCATTTTGCGAAAATAAAACCTTTTTTGTTCCATGGTGTAGTATTACTGTAGGGGAATAATCCAATGATTTCATCAATCCAACTGATACACTTTTACTGATGCATGCTGAGATGGGGTAAAAGATTCGCGGAAAAACTTCAGTTAAAATGTGAGGAGGAATATTTTCTTCAACTTTCTTCTTCCTCTTTGGTACTACCTTTGATGGGTCTGCATTAATTTCCTCCTCTCTATCTCTTTTACCAAACTTTAAAAATGCAGTTATTTCCTTGATGATTTCTGCTTCACTAGTATTATCACGTTCCAATAACGGTGCTACCTCTGCATCACCTTGTACAACAGATGGAGAACTCATTTTGTAGAAGATGTTACCCATGCGCCGATAGACAATCAACTGAAGACCTGCATTGCTGCTCCGCTATTTATAGGTTAGCGACAGTGGCGGTGCCGGTGGTGGTACAGCGTTTTACAATACTGTCTTTACAATACCGGTCAACGGTGTGTATGTAACAATTTTACCGTGCAAAATTAAACAATACGCAGATGTATTTGCAGGTACGTTTTCTTGAAATTCCATTTTTATTTTTATATTAACACTAGACGATTTTACAGATTCATTTTGTTTGGAACAATCAATTACAACAATCGGAGCTTTCGATTCAAACTGAACGGGAGATAGTAGAGGTGTATTTGTTTTGCCGTAATATGAATTTTGGAACCTAGCGTACATGTCGTATAAAACACTGTATCTTTTCTTATCAAAAGAAATATTAAAGTTGTCGTAGGGAAAGAATTGTGAATTCAGGAACACTTTACAGTTTGTTAATTTACAATGGTCAAATTCACCAGCATTTTCAGTTATTATACTTTTCTTCTTCGTTTTTAATCCAAATATTACATATCTCGCTTTTTCCAAATGAGTAGAAGTTTTTACAGCCCATGTATGCCGTTGTGTTGTAGGTAAAAGGGGTATTCATGAAACTCCCAGCTTCTGAATGGCATTACAATGTCTCGATCTGATTTTAACTTTCTTAATAATGTAATCCTGTGTTCATCATTTAGTCGCACATGTGGTACTCTCCAAACAATCTTGTCTAATGTTAATTTCCAGTCTAAATTGGCATCAGTTGTTCCAGTAGCTGCTTTAATAATATCTTTATCGTTTGATGATCTTAATAAAACTAGTTCTTGTTTTACATTTATTATTATTCTTCTGTAGTCTTCAGCAAATCCTAGGAGTAATCTTAAAGGTACGTAGAAATCAAAGTTTCCCGAAGAGTCAGGAGCGATTGTACTTTTGTCTGGTGCAACCCATCCTGCAACAGATAACAGATTCTTCTCATTTGGTGTTAAAGACGCTAATCCTTTCAATGTACTGGAAATTCCAACCTTTTTTGTTGAATCGACTGTAACTCCTGAAATTTCATATCTAATCTCGTCAAACAAAAATGCCATAGGATTATTTATGAACGGAACAGTGGTTCCAGCAGTACCATCATTTTTTGTTACTTTTCCTTCAATATATAAATAACTTTCGCATGGAAGAGTATAAATGTCTTGTTGTTGTATAGGAATCCTAATTTCATCGTTATTGTTTAATTTGGACGAAGCGTAAGGGTTGTGCGTGTGATATTCCTTTTCCCATAAGGTCTCGTCGAATGTTGGACCCTGCGCTATATCCAGTATATCCATTGTTAATGACTTTTAATCCAATTTCTTCTAGAAAACGAATGTTGTCACTTATTAACCCTTCTACAGCTGATGAGCTACTGACCTCTTTGCTTGTTGGCTCTCTCTTTTTAAATGATAACCCCATTGTCTAAGCGGATGATTTTATATGTATTCTTACAGTAATAGCTTCTCCTCTAAAGTCAATAAGGTTTCCGTCTTGATCCACTATGTTCAGAACGATGTCTGAAATGAAACTGGTGTTTAACGGTAGGTACACAAGGTTTTGAGGCTTTTATACTATCTTGAAACCCGGTGCAACTGATGGGTAGAATGTGTGTAATATATGACGATTCTCTCCATCTCTGTAGGATCCTTGTATAATGTTACATGTAATGTCTATGCTATTAACTTTGATGATCGTCACAGTTTTATTCCCAGAATGAGTTTTATTAGGTTCTAATACTTTCGTTTCCTTAGAAAACCCCAATAAACTACCAATTGAATGTTCTTGACTAAAATCAATATAATACTTAGACGTAATTTCGGCTTTCATTGTATCGTTATTGCCTTTTATCGTTATATTTTCTTTTCCCATATGTTTTTGTATAACTTCATTTATATTATCAATTTCATAAGCTCCTGTTGGTAAACAGAATTCTTCCAAAGCTGAATACTTTCCTTTATCATCTTTTGTCTTGTAATAATGTATTTTGTTATTAATTCCTTCACTAACGTTTGGAATATAGTTATATGTTGTTAAATCCAATAATGCGGCTTCCCATAGTCTTCCTTTTTGCAAACGTAGCGCTGGAAACAGAATACTGCGCAAAGTACATGAGTTACCGGTTAATAACACTGTATACGAGGACATCTTAAAGTTGACTAACACTTTTAGCTAAAAAGTCTAAACATAAATGACCGCAAATGGATGTATCATCAGGTTGTTTTCTTGTATGATTGTAAAAAACATTTTCTGCCGCACGAAAGTATTGTTGAAGTTCTTTCGGTGGTGGAAGGTCTCCAAAACTGTCGAAATAATAAATGGTTTTACCAAGTTTCTTGTAACACACCCAATGAGTGCCTAATCCTTCACTATTATCCAAATTTACAATACCAGTCTCATTTTTCCACATTTTAACCGGTAACTCATCTTTCATAAATACTCCTCTAAAAAATGGGATTTTCAAACAAGAAGCATATGTAATCAGTTCTTCATTGGTCAATTCTTTGTTTTTAATTATTAATTGCTCTTTCTTATTTAATACACACGATACGGTCTTAGGTATAATCCTCCTCCCTTTTTTATCATTGACCATATTGTTGGTTTCTTTTTAGCTTTACCACTGGTAGATCGACGTTTTCTTCTGATATTACCTCCTTGTTTTTTAGCGGGGTTTTTCCCACGCCTTCTTCTCTTTCCTCCTCCAAACGTAGTTTTTGCTTTCATTGCTGCTGTTACTGCTAAAGACGCTGCTTTTTCACCAATACTCGCGTCACTAGATTTTACTCTTTGCCAAGCTTTCTCAGCAAGTGCTTTATCCGCTATTGATCTATTTTTAGTATCACCAAATTTGGAATACGCTATATCGTGCTGTTTACAAGCCTGATCGAGCTTATTTATTCCAGGATCTCCTCTAGCAAGACGTTTCTCTAATTTGGTTCCAGGACCACAATATTGATATCCTCCAGGTAAATGTAATTCCACAGGTAATAAATCAATCGCCTTGTTAACTATAGCTCCAACCGGTTTACTCAATAGAGAAAATGCTGTTGATGCTATTCCCCTTCCTCTCTGTAATCTCTCTCGATTATGACTGATTCGTTTAACCCTCGACATGGCTATTTATAGCAAAACTTACAATCAGTAGGTGCACTCTATAAATGTTTTACAATGAATGTAATATCAGTTTTGGTTTCTTGTATTATATACTGTTTAAAATCCATTTATTATATCGAAATGGATTTATTAATTAAATGTAGACATATTAAATAAAAGTAGTAAAAATAGAAATAAGGTGTAATTGAAGATGTTCCAGATGTTTCTCCGCTGGTGATGGTATCGTTGTCTTCGGTAAAATGAATAAACTTTAAATAGTTGTCATGTTCCCTTAGAAACTTGCCACTTAATCGTTGATAATTGAATAACACATCCCAGTCTAGTTTATCTTTAAAATTGTCAATGTAATTCTCAGAGAGATTTTGATATTTACTTATTACTTCCCAACAGTTATTAAAATTCGATGTCATCTCTACGAGGAAGTCTTCTGAAAACTGTTGTCTTTGTAAAATATGGATCCAGTTAACTCTGTGAAAATAAATTCTTAACATAGTCATTGTAAAGAGGTAATGTATGGAAAGTTGTTCCCAATCCATATATCTATCAAACCGTTGAACAAAACCATCTGTCAACACTCCTTGGGGAAATCTCGGCTCTTGAGATATTAAACTCCACGCAGTAATATTGGATTCCATCATCCTCTATGTATCGTCTCTCGAATATGACTGATGCTTTATCCCTTATCATGGGGGGTATTTTAAATTCTTTTTTCTCTTATGTAATCTTCATTGTTTTCTGTTGGTTCATTAATCACATTCACTTTATCCTCCTTTCCTAATGTCTTGACTTTAGAAGGCTTAGACGGTTTATCTCGTTGATTAGGTTTCTCTGGATTGTGTATATTTTTCCAGTCTAAATAATTGTGACTGTCAACATCTGAAGCTGCATCTCTTCCTGAAGCCCGATGGATATAATGGAATAGAGCTGCACCAAACCTTTCCAAATGTTTTTCATATTCCGTAGTCCATTTCTTGTGTACAATATCAAACATTTTCTTATTTACAGCGTCTCCATCCTGCTCACAATCACCTACATTTGATAATTTTAATTTTTTTACATCATAGCTTGTGTCAGTTTTATTCCTGTTGTAAATCGTTAACAATTTTAGAGTAGCTAAATTTACTGCTTCACCATCATAAATGGGATATTGTATATCGCTTAACCTTTTACCGGAAAACCCCCAATGATCTTCGTGTACAGTTGGGGTTCTTTTTTTCATGTACTGTACCGTAACCGCATCAGACGACATAAGCGGATCACCAACATTTTGAATTACTTTTCCTTCAAAATTATAGTGGCCGTCAGATGTTAACGGAAACCCAGCTCTTTTTTCACTATATCCAGATTTTACTCCAAACTCGGAATACCGTCCAAACTTGTCCACACTCATGATGTAACTGAATCGCTATCGTTTAGGTTCTTATTGTATATATATATATATATATATAATAAGTAATATATATATATATATGCGTCTACTGAACAATTATTCCTTGTTTTCGCAGTTCATCATCCAAAGCTACCCATTCGTTTTCTAAACCAGTGTGCCCGGCTTCCATGGCTTCATGTAATAATCTCATTCGATCAACTAACTTATTTATATCGTTGTAATATATTATATTAGTTTTATACAAATTTTTCAATAATCCCCTTCCAGATGTGGTAGGATCAGTTGTTTTTCTCTTTTTATGCAAAACATTTAATTCAGCAGAAGATAAAGCTCTTCTTTTAATTTGAGCTTTTTTTGATTTTGAGGGGAAAAGACTAGATATAATACTTGTATATTTTATTGACCGATTTCTATGAATAGGTAGGTCTTTGGAATACTTTTTTCTATGTGCATTTGTATACTGTAATATATTTTTAAACAATTGTAAATCCCTTTTAGTATATTTACCAGGATTATTTTTTAAGATAAGTTCAAATAAACCTTTTGTACCTTTATATTTCTTATCTCCAATAACTATATCATCATTTTCGTTTATATCTAACTTGATATCTCCAATCATTAATCCTTTATCCTCTATTCTAGCTCCATAGGTATGATAACTTCGATTAGCATGTGCGGCGTGTAACATTTTTAACGTATATGTTCTTCCAAGTGTTCCTTTAAACATAATATCCGTGCCTAATTTGCTTAAGTTGGATGGGTTAATATCCTCTTCTTCTGCTCTTGTATCTTCTACACTTGTATCTTCTGTACTTGTATCTTCTGCAATATCCTTTTCCTTTAAATCCTCTATATCTCCGCTTTCTTCATACTCGTCGCTTTCTTCAGATGTATGTAACTTGCCAAAACTTTCATCATTCTGAAATTCTTCTTCATATTTGGAAATTGGTAGCATTTTGTCTCCTTCGAAGCGAATTGAAGGTTTTTCCATATTTTGTGCTAATCGCTTTAAAGGTTCAATAACAGGTTTGAATGTTGTTTCTAAAAATTGCTCTCTTTCATTTATACCTGATTTTAAAGCTCGGTCTTTTTGTCTAATAGAATCACTAAGTGATTTTATTTCCTTTAATAGCTTTTCCTGGTTAACCATCTTCACACCTTGACGACTTGTACAGTAATACCGCTAATCAGTGTATTAAAACGAATTTATCAAAACCTATTCTATAACGACCATCTTTTATAGCATGATCTTTCATAATAACCAAAAATCCATACTTTTCCGCCCATGCTTTTCCGCAAAGTTCTTTAAACTTTTCAAATGGCATATCCGCATTCACATGATCGTTATATATATGTTTTAGGTTAGTATCATCTTGTTTGAATACAATCAGAATATTTGCATTATCTCTGATAAGTTGTTTTGGGATTTTGCTATAGGTTTGTCCTATATATATGCTGTCGATGTTATTATGTCTTCCCATGGCAAAGTAGTTTCTAATAGTATCCTGATTTTCACAAGATACCTCGTCAAATATAAATACAGAATACGGTTTCGCTTCGTTTGGTTGCATAATGCTATCACTAGCGTTAAATTTGTAAAAATTAACATCAGACACATCAGATAGGATTTTATCCAGCAATTGATACTTTGGTTGATGTAGAGACTTTGAAAAAATATATAGGTTATTAAACCTTAATCCCTGCGGATTAGTGATCAAATTAAAGACAACATTGGTCTTTCCGCAGTTTGAGGGGCCACTTACTATACATCGAACAGTGTTTCGAAGTAAACTACCGTGTTTACCATTGTTTATTTTAACGTTATCCACAGTTAAATCATCTATGTTATTAATATTGAATCGATATTTATGGTTAATAATCTCCATCCTGCTCAAAGGTTAACGATGAAATGAGTTGCTTGCATTAAACCAAGTCCTTTATAGGTATCCATGAATCCTCAGTTTTGTTAAACCCTAACCACCGCACTTTAACTGCGTCCTTTTTTCTTTGTAACACTTTTTCAACAAGATATACATCACCTACTGTTGACTTTAACATTTCATGTCCATAAAATGCACCTTGCAACAAATCTCCTTTGTTATCTTTTAAGATATACGTTTCAGGTACAGTCGGTTGCACTTTATACACTGTAAAAACTTCATTCGTCCAATTGGGAAGGTATTTCTTGGTAAACACTCCCTTATATTTACTAATCCGTACTTTATCACTTACATTAAATTTTCTTGGCTGCATTTTTTCTACTTTAGGCTTTGTATTTTTCTTTATGCGTTTTAATACATCTTTTGCATTTCTTCTATTTACTTTGTTAGGTTTCATACCGATAGTTCTATGAAACCTGTTGTTATAATCATTTATTAATTGTGGTAAAACATCATACCATACGTAAGAACCTCTTTTTGAAAATTGTTTATACAGTGCTCCTTTTAAAGTTCTATTGAATCTTTCTACAATAGCTGCTTTTTTCTCTGAATTTGTAGAATAATGATTTATTTTATATTTATTCATTAACTGTGCAAAGTTTGTATTAAAGTATTCTGTTCCATCATCAGTTTGTAAATGTTTAATTTTGTTTTTATCTCTTTTTATGGCTATTTCCATGGCTCCATGACTTTTACTAGTCTTGTCCTTTAGAGGCAAAGCGTCTGCAACTTTTGTAAAACAATTAATAATTGTGAGTATATATTTGAATCCTTTGTTTATTCTGCTATGCGGTCGCATTTCAATTAAATCCGCTTGATATAGATCATTTATCCCTTTTATAACAGCATTTCATCTTGGAAACTTTATTCTTGCAGGTTTGTGTAGTTCATTAATAATCTTCTCCTTCAGGTCTGACATGATGGTTTCACGAAGGCAGCTGATATGGTATTAAATATTCATTGGTATAAATCTGCTTATATATATATAGTTCAAGGTCATTCAAAACTTGTGTAAAAAAAGGGGAAACACAGCTTAACATTGCTGTGTTTCCCCTTTTTTTACGGAAAGGAAAAGGATAAAGGATCTAGGACGATGAAAAGGTTACTCGTCAATAGGGTTGAGGGAGTAGTGGCCGAATGGCAATGTGTTGATTTTGTCTGGAAGGGTTTGTCTTTTGTCGTCATTACAGGATAGCGCCTTTTTAACTTCAGTCACGCTGTACAGCTGATGGTTAAAACTTCTGATGGTGTTGAATTTAGCTGTAATGATGTTATCCTCAAATAAGCATTGCTTGTAGTGTTCAAAATGCACTTTCTTCTTTAAATATAAACTCTTTACACCTTTAGCTTTCTTAATATAGCTATTCTTCTTTTCTTCTTTTTCATTATAGAGTTTCAAAGAATATAGTTTAGACATCAGTGCAACAATCTCTTCAAGTAGAACACCATTAGCCTCATCCTTGAATTTGCCTAGTACTTTTTTGTGTCTGCCATTGTCGTAGTTTGGATGATCTTTTGGATAATCGGAGAAATCAAAGTCGTTCTTGTAAATAAATGTACGTAAGTCTTTATACATGTCCAATGTTACTATGCGATATATGAAAGCGTCAGTGTCCATATATGTAATAGATATATTTTCTCTTCCGTAGAACGCCACCATTTTGTTGTAGTGAAAGTCGTACATGTGTGTTTTTGAGATGTCCAAGATTGACATGCCTATATACAAAGGACGATCCATCTTCACACTCGTCTTCTTCATGGACACTGCTACAAGTTTTTCATTAATAATTATAGATGTTCCAAAATTTGGCTGCTGTACTAGTATCTGTAATTTTTTTGCGTCGGTAACAAGTTTAACATTTTTATGTCTTCTTTTGTTTTCCAATGTTTTTCCAAATATCGCATTATTCATTAATTTAAAGAAATCTTTTTGAAAGTCTGATGTAGCTGCTGCTCTTCTGATGGTATTTGAATCAATGTAGGGTTTCAACCAGCATGATTGAGAAAATTCCAAAAATCTATTAATTTTTGTTAGACGCAGTCTTAATTCGATAGCTTGTTGAACCACCGAAAAGTGAGCCACGTAGCGTTGTTTATTATTTAATGTCATCATTAATTTGGGGTGTTTCCCAATTGGTGAAATTTCTGTTTTAGCAAGAAGTGGAAGGTCATAATGAAGATCATGTAAATTTTCTGGGTATTCAAAATCGCAATCCAAAATATATCCAGTGTCACCATGTTTCGGAATTTGTAAAATATCGCCAATAGAGTCGGGATTAATCCATTTAAAGTTATCAAAAGGAAGTGGGTTTGACATTGCCCATCCGTACAGGTTATTTGCATCGAAATATCCTAAATAGGTTGACGGTTTGGTTTCATCGTAATCGGAATCGTTGTATTTGTTGTTGGCTTTAACATGTCTGGTAACACTTTGGGTCAATCCGCCTCTTACTCCAGCTTCAACCATTAAAACCATGTCAATGTCTGTTAAAAGTTGGAGTTTGCATTTTGTTTCTTTTAACATGGCTTGCCAAGCTAATCCTGGTGAAGTATACGAATGTAGAGGGTCCAAACCGTATGGAACAAAACAGGTGTTTCGGAATTCTTCCATTACATCACAAAGAAGAGTTACATCTAGTTTGACATAAAAGTCCGAGTAATCTCCTAAGGTCTTCATATCTAACTCGTTCCATACTCGACGTGCGTGTTGATAGTCCTCAAGTGATATTTCCGAATCATTAAGTTTGTTTTTGAAGTGTTCTGGTGGAGGTAGCGATGTTTCATCAAATCTATGCAGTCCATCAATGTAATCATAGGGGAAGACTCCTTTTCGAAGAACCAAATCCATTTAACTATTGGGTACAATTTTGCTTGTTTCTATCAAATCTGTTCTTAGATTTTCAGATAATTTCATGAGGCTTGAAAGCATAAATCTAAATGAATCAACAAACCTTAATTTAATTTTACCCACCTTTTTTGAAAAGCTTATAAATTTTTCCATTGTCGTAGCCAAAACGTCTATTGCTCCATTATCTCTTCCTAGTTCGGGGATTATAAAGTGCGAATCATAACCACTTAGATTGTGCAGAACTACGGGGATGAAATATGGCAGTTTGTAGTTCAAGTTGCAAGCGTTACAAGCTGCACCTCTGTACGCTCCCGTAAGATGATCGTGGTCACGAACTTTAACGTTATCCAGTGTAAAGGTGTTATTACACAGATAACACGTTTTTGTTGAATCATAATGTTGAAGCTCTTCTTCTTCCATAGGTGACATGGGTACCTTTGTTCCATACAGTTCTTCTACCTTTGCAGCTATGTCATACAGATCATCGACAAAGTATTTGGCTGCTTCTTCACCGCGATAAATCTTTGGAGAAGATGATAGTCCATATTTTTGAAGATGGTCTTCAGTCAACGTGGATTTAATTAGTATGCAATAACTGTTTGGTGAATGAAGTTGGTATTTGCTTCTTCTTGTAACGTCCTCTTCTTGTTGTTCAAGTGGATGTAAAGAAGACTCGAAATCAGCGTAAACAGCAACAGGTACACGGTATTGTTGTATTACTTTGTCAAATTTTATCTGCGCTCTGCTAGGATGCGGCAATTTAATTCTTACTTCATAGTTTCCATTACATAATCGCTGGTGTTCTACTAGCCAATCTGACCCTCCCCTTCTTAGTTCTTTGTTCACGTGACAAAAACATCTTTTGCATATTGTCATTTTTTTCATGATTGGATAATTGTTTAGAAACAAGACTTTCAAATTTTTTGATATACACAAAGTGTGAAATATCGCCTTTAGTAATCAATAACAAATCGGTATGATCTCTGCGCTCATTTGGTGTTATACGTAAGGGGTACACATTGTTTGACGAATCCAATCCGAATAGGTTGACAGAAGCTGAAGGATTTTGTTTTT
This sequence comes from Allygus modestus, assembly GCA_963675035.1. Lineage (NCBI taxonomy): Eukaryota > Metazoa > Arthropoda > Insecta > Hemiptera > Cicadellidae > Allygus > Allygus modestus. The sequence goes on along the minus strand of OY776112.1, from coordinate 427,432,692 downwards.
CAAATTTTGAAACGTCTGTTATAGCAACAGGGTAAGTTATCCCTTGAAAATTATATCTATGTTGTACTTCTTCATAATGGTGACTTGGTCTTACCGGATGGTCTGTTACATATTTGGCCAACATAGCATACTTAAAACACTTAGTATCTTGATTTTGTACGTTGACGCAGGATAAGGTATTTCTAATCTTTGTTGGTAGAGGGATGTAGCTACTTCCTCGAATTCCATAGCCGTGTTTGTGTACTCTTAAGTCTAGCCCTGTGATGCTTAACAAACTCCATCCAGAGCCTCTTCCTTCATGTTCTTGTATTTTCACCATTAGCTCATCAAAACATTCAGATACAGTTGAATCAATATCTGACGAGAACATAATAGTTCGGTTTTTTGTTAAGAAACCTCTCGGTGAGGTTTCATTTTGAATGTTTGTAAATAAAGTATCCAGTAATAGTCCAAATTTAATAAAATTTAATCTTTTTAATTCATTTTTCAGAGTTTTATTAACCAATCCTTTTGCGTTATTTAAAAATTCTTCAAGTTTCAATTTTGTATTGTCAATTTTAAAGTGGGTTACAACATTATCCGAAAGTGCTCGGGCGTGTAGTTCCTTATTTACTGATGGTCCAGGCGCATAATGAATGACACTTGGTCTTGAAACTTCATTTTCATCTTTTTCTTCATTTTCTTCTTTTTCTTCGTTGTGTTCTTCTTCATTTTGTTCTTCTTGATGTTTTGCTAATTGTTGGTCGATTGAATCTAATTCTTCTTCATTTGGTTCTTCTGTATTTGTATTGGTGTTATGTTTCAATTCTTTATGAATGGTTAAAAGCCATTCATCTCTGAAAGAAGCTTTACAAATATCGCAGCGATTCATAATGTAGGCGTGCTCTTCACAAGGGTCAACGCAATAATGAAAAAACACTGCAAATGCACCTCTATTTATACCCTAGCAAAAGTGGTGGGGGTACGTTTTAGGTTAAAATTAAGTTTGTAGCTGGAGGCTACAAAATTCTGTATTTGGGTCAAGGACATTGAGCATATTTGCCAAAACGGGGAATAGAGCAGTAAATGATTTCATTTTAAACCATAAACTGATCTATTCCCCGCTTTGTATTTAACAAGGACAATTTTCTCCAACAGGAAAATTTAATATATTTTAAACTGGTAAATATTTTCTGTCTTGTAACTGGGTCAAGGTTATACAACGATATTACCAAAACGGGGAATAGAGCAGTAAGTAGTTCTCACTTTGACTACAAACTGATCTATTCCCCGCTCTGTATTTAAAGTTTGACAGTTGAATAGAAAAAAACAACACTTAATCAGACTCATTTGATGAATCGGAATCAGTTGTATCAGAAGCATCGGAAAGAAATAGTCGTCGACGAATATGATATACCCCTCGTGCGCTATCTAAAAATAACCCATCCAAACTACTACTACTAGTGGTTGGAGTTTCATCATGTATTTCTTCAGAACAGAGAAGATGCAGATAGATTCTATAGGTTTCAGATTCCACGTCACTTAACGGTTCAATTTGTTCCATATATCCTGCTTCAAGATCATCACTGTCCATATCACTTAATAATTCAAGATCTTCCATTGCATCCATATTACTTAATAATTCAACATCTCCCAATTCGTCTTCATTTTCATCCTCACTTTCAATCACAATATGTTTTATATTTCCCACAATTGATTTTGCAGAAGGAAATATATTATCCTTTGGTGACATAGCTGCTATATATCCTAGTGCTAACACAAGTAGCAGAATGAGATAAGCACTGATGAAAAACCTCTTTTATACCCCCCGATTTAAGTGGTGGGGGTAATTAGTGATAGGGATGGGGTATTATTGTAACAATATATGAACAATTTAATACTAACAGAGTATAAAGTTTTGTAAGTGGGTCAAGGCCACCTTAAACTATTACCAGAACGGGGAATAGAGCAGTAAGTGATTCTCACTTTGACCACAAACTGATCTATTCCCCGTTCTGTCTTCCGCAGTTCAGTATTTCCAAAGACTCTTAGTTAGTTGAGGAAAGTTTTTAAATTTTTATTGCTAGTAATTCTTCAGGCAGTTGAAATGAAGTATTTTGTGACAACATTTCCAACATTTCAATGTATTTTATGGCGTGTTTTATAATAGAAAGTCTTGAAGCTTTTGGTTCAAGAAAAGGTACTTTTGTTCGTAATAAATTATAGGCTTCATTCAATATTGCAATCCTTCTTCTCTCTCTAGCACACCTTCTTTTCTCTCTATCATTCTCCTCCTTGCCTTTAGCATCTAAGTTAGACGATCCTCCTGGGCTATCCATAGTTGAATAATAACTATACCCTGAAGCCGACTGCCTTATATCGGTTTACCCCCACCCTTTTACCCCCACCCTTTTACAATGAATATAGCTGGTTCGATGTCTTGTTCGGGAAAAGTCGCTAACTTAACGTGTAGTGTAATAAAGACACAAGACAAACCCCTATTGCAATAATCGGTAAATTTCTCTCTTCAAAAGGATTGGTGATGACCTCTAGCCTATGGGACCCTAGTTTTATTGTAGGAAATAAATATATCTTCCAATATCTTACCAAACAAAAATTTTCTAAGTCCCGAAACCCGCGCCTATCTAGGTCAAGGTCGTTTTAAGATTATAAAGAAAAGTGTGGACAACCTATTTACCTTCTGCAGCATGCTACAGAATTTAAATAGGTTGTCCACACTTTTTTTAATTTGGAAAAGAAACAAATATTTACTTAAATTTGGAAGATAGGTTTTTGAACTTTGATTTTACGGTAATGATTTCCACACAGTGACTCCCTTTTCGTTTCGAATTAAATAGTCTCGTCTGGTAGGGTTTTCAGGGTGGAACATACCCTTAGGTAATGCTAAATAGAACAGTTGGTCTGCGCATTTTAGAATCACCTTTAGAAAACCTTTCTTTTTAACAAAAAAGTAACGTTCGTTTTTACGAAGCCTATTAATTCGAAGTTTTTTGGGGTTCACTGTTGATATTGGTGAAGATCGAGAAACGCTAGTCTTATGTTTCAGTTTTAAATGATACCCGCATATTTCCTCATTTGAAACACAAGACCTGTGACAGCGTTCACCTTTCTTCGGACCTTTTTTGAAGATATATATATACATTGACATTTTAATTGTTTTAAATTCTCAGAAGGAGATTGCGGGTTATTAAAAATTACAGACGGACGTGTAGAAGAGCCTGATGTAGAAGGTGGGTTCTCATCTCTGATTGGCTTTGGCTCCAGTGGAAGAATGTCTGCCAGCGCCTGCTGAAGAATGGAAGGAGCTGGTGAAGCCAGAGATGAAGTAAGTGGTAATTGTCCAACCTTCCTCGGCGATGTAGATAATTTGGAAGAACTTGAACTAGCCGGAGAAGGTGGGCGAGAAGTAGCCGGAGAGGATGAAGAAGATGACGATGAAGACGATGAAGAAGATGAAGACGATGAAGAAGATGAAGAAGCAGACGGGGGAGCAACAGGGTTTGCTTGAAGTGGTGGCGATACGTCAAGAGCTGGCATCGAACGTGGTGCTGGCTCCGCAGGAACAACGCATGCCAGTATCAACGCCTGCCGAAGGATGGAAGGAGCTGGCGGAGCAGATGGAGAATGTTCAACCTTCCTCGGTGAAGATTGTTTCCTACGGCTGGACATGTCGGAAACTGAACTGCGCTCGGAAAGTGTAAGCAGCAGAATGATTTTACCACTGGTGGAAGCCCTCCTATATACCCGTTTTACGAGGGGGGGGGGGTGTTAGTGATAGGGAAGGGGTATTATTGTAAGAGTAAATGTTTTTACCAAACAATAATTTTCTCTAAGTCCCGAAGTGGGTCAAGGTCATCTGAACATGTTGCCAAAACGGGGAATAGAGCAGTAAGTGATTCTCACTTGGACCACAAACTGCTCTATTCCCCGCTCTGTATTAGGAGAAGAGGACTAGTTTAAAGCTCGCAATTATAGGCAATAAACCTGATAACGGAACACTAACCTCTCCCCCGAAAAATTATTCACCCAACAAACAAACGATATGGTCAGTTTACAACAGTCGCGCACTCTGAAACCGCAAGGACGTTCATCACTGTCTAGGCGTCAGAGTACTACGAACCGAAGTACAATAATACCTGACCAAGGTCCCCTTAAGTTTATTTCCCCGGAGATGTATCCCCCAAGATAAGCAAAATGGTCAGTTAACAACAGTCGCGCACTCTGAAACCGCAAGGACGTTCATCACTGTGTAGGCGTCAGAGTTTTACGAACCGAAGTCCAATAATACCTGACCAAGGTCCCCTTAAGTTTATTTCCCCGAAGTTGTATCCCCCAAGATAAGTAATATGGCCAGTTTACAACAGTCGCGCACTCTGAAACCGCAAGGACGTTCATCACTGTGTAGGCGCCAGAGTACTACGAACCGAAGTACAATAATCACCTGACCAAGATCCCCTTAAATTTTACAGATATTTAAACAAGATTCCCTTAAATTTTACAAATATTTAACCAAGATCCCTTTAGATTTAACCAAGATAAGCAAACTAACTGAATCTGTTTCTCGTGAGTGAGGGCTAAGATAGGTAAAAAAAAAAATCATCCGGTTTTCATGCCGTAATGACTCAAGGTCGGTTTTCGTGCCGTACCATTTGTAAGGGGTTAGGAAAGGTGTTTATTTGAGAAACATAATCCCCCCTGAGATATTTAAAGACATAAGGTCGGTTTTCGTGCCATACCTTTTTGAATGGGAGCGTGAAAGAAAAGTACATATTTCATTAGTAAATAAAGACACTTCAAAGACACTTTAAAACCAACACCGAACTAACTACAGTTAAACTAACTACATTTACTAGCAGCAAACTACAAGCGTTATTCTAACATGCTTAATAATAAACAGACATGCCTTAAGCTAAGGTAGCATCTCTAATATACAGTGGTACCAACTCTATACTAGAGATACTATTGCGGACAGCGCGGGCAAACAGCTAGCTAGGCTGTCGGCCTGCGACTGCGAACCCTCTGCGGGCTGCTCCCGCTTTTATAGGAATATATCATGGTGGGGGGGGCAAGGACTTCGACAGTAGTTTGTTCCAAAACTGTATCGCATTCTCTGAATTGCTCCAAGTCCGGTAACTGGGTCAAGGACACGTTAAAATATTTTGTAAAATAGCAAAGGTGTTACCTTTGCCATTTTACTTTGGAAGCAAGCTGTACTACGTTTAAACAAGGGAGACTATTATCCGTTTTACATAAAACTCCTTGCACGATCTTTTGATAAAATGGAAAAGATTAATGCCGGAGGGCGATTCCCATTCCACCAAAATACAATGCATATCATTTCTATGCAACGGTCTCAGCTCTATCTTTACTTTTAATTTAATGCCTCGGAACTCATAAGTAAGGATGGACAGAAAGGCTTCTGAAATAGCAAGCTCGGAAGGAACAAGCCAAGTGTTTACACCTACAGCTTCCATAGCGATATGATGATTTTTACCACGCTGTTGCAGTATATAAAACATTTCCCCCTCCAGTTTTTATTTTTAATACAACATTTTTGTGTCAACCTTGTCTGCATGAACTATCTCTAAGTCCACATTTCTTCCAATATTTGATCAAACGACGGTTTTTCTAAGTCCTGTCAGTAGGTCAAGGTCATCTGACATAATGCCAAAGCGGGGAATAGAGCATAACATACTGCTCTATTCCCCGCTCTGTATTGGGGAAGGGGACAAAAGACAACAAACAAGAGACTGATTTTAAACAAGAGACTGATTTTATATTTCACAAACGTTTCTCATGGGTGAGATAGGTGGTGTCAACCGGTTTGCATGGCCGTATTGATCTTATTGACAAGGCCGGTTTTCAGGGCCGAACCTTATTGTCAGGGGGTTAGGAAAAGGATGAGAAACAAGATACATTACTTTGAAAATAAAGACTTTACCAGCAACTATGTAAAAGAAACAAATTAATCAGTTAACGTTACTTTTACAAAAACAGCCGAGGTCGGTTTTGCAAAGGTCAACAGTATCACTGAAACCCGGTGGGACGTAGACCCAAACACCCGGCGTCAGGCTGCTGCGAACCCAAGTTTTGACCAAGGTTGTTGAGGGACCTGTAGGGCCGGGAGTACATATGTTATTAGTAAATAAATACTTCAAACCGATACAACACACTAACATATATATTAGACTAACTACATTACTTAGCAGCAAACTACAAGCGTTATCTAACATGCTTAAACAAACTAACTAAACATGCAAGGGCGCGGATCTCTTAATTGCGCGTCGGGCCCAACGCACACTTAACAGACCTACGCTGCAGCAGAGTGCAACCCACTGGGACGTATATCCAAACAACGGGCGGCAAGCTACTGCGACGAGACTGCGGACTGCTCCCGCTTATAAAGGCAAAGTGACGTCACCGAAGCGGAAGGGGGAGGTCGAAGGGGGGGTGACCTTGAACATGACCCAAATCGGGGGGGGGTCCGTCAAGGGGAGGGGGGGGGTCCGCCCCCTCGAGGGGGGGGGGGCTCGAGGGTGCTCGAGGGGGGGGGGTTGACGTAACCAGTCCTCAGCTTTCTACCCATGTATGGATAGGGCAAGGTTTCACTTTACGACCTGCTTCACTCTGTCTGCCGCCTCATTCCGGCTTTGGTTTCCAACCAGTACACACGTGCTCTATCCAACTCTATCTTATCCATTTTCTCTTCCATCCTATTTACACCATGTCTTCTCCTCTGACTCCCGAAAAACTCCAGCGCTTAAAGGAATCTTTGAAGAGGTCGACGGAAAGAAGGAGCGGGTTTAAGAGACCTTCAACTTTGAAGTCTCTCAAACGGAATCTCCGTGGCCATCCGCTGTATTTTGAACAACGACCCTCGACTCAGCCTCGGCCTTCTACATCGGCTCAGCCTCAGCCTTCTACATCGGCGGCTCAACCTTCGTCTCCAACACCGACTGTCGATGAGGTGATGCAACGGACAAGGGTGATGGGGCTGAACGACTTGGTGACGCCGTTTGAAGTCTCCAAGGTCGAGTTTCGAAATCTGAAGCGGATGACTGAGTATAAATATGTGGCAACCAACGGGGACCACGTGTTCCTGTTTCAACACACCGTCCACTACATCGAGGTGCGTCTGCCGCAGTCTCTCCCACCGCCACCCCCTCTGATACCCGACACACAGGAGTTATTCTTAACCAGAAAAGATGGGAGGGTAAAGTGGGTTTTGAAGAATAAAGTTTGAACCGATCCTTATCCCGACCATCCCTATCCCGACCAACCTTCAGCACGCAAACGGTCCTTTTCAGGACCTCCCTAAGCATTTCAAGTTAGGGACTTGGCCTGTACATAGGCAGGAGATTTTGTTTGTGCAGCCCACTTTGTGCAAATTTCTAAGTCCCAAAGTCCTTGAACCTGACCTTGACCTTGAACATGACCCATGTTGGGAGGGGGGGTACAAAGTTTTTCCAAAGTATGTCATGTGGGTACTCAAATTACGCGAATCGGTCAGACGAACAAGGAGGTGCAAACAGAATTTTGATCCGGCCAAGGGTATAGTAGCAGAAGCAAAAAAACTACAAAGTTTGTCCAAAGTATGTCATGTGGGTACTCAAATTACGCGAATTGATCAGACGAACGAGATGGTGCAAACAGAATTCAGATCCGACCAACGGTATAGCAGAAATAGCGAAAAAAACAATGTTTTCAAGGTTACATACTAATAGCTTCTTTATTATTGGGTTAAAGTATAGCGAGTGGGTACTCAAATTACGCGGGTTAATCAGACGAACAAGATGGTGCAAACATAATTCAGATCCGACTGAGAGTAGGGAAGAAAAGCGCGAAAACAACACTTTCAAGGTCTGACATAAATAAATACTTTGTTTATGGATTAAACTACGACAAGTTATTTATAGTTTAAAGTATACCGAGGTAACGTTGTGGTGCGGGTAGGTCGGGTGGGTATCATACACGCTAGCGCTATATCATTATACTTTCAGCTCTTGCAGGATTAACATATACCTATAGAGTTTGTGTTATTCTAAAGATGTCACAGTTTTACATAAATTTGACGAAGGTGTCCTTCAACAGTCCGTCTGCCACCACCTTCTACTTCTCCGACTGTGAAGATAGAAGGTCTACGTTGTTAGTGGATTGTGAGCGATTTCGCCGTAGAATACTCCAGGCTGAAACATTCTTAGCAAGTTGTCTGCTACGCAAGATGCATCATATGAGTACATGCAATAAATTAGATCACAGTGACTGTTATGATTGCGTAAAAACAGTGTCGAGCAAGAATTGTTAATGTTTTCAGTTACGGAGCTCCGATCCTCACAGAGTCAGAGCTAGACCCTAACTAATGCATGTCCCGTAGTTATTGTGCGATGTGAAAACTTGGTGGGGGGTAAAGGCGAGTGTCTATCCTACATGCTTGTATCACTTCAGTATACCTGCGGCTCTTGCATAGTTCACATGGATTCGCAAATACAAAGCACTACTGTTTCTTCCACATGTTCTTCTTTTAATATAAAGCAAGCTGACAATACAAATGATGAAATACAAGTACATGAAGTTTCTAGCACAATATCTTCTGATGCAGAAGCAATAATGGCATCCCTAATAGGGTTTGACTAATGATGGTGGATGTAGTAGCAACCATCTGCCTCGCACCAGCTGCCATCTGCCGCCTGCCATCGGCCGTCCGCCATCTGCTCCGCCCCACCATACTTTTACCCCCACCATTTTGTTTGATACCAAAACGCTAGCTAGCGAATAGTCAGTACACCTCCGGCTCTTGACTAGTGTACATCGAGCTCTCTGTTAAAATGTCCATCAAAATTAGGTGTATTCATTATGACTCTATTCATCTGGCGACTTTCCAAGACCTCGAGGTTTTTAATGAAGAGTTAAAACTTCTCATTGCGTCCGGTTACGATTTATCTTTGGAACTTTACGCATCAAAAAACAACATGGACTCTGCGCAGGAATCGAAGTATCTACCGTCTTTCATCAGAAAGCGAAGTGATGGCCGCAACTCGTCCGGATCAACGACATCGATGACAACGAACAACGGGGAACTATTGTAAACATGAATTATTGTAAATAAAATAAAGTAATATTTGTAATAGTACTACCTCGCACTCGTATCGTCCGATTGCTTCATTCGATTGTTTCATTCGATATTTCGTATCGATTAAACTATCGAATCACAATCAGATTTTACGCGTGCGAGGTAGTACTTTTTTAAAATTACCTCCCCGTGACCTTGAACTTTAAACTTTCCCTCATTACGTCACAAAACCGCCTACGTCACTGGCTCAGCCTCAGATGACGTCTTTCATGACTCAGCGCATCCGGTCACGTGACCGGATGACGTCACTTCCGGTCCAAAACCGGCAAACCCACACTACTAATTTAGTATTTTGAATTATTGCTCTACGATTACTGGTTGTGGATAAAATTGAAACTTTCATTTAGCGGTAAAGACGGTATGTTGTCCAATGTTATTCTTATGAGAAATACCAAATTTAAAATCTCCCTCTTAATGATAAATTTAATAGAAATTTGATATGCATGTCACTACTATGGACCCCCTTTGAGTACTTTTCGACGTTTGACCCCTGACGTCACACCCGCTCCCTCTCCCCTTCCCCACCCCACCCCTCCACAACCCCCACCCCACCCCTCAATTACTAAATTTGAAGTGGAAAATAATGAAAAATCGCAAAATACTACAATTAAGTGTGTTTAAGAGTATAACTATGAGAGTTTAGTGCCCTGGACTTAATCTATAAGATTACACAATTTTACAGTTCAAAGAAATATTAGATGGACTCGACAGAAATCATTAATTTCAGAAATGTAAATATTAAGTTTTTACTAATGACCCTAAGACTGTATTAGTAAAAATAATAATACTCTGCCTTAAGTAGCAATTTATATAAGATATGGTGTCCAAGTTTTATGTTTTAGCTGTTCTTATGTACCTGGTTATTTTCCATTCAAATAGACACTTGTCTTAAATTGTCTTTTTGTTTTGTAAACTAAAATGTGCATTTGTAAATATGTGAAGTTTAAGTATAAAAAACATTAACAACGGCCCTCCAAATCTTTAATTCAGGCGAATCTTTATATTTCATCAACAAAATGTATTGCAATCTAATTTCATGTTGTTTAATACGAAATGAGAATAGAATAAGTTAGCTTTCGGAGCCTCATTTATAAATGATGATGGTTATTTCTTACATTCAATTTTTACTATTTGGAATTTGAAAGGAAAACTCATTTATCATAAAAAGGGAAATACGGAGATTCGATTAGGGCTGGATACAAAGTCAAGTATTTACTAGGGGCGGTTATTTATCTGTCAACACTCCAGGTACTTTGTTGTAAAAACAACAAAATAAACTGAGTACAATGTTTATATTTTTGGATGGTTTGAAGCACCTGGTTCTGTTTCGACAGTACAACTTTTAAAATAATTATACTTTGTTTTAGATGTAAGGGTATTGTTTTTGATTTTAGTCGTTTTGATAAACCTGGTTATCATAAATTCAGTTAACCCACACAATTTTCAATTGTTTTAATATATATCAGTGTAAGTTTTAAATCTGTAGGGTAACTTATTTTGATTTTGATGAATCTGACACATTTTAATAATTCAAGTCAATATCTACCACTAATAGTTCTCTGTATCATATGTTTTTACGATCGGTCAACTAAGAATCTACTAAGATTACTCATGGAACCACATCTGAGATTTAAATGACAAGTTCAACATGTAAATACAAATATACAAGGCAAGATACCAAACCTTAAAAATAAAAGGCTATAACAAATAAACGTTAGTTTAAGTTTACGACTGGAAATGTATTACCTGTAAAGTAATACATCAGATAGTTTTGTCACAAGACTTTATATACTTGTTCAAGTAAATCCGGCTTTAGGTTTACTTAGTTATCAACAAATTTAAAATAAGCCCAAATCTATGATGTTACGAATCGTATCTCACTTGGAGATATCAAATTCTACCTTAAAATTGAAATACATTACTTAAAATTAAATCTCCAATTTAATTGATAGAAAATAAGCTTACAAACAAAAACAATTAAAAATGGTTTTGAAAATATTATAAAATATTATTTCAGAAAAAAATAACTCGTTATAGGTTTCAGTTAGTATTTGAACCCGAAAGTTAAAGTCCTGCTGCTGTAAAAATAAAAACATTAAGCTGGTAGGAAAAACATATAAAAAGACAAATCTTCACTACCCAAAAACTATCTGTTCACAACCGGAAAGATAACTAACTGATGGAAAAATATAAGAATAGATTATAAGACATTTTAGTGCGTATACCCTGAAATACTCTTATTCAATAAATACACATGCCCAAACTACTAAATGTATGCTAAAATCGTATTAATTGCGTAATAGAAATAATAATCTGCCAATCTGGAAGTAGTGATCATTATCAAGAAGTAGAAATGGCAAGTTCCAAATAATAGTTAAACTACCAACTCTGCGAAATAAATATGTAAAAATTAGTTTGCCAATCTATGTATCCAATATTAAAAGGTTGGAAACACTATACTAAAGTCATTAAAAATATAGGTTGACAACTCTGCAAAAGAAAATTTCACAAAGTAAGGTTGGCGACGCTGTGAAAGATCCAGAAGTTAAGTCGGAAACTCTGCACAAAAACCGAAAAACATAAAGCTAGGTTAACAACACTACGAAAAAAAATTTCAAAAAGCTATGTTAGCAAGAGTGCAACAAAGATTGAGACGTTATGTTGGCAACATTATGACCAAAAATTAGAAATTGTATTGGCGGCATTAAGAACGAAAACATACAACATCTAGGTTGACCACTTAGAAATAACACAAAGTACTTAGGTCGGCAAACACTGCATAAAATAAAATTATGTAAGTAAAGGTGTGAAAGAGAATGTAGAGAAAGTTTTGTTGGCCATTCCTTAAAAGAAAAAGTACAGGAATACACTGCGAAGTAAAAATACATTTAGGTTGTCAACAACAAGTAGGAAAAAGTTAGGTTGGCTACAATGTCACAGTAAACCATCAAAAGTTATTTTGGCAATTCTGTTAAGGAAAAAGTACTTAAAGACACTGAGAAATAAAAATTAGGTTGGCAAAAAGTTTAGGAAAAAAAGAGTAAAATTGGTAACAACAAGCAAGAAAAAGTTAGTTTGGCAACATTGTCAATGACAAATTCCAAATATGTAAGTTGGAATTATTGAGAATGAAAGATACAGAAAATAGGTTTGAATAGGTTTGAGAATAGGTTTTTTAAAGAATATTCAAACAGTTAAGTTGGATCTTTGTGAGAGAAAAATGTAAGTATGACAATACTGTGAAATATAAAAGTTGACAATTCTACTAACGATTTATTTAAATGCAAATAGTAGGTTGTCCACAACAAGCAGAAATAAAGTTAGGTTGGAAACAGTGTGACCGTAAAATATTAAGAGTTAGTTTGGCAACACCGGCAAAGAAAAATTGCAAAATGTTCAGTTGGCAACATTAAGAACGAAAGCGTAAAAACAAGGTTTGAAACCCTGTTTAAAAAGAAACTACCAACAGTTCAGTTAGCAGCTTTTTAAATGAAACATTCAGCAACGCCTTTCAAAGGTTGGAAACACTCCCCCAAAGTTACAAAAAGGTAGGTGGCAACTCTGCGAAACACAATTTTAGAAAGTTAGGTTGGCGACACAGCGAGTGATTCAGTAGTTCGTTAGGAAACTCTGCATTAACACCGAAATTAAAATATAAATTAGCAATCCTGCAAAAAACATTTCAAAAGTTAGGTTGGCAACACTGTAGAAGAAAGATTGAGACGTTACATTGGCAATATAATTGAAAAGGTTAGAAATTATTTATTTTTTATTTATTTTTTTTTTTTACGTAGGAGGAACGCTTAATGCGCAAACCCAAAAGAACAGTGTGGGACTCCCTCTTACGAGGTATATCCACTAAACCTCCTACGGAGCCGCGGGGGAAAAACCAGGCCGGAACCCTTATCGGACAACTTCGGCACTGGCCCGCGTGTCTTGCGCCCAGACGGGTCACGTCACCGTTTCGGGAAACTTAGAGGTCACCTAAGCATCCCTCGTCTCGCTTTCCCCGAAGAACGGATTGCACGAAGAGTGCAACCGCTCTCCAGGAGTCTTCATTTCGAAGCATCGCCCCCACCACGACGTCCGGGGACAGATCGCCGACAGCAGAGACGAGCCTCCTCCTGTCTTCAGCGAAACGACTGCACCGGAAGAAAGTATGATGAGCATCATCCACCTCCTCCGGGTAGTAACTACACTGAGGTGACCTCACCTTCCCCATGCGGAAAAGGTATTCCCTGAAGTACCCGTGGCCCGTCAGGAATTGACACAAGAAAAAGTCAATTTCCCCAAATGCACGGCTCAACCACGGGCTTATGTCTCTGATGAGACGAAACGTCCATCGCCCTTCCAGTCCACCGTTCCAACGCTCTTGCCAAACTCGCAGAGTTTCGAGTCTGGCTTCCACAGCAGCTTGGTCTCTTCCGAGATCAGGAGCACGGTGAAAGATGTTCTGCCTCTCAGCGGCGAGCAGATCAAGGGGAAACACTCCAGCCACAACCATTACAGCCAGTCCAGACACAGTGCGATACGCACAGGCAACCCTAAGAGCCGCCCTGCGCTGAACGGAGAGAATTCTCTTGCTGTGTTTTTTGACTCTCATGGCACCCGCCCACACTTCTGCGCCGTACAGGAGAGTGGCGTTGACGGTGGACATGAGAAGTCGCCTCTTGCTGGACCTCGGGCCTCCGACATTCCCGAAATTATATTGGTAACATTAAGAATGAAAAAATACAAACCGTAGGTTAGCAACATTGTAAAAGAGAGAACGCAAAATAATAAGGTTGGCAAACACTGCCAAATAGTGTAAAAGAGAATGCTCAGAAAGTTATGTTGGCTATTCCGTCAACAAAAAAGTAAAGGACTTTGAGAAATAAAAATACACATTTAGGTTGACAACAACAAGTACGAAAAGAGTTGGGTTGGCAGTAACAAACAGGAAAAATGCTAGGTTTGCAACAGTGTCACCGTATAATATCAAGAGCTAGTTTGGCAACAGTGGCAAGGATTAATTTCAAAGAGTTAAGTTGGCAACATTAATAACAAAAGGCGTAAAAACGATTAGATTCGAAACCCTATCTAAGAAAAAACAAAAACAGTTAGGTCGGAAAATTGTGCAACAAAAATTGAATAAAAAATTCCAACTCCCGTACCTAAATATTCAGCCAATACAAATTAACATATTTTTAAATAGTTTTTTAGTACCTTTTGTATCAGGGTGAACTGAATAATTTAATAAATTTAACTCATTTTTTCTTTTTTTTATTATGTTGAAATGATAACAACAATACTGTGATAAGAGATTTTTTATGCAAAAGGTAGGTTGGAAACATTGGGATACCGCCAGGACCGGGGCATCGGTAGAGGAATATAATTTGTTTAAGAATGATATAATTATGTAAATAGTTATAGTACAAAATGTATCAATAAGCGTTTTGGTTTGTTATTAATTAATTATTATTTTCCCTTGTCTGCATAGTTTAAAATGACTTACACAAGGTACAATTTGGATGAAATTACTTACAAAAAGCATACAGGGGAATATTATTACGAGTTAAAACGTTTGGCATAGCAAATAACTTACAGAGCTCTATAGGGGTCATATCTACTGAACAAATAGTGACAGATCTAAAAAAGTTGAAACAGGAGTGATGAACCCGTTAAGGATATAAAATTATCCACAAGATATAATTTCCACCGTAAAGAGAAATCACTACTTACAAATATCAACTTTTATTTTATAAATGCATAGATTTTATTTCAGTCTGATCTCATACACCTGGTACTACTTCATATTTTACTAATATATTTTAAGAGAAGAAGGGTATTAAAAGATATATAAACAGTGTGAGGGGGCAAAGCGTAGCAAATGAAAGTAGCGTGATGTAATAAATATGTACATATAACAAACAGTATAACTAAGGGTGACTTAATCTAAAAAAATAGGTTGGTAGTACTGCACAGAAAAAAACCAGGCTGGCAACACGGTCATAATGTAGGTTAGGTAAAATGATAGGAAGGGACCGTAAGGTGGAGGGGGTGGGGGAGGGGGAGGGGGAGCGGGCGTGACGTCAGGGGTCAAAGGTCGAAAAGGACTCAAAGGGGGTCCAAAGTAGTCATGTCAATTTAGCATTAGCCAACAAAGGGTATTCAAAATATGAATCAACCTAACCCTGGGGGGACGATAAGGAGGGGATTTCCCTCTTAAAACCACTGTGTGTAGCTCATGATTTAGTGGTGACTCCAAAAATGGGATTTGGGAGAACATTTCTGAGAAAAGGTTTTTTAAAATATTTTCTGTTCAGTATACCGTACTTTACATTCCATATTTAGTAAATAAAAAATAATTTAGTCATTAAAGAAAATAGGGCTAAAAGGTAGAAAACTGTTGTCAGTTTCCTGATACCGTTTTTTTATTGTATTATATTTAATTATACCAAACGTTATATTATTTAAAGAAAATCATAATTATACTATTATATTTGGACAATTTCTTGAGTGAACCAACCCCAATATAACGGAAATTCAAATTAAATCTTGTTTCTTATGCTTTTCAACGCACGTGTGAATTGATAATATTATATCGACCGAGTTGTTATACAAGTTTCAAATAATAGTTTAACGAGTGTAAGATAAAATAAGTTTTTGTAATGAAATAAATAGAATAAAAATGGGTGGTTCAATGATTCCTTCAACATTGCCAATTATTTTTCAAGGACTTTCAACAGCTTTTCCTTCAGGTGCTATGTATATAATGAATACAACTACGTATTATACTCTTCGGTGCAAACGGGATTTGAGAATTATTTTATTACCATAGCTAGAGTGTTATTTAAGTTATTAAATGTAATATTTTTTATTACTATTTAATTTGGAAATAAATTATAGCCTAACTACAAACTGATAGGGGGTTTATCTAATCTATTATTTTTTTACGGTTGGTCAAGTTTAAATTAAATACTCCTTGAACTATAAAAATGTTATTTGATTAAGAATGTTTCTGGTGATAATAATGTTTAATTATTATTATACTATCAAAAATCCTGTAAATGAGAACGAACAACTTAGGTTTTAAACAACTTTTTGAGTTGTTATTACTTACGGGATGTAATATAAGACGTCTTACAACAATTAATAATTTATTTACACTTATACTGATTCCCAAACAGACGGTAAACATACATAAAAGATGGTACAAGGCATCCACCCATCTTTTATATATGTTTACCACCTGTATGAGAATCAGTATGAGTGTAAATATATTCTTAAGTGTTGCAAGACGTCCTTTATGTAGCTGTGTCATTTATACTGTTTTTTTTTGTTTATAGCAGGTTTACAACTGTTTTCATCAAAAAGCATCTATAATTTTCAACATGTTTTATGCAATTTTCTGTTTGTATCATTAACATAAAGCTGCCATTTGATGTGATTTATTCATACAAATTTACAAATATAAATGTTTTCATACATGACAAAATTGTTATTGAACGGATTTTACTTACTTACTGCTGCAAGATCATCTCGTGGACCTTCTACAGGCATGATATCCGTCATGTTGATTTAAAACTAGATTACTAGGGTCAGGATAAGGTTAAAGTAAATTTATAAGTCGATCTAGGCTCAGAAAAACAAAGGAAGCGCACACTTCAATAAGATTGTCCTTCACATTTTGTTTGAATCTTGCAGTAGCACTATCACCGAAAATACTGGATTCCAAACTAAATAAATTAAAACTAAACAACCCAGCTGTTTCTTCTGTCACTGAAGATGAACAGTCACGTAATATTTCTGTAAACATTTCAAAATTGTATTATGCAAATCAATCTTCTACAGCCAAAACATTCTGTTCATACACTGTACTATTTAATTTTCTTAGCAATGGTCAATATTAATTGTGTGTTCAATATTTAGATATCCTGACGAAATAAAATCGATGGATATTTGAGTTACATAAATTTTTCACATGAAAATACGAATTTTATCTAATAAACTAGGGAATTAGGTATGATAACTTTTCTTTTGACGTATTACGATTATTATACCTCCTCAGCTGTCACAAAACGATGATGTAGTATCATATATTTAAAAATATAAATTCTCTTTAACATCGTACGATAAAACATTGGTCACCATTTCTAAATAGTTAACATAATAATGTTTAAAAAGAAAATGAAGCTTTACTGTGAGGAATATCAACCAAATTTCATTATTACAAGTAGTGATAAATTAAATTATATTTTGTGAAAAAAATGCCTTTAAAAACAGGAGAGTTTTACTCTTACCTTAAATTAAATGCGCACCTAATATTATCAAATAACATAATGCAAACATGACAACTTAATATATGCATGAGGTTTGTCCCAGCAAGCGGATATATCTTCCCTTAGGGAGCACTACAAACTTCCGACATAGCCAACTAGTTTCAGCCTGCTAGTTATGTACGATGAACTAAGTTTATGTACTTTTGACACTCTTTAAGTCAAAAAATGGTTAAGGTTGTCCAGAATTATTGAACTTTATTAGTATTCAAGTATTATTAGCTCCATACTTAATTATTTAATATGACCATTACAATGTTAGCTTAAACGAAGTGGATATATTAACAGGTGGGAAAAAACACGTGAGAATATGACAAGGATAAAAAATAATCCACTATTTTCTTTAGAGTTAGATAGGTGTTGATGTTTTGCTATTCACTCAAAATATTCTAAATACGGATAATTTGGCGATTTTCCTTCTTGTCTATCCCTAGACCGTATTAAATATATATTAATGACTGAATAATATACATCACAGTCGAATTTGACCATTAACAGCTATGTTCGTTTTCAGGCTGATTCAAATCATTAAAATATAAGTTACATTTTGGGTCCAGAAATATTAATTATATATGGTCTAGCTTGGACTCCAAAAGTCTCCTTTGATTATTCAAGGCGATATATTAAAGCCAGTCACACCGGTCATCATCGATTGGACAATCCTTTATGTATTCTTACCGTCTCAAATGCAACTGTAGTAAAAATTTCAATCTGTTATTGTATTTTGAGGCGTAGATTATTTCACCCAGTTTAATTGTGATAACACATATCACACTGCTAAAAAATAACACATAATAACGTTTTCACTGGGACCAATCGATGCTAATTCCGAAGAATGTTATAAAAGTAACTGTATTTATATACAGTTTATTCTTATGTTTTAAAGTCAAAGATGTAATGCATACTTGGTCAACCCAACCCTTACTTTCATCTTAACGTAAATGTGAATAAGTAAAGAACTATTGTGAATAAGGCAGGTCGAGTTATTTCCAGCTTTTTCGTAGAAGCACAATAACCAGAAAGTTGTCGCAGTTGGAAAGTTTGTGAAAGTGTAACTGTTATCGCCCAGCTCTTCGCTAGCCAAAACGCTTTGCTGCTTTGGTATGAGTTGATAAGTGCTCTCGTTTGTGAATTGAATTAAACGTTGTACATTTACTTTAAATTTCATAGAAAGAAGTTATTCAAAATGTTCTTTAAACTACGTGTATTAAATAATGAATTTGTTTGTAGTTATTGTAAAGTACTTACAATCTGTGACGTAACTATATAACTATATATTTTCTATAATCTTTATTCAATTGTATTACTTTTTCCCCTTCATGGCTTGCTGCGAGAAAGAAAACCGAAATGCTACTTAACGTATATGGCATAAGTATTTTATTTTTAATATGATCACAGATATTTTGATTTCCTTGCGATTTTTTGTTTTGCTTTGTATAACAATATAAATGATATACGAAGGTTATTCAAAGTTTTGTACAAAACTACATCGATCAAAATGTTATATTATATTCCCTAAAACAAGTAAATGTCAGGCTTGTGGTGGTTTCAAGTTAAAATACCCTTTACAATAGCTAGAATTTAGTCCAGAATTAGTTTAGCTTTCACAATACCCTGTGTGTATTTGAACCCTATCATATTTATACATTTAATTAAATTTTAATTCCCACTAGAATTATTGTTCTTGAATCTTGTAGGCGCAAATAGTAAGTTATAAAAAAATGGCTTCATTTGATTGCGTTGTATTGTATTAGGAAACAAGACCACAAAATCAGAAATTTTAAATAGAGGGAAGCAAAGTTATTGACTAAACATTGTGATACAAAATGTTATTCTTAAATATATATTAAGTTTTCAGTCATCATATATTAGAGGTTCGCTTCCACTATGCCTCTAACTATGT
This sequence comes from Allygus modestus, assembly GCA_963675035.1. Classification (NCBI taxonomy): domain Eukaryota; kingdom Metazoa; phylum Arthropoda; class Insecta; order Hemiptera; family Cicadellidae; genus Allygus; species Allygus modestus. The sequence continues at coordinate 427,413,341 of OY776112.1, read as the reverse complement.
TAAATATTGCATTCAACGTTGAAAGTCTATTTTCTCTTGCAACATACGTCTTCTGACTTGCCCCATGCACTTTGTCTCTGTGTTTTCACTATCTACGTGGCAATAGCAGTCAGTTTTAGAAAGCCACCAGAGCGACAGATGCGACTGGTTTTGCTGCAACTATTATCATTTTAAGTCGGGAAAAAGCAGAGAAATACCTAATTTTTCGATTAGTAATTACTGGCGGAGCAATGCATCTAAGCTTTTTTGTGCTTTTTTTATAATCGATGTGGAACGATAATTTTAAGAACTGTCTTTTTGAAAGTCGTTGATGAAGGCTATTGTTTTATCAGGACTTCTCTCCATAAAGAATAAACTAGGACAATAATGGATACAGTATTACCTAGGCGAAAAGGTAATGTGTAACTGATGTAGGCCTAAATAGAATGACCAAACCTAAAGGAAAATGAAACTATAATCGTAGAGGTCCTCTGTCAACTAACAGCGATGCACGAGTGTTGTAAGATATACCCATAGAACTCTATTACTTAATCGAGTTCTATGGAGGCACCTATTGGGTCTCGGGGAGCACACGTGCTGACTTGCGACAACCCGTGCAACTACTTTTGTAGCATGCGGCAAAGCATGCCTTACCATGCGTCTCCCGTGCGCCGAGGTGCAAGGCGCAAGACGCATGGAAAAAGGCCTAGTGGAAACTAGCCTTAACAATATTCATAAAAGTCATATTAAACTTGTGTTAACATCAATGATTGAATTTTCCTCTAAATACCAGTTATTCTTCACCATTATAATTAATAAACACATCTATTTACAGCAGCCCTAACGATAATGCCTGATTTAATTTTTACTGCCTGGCTGGATATCGTAGGGGTTAGAGTGCACACTCGAAATTTGAGGTTCAACATATCAATTGTAAACGGTATATACCCTTAAGGTATGATTCCGAACCCAGTTGTTATTTATTATTCGGTAAATTACAAATTATACTTTTTATAATATTATATTACTATTTTTAATAACATGTTGACATTAGATAGTAAAAAGACAAAGGTCTACCATTACTTTACAAATAATTGCGGTTTCCTCTGCAATTAAAAAGTACTTTAGTATACGTAATTTTTAATTGCACTCTCCTAATGTATTTCATTTGTAGTTTACTTATTACAAAGTTATGCAATAAGAATCATAACTAATAAACCTAAAATACTAGATTTTATCACTCAGTTAGTTATGAAATACTGTAGACATAAATATAAATGATGTGAAGGTGTCACTGGGTTACTCAAATTGTAGGAGTAATCATACTCAATGCATTGTATGTAAAATTATCCTGCTCAAACTTAGTGTTCTTATTCGGGAAGGAGTAGGGAATAAACAAGTCGGATACATCACAGGCACAATTTAAACTTTGCCGGCACTCCCACGAGAAACATTTCCGTATTCATCACACCACTGTTGCCGGATTTTTTACTCGGCAAAACAATCCCTTTTCTGAAAATCTATTCTCTCATTTTTAAAGGAAACCACATATATTTATGTTTTATTTTTTTATTTTTTACAGGTGTATTAAAAGTTATATTCTAATAAAACCTGCATATTATTTATAAAAATATAAGTATACTTTTGTCTAGACTGTTTAAATGTCCTGTGAATAACAAATAAACGGATCCCACGAAATTTATATTTATAATTGTAATAACTGATTAAATAATAAAACACTACATGGAGTAATTGCTGTAAATATAAAAAGGTTTTATAAATTGTAAAGTTTTACTAAACTATTTATAGTGCGTCCAAGATAGGTAAAGAACCATATAATTAGAGGACATCGTCTACATCATAAGTAAGACATTTTGTAGCATATATTATATACAATTGTATAGAATAATGTGTCATAGAGACTTTAGTGTCCATAAATGTCAAAAATATAATTTGTGGAGAGAAAATTATTTAGGAAATGTAATGTAAACCATTTTCTATCTGTTTTTTTATTATGTATTAAAAAAACAATTGTTTATAATTTTAGTTTAATTGTATGTTTCTTTTTATTTACAACAAAACAATATATTATAATATGGTAAACAGTTTTATCAAGCTGAAAGAAAAAAATGCAGCTCAATGCTAAATGATTGTGTCAATAGTATATATGTGTCGTAAATTTCAACAATAAAATCGTTTTATCGACGATTTCCGTTAAATCTCGTTATAGCTTTACGGAAAAGGTAACATACCTTATACCTTCTTCAAATATCACAACCAATATTTTACAGCTTGCTTCGTAAAGATTTATACTTTTTAATGGTTTATACTCTATTTATAGCCTATTCAGTTAACTATCATTCGTGCAATTTATTTTCAACTCGAAAGTTGTATCCATTACTTTGGTGAATTATTGCCTGTTACCTGTTTTAGTTGTGGATAATGTTGAAATATATTTTACTGAGTAATATTACACATAAAATTATTGAAAGTAGTTCATTTTTAGTCCAAAAATATATGTAAGGTGATAATACCGTTATATAGATTTATATTAATTTAATATAAGGTCTAAAATAACCCGAAAACGTGCGGCAGGTGTGATTAAAATTAAAGTAAATGTGTATTTAACAAAAAGATTAAAACTAATATAAACATGTGAATTGTACACAGACAGCACCGTTTGGTTAGGTTTCCCAACACTGAACTTGTACACAATGTAGTGAGCGCTACACGTAGTCGCAGCCCGCCCTGACTATGATGGATCGAGGAACCTTCATCAGCGGAACAGTGAAACTTGTTTCTGTTCATATAACTACTATGGACACACCTTTGCTACAATTATACTCTGACCCTAGTGTTATGCCTTTCCCACTTCCCCTACTACCTCCACCGACACTTGTTTCCAACCAATTACTGCGCTGGGCTGCCAACCTATTTTTGTATCGTGTTGCTAACCTACCTGTTTTATCTATGCTGTTTGCCAGCCAATTTTGGTGTCGTGCTGCCAACCTAAATTTTATCGTGCAGTGTTGCCAACCAATATTATGTTCCGCTGAATAAGTATTACGTCAGTTTTTTATATGCATATATTGATTTTGCATCACTAAAATACGTCTCGCTTTTATATGTATGTATTTTACATCACGGAAACCTACGTCCTGTTAAAGTTTATCCATAGTGGTCATAGATACAACTCGTTTTCTAAGCGTTTATGAGGAATTTTACCTAAAATAACTGACAGTAAATTACTTAGAAGTAAGAGTAAACAAAGTAAATCATTGGAAAACTTCAGATCTACATTGAAAGGAAAAATTATAATTTCAAACTTTTTGTACAATTATTTTGATAAAGCTTTGCATGAATAAGAGCAACGACATCACAGTTTAGCATATTACAAATGTATCTATAATTAACGTTAATTGCCTTTGTTTAGGTTAAAAATAGTTTATTGCACTTAGTAATTTCTAACATTATAAACTGTTGTAGTCACTTTCCTGAATTTTATGTGAAACCAATATTTAATTTATTTAAATACTCGAAAATTTATTCAGTCTGCTTTTAGTTAATTCTTCAGTCAAGGGGTTACCTCATTACAGGTTAAAACACTTAGAATCCCTGGAAAATAAATAATTGTTTACAGACTGATTTCCATTTTTTTATATTGTTTTGAGAATATTAAAATTAATTGTACGCCCATACTCAAAATAATTTGAATGAAGACACTGAGTTCATCAGTTAGATCTACACATGTATTTTTATAGTGAATAATCGGGGATGCTTCTGAGGTGAAGAGTATTTACAAACAGTACGATTTCAAGCTCTACCAATATATATGATACAAATTCGAAGTTTATTTTATAATCACCCATTTTTTAAAGTTAAATTATGATATTAAATTTTAGAGTGGATTGATAGTTACATTTTATTTGTTATTTACGGTTTATTCTTTTATAATTGAAGAGGTTCTTGCTTTAAAACTCGATTGTATGATCCTTATATAAGGCAAAATAAATCCTACTTAAGGACTCTCTTAAGATTATTGAAACACCCATTATTATTTTTTCAGAACTAAATGATATAATCGTTGCAGATTTATTTCTAATGCTATATTATGATAATAATTTCTGTTGATTTTCCGTTAGCTAGTGTATTATAAAACACAGAGGTTGAATACATTGTTGTGATCTGAAGGAGCTGGATGTGAAGGTACATCAATGTAAAGATTAAGTAATAAGGAGGACGATAAATATAACGAAAATATAGTTTGTAAAATGTTAAATTCAAAATATTTAAAAGCGTTGGTAAAAAATTTTAATCTTTCTAAGAACACAACGATTACCTGTGAATTTTTGATATACGTGATTCATCAGTGCCAACATGGACTTGTAACTAACACTCAGGTTTTCTCTTCGGGGTTATTAAAACAACAGTTTCTTAATTAAGTAACGTTTCTAAAAGCACGTCCGTTTGTAAAAAACCGATGCTATTCATCATAAATGTATACTTCTTATACTGTAAATTTTCATGATCTTTTGGAGATAAAACAATGAGTATTGTTTATCCACAGAGTCGATATACAAAGTTACTTTTTAATATGCATTTATTAGCGTTTAAAAATGTAAAACCTCCTTCCAAAATACATATCCAAACGCCATAAAATCATGACATAATAACTGTTGTACTGTCATTTCAATTGCATAAAGACTTAATTATTGTGGTGTCTAGTAAATCTTTTATAATAAAGAAAGTTATACACACAACCACAAAGCCCAACGATATTTTAGGTTATATCCTTTAATGGTTTCTCTAAATATTATTCTGTGCGTATATTTTAAGCGTTTAAATCACTAATAAAACAGTGTTAATTTATGTAATAAATTTTTTATGTAAAAATGATTCTACCAAGTAGGAATTCAGAACAAAATTCAAGCAAGAAAAGTCAGAATTTTTGGAGCAGGTTGATTTAAAAAGTCGAAACAAAATCACGATTTTCATCTCCTAGAGGACGGAATATAACTGAAGACGATGGTTTAATAATTTCTTGGGCTGATAGTACAGTGAGCTTTGTCCTGACGGCTAGCGTGTACATAATCTTGATACGTAAGTTCGAGGTTTAAAATTCAGTCTCCGTTGGGGGCTGCTGTATTTTCGTTCAGGTCTAGAGCAGGAAGTGTTTGGGCATAACCAACAAGACTTATTTAATTTTTAAGGTATTTTTATATTTAAATGATATTCATTGCATGACTCTTAAGTTTGTTTCAAAACAAGTTTCAACAATTGAAATAAGTCTGTAAAAAAATATTTCTTCCCAAGGGCTTTGAAGCGTTTTAACCTAGTGGGGTACCCCCTTGACTGAAGAACTAACTTGTAGCAGACTGATTAAAGTGCGGAGTATATAAATATATTATATATTGGTTTCAGTCAAAGTTTAATTAAAGATACTAGGAATGAAGGCAAACATAACCTACAATTATTTTTAAGGTTTATTTATGAAGAAGTTCCATAAATATTATTTAAATTTTAGTTAAAATAAATTTTATTTTCGTTAAAATAAGAGCCAAGCAAGTTAATTTAGTTTTTTCCATAGAATTAAGACCAATTCTTACAACTCAAAACAAATACAATATGTAGCCTTAAAATAACAGTTCTTTACTGTATACAAATTGGGTTAGTTCTGTTACATCGTACCAAATCCAATCTGCAAGAATAGTATATCTAGTTCTATTTTTACTTGTACGAGTGGGTAAAGAAACAATTTTAGTAATCCGTTTATTATCTAATATACAAGAAATATAACTGTATAAAGATCAGTATGATGATTATACATTTATAAATTAAATATACGATTATGTATTGTGATGTTATTTTAAAGAATATATTGTTTTGGAACATACAAAGTATAAAAATAATGGTGTGATGAATACGAAAATATTTCTCGTGGGAGTGCCAGCAAAGTTTAAATTGTGCCTGTGATAAATCCAACTTGTTTATTCGCTACTGCTTCTCATGTTAGGACACCTATTTTGAGCAACAGAATGTGACGTCCCATATATTATGTATTTAAATGTTATTTGAACATAAATAAGTGTCATCTTTGTTGAACATAATGTGTGTACCTTTACGGAATTATATTTAAGTTAAATGCATAGTTTACAGGGAAAAAAATATTTTTTACTTTTTCGCTTTACATTTATGAAGTTGAACTTTGGAATACAACCGCTAAAATACATTTTACACTTGTTAACACGAGTAGCCTATAGGAGTTATTTTTTTATATGTGAGACCGGTTACGGATTATTCAGTCCATCTTCAGTCAAAATCCTCCTAACTTAGCATTTTCTATAAACTAAAGCACACTTTTGTGGTTGTCGAGGTCCAAAACGATTACTATACAAACTAAAAATTATATACTAATTAATGTTATGTAGTTTTTCGTTTATAAAGTATTTTATCTTTTTATATCGTGACGATCACGAAAGTGCGGTTTAGTTTTTACAAAGTTTTAGGTAGGTAGGTTTTAGGTATTTAGAATGAAGATTGATTTAAATAGTCCAAATTGGTCTTACCTAGATGAACAGATTTGACACTATAAGGTTACTGATAATATTAACGCATTCACTGCGTTACTCGTGTATATTCAGGATAATTGCATCTGTTTCCTTTTTTGGCAACCGCGGGAAATTCGGCGCGCCGCACTGAACGTGTTAAATAATGGTATGTATGAAATTAAAATCCAATTCATCTCTAAACACTTATACATCCCTAAAAACTATAAATAATAAATGGCCAAGGCCGAACCATTTTTCTATCGTTCGAGGGTATCAATACGTATCTTTAATCTGCTAAGACCTCCGGGCATCCCAAAGCTGTATGTTCATCCTATAGGTAATTGAGAAACTGCCAACCCTACCCTCACTGGGTCACTCTGTTGGTAACTACAAACACGATGTATTTCTATCAATCCAAACATCGCATTCTTAGTTTACTGTCAGTCATCAAACCCTTTGTGATTATTTCCGATTATCTAACCCTTCATAAACATTCCAAGAGGAAACTGTGATATTTGTTGACCCATAAGGCAATCCAACTGAATTACTTCATTACTTTTTATTATATATGAATTTTACAATATTATGACGGTTAAAATACTCAATAAAAAAATAAATACAAATCATGTTATCGTTATAAATGCGAATTGTTAAAATAATGGAAAAGATGATTTTGTACAAATACAAAATGGCCTACTGTGTTTTATTACCATACCTATTGTTTGCCCAATTTTTTTGACACAATGATAATATATTATACCATTGACTCATATTTGAGATGAACGAAATATTTACGTTATGCACATATTTACTATTGAGTTTTTGCAAGGTAATTAGTACGCTGTAGTTTAAATTGCTACGGTTTTGAGATTAAAGTCCACACATAAGCTAAATGTTCAATTACCGTATAAGTCTGCCCATTCACTAAAGTTCGCATTGCTTATATTAAGTTCGATACATTAAACCATGCAACTAATAAATAAAGGCAATTTCTCTGTATATGAAAATGTATGAGACATCCGTTCCCAATACATGTGTACGTTTTTGTTTGATCTAAAAGGGATAAATTATGCATACATTTCTTTATTTGTCTAGGATGAGTATTTGTTAATTTTTGTTCATGCTGTACAGACCTGGAAATAATGGCCGTGCTAACAGTATATGAAATATGTTGTCAAATACAAATGATAAAACTTATTACTTTATTTAAGAAAACTCAAATTAAGTTAAAGCTTGCATATCGTTTTGTTGTTTATAGTTTATTCTGTTGTTTAAATGTAAACAAAACCAACAAAAATTATATAAAGATAACAATACATATAAACTAGGTAGATTATAATATACACTGCATATTGGGATACTGACTCAATTGATAAAGTATGGGGCAGCAGCTACTGTGCACTCTGTACATTTGAATATAAAACACCACTTTTTCTTAGAACATTTTAAATCTCTTGCATAACCCACTAACTACATATTTGCAATACTCTATATTTATTCTGCTTTTATAAACCACATTTTACTAAAATATTAGTGTAATAAATAATGTAATAGGTATGAAAACAGTTATTAAAACTAATAATATATAAATAATAAATTTATTTTTTACTAATGCCATAGTAACTATTATTTGTTGAGCAATTTGGTTCAGAAAACAAAATTTGTATCCGACCAATTTAATATGTAATTACTGATTGTAAAAATTGTAAAAATTTATGATTTTAATTTATTTTTTACAATACATTGAGTTATAAATTTTTAAAACAACTTGGTATTAGTAATCATCCAATTTTAGTTCAAACTTGGTCATTATCCATCTCATCAATATGTACATCAGTAACCAGCCTTGTAAGACCTCAGGCTTCCGCTGTGTAAGGGAAAGTGTGCTCATAATATATGCATACTGAAACACGCAGCATTTTCTGAAATAATATAAAACTATTTACAACACCAAAAGCTCGAAATGCATTTTATGGTGTAATTAAACAAGTATATGGGCTATAGTCCAATACAGATTCATAGGGATCATTTGGATTAATATACAGAGTGTCCAGCCTAACGTGTTCCAATAGCTAACTTTTTTATTCCATTTCAAATATTTAACTTGTTAAGAATTGTCTTTTGAGGTGTTATAAAATGTTAAACAACTCGCGTGATTTTTCAAAATGACAGCCAACTTAAATATTTCTTCTGGAATACCCCTAATTATGTTGTTTCATCGGATTCAAATGTGAATTATAAAACGCTCTTTAATGCCAAACTCCCACAATTTATACTTAAAAATGTCGCTTGCAAAATTATATATGAAGATGTACGGTGTATGTATAAAACAGTACATATAAAGTAGTACAGGTTAAATATCTCAACTATCCACAAACTAAATATCAATCCGACCTATTGCATTATATTTTATCAAACATAAAAACATTGTATTTCCTTAACAAAATTATAGTTTTATATATTTAAATATTGTAGCATCCACATACTAAAAAGCTAGTAATTAACATTTAAATACTACAAAATCAAACTGTAAAACTATTCCAACAATTAAAAAACAAATATAAATAATGATAGTTCACAAATAAATTTAATTTTCGGCAAAAAGATTGACCACTTTCTTGAGGTTAAGGATATAAAGCCGACTTAGTGGAAAATCTAGAAGAATATGCATTTTAACACAATAAAACTCTTTATTGTTGATTATTCATTCGTATTTACCATAAAATCATTTTGTATTTTGAGAAACATCTACAAGAAATACTATTCTAAGATTCAAAATACAATACATTAAGAGTAATACAAATGTTCATGTCAAAGAAAAGTTTAAATAGTTGACCATTACGAAAATTTATAGTTGATGTAGTTGAAGCTATTAATGATGCACAACTGTATAATTATAACTTTAAGACTATGCAACTATGCTATGCTCCAATAGTTATAACGCTGGAAGAAATTGTAAAATTCAATTAATTAGGTAGTAATTAAATAAATAACTAGGAGTACGCTCTTATATCGCGTATAAGGATTGAGTGATCGCGTAAAATAAAAAAAAAATGTTTCAATTGACAATATACCACATGGGCCCTCCATTATAACTGCAGCTTGACAATGATATACAAATCCAGAACATGACAAACAATGAGGCCTGAAACCTGTCTATCAGTCAGACAAAGTGCATATGAAGTAGTTACTCACCCCTCAGTCTCACTGAGGGCTGTATCATCTAGGCCCTCATAATAATATTAGCTGAAGATTTTGATAAAATGTAACATGTTGGCGGCAATAAAGGTCCCCAATCAGTGAGAGCACGTGGTTTAAAAGTAGTTATTTACACTTTGGTTCCACTGGAGGACCCATCAGGATATTTATTTTATTGTAGCTTAATATTGCTGTAAAAATCTATAAGTATAAATACAGAACTTGATGAACAATACGTTTTAAAATCAGTCAATTGGTTTTGAATGCCTAAATATTTTAAACTCTAATCCAGAGGTTTTAATGTAACACATTAACCTTACTGGGGGGAGGAGGGCGGTGCCCCCCAGGCCTCCCATTGTTACTGTAGCTTGATACGGTTGTTCAAATACATAGGCAACCTATAAATGCAGAACTTAAAAAACAATAAGGCTTAAATCATTCAATTTGTTTTTAAGAAGAATAAATTGCCTCATTTTAAAAAGAAAAGAAAAGTAGTATCTTATGTTAAATATACTCTAGGAATAAATTAAAACTCTTTGACCCACTTCTTAGAATCCACGATTCATTGTGTCAAGGTCCAAGATTTTGTATACATCTTAATATATAAATATCCCCGTAGCTGCAAACCTGCGTACTCAGCAAATTTTCAATGCATAAATATGCATATATCTTAATGTCACATAAAGCCACATATCAAGTTTCATCAATATACATTCATAAATAAACGATTTATGAGATTTTAATTATTCTCCATAAGAATAACATGGCGGCTGAGTGTGCAGGTTTGCTGAAGCAAGGAACTCCAAAAATGGGGTTTTACATAAATATCAATATAACTCAAGTAGGTAAAGCCACATACCAAATGTGAATAATTTATGTTCATAATTAAGGGGGATAACATGTTACTTATTCTGCATAAGAATAACATGGGACTGAGTACACAGGTTTGCTGCTACAGGAACTATCGGCCGAAAAATGTTTTTTAGTGCAAATATCAATAGACCACAACGATATGAAGTAATATACCAAGTTTCATCAGCAAAAGTATATAAATAAGCGAGATATACAATTTATCTTATTCTCCGTAAGAATAACATTGGACAACATACTGGGTTTAGCACTTTCGATATCTCTGTAACCATTTGACGTAGAGTAAATGATCAAAACACTAAATTGTGCGTCTTTCTAAGCTGATTCCAATGGAAAAAAACTAAAATTTGACTTTTTCAACAATTATATGTAAATACCCCCGTAGCAGCAAACCTGCATACTCAGCGAATTTCCAATGCATATTAATTTATCTTAATACCACATAAAGCCACATACCAAGTTTCATCAATATACATTCATAAATAAACGATTTATGACATTTTAATTATTCTCCATAAGAATAACATGGCGGCTGAGTATGCAGGTTTGCTGAAATAAGGAACACTAATAATGGGCTTTTATACAAATATCATTATAACTCAACTAGGTAAAGCCACATACCAAGTTCTATTAATTTATGTTCATAATTAAAGGAGATAACACGTTAATTATTCTCCATAAGAATAACATGGGGCTGAGTATGCAGGTTTGCTGCTACGGGAACTATCGGGCAAAAAATGGATTTTTGTGCAAATATCAATAGACCACAACCAAATAAAGCCATATACCAAATTTTGCCAGTTTACGTTCATAAATAAGCGAGATATACAATTTTTCTTTTTCTCCATAAGAATAACATTAGACAACGTACTGTGTTTAGCACTTTCAATATCTCGGTAAACAATTGACGTAGAGCAATGATCAAAATACCAAATTGTTTGTTTTTTTAAGCTGAATTTAATGGTATAAATTAAAATTTGATTTAAATTAAAATGACATGTGAAAACCCCAAAAAACACATTTTTGGGGTACAAAACCCCCCAAAAACCCCCCTTCGGATGGTGCGATTCATCTGGTTTTCGAACTCGTTCAAATAAATGGTACTTTACACATTTGTACCAAATTTCATTAAGATCGGACCTTTTTTAGGAGAGTTATCGTGCTTACGGACACATATATATATATATATAAATATATATATATATATATAAATATATATATATATATAAATATATATATATATATATATATATACATATATAAAAATTTGAACGAATGGTGTTTTTGGCATCTGGGGACCTCAAAATGAAAAGTTATCATGGTCTCGGGCTTAAGTCTTAGATATATATATAGATATATATATATATATATATATATATATATATATATATATATATATATATATACATATATATAAATTTGAACGAATCGTGTTTTAGTCATCTGGGGACCTAAAAAAAAAAATTTGTCATGGTCTCGGGCTTAAATCTTACCATGAGACCTACGGTAATAGCTTCTTCCCTATAGGGGAAATTCGCTAAAAGCTCAAAAAACCCACTTTTGGGATACAAACCCCCCCCCCCCCAAAAATACCTCTTCGGATAGGTCGATCCGTCTGGTTTTCTAACTTAAAGTCATAAATGCTGCTTTACACGTTTATACCAAATTTTGTCAAAATCGAATGAATTTTACGACAGTTATCGTGCTCACGGACACACACACACACATATATATATATATATATATATATATATATATATATATATATATATATATATATACAGTTTTTGAAAGAATGGTGATTTTGGCATCTGGGGACCTCGAAATGAAAAGTTATCATGGTCATGGGCCTAGGTCTTGCCATGCCGACTACGGTAATAGCTTCTTCCCTATATGGGAAATTCGCTGAAATGGATCCCTATTTCCCTTGGCCACGCCATTACTTGAGAATTCGTGGACCAAATTGAATAATTATTTCTTGTTGAGTTCGTTTATGTCAGGACAAGGTTCTTATAAAAGAAAATTGTTAATCCGACCTAAGAGCTCTGCCCCACAGGCCTTCAAAGTTCCTATTGATTTTATCTAAGTTCAGTTAGTTACACCAAGCAGCTGTAAACATACTTGAAAGGCATATACATATGTTGATTATAGAAATAAAAAGCTACTTGAATGGAAACTCTCATTTTGGAAATAAAAAGAGTACTTGAATGGCAATTCAAACTCTTTTTTAGCGAATTTTCCCTATAGGGAAGAAGCTATTACCGTAGTCGGCATGGACCTAGGCCCAGGACCATGATAACTTTTCATTTTGAGGTATGTATATATATATATAAGTCCGTGAGCACGATAACTCTCGTAAAAATGATCCGAATTTGATGAAATTTGGTATAAACGTGTAAAGCAACATTTATGACTAAGTTCGAAAACCAGCCAGATCGCTCTATCCGAAGGGGTATTTTGGGGGGGTTTTGTACCCCAAAAATGGGTTTTTTGAATTTTTTACATGTAATTTTTGAAAAAATCAAATTTTAGTTTTTATCATTGGATTCGGCTTAAAAAACACACAATTTGGTATTTTCATCATTTCTCTACGTCAATTGGTTACCGAGATATTGAAAGTACTAAACACAGTACGTTGTCTAATGTTATTATTATGGAGGAAAAGTAACATTTTATATCTCGCTTATTTATGAACATATACTGACGAAACTTGGTATATGGCTTTTCATCTGGTTGTGGTTCATATTTGCTCAAAAAAATTTGTTTTTGCCAAAGGCACCCGTAGCAGCAAACCTGCGTAATCAGCCCCATGTTATTCTTATGGATAATAATTAAATACCATGTCTCCTTTAATTATGAACATAAATTAATCAAATCTGGTATATGACTTCAGATATACCAGCGCTAAGCGTCACGCTATTTTTATATAGTGTAGGCGACCTGCATAACCGCACCAAACGCCAGCATAACCGGCGTTGAGCCAGCTGATTCTAAAACCGTTAGTGGCGGTTCGCGGCGGCGTCTCTCCCTCTCTTCCCTCTACACCAGCGACCGGAAAGGACCCCTCCCGCTCAACTGGTTCTGAAAATATCTCCAGTTTACTTAAGTATCGTAATTTTAACTAGTTCTTAGTTTCAGAAATGGTAGGCTAGCCAGCAATCGGAGGGGCAATCCCTTTTGGGACCCCCCAACCATCTGATTATGCAGGAATTGTAAATTGGTCGAGGTTTCGGCTCGACCACATGTCAGGTTTCAGATTGCCTTTTTAGATTCAGGCCTTTCCTCTACTCAGAAGACAATTATTAATTAACTATCATTGCTTGGATTCAGGAACTTAGTTAATCATATTTTATCCAATACAGTTATCAGTTTACCAGGTTTAGGCACTTGTAACAATTTCACTATTAGGTCTGGAAGGATATTTATTAATTATTAATAGTTTAACCCATCATCAGAGCTGGCTGGTATAGCATACTGGTTTGGTAAAGATCCATAGGTCTCTGGACACCCAGTCACGTTTTCCAACCCCCAATTAGTTTTTTAGTACTTATTAGCACCACATGGCTTGGCCAGATCTTGGCCTGCCTAATTGGTTGGCTAGTCCTAAATTAGCCAAGCCAGTAGCAGAGTCAGCACGCCAAGATCCCGGTTGTAGTTAACACAGTTATATTACCCAATTATTACCCCAGATTAGTACGCCCCTCTTTCCCCGGTATAGTATGCCAATTCCAATTAGCAGCCCAATTAGCCACACCAAGTAGCATAACATTCCTAACCCCCGACTACATATAATACACTTCCCCGTAACTACCATTTATCTTTTACCCTCCCCACGCTACATATGATAGCAGACACCCCAGACCATTTTTTGTTTCAGTCAGCTCTGTAAGGTCTAAAATGAATTTGTTTTTTGCTAGGGTTTTTGTCTTCTGAGTAGAGGACAATTTAAAATTTGCACCGCCGACACTAGGGGTTTGCTAGCACTTTAGCTTTAAGCAAATTTTTTTCCAAATTAAATTCTAGGATGGCCAATTTTGTAGGTACAATTTGTTTTTGTTTATATTTGTTGCAGCGTAGGTACAAGGGCATCCATCTAGTTTCCAGCCTGCAGTGTTCCAGTGTATGGTGTTTCAGTGTTTTTATTAATTAAAGTGTAAGCCTCAAGCAAGTGGCATATATGGTCTTAAAAATTTACTGCGGAGAGTCCCAGGTATAGTGGATTAAAGGCTCCCCAGTGTCTTAGTAAAACTAATGCATTTGGCTATACAAGGTGTATTTTCTTTGCCAATACTGACCATTGTTATTTTAATGTTAAACCACACCTTGTAAGTGTTAAATTCAGTGATTGTTTATTATAATACCCTAAATAAAGTATATTTCCATCTCACCAGTGATTATTACCAACACTATTGCTGTGCCTGTGCTGTGCATTGTCTCAATGTTAATTTATTTTGTGCTGTAAATTTTGTGTTTTTAAGTTTAAATAGGTGTTTAGTATAATATATTGGCCATCCCTAGAAACATTAACTTCAAAACCTAATTGGCAAAACAATACTCAGGCAGGAAAGCTTTAATAGGGAAACCCATTTATAGGCCCTAGTGGTCATTGTACAGCAGTCAGTTTTTAACCTGTATTGAGGTATTAAGTGGTTTTAGGCTACTACTTTAGGATGTAGAAATACTTGATAGGGTCATATGTGAGTGACAAAGTAGGTTTTTGTAGGAAAGTCAGACCCATTTATAGTTTTTAACAGGTTTTAAAGTCAGTTTTTCCGCCCAGCCAAATACCAGCCATAGGCCTTACAGCAAGCTATTAATTGGCCAGCAGTGAAATAGATTTTGTATTTTTGGCTAATACTATAATACATTAGGGATTTTACATTTCATTTTGCCTAATTTTACATAGTTAAATCCAAGTAACCTTCACTACCACTATTAAAGTAGCGCTATAATTCAAGGCTTGTTTTGGCCAATAGCTGTGAATCCGCCAATACTTGACCAGGTACAACAAGCTGTATTTTGGATCCTTTGGAGGTTTAGATGACTTTAGCTTATTGTTTTTCATTAAAAAAATACAGAATGAGGTTATGTATGAGTACAAATGTAGTTCTTTTGTAGGGATAAAATCCTCAGTTATAGCTTTCAGCCACTTATAGTAGTCACTTTATCTTAAATACCATCCGGGTTTCTGGGTTTATTTACAGTTATAAAGTAGTTCTGGCCTTTATTTTTGCTAGTAATTCTTTGCAATTTATTAAAGCAAGCCAGTTATAACGTTTTTTGTCCATTGGGCTTTTATTCGTGCATTGTTGCTCGAGCCTTGATTCTGCCAATAGAAATTCCATAGCGCCACGTCACAGCTGACGTCACACGGTTGGCGAGCATGCATTTGCCACTTCTTGGTTAGCTAACCTAAAGTTAACGGTTTTGTTCGACGCTCGATGCATCTACATAGCCTTTGCTAGTTAAACAGTGAGTTTAAATTAACTGCAGTTTTTCATTTTTGAAACTTAGTCTTGTTTTTTTTTACTTGAGTACTACCTAGGGTTTTCTTGTGCTACGCTTAAATGCATTAAATACTCGACTTAGTGGGTTTTGTTTAGTGTACAGATTCTTTTGACTTAAGAGTGACCCACATTTAGATTGAATTTTTATTTTAGTTTAGATTAAGTGTGACCCTGTCTGTTATTCAAATTTTTTGTTAGGTATAGGATTAGGGGGACCGGCCTCAATTTTATTTTCCCAATAGACACTTCTGGTGTCGGTCGGCCTTTTTCTCCATTTCCCCTTCAGTTTAATTTAAATATGAGCCAGCCAAGCAAATTAATAGATGTCCAGGTCCTTGGCGACTCTTACGCCAGGAGATTTTTCAATTTTTCACGAGCAAATCCGGCATTAACCGGGACTTTACGGCCAATTTTAGTTAAGAGCATCTCTGGAGCTAGGATAAGTGACCTCAAGGTTTTTGTGAAGTTAAATATTTCTGCAATACAGTCACGTATTCCCTTACTGTTTTTCTTAGGTACCAACGATTTTTTAGCAAATGTAGATGTAGCAGTATTTAAGAATTCCTTTCTGTCATTTTTGAGAATATTACGTCGAACTTATCCTGGAATGGCAATCGTTTTCACGACTTTGCCGTTTTATCCGAGGATAAGTAACTCCACACCAGTACTTGCCCGTTTGCACAAAGTTAATAGATTTTTGCTTACTCTACGTTCTGATTCAGTAAGAGTGATAGAACTCCCCGACGAATTAAATCAGATAAAGTTTTTTCATGCATATTATGGGAACTCTATGCGTCGTGATTGCATCCATTTCAACAACGACGCATTTAGAAAGTTAATTCCTGTAATAGAAAATTCCCCTTCACAGTTACCGACGTAGTTTTTTTTCGCATCCTTGTCTCACTCAACGACTGTTTTTGCTCCAGAGAAGTCATTTCTTGGTAAATCTCATCCGAATGCTTGGCCTAGGTCAAATTTTTTGCTTTTCTTTCCTCTAGCACAATGAAATTTTGCATTTACAGAAATTTTGTAAAATTTTTTTTAGGACAATTCCTCATTTTCTGTGTTGGGCGCGTTACCTCAGGTGCATCTTTACAATACTCACAACTCAAAAGATTTTTCAACACAGTTTTTAAATAATTACCTCTTACCAGACCAGAACCGCTATACCGAAGTGATATTAGGTTAAGTTTCTCTCTCTGCCGCTGTCCCCGCCAACGACCGGGGGACTGTGAGTCTCAGGGTATCCTTCGCTGATGGGCTGCCCTACACGTTCTCCCCCGTGCGTTGTCGGCAAACTCTGTTTCCCCTCCCTTTTCGTCTCCGACACCCACACTGGGTTTTGTAAAGAATTTTTTTTGTGATTTGAAAATAACTTTTCTGCGGTTGGTTACCTTTTTTTTATTATTATTTCTTTTGCCTCCGCAGGAAAGGGCCCAGTGGTGGCACCTTCTGTGTCGACTTAGCTCAATCGAGTGTCGAGAGACAAAACTCTTCTCAATTTCTTTCCTATCGTAACCTTGTTTCATTTTCAGCCTTCTTAGCTTGATTAGTCACTAAGGTAGTAGTAGTTAGGTTTAGGGAAAACTCAGATTATTTTAAAGAAATGCTAGTTATATTTAAATCCTCAGATTATGTTAACAAGGTGATACAATTTATTAAGTTTCAGAATTTTATAATATTTACATATATTAAGTAGGCACCGAACTGGACCACCTACCAATAACGGTTGAACCCAACAAGTTGTCAGGAAAGGAAAGTGCACTCTCTTTAGACCCAAGCACCCTTTCCTGAAATATCACCGCTCAACACAGCTACCAAATGCGCCATTCTCCCTGCGCAAGCAATCGCCTGCCCAAAAAGTCTCGCATGCGAATTCTCAAAAAAAAAAAAAAAAAAAAAAAAAAAAAATGTTTCATTTCAAGATTAAATTAATTACATCCTTCCAACCTCCTTACTTCACAGTTTTCTTACGGCTTCCGCGAGCCCCACCAGTCTAACCTTGGTTACCCGGCGCCACTCATGGGTCAATCCCTCGGTTTCCCTTTAGGAACCGACCAACCCGTCAGTGATCGGACCGCCGCCTTGCAAGCCACCGTCAAACAACTCCAACACGACAGTTCCCTTTTACAACTCCAATGATCTTAAATCTTTCTTTTCAACTATATATTTCTCCCCAAGTATTTTTTACATAGTTAGACACCTGCACAATCAAAAAAAAAAAAAAAAAAAAAAAAAAGATAATTTAAACCCAACCAATCAAATCTAAGCCAAACTTTTTAAAGCAAAATACTATAGCCCGAATAAACTCAGTGACTCCGGAAAACTCCCAGTGAATTAAAGTGAATAGTGATTCCTCAATGACAGCTACAAATAGACCTTAGACACCCAGTTGACGATACCGGGAGAGCGGCAACAAAACACCCTGATGCCCAGCAGAACCGCAACACTATCCTCACCAACAGCGCTCCACCTTCAACCACAGCGCGGTGATCCGGACGTTTTGCGAGCCACCAACGCTGCTGCCCACACCGGACCAGAGCCCACCTGCTCCATCAGCTCAACCTCATCAAGTCCTCCTCTCGGTCATCACAGCAACCTCAACATTTTGATTCAGTTCACCTCACATCTCCACCTCAAGTTCTCCGATGAAGTGTTCATAGTAAGAAAAAGACTCTAATCCATTCAACAACTAAATAAAAAAAATAAAAAAAAAAAAAAAAAAAAAATACAAAATTTTTGTGCGTGCAGATGTCCGTCCCTTTTACACCAATTAACTCAATCTTTTTCACTCAGTTTTCAATTTTGTTCTCAATTAAAGTCAGGTACGTTAGGCCAAATTCAACTGTCGTTCCCCTACAGCCCATCCTCCTTTTGCAGGGGGGGGTGGATCCCGATCCCTGCCGTGGTTGGTCAAAATAAACAATAGCAATCTTCCCCCAAAAAAAAAAAGAAACGCGGCGACCGAGGTTCCAAGACGAAGTCGGACTGGTGCTGGCTTTTGAGCTTTCCTCGTCTGCTCGCGGCTTCCCCTGAATCAAAACCGGAAACATGATATCTCGGGACCACGAGCATGGCAGAGGGAGCAAAACCGAGCGAATTTCTCAAACTCCAACATCAAACCCACACCTTCACCCACCTTCCAACAAACTTTTTTCGTTTTCACTTTGGCCTTAGGGGGGGTGGTTGTGACGCTAAGCGTCACGCTATTTTTATATAGTGTAGGCGACCTGCATAACCGCACCAAACGCCAGCATAACCGGCGTTGAGCCAGCTGATTCTAAAACCGTTAGTGGCGGTTCGCGGCGGCGTCTCTCCCTCTCTTCCCTCTACACCAGCGACCGGAAAGGACCCCTCCCGCTCAACTGGTTCTGAAAATATCTCCAGTTTACTTAAGTATCGTAATTTTAACTAGTTCTTAGTTTCAGAAATGGTAGGCTAGCCAGCAATCGGAGGGGCAATCCCTTTTGGGACCCCCCAACCATCTGATTATGCAGGAATTGTAAATTGGTCGAGGTTTCGGCTCGACCACATGTCAGGTTTCAGATTGCCTTTTTAGATTCAGGCCTTTCCTCTACTCAGAAGACAATTATTAATTAACTATCATTGCTTGGATTCAGGAACTTAGTTAATCATATTTTATCCAATACAGTTATCAGTTTACCAGGTTTAGGCACTTGTAACAATTTCACTATTAGGTCTGGAAGGATATTTATTAATTATTAATAGTTTAACCCATCATCAGAGCTGGCTGGTATAGCATACTGGTTTGGTAAAGATCCATAGGTCTCTGGACACCCAGTCACGTTTTCCAACCCCCAATTAGTTTTTTAGTACTTATTAGCACCACATGGCTTGGCCAGATCTTGGCCTGCCTAATTGGTTGGCTAGTCCTAAATTAGCCAAGCCAGTAGCAGAGTCAGCACGCCAAGATCCCGGTTGTAGTTAACACAGTTATATTACCCAATTATTACCCCAGATTAGTACGCCCCTCTTTCCCCGGTATAGTATGCCAATTCCAATTAGCAGCCCAATTAGCCACACCAAGTAGCATAACATTCCTAACCCCCGACTACATATAATACACCTCCCCGTAACTACCATTTATACATTACCCTCCCCCCGCTACACCTAGTTGAGTTATATTGATATTAGCATAAAAATCCATTTTTTGTTTTCCTTGTAGCAGCAAACCTGCGTACTCAGCCCCAATTTTTTTCTTATGGAGAATAATTAAAATTGTATATATCGCTTATTTGTGAATATATTTTTATGAAACTTGGTAAGTGGCTTTATGTAATATTCAGACATTCATATCTATTGGAAATTCGCTGAGTACGCAGGTTTGCTGCTACGGGGGTATTTTTATATTCAAGTGAGCATAGCGCATGAGCTAATCCGGGAAGCGAGTGAGCGAAGCGAACATGCTTATCTTGAAAATGAACGAGTATTTGAAATAAAACAAAATTCAATGACATTAGGACAGGACAACGACTGTTGGGCCAGCTAGTTATATATATTAATGATTACAGACGCTGTGTAGCATTTAAGTATCCAAAAACATAATGATCACATTCTTTTTAAGTAACGGTGTATTATAATCCCACTTATGTTTTATATTATTGACTATCTCAAGTTTAATTTATGCAAAATTTCTTTGCAGTAAAAAATAATATGGGGACTTCTGCTTGAAACAATATTTATTTGTGTATTAAGGGAGTAAAGTGCAACTTTGTTCCCTAAGGGAAATTGTTGGCGCCCGACGCCGTAGGCCAGGGCGATAAATTTACACACAACTTTTTCCCACACCCCAAAAGCCACAAGTATTGATAAGTATTCACATTCACAATCGCTTTCCATTTTGGTTGCGTAATGCGTAATAACTAAACTCGGAACGTTAATTGCTGCTGGAGCAAAATATCAATCAGCTGATCCGATTCCCTTATAGCTGCAGCATTAATGATTGCAGCGAAATGTCAGCTGATTCTGTTCCGGGAGACAAAGTAGCACTATACTCCTTCAATACAAGGAGTAAAATTTGACTTTACTAAGTAGGTGGGGGGAAACAAAATTTATTATACAAGATAGGAACGACGTTTCCTTCCATTTTTAAAATGTATTGTATTAGTTCACACATAAGCAAAAAGTTAGAGAAAACTTAGTAAACAAATTTCATAATCGGCCTGGAAGGACAAGTCCTGCACAGTCCATTAACACATATATAATTCCAATTTCTGGTAAATAGTTCAACAAAATTTGATCAAAATGTTAAACAGGAGCATCTCTTTTACTTGTTAAACATGAAAAGTAATTTTTCACTGAGAAGAACATGTTTTCTGGAAATGAAAGTACCAATCTCTATAGGACAAGAGCTTCAATTTCAGATCAAAACTATTTTAATCGGTCCTTTAGTTTTTGTTAGTGGATTTACAAAAGGAATGTTGTTGATATTTGAACATGTGCTCTTATGAGAGCCAAAAATTAAAATTAATTTATTATTAGAAACAACACATCTAAACTAAACAAAGATATTGATGACATTAGTGTATGTCAAAACCTAATATAAGTTATATATATTAAGCTATTATAACCTATATAAGCATTATATTCAATAGATTTTGCTAGTAATGTACCGTAAGTGATTTATTGAAAGTTAAACAATATTTGTTATGGGAATAATAAACGCAAACATTGTGCGTTAAAAACACCTAAAAAGAAAAGAAATGTAATTATGACAAACTGCAGGCCAAAACCTTTAATTTAATACTAAAACAGTTAAAATTGGAACAGTAGTTTTTGCTAATAGATTTACGTAAAGAAATTTTTTTTTATGTTAATCGGGCTGTTTCGGGAGCTAAAAGTAGTTTTTATTGAGAAAAGTCTATACTTATAATGTAATGGTTGTGCATTTGCGTGTATGTCCCAGGGGATTTTGAAAACGCCTACTCAAAACTGCTCTGGACCATAATGTTGTAGAGGATCAACAAATTGCAGATAGGTACTTTTTTGTTGTTCCTCAAGACCTCAGGACTCTGCCCCAGTAGCATAAAAAGCCGCCATGTTATTCTTATTGACAAAATGTTTTGTTTTAACGGCTCCTCAAATTTGCTCAAACCATAACACATTATTGGGGGACTAAAAGACTGGATATTCTTATCAGTGCTTAGTGTGATTTCCATAAATCCCTTACAATGGTTGTTCCCGACAAAACATGTTTAAGATGAAAAACATGATTAGTGGAATCAACATTTGTTAGCTGGACAAATTATAAGACAATATCTTTTGAGATCGAATAAAACTGAAATCTAAAATACCCCCGTCGCAGCAAACCTGCGTACTCAACGAATTTCCAATGAATATATATGTCTTAATATTACATTAAGCCTCTTACCAGAATTCATAAGAAATATAATCATAAATAAGCGATATTTAAAATATTCATTATTCTCCATAAGAATAACATTAGGGATGAGTACGCAGGTTTGCTGCAAAAAGGAACAAAAATAATGGATTTTTATACAAATATCAATAGAACTCATCTAAGTCAAGTCACATACCGTACCAAGTTTCATCCATATACATTCCTAAATAAGCGATATAACATTTTTATTATTCTCCATAAGAATAACATGGGGACCGAGTACCTAGGTTTGCTGCTTCGGGAACCATAGGCGAAAAATTTGTTTTTTGTTCAAACATCAACAAACCACAACCAGATGAAGTGATATACCAAGTTTTGTCAGTTTATGTTCATAAATAACCGAGATATAAAATTTGCCTTTTTCTCCATAACAATAACATTAGACAACGTACTGTGTTTAGGATTTGTAATATCTCAGTAACCAATTGACATAGAGCAATGATCAAAATACCAATTTTTTTAAGCTTAATTCAATGGTATAATTTAAAATTTGATTCAAATAAAAATTACATGTGAAAACCCCAAAAAAAAAACATTTTTGGGGTACAAAAGCCCCCCAAAACCCCCCTTCGGATGGTGCGATTTGTCTGGTTTTCGAACTCGTTCAGATAAATGGTACTTTACATATTTGTTCCAAATTTTATTCAGATCGGACTTTTTTTACGAGAGTTATCGTGCTTACGGACACATATATATATATATATATATATATATATATATATATATATATATATATATATATATATATATATATATACATATATACAAATTTGAACGAATGGTGTTTTTGGCATCTGGGGACCTCAAAACGAAAAGTTATCATAGTCTCGGGCTTAAGTCTTACCATGAGACCTACGGTAATAGCTTCTTCCCTATAGGAGAAATTCGCTAAAACCGAAACCAGGGTAGACTTTCATAAGTGGAACGATATAAAAAACCGAATGAAATTGTTCGATAGGGTATAACGATTATTTAGGTTATTCAGTTATGGTTTCAGTTAGGCCTATTAAGGTTTAGGTTATTTAGGTTTCAGTTAGGCCTACCGTAAAACAGGATTGACTCGGACACTTTTTTACTATTTTTAGGTTATAGTGCCTTCCCATTAACGTTGTCACCAATAAAAACCAGACCATTTTAAAGTGTTTGTACTATTTACAATATCCATTTACCTTTAGCCTAACTTATATATTATTATGTTGGATGTTATTATAACAAAAATAAATACCCCCGTAGCAGCCAACCTGCGTACTCAGAGAATTTCCAAAGCATATATATATATGTACCTTAATACCACATAAAGCCAAATACCAAGTTTCATCAATCTACATTTTTAAATAAACGATTTATGACATTTTAATTATTCTCCATAAGAATAACATGGCGGCTGAGTATGCAGGGTTGCTGAAGCAAGTAACCAAAAAATTGGGGTTTTATCAATATAACTGAAGAAGGTAAAGCCACATACCAAATTTTATTAATTTATGTTCATAATTAAGGGAGATAACACGTTACTTATTGTCCATAAGAATAACATGGAAGCTGAGTACGTAGGTTTGCTGCTACGGGAACTATCAGCCGAAAAATGTTTCTTAGTGTAAATATCAATATACCACAACGATATGAAGCAATATACCAAGTTTCATCAGGAAAGTTCATAAATAAGTGAGATATACAATTTTTCTTATTCTCCATAAGAATAAAATCGGACAACGAACTGTCTTTAGCACTTTCAATATCTCTGTAACCATTTGACGTAGAGCAATGATAAAAACACCAAATTGTGCGTATTTTTAAGCTGATTCCAATGGTAAAAACTAAAATTTGACTTTTTCAACGATTATTTGTAAAAAAATAAAACAACTTATTTTTAGGGTACAAACCCCCCCCCCCAAAAAAATACCCCTTCGGATAAGTCGATCTGTCTGGTTTTTGAAATTAAAGTCATAAATGCTGCTTTAAACAATTATCCCAAATTTCGTCAAAATCAGACTATTTTTACGATAGTTATCGTGCTCACGGACAAATATATATATATATATACAGTTTTGAAAGAATGGTGTTTTTTGGCATCTGGGGACCTCAAAATGAAAAGTTATCATGGTCCCGGGCCTAGGTCTTACCATGACGACTGCGGTATTAGCTTCTTCCCTATAGGAGAAATTCGCTAATCCCTAAAGGGTAAATTCGCTAAAAATAAATAAAAGTGTCCGGGTTAACCTCCACATACGGTCTTGAACCGGACATCCACCTAACTAACGTTATAACGTATAATCTCTTCTTCCCATAGTTGGACGGTGTTTTGAGGTCTGCAGATGCCTTTGCACCAATCAAAGGCTTAAAAGTGAAATAAATACAAAATTGTTATGGGTTGGGGATGAAAAAAGGGTATTCTTACGTCACGTTTCAGCTGTTTATTCTTTGCAACTAAAATGAAACTAAACAAAGAACCATTAGGGGAAAAGACGTTTAAAAGACAGTTAGAAACAAGGGGCCCATTATATTTTCCACGGACATGATCACTTATGGTCGATTTAGACAAAGAATACTTTTTCGCCACTGCTCTTATAATTAATACCGTATCAGAGCTAAAAACCACAATGTTGTTATTAGTTATGGCGGGAATACTGTGTTTACGGCAGAAACGAGTCGTAGCGGTTGAGAAGAGCGGAGCGACTCAGAGGAGAAACGATGGACGACTATGACGTCACTGTTCACAAGCATGACGTCGTAGTTTTCTTCTTTTAGGCATGTGCCGTCTGCTGCTGTTTGAACTGACATCACAGATCACAGTCTCTGACTGTCAGAATAGGCTTTGGGCACTGACTATATACATGAGTCGCTCAGTTTTGTCCATACATGTATTTTATTACATAGGTACCTTCAATTATAATTATTCTGTATTATATGAGTGACCAGATAAATTAATATGTTTTGAAGATAATTTGTATAGTGCAGTGTGACACTTATTCTAGGCTCTGCCAGTCTATCATAAATATATTGGTACTTAACGGATAGTACAGGGTACCACTTATTCATGTCTGCTGTGACGGTTAGGACTCTGGGTTAGTTTATCTTCATAATAATAAATACCCCCGTTGCAGTAAACCTGCATACTCAGCGAATTTCCAATGAATATATAACATAACACATTAAAACACTTAACAGGATTCATAAGAAATGTATTCACAAACAAGCGATATTAAAATATTTATTATTCTCCATAAGAATAACATTGGGGATGAGTACGCAGGTTTGCTGCAACAAGGCACACAAAATAAAGGGTTTTTATGCAAATATCAATAGAACTCATCTCAGTGAAGTCACATACCAAGTTTCATCCATATACATTCATAAATAAGCGATATATATCATTTTAAGTATTTTCCATAAGAATAACATGGGGACCAAGTACCTAGGTTTGCTGCCACAGGAACCATAGGCGAAAAATTCTTTTGTGCAAACAACAATAAAATGCAACCAGATCAAGTCATATTCCAAATTTTGCCAGTTTATGTTCATAAATAAGCGAGATCAGTTCATAAACATCGGACCGATCAGGATTTGGGGTCGAAGGGAGAAAATCCTGTAGTTAATGGGGCCTCCGAACCAGACATCGAACAAGACTTCGGACCAGACATCAGACCGAGCGCTCACGAGGCGGTTTTTTTAAGAAAGATCAAAGAAAGATCGGTCCGATGTCTTGTTCGGGGTCTGGTTTGGGGTTCGGTAGTGTGTGGTACCTCCATACGCTGCTCCAAGCGCCGGCGCTGTCACGAGCCCCGCCGCTAGTGATACGACGACGGTGAGGGTTACAGTCTTGACTGTTGTCATTTTAGTTTCCAGTTCACTAGTTTATGTAAAGTAGTCTGCACGATGGAGTGGTCTGAGGTAAAAACGTAGATGTTTATTTCCTAGTACAACAATAGGCCAGTTTTGTGGGACTTGACCCATCTTTCACTACCACAAAGTGAAGAGGAATGACGCTTGGAGAAAAGTGGGTTAAATCGTGGGGAGGTGGGTGACATGGGTTAAGTGGGTGAAATCAACAGACAAGTACACTGCCGACTTGCACAACGGCAACTAACGTCGTCCCCACCGTTTTTACCCCGCTCGGTGGTTTTCGCGCTCAATCTGTCTGATCCGATGTCTTGTTCGGGGTCTTGATCGGGAAGAAGTTCGGAGTGAATTTAGCTACCTTTGTGCCTTGCTCCCTGCTCGATCCGATGTCTTATTCGGGCAAAGGTCCGGTAGTGTGTGGCCACCTTTAAATTACGGTTTGGGTATAAACTATTGCGGTTTCCCTTGGCCGATAAACAACGTTTAGGCCTACTTGTCGTTTTCGGTTTAAAAGTTACGGCGACCATGAATTGCGGTCAAATTGCAATTTTTTATCCGAAAACAACCGGTCAAACCGGTAAAACCGGTGCTGATTTTGATCCATGAATTCAAGGCAGTCGCCTTTTTAGGCCGATAACACACATATTGGTCAATAAAACGCGTTCGGATATTTTTTACGGCCGATGAAATTATTATTGATATGGAATTTTTATCAAATTTCCAGGGGAGGACTCCCGGACCCCCCACCCCTGAGGGGTATTCTATACACCCCCTCCCAAAAAAAACGCGGGTATTTCCCCCCACCCAATGTGACTCCCTGGATCCGCCCCTGATCGTGCCTGAATTTTACTTTGTAACAGTAAGTAACAAATTCTTCTGTAACTTTAACAGACGGATTCTAAATTACAAAAATAGCGAAAACGTACATATAACAAAGGTTAGGATGTTGGTGATTGGAGTAAAATATCCCACAGTTGTATACTTATGGAAATCGTTATGGAATAGTTCGGGGACACCCTGCACATTTATTTAATACAGTATTTTAAGAAATTAATATGATCAATGTATTATGATTAAAGAAATTTGTTAAATTGTAATTCTTAAAATTAAAAACCATTTTATATTTATAATTAATGTTTTTAAAATAATAATTTTATTAGTTTTTAATACAGTAAAGCTATCCTAGCTAATTTGGGCCTAGATAATTCTAACCTCTAAACCGGTAATTAAAATTCTATTTTTTGGATAGTTCGAATGTTATTACCGCGGTCCCTTGAGATTCTAAGTATCCGAGTTCCACTGTATTTAAATGTGCTCACAACT
This sequence comes from Allygus modestus, assembly GCA_963675035.1. NCBI lineage: Eukaryota > Metazoa > Arthropoda > Insecta > Hemiptera > Cicadellidae > Allygus > Allygus modestus. Next base: position 427,385,658 of record OY776112.1, on the reverse strand, counting down.
GTGTCAAACCTTTTAATGATAAAATCTGTATAGACTACAAGAAATTTACTCATCAAAACTATAAAGTGAACGCTCAAAATAATCATATATTTAAGATGAGTTGTCGGCGACATTGAAAGGCACATCAGTGGAAAATAGTAAGCAACCCAACCCTAGTCAACCAGTCGAGCCGCGGGCCGTGCGCCCCGGACCGACGAAGAACGAGTAGACGGAAAGACAGTGCTGCGTGGGGGGAGGGGGAGAAATGAGGAGAACACGCTCCTCTCTCCCCCCAGCCAGATCACACACACTCACAGCACTGGGCGAGTTGTCTTCCTAGCGGCGCGCGGTGGCGACTTGTAGAACTACTGCTCCTCACTGCCAGACTAGCCTAGCGGCCAAACACCCTTAACAAATTGTAAATGATTACATTAAGCTTCTTGAGTTTTTTTGTCATATGGAATCGTCAACACAAGCCGTTGAACTGTTTCCCTGGTGTAGGCAGTATAGTTCTTGTACGATAAGCTGTTTTTTAGTCTTAAAAAAGTTTATTGCTGTTGCTGATTGTTTAATTGTAATTTTAATATTTTTCCTATCGAACTATTGTTTAAACATATGGACGCAGCAGTGAACTCGCTAGCTTGAAGGCAAATGAAAATGATTTGTATTAGGCCTAATCAATAAATGCCGTCCCGCACTTCTCGCGAATACGCCTGAACACATATACGGCCGAACTCCGAATGTTCTGAGTAATCCCGAGAAGTGTGGGAGCTGCACAAACTCTTTAGCAACAGTACACTATCGCCGAATGATTTGCTCAAATGCTCCACTGAGTGATCGGAACGAGTCGTGACAACGAATTTTGCACCAAATTAAATTAATGTGCACAATGAAGTAACCAGTACACGCTCGCCCAATACCATGCAATACCATGCTCGCCCATTCGCTTCCGCTCGTCACATTTGTTTCAAGCCAAAAACCAGACAAAAATCGGAGCACAGGCAAACACGAATCATGGCGAGGTGAACTCTCCCAAACATAAACGAGCAAACTGAGTAAACTATCGCGCTCGCTTTTGTTGGGCCATTGTGTACTGGTAGCAAGAATATGGGACGGAATGTTCAGTGAACATTCGGGAGGATGTCCGGTCGAATGTTTAGGCCTGGTCGCGAGATGTGTGGGACAGACTTAACCTATATACGATCTTTGCTTAACAATCACTTCGCGTTTGCAATGTTTTGGTTTGGCACGTAACAGATGATTCTCACAAGCGATTTTGTTTAGTCAATAAAAGCAATATTTATAGGTAGCTATAGTTTGTTCTTTTTTCTGTTCTTACAAATGTTAATTATTGTCATATTGTAAAGTTGCATTGCTGATAGCCGTCAATAAATAAATAAATAACCAAAACATCTAATTTTATTTGGTAACTTACCGTACGTTTTATTAACGAGATATCAATTTGTTGAACAAATTAAGACTTTTTACTGTTAATGAGTGGGAATTATACTTTCTTGTTGACCTTTGAGTTGTCATTTTGTCGTCTGTCGTCTGTCTGGAGTCTGGACCAAATTCCCGTAGTTCACCGTCCGTCAGGCAAGGTTTTGACATAGAGTACCAATAAAGTTATTAATTATAATAGTATGTAAAAATAAGAATGCATCTTTTAATTAGTATAAAATAAAATATACATACAACTTTTAAAAGCTAATAATATTTAAACCTTAGTTTTTGTGTTTCAAGTTAAGAAAATAAGTTTTTTTCCTAGTCAACATGAACATGAATAACTACAGTTTTGTAGTGAATCTATGACACTGTGACTTACGTTACTCTATACTTGAAACATAGACGTTGGCTAAATATCAACGATTCAAGTACCACTAAAATGGCTCCCAATGTTAATCTTATGGGATAAAAAATAGATTTGTTTTAAAGATAATTTTATTATTACTTATCCAAATATTCCCAATAACGAACTCAACCGAGATTTCGTACTATAGAATCTATCTCTAAAGTTTGATGTGGATCTGTAGAGGCGTTTTTGAGTTATTTATGACAAAAACACGCCAGTTCGAGTTAATTCTCTTACCAGTGTAAGCAGTAAAGTTATGTATAAGGATTTCGTTTCACTCAATCCAATAAATAAGTTCCTTTATTTATACATATATGATTAACAAACTCAAGTCGGTGTACAGTTAAATAGATTTCCAATATTATAGGCACACATAAAATTACACCTAAATAACAAACAAAATTTAAAACCTACTTAACACAAATAGCCATGTCATTGAGTGAGATCTATTTGAATAAGTGTGAAATACTGATATTTGTTGGGACTTTTAAAATTGAAGAGTGTCTTAAAATGTTGAGAGATGTAGAATTAGGTTGGAATATATCCTTCGTCTCAACACAAGGTTTGGTTATATTCAGATGAGTTTGCACTTGTCAAACTATACACATATTAAAACGTATATAAACATGTTGTTATGGGGGTTGCCACAACTTGTCCCGGGCAAATAAGGATAAATACGTTCGGCCTGCTATACGGTTTACGGCGTCCAAACTTTGTCAAGCGTTACACGATTTCAAATTTACTGCTTCCTATGTAGTTTGTTGACCAGCCACAGTATGTTTTGAAAATTGTGTTTACAATGTAGGGTTTTATTTTGGCAATTTTTACTAACTATATTCTGTATTACAACTTTATTTATTTATGTAAGAACAAAATCATAAAGATATCCAAGAAGTCTATTAGACAAATATATTGAATTTGTTTAATACAACATTGCCAGATGAATTTTCAAACCGTACTGTGAATAATTAATAATACAGGTTTTTTACCTCCGTCTTGAGCTTTAAGTTGATCCAAACTGGGCTACTGCGGTTTCAGAAGCTAACAGTGCTTCCATCTTCAGGTCTTGAAGTTAAATGACATCTTAACAGAATTTTCATGTCTATCGTCAAAAGCTTAAAAAGACACATAATTCATAACATAAACACACGACACACGACAGCAAAAACCATTTAGTGCACTATTTACGCGTACCGGCTGCTAAGTGAACGCCGACTCATAGTGAATAGTTTACCAATAATCGGTAGTCTATCTTAATTTTTTTAAGTTCTTGAATCCCAGTACCAGTCTTTGGATTTGAATTCCATTTTTTACTCGTAACAATTGTTTTCCTTTTTACTTCCCAAAATAGTATAATAGTATTTTCACCTCTTATTATCTGTTGTGTTCCAACAATATTATTTTAATTTTATTATTATTATAAATCTAACTGCATTTTTCAACGCATTTTTTTCAAATAATCATAGAATTAACTGAGAAAAATTCCTCTGGAGCCCAAAAATTAACTGATCATGGTAATTTTCCTTATTCCATATTTTTATTTACTATCATATATCGTTTGTATGAACTTTCTTCTCAATTACGTAACAAATTTGAGTTAATAATTAGAATTTTCATATCTAACTGCCGGTAATAAAACTCTGGTATCTATTTCTGTAAATTTCCAGAGTATTATTTTCGATTATTTATTCAATATGTTATTATTGTAAATCATAACTTCTTTTAATTAAGTTATCCGCTATGATTTATAATACGTCAAATAATTAGAATATTCCCATAGTTTACTATTTTTTTTAACTAAGTTGTATAAAATATCAAAAACACCGTTTTAATAGATCGATATGCAATTTAACTACGGCTTTAAAACTTGTATTGTTTTTATACAAGATCATCAGTATGAGTAACTATTAAAAATTACATTTAAGGATTAAAAAGTCATCAGCCATTTGAATACTTGATGAAGTCATCAGGAAGTCGTTAGTGCCGTCGTATCCTGGGGGAACGGTTTCGACTCGTCATAAATATCGATGTTTGACATTAGCAAACGTACATAAACTTTTACTACCCACCTTTTACTACCATAAGTGGTTTAAGTTTTTGTTTATTAATATGAGTAATATTAGGTGTTGATAGGTTTGATGAAGAAATCTATTATATATTAATAGTCTATATAATGAGTCAACATTGTTGATTTCAGTAATATACGGATGGTTTAGCTTTACCTACCGTTTAACCGTTACAAAGCGTGACGCGTTTACTAAATTTCCATGCTTAAATCTGTCGAGATTTTACCATTTTTATTATTTTGTTACTTACAAAACCCTTATGGTTTCCCTTTGCTCCAACACCTATTCAATTCTTACATCTAAGTATTTGAATATAAATTGCGGCACAGCACAAAGAACTATAATTTGTGCATGACGTGCAACATATAATGTTTCCAACATCCTTCGTGCGATGTGACTACTAACATAAATACTTACTAAAACATACCTTACACAACATACCATTAACGAATATCTAATTACGTTTGCAGATATTATACAGTAAAGCTGAAAATGTAACAGTTCTTTATACTTCTAAATTGACCGAGATTCGATTCAAAAATTATATCTGTAAAATAAATAATGTTATTACTTGTATTTAAAAAAATTACATTCTTCCTTTCTTTCTTTCTTTTTAATAAAAAAACCTCAACTGCCCTTCAACATAGGCATTAGCCTGTGTGGTAAATTAAAAACAGCGAGGTACCGTAACGGCATTAAGTCACATGGGCAAGCTAGAGGTGACCGCTCATGATCTTACAGGAGTCGTCCGGCACCGGATCGAACCGGCCACGTCTGACTTGCTGGTCAGGCATTTTACCTCTGAGCTATCGCGTCCGGTAGATAACATCCGGACCGGCGTTGTCCGGTAATTACACACAAAAATTACAAATTACAGTTAGGTAATTTTACCTTTTATTATTTATTATAGTATATACATGGTTAGGCAAAAGTGGGGAAACCCCTTGTTAACCTTTTAATTTTGGTATTTGGGTAAACAAACTCAACACAACTCTATTATGATGAAAATCGCACTTCTTATCAGTGTCACAAACGTTAACCAATTAGGAATTTCAATTCCATCTCGGAGGCAGCCCAAGTTTGTAAATGTAAAGCTTCATTAAGTGACTTAAAAATGGGCTAAAACACGCTTGTCAATAAAATAACGCAATGTCGACTTGTAAGTCGCTTCTCTTATATTTGTCACTAAGCAAAACTGAGAATTTCAATCATACGCCATTTTGTACTGAATTGAAATGAAAACCTCTAGGCTTCGCTATTGTTACTTATTAGTATATTAAATCGGATAAGCCTCAGGTTAATATAATAAACTATACGTTTTAGTTGCTTTCAATTTGAACGAGTTATTTGGAACGATTATTTTATTTATTTATTTTATTACGATCAACCGCAATTCCAATTCGTACATAAATTTATATGAGATGGATGACAAGATAAATATAATAGAAATTCTTATGAACAGCCATCCTCATTTTAATTAAATTTTTTTATTTATTTACTAGTGGTTATTAGTCTGTCAAAAATGACGAGCTTAAAAACTGATGAAATAATATTCATTAGTAGTGAAATAAATCTAGTGACTTCAAAATTATTTATAATGCTATATTTAACACGCTAATTTTGAAAGGCATGTATTTCTCCGTGCAAAATTTGAAGGCGTTATTATTACAAAGCCCCAAAATATTGTATATTAAATTATTTATTACAATGTGTCGAAATTCAGAAAATGTCTTTTGATTACCTAAAATACCCCAAAAATTTGGAATTAATGGTTTAGTAACGTTGTTGTTAGTTTAGTTTTGGTTATTGAATCGGATCCAGATTTGTGTCATTTCAAGCCAACTTCTGTTTATTAAAATTTTAAGTTAAATATCGTTACATTTTAAAAAGTTTGCTCATTGGGCTAAAATATCCAATACAGATTAGCTTAATTACTTTCATTGTAACCAAAAGAGCATTGTATTTTATATATGTACCAACATTAGTTTTTATTCTGTCTGCTAACATACAAAATATTTAAAGACACCACTTCAGTCATCGAAATTCATTTCAATAGTTCATTATTTTCACATTTAGTTTATGGTTATAGTGCATTGTATGTTAGGAATGTGCAAAAACTCTGATAAAACTTTCTTTGGGATATTTTTTATTGTTTTTTAGGACATAGGTCTGAATACTGTGGAAGGGAAAGGAGATAAGTTTCCAAGATGCTAACTCTTATCTCTGTCGTTGCAGCGGGAGCCAATGATCAGGATTACCTAAAGCGAGCTTTAAACGAGTCTATCGTCGTGCGATTAAAACTACACCTGGTTGAGAATGTAAAACATAACTAATCTATCTTAAATAACCTTATCCGATTTAGACAGATTCGTTAAAATAAGGTTAAACAATTTTAAAACTTCATTATAAATAGATTGCATAATAAACAACAATATATGTATATATATAATACCAAAAGCCGAAATTTTACAATTAATTTGTGAGCGAACAGGAGGTCGTTTAAAGCTAGGAAAGGTCTCATTTTAAAGATTTGGGCATGAAACTTTGGGGAAAACCATCCATGTTCCTCAGTTATGTACTGGAATTGTGTTACGAAATAAAATAATTCAAATTTAAATAACATAGGGAACTAAACTAAACACGTCTTCTTTGGTTACATTCAAACATATTATTAAGTGCCTACTTTGTTTGTAAACTGCCATGTGTTCCCACTAGACTTATAAGTGAATTTTCTTTGGAAAGTGAACTATTAGCATAACCTGCACGGTGAAACTTAAGCCCGGGACCACCATAGAAGTTCCTAACGTGACCCCCTGAACAAGTTTTGGGGGGTCGTTTAAAATTATATATATATATATATATATATATATATATATATATATATATTATTAATAAGAAATAAAGGAATAAACCTTGAGTACCCTTTTTTCATTTTTATTTTACATGACACGTGTTTCGACTTTCAAGTTATCTTCACAGTGTAACCTAATATATAAATAAACAAAGAGAATCAGATGTAATTAAAATAGTGTAACTATCATATGCTATCTTTTCTTAGTTTATAATCGTTGGTGAGGTTGTTTCTTTGATCGTCTAATTTCATTAATTTTGTCAAATAGTGGGTTTCGTGTATTTGTTTGTACTGCGTTGAGTAAATTTACGTTGTCATTTTGGAAATTTGTATAAATTTGGAGTTCTTCTTTGATATTAATTTGTTGTCCTTTCTTTTCGTATTCCAAAATTTGCAGGGTTTCATTAATATTTGTATAGTTATGATTTTATTTCAAAATGTGTTCTGCAAATGATGATTTTGGTTACGTCATGTTGTTAGATCGTATGGCCTGTATGTGTTCATTGAATCTGGATTTGAAACTTCTTATGAATCAAACATATGTGTATATATACATATATGTAATGTGTTTGCACTCTAGTGGTCGCATTTTTTATCCGAATAACTTCAAATTTTGGTAGGGACGTTCCTTTCTGTAATAAGTTGGACAAGTTCGTTGGGCAAAACAATCGGAAAACTTTAAACCCCTTTTTTGGGGATTAATCTTTCAATGTTCGAGTTTTTGGGCCCAAAGAGGATCAGAAAAGCCCCGGTTGTAAAATTAATTCTTTTAAAAAGATGGGAATTAGCGAGGCGAAAGTTTTAAGCCCTATCTAGTCATTCTAGCATAAATATTCACCGATTTGTTAAAGAAAATGTGTTTCGACTAAACACAGTTCGTTGTCTTATGGGGGGTTTACACTAGAAAAGCCTGTTATTCCTTTGTTAGAGTACTTTTATCTTCTCCAGCAACTCACGCCTACTTTCAAGCCTGCCTGGACCTTCTTCTTACATTATAATTTGCAAATTTTTATACCCACCTATGCAGGGAAATTAAACCAATACATTAGAACAGCCAAAAAATCAATGTTTTCAGATTTCAATAAATATTTGAATAAATGTATTTTTTTACACAGATTTTGAGTTTTAAAAGTTTTTTTTTGTGAAAATTCACTTTCCTCACGTCAGCGTGCTGCGTGCGAACTCGTTTTAATTTCCTCAGCTTGTAAAGAGAAAAAAATATCAGATTAGGCAGAGTATCGTATTGTTAGGAGCAAGGTTAGGGGTTATGGCCACCTGAAACCACTAGTATAATGTATTTACTTAATTATATTTCATAGAATATATGAAAGTATACTTAAAGAACACTAAGACAACCTAATTATGTGCTGTATTCTTTTGCCTCACTCAATCAATGAGGTTTTAATATATATTTGTTTATACATATCCACATTTTTCTACCATAGGTATGATTCCTTTCATATTATATTTTCAAAATTAATATTATACCAAATTATATTATAGTAGGTATTTTAAAAGTGTTCTACTACTATAAACACAATTATTGTTACTAAAAACTTCTGTTATATTTGTTTGTTATTTTTATAATGCAACTTATGTATACACCAAATTTTTAAAGACATTTTGTGTAGCTGTTTAAAAACATTTATACATTGGAAACAGAACCAAGCATTGCATTTTGTGAATGGCGTGCGCCATATTATGTTACTCGTCTTGTGTAGTGGCCACAGCCTGTAATCATAACTTATATACTCTCTACGTCGCATGCCGTCACAGGCTAATCACCCATTGTTCTAAACAAAATTCTCTTAATTGAATATTCTGATTAGTTTTATATAATAAACATTATTAAGTTCAAAAACAATAACCTATACCCTCAGGTGGCCAATTAAGGGCAACATTGAAATTTAATTTTGTTTACTAAAAAAATAACCAACTGTGATATGACCAACAGGCATATGAAATGAAGAAAATAGTAGTTGTTGAAACTAAATACCTTTTATTAAAATATAGAAACTTTGTAAACTTAAATACATTCCTTTAACCTTTCTATGACCTTATAATTTTATTCATCAACCCTTACCAACTAATTTTTAATTGCAATAATTTATTTTAATTTTGTATTTAAAATCATTTGCATTTCAATTATTTAAAACATGTGCTCTCAAATAAACAATATGAAACAGGCTTTTCTTAACATTTCATTTAGGTAAAATTACTTTACAAATTAAAAAAGACATATATACAGTTATCTCAACTTAACTTTAGTTCATGAAAATTATACAAAGCAATTTAAATAAATACAGAACTTACTATTTCAAAGAGATGAATTGTCTTAATCGGACAGCAGTTTTTCAACGAATAATTCGAAAATTTACAGTATTAATACAAGGCCTACGCTAATGCACAGCCAACATGATATCGTCTTCAACTTATCAGGTAATTACCTTCTTATAAATAACAAAACTTTAAATGACAAAACATTTTACAGAGCAGATACAGTTACAATACATCATTATATCTTTAAGTTGTAATAACGATCGAATATATTCATGATTTTGTGGCAGTGGAAAAGTTAATTTCAGGTATAAACATATGTTTCAACATATGTGTTGATTTTGTTAAATTCCTCCCACTATGCTATTTCCTCTGCACTGAGAAAGAAAGCCAAGTGTCCTTAACCTATTTGGGAAAATAACAGTAATATAAGCTTAATTTTCTTTTTAAATGTAATCTGACACAAGGTAAAAGTCCTTCAGAATTAGCCAATAAATGCATTTACCTTTATAGGTAAATTTATATTAGCTAGTTAATAAATTCTATGATTACTTTCAAATAATAATATTACAATGTTCTCTGCACTGAGCAAGAAAGACAAGTTTCCTTTACTTATTTGGGATTAACAACTGTAACATGCTTTAAATGTTCTATCTAAATGTAATTTGACAAAAGGTAAACTTTCCATAATTAGCCAATAAATGCAATTACCTTTACAAGTAAACTTATTTAACCTAATTTATAAATTCTATGATTATTTACAATTATAACAAGCTTTCAATAAAGCACTACAGCTCTAACAATTCTTGCAAAGAGGCTTTGGTTGCATTTTAATGTAAAATGAACATGGGCCATTTGTTGGACCTGAGGTCTTAGCCGATTGCAGATGTGCATAATGATGCAGGTGAATATACAGAACGTATCCGATCACTTAGATTCTGTACTGTCTTCTTTAATGTACTTTTTTGTTTTATGTCTATAAAAGCAAAGTAATATTTCATTATTATTTTCTTGTTTTTACGAGTGATATTTAGTTAGAAATAAAGCATATCATTTTACATTCCATGTTATTGTATTCAGTTAATGTAGTAATTTATATTCATAACTTATGGCTACTATGATTAATATTGTAATAATTATGACTATTCCGGTTATTTGGCTGTAAACAAATTGCTAAGTTGAAAATCACAATTATTATAGTATAATTAGGCTAATTACCTGTTTAGTGATTTCTTGTCATCACATTGGAACATCCTCACTGTTAGTAGGATTTAGTTAATTAAACCGTATCTGTCATTGGGAAATTGGTGGATGACTGAATATGATCTTAGCGTAAAAATAGTAAGTTTTGAACTCAATTTTAATAAATTTGTTCCATTGTCAATACACTTTGGTATTATTTAATGCCTTTTCTTGCTTTTCTAGATATCGGATGGTTAATTGCATGCTCAATAAATATTAGATTCTACATTTCATTATTGCCTGTTAGATTTTATATGATTTTTGCTCATGTTATTTAAGGATCTTAAATCCTAAAAGAATATATTTGGAATGTGTTAAAATAGGTTTGTGTTATTTGTTAGATAATTCGTTTGGGTATTTGTTTCATTCCAAACGAGGTTTCTTCTTCTTGAGGTACAAAATGCTAAGACCCAGTCAAATTTAAAGTAAGACCTACCCATAAGTTCCCACATTATTTAATATTAAGATGTATGGGACATATTGTATTTAATTAATTGTACTGTAGCATCTTTGATGATCATATAAATTTATAACGAAAAGCGTGGTTAAAAAACATCTGTCAAAGTCAACAGTTGTGATGCATCGTGTTTAATTGGATTTACCTGTACTCAAGGTTACCTGGTAATAAAATCTTGTATTTCTACATTAATAAATGTTACCCTACATTGGCCATTTTGAGTATTTTTCTGAGGGGAAATGCTTAATGCACAACCAAGGAAGAATCGGAACATTCCTTGGTGTGTGGGACTTGCACCAACTAAAACTCCCGCCTCAGGCTGAAGTCAACTTTGGAGAGCCCTATTAAGGCATAACTTGAAAGTGGAGCCTCGTATCTTGAAGCCGATTTGACTACAACTTCCACTTATTTCCTCATTTTTCACCTGAGGATATATCTTAAATTTTATAGATCTCAAAGCTTTATCCTCTTGAGAACCCGCTTGATAAATGCCGAAAAGCGAGGCTTGATCCTCGAGCAGCAACACATCATTATTTCGATCGTCGACCACCGCCGCCAACGCCGCGGTATCCAGTATTTTCTCATTCCACCGAGCAGGATGGGAAATTCGCTCCGTCGCAGCAGATAGACAGCCAACTTCCAGTTTGAAGACTTGGAGGGGAGCTCCAAGTGTAGTCCTCTATGACTCTTCAGCCCGACATCAAAGGAAGAAGAATATCGGACGCGAAGGAGATGCTAGGGATAGTCCTCCGATATCCTGGTCTTCTAAAAGTGGGGGAGTTGCCCACATTCGCAAAAAGAAGTCCGGTTCTGTAGGAAATTTCAAGAACCTTCCTTCCTCTGGAGTCAGTTTCCGGCAATCTCCTATTCAGCTGCTCTGGCGTTGAATTGCTCGGTTACGATGAACTTGCCGCTGGTGTCCACCAAGAAGTTTTCAAGGTCGTCCAACTTGGCTTGAAACTCGGTAATTGGGTCGTTTGGAATGAGGTAGCAGTTCACGATCGTGAACCTCTCACTCTTTTAGCACACGAACCCTCTGCTGGTGCCATGATCCAGGATCTGAAAGTTCCAGAGATCCGTGATCCAGATAGCCGCCGTTCCCAAGGTGTCATATAACCAGCCCGGACTGTCTCTGTTGAATGAGCATGTACACTCCTCACTCTCTAGCGTGCTGGGTAAGGAGATGGTGCGCCAAGATGCTCCTGTAGAGTTTCCTCTGCAAAAACTTAATTCTCTATTTTTCCTTCTTGCGGGAGTCGCCAAAAGCATCTTGGAAGACCCGGCAAGCTCTCGTACCCGGTATGTGCTCCAAATAAGTGAAACCACGGTCTGAACAAGTAAAACACTTGCTGGTGCAGTGCAAGTGGATTTAAAGTGTCCTTTCGCACCGCACTTTATGCAAACTCCATCGTACTTGCGGTCCGGACCTTTGCACGCCACTTAATGGTAACCGTAGTCAAAACATCTGAAGCACGGGTTACGATTGTCCTGAGTCGAACTCCTCCAAGTACCCACCCCACCTTGAGTTTGCTGACTCGAAGAAGCTCAGTAGCAGCCCGATCTCCGAGCTCCACGATGTATATCCTAACCCCTCGACTGTTCTCGGCAGCCACCCAGACCTTCAAGCCCTGGGCAAGATCACCCAACGAGCTTTTCACTACCTCGGTGACTTCGTCAGGCGAAGTGAGGCAGTCGAGGACCCGGACCACCAGTGAGATTCTTTGCTCTGATTGCCGCACCATTGCAGTGTCACCCACCACCGTCTTGACTGCCGCTTCAAAGGCAGACTCGTCCTTCGTTCCACTGCCAAGCTCCAGCAGGACATCGCCAGACCTAGTCTTCCTTTCAGAACTGACAACAGTGCCCGTCTGTTTGGGTTTCAGGTTCTGGAGGATCCCCACCAGCAACTCGCTGAAAGAACGTCCCTGAGCCGGCTTGATGAGTACAGCATCAGGTTTCCTTGACGGGGGTTTCTTCCCTTGATCTTTTTTGTTTTCTCCGGCGTCTGCTTCGGGGGGATGGCTGACTCGGAGTGGGCTTTGGTCTAGCCTCCCATTCCTTCACTCACCTTAGCTTCCTGTCATCTTTCCTGGAGAGGAGCTCTTTAAAAATCTCGTCGTTTACAGTTTCCTCCCTTTTAACTAGCCTCCGCGTTCGCATTTGTCTCCTTCTGAGACGACAGAGGACTTGAGGTGGGAACGGCACCAGTCACTTTGTGGCTGGGTTTTGCCGGACTTGGGTCTGACCCCGATGTGGCCACCCTTTGCCTCTTTCTTGGCATCTTTCCGGTTGGAGCATGAGGGAGCACTACCCTGTTTGCTGCCTCCCTTTCCTGTGCTCTTGCCTTCCTTGCCACCTGCTGACAGGCCAGGATGTAGCTAAGGTCTTCTTAAAGGGACGTGACTCCTTTTTTGACAGTCTGGTTTACGATCATCTGATCCTTAAACGCTCCAACTATTTCCGTCAACGTCTTTTCCATGACCTTCAGGTGGTCGTCAATGTCACTCTCCGCGGAGTCCACTGAATTGCGCAGGACGTCTCTACAAAGGGTCTTTCCGGGCTTTTCCGGGGGGGGGCAGCCCTTTGAATGTTAGGAGAGGAGTGTGAGACCCTTCCTCCCCTTGATACATCTCTGTTGACTCCTCTTCCTTCCTGAAACGCACTGGGAGGGGAAAAAATCTATTTCCCCACAGCTGGTGTCGTCTTGGTGGTCATCTGTGTCTGGGGAGGTGACCTTGCGATCAAGCCGCTCCACCTGAATCCATTTTATGAGTCTGTCGTCTCCATCTCTGGGGTGTTTTTTGTTAGCTCACCATACTATTTTTTTCGCCAGCGCATCGTACAGCAAGGGGCAGCCTGGAATAACTGGGATGCGGTATACCCTCGGGGACAGCGTCCCTATCCCAGTTTCCTGAGGCCCGGCCTCCGTTTGCCCGGCACTGGAAAAATGACGTACTGGGTCACTGGGTCACCCTTGGCAATGCAGAGTCCGACCATTTCGGAGAATACAAATCCAATGACCTTTTGATTGTAAAACTCTATTAATAAATAAAAAAGTTATGGTAATTTTCATAATAAATTTCAAAATGGCGGCCATATAAAAATTTCAAAGTCAAATTCCATGAAAATTAGTAACTAAAACAAAATTTTACAGGTGATCACATTTAAATCACTCGTAATTAGATGGTCAAATTCACTAGGGAATTTAATTTAAACATTTTAAATTACCACCATTTTAAAATTTATTATAATAAATTACCATAACATTTTTACTTTTTAACCGATTTTTACAATCAAGGTGTCATTGGATTTGGAATACAAATTGATTTAACTTTAATACTTTGAGTTTTTTTAGCTGCTAGTTTTCATGGAATTTAACTTTGAAATATTAAAATGGCAGCTATTTTAAATTTTGATCAGTTTGATAAAAAATATTTTTGGAAAAAACACAAACATAAAGTTTATACCAAGTTTCATAAAAATATATCCAAGGGTTTTTGAGTTATTAGTTATTTTCAACCGAATACAAAATGGCGGATTACGCCTAAACTTTGCCAAAATCGAAAAAGAACGTTACTAAACATTTTCGTCTTGTTTTTGCATTTAGAAACCAGTTCTGCAAAGTGCGCTACGCATTTTTGTGTCACCCTGAATGTTTGTAAACGGGTCGTATCAAATAAAATACTCATGCTCTTATTCTGTCTACGGCATACATGTCAAAATACTTATATGTATTAGTCACAATATAATATAAAAACAATAACTAATGCACTATTTTTTTATTTCTACAGCTGTGTAAAACTAGTTAACTTGAAGCTCAGTTAAATTACTATAATTATTACCATTCTTAAATAGTTATTGTAAATTTATAAGCAATTGAGTAAAGGGATGGCTACAAATAAACCATCAGAGATGCTATATATTCTCCTTTAAATGATTAACAGTTTATCAAAAAATTTAAGGTTTTTCAAGGTAAGTTTCTTCTCCACACATGTTCAAATACATCCTTTTTATAATGATGTGTATTAATGTCACTATTCTTTATTGTATTCACACCAAAGAACAAAATACTAGCAACCTAAATATTCACTGTTTGTATACATAATTTCTAAGACAGAAAAAATTTATTTGACGGAAAAACTTTTATACCTTAAATAATGGTGTTTATTTATTGCCTTCTGTCAAGTGACCTTAGTAAAGAATTAGGGTCAATATGTTGTATTTTGACGTCTAGATTGTATATTGTCGCATTATGGTATCGTGTTACAGAACTGGTATTTTAAGCTTAAAAACATCCGATAAAGAGAGTCATGGTATGAAAACAATAAAATAAGTTTTCAAATAACGGAACATATTCGTTAAGGATTAAAAAAAAACTACACTCAGGATTAATAATTAGTTTAATGACAATATATTTTAATTTTCAATTTGAACAGTTGCCGCTTACCAAGAAAACGCATTTTATTGACAATAATACAGGTAATTTAAACAACTATAGCATAGTCTTAAAATGAACACCTATTTAGAATACGATAAAAATAGTTTGACATTTTCTTTATTTATCCTGCCCTGAATCGGTCCAAAGGTCCGTTCTTCCCTCAGGACAGGCATATCTTTTACAATACAATACATATTGAGTTGTGGCTAAATATCTTTGTTTTTGTACAAACTAAAAACAAAAATAAACACTAAATTAATAATGTATAGTCTAAACACAAATAAAAACACTATAATTATACAATAAATTTGTTACTCTTGGAATCCGAAGTATTAATTATACCTACTTAACAACTTTTATTTAATTCTTTTATGAAACGTAGCTTCACTAGGGGATTGTCTGATAACACTTTCGAGGGAGATCATTCGCCTATTAGACTTAACATGAAATTAATTCATGGAAAACCCAGTTCTATGAATAGGATATTGGAGTATTGTATTTCTGTAGCGAGTGCGTCTTAAATGGACGCTATGCATAGTAACAACATATCTATCAAATAGGTATTCAGGTTTTCTCTTATTCAATACTTTATACACCGCTGACAGACCACTGTACTCTAATTTGCCTTTGACCTTTAACCAACCTAACAATTTATGATAAGGCGTAACATGTTCATCAAGTTTCAAATAGATAATGTAACGTATACACGCATATTGAACCCTCTGTAGCTTATTAATTAGAGTAATAGATAAATCACACATGACGACACAAGAATAATCGAAGAACGGTAAATCCAAAGTATAAATTAATTGATTTTTTATTTCTAATGAAGGCACAAAGCACATTCTCTTAAGCTGATAAATACATTAATACACTTTTTAAAATTTATAATCAACTTGTTCCATCCACATAACATTATTGAACAATCTAAGACCTAAGTTAACAACAATTTTTTTCATAATTTAGTGGTTTATCATTAATCGTTACAGACAAAATGTTATCTAAACTTAAGTTATTTAAAAGTCGAGTATATCAAATAATTATAGGTTTTCACTTAGATACATTTACATTTAATCCGTGATCTTGGCACCATCTGTACACCATGAATAAGGCAGAATTTATTAGTTCTATAGCATTATTAATGCTATCCACATTAATATGTTTGAGAGCTGCATATTAGCGGCTACAACATAGTCTTAAAAACATTACTGAGTTACATACTCTATTAATATAAATAGAAAACAACATTACCGACAGGTTATATCCTCGCGGCACTCCTACAGTATTGAGTTTCCAATCAGAATAATCTCCATCAACCGTTTTAACACTCTGGCTCTGGTATCTATTACTCAAATAGGCATCAAACCATTTAACAGCTTCAAAAGTAAAATTATATGATTCTCAAATTGAAAGTAAAAACTTATGTTTAACATTATCAAAATCCTTAGTAAAATCCATTAAAATTAATACATTTAATTGCCTCTGATCCATTCCATTTCTTAAATCGTCGGTTACTCTAATTAAAGAAGTTTGTGTGCTAAAAGCAGCTCTAAATCCTGACTGAAATCTATATACGATATTGTTATTATTTAAAAACCTACACACTTGTCGGTAAACTATCTTATCTAATACTTTCCCTAGAACACCTAAAATGTGTATTGGACTATAGTCTTTATTCTCTGAGGGATGTTTTATTTTTGGAAGCGGAAAAAACCAACGAAAATTTCCACTGACTAGGATACACACCATTCACAATTTAATAATTAAATATATAAAACAATACAGATTTTTACATTTTCAAAAATTAATTTACTAATTTATTATTTTAATTTATTAATTTATTTTTATTAATTAACTTCACTTGAATACCATCATTGCCTACGGCATTTGAGGATACATCCATCAAAGTTTTATATGTTGCATCGGTGTCCACTTGAACAAAGTTAAAACTATCATAATTAACATTTTTTCTTTCTGCCTTGTAATGGTCAGTTAAATAAATACAAATATCCTTATTTACACCACAAAAGTACTCATCAAGGCTATTAACCCCACTACAAGGTTTGAATTGCTTATTGATTGCTTATTACTCCCATAATTTTGTAATGTACTCCATAACTCTTTACTAGTTTTATGAGAACTTAAAACGTTTAAAAAATATTGGTTCCTAGCATTTCACATGACTGTTTTTGCTCTATTTCTAATTGCTTTATAATTTTCCCATACCATACGGTCTTTTCATTGTACATACCTCTTATAAATAACATCCCTTTCTTTCATAATAGACCTTATTCTGTCATTTAACCATGGTCATGGTTTCCTTTTCTTTGAAACATTTCTTAAGACTACATGTTTCTTAAACATCATGTTCAGATTGTTTTCAAGAATTAGAACCTTATCATCTATAAAATCACTCGAATACATATTAACCCATACTAAAGAATTATAATCTGTTTGCAACTGATCTAACTGTATATTTTTAAAATCCCTAATAACTACTTTATCAGCTGATAGTTTGTTTTCCAAATTTAACTCAATGAATATGAGATCATGATAAAATATTCCTGACAATGGCACCTGACCAAAATTTCATAATTCTTGAGTAACTACTTGTTATTAATAAACATAACAATGACTCAGTAACAGGCCTATGATAAGTTGCATTCAGCAGCAAAATATGTAAACACATGTTATCTACAAAATTCAATAGCCGAACCTTTTCTGGAAAAAAACTCTTTATCTTCAGATCTATCTTATTTCTCACACCAAAACTACATTATCATAAGAGGACAATGGATTCACTACTATTTTATAAAAATAATTAACAAAGCCTGCCTTGGGTGGACGATAAATAACACACAATAACAGGGTCCACAATTACAACACAATTCAACTATTATAAAATCAGGTTCATTGCTGTACTTTTTCTCTGAAAAAGCAATTATTTTATATTTTATATTTTAGAGAGAGAGAGAGAGAGAGAGAGAGAGAGAGAGAGAGAGAGAGAGAGAGAGAGAGAGAGAGAGAGAGAGAGAGAGAGAGAGATTGTGAGAGGGAAAGATAAAGGGTACTTTAAGAATGTATTCGCACGATTGGACATAAAGTAATAATTATTTATTAAGTTTAAAATTTACAATTGTTTTACTAATGTAAAATAGTAAACGTGTTTGACAATTAACTTTATAATTCAGTCAGTCACATTCGTGACCCTCTTGTCTAGCCAGTTTATTCTCTATTTCTTTTTTCATGTTGATGCATTCAATGTGGCCAACCGGTTCCTGAATTGGTTCAAGTGTGGGATGTGTTTCATCATATCGTTTCCTAATGCATCCATCGTTTTTTATCACTATCATCGTACCAGGTTCAGTAACCTTGCTCACCACCGATACCTTTTGAGACGGTAGGTTAAATATAATAATATCATAACAGTTTATGATTCGTCTTCCTGAAATCTCCTGTTTTGAGTTTAATTTCATATGTAGCTCATATTTGAGTCCGTTTCTCTCAACATACATCCCAAGAGTGTGCTTCATTTTTAAAACAAAACCATCCGTAAATGTTCCTCGATTTACCAACTTTGACTTTATAACTGTAATCAAGGAATGGAATGTTTAATGATGTTACAAACAAATTTTCAGTTGAATTTGACATTTACTAAAATACCTCAATTGCAGCAATTGCATACTCAGTGAATATTAAATGGTAACTAAACTGGTATAAAATAAATTAAATAAATTAACATGGCCCTAGATCGAATTAATTTGTTTCTTATCTACTTATTTATACTATATTAAATTAATTTAATTCTTCTGCTCTCTTATGTTATTAATTTTATCATGCATTTAATGCTGTTTTATTTGATGACAGATTATTTATCTTATCTATATGTTTTTTTTTGAGATTATATAGACATTTAAAAAGGCATAATTTCCAAAACCTGTTAATAAGAAAAAAAAGTAATAACAGATTTTCATAAAAAATAGTGCTTTATTGTAAAATGTTACTATTATGATTAACATCAGGCCTGATCAATCAGAAATATTCAAACAATATATTAATACACAAAACAAATGGTGCTTTTGGGATCTACGGATCTCAATATAAGACGTTGTCATGGTCCCTGGCCTATGTCTTACCATTCCTACCACAGTTGTAGTGTTTTTCCAATAGAGAAAAAAGTAGCATTTGTAATTTTAGATAAAAAATACTACTAATAAAACTATAAACTATAGTAACACTTAAACTGTACTGCAACTGTACTACAATGCCGCAAAGATACATGAATATCAATGTATATTAAAATCAATTTTATCTAGTTTCCGGTCATTACCAATCACAATCAGACAATGATGATTGATGATGAAATTTGAAACTGGTTACAATTGGCCACCTTGCGCCATCCTTGTGTTTGGCCTATGTATGTTTTATATGCAAGTACAGTATAAGTGGAAAAATACTTTGAAGTGTTTTGAGACGGTTTTTTAACCCTGCTTTATCGTAACAACACGTATCGTGCTTCTCAATTCTTTGTTTAAAACTCATTTTTGGTGATGGCGGGTTTATGTTATGCAAAGTGTTTTTGTGGACATTTTTCATCACTTATTACTTAGGAAGTGATGGTTTTTAATTACTAACTTAAATGGAAAGGCTAAACATATCTGTGATGACAGGTAGTATCCACCTCTTAGAACTGTTATTCTCTCAACTGTGAACGTTACTCTATTATAAAGTACTACCTGGTAGCCGGCGCACTTCATTCGTGTGGTTTTTATTAATTAACTTTGATTTCTGTTTAATTTTCTGTTAATATCATTACTCCATAAAGTTAACACTCATATATCTAAATATAAACTACTTGAATGCCAGCTGGGCGCATCCCAAAAAGGTTTTTAGAACGAGTCTATATGCTAACCTACTCTCTAGTACTTTTCAACCGATAGAATTTCAGTTCGATTATTCAAATACAAGCATGTGTTGGTATACGCACCCTCCATGTATACACACTCTGAATGCCGGTAGGGCGAAGACGAAAGGGAGTTTTGGGACTGGATTACCACGATGTTTGAACATTGAGTATTATCTATCTTCCAGAAACATTTATGTTAAGCCAGTTCTGTAAATTTTGCGTGATGGTTAACATATCAATAATAAAGATCAGCGGAGCAAAGCAAGAATAATATTTTAATCGGCAGTAGGCTATATCTGCTTTTAGCGAATTTCCCCTATGGGGAAGAAGCTATAACCGTAGGTCTCATGGTAAAACTAAAGCCCAAAACCATGATAACTTTTTGTTTTGAGGTTCCCAAATGAAAAATATACTATTCGTTTAAATTTATATACAGAGTGAGTCAGACCACTCGTCCAGCTTGTAAAACGGGAGAACGGTTTGGTCTAAAGTTGTGAAACAAAATTCTTCCCCACTAAACCGCATATGGAATATCCGTAAATGTCAATATTTTACAAAAAAATTGCCACCATTTGAAACTAATAAAGATAAATTAATTCTGTTTTCGCCAAAATGTTTATTTAAACATTTAAAATGATACATAATATTTTCTATGTTTACATAAGAAAGTTTTGAGATTCGAACCCGTGACGTTCAGTTTTGGAACATTCTGTACATAGATTTTGATGACAATATTTTAAGTAGATAGTCCATATGCTTTTTAGTGGGAAGAATTTTGTTTGACGACTTTAGACCAAACCGTTCTCCTGTTATACATGCTTGACGGGTGGCCTAACTCACCCTGAATACGTGTGTCCGTGAATGCGATAACTTGAGTTTAAAACGTACGATTTCAATGAAATTTGGCTCAAATGCCACATTCATGACTTTAAGGTCGAAAACCAGAAAAATCGGACCATGGGAAGGGGGGTTTATGGGGTTTCAAATTTTACAAAAATCATTGTTTTGCATTTTTCACCCTAAACTTTTTAAAAAAGTCAATTTGTTTACCATTTCGTAGAGTTAAAAAAAAATACAGTATTTTGAATCATTAACCTAGGTTAAGTAATTCCGGAGGAAATCCAAAAACGTGTTCCTAAAATCACCCATGTTAATCTTACAGGATAAAGGTTTTTAGCTTTTCATCAGTTAAATTTAATGTAAACTTTACATTTTCTTTTACCAATCAATTCATCTCTACAAAGAAATCATTTTGGTATTTAAATTGCGATTCTACGTTCATCAGTTGCAGAGATATTCAAAGTGCTAAATACAGTACATTGTCCAATTTTATCCTTACGGAGAATAAATAAAATGTTATATTTAGATTATTTATGAATGTATATTGATGAAACTTGGTATGTGGCTTCACTTAGTGCTGATATTGATACTCGCACAACAAATTGATTTTTGCTGATTATCCTAGTAGAAGCAAACATGCATACTCAGCCATAATGTTATTGTAATGGAGAATAAGTAAAGTTGTATATCTCCTTTAATAATTATACACATTCATTATTAAAACTTGGTATGTAGCTTCACCTGGTACATACCAGGTATAATTATCAATTATATTGATGTTTGCTTAAAAACACATTTCTTATTTTTCTTGTTGCATAACACCGGCGTACTCAGCCCTAATGTTATTTTTATGGAGAATAAATAAAATGCTATATATATATAACTTATTTATAAATGTATTTTTACGAAACTTGGAAAGTGGTTTTCTGTGGTTGTGAGAAACATATAAATTCATTAGAAATTTACTGAGTACGCAGGTTTGCTGAAACGGGGTATTTATTTTATTAGCTATCTTCATTCTACATTTCAGCTTCATCGGCTCAGTACTAGGTGGAAGATGGAAAAATAACTTTAAATGTCAGGAGGCGGAGGCCCAAAGGATATTTGGATTAAGGAAACATATTTTATTCTGATGTATTTATCTAGTCTCCTACCAAATTTCAGCTTCATTGGTTCAATAGTTGGTTTTTGGTTATTAAAATTATTATATTAAAGGCCATTAGGACAAATTCCTAAAGTATATTATTACTAGGAGTATTTCTCTGTCTCGCGCTATATTTTATATTGAATTTCAGCTTTATAAGTCCAGTAGTAGGAAAAGTATGTGGGGAATAAGTGTTTTGAATTTCATAAGGCGGAGCCCTAAAATATTTGCGGAACTGTATTGGCAAATATTTTAATCTGGTACATAATCAACATTCCTACAAAATTAAAAAAGGTCAAAAGGTTCCATAAATACTAATGTCGATAAGATTCCATTGGGGTAATTTTATATAGTAAAGTTGTTAAGATTTTTCGTAAGTATTTTATTATATTCTCAAAAACCTGTTGCAAAACATTTGCGGGTTTTTAACTTATACTCATTAATATAAATTTATATATTTGTTGTAAAATCAAATAATTGGACCTTGTAACGTGTGTTGGAGTGTTATATTCAGGGTGTTTATAAAATAACTAAACAACTTTATACATCAAATAACTTATAAACTAAATAATTTATTTCCGTTTATTCGTTATCAATGGATAAGAAAACATCTCCAGTTTTGTTTCATATAGATGACTGTCGTAAACTATGTGTTAAATGGCAGCGTTTTGTGATTAAGAATTAAATGGCCCCACTCTTTTAGAAAGATTTTTTTGCGATGAATTCAATGATACGAATGCCTCCGCAAAGCCCTGATTTTACTTCTTGTGATTTATATATGGGATTGTGTTAAAAACAAAGTCTTTGTACCCCTCTCCATCAAACTTCTTACAGCAAAAATACAGAACAATAGCTGCAGTAGAGAGTTTTGATCAGCCCACACTTCAGAGAGTTTGATCAGAACTTGATTTTAAGATTGATCTCTGCAGTGTAAAACTAAGTCTACGTACTGAACAATTGTAACATATGGAAAACACATGATAATATGTGCTTTTTGAAAATGTAAATTGTGTCTACCTTGTAAACAAATCATAGTTGTATTTGACTATCAAAGTTGTATTCTTCTTTTATAAACACCCTATATAATAACAATTGTAATGACATATTTCTATGATAATATGTGATTAATGAAATTGGGATATGTTTTCATTATACGTAATATCGTTAGTTATCGGAAGTTTATAAAGTAACACTACTTACGGTTAGCGCTTTCCTCCTCATAAAAATATATCTCTGATTCAAGAGGAACTTCATTTGTCACGGCACTTCCCTCCTGCAAATATTTACATATTTAAAATAACTCCTGCTTGATTATATTTTATAGCTCCTTACTACTCAACTATTTGTTTAAACTTATCCTAAATTTGTAAGGTGTTTCCATCTCATTTACAACAACTAACAGTTCACTACATGTTACTACTGAAAAATATATTATTTAGATATTCACTAAGTACATTGTGTACAGCACACTAGGTTAAGTAATCAAATATATATCGTAACAGCAATTCTTTTTAATTTTTCGTTTGATACAATTTAATTTTATATTTACTTAATATAAAATTAAAATCTTTATTTATGAATTAAAACCTTTATCTGTAAGTAATAAACTTGGATATTTGTGACCTATTTTCATAGCGTCTTTCATTATTTTGTCAAATACTTTCGATACATTTTTTCCATATTTTTCTTTAACAACCAACATATTTATAAAATGCATCAATATCAATCAAATTTTAAATTTATTTATAACCATCATTTTCTTTTTCATAATATTTAATTATGATTAAATATGCAGCCCATAGTAAATCATCAAACACCTAATGTAATTATTTTTCTTTTTAAATATTTTTTTTTAAATTGGTCAAGCATTTATTTTGAAAACAGAATATTTAGTAGCAGTTCTATACAGACCAATTTTTCATTTGAACTATTTTTGTATTTATATTTTTAATATTTGTCTTACATTTATGAAAATGAATTGGTTCTTCCATTTTAATATAAAATATATTTATAGATTCATTTTTGTTTTAAATGTTATAGTAAAACTGAGTTTACAATCATTGGAAGTTTTATGGGTTGTAATAAATGTTAAAGATAGATGTATAAAAAAGATAAATAGAAATAAAAATAAGAAAACATTTCAGAAATATTTTAAAAACATTTAATCAATGACAAATATATGATATAAATTAATTAACTAATGAACTGCATTACTTATGAATTAACAAAAGTAATTTTTAAATAACTAAAAAATGTATTAAATTATTCTTATTTATTAGTCATTTTACCTCTTCGATATTTTATCATCAATATTTAAACGAATTATATAATAATAATTTTGAATTGAATTATAATTATATATTTATAGTTAGATTTATTTATAAATACTATTTATATTTTAAATAGAACAAATCTTATATATTATTTCTATAGCCAGTTTTTCTGTCAGTCCGCGAGATCTTCCTTTTTCCTTAATCAAATTTCATGGTTTACCCCTCATTTTAAAGCTTATCATGCCGGCTATTGACGAAAAATAGACCCACGGTTTAAAAATATACCGCTTCCCGGAAATTTGAATAATATGAAAGATAAATAAAGGGAATAGTTTGTTTTGACAAGAGCGAAAATGTAACCAAAAGAAAATCTGATCAGCTGACAAAATTTGATTCATAGTGCGGAATTCCGCACGGGTCGAATAGTATATTATATAGACAATATTATTTCTAATGATTTTAAAATATTTGAATACACATTTTTGTATAAAACAGATTATGACAATACATTTTCAATACTTACCAATCAATATCCTTCATACTTTTTGAAGGAAATTTATTTCATATTTTAAATTAAAGTCATTTTTCTAATTAATGTTTAATAAAGAAATCCAATAAAAATGGTGGATTTAATTTTGAATAAAAATAATAATTAAAAACCTAGAATTTAATAATAAATATAAGACTGTAAAATTTTAAAGAAGAAAAGGTAAATATAGTTAAACTATTTTGTTGATTTAAAATATTGTAAGGTATATTACCCTAACAGATTGATAAATGTTAGTGATGATACAAAAATTAAAGATCTAAACAAAATAACAAATTTACATTTTATTGTTACAGAAATTATGAATATTTAAGAAAAATAAACACCTTTGGTAACAATTTAAATTGCAACATAAAATTTTAGTGAAATTTGAAACATATTACTAACTAAAAAATTTGGCATATTGAATTTAAATTTAAATTAATACATACTTCCCATTAAAATAACCTGATTTTCATTAAAATATATTTGGCTTTTTCCTCTCTATTAGTATATTTTAGATTAAATATTGTGATATGTTAAGTAGAAAATCAATTAGACTTTTAGCCAAAATAAAGGAAAAACAACAACCATTTAATATAATTACTGCTAAATCAATTTGGAACTGATTTAAAACATTCATTTTTGTAGTCATCACTTTTTGAGCTAAGATTCTTAGTAATGCATCTACTTATATTTGTACCTTTATTATTTGTATAACATTATAAACAAGTACCCTTTTGTAGAAACATACTTCTTTTATATTGTTATAGAGAGATTTGATTCGATTTATTTTATTCATTTTTGAATGCCTTCAGAACTGATATATGACAATTGAAATATAGGTTTACATACCTTTAGTCAACAGTTCAGTTTCCCGTAGATTGTTCCTAGATGTTTCAAAACTCTTGTTCCATTATCAGGGGCTTTCAAAAATTTCGTTATTTTTATTGCAGAAACATATTTTGTCATAATTTAAAAACTGAAACTTAAATATTAAAGCAAAACACGTAAACATATGCACAATTAAACGGGAATTACTTGTTCTACCGTCCGGCAATAGACACCGACTCCGGCAATAAATAGAGTCGGTTTATATTGCCGGCCGGCAGAACGAGCATTTCCCGTTCAAATGTGCATACTGTTTTTGTTGTGCTTTAATATTTAACTTCAATATTTAATCTTGAGAAAATATTTTTATGCAATAGAAGAACGACATTTTTGTTAGCCACTAGTGATGAAACAAGAGTTTTGAATCATGTTGGAATAATCTTCTGGAAATTGAAATGTTGACTGAAGGTGTTTAAACCTATATTTAAATTTATTTATTTATTTAGAGTTACATAAATAGTGCTCCTCTCTTACCCTTAAACGTAAGTGACACAAACTTTAAGAAAATTAAACCCATTAATAGTTAAATGTTATTCTTTATTCAATATCAAATATATTTTCACTCTAATATCTGTTTTTTTTTTGTTTTTTTTTTTTTTGCTAAACACATAATTTATTGTAAAAACAATTAATTCAATCTTGCTTCAAAATGATTCGATTGGTAACAAATATATTCTTTATCGATTTAAAAAACTTATTTTAATTTTGTTTGGCCCTGATTGGTTCGGGGAGGACGTTCCATTCCCTTCAACAAGTGACACAGGAAGGTTTATTGAACATTACTCTTCAATATAGTTTAGAAGCGCCTTCTCTTGTTCCTCGACCGCATATACATACATAATTACAAAAATAAATTGTTGTGATAAATATTTTGGAATTTTAGTATAAATGATATTATGTAGTAATGTTAGTAATTTATAAAATCTGCATTTGTTTAGTTGTAACCATTCTAACTGACCGTATGCAGGAGTAATGGGATAATCGATTCTTAAATTAATGATGAAACTAATGCAGTATTTTTGTGCTCTTTTAGGTAAATCCCAAGTTCAACTGACTTATAAACGGAAGAGCAATAATTAAAAATATAAAATCATTGCTTTCGCCAGTTTTGATCTTATTTATTTAATAATAATAAGGGAAGAACGTTTTAATGAATGCACTGCAACGAAAACTCTGTTACAAGTCAAGATTGCTTGGTCAGTTCATGTCAGTGTATTGGTAATGGTTAGTCCTAAGTTCTTTAGAGTATTACATTAATTAACAATTTTCCATCAACTTTTATTGGAGGTTGATTTTTAATTTCAAAATGCAATTTATTAGTATGGTACAACTAATAATTATTGGTTGTGTTTTGTTTTTGTTCAGTTGTAGTCCTTTTCCTTGAACCATTTTGCAATAGAGGCTATATCCGTGTTCATGTTGGCTACATCATCTGCAATGTTAGTGAATGAAAAATGTATATCTAACATAATGTACAGTCCGATGTGTAACTGACTCACTGACTCACGTATACGAATTCTAGGCCACTTCCAGTCGAGCTAGAAACGTGAAATTTAGCATGCACGTAGGTTGTACCTCAAAATCTCCGAAAAAGTCCAGTTTTCTTTTATAAAACCACTAATTTTTATCTTGAAAATTTGAAATTTTACATTGGACTTATGGAGTTTTAAATCAAAACGAAAGAAATCATAACAGCTGTAAACAAATATCTAATACACTCAATGTAACTCTCACATGGTAGCACAAATGAATCTAAATAGTATACTACAGTATATAAAAAATACTTGAAGAGACATTGAGTTATAATATCAACTGGAGTAACCCCAAGCGGGAGTCTGGGGCGGATCCCTCAGGGAGCGAAGCGAGTCCATATATCTAGTTCCGTAAGCCTAAATTTGACAATGAAATTGTGAGTGAACAGAAGGTCATAGAAAGATGGAAGGGGTCTTATTTCAAAGGTCTGGGCATGAAGTTTTGGGTAAAATGAACTTAATTTCAAATAAAAATTTGTCCTAATTATGTAGCAACAATTTGTTAGGGAATAAAATATGTCCCATTTGAATAGCAAGGGGATTTAAACCCGTCTGCTTTGTTTACATTAAACCATGTGATTCAGTGTCTACTTTGATTGTGAACTGCCAGTGTTCCTACTCATATTGTTTGAATTGCCTCAGTATGTAATCACTAAAAAAATCAGATGAGGCAGAGTACTAGAGCAAGATAAGGGGCTATAGCCCCTTCAAGCCACAGTACATTTGTAAGTCGTGTGCGTATAGATGGTAGTTTGAATTGAGTAGTATATTAGTAGTCATTTATAAAATCGGAAAAAGGTCCCTAAAACCATGTGGTACCCCTGAGCTTATATAGACTTCTGGAAAATAACTGTTTTGTGTTCTGTTGTTAAGATATGATTTGAACTAATTTAATGGTTCAGATAAACCATATTAACGAAGTTTAAGTAATATTAATTCATGGTGTACACAGTCAAAAGCTTTACCAAAGTCAACGAGTGTCAACAAGGTAAGATTACGATTTACATTGCTCTTCTAATGTCATTTGTAACTTTAATAAGATTTATAGATGTGCTGAGCCTATATATGAAATCAGATTGAAGAGGACTTAATATATTACGAGAATTAAAACGATGAAAAATCTACGTATGAACAACTTGTTCTAATGCTTTAGAATTCAACATAAAAGACTAAATAGCCTATAGTCACTTTTTGGGCTTGAAGTTTTAGGGAGATCTATTACTTGACTGTAATTCCATTAATTAGGAAAACATTAATTTTAAATATAATATTTACACACACACACACTCACACACACACACACACACACACACACACACACACACACACACACACACACACACACACACACACACACACACACACATATATATATATATATATATATATATATAATAGAGTGAGAGAGAGCGAAAGAGAGCAAGGCTACTTTAAGAATATATGTACACGATTGGACAACAATACTTACAACGATATCTACTAAAGTAGCCAAATGTTGAAGTAACATGATTTAAAGTGACTTATTTAATAAGTTTAAAATACAAAAACGGTTTACTAGTGTGCAACGGAAAACCTACAAAGCAATTAATTTGAACGACACTATATAAATGCCTATTCATTTTTTGTTAGGGATGCTTAATTTACCTTTTTTTCTTGCCACGTGTTGCCTTGTCTTCTTCCTGCAGTCTTCGGTTTTTTACCATTACATTCGTAACCCTCTCTTTTAGCTAGTCGATAATTAATTTCTTCTTTTACTTCGATGCATTCTTCGCTGCTAACCATTTCCTTAGTCGGTTTAAGTCTGGGATTTTCCCCGTCATATCGATTCCTTATGCATCTACCGTTTTTTATCACTACCATTGTACCACTTTCAGTTGTTTGACTTATTGCTAATAGATTATGATTCGATGGGTTGAATATGATTTCATCAACACAGTTTATGATTCGTACATTTATCTCCTCGCTTGGATTTACAAACATATGTAACTCATCTACGACTCCGTTTCCAGCTACATACAAACCAAGTCTGTACGGCATGTTCTTATGTATTACTACCAGTCCTTCCACAAATGTTTTACCTTTTGCCAATGGATACTTTGTAACTGTAACAAGGAATAACATGTTTAAGTAACAAGATGGTATTGCATAATTTAATATAACACAAAACAATTTGCAATATTTATAAGACAAAAAACTACAATAGTTACTTAAGCACCTAGAAAGTAATATTGTTATTACAGTCTGAGGGCGATGATTGAAAGCACAAGTATGTTAAACGCCCGAAGGTGTTCACTGTAAAAAAATGCTGGGGTATTTTAACAAAAAGATGTTGGTTAAACGGATAGCGTTAAAATTGACTCTGTAATTGGGTTAATAGAGGTTTGAGTAACCAATTCGCATTTGTGCAGTGTCAATTTAGCATTTATAACACAAAAGTGTGATGGTATTCTAATATATCTTTTCAACACGATAATTTTGTGTTGGAAGTGTGAGATTGTGGGTAATTTATGTGCATTGTGCATTTCTCTGCAATTTTTTTCCACCTTCTACATTACAGCGACAGCCGACAGCGTTGTTTTACGTTCTTTGTGTTCTAAATGGTGATTGTTTAACTGCTGTGTAGTAGTCAGTAAGTTTTGATTATGCTACTTGTCGTCAAGATTAGTGGTAAGTGAAAATTGAGCTGTAAATGTCAAGGTAGTGTTGAGTGTTATTGTAGGCTGTAAGTAAGTTAAACTCTACAACTCCGATGTATGTTTGCAGCACACCCTAGGACAATCAATTTTGTCTGACAAAATAACTTAGGCCTAGTCAATTTTTCCTACATATCCTGTAATCAATAAATGTAGTGCAATCTATCTTAGGTTCAATTAAGGTTATCTGAATTTCAAAGTATGCCTAACACACAAACTTAATTTTGCTTGAGTAGGCTCACTAAAGCTGGAGTAAGCAAAATGATAGTCTAGGAGTGATAAAATGTTTGCATAAAATTAGCAAATTAAGTTCTCAGACCCCTTCAAAGATTGAATGTTAGGAGTATAAGTGAGTTCTAAGCTTGAGTCATTCACGGCTTTGGAGAGTAGGCTAGGCCTATAATCAAATACTTAATATTATTGTTAGCGCTCAAGTAAATAACTCAGGGCTAAAGTAAAGTAGTTTACACGCCTCCACATATAGGCATGAAGACGTGAGCGATGCCCTCTTTTTACTACCAACAATAACATAACCTAACTAAACTGATGCAGCAAACTTATTAGCCTACGAAAAAATAATCTGGTAGCCTAACTAACGCCTCAGTTGGAGTACAGTTTACATTTCACCTAACCTACCTTTATTGAATAAGAGTCGTGCCGATTGTTTCGTTCTGAGTAGGCCTACCGTACACTTTTTATTTAACTTAGGGCCTAGGGTAAAAAAAAATGTGTAAGGCAATATTAGATTGGTTATTTTTTGGGATAACTTAATAAATCTGACCATCCTGAACAAGATGAGCACATACAATTTAGTCGGAAATATTAGTTTCATTAAAAAAAAAAACTTAGTCTATTTATGAAGTTAAAGGTTCCAATGCTCCTTGGCGGGTACAAGTGGACAATTAATTTCCTCGCTGGCGACTAAGTTAATAGATAAAGGGGAGGAAGAGAAGACTTGCATAAAAATATTAAGCCTACACAGTTTTAAAGCTAGTAATGATGTAACTTGCACAAATTACTCTCACACATTTTGTTAGTAACACAAACATGTGGAAACAGTCATCATATGATAGGAGTACCCAACCCGCGATGTCGTAAGAGCATCGAAAAAAACTATTGATGTGTTCGCATCGCAACTTCGTCCTAATCGTATCGCCGTATTGAAACCGTATTAACAATGAAATTTTATAATAGAAGCAGGATGTGACTTCATGAAACAGCTATTGATTTACAGTTAAAACATGACGGCTTTTAAACAAATAAACAGATTCCAATTTTAATATGATAATTGGATTATTTTTATGATTTAATAATAAAAGTTTTAGTATATTTTAGCTAAGTTATGATAACCAGCCAACCCTAACCTATTTAGGGGTATGAGGCTAATAAATATGTTCAAGTGATTGGTAGAGTGAGTTTGACATGGGTACTTATTAGGTAAAGTTTCGTTGTGTTAGGTAATGTTTATAAGACGGTTATGCGACGGTGTGGTCTGGTGGATTGATTTTAGTTTGTTTGGCCATTTCAATTACGCCTAAAGTTTTTCGAGGCACGAGGCTCCTAACCCAAGCTACTTAACCTACTAAGCCCCATGTCAACCTCACCAACCAACGACGCCCGAAAGTATATTTTCTGGTACGCATCTCGCAACTCGCAATACACAATGACAGTGAGTAAGATTTGTTATGTCGATACGTGTCGACCCGCCATATTGCGATATTACTATCGAACGAATATTTGCTTACATTAGATTGTGAGTTATTAGAGTTGGTCAAACTTTTAACATTAGGCTACCCATTACGGAATATGCACAGCAGAAAGGTGGGAGAATTATTTTAACTATGTAGGATGCTGGAAACAAATTGTCGAAGAACATTAAGTTTGTAACCAAAACTAATCTTATTTATGAATTCTACACTACAATATATTTCAGAGAATATAAAATTTACATATATAACAAAAGTTACAAATAAAAAAAATACAAACAGATAACTTAGGAATAGTCTACATTTTTTAACAAAACTCATGTTTTTATTAGTGAATTTCCTATGGTAAGTGAACTATTAGCATGACCCGCACGGTGAAACTTAAGCCCGGGACCACCATAGAAGTTCCTAACGTGACCCCCTGAACACGTTTTGGGGGGTCGTTCAAAATTTTATATATATATATATATATATATATATATATATATATATAGACATATATATATATATATATATATGTGTTTGCACTCTAGCGGTCACAATTTTTGTACGATTTACTTCAAATTTGGTAGGGACGTTCCTTTCTGTAATCAGTTGGACAAGTTCGTTGGGCAAAACAATCGGAAAACTCTAAACCCCTTTTTTGGGGGATTAATCTTTCAAATTTTGAGTTTTTGGGCCCAAAAATGGTCATAAAAGCCCCAGATGTAAAATAAATGCATGTAAAAAGATAGGAATTAGAGAGGCGAAAGTTTTAAGCCCCCTCTCGTCATTCTAGCATAAATATTTACCGAGTTATTAAAGAAAATGTGTATTGACTAAACACAGTACGTTGTCTTATGGGGGTTTTACACTAAAAGAGCCTGTTATTCCTTTGTTTGAGTACTTTTATCATCCACAGCCACCTCACACCTACTTTCAAGCCTGTCTGGACCTTCTCCTAACTTTATAATGCGCAAAATTGTATTCCCAGCTTTGCAGGTATAAATGAAACAAGGAGCATCAGAATAGCCAAAAAATAACTGTTTTCAGATTTCAATAAAAATTGGAATAAATGTATGTTTTTACACTGATTTTGAGTTTTATAAGTTTTTATGTGGAAATTCACTTCCCTCACGTCAGCGTGCTGCGTGCGAACTCGTTTTCTAATTGTTACCACTTTACCGTTGTTGAAACAAAATAACCAATCTAATATTGCCATATACAATGCATCTGTACCGGGCCGGTTTGTGTCAATGTTTAAAGTACCCTACTCAATTACTTACTGATAGTTATCTTAAATTAGCAGTACTTTTCAAAATAACATACGATTCTAATGGTTGACAATTTTGTTTTAGCCTAATAATGGCAAGTATAGTTCACTCCCCATTATATTTAAGCTCTGGTTAACTAACTAAAGCTCTGAGTAATATCCGAGGTGGCTAGCCTAATAACTTTTAATTAGGCTATTAACTTAATAGGCCTAAAAATTTGTATATTTAGTTTGAACGTAATTTTTTGTGATTAGACATTATTATTTAGCCTATTATTTTATTTAAATCTTAAGAGTTTAATAATTTGTTGAATTAGGCCCGAAATGGCATAATAAATGGATTATGTTTCAGTTTAATAATAAATGGACACTATGTGTCACGATGGCGAGAAAATAAAGCAATTCAGACGACGCTTCCGTCAATGTAAGACTTTACTGCTACACCAATTCACCAATGCAAATGGTCTATATGCAGTATCTCGAGCTGATTGAAATCCATTAATATTTTGATTGACTCGTATTCACTCCATGATATATTTACTCCACGCGGACATACATTTCCTGCAGCGAAAAATTAAGTCACACCAACGTTATCGTTGTATACATTATATATTATCCAATCAATAGCCAATGATTGTCAGAACTCTTGCGGGTTTTAGTCGATACACCGGGATACAATATTACTATTGGTTTTGACAGGAGTCACTGTGCATCGCTCGTAAATGACCAAAGTGATATTTTTTGCATTATGTGATATAAAGTGTCAGTCCAGTTGTGTTGTTGAATGCTAATAATCCCCACAGACTTATCTTTACCAGTAAGGGCTTTGTTATTTAACAAGTAGGCCTACCGCTTTATTCAGATTTTTAGTTATTCGGACCAGCCTACTGATAATCCAGATAATCTTTGGTTTACTAAATAGTTAAAATTATTTTGAGTTCCTTTCATTACATGTGTAACCAAAGAAAGCTAAATTTTAAAATGAATTTTGCCGTTTATGTGACTTTTAAATAATTGTGGGGTTAAATTTACTGAGTGAAGTGGTTGCATACTTATTTATGTTTGTTTTTAAGTAAGCACTATAACGATTCTTGTGGTACTTTTTAAGGTCCGCGCAAGATGATGATAAAACTAAAGGTTTTTAATGAAATGAAGATGGTGTTCTTAATTATAATGGAAGATAATACCACTGTCATTTTTCATGAATTAGTAAATGCTGGTAAGTAGCATACATTTATGAATTAACCAGAATTACCTGTTGGCCTACTGTATTTTGGTTTGTTCTTGACGTTGTAAATTTGTGTATCATATAAAAACTAAAAAAATCATGGTTTTATTTAAATTTTGAATTTAAAACTTCATCAAGTAAATTAAATGTTAAGTTGTTATCATAGGTTTTTATCAACATCTTAATACATTGCAACCAAGTTTCTATGTTGACAACGTTTCGACTAGTTTAGATAATCGTGAGCAGCTTGACGAGATTACAATATAGTCGTGGGAAGTAATAGTGGCTGGTAATTCTGGTTTTATGGGATGACAAAACACAAGCTACGAAGAAGAGGGAATTCGAATTATGTAATAATGTTCTAGGAATTTTAGTGGGACTTTGACAAGGACCTTGTATATTTTTCTAAACTGTCTTAAAGATACTGAACGTGGTACAAAAAGAAACATTTTGTCTATTTCACATAGGATTTTTCAAACTATTTACAGTTATTGTCTAGTTATGTTACTTCTTAATCTACTTTTAAAACCAAATGGACATTTATTTGGTCAGTGAAGTTAGGGAGGATGTTTGGTAGCACCGAGTTCATTTATCTCCAAAAACTAAGAATACCTCGATGGGGAGGAAAAGTGTGTTTAGTTTACCTGCAAGAAATAATTCCAAATCAAGGGTTGCTAAATTAAAGATAACACCATTGCGAAGGCTGGAGTTATTAGCTGCGACGCTCAGAGCTCATCTTTTGGAAACTGGCTTAGAAGCAATGAATTGCAAAAATGCACCTGACAAGAGTGGAATTTTTATTGGTTACTGACTTATTGGTTAGACTTGTCAATTTACGATCTGCGGATGGAACATTAATAATACCAATATAGAAGCTATATTCATTATAAATAACTGCAAGTGAAAGGAAAAATATTTTTAACAGATTTAAATTGTAACTTTTTAGTTTGTAAATATAAAACATGTTTAAGCTTTTAGAGTAGTTTTTCAGGCTTTAAAAAGTTCGTACAGGCTTTGAGGTAATATTATATGGTAAATATTTTATGATATTTTACGTATTCATTTTGTTCTTAACACCCCCTATCAAGACATAAGTGGTTGTTTAAATTATACTCATTTATATGTTTTAATACATGCATTTTAAAAGTAATGGTACCTCGTAACGGGCGTTAGAGAGTCAAATAATAAAAAAAATTAATAAAATATATCTATAACAATGAGTGATGAAATAAAATTGATGTTGTTGACATTATACGCAGGACTGTTAGTTTGAGGTGTTAAGCAAAGTAAAATTACTTACGTGTTTTGCTATCCTCCTTTTCATAAAATATATTTGATTCAAGAGAAGGGGCATCTGTTGTGCTGATTCCCGCCTACAAAAGTTTACAAGTTTAATATTTCGGCTTGATTATATCTTGTAGCTCCTTTTTATTCAACTATCTGTTAACATTTATCTAATTTATGCACGTTTTAAAGTTTTTCCTTGGGTACTTTAAGATTGCTTTCTGCATCCTTTTACAACGACAAATAGTTTACTACATGTTATTACTGAAACATATATTATTTCGATTTTATAAAGCACCCTTTGTGCAACACAGTAGGTTAAGTTATGTTTTATTTATTTTTGTAAATTTACTCTGCACAATTCTCTACCACCACATGAATATGCAACTAATATAAACAGGATCTTGCCGGGAATTTGGACCTTTGATCCATGGAGTTATGAAGTCAAAATTTTCCAGCCCAAAAATGGCAAAACAAACATGTTTTAACTTATAAACATCACAAAAACTCAGTTATTTATAATCCTATAGTTAATATCTTCATGTCATTAATTTTAGGATAAAATTACAATGATTTGTTATTTTTACAATTTTTTTAGCGAATTAGGAAGCTATTACCGTAGGTCTCATGGTAAGACTTAAGCCCGAGACCACGATAACTTTCCGTTTTGAGGTCCCCAGATGCCAAAAACACCATTTGTTCAAATTTTTATATATGCTATATATATATATATATATATATATACATATACATGTATATATATATATCTATATGTGTGTGTGTGTGTGTGTGTGTGTGTGTGTCCGTAAGCACGATAACTCTCGTAAAAAAGGTCCGATCTTAATGAAATTTGGTACAATATGTAAAGTACCACCTATTTGAACGAGTTTAAAAACCAGACAAATCGCACCATCCTAAGGGTGGGGGGGGGGGGGTTTGGGGGGTTTTGTATCCCAAAAATGGTTTTTTTGTGGTTTTTAACATGTATTTGTTATTAAAATCAAATTTTAATTTATACCATTGAATTCAGCTTAAAAAACAAACAATTTGGTGTTTTGATCAATACTCTACGTCAATTGGTTACTGAGATATTGAAAGTGCTAAACACAGTACGTTGTCTAATGTTATTCTTATGGAGAATAAGAAAAAAATTATATATCACTTAACTGACGAAATTTGGTATATGGCTTCATCTGGTTGTGGTTTATTGTTGTTTGCACAAAAACAAATTTTTCACCTATGGTTCCTGTAGTAGCAAACCTAGGTACTCGGTCCCCGTGTTATTCTTATGGAAAATAATTAAAATGTTATATATCGCTTATTTATGAATGTATATGGACGAAACTTTGTATATAACTTCACTTAGCTGAGTTCTATTGATATTTGCATAAAAAACATATTTTGTGTTCCTTGATGCAGCAAACCTGCGTACTCATTCCCAATATTATTCTTATGGAGAATAATTAATATTTTAAATATCGCTTGTTTGTGAATATATTTCTTATGAATCCTGTTAAGTGGCTTAATATGTTATGTTATATATTCATTGGAAATTTGCTGAGTATGCAGGTTTGCTGTGACTGGGGTATTTTATAAATATTACGGATTTATGATATTTGGTTTTGAAAAACAAAAATAGCCACCATTTTGAAACGGTGATAGAAAGAAACTTAAAATTCCATACTAAAAGATCATTAAGTATATGAATGTAGTATGCCACGTTTAAAAATAGTACCTTAAACAGTTCAACAGATTTACCAAATTTAGTAAAAAACACAAACAGACCGACTGATGCTAGACGGAGCGGAATTTAGAAAAATGCCATTCTACGTGATTTGCTTATTTTTGAGTGTAGAATCTGAATATAAATAGCCAGTGCACCTTTTCTGTAACATCCTGCACATCTTTGGATCGTACTTTCGCAAAGAAAAATAATGTAGGGTGAAATGTTTTGAAGTTCAGCTCCGTTTATTGCCAGGACACTGGTTTTGGATTTACTATATTAGGTACATATTTTGTACCGTAACAGGTTTTGATTTGAAACGTTGCAACATTGTGTCAATACTTGATGCTATGTCGGTTTTGAATTTGAAGTTTAAAATTTTCACCATTTAAAAATGTTTGCAATTTTTGTTTTTCAGAGCTGAATATCTTTAAAGCCGCAATATTAATGAAAAGTCTATACAAATTGAAATATTGTGTCCATTTGTCCTAAAGTAATGAAATGAAGATTGTGTAAAAGATTATCGAGAAATTTCGTCTTGTATCGATTAAAACGTGCTCTTTTGCCAATTCTACTCCAAAACCTCACGTTTTTAATTATAAAATCACAATTCCCCAGTCACTTATTATTCCATTGTTAAAACATGCATATCATTATTTTTAATACAAAAAACACAACTTTCGGTATTTGTATAGATTTGTATAAAAAACATTTAGCTTTAAAACGGTGAAAGGTAGATACTTAAAAGTCAATACTAAAACATGTATTTAATGTTCAGGTGAAAAAAAATCCAGAACTTTAGAGACACACGTGCTTATGGTCAGGAGTAATTTGCGATGAAACTTGGAACTAACTAAATAATATGAAGTGATGCCAGGTAAAAGCATACTTTCAGCAAAAAGCATTATTTTTCTTGATAGCTAGATTTCCTAGTCGGGGACGTTTTCGACACCGGAGGGATTACGCCGGCCTCTACTTATCATGTTAGCAAATGGGGATGTTTTCCTAGACAAAGAAAATATTCCGCGAGATTAACTTTGTCCGCTCCATAAGCTGAGGAGTCCGCACTCCACCGCGGAATAGTGTTTATTGGAGACTAGAAAATTTTCATACATAATTGTTTTTGCGTCGTTTTTAAGTGAGTTCAGATAAATCCAGGATTTTATATAAAGTGATACTCGTTGAATAATACAAGGCTACCCGATTATCTGGAGTATAGAAGTTATTAACCAACTGATAATTGAAACAAAATAAAAACTATATTACGTACATTTAGTTTGGCTTCAACAGTTTGCAGCTGCACTGCGTTTTAAAAGAAACATTATTAATGCTTAAACAAAACATATACAAAAATATACGAAAAGATCTTCTTGTTTTTTTACATGTATAAGTCATCTTTAAATTTAATAATTTAAAATACATAAACGGTTTAGTAAGGTAAAATATAAACTTATTTGGCAATTAATTTATAATCCAATGGGTGACACTAGAACATTGCCAAATAGTTTTTTTTTTTTTTTTTGTGATTTTGGTCAATTTACCTGGTTCCGTTGATTCGTTTTATCACCATCACATTCTTCAGTTCTTTTTTTAGCTAGTTGATTCTCTAATTCCTTTATTATTTCAATGCATTTATCTTCGTCAATCTCTTCTTTAGTCGGTTTAAGTCTGGGATGTGTTTCGTCATATAGATGTCTTAAGCATCCACCGTTTTCTATCACTATCATCGTACCAGGTTCAGTTGTCCTGCTCACCGCCGATAACTTTTGAGACGGTAGTCTTAATATAATACTATCATAACAGTTTATGATTCGTAATTCTGAAACATCATCTTCTACTGAATTTATAACCACATGTAACTCATCTTCGAATCCGTTTCCCTCTATATACATCCCAAAAGTGTACTCCGTTTTTAAATCAAAACTGCCAGTAAACGTTCCTTGATCTTTCAACTCCGACATTTCAGCTGTAATCAAGAAATTAAATGCTTCATTAATTTGATGACTTGCATTATGTAATATAATTCTCAATGCAGTAGCAAATGTAAATTTACATTAAACAAATAAAATAAGCTATTACTAACAATATTACATAACATATTTATACGTAAACTGAACTGTAACTGTAATTCAAGTCGGTAAATATAAATAAAGGATTAAAATATTATCCTTTCCAATTAGTTAAAACAGTCATATCAAACTCAATTATGCAATGATATTGATGATGTCAGTTGTAATTGATTGAAATTGACCACCTTGTGTCTTCCTTGATGTTTGGTCTGGTGTATATCTTATAGGCAAGTACAATATAAGAGTAAATATACGTTGTAGTGCTATGAGACATATTTTTGTATTCTGTTTAATTGTAACAACACTCAGCAAATTATTTATTAGTGAATTTCCTTTGGAAAGTGAACTATTAGCATGACCCGCACGGTGAAACTTAAGCCCGGGACCACCATAGAAGTTCCTTACGTGACCCCCTGAACACGTTTTGGGGGGTCGTTCAAAATTTTAAATGTATATATATATATACATATATATATACATATATATATATATATATATGTATATATATATATAGACATATATATATATATATGTGTTTGCACTCTAGCGGCCGCAATTTTTGTCCGATTTACTTCAAATTTGGTAGGAACGTTCCTTTCTGTAATCAGTTGGACAAGTTCGTTGTGCAAAACAATCGGGAAACTCTAAACCCCTTTTTTTGGGGATTAATCTTTAAATTTTCGAGTTTTTAGGCCCAAAAATGGTTATAAAACCCCAGATATAAAATAAATGTTGTAAAAAGATGGGAATTAGAGAGGCAAAAGTTTTAAGCCCTCTCTCGTCATTCTAGCATAAATATTTACCGAGTTATTACAGAAAATGTGTATCGACTAAACACAGTACGTTGTCTTATGGGGGTTTTACACGACAAAAGCCTGTAATTCCTTTGTTAGAGTACTTTTATCATCCCCAGCAACCTCACGCCTACTTTCAAGCCTGTCTGGACCTTCTCCTAACCTTATATTGGGCAAAATTGTATTCCCAGATTTGCAAGTAAATGAAACCAGGAGTATCAGAACAGCCAAAAAATCAATGTTTTCAGATTTCAATAAAAATTGGACAAATGTATGATTTTACACATATTTTGAGTTTTAAAAGTTTTTATGTGGAAATTCACTTCCCTCACGTCTGCGTGCTGCGTGCGAACTCGTTTTTCCTTCCTTCTAAATAGAAAGGCTAAACGATTAGTAACAACGTAAGGTTTCCATCCCACATTTAAAAGTTATATATTAAAATATATTTAAAATATATTTCAAAATCCCAAAATATATTAAAAATATATTAATTAAAATATATTTTCCTAAACTGTATTACAAATATATTTGAAATAATTTATAAACATATTTTAAATGTATATGATTAAATATATTTAATCAAACATATTGTGTAATGTATTGAAATATATTTCTTACGATGTATTTATGCGAATATATTTAAGAATACATTAGTATTGTAAAATCCAATACATCCGAAATATATTAAGACAAATATATTTTAAAATACATATATTAAAGTATATTGTGGATAAATATATTTAATTTTATATATTACATAATGTATTTTAAATACAACTCTAGAAATATATTTATCATTATATATTTTAAAATATATTAAAATATAAACAGGTATACTCAATTTATATTAGGCTGAATATATTTGTAAATAAATTTTTTGAAATAATTGTGATGTATTTTAAGATACATTTTGTTAAATATATAGCAAACAGTTTGTGTAATATCTGTGAAATGTGATCAAAAATACATTGTACTATATTTGTATCATAAATTGACTACAGAAACAGTATTAATAATAAATTCAACAAACAGAATTTTATTTATGGTAAAACAAATTTATTAAGGCTTCTTTGTTACTGTATATAACTAGGAATACGCTCATTGCATAGCAAGTACTATTATCAACAACATACCTTTCAATTTGGAAAACCTCTTTGCTATCTAATAGAACAGTGAAGCTGTTGCGCTCTGTAACTCTTGTGTAACAGGAGATATAAACTGTGATGTGATTTAAACTAGTCCGGTCTGAACAGAACTACAGGGTTTGCCAATGTGACCGTTAGACTTACTGACTGTACTTTAATCCACATACATACAATCTAGCCTATCTTATATGCAAATGTTGTGTCAAATTCTGCATTTGTCGAGTAGATTCACTTAAAAGAATAAAAATAAAATATTATCCAATCTTAGAAGAATAAAACAAAAGTATATAGTACGAGTATTCGTTTAGGTACAGACTATTTGTAATTTGTATATCACATAACAGTCCATCCTTCAGTTTTCATGAGTTAGAATGGCCGTTTACAGAATATATTTCCAAATATTAGAGAAAATATATGTGACTTATATTTTTAGTATAACCTTAAATATATTTTTATGCATTCTATGAATATATAATTATGTATATCTCGGTGCCATAATTTGTATATTTTAATCCGTTTTAAAATATATTTGAAATATATTCAGTGATACAGTGCTATTTATTTTAATATATATTTTTATATATTTGAAATATATTTTTTACGTGTGGTTAAAATTAACCTACAATGTTTCAATTATTTTATTTTTTCTAATCCAAACATTACTATATTATACAGTAACAATGGTCCAATAACAAGTGGTCTTAGGCATTTACTAGAAAAAAAATGTATCACTTCAAATAACTTAACATCGTGATTAAATTATCCTCAGTGCTAGTACTGTACGATTATTAGTATTAATAGCACCAGAATCGGGTGGTTGCTTTAAGGAACTTTACCATTTTACTAATATATAAAACCAAAACAGCTAAATTATTTAGCCTCATAACATATTTAATGTTTTCCCCATTTTTATGAATTCTGAGTAAATATGTGAAATAATTCCAACGAAATTGGTACATTAACTTTATTTTTCGTATTTCCTTGTGCCGATGCCAAAGATAACTACCCTTCGTTTACTTTTCAGTGTATCTATTTAAACTGCCTACTTTATATCAATAACATATAATTATATGCTCTGCAGTTTTACTGATTTGAGTTATATAAATAGTCAGAACAAGAATTAAAGGTGTACTATAGACCTATTTTTTGAGTTTTCAGATTAAATGCATTTTTGTATATAAATATATTATTTGTAATAGCTGATATACCGGGTGTCCAGCCTAAAGTGTTACAATAGCTAACTTTTTTATTTTATGTCTGACAGTAAACTTCTTACGGAGGGCCCCCTTTATTTTTTTATGCTGCTTCTAAGTATGTATTTCAATTATCGAAATTTCCCGCCATTTTTCCAATATGGCGGACAACTTTGTTTTTTCTTATGGAATACCCTGTATTTTATTATGATTTTAGATAGCAAACAAGATTTTAAAAAGTTTTTATTCTTGGTATTTTTTTCCTAAACCTAATCAATGAGGCTCTAGAGCATTTTTAAGGTTTAATTTCACTGTAACTTCAAGAATCATATGGTCGAAAGTCACAGCTGTGCAACAATGGTAATTACACATGTTCAAGTAAATCAAAAGTATGAGGTTTCCTGTTCCTGTTTATTCGTTGTTGTGTTTATGCACTGTCTTAAGAGTACAATATAATGTGACTGTGTATTGTAATAGTGTTTTTTTATTGTTACAATGACTTTTAACGAACAAGTGGATATGTTATTAATCTTAGGGGAATGCCACAAAAACACAAGATCCGCAGCTGAACTGTATGCCACTCGTTTTCCTAACAGGCAGCATCCATCAGGTATGAGCTTTTTACGCCTTGAAAAAAAAGCTAGTTTAACAGGTAACTTGGGTCCTAGAAAACGGAATCGAACACATCCTATCACCGATTTTGATACAGAAGCAGATGTTGTGGCCTCAGTTATGGTTGACCCGGACCTCTCTACTCGAGAAATTGAGAGGTATACAAACATAAGTAAGAGTTCAGTTTCAGTAATATTACGGAAACATAAATTTCACCCATATCATGTCATTCTTAACCAAGAGATGCGAGAAACTGATTACCCTAGAAGGTTAGCATTTTTCACATGGTTGACAGAACAAATCCAGTTGCAAACTCGTTTTTTGTCAACTGTTTTATTTTCAGACGAGGCAACGTTCCTCAGTACCGGACATTTGAACAGACATAATATGCATTATTGGTCTACTAACAACCCTCACTGGATGCAGACCATTGATAACCAAAGAAAATGGTCATTAAATATTTGGTGTGGTATTTTCGAAGGCAAAATTGACGGGCCTCACTTTTTCGATGGCCCGCTAAACGGGATCGACTACGCTAACTTTATAGTAAACCATCTTCCTGTTCTTCTAGACAATTTTCCCCTTCAGGCCAGGATGGATATGTGGTTCCAGCAGGACGGTGCTCCACCACACTTCTCCAGAGTGGCCAGAGAAACCGTCAATGATGTGTTTGAAGGATGTTGGATAGGGAGAGGAGGCCCAGTTGTATGGCCACCGAGATCACCAGATCTCACACCACTGGACTTTTTTCTTTGGGGTGCGATTAAAGACAAAGTGTTTAAAACCCGACCAACGACACCTGCAGACATGAAGTGCAGGATCCAAGCCGCCTGCAGTGACATAAATAAACAAACTATTATTATTTCGCAAAGAGCTCATGAAGAGCGCTTGGTCATGTGTATTGAGCAACATGGACAGTTGTTTGAGCATCTTATGTAGAACTAGGATAATTGAACTCTCTTGTTGTGAACGTGTACATAATTTAATCTAAGTGTTTAAAACTGTAAATATATAAAGATAAGCAATATAATTCACATTTAAAAGCTGTGTTTTACTATTAATTTTAACTTAACTATTTTTCAGAACTAAAAACTAATAAAAACTACTAAAACTGAATTTACTTAAAAATGGTATTTTAGTGTCTCTAGAGCCTCATTCATTAGGTTTAGCAAAAAAATACCAAGAATAAAAACTTTTTAAAATCTT
This sequence comes from Allygus modestus, assembly GCA_963675035.1. Lineage (NCBI taxonomy): Eukaryota > Metazoa > Arthropoda > Insecta > Hemiptera > Cicadellidae > Allygus > Allygus modestus. The sequence continues at coordinate 427,341,479 of OY776112.1, read as the reverse complement.
GTTTGCTATCTAAAATCATAATGAAATACAGGGTATTCTATAAGAAAAAACAAAGTTGTCCACCATATTGGAAAAATGGCGGGAAATTTCGATAATTGAAATACATACTTAGAAGCAGCCTAAAAAAATAAAGGGGGTCCCCCATAAGAAGTTTACTGTCAGACATAAAATAAAAAAGTTAGCTATTGTAACACTTTAGGCTGGACACCCGGTATATATATATATATATATAATATATACATATATATATATATACATATATACATATATATATATATATATATATATATATATATATATATACTGAATTATGATTTACCGTTAAGTTATGAGGTCCCCTCTGATATGAACTCTTAGCTTAACTCACAACCTTTCAGTGTTCTATATAGTACATATATATTTCAATGTAATTTTCCATGATAACAAATTTAAGAGGGTTTATAGTTATTGTTTCACTGATCTGCTAGTAGAAGTTTATGTTCACGAAATCTTAAAATTGCTTTGGGTCTTTATGATAAACGCCAGTGTCATTTTCCCACCTAGAGACATTTCGAGTTACCATAGTTCATTTATATTTTAGGTCCTCTATGTTATACCAACATGATAAATTTCGTATTCCGGGATAGCTTTAGCTTGAGTGGCAACGAAGCTCTTTTTGGTGGTTTAATGTACTTAGCTTTAAAGGATCTCGTATTAAACATTTAAACAAGTAAAACCCCAATGGTAAAATAACTACACCATTTTACGTGCTAGCCCACTCCAGAGAGAGTTTTATTAAGTGTTTAACCAAGAGTATGTAACAACACAGAGTAGTAAAGTTAAACTAAACACATTCAATGAGCATAACTACATAATACATTACATAAAACCTCACTAAAATAAAAAAAACACACTCTTGATCTGACATGGGAGGTTAAATTTATTGTGAAAACTCAATATATAAAAGCTGTAAATAAACTAGGCTATATTAACTAACCGAGCGTTTTAAAAAGTTCAAAAAATAGTAGGCTATTTAAAATAGTCCATCTCAATTAGGTCTACTAATATAATGTAACAAAAATAAATTGTCTAATTTCTTACTAAGTACTTACTTGTTAATACAAAAACAAATCATAGTTTCATTAGACAATCACAAATTCACAAATCACATTATTCTTGAACTAAATAAAATAAACATTAACTCCCATTAGGCTGAATCAAAAAGAGATCTACACACCAAATATTTCTTTCTTTTTCCTTACCCTCTATGGGTACCTCCTGGGAGCAGGAGTTCCTTGAAAATCAGCCTTGGGACTGGCTACAGATGAACTAGGTTTGAAAAGCAATGCCACTTTTACAGGACTATGAGTTTCAACTTGAGGTACATGCTTACTGTCAACAGGACTACCTGATTTGATTGATTTGCATGTCTCTTAAAAACAAAATAATATTCTCCTAAAGTTTTAATAAGATGGGACACATCACTTAATACTTTAACTACAGTAGTTAACAACTATTTTCGGTTTTGAGAATACATCCTCGGAAGAACAACCTGACTTTCAAAAAATTGTATCTTCCTTTTCCCTTATGATAAACATAAGCTTGTTCAAGCTATTTACTTTGCATTTTTTTTCTAAAATTAGGATGCAACAGATCAAATCGGGGCCGGATTTTCCTTCCAAACATTAACTCAGATAGAGAAAGACAAGTGGTACAATGTTTTTAAATTCGGTAGTCAAACAAAAAACGATCAATAGCAAGATCAACATCAACATTATATTTTATAGCGATTTTAATACTTTTATTGACTGACTTAACAGCATTCTTAGCAGCAACATTTGTCACTGGGTGGTAAGGAGCAGTAAAGCTATGTTTTATACCATTACTTTTCATGAAAATGCTAAACTCTTCTGAAGTTAGCTGAGGACCATTGTCCTATACAAGTAATACAGGCAAACCAAACGTAGCAAAGATCTTACACAATTCTACAATAGTTGTGTGAGAGGTTGTTTCTTTCATTTGAACAATTTCAACAAACATAGAATACGCATCTATAACTATCATGTACATTTTATTCAAAACTGGGCCAAAAAAACAATGTGAATGCGCTCTAGAGGCATATTCCAACTATGTAAATAAATTTGTTCAAGATCAGGCCTAACTTAACAACAAAATTGAGAAGTATTTCAAACATTGTCTATTAATGCCATAAAGTAGCTCTAGCAATAGATTTCATTTTCACGATTCCCAAATGAGACATGTAGAGTTCACACAATAAACCTTCCCTTAAACTTGGGGGAGTAAATATTCTACAGCCCCACATAGTACATTCATCTTCAACGTTTTACTACTTTTTACTAGGAAAAAGTTCATTTGAATCTACCTTACTGGGCCAGCCATACAGAACATAACCTAATACTTAACTCAACAAAGGATATTTATTTGTTTCATTTTTAACACACTTAGCACTAATTGGCATCCAAGTAGTTTAGACAAATTTCAAATAATCACAGTCATTATAGTTATTAACATCATCAGTAGTAGCTTGTAATGGAAGACGAGACAAACCATCACAATTGCCATTGTCAACTGACTTCACATGCTCTATATCATAATCATAACCTGAAACTATGTACGCCAAAAGTTGCAGCCTATTTGCAGCAACTTGCGGAATGCCCTTCTTTTTATCAAAAATAGCTAAAAGTGGCTTGTGATCAGTAGACAGCACAAATTTTCTCCCATAGAGATACTGGTTAAACTTAAGATCTCCAAAAATAATACTTAAAGCTTCTCGCTCAAGACAAGAGTAATTTTGCTTAGCGTTGGACAAAACTCTAGAACCATATTTAATTGGTCGTTCTTCACCATTTAGGAAAATGTGTGACAAAACTATGCCCAGACCGTAACTAATAGAATCACAAGACAGTTTTAGCGGCAAAGTACTATAGTGGCACAAGACATCATCAGAAGCTAAGATTTCCTTAAATTACTAAATGCTTTATCTCATTCTTCTGACCAAAAGCAAGGTTCATTTTTACCCAGTAAACCGTAGAGCGGATACAATAGTGTAGCCAATCTTTAACGAGACGTTCAAGTTCATCGTTAACTTTACCTTGAATTTAAAAAGGAACAGGTCGAGCCTTATGGTAAACTGGCACAGTGTTAGGTTTAAGGTGTAACTTAACTTTGTAATTATTGTAAGTACCAATACCATCTAAAAAAATTTCCTTATATTTACACAAAAGATTCTCTAGTTTATTAATAGCACTTAGGCTATTGAAGTCTAAGACAACATTCAACCGTCTTGACCAATCCCTTCCTATCAGTGGATTACTACAACAACTTTCTATAGCAAATAAGTCCAAGTGTTGTGCTCTAGTTTTAAGTCTATCATTAACATAAGAAGCTTTTACCTTCATAAAACCCTTGGGTTTGATCACAGTTCCACTGTAGGATTTCAAGGTTAGGATGGGTTCAAAAAGTTTTCCGTTTGGAAACAAACTCTCGTACATGGAACTCGAGATGGCACTGATGGGACTTCCCGAGTCTATCTGCATCTTAAGAGGTTTGTTGTTTATCATTAACATAAGAAGCTTTTACCTTCATAAAACCCTTGGGTTTGATCACAGTTCCACTGTAGGATTTCAAGGTTAGGATGGGTTCAAACAGTTTTCCGTTTGGAAACAAACTCTCGTACATGGAACTCGAGATGGCACTGATGGGACTTCCCGAGTCTATCTGCATCTTAAGAGGTTTGTTGTTGACCAGCACCTCTGCATACAAGAGCTGATACAGTGATTTACACTCACACAGATTTACATGAAACATACCACCTTAATTTTTCTCTGAAATTAGGTCATCATCACTCACATGGTTATTGTCTTGTTCACTGCAATTTCCTTTATCTTGTAGAAAATTTTGTTTAGTAGGAAATTTGTTTTTCCTAAAAAAACTTCATAGACTTGTTACCGGTACTTCTACAATCTTACACATATTCGCCAAGTGGCCGTTTTGATTACAATGGTTGAATGAGTAGCCTAGATACTTGCAATGACTGGTTGTGTGATTTTGCCTACCACAAAAATTACAAAACAGTTCCGAGCCTTGGCCAATATGAGAATTTGCAGCAGCAGGCTTAAAACTTGCATTAGGCCTATTTTTGAAGCTATTACTCGTACTCGTCCTTGAAACACTAAGTTTTGTGATCCGTTCAGTTAGGTTAGATTGGTGAAGATGTGCTGTGTTAATTTCAGCGGCTTCCATGGGCATAGAAATTTCAACAGCTTTCTTAAATGTGAGAGAAGACTCCTTAAAACGTATTTTCTTAATCCTTTCACTGCTCACTCCTGTTACAAACTGATCTCTTAAGGAGATATCCCTGTTCTCAAATTTAAAATCTTTGGTCCCCTTTGAAGGCACACAACAAATTCACTTAAAGTGTCTGCCCTGGTTTTTGTTTAATTTGCTGAAACTTGTACCTTTCAGCCATTTATGAGCTATTAGGGCTGAGATGGTTTCTCATTAACTTAAACAAGACCTCATAACTTTTGTTTATAGGCTTGTCTGGATGACAAAGGTCCCTCAATATAGAGTAGCCTTTTTGACCTTCAATGTTAGTCAAATGCTAGTTTTCTTGGCATCTTCCACCTCGTTGGCAAGAAAAAATTGCTCCAATATTTCGGTGTAGCAATCCCAATCCTCATTATTGGAATCTAATTCATAGATATGGCCTATAAGAACCATTACTTTCTTAGTTTCCTTAGAAACATTTGAGCTTGATTTCTCAGGTTCTGAGGACTTCCCAGCTTTGTTTGACATGACTAGAAGAGTCGCAAAGCCTAAAGTCTTAAGAGCTGCCTCTTACCTTCAAAAATTATGTCACGTGGAGTGGCTGCTACAATCAGTACAACTTGATTACTGGTTCTTCTCGTCACCAGATTTACTGTACTTAGCTTTTAAGGATCTCGTTTTAAACATTTAAAGATATGTAAAACCCCAAGGGTAAAATAACAACACCATTTTATGTGCTAGCCCACTCCAGAGAGAGTTTTATTAAGTGTTTAACCAAGAGTATGTAACAACACAGAGTATTAAAGTTAAACTAAACATTCAATGAGCATAACTACATAATACATTATACAGGTGGGAATGATTTTTAGGAGAGGCTTAGAAATCTGCTGAAGTTTATGTTATTTGAGGCTAGGGGGTGAAAATGTATCAGTTAGGCAATTCTAGTTTTGGAATTAATTCCAGTCTCGGGCCTTCGAGTATGTAACAAAACAACCCATCTATAAACACTTTTTTAAATACAAATTCTAAAATTCTGTTTTCAGAATAAAAATATGTATATAGCAGACAGCACAGAGTGCTCATGCAAACTTTGGTAGTGAATTGTAGACTCCTCAGAGTAGCCAGATGAAACCTGTTAGTATTCGTTTTAATTAAGGATCTCAATGCTCATATATTATTGACAGATAAGCTATGCAAACAAATTGTAAGTCTTTAGGTGAGGAAACTATCATCCAATCTCTTAAGGTCCTTTGAGTTGAAACACGGGGTCATCGGCTTAGAGATAGCGGAACGTAGTCTTATCTGAGAGAACAGATACAATCATGCTCATTGGTATTTTCAGAAGATAGAGATATTGTAAGTAAGCTTTACACTGAGAAAATAATTCAGCTAAATTCTGGAGTAGTCACTAAGAAAATTCTCCCTATATCGACGTTAAAGGGAAAACTTACAGGTGGGAACACTGGAAGTTATATTTAATATGTAGAAGGATTATTATTGATGCTGATATATCCAAACTCTGAGGTTGGACAAAATAGGTATTATGGATCCCAATACGAATTGTCTCAAAGCACAAAAAGCAATCGTTGTAAAAGAGCATTTTTTAGAATCCACGAAACTGAATAAAGAGGTGTGGTGAAGTGGGTTCACCCTGTGTGGAAGGCCACGCTACTTTGCTGGAAAATAGTGAATTGACAGGGAAGAGGCTGCATACGGTCGCAAAGAAGCTAGCAAACAACGGTTCGTGTACAGACTGCGATGCAGTCTTTCAGCAGTGGTCACACGATAATATTTATAACGTCATTATTTACGACACAGACCAATAGTAAGGAAGAGCGACGTTACGGCTCGCACTTGTCCTGTTCAATATACATCAGCGAGAAATAGATTGTCACCATCACTTAAAGACTGTCTGGAGAATGGGTATAATCTAATATCTCCTGAAAAGTTGAGCTGTATGGAAGGAACGAATCAATTTATAGCTGATACTGTCAAAGATTTTTTTTCATTTGCCCGTATTTAAAGAAAATAATGAGGTTCACATTGGGTAGGCAACTTCTGTTGTAGGTCACCTAGATGTAGCATAGATACATTATGTAATGCAAGAGAGGTGGCCAATGTATTAGTTGTGACGCTGGGAGCACATCTTACAGAAACTGTATTCAAAGTAACGTATTGCACCTGGCAAGAGGGTAGTTGTAAGACTTTTCAATTTACGATCTGCCCATGGAACTTAAATAAGACCGATACAGAAACCATACTCATTAGAAGTAACTGCAAGTAAAAAATTAATAGTGTATTTCACAAATTAAATATAATCCAAATATGTTTTTCTAAACACGAGATTCGAAATGATTATAAAACCTGATCTGGGTGAAAAATTAAAGTGCCAAAGCTTTAACTCTGTTATGTTATAATTCAGTGTGGAATAGTAAGACTTCTTAAGGCGAGAGACTGTTAGGAACTCACATCCGACAAGCTGACTTTTTTTAATTACAAATAGTATCAGTCGGTTTTCTCAAGGAATGACATGGTGTTTTCATAGTTTGTACACAAAAAGGTGTTCAATGTGTTTTTTTTGTGAATTTACTGTGGAAAAGTGAACTATTAGCATGACCCGCACGGTGAAACTTAAGCCCGTAAGCACCACAGAAGTTCCTAACGTGACCCCCTTAAGTCTTTTTGGCGTGTCGTTGTAAATTATATATATATATGCATACATATATATGTGTATGTACTCTAGCGGTCGCATTTTTTTGTTCGATTTACTTCAAATTTGGTAGGGACGTTCCTTTCTATAATCAGTTGGACAAATTCGTTGGCAAAACAATCGTAAAACTCCAAACCCCATTTTTGGGATTATTCAATTTTAGAGTTATCGGGCCCAAAAAGGGCCAGAAAATCCCCGGACGTACAATTAATGCCTGCATTAAGATGGGGATTAGTAAAGCGAAAGTTTAAGCCCTCTCTCGTCATTCTAGTATACATATTTACCAAGTTATTAAAGAAAATGTATATTGGCTAAACACAGTACGTTGTCTTATGGGGTTTTTACATTAGAAAAGCATGTTATTCATTTGTTGGTGTATTTTTTCCATCCCCAGCAACCTCACGCCTACTTAAAAGCCTGACTATACCTTCTTCTAACCTTATAATGCGCAAAATTGTATTCCTAAAATTGCAGGTAAATTAAACCAGGAGCATCAGAACAGCCAAAATTCAATGTTTTCAGATTTCAATCAAATTGCCATAAATGTATTTTTTACACTGGGTTTGAGTTTTAAAAGTTTTTTATGTGGAAATTCACTTCCCTCACGTCAGCGTGCTGCGGGCGAACTCGTTTAGTTTTATATTGTTTTTTAGAACTCAGATAGGTTTTAATTTGTATTTATAAGTAATTGTTTCTCTTATATATACTTTAATACATTCATATTTTCTTTACTTGTACTCATTGATTTCCTTAAATATATTCATTAAAAATGAAAATCTACCTCGTACTGAGCATTTCTATGTTAAATACCTAAATACTTATTATTATTATACATACTATCATAATGTGTTAGTAATGAAACAGCTTTAGTTTCATATTATACGTAGGATTGTTAGTTTGAGGTGTTAAGCAAGGTAAAATTACTTACGTTTACCGCTTTCCTCCTCATCGATAGAATCGACTTTTCCCACGGAACTTCCATCCTGCAAATATTTCTAGGTATGTTAGCTCCAGCTTCATTATATTTTATAGCTCCTTAATACTCAACTATTTGTAAAACTTTATCCTAGTTTTTAAGATATTCCAAATGTACTTTGGCGTTTTTTTCTGCATTTGGTGCATTTACACCGACTAATAGTTATCTACATGTTTTACTGAAAAATATATTATTTAAAATGGTTCAAACCACGTTTTGTAGTACACAGTAGCTAGGTTAAGTAATATTTGTTTATGTTTGTAAATGTACTCTGCACTATCATCTACCTCAACACGAATATGGAATCGAACACGAAGATTTTCCGGCTCTGGCCATCAATTTTGACATTTGATCCCCATGTTCTACCAAGGAGTTGTGAAGATTCGTTGTTTGCGCTCCCTCACTAAGTTCGTTCTCTGGGAACGTTCATTACCTTCATTTACTACTTTCGTTCTCGGTGTCTAGTGCTTATGCTTGTTTGCTTAGTTCTTAGTTTGTTTATTCTGTTTGTTCATTGATTACTTCCGTTAATTTTTGTGCTCATTCACTATGTTTGAACCCTGCAGTCGACCCACCTAGCCACACTACCCCGTTGACGCGCAACAACATACGAAAATACTCTGGGCCTTCGATTACTCTGGCCCATTACTCTGGCTCTTTCACAATCTGATGAACCTGCCTTATTACTAATTTGACTAAATAGTAATTAATTTTATTTTTACTCACGGTTAAACTGAGTGAGTTAAAATATTAAAATCTGCACGTAATTCCCTATGCCCTCCTAAGGGCCAAAGTGTAAGTTAGTGTTATAAGTAAAAATAAATAAAAAGAAAATCTAATAAAACACTTTATAGATTTATAGAGCCGTGTTATCCAATCCCTATATTTTTTTTATTTTCACACTCATCCTTTTCTCCAGGCCAATGAGGGAAATTTAATATAACTTAATACTAATCTCTTCGGAGGAAAGTTTATCTCTTAACATATTTTTCTTCCCGTAAAACATTTGTTCGTCATCGCTGCGTTATACCGCCGCCGCCGGCGCCGTGTTTGGGAGCAATCGCCTCCACCGATCTACTCGTAGTCTCATAGTGCTCTCTGTATTCTGGATGCCCGTATGTGTCAAGTGACTTATGGATACACCCCTGCAGCTAGTGAGTCTCTGCCCCAAAACTGTGCCCACTTTCTCCTCTATAAACGGCATCACGCCACTAAATTGGCTGCCTTCCTTTGGTGACTCCCATGGCCCATGGACGCCACACCACCACCGTTGGTCGCTGAACTACGAGCTTGGTCTGCCCACAACTCATGCCCATTACAACAGTAAATTTGGAGAGTCTGTTTATTTTGAATGATTTTGCACTCATTCTCAATGCGTAACCCACGCGACGTCAGTTTTACTCAGCCAAAATCTACATCGGACAGTGCTAATTATCAATTTCTCTATGAATATCCATCAGTGAAATATAGGGTCACGTTTTCTGCACGTATAACCTTATCCTTGAAAGCCCTAAACCACATCGAGTGCTTCAAAGATGGGGGGGTGGCCGGTCGGCCATATTATTATTATTTATCATTACTAAACTGGTCCTACTTGTATAAACGAGAGAGAGAGAGAGAGAGAGAGAGAGAGAGAGAGAGAGAGAGAGAGAGAGAGAGAGAGAGAGAGAGAGAGAGAGAGAGAGAGAGAGAGAGAGAGAGAGAGAGAGAGAGAGAGAGAGAGAGAGAGAGAGAGAGAGAGAGAGCAACGGTACTTTAGAAATCAATGTAAACGATTGTTTTTACAAATGTCATGATTAAAATTAAGTAACAACTGAAACAAATGAAATATAAATAAATATTTGTTAATGGAAAATATAGAAAAGCTATTTCACAATTAACTAAAAATTTACAATTCAAAAAGTGAATAATACTGAATCTGTTTTTGTTTTTACTGCTAATTATACCTTTTTTTCTTGATTACCCTCAGCTGCGCTCCCGGTTTCTTCGTTATCACACATGTTATCTTTAGCTTGTATGTTTTTTATGTTATTTTTCACCTTCATGCAGTCATCTTCTTTAAGTTGTATATCATTTGGTTGAAGCCTGACACCACTATCATAATATACCTTCAGTGTGCATTTATTATTTTCTACGACCATCATAGTACCAAGTTGATTTTCCTCAAACACCACCGCTAAGTTGACTGGCGGTATAATTAATATGACTCTCTCGGGGCATATGATTGTTTCTAAATCTTTTCTGATCTCTTCTGAGTTTAATTTCACGCGTAACTCATCTTCGACCCCGTTTCTCATCACGCAGATTTTAGGAGTGTCCGGTTTTTCCATATTTTCAACTTCTTTTCTAAGACCGAACGTAATAAATTTTTCAGCCGTCAATGTCCACACTATAGCTGAAATAAATAAACGGTATCAGGAAACTGACACATATTTTCCCCCTTTTAGCCCAACTTTAATGAATAAATTACTTTTTATTTATTAAATATAGAATACAAAGCACAGAATGTACAAAAAATCATGGAAACAAGTTGTTTTAAAAAACATCCTCCCAAATCCCTGCTTTGGAGGCACTACAAAATTCATTGCTACACTCGTGGTTTTAAGAGGGGAAATGCCCCCTATTCCCCCCCAGGGTTATTAAGGGGCAACATATTTGGAATTAACTCTGTTGGTCAATGCTTAATTGACAAGCATATCAATGAATGAAATTGATCAGTAAATAAGAGAGAAATAGTAATTTTTGTATTCCCCATAAGAATAACATTGGGCAACGTACTGCGTTTACCGCTAAATGAAAATTTCAATTTAGTAGTGATTTATCATATCTCTTATGTGGTACTGTTAGTACTCAAATTCGGTAGTTGGATTTGGTAAACTTTTGATATGTTGGCAGCTTTATTTGCGTTACCTTTCTCGTCCACATAGACTACAATTCTGTGTGAACCGTATCCAACACAACATGGGGTGACCTGTTACAGTACAAGGTGTGGTATTTAAGTAGGGGGTTTTTCCTGCGGGACATTTTGCCCCCCCTCAGATTTTTTCGAGGACCCATCTAAGCATTCCCAGACAGAGCGTGTTTTTTTCGAACAACTGCACTGAATCGGCTGAATCGGCCAGTGGGAAAAGCTAAGCTGCACACTTCCCACCAAACCTCTCCATGTCGTATCCTTTGTTTGCGTCGCACCGCACCCGTGGAAAACATAGCGGGGCTATTTTGTGACTCCGCGCAACTCCTTCTCTGTTTTTTTATTTTATTCTCTTTTTATTTTAAATTTTACTCAAATAAATATAATATTTCAAAAACCCAAATTCCTACGACTGTTTTGACTCCAGAAAATGCCTACTACGTAATTTAGGCACCCTTAAGGGAGTATCTACACACATGAAAAGCCTCAACCAAGGCTTTTGGGGTTGCAGGTTAAGGGGAACATTTTCAAAACTAAATAATTTGAGAAAGTGTGGACTGTATTGAATGAAAATTGTCGTGAGGGTCCTTGTTAACCTCCGCTAAAATTAATATTAACAAATATTAAAACTGTAGTGTAATTGTAGTGTGCAGGTATCTGTCTAACTCCTTATCGTACTGTGTCATATCCATCCCATTGTTGATCATTTTCAATAAATCATTTGTTTACTCGTAATACCCAGGTTTCATCTTTATAGTAATGTGTTCAGTATGTTATAACATTTATTGCTAGAATTGATTCATACGCGATCCAAATGCATGCGTCACCACCCTCAGTCAGAAATGCGCTTCTAATCGGATTTGTCTCGGCAGGTGTGTAGTATGATTGCACTCAGTTTTTTGTTTTTTAATTTGTCCAATCCACCAATCAGTGCTATGGTTCAGGGTGTGTGTTGTATACACACTGAACCATTCTAAATGTGTATTGGTATCTTCTTCCCGGTAGGAGACGTGCCTAATCACTCTTATCGATTAGACAGCGCGCCGTAATCGGTCAAACGTGCCGCTCACAGGTCAGGTATCACTTTCGTTTAGTAAATAGTACTTGATATGCTACTACGTGAGCAGTTACCTAAAGGAAGTAATTCAAGATCATAATTATGATTTAATTTATCCCAAATATCAATTTTAGGGATAAATATTGGTAACACTTTTTTTTTGATAAGTGTTCTTTTCAAATGGAATTTCATCTCGAAACGCCTATAAACGTTTCCCTAAGAGAGTTATTTATCCCAGATTGTGTATGTATATGCATTTTTACTTTTATGGTAGTTTGCGACATGTAATATATTTACAAATTAGTTATTCTACCACTTCACGCTTTAATATTGATAATTTTTACAAATGAATACCATAGCTTAGTGAAACAAAGTGTAAATAACTTGTAAAACCTTCAATTTGGATACGGTTATATCGAGCATTAGAAGTGGTGAGTAAGCAATCGTGATGTGTTTTGCAAACATGGCATTATTGTCACCTCGCCGAATAGCTCGGAAAGGACAATCGTCTTATTTTTAAGAAATGTATTTACTAATAAATTGTTATATAATTTTACAAGTGTTCCATATTAAAAACATATATGCACTAAAACCCACCTTTTACTTACAATTTATCAGGTCTACAAGGCTCGATTTGAGATATTTCAATTGTTATCAAGTATTATATTAGCCCTAAATGTCTATGGTAGGTGGGTTATATCGCTATTAGAGTAAAAACATGTAAAACTGTCAAAAACCACCAAAGAAAGTTATGTTTAACTATTTGCTCAATGATCGCAAATCTGTTCTTTGTGCCGCATTATAACCTCTGGTTCACGATCAAATATACGCATTCTTTGGGGAAAGTTGCATTCTTGACGGTTTCCTTAAGACGATTGGTTTTCGTAATATATTGTAGATTAATTATAGTAACGTATTTAGACTAAATATCCGGTTTAACATTACATTTAAACAATAGTTATATCTTAAGAGAGAAAATTCTTAAAATTTTCCATTTATAAACGAATAGTTACATTTAATAAGCGTATTTATGCAGAATTATAGAGTGATTTTTACACATTATCTTGTAAAACCATGTAGCTTAACGATATTAAGGATAAAAAGATGAAATATATAAGAAATAGAGTCAAATATAGCAAAAAATGGCGAATTTTGAATAATAAAAAGACAAGATTGCCCTATTAGTGTGGACAATTTCCAACTAAATACCTTTTACTGGTAAAGAACAGCTTAATATTTATCAATATCACTTTTATTACTAAGAAGTGGATTGACAGACCTTACTTATTAACTACATCAAAGTAATGAAATGATTATAGGAAAAATAAAGGCTTACTTTGCAAATTAAAGACATGACCGGTTCATTATATATCAATTTTTCTTGTACTTGGAGCATAAAAAGATGGTTTTAACGCTTATTTCCGTCAGAGTAAAGGTTCCGTCAAGGGAATCTAGCATATTCAATCATTCCAAGTTATACATTACCTAATTAAAAGTAGTTAACGAGTGAAAATTTGTATATTACAAAAACAAAGGTCGAATAGCGTTTGCTACCAATCTTATCTAATTTATACGCCATGTAGTGGACATAATTGTATTTGCTGAACGCATAGGCTGCGTTAAACAGTAATACAGGATGGAAACAACCATGGAAAACGCTAATATACTAATACAAAAGAAGTATTTAACAGTGAAACTGTGACACGTTTAATAAGTAATTAATAAGTAAATATCCTGATTACTACGTATAAAGTCACTTATATACCAAAAAGATTCATATACAATTTCATTCCGCTTAAATTTCACACCTGCCTGCACTGGCGGATTGTGTTATCTGTGGGACCCCCTCAATATGGTAACGTTTAAAACTGGTAACGTTACCAATTCGATAATGTGAGGATTTATCAAACTGGTCCCGGCTATGCCTACCACGCCCTTACTTCAGTAGCTGTGATGCTATTGGTTGATCGTTTTTGAGATAAATAAATACATTGTAGGGCGGGACTACCATATGCGGCAGGCCAACCCAAATATATTTAAACAAAATATTTCCGATTAATTGGTAATCTGGGTGATGAAAATATTTTAAATGTAAGTTTGGGGGTATCAATTGGTATAACAAATTGCCTAAATAAAAGTGGTTTTATAATTTATTACAATTTAACTAAGATATTTATAATTCATAAACAAACAATTGTCCCCTCACACTGCCTGCATTTGCAGGATCTATCAATTCAATCATGTATATACGCTTAGCATCGGTGTGCCGAAGTCGCCTAGGACATTCTGAAGGCGACTTAAACCGTCCAATGTGCCACCATTAGTTTACTACCATCAACAGTTAGTCAGAGTCTAGTGATTGTTTGACGTGTGAGTAATTACTTATACAAAATGTGTAACAAAATTGGGATCAAACATGCGATTTAAATATATTAATCAACAAAGTAGTACAGTTGTTAAGTTAGTTCAAGTTCGATGAGAAATAAAGTCCTTAGGCTTGATGAACAAAATAATGTGGACAATCTATAAAAGTGCCAAAACTACAAGATGTAGGCTCCTTTAAAACGTTAATTTGTCACTTCTCAGACCTTTCTTAAACTAAGTGTTGTGATTTTTCGTGTATTGTAAAAGGGATTAAAATATAAACGCACAGCCAGATTCATTTTAGGCTGTAATACGCTATTTTGAGAAGTTAAAAATCGCTTCATTCTGGTTCGTGTTAGTATAGCACGTGGTCGTGTGGTGGAGTTGGTGACGTGACATAAAAGTGCCACTAAATTCCGTATCGTTTGAACGATTTTTTCGTCTTGATACCAGTGAATTTGGTACCTTTGTTAGTCTGCTAACAACGAAGAGTCACCCTCACTTCTATTCCCCGAAAGCTTAAGTCACTTTAGAAAACTTACCACAATTTGAAGAGAACATACACTATGTAAGGATTGCGAGGGAACGTTTGCGAGCCGGTTTGTACCACCCTGTTTATATTTTGCGAGCCCTGTTATATTTTTGGAACTACTCAGCCACTTTACGTTTTGAAACTCTTTTCGCTGCTCGCACTAAAGAAGCTACACCACCTTACGAGGATGGCTCACTTTTGATCCTAATACAGTTCATTCCATAACATTTATCCTGGAAACTGTTCCGACTTCTTTAAGTTCGTAGCTTTCTTCTGTTTGAATAAGTATTCTTCGGTGTCGCTCGTAGTGGTGTCGACACTCGTTTTTCTTTAGCTCACCGTTATCACTATGCAATCGGTCTTCAAAGTGTTGCTTCAGTTGAACAATTTAAATCTTTGTCATCTTCTCCTTCTCCCCCTATGAATGATGATGTATATTTAGCACTTATTTATTATACTTAGTATTCTTATATTATTTATATAGTCCATTAGCTCTCATCTATCACTTTCAATGCGTTAAGCACTTCGTACCAGCCTGGAGGTGTATTATTGTCCATGTGCACTTTCACTATGAAATTTAATGTGCCCACTAGATTTAAATCTGGAATTTTGTCATCATTAACATACACTGAATAGTCACTGTCCCAACTAATTAAACTACATTCTTGTTTCATGAACCGTAAAAGTTTGTGGGCGTCAGGTCTGTAAGTTTTGTTAAACTTTTCCACAATCTCCTCCACTACACCACCTGTACCATTGGTATGAATTTGACGAATATGTTAATTTCCTTCCATCTCCATGATTGGTATGCTAATAAGTTGACGTTTATTTGTGGTAATATGCAAGAAACGATGTAACGCTTGTTTGTATGGTTTAGATTTTTTACTATTATCTATATTTTTGTTATTCAATATTTGTTGGATTTCTCTATTGAGACTATTTGCACTGGATAGATTAGTAAATTTTTTATACGTCGAAGTGGTTTGCAACCAATCAAATAATTATTGTGGTACAACGACCATTTTCTATGAGTGCTCCATTTCTAAAGTTGTTAATACTTTTCGAAAGTACCACATTCACGACGTTTTGAGGTGGAATGGCCAGTTACATCCAGTGCTACCTCTAAGTCAATCTCCACCCTGTCTAAAGATTTACTTCTAACGGGCATAAAATGTGGATCTATGAATGACAATGATTTATGCAAACCATATATATAACTAGTCGTAGATATATTGACAATATTTAATAGTGGCGAGACTGTGACACCAACCATCTGCGGTTCAACTAAATATGTAAAGGATGGCCGAGAAGAATGTTAGGTGAGCTTATGATTTTGTTAACTACATCACTTTTCAGTGGAAATTCATTTGGATGAAACCCCAACTGAAGCGCCAACGTTGGGTTTAATTTGATTTTACAACACAATTTCCCATTAAAATGTAATGTATTTGCTGACTATTATTACAACATTAAATTCTACACCAAAATCAATCTCACGTTCATATCAATTAATGTGATCCAACAGTTCCTCACTTTTGGCACAATCTACAGTCCTAAACTCAATCCGATGTTTTGTTTTGGATTGGCTATCACAAGTAATGTTAAATCTTCATTTGTGTCCATAATACGCTCAAATGCTTTTGGATCCACATTTTTTTCCTTTTACGGTCGTATTTAAATGTCAGTTGTTTTATCATCGCCGACTGATGACAATGAAGAAGGAAAATGCTATTCGAAAATTGGCACTTCCCATTCACTAGCGTCATGTCAAATAGCTATTGATAAATGTGTAACATAATTTGAGACTGCATTGTTCAGATAATATTGCATTGAACTATTACTCGGTAATGCCAGATAGAACTGGTTCTGGATGCCAGTCACTTAAAAAACTGTTTTAACTATTCAATGCAGCTTGTGGTACTGTACTCAAAACTAATGATATTAGGAGTCCACTACCTTTTATGTATCAGATACTTGCGTTACTTACTCAAAACCTCACAACGTTTCACCGATTTTCGTAGTGCTGTCTTTTGTTTGCTTAACTGACTTTTACTCTTGTTCGCCAGAGGAAGGTCACCTCGCAACACGTTGTAAGCGTACTCGTCCACTAAGCGAATAAGGCTCTTGCCACACACCTTAACAATTCTTTACGCTCCTTGGTTGTTGCGTGCGTCAAAACCGTAAACAGAGCTGCGTTCATCCGCAGCCCGGGCAAATTATGTACTGTATAATCCAAGGTAAAACTCTTAAAAATCGTAAATTTATTTTAGAACCTCAAATTCTACTGCAGTTATGTGCTTATGTAAGGGTAAAATGACTTATTCCGGTAAACCTTGCCTTCAAATGTGCAGTTTTAACTCGAATTATTTAAAATCTGTTAGCTTAGTAACAAATTACCCATGACAAGTGTGCTATTTGGTGTGTTTTAAAACTTTAACATCCAAGAAGAGTACAGTTTTAAGATTTATATTGACTATTTTGATAAAAAATACACGATATGAGGGATATTTTTAGATGTTGTGCGTGCCGCGAGATGACAGACTCCAAGGGCAAATAAGCAAATAAGCAAATAAGTTCTCTCGCCTCTGGTTCATTAATATAAACTGAGTGAGACTGATGATTCAAGGGGGGGGAACGTATCGTTCCTCCGTACTTCTAGATATGTTTTACGAAGTGAGAGAACTTATACCTGAGTCTTCATCATCACAGTGTTACGCTTGAATTACTTGCTTAACTTGGTCTTTCGTAGAGTTTAAGGTCTCTCATCTACAAATGTGCAATAATCCTCATAAACACACGTCACGCACGTTGTCAGGTCAGATTGCACCGTCCAACGATTGCGGTTACCGAGCGTCACGTTATACCGACCATCGATGACGCACCTCACCATCATCAGACGCACGTTAACGACACAGTTTACGCACGTTAGTATTAATGGTTTGGACGTGATTAGCTAGCGTTATAAGGTGCGTCCCTACGACATTTACGCTAATCACGGTATAACGACCAATATCAACGTGCGTCAGATGAACGTCATGGTATAACGCTCATCGTCAACGCGCGTCACGGTATTTGAATTATACCCGTTGAAATGCAAGGCTTATATGTCACGAACTATTGGTTGGAAAAAGAGCTGCAAAGCGGAAATGTCGACTTTAATTTTTTTTACAAAACGTAAGAAAAGTGCAAATTACAAACAATACAAGGTAATTTACAATTTAATTCAGAAAGCTTAAAGCATAGCAATGTGATTTTCTTACCTATATGAATATGTGCTGTATAAATACTTAAATACTAACTGGTAAGAAGAAATCTCAAAGTAATAATGGCTAATACCCTGATTCAGCAAATATGTATTGAATTTTAACACTAAAACCTCTAAAATGTAAGATGAAACTATGCATTTGTTGACAAGTTCTTAAAACCACGATGCTTGAAATAAAATGCCTAAACCATCTGAGAAAAGTAGAAAATATCATACATTTCACATAATATTTTACTCGTTGATAGCAAAATCTCTCAAATGTTTATTCAAATGTATCATAATTAACTAAATAACCTTTTTAACTCTGTAAAATTAAAAGTGACAACAAACATACAACCTTTGGAAATTCCAGTTAATTTCACACAATATTTTACCAAGTTTTCCCTAAATCATCGCTATTGGTGATATTTTTATCATTAATTTGGTAAAATGTTTGTTGGAACTAAGTATTTAAAGGTAATTAAATCTTTTAACTGTAAATTTCAAAAAATAACCTTTAAAATTTAACATTTTAAGTTAAAAGTATAGAAAAATATAAATATGCTCAGTATATCACCGCGACATTGACCACTGACCTCGAGATAACAGGCTCTAGACAAGTTTACGCTGTGAATTGGTCGATATTTATTGAATTTTAACATAAAAATTGTATTAAAACGGAAATATAGCTTATAAATTAGTTTTTTTTTCAAATTTGAACTTGATATTGCCGATACAGACATGAAAATGGTCGAATTTGAGGGTAAAATTACACTTTTGGGGCAGTTTTGAGTTTAAAAAAAAATACCATTTACAACTGAAAATGTTTAAGTTAAAAGTATAGACAAATATAATTATGTACTGTTTATCACCGTGACATTGGCCTCTGACCTCGAGATAACAGGCTCTAGACAGGTTGACGCTGTGAATTGGCCGACATTTATTGAATTTTAACATGAAAATTGTGTAAAATGAAGAACGCTAAAAGTAAATGTCGTCTTTATAAACCAATTAAAATCAAGAGATAAACAAGTGATCTTTGACATGGGAGGAGCTTGACGCGAAAATAATACACTCTAAATCGAAATGATGGCTGTTGTTTATTCAATCAAATCAAAACAATTGCATTTTTAAACGAAATAACGCTTTTGCATTTATTTTTTTTGGAATATGAAGCTTTTGTTGTTAATGAAGAGGTGTAAATGCTCGTTTAGAAAATAAAACATAGCTTATGATAGGTTTGGAGTCGTTTTTAGTGATACAAATTTGGCCAATTTAATCCAGGTCACGTGACTCGCCCTACGTACTCGCCCTTCGTACTTTTGGACGGTAAAGGAAGGAATCATTCTACTCTCTCCTACTACTGTACAAACAATCTAAGAACCAACAGAAATCAATCACCGTGGTTTTATTAGTTATGTAATGCTCTATTTTGATGTTACATTTCTCGCGTGCTGGGTTACATGTTTTATTAATTATGTAAACATATGTTCTAGGATTACCTAGGATTTGTTAGTTTATAGGTATTCCCAATACTACATTCTAAGTTTAATTTGCTCATTCACCCGTTGCCAGATCGAATCAAATCAAACGGATATTTTTTCTAAAATTATAACACATTATAGTATTACGGGATATAACTTGTTATACAGGGTGTCACAAAAATGCGTAGCATGCTTTGTAGAACCGGATTCTACATACAAAACCAAGTCGAAAACGTTGAGTAACATTTTTTTTATTTTAGCTTAGTTTAGTCGTAATCCGCCATTTTGTATTTTTTTGAAATTAATTAATTATTCAAAAACACTTTCAGATATTTGTACGTAACTTGGTATAAACTTTAAGTTTTATGTTATTAAAATTTTCCAAAAATATTTGTTTTCAAATTTACAAAATGGCGGCCATTCAAAGATTTCAAAGTCAAATTTCATGAAAACTAGCAGCTAAAACAAAATTGTACAAGTCATCAAATTTAATTATCTTTTTTAATCCAAATATAATGAAACTTTGATTGTAAAAATTGATTAATAAATAAATAAGTTATGGTAATTTTTAATAATAAATTTAAAAATGGCGGTCATTTAAAAAATTGTAAAGTCAAATTCCATGAAAACTGGCAACTAAAACAAAATTTTACAAGACATCAAAATTGAAGCAGATGTAATTAGATGGTCAAGTACACTGGGGAATTTGACTTAGAAATTTTTTAATGGCCGCCATTTTGAAATTTATAATTAAAAATTGCCTTAACTTCTTTATTTAATAATTGATTTTTACAATCAAAGTGTTATTAGATTTTTATAAAAAAGACCATTAAATTTGATGACTTAAAAAATTTAGTTTTAGCTGCTATTTTTTGTGGAATTTGACTTTGAAATCTTTAAATGGCCGCCATTTTGGAATTTGATAATTTTGACAAAAAATGTTGTTGGAAATTTTCAACAACATACAACTTAAAGCTTACACCAGGTTTCGTACAAATATCTCAAAGGGTTTTTGTATTATTAATTATTTTCAAACAAATACAAAATGGCGGATTGCACCCAAAAACAAGCGGATTGCAAAATGGCTAAACCAACCCAAAACCGAAAAGAATTTTACATTACATTTTCGACTTGTTTTTGTATGTAGAATCCGGTTCTGCATAGTTCGCTACGCATTTTTGTGACACCCTGTATATTATAATTATTAATATTAAAATTTATTAGTATAATTATGAATATAAATTAATTTTACTTACGGTCACAGAACGGCCCTAATTGACCATCGGATAAATTTCTTTTGGGCAATTTCACCTGCAAACGATTAATGGTGTAATATTTTCAGATTAATTATACTTATACCTAATTAATAATCGTTGTATATTCAACTCAACATGAACTAATAACTCCAAATGTTGAATGCTAATAATCAGATTATAGGGATCTTCAAAGTGCATAGCAAGTGTTTTAGCAAATAAAACAATTGTTTCGGTTACTTTAGTTATAGTAGTGTATGAAAATGTAGCTTGTATAATAATATACATCGTTTTATATTTTTAAATTAAATATATGTTTGCAAATATATTTTAATCTGGTTATGATTTTAAACAAATTTCAGTTTAAAACGTATTACTTTGCAAAGTACGAGAGTCTGCCTAAAAGTTACATTATATTGTTTTTATATTTAATTGCTCTTACCTTGTGTTCATCAGATTTAGTAATTTTAAAAAGCGATCGTTCAAATAAAAATTTGAAAATTAATATCAAACAAGAGTGGTTCTTTATATTTGGATGTGTTGAACAGAGTTAAATATTGTGTTATTAATATGTTACCGGTACAGAATGATCTTGTAATATTTTTAATTTAATTTCTTTAAATTCTAAACTATAAGGGTTATTTAAACATATCTGCGCTAACGTAACGCAAATACATATAAAACACCTGTTGAACGTAGTGTTATGTTTTAAAAACACTCTAACTATACCAAGTAAAGCTATTGTAATGCAGTACCTGTTTTTTCTTCAAAACAGTACCAGTATTTGAACTTTATAATGGACATTTAGTCTTACGGGGTTAAAAATTATATTAAATAACCCTATTTATAATAATTAACAATAATTTACCAATGTATCAACTAAATAGTGTTCATTTAATAAACTACATGTTGTATTATATAATTACCTTTTAAAATTAAATGTTTACTCTCTAAATTCATAAATTTATTATAATGCATTTTTAGAAAGGCCAATAATTATAAAATAAACAGTCAACTAGGTGTTCAATAATTAATTACTCTTTATGCTAAGTTTGAACAGTTACCCACCTTATCCATGCGAAATATATTAAGCTAATTTTAACACGATTGGCATAATGTTTTTTGTAAAGGTATAAGTGACGGTTAATAGTTATGAATTCAATACAGTTATAATTATGTTTAAACTAATTAAGAGTGAGCCTTTACAAACTAATGATTACTAAGTTTAAATTTAAATCAAATAAAAAATAATTTTTCTCATACTACCTAACAAAACCCGTAGTTGTTTAGTTAAAATATGTTGCAAATACAAACTTTATTTAGGTCTTTATAGTTTTCATTTAATACAAACTCATGTATAATCAATTTAAATTTAAATAATGGGTGATTGACCAAGTGGAATAATGTTGCTTGTTAAATTAAAATTAAATCTGCGGTGTAAATTTGTATGGTAAAAGTACTGCATATTTGTATATTAGTAATAAAGAACAATCCAAAAGAAAAAAAAAAAATATTTTAGTGTTATCCCCCATATTTTTTTAATCTGCTATAGATATTTCCCTACTTTAAATATAATTGCATTTATCTCCCAACTAATCATAGATATATTTTTCTACCAGGAGGAAGTCGGTTAATAAGAACCAGTGTAGCATAAAAAAAATAACGCAATTATTCTTTCATTATAAATTAAGGGAATACACCATAGAACCTATAAACAAAAGTACAAATGTGCAAAATCAATACCTAGTAATTATTTAGACCATTAAAAAATACAGCATTGATTTATAAAAACATTTTAAACAATTAGAATTTTATTTCAATGCCTGTTTTGTCCACGAAAACACGCTCAACTAAGGTACCTCACAAACTAAAAAGTAGTGACTTACGTATTCTGGAGTACCAATGCATGTTTTAGGGAAAGTATATAGAAAAAAATCCTTTTAGCAAATTGTAACAGGCTCACCAAATTAAATTTTAAAAAGGGATGGTTCAACGGATCATTCTTACTTGAATTAGAGTAAATAATCCATATTTATCACCGTTTGAAAAATAAAGTCATGAGAGGGTTGTTGTAAATTCCTTTGTGATTCTTGATTTTTTTTTATTTTTCCTGCTTATTACCTCCATATTGTTATGCTGAGTAGGTTTACAGTGGTTACATTGTTAAAGGGGATACGTCAGGCATAGTTAAGGTTACAAAGTACTTGAGTTAGTAAAGGATTTATTTAGTTAATAAACCTAATATAGGAGCGTATTGCAATAATAATATATATATATATATATATATATATATATATATATATAAACAGTTTATATTTTCGTCCTAAAGTTTTAAGTTTTTTGAATTTGTTTCAAAACTACAACATAAAAAAATTGTATTTGGTTGAAAAGTCCATAGCAATATGAAATGTACATATTGGTTTATCTAATTAAGTTATATTGAATAAATAAAAAAAAACTGATATAAGAATTTGGATTGACAACTTTAGAGTAAAAGTAATATTGTTTCTTAGTTATTACAGATAAATATGATAGATAATGTAATATTCTTATTCTTATACTTGAATAGATTTTATATGAGATTCTTGTTTGTAAACCTAGTATGATACCTAGTATCACGTGTTTAGATCAAATGTAATCATAAGTTAAATAAAAACTGAATAAATGAATCTAGTTCAGTGACATATAGTATTACGTTTTCAGCACGAATAGCCGAAAATGTAAAAACCATGCTTGGATGTTAACAAAAACGTTTTGTTAGTAACCAAAAACCTTAATTTAATGTTAAATTGTATAGTAAAAATTTATCTACAAATATTCCTTCTCATTTTAAAGTTACAGGAAACAATATTTTTAAACTTATTAATTAAATCAAAACAATTCAATCGACCATAATCTTCGATAAAATCATGCTGGTATTAATACTGTTTTACTCACATTTAACAAACTACATAATGAATTGTATTTACATTATAAATTTAGCTCTCTAAGTAGATTAGTATATAGTTAAATGTGTTTCATTTAGAAACGCTTATAAATAACGAATGACAATTTGTAGATAAATTTCAAAATTTTTTAACTGTGGCATATGTTCTCCATAATAGACTAAACTAATTAAAAAAAAAAAGTTATAATATATGATGTTTGCCCATGATTCACACTGTATTGACAATATTATCGGACTTTGAAAAAGTATGGAATAGTCTTAGATTAATAATTACAATATAAGAATAGCTGCACGATGGAAACACTAAGTCTAGTAAAGTAAGTATAGAACCTATTGTTAAATAAAGTTAATTCTTGGTGTTATTTCTTGAATTTTTCTCCTATATTAAATATGTAAAACATGTTATTTGTTTGCAAAGTATTGCGCTGATAGATTTATTATGACTGTTTTATGTTAATTAAATCGAATTATTTTTGACATAATAGAAACGATACTTTAAAGGTTAGTGTACACGATTGGCAAAAAATACTTTTTACAGTATCTAGCATAATTAACTAATGGTTTTAGATATAATATAATGTATAATATAAAATAATTACTATATATAATAATTATATATATAATTGAAATGTAGTAATTATTTTATATTATACATTATGTTATATCTAAAACCATTAGTTTATTATGCTAGATACTGTAAAAAGTATTTTTTGCCAATCTTGTACACTAAACTTTAAAGTATCGTTTCTATCATGTCAAAAATAATTCGATTTAATTATACATATATATAGTTTATTATTTAACATGAATAAAACTAATTCTCAAGTAACCTATAATTCATTTGGTGACCCAAGAATAATACAAATAAACTTTTTGGATGAATTTATTCTTAAATTACCTCGCTTTTAGAAGACATAAGAATTCTTGCTGCATCATACACCACCCATTTTGTAGCTGAAATTAAAGAATATGAAATGGTGAAAGGTGAATTACGGAATAGTAATAGAGAGCGAATCCGCTTTGTATAACTAGATATTACTTTTCAACTGACAGATTTAAACCGATCACTCAGATAACTCCTACTTTTATTCTAACTAAAACAGACAACCAGTGATCAGAACTACCAATTCCTAAAACGTAAAGATGCTCGTCACATGATTATGACTTTAATTTGACTTCTGACGTGCAGTTATATTATGACATCGATAAAATCACGTGTGTCATTCTACCAGCATTGCCATCTTTTCTTTAAAGTTTGTTAAGATACATTGCAAATTGTTGCGGGGAAATTTCAACAACAATCAATAAGTTCAAAGTGCAGCAATAACAAATTCAAGTACAACCGGTGGCGTTGTATCTAGACGACGCGGACCCACGCTTGACTGTAGCCATATGCCGTGGCATGGGCATTGTACAGACTGCTGATAATCCCTCGTAACTTGGAAATAATATCACTAGTATTTACTATTTAAGTCTCACAAATTTTATTCATGGTACTAGGACATAGTAGTTGGCCCTTGTAACTTAGAAACGATACTGATTTTACATGGGTTTGTTAGTTGGTTTTCATTGCTTATATATTATGTTGATGGTACTGGGATTTGGGAGCAAACTATCTCTTGTTACTTAGAGATGGTACTAATAGGGCAATACATTTATCTATAATCAGATAATAGGGAATCAAATATATCAGAAATAAATCAAATCAAACATAAATTTGTTTTAATGCTATAACATAATATTATTTGTAAATCGCACACATAATATTTGTTTTATATTATTATTTTACTTATTAGGTTAGAGTATGAAAACCAATTATGTTTACTTACGTTCATATGCTGACACAAGTCTGACAAAGACTGCATTTGCTATGACACAAACCATCTGTAAAATATTAATGACAACATCCTTTAAAATGGTGTAAAATTGTCAGCTTAATTTTACCTACAAATAATTATCATTGTAGGCCACATTAAACTATTCTACGGCTACTAATATACAAAATTGTAACAACGAGAATTAAACTATAGATCTTTTAAAAATGCTCAGTAGGCAAAGTAACATTTTAATGATTCAAATAAATATCTTGTTTTATAGGATATAATTTTATAAGAAAACTAAAATTACCATAATTATGATGTTAAAAAAATTTTAGTTTAAAATGATATTCTTTGCAAATAAGATAGCTTTTAAAAGACTATAACATCATTTTGATTGAATTATTTTTACCATGTATGTGGAAATAATCGTTAAAAATGCGTTTTTACGTTAAAAATAAGTTCGTTTAATCGTTTAAGTGTCAGTCAAAAAATGTAAGACCACTTTAGTATATTTCAGTAACATTTGGCAAACAAATTCTAATTTTTAGTGAATTTCCCCTATAGGTAAGAAGCTGTTACCGTAGGTCTCATGGTGAGACTTAAGCCCGAGACCATGATAACTTTTTGTTTTGAGGTCCCCAGAAGCCAAAAACACTATTCGTTCAAATTTATATATATGTATATCTATATATGTGACCGTGAATGGGATAACTTGAGTAAAAAACGTCTAATTTCGATGAAAATTGGCTCAAATGTGTAAAGTGACATTTATGACTTTAAGTTCGAAAACCAGAAAAATCGGACCATGGGAAGGGGAGTTTATGGGGGTTTTAAATTTTCCAAAAATCAGTTTTTTGCAAATTTCACCCTAAAATTTTTAAAACACTTAATTTTGGTTTTGACCATGTTATAGAGCTTAAAAAACAAATGAAATAGTATTTTGAATTATTAACCTAGGTTAAGTGGTTGCGGAAAAAATCTAAAAAACCTGCTCATAAAATCTCCCATGTTAATCTTATGGGAAAAAGGTTTTTGGCTTTTCCTCAGTTAATTTTAATTTAATCTTAACATTTGTTTTTACCAATCACTTCAGATCCACAAAACAATCATTTTGGTGTTTAAATTGTGATTCTACGTCCAACCGTTGCAGAGATATTCAAAGTGCTAAACACAGTACGTTGTCCAATGTTATCATTATGGAGAATAAATAAAATTTGATATCTCGATTATTTATGAATGTATATTGATGAAACTTGGTATGTGGCTTCATGTTGTACTTGTATATTGATATTTGCACAAAAAATAATTTTTTTGTTGATTATCCCCGTAGCAGCTAACCTGCATACTCAGCCCTAATCTTATTCTTATGGAGAATATGTAAAGTTGTATATCTCCCTTAATTATGAACATAAATTAATAAAACTTGGTAATGTAGCTTCACCTGGTTCAGTTACATTGATAATTGAATAAAAAATCATTTCTTATCTTCCTCGTTGCAGAAAACCTGCGTAACACTAATGTTATTCTTATGGAGAATAAATAAAACGTTATAAATCACTCATTTATAAATGCATTTTTGTGGAACTTGGTAAGTGGATTTATGTAGGAGTGAGAAACATAAAAATCCATTGGAAATTCGCTGAGTACGCAGGTTTGCTGTGACGGGGGTATTTATTTATAGGTGAAGTTTGTTAACTGTCCTATCCACTTACACCCTTTTCGTCTGGCGGCTCTTTGAAATCAGAAAAATATATGACTTCGTTAGCATAGGACCGATTTAAAATCTGATGAAGCCATTGGATTGCTTTCAAAGGTTTATCTTAGATATCATTTTAACCCACGCTCTAAACCCTCCGTTCCATTACGAAATAATAAAATAAAGTCTGATACTTTAAAAATGTGTAGTTTTTTGGGACAACCCAAAATCATGAGACCCTAGGAATCAGACATGCATCAAGTATTATTATATTATTAGTATATTACTCTTTAGGGTCTTACGTATTTTAGTTTTGTTAAGTTTTTATTACACGTTCTTTAAATTTTTTTCTAAATTACATTAGCTTAGTATAGAATAATTAGTTTATATTTTAAAAAAGCCTCAAGGTTGTTACTTAGTAGATTTGAATGTACAATTGTGGACCTTTGCAAAGCTACTTAGTTTAAAATAAAAATGTTTGTTATTCTAATAACAATTTACTCTTAACACTTAAATACAAGTCTCACGTTTAAATCATTCGCATTTGTACATTTGCATGTTCGTGGTTTTTGTTTTCAGTTTAAAACGTAACAACAAATATAACCATTTAGATACATTGCCTATGGTCTAAATATTTGAAAATGTGTTTGACCAAAAAACGGTGAATGTAACAAAGCTAAACTAAACTAAAATGACATTTAAACGTATGATTAACAAATAAATCTTCTTTTATACTCTTACGGGAAGAATGAGTGTACAGCTAGTTCAATGCACACCAGCGATTGTCTACCTTCTCTATGACTTTAAATAATGTATCAATATTCATGTTAAGTCTGAAAAATTAAGTATAAATGTAAACAATCTATGTAGTTGATTATAGTTTTCGTTTAATACAAACGTTTCCAATACTGAAACGTTTGTCAAAGCATTGAAATAAGGTACTACGAATGTTCTTTATAATAATCAATAAACCAACTAAACAGTCTAAGATTAAATAATATTTAAGGTTACTCACCTACTAACCATAGTTACAGTCTTCTCACTTTTAGCGCCTTGGTTAAGAAGGGCTAATAAATAGTGCAGCCTAAACACGTATATAATAAAGGGGGCTATTAGTTTTTTCTATCTCTTTCTCTCGGGAAGGTTAAGGGGATACACCCTAGCAAATAATAAACACGATTATACATGAGTGCGAAAATAATACGTTGCAATGCAATTATTTAGACGGTTACTAAAAATGTAGGCAGTTTCGTTTGATCAAAAAAATTAATTGTTTAACATTAATTTACGTATTGGCTCTGAATAAGTTAGAAATTTTACTTTTTATCATCTAAAGAAAATAAATGGTTTTGTGTAGGAAATTCTAATATGATATAAAGAGATGTGGAGATTAACAGATTTACAGATTACTTTCTTTGTAAACCAATTAATTTTTAACAGAAAAAAAACTTGAATTTGGATCGAAACTTGTGGATAGCCTACTAAAAATTTAATACATTTTCTTCCTCATTTATTATAAATAAAAAATGATTGTTTCATTATAATGATGTGTATATCCTAATTTTGATTGTAAAAGGGAGGAAAGCGTATATTCGAATAATAGATGCGTGCTAATGAATGTTTCTATAACTGATAGTAGGTATCAACATGTAGGTCCTGCATGCATGATAGAAATCATGTAAAATTATTGTGTTTACATAACTTAATGTCATTCGATATTTTAAAATAGTTAAGCATTTCAACAGAATCATCTATTCATCGTATATATTGTGCAATAACGCAATAACTTATATATTGTTCTTTAAAATATAATGGCAGTTAATCTTTTTACATACTTACTTTTATTATACCAATTTAATAATATATACTTCACCAAATAAACAAGTAATTAAATTTGTCCAGTGTACACTGACGTATAGAACAACTACACTGCGAAAATTTACACATAAAGTTTTACTTTGACTTTATATTAACTTACTTTTCACTTATAAAATCTGTTTAAACATAAATACTTACCATGAGAAAACTCATGAGGGAAAGCATCTTGATGAGTACTTCAAAAAACTCAGGCAAGCAAAACTGACTATTTCTAGCAAAAACTAAACAATATAGTGGAGGTTTCAAATCGAATGTAGCGTTGTCAGTAATACAAGAGTAAAGTGTTTATTAACATTTGCGTAAC
The DNA here is from genome assembly GCA_963675035.1 of Allygus modestus. NCBI lineage: Eukaryota > Metazoa > Arthropoda > Insecta > Hemiptera > Cicadellidae > Allygus > Allygus modestus. The sequence continues at coordinate 427,312,034 of OY776112.1, read as the reverse complement.
AGCACCAGATGTTTACTAATTGTCAGTTAACAATTCGACCTCATAAAGTGAACACAAATAAATAGCTATCAATGTATACCGTGCCTCTTTCAAAAATTTTGCAATACTCCAACATTTTACATTATTACTAAAAAATAAAAATTAAAGAATTTCTAAACAGTGGCAGAACCATAATATAAGCATCATAAAGGAAAACCTGGAATACTATACCTAATAAATTATAAATATGAGTAATATTTAATTGTTTCATGTATGTTTTAAATGACAACTGATATATATATAATATGAATTGAAGATAAACTCTTATAAAGTGCGACGTGTTATCTTACATATTAATTCGCTTTATAACTAAACATTTAATAAATTCGTACTACACGATATAATACGTACCTGTATGCCTTGCAATACGTTTTTCCACATTTGTGGCGAGTATAATATGCATACTTTTAGGAGACAATCAGTTTCGCCCAATGACGCCGAACATGAGGTTCGATGACAAAATATAACCTAGGCTAATACGTTAGAATTTAAATATTTTGAATTAAAAAATCTTTAAAGGACATTAAAATATTAACACGTAACTATTATCAGGTAATGTGTATTATATTACCACCTAACCGTGAAAACAGAGGTATATTCAACATAAAATTGTTCTTTAACGTATAGCTTTTAATAACAACTCTCAAAAACATTTTTATTCGTATAATGTATTAGGAATTATTATTATTATTTAATGTGACTATTTGAATTTAAATACCTTTAGTTAATTACTTTTAAAATGTGTCTTACTTTTATTACTCCAAGAATATTCCCAGTTGTCAATAATATTGCAAATTATATTTTTTGTTTATATTGTTCGTCAACTATATTAGTTAAACTATACATATTTACTTGGAACAATATTTTATATCTGCATATAAAATACGATTAAATATTAATCTTTTAACAGGCAGTGGTGGACCACAAACTCGTCCTGCATGTACAGTGAACGTCTGCTTATAATAAATGCTTACCTAGGAAACTGTGCAATTTTAAATAATCTATGAATCAATGTTGTTAAAGTTAAAATATATATCTGAAACTGGCTAAATATAATATTTTATACTGCTTCATTACTGACCTAAACATTTTTACTTTTACTTGTTTTAAAATTACTAATTTATTTCACAGTTAATATTTTAGATTTATTTCGTACTAAGTAATTTAAGCTTGAATCTATTGTATCCGTTTTTTCATACTGGTGAGCTTTTCCCGTGTACTAAAATATGGACTGTATGTATTAATGTACATACAAATATGCAATCATCAACCATAAACCGGCCTAGTTTGACTGCATTGTCAGCTGACTGTGTAATTACCATCTCTGTGTAATTTTAAAATTATAATATTTTGTACTCATGCATTTACACTAATATTGCATAGTATTGTATTTAATTTAAATTACATTTTGTTTAATATATTAAAATAGAGCAAAAGAAAATTTTAATTTTCCTACATAACTTAGCTTTTAAGGTATTTAAATGACATAATTATAATAAAACTGCTGATGTAAAAAAACCTGTTGAGTTTTAGATTTTCAGCCTTCTATTACTCATATTATTTCATATCACCGACTTTTTGATATAAATCTAAATAAGGCCCAATCACGATTAAGATTTATTAGTTTGTACTAAACAATTTGTAATTATAATTTTTATTTATTTGCCGAAACTTCCAAGACCTCTTTTACCATCACTTTTGTGTTAAAAAATTCTATTTATTGGCAATTGCCGATGACTTTTTGCAAAAGCTAATCGTTTTAAGATTTCTTTTAACCAACACAAAATAAAATTAACGCATATCTTTTTTATATTCCCGGCATAAAATAATCAAAGATGAAACCACTGGAAACTACGAATATTGCAATTGTTTGTTTTACAAATGATGTAACTGCTGCAGGTGTTAAACAGACGATGTTGCTATTGAAAACCACGAACTCTACTCAATAATATGCCATCATAACCAACATTACAGTACTCTTAAATCATACTGAACTTTTAGACTCATATATCAATACCATCAAATAAACACATTGTATATACGACGTAAACCCATGATTGTGGAAAGTACATTTAAGTTTATGTTAAAATGCATTATTTTGCGTACATAGATTTGTAATTATAATCATTAACTTAAACAAACTCGTAAACTATATTTAACATGATTTGACCTAAATAAACTTTTATTTTATTAGGTGCAACGGAAAAACGTGTTTTCTTAAGGTATATTTATTTTCAGCTATTAATGTTTAATATTATATTTTAACTGTAATTTAGGTTTAAATAATAGTTGTATTTTTGTTTTTGACTGGACGATTAACAAACACGAATTGAGAAATATAAAATACAAGTGGATAAAATATACCGATTTCGAACTAAAACTGCCAAAAATTTTTGCATGAAACAATTTTGATTATAAAAATAAACCAAATATAGTAACAGTATATTAGAAAATCGAAATGCTTAAGAAAATATGTTAAATACAAATTGATAAACAGATACACATAATTTAGATATAGACGAAGAAGAAAAACCATTCAAACATTTAAGGGAGATTGTTCATAGCTAACTGGATTAACATAATACAACTTTAGTTGTTATGTTCTTCAACATTTACTAATACATAGTTTAATCTTTGGTAATGATTACAAGTTTTGTGAAATCTTAATTAGTTGATTGCTTTATTATTAAAGATTGTATATAAACAATTTTAAATGAAATGTACGGATTACGTTAAATTGTCAATATAATACACGTAAATTTTTTTAAATTAACTAATCCTAATATATATGCATTGGGATGATTATTGGGATGCATTGGGATGTGATGATGATGATTTAAGGTTATTTTTACCAAGGAGATTAAACAATATACGATTTCACCAACCGTTGGAGGAGTATAAATTTGTTTGCAATAAGCCTATATTGTTATGTGTCCAGGGAGTACGGCATTAATGCATGGAATAGGGTCAGCATTATGACGGGTGACCCCAGACACGTCCGGTTACCAGTGCCGGGCAAACGGAAGCCAGGCCCAAGGGAACTGGGGCAGGGGCCACGTCCCCGGGGGTATGCACGTTCTGGATACACCGGGCCGTCCCATGCCGATGCCGCACGATACGCTAGTGACCAGAACGCATGGAAACCACTGACCTTTTGAGGAGATGAGACCAGTATCGGGAAAAGTTTATACGGCAGATCCAAATTTGCTGAACATTCCGCAGGCACTGCGTTGCAGCCTAGCTATAAGCATGGACAGTGAGTTTAGTCCCGCCATTGCTCTTGAGCTCAAGGAGCGTGAGAATGGCTGAGTAAAGGTTCGAAAGGTGGCGGAGGAAATCTTCTTCCATATGGACGCCTCGTTGAGGAACATGTAGAATGCGTGGAAGGCGCAGAAGAATGTGAACAGCACGGCGAATGACGGAATTCCTGGCCTCGTCGAGTTGCTTAGCGGACTGAAGGTCTTGCACAAGAAAGAAGGCCAGGCTCATAACTATTTCCAACTGGCCAGAAGCTCGACTGAATAGGCAAGAGTATGCCAAAAAAGGTACCAGCCGCAGATACAAGGACGTTTGTTAAAGGATGCCGTTATTGCGGCCGGTGTTTCAGGAAAGCGGGAGCGGAGCCACAGTGAGAACTCCAGCGACCAGCCTAGGGCGGAAAATAAAAAGAAGAATAATAAAAAAAATTAAAAAGAACCGTGGCGGAGGCTTATCCGGTGCTCACGGTCACTGAACCCACCAGTGCAACATTCAGAGATTCAGGGTAGCTCATGCTATTCTAAGTCAGGTCGTCCAAGAACTCCACTCTTCTGGTAAGTGAACAGTATCGTAAGAGGGATTCAAATTGTTGGTTAATCAACAGTCTCGGTACTGTTGCTTTTTGGGATTGTAACAGACAAGAAGCACCATATCGGAGTCATGAACTGAGGATTTGTCTGGGTTAGATGTGGGGATGTAAATTTTTACAGTTTCTACCTTACCCCCAGCGAGGCAAAATAAGACTTCCACGAAAAGATTGGCCATCTGGAAGAGGGCGTGCTCGTTGGGCACTGGGCATGCACTGGGCACATCATCGTTGGCGCTAACTTCAATGCTAGAACTGTCAAGTGCGGAATGCTCTCTATCAACTCACGATGGAAATACGTCCAAGACTTAACCGCCAGGGCCGGCTCTTCGACCTGGATGTGTGCGGCTTACCAAAGCTTCGGGATACAGTATCGGGTTGAGAGGCACGATCCCCAAAATTACCCTTGTGTCTGAGTCACTTCAATCGAGGTTCTGTGTCTGGAGAGTGGATGAGAATTACACGGGTAGTAATTCATTGCATTAAACGTAAATGACGTAAAGTGAATAGTTCCACGTCTCAAGAAGGGCTACGCCACTGGGATAAAATTAAACTGGACGTGGCCAAGTTCACCCACGTCATCTCACGAGGAGAACAAGAGAAACCTGTAGCACCTGGTGAGGCTGGTGCTGGCATTAGTGACATCCTACGATGGAACTGATTGTCCCGGCCTGTGGCCAGTCTTTGCTGCGCAGGAAATAGAAAGACAGAGCTCGTGAGTCGGAGGCCTATTAAGCTGCAAGAAGGTCTCACCGCAGGTCCATCAACCGGAGTAAGGCTGATAGTTGGAGGAAACTTCGGGCAGATGTCAACTTCGATCCGTGGGACCTTGGTTACAAAGTTAAAACTCAGAAACTTGGCGCCCGCTCTCCACCTTCCATCATGGAGGGCGCCACGATGCCAAGAATCGTCACCGCCCTCTTTACAGAACATTTGCTGTTGCATGAAACCTTTTTAGTGTGTTATTAAATATGAAAAAATAATTATAAATATATTTGGCTTTTAAACTGTTAAATGGTTACAAATTTTAACCGGTTTGATACGTCAAACTTAATGGAGAATAAGATATTTATAAAGTTTTAAGCCAAACTTTCAAATGGTTCTTAAAATGTGATGCATTTACTAAGAAGACCCATACAGACCGACTGACAGAAAACAAAGTATTTTGGCAACTACATTTATAGGAGCATTTTCACTTTTTTTATTTGCAACACTCAATTCACCAATTTTTGAAATGACTTCAGATACACCCTTAATAAACTATGTACAAAATAAAAATTAATTTTACATTAAAAGTTTTATGAGGAAGCACTGGAGTTAATAATAAATATTTCAAATAGGCAAGACATATTTATCGAGAAGTAGCACTCTTATCGTCGTAGTTACAGCGGCAACTAAGTTTCGTGATTACGATCATAAGAAGCTTAAAGAGTTATATCATTACTTCTTAATGTGGCTAGGTCTGATTTGAAAAGATAATGTTCCAGTGCTCTTAGGAACATTACGTATTTAGTAAATATCAATAAGAATATGTATCAATATATATATATATATATCAATATCAATAATTTTGTGAATAGTAATAAGATATAAGTAGAATATTTACAGAAATATTTTGAAAGTTTTGGTTTGTTTATCTACTTCAAATATTGAAACATTTAAAGTCTGGACCCACAGAAAAATAATCTAAATAGAGTATTTTTTAAATTATAAAATAATTGTATAGTCTCTGACTAATACGTACAGTAGTACATTCTACGCATTAGCGTTCTAATAGAGCATTACATATTTAGGTGTCATTATTAAACAAATGCAAAAATTATAATACTGTCGTAATGGGAAACTTAATATATGTTTCTACATAAGTAGTATTGTTTTTAAATTAATAAGAATACCATTTTCTCTTCACTGCGTGAGAAAATCCAAGATTTATTTACCCTATTTGGGATAAACATATATAATATGCTCTTAATTTTCTATTTATGTTGATGCATGGGAAAAACGTAATTCATAAACAGCCAATCAAGTGCAGTTACTTTTATAAATAAATTCATTGTAGCTATTTTATAATGTAAATGCTACGATTATTATACAGTAATTATAATATGATTCAATTACGCATTACAGCTCTGATCGATTCTCGCAAAGAGGCTTTGGGTGCATTTGCATGTATAATGAACACGGACCATTCATAGGGCCGTCTCAGGTCTCAGGTGATTGCAGGTGTGCATACTAATACAGATTAATATGCTAGGTGAGTCTGAGAATTTATGTCCTGTCCTGTTCTTCAATTTTAAAAGTGTGAGGAGCCAAACAAAAAACTACACATAAAAGAGATCTAGTTTCCGACCTGTCTGTGTTTTTATGTTTTTCTAATTTGTATTCAAGAGAGAAATATTTACATTAAACACATCTATAATCTTCAGTATATAAAGATGTTAAGTTCTGTTATTCCAAAAAAAGTAGATACATGATGGTGTTTTTCTATTTTTATTTACCGTTACACAAAATAAATTATTTTGGAGAAGTTTAGGTAAAAAATCTAAATAAATTGCGAAATATTCGTTAAAATCCAATAGAAAAAGAGGTATTAATTATTTACTCAGTCAACAAAAACATTAATTAACTATTCTATTTCCACAAATTGAGGGTCTTGTGACAGTTGTTCCTTAACCCATTATAACAGAAATAGTATTATTTTCGCTATATTATCATACAACAGGATCGAATTGGTGTTGCACTTTAATTAGTATCAAAATCTGTAACTATGACTGCGGGCAACTACAGTTCTCGCTGCTAGGTTCGCGGCCTGACCGTGAATTTATTTAACGCCGATAGGTTACTGGTAGTGATAGCCGTGTGGGCTAAATCTTGGAAACACCTTGGCCAGTTCGTTTGTTCGATTCCCTTTTACGGCCAAAACTGACTGGTCGTGAACCTCTCAATGAGTTAACCGATCTTTGGAAAAGTTGGTGGGAGTGCCCAAGTAAAATACAAGTTGACAGGTTTGTTGGAAGTTGACAAGATTGGTTAATTCTTTGTGTGTATCACATAGTCAACACTGATTTTCCAATTTTTGTATTTACAGTTACATCTAATAACATATTTTGGAGAAGTATAAGGAAAAAAATCAAAATAAATTGCCAAATGTTCAATAAAATACTATAGAAATAGAGTTATTATGTGTTTACTCTGTTAAAAATAACATTTAAGTAAGTATTTTATTTCCACAAATTGAGGGTCTTGTGACAGTTATTCCTTAAAACAGTTCTTACAGCTTGTTTTTAGATATGGCATCGAGCCATTGATTCATATTAGAAATAAAGTATATTTTGTAGTAAATGTCATTGAATTGTATTTTATGTTAAGACAGAGATAGGCCTCTACCATTTCCCTAAATATTTAACATTTGAAAGCGTATAAATATACAAGTATTATGGTTTCTTAGGACCAACTAAAACAAACCTATTACCTTTGATTTAACCTATCCTAACCTCTTCAGTTTAAAAGTGTGTATATTATAGGTTTTGAATAAAGGAACAGCTTATTTTACGTGTGAGTGCTTTTTAAAAGCACTATATGTATGTAAAATTGTCAGCATTTCCTTGAAAATTAATATTCCTCATTCTTTATTCGTAAAAACGTAATTGCCTTTCTTGTGATGTGTTCGGTTACCAGTCATCTGTCTACTTACTATCAAGGTGGCATTGAACGATAACCGATATCAGTGCTGGACCAACACCAACAGTTATGACATAAATTGATAAAATATTGAAAGAAGCTAACTTTAATCTGAAGGCGGGAAGGATGCAACTTGAGGTTTTGTAAGATAAATTATAAGGCCACTAAAAATCCAAGAAATAAATTATTCCTTATTCTTACCTTTTTATTTGTAAGTGAGCATTTTTTCTTTTCAATCATAATATCATATTAAAGTGTAGTTCCAAAGTAAGTCTTATTTTAGTTCAGAGTTTACATTAGCCACTATTAGGAAGGTATAAAGAGTTGGTGAGTTGTTATCGGAAAAACTGCTTTAACATCTTTAACGGTTTGACACGTACATCTCAATTACTAAAATGCTAACTCCAAACAACAAATTTCCAATTAACAGATTTATAAATAACAATCATGGAATTATATCACAATAAAATCTAATAATATGATATAATACTCATTTATGGTACTTAGTGTAAATATCTTAATATACTTATGGGTGTTGTACTATGTATGAAGAGCTTCAAAGACACGCCAAAGAGTGTGGAAAGAGGAATATCCATTTTGAGGAAAAAGCAGGCTATTTTACATACATATAGCGCCTTTAAAAATCAATCTCACGCAAAATAGATTTTCCTTTATTCAAAACCAATAATATACATACTATTGAACTAAAGGGGTCAGGGTAGGCTAAAGCGATTCAATAAACTATATGTTTTGCCCAAGGTAACAATCAAATTCAAACAATACTATTACTATTTATAACGTTTGGGTACGTTTTAAATTTTTTCTGAATAATGGGAGGATATATATCATAATATTGAAATACTATAAATCTCTAGCTTTTATATAACTTTATAATGAATTGGGGAATTAAAAATATCGCCCAATGCATTGTAAAAAGTCTCAACGAATAAGTCAAATTAGGTAGCAATTTGTTCTTAAGGGCATAAGTAATCTCAGTAAAAATAGGCCCTTTTAATATAATGTGACATTTATGTATTACAACATTCCAAAACATATGTACGAGAGTAAAAAACTCGTAAAAGATTAAACATATTTCCGAATACAATTAATTTCAATCAATTTATTACCATTTTCATATTACGGTACTCTTTCCCGTAAAATATTTAGGATGGTAGTTTGTATTTGGCTAATAGTATTATCAGACGTTATATTTTGTGAAACAAATCAAAATTAGTATACAAAGTTTAGTTGTCTACAATGATATTTATTTCATGTCTAGGTATCTTGGAGATTAAAAACATGAAACCGTTATTTAGGGTTAAGTCGCTCAATTGTCTAGCTGATGAAGTTATTTATTTATCCATAAATCTTCGGAGAGTGCTTCATAGCTACGTGTAACAAACGTTTTCTCAACGAGGACTGTTCACTGTTTTGTAATCAACGCTTGGCGTGACTGTGTTTGTGAGTTAAAAATATGTTTTTATAAGTCACTTTTGTATAAGTCTACACAGGTTAATTTGTAACAAGATCTTTAGTTTCACCTACGTACACATACGTACGTAGATTTAACCACAACAATTTTGCATAAATTATTACGTAGTTTTTTATTTTATAAATATTATTTAAAAATGAACTGATTTAAACAAACACAACGATGTCGTTACCTTAAGTATTGATTTTAATTTTCAGTAACAAAATTATTTAACTTAATTCTGCTGCGAAAATTGACAAAAAACAGTCAATTAGGACAATTTAAATTAATTAAATGTCAAGTAAAACTATTTATTCGGAATTAAAGGTATCTTAATTAAACTACTGGAAAGAGGATAGTGAAATCTTCAAATACATATTAAAAATTGTACTTGACTACAAACTCTGAGCTGGTAGGAAATCAATCCACTGCTAAGAACGTTTGATGCTCCTTTTAAAACTTAAAGGCTTTAATTAACCAATCTGAAGGTTGATTTAGTTCAACGTTGCAATGATTATGCACCAGTAACACATGTTTAAGGACAATTTTCATTATTTTATGATTACTTGAATTTACGAGCATTTACCATTTATAAAAAGTTATTGTAATTTTATAAAGTATACCATTATAACGTGTATATCAACATTAAACTGTAAAACCCATATATACTCAACAAACAAATTGGTATGTTGCAATTAATGCGTATGTTGTAGACTTTAAATCCACCTTTTTTGAGAATGTTTGCCGAATGTTCGCAGAGTATTTAACAAATTTATTTTATATTTACCATTCTGGTCATTTTGAACTCATTAAATACTGCAAACGATTGTTATACTCAAAAATAATGGCAGTGTTGTAATTTTTGATCATTTTGACAAACTACTCCACGACAATCGTAAAAAAAGAAAGCAAACTCTGCAACGGATTATACCATTATTATGGTTGTTGTGAAATAAAATGTCTCTCAAATACTCATTTCCATGTTATACTGAAATAGGCCCTTAGTGATCGATTGGTATCAGTGATATTGTAACACTACCACTTGTTACACCTCTGCCGCACTGTTGGTGATGTTTTTATTGCTGTAATAAAGGCCAAGATAAAAGTACATGATAGTTACGGCAGGATCTCTAGGGGACTCCCGTGCGATGCGCTCGACCAACACAATAGGTATTTATGAATTTAGGTACGCACCCATAAAATCAAACTGATAAATTCTAGGTAGTAAAACAATCAATAAAACATACACTTTGAATCAAACGGGGACAGTTTAGCCGTCGTATGATTTATCACCCTCATCCTGTACGTGTTGCGGATAGCAATTTCATCTCTTTGTTACATGGAAACTGTTATTTTAAACTGTGTTGATGTGTGTGTATGTGTTTTAAACGGGTTTCAAATGTGAAAATCTTATCAAATTACAGATAATTATAATATTCATTGTGACATATAATTTGAGTATATTTAATAATAAATTCATTTTATAATTAATTACTATTTGTTAAATGATTCCATGTTTATTATGTAGTCAGTGATAGTAACAGGGTTCTGTCCAGTATATGTAATTAGGTTTTTTGTATATTTTTATTTAAAATTGTAGGAGCAACACCTTTTTAATATTCCGATCTTTGAATTTGTATAACTTAATATCGGATTGACAAAACACAAGATGAATGACTATACACATGTGAAGTGTTATGTAGACTGTAGCCTAATGATGTTTTTACTTTTGCAACATATCGTCAAATGGCAAGTATTGATTGGAAAAGGGAATTATAATTTGTATTACGTAGTTATAAATTAAAACACTGAACATGACATTACAAATGACAAAACTCTCTTGTGATTTTACTCATGGAAATTAAAAGCCCCGTAAAGTGTGTTTATTAAATTGTATTTTGGCTCCTCAAACACAGGAGGCGCAAAAAACTTATTTTTCAAATATGTTTATGGGGAAAATAATATCCTGCAGACATTCAATCATGCCATGCATTTTATTATAAACTGAAGCGAAACGGAGTCAAAGTTGTCGGACCACAAACAAAATATATGATCATAGAACGAACTCCTATTTATAATTGTTTTAAGCTTTCTAGGAACAAATACTGATATAAATATTATATTACATACATAAATATATGCATGCATATGGGAAATAAATATTTTTGTAAATCATATATATACGTACCTTTAAATAATGACGGTACTAGGAAACACCTGTGATATATACCTGAGTTATAAATTTATGATTGTTTGCCATTGCGAGGGCTTATGAAAAGCCGTAATTAGCGGTGTAAATAGGTTAAATTCAAACTAACGGGCCATAATAGCTATGAAACAAGGCGATAACCACTCCCAGCCATGCGAACACGCAGAAAACCGACCGATGGAATCAATACTGAGTCTGTTGCCGATTGAAAACTGTAGAAAACGGTTTCGGTTAAATAAGTTTCTCCAAATGTCTTATATCAAACTGAAGCACATCAACTAAAATAAATTTTAAACACGTTATTCTGGAAACATTAATGATCTTTATTAATTTCAAAATTTGTATTTATTTGTGTATCTATGTTTTTATTTTAACGTGAGCAGCATCTTTTAGACTTAACTTTAAGCTTTTATGGGAAAGTGGTCAAACTCCTCAATCTGTTGAGTCCATCCCGGGATTTGAACCTGTGACTCCTTGAACTGAAGACCAGGTCGCTAAACGTTAGGCTAGCGAGATGTGCACTAATCGTTACGAATAAATCAGAAATTCTAATGATTTTAAACTGCCTGCGTAATTTATATTGCATTTTTAAAATAGAAAAATAGACAATTTAAAAATAATCATTTGTCAGTAGATTGAATAATGTATAAATTTTCAGTTTATAATCTCGTGATTCTCGAGTTATTCCCTCAAACATCTTACATCCACTATTAGCTCACGTCATCCCCATCAGAGACGCAGTTGTATGTGACTTCTCTCGTGTGTGCTACATCATCTTGTTTATCAGGTCTTCTCATCTTCACAGAAATGTAACATTGTAATTTTATTATTTATGTGGTTATATTTCACTGTAATTATTTAATATTGTTTTACCTATTTAATCAATAAAAATATTAAGTATAATCGTTAATATCTTCATTGCTCTGTAACATTATACAGCCTTTTCGTCTGTACCTCTTTTACTTGGTCAAGTGCGTTGCGATTACTTTGCTTTTCCGGGTCTAATGGTTTTGTTGTATTTAAGTGGTTATTGTATTATTTACGAATTGGGTATAAAATAATTATAATCTAACTATTATTTAGATAAGTAGGAAATATGTTAATATAAACCAAAGATGATTAATAATTTCACGCGCTATTTACTTATTGGTTATTTTCTCATTTCAAACAGTGGCACACCATGTAATAACTTAATTTAGATTACAGCGTTAGAAAAAAATCTAATAATTGTAAATTTGTATACAGTATATTAAAACACATTTGTGGTTTGATCGTCACGGTAGCTGGTCCACATCGTGATCAGATTACAGACCGTGAGCCTCCAGTAACGTGGTTTTAACACGTACACGTGCTTTGTTTCATATATTAGGTAAGATAAATTTATTAAGGGCATACTAAACCATTCATTGTGAACACACCATATTATACATTTTACAACGGAATTTAAGCATAATTCAATTTATTCAAGTACACAATAGCACTGAAATGGTTACTTCATTTACAATAGTTGACGACCACAATTATGACATGTATTAATAAGATACTAGGTCGTAATGTTTATTTATTTCAAACTATGTGTAGTTACATCTGTGTTCAATTTATAACGAAATTATTGTTTAACGCGTTCGCTGTTGCGGACCCCGATAGGGGTTTTTTCTCAACATAGAAACTTATGTAAATTTCATGTTTAAACATGTTTGCAGCAGCGAAAGTGTTAAGAGGTAAATGTGCATATATACATATAAGTCTTTAATGGTAATTTTTAGTTCATAATATATATATATTTATATATATATATATATATATATAAAGCCTCATTTACCCAGGTACTTTTGAGAAAACCATAAGTCTGACACCCATCAACCCTATACTTGAATGAAAGGTCTCGGTTAGCAAATTAGAAGAAAAATATTGGTTGTTTGGAAAAATCTTCCCTAAGGGCACAAATATAAAGGAAAGGGATGAGTTTAAACACACTTAAAGGTATTTAATTTCCAACACTTGATACATTTGTTTTTATTACAGCTGGTACCCGTACGAAAAACGAGTGCACATTCTACTAGTTTATATAAAAGTAAATTGTATCATAATGAAGTAGTATATTAATTTATCTTCAACCTTGATAACACGATAACTAAACTCAACCTTACGGTCGTTACTTTTAATAGGACAGTTTAAGTTTTACAATCCTGTTACCTTGATGAGCAACTTGGCAACTTGTATAAACGTAACAGTATCTATATTTAACATACTCCTTTGACGTTCTTAACTTTAACTGTATATTATTAAAACATTTAGGAAACGTCACATAAAACTGAATTCAAAAATATTTTTCTAACACTTCTAAAATAACTAACAACTGCTGCTACCTTACTTGTTCACTTATTCTATGGGTATCAAAATTATTATTATTATCATTTTTTTAACTTAAGTCTAAACCTTAGATCCAAATGACACTATAGGAATAAGTGATTCTGGTTACATAGTGATGAAATATAATATTTTTATGAGGGATTGGGGAAATTTCATAAAATCTTTTTGAATGTAAGAACGTTAAGACAATGAACGGATATTATTGTGATGTAGTAGATAAATTATACAATCACATACAACAGGTGAAATTGGTCAAGGTTCATTTACCCAGATTTTTGGAGGGACCAAAACTGCATTATCCATATATGTATATATATATTTATTTGTTTAACAATTTATAATGGAGCCATTAACATATGAAATGGAAGGGCTGTAGTGAATTATCATCCTGACCGATGGAGTACGGTACCACCATAGCACTGATACTAATTTTATAATAAAAACTATGTTTTCTAAGTTGACACTTTGGTTGCTTCCCAACTCAGAAAATCAGGATAAAACTTGTTATTTATATTTTTGTATAAACAATGTGTAATAATGCTATTTAGTGAGATATTCATTACAATATTGTATAGTAATTAAAATTTTGCAAAAAAAATATTTAAATGTAACATTTTTATCAAACCTCTTTTAAATCCCTAAAAAGTGTAAACAAACGGTATTTTATCTGTTTTTTTTCCTATTTGAATGTTCACCGGTGTTGTTAGTTTGCATGTGATACTGGCAGCGTGTCCCATGTTATAGTGGACAAGGTGATGGATTAGTTGATCTAGATTAAAGTTACTATGTAATTATCTTCATTGCTGGCATGTATTTTTAGTTGTAAACCAAAATTTATGTTCAAAGGCTAATGAGAAAGGGTTAAAAGACTAACTTATATACAATGGATGCAATTACAGGAGGAAATAGGATTTCCTTTAACAGCTTTGTTTGTGTTAAGATTCCAAAAAACTGATCATCGGTGGTTCAATGTGAACAGCTAATTAATGAGTGCAGAAAATGGTACATATCATGATTTCAACTTCAAGGAAAATATTTATTTTATTGGTACTAATAAGATTGAGTGTGTTGATTGATTAAACGAGGACGTCCGTGGTTATTTAAATTCAGCTGTCATAGAACAAACCGATAGTATAAAATAATTAGGACTTTTTGCTCATAGTGATCTAGGCTGGAAAATTCAAATGAAGCAATTAATGGTGAAATAAACAATATATTAGATCTCAGTGAGGACCAAGTTTTTCGTATTTTATGGGTTTACTTTATGAGTGTTAAAATTTATTACGGTATCGATTTTTGGGGCAATATCTTAGAAGTCATAATATACACACACACAAATTAAAACATACTTTAAAGTTTATTTCTTATAAAAACAAATATAAACTATCAATCCATTTTTCAGAAATTTTTCCATTGAAATTTATTTGTGTACATTAAGATCTAAAAACCTTCTACATTAAAAGTTTAAAAATTCCTCAAAATGAAGATTAATAGTGGTATAAAAACATCAAACCCTCAACTAATTTTTGACTCCCAAGCCAAATAATACACTTTTACTAACGATTTAAATTGTATTTGTAGCTTCAAATAGTAAAAAAATGCCTTAAAATATAAAGTTTAGGTTTAAATTCAAATGTTTTATATTATGTAAAGTAAGGAAGTGGTTATCTTAAATGGACAGTATAATTAGTTTTTGAATGCATCAATAATCTTCCCCCTGTTTTAGCTCGTGAGTTATAAAGTGCACTTTCGAGGCATATGCTAATCAGGGATTATGCATTGTATGCAATGAGCTTAGACGGCACCTATGGCGACCAGTTCCAGCAGGTAAGCCTTCGGGGAAGGACATGACATAGAATTGGTGGGTGTTTAAAGATCAAACCATATAAAATAAACATATTTATTTTTATGTTACGATAAGTTAAATTTTGTTTATTTTTGTCATATTTGTTTGTCCTGAACAATAATTTGTATTTAGAAATTTATGGCTCATAACTTTGTCCGTTTTATTTGCTGTTCCATAATTTATATTTATATTTAAATTTAGTTTTAGACTGTTGTGTTAAATACATTCTACGTAGGCCTAATCCTCTATTTGCCAAAACAATTTATGGATCCTTTGAACAGATATATTATCAAAGGGCCCTATTTAAAAAAAGATCAATATCATTTTATGTTAGACTGTCAAGTTTATGTTTATGTGTTGTTGAAGGGACGGATTCAGAGATCCGAAGATTCAAAGATCCTCACACGTCAACCGAAGCTTATTGAGTGTCCCTAGTCCGTTAGTTCGGCAAACCAATGCCCGTACTCTTTACGAGATCCAGGAGCTTTTTACCAATACTAACGTCCCTTTCATCACCTGGTTGCTTGAAACCAAACAGAGCCCTTCTCCTTGCCGCGAGTCTCTCACAATCCAGTATGATGTGCTTGGCAGTCTCTTCAGACTGATTGCAAAGCCTACACACCTGACTTTCATTTCTGAGTCCGAGAGTGTGGAGATGTTTCCTAAAGTGGCCGTGTCCAGTAATCAAAGCAATCAACTGCTTAACCCGACCTCTGTCCAACCTCACCATCCAGTTAGTGAAGTAAGAGCTAGTGTCTGCTAGCAGCCTTTTGCTTGACCAGTGTAACCTTGCCATTGCTGGCGATGTAAGTCCCTGGACCATTAGTTTATTGTGTGAAAAGCAGTTGTTTTTCTTATGCCACAGCTTGGCTCTGGACCAAATAATGACATACCGGAACCTCTGTTAGCAAGCTTATCTGCAAACTCACTGCCACCTATGCCTATATGGCCAGGTACCCAACCAAGATGCACCGAGTTGGGTGTTGCGAGTTTTCTGAGTGTGTTGGATATTCCCACACTAATTTTGACTTGATTTCGTTGGAGTCAAGAGCCTTGAGGGCAGCCTGTCAATCTGACATGATTACTATATGCTTGTCGCAATAGCGTCTGGCAATGCCTAGATTGGCGCAACCCATGATGCCAAAAATGTCTGCTTGAAAAATAGTAAAGTGTTGTCCCAGACTTGCACAGAGTTCTGTTCTAGGTGATTCACTGTACACCCCGTAGCCAGATTTTCCTTCAATGAGAGAGCCGTCCGTGTACCAGACAAGGCTAACTTTGCTTTAATAGGACCCTTCCTCAGGTTTCCACTTTTCTCAGGAGCAGAATCCAACAGAAAAAGGTTTAGTGAAAATAATCTCCGTACTCATGACATCTGATGTCAAATCAAGCACAGGGCTTTGAGCAACAGCTTTAGTGATGGTGCAATGGCCTGTTCCAGACAGGCCTTCCCTCCATTGGCCTGCGGCTTTTAGTCGATAGGCTGATTTCCGTGCTTCTGCCTTGATGAAGATATCCAAAGGCAGTTATCCAAGAGCAACTTCGAGAGCTGCTGACTAGCTGCTCCTGAAAGCTCCAATGACTAGAAGCGTGCCCAACCTTTGTAAACTTGTGAGTTTGGCTATTGCTGTAGTCTGGTTCACCTTTGTCCACCAGACTAGTGATTCATATGTGACTTGAGGCCTTATTACTGCCTTGTAGAGCCACAGCGCTACCTGTGAGGCTTGATCCCCCACGTGGAACCTGCAAATCTCCTATACGTCATGAGTGCCCATTTCGCCTTATGCAGTGTATTATTCAAATGATCATTCCAAGTCAGCTTAGAATCAATTGTCAGCCCTAGTTATTTGACTGTACCTGATACTTCAAGCCGGGTTGGTCCAAGTCTCTTTCGGGAAAGAGACTCCAGGTTCTTTTTCCTTGTGAACGGAACAACTACTGTCTTTGAGGGGTTCATGCTTAGTCCCTCACCAAGACATCAGATATTGACTTATTGAAGATTGCCATTCATGACATCAGCAACAATATTTGTGAACCTTCCCTGTACCATTAGGACTATGTCATCTGCATAACCCTGGACAAAGACGCCTCTGCCAGTGAGCTCACGAAGGAGACCGTCCACCACCAGGTTCCACAGAAGGGGCGAAAGCACACCTCCCTGCAGACAACCCTTCGTGGGTGCGATCGCTATCAATTCACCTTGAAGATCGGCTCTAATCCATCTGGAGCAGAGCATGGTCTCAATCCACCTACATATAGCAGACTCAAGACCACGCCCAAGCACTACCCGGACCAAGGCCGTGTAAGTAACATTGTCAAAGGCACCTTCAATGTCCATGAAGGTGCATAGAGCGATTTCCTTAGCAGCAAGGCTGTCCTCCACCCTGCTCACAAGTTGATGCAGGGCTGTTTTGCAGGACTTACCAGGCTGATAGGCATGCTGATTTCGATGAAGAGGTGTACCTGAAAGCACTCCCTTTCTTAGATGTCTTTCTACTAGTCTCTCCAGCGTCTTCAAGAGAAACGATGAGAGACTGATGGGACGAAATGATTTTGCAGTTGAGTAGTCTGCGCTTCCTCTCTTGGGAATGAAGACTACCATACTGAGGCGCCAGGCTTGAGGAATGTACCCATAAGCCAGACTTGCTCTAAAGAGTTCGCACAGGATGACCAATAGAGCTTCCGGTCCTTGCTGTAACATTTCCGGTATGATACCGCCCCCCCCCCAGGAGATTTGAAAGGACCAATCTTGCTGATGGTCAATTTAACTTTGGAAAGTGTGACAAATCGTCTGGCAAAGTCCAGCTTCCGCAATCAGCTCTTGGCCATGAGCCCCTTTCGCTGTTGCCGTATATGCCTAAAAGTCACTCTCAAAAATGCAATCCGGAAAGTGAGTCTCAAGGAGAAGTTTGAGACTTCCATCAATTCCAGTGTTATATTGTCCCCCTGATGACCTCAGGGATCCCAGGAGACCCATTGGGCTTGAAGATAAAACATGCTGCAGTCTTGCTGCTGCACTGAGACTGTTTACCTCCTGTGTAAACCGTCTTCAAGAGTTCTCTTTTGCTTTTTTGATTGCAAGTCTGTATTCTGTGAGTGCCTTATAGTATGGCTCCCAGATACGTCTCCGTTTGCAATGGTTATGAAGCTTCCTGACAACAGTCCTTTTACGGTCAAGGTCAGCAGTCCATCACTTAATATTAGTGTGACTCTTTCCCCGCCGCAAAGGACAATTGTCCTGAAGGCAGCTTATAATTGTGCGTTCTGAAGATCAGAAGCAATCTGGTCCATATCTGCAAAGCAGCTGACCCTCCTACCTAATGATTCCAGTTGAGACAGCAGGTCAGACTTATAGAGTGACCAATCTGTTTTCCTGGGATCTCAATAGCAGGGCGAGTTGCCCTCACTTTGCAGGTTAAAACAGATGTACCTGTGGTCAGACAAGGAGGCCTCGTGGCTTACGTGTCAATTGTCAATGACCTTAAGGACTGCTTCTGAACAAAAAGTAATGTCAATAACCTCACTTCGATTTCGTGTAACGAACTTCAGACGGTTTCCGACATTACAGACATAAAGGTTGTTAGATATGAGAAACTGAAGAAGAGCCTCACCCCTTGGATTCGTGTCGGTGCTTCCCCATCCGATTGTGTGATGAGCTTTGACGTTACAACCTAAAAGGAGTTGTCGTCCGCCAGCGCAGGATGACTCCAACAAAAGTTCGAGTTCTCTCGATGGAGGAAGTTCCCTGGAGTAGCAGGGCAAGTAAACCGAGCATGCAATTGTACTCCATTCCTTGCCTTCATAACTCCAGGTTATAGACACCGCAGTGAGATATCTAGAACAGAATTAAGGAGGGTTATGCAATTCATACCTTTCTTCACAAGTATGAATGTTTTGACATTTTTGAGAGGGAAACAGTAAATCAACCTACCCTTGGTATCGCCCAGTACTGCAACCCTTCCTTGGTGAAGCCATGGTTCTTGAATCAGCCCCAGGTCAAATCCCTCTCTGAGGAAGAACTGGCAGAAAGAAGCTGAGGCTACTTTACTGTGGTGTAGATTGACCTGGAGGACCCTGGGCATTGTCCTTGACTGACGTTGAGACAATTGAGCCTTGCCAGAGTCCTAGGTTGGCTCTAGAGTTGGCTGACCTTTAGGTTGGCTCAGGTGTTGAAGCAGGCCTCGTCCAGGATACAGACAAATACATAACATTTTGCGTCTGGCTTAGCTGGCAGGACCTTCCATTTCTTCACCTTCAGGGTGGGGTTTTGCTTGTCGAGCATCTCAAGGACCTTTTCTGGAGTTTTCTTCACAAGTTTTGGGTGAGCTCTAAAGAATACCCTCATTGACCTCAAGATGTTTCTCTTTAGTCCAACAATAAGTTTCTTCTCCCCAAGTGGTTTGAGTCTGGCAATGAGTGTCTCCAGCCAACGCTTAGCTGCTTCGTTGATACAGGATGCTATTAAGGCACTTTTTTCCTTGTAGGTGCCTGCAAACGATGGAGCGGAGCCGTCTTCTAGGGGTTCAAGCTCTCTCAAGAAGTTTTGCCTGAATATCCTCCCTTCTTTGGGCAGTGGTGAGGTTCGGTTTCTTCACCCGTAGGCTGCTCAGTTGTACTATGCCATCATCGAGCATTCCCGTAGATTTTGGTATTCCTGGACTTCTGAGAAGCTCATCCTCCCCTTCTAGTGGGGCTGACGTGATTGAGCTCACATTGTCCATGTTGAAATCTGTAGAAGCCTTCTCATTGTTGATAGCCTCCTCATTAGAATGCAACAGAACCTCCTGTGTTCCTGATGCACTCATTTCAGGTTGAGGAACCTGCCCTGATGGGGCAGATCCTAGTGGAATTGAGGACAAGGCAACTTAAGGAGTTGCCTCGAGGTTTGGTTCTGATTGATTTGTTTGCCCTTGGCAGTCCATGTGGTTCCAACGAGTAGCTAGGGAAGTGTTGTCAACCCGGACAGAGCCCTGCATGCCCGGGCAAGGCTGTTTATAGCAAGAGGGCACCTGGTATCCTGCAGGTACCGTTCATGACACCATACAAAAAGCCTGGTGTCATCCACCCATCAGCACGGTCCACGTCACACCTTGGGTTGGCCTGTAACAGAGATAGAGGAAGGGTGAGGGAAGAATTTGGGTAAAGACCAGGTTGGAGATAGCAAGATGAAGGAAGCTGATCCGTGTGTACATAGATGGAAAGAACATGGATCAATAGGAAAGTCTCTGATACAGATGAAGCGTAGGGAGCCTGAGAGGCTAGCTGAAATGGACCAGCCACCGGGCGGTGGGGTCACCACTACCCTACACCAGACTATCAAGTTAAATGGAGATATATTTTGTACAGTAAACAAACATTTGCATAAATTATGTAAACAGGATGGATAAAATACGTCTTTCTAATCTACAAAGTTTGTTTAAAATTATACTGCACTTACATACAAGACGGTAAAATATACACAAAAGATGGTACAAGATAGTACACAAAAGATGGCCCAATTCTCTGATTGGGCCTGATGATGATCGGTGTAAATGGTTAAAATCAATCGCCTTGTACCATCTTTGTGTATATTTTACCGTCTTGTATGTAAGTAAAACATAAGTGTAAATATACTTTTTAGTGTTGGGAGACGTAATTATTTATCCTGATAAGTTTATACAACGTATCATGCTTTTAAAGAAATTATAAATTATGTTTAATTAAAAACAATATTTTAGTCATTAAGTTTTTATTAGTTATGTTTTTTATGTAAGTTGAATAAGCTCAGATATATCATATTTCATTTTATAACTTCTTCAATTTTATGATTAAGTTTTGTCCTATTGAGTCTGCTGCTTCAGAATAATCCTAATTATTTTGGCATCAAGGAGTTCAGGCACGAAGAATTACTATGCATCAGAATCCTAGAATAAGTATTTTGCATTGGATATGAAGAGGAATACATTAATTTTAAATACACATACAACTTAATTGTAACCCGTTTATTAATATTGAATCGCTGGATTCAGCTCTCTTAATTTATTTGTCTAAAGTTTCAAAATGTTAGTATTATTATTTTATACTTAAGCCAAACAAAGTTTAAATATACCTGTAATTTACTTGTATTTAAATAGAGACATGTGTATACATCCCAAAAAATTGTGCTTTTTCTATTACAAAAATACTTAAAAAGAGGACTATTTGTAACCTCAGTGCTTTGGTTTTGTCGTAAATACATTAAAGATTCCATAACCTAAAATATCATATATTTATAATTTTACTTGCATATTTGATTCTGAACAAATCTCTAAAATTTTTGGGCACATTTTCGTTGCATATACAAATATGGCTCGCTGAGATTAATAATGGTATGCATAACTCAATTTCGGATTATTATTCATTCAACAAATTTTTCCTTAAACTGGTCTTAACTGTGAGATAATCAAACCAAAGCAAATCAAAATCTTTATTACAATAAAAGTGAGCATTCAAAAGTAATAGTCATGCAATAGTGTGTTTAACATTAAAATTAACAAATTAATTGTTTACATATATACAAGACACAACAGAAAATAGTCATGTGTTACCAAACAAAAATCCTTGACACCGTAATAATCATTGGTGATATTATTGAGGTGATATAAATATTTACGAAATTTATTTTGTACAGACCTTTTAGATATGTATGGGGTGTATTTATATTTTATTTAGATTTTAGTTTTATGCTAATTAGTTTAGTTGAAAAAGTTATGCAGTCGGTACTGTTAAATAGTTATAATAAATATAAGTACGTCTTAGCTTTTTATAAACACTCGTCAAAAATATATTAATAGTGTCGTCAGTTTAAATTAATTGTAAATAATAAAAAATGGCATGTTTAACCATATAGTATGTTTAGAAAATGTACTTTATAAATGTACTTTACAATTTGAGTAGTATAGAAAATAGTAACAGCTGATATTCGTGACTTTGCCAGCGTGATTCATCTTGATTCCCAATACTTCCCATTTCTTTTTATGTTGGTAAACATATTTTTACCATGGAAACCTGGATAAAATAATTTATCTTAGTTCAAAGGGCAAAACCCTACGGCTTGAATTATAGAAACGGCTTACAACTTTTTGGGGTCAACCTTAATTAGCATGCACAGTTTCATTGCTATCGTAACGACACCGAGACGGTGTAGTAACTTACTTACAGGGTGTCCAGTAAGTAAGTGGCCAAACTCTAGAAACAGGATTCATTACTCAAAATAGAGAGTAAATCAAGAATAACTTTTCTCAAAAAAACGCCGGAATACCTACATATACGCCATTTTGTGTTTTTCTTAAATATCTGATAAACGAAGACACTTCAGTTATCTTAATAAAACTGTTTAATGATAGAAACAAATCAATCAAAATATATTAATTTGAAAAAGGTTCATTTAAATATTCGTAATCAAAATTACTGAAAATATTCTAATTAATTTTGTAATGTCTTTATTTTTTTAAATATAG
Organism: Allygus modestus; assembly: GCA_963675035.1. Classification (NCBI taxonomy): domain Eukaryota; kingdom Metazoa; phylum Arthropoda; class Insecta; order Hemiptera; family Cicadellidae; genus Allygus; species Allygus modestus. Next base: position 427,289,093 of record OY776112.1, on the reverse strand, counting down.
TTAGCTGTGTACCCGTCCTCCGTACGGGTTGAATGTCTAAATAATAGATGTATTTGATAAGAAAAACAACCGAATTAATTTTACAATATTTCATTGGTGGACGTGAGGATGGCACAAGACACTTTTGAAATTAATCTGTTTATGAACCTCGGGGGAAAACTGTCAATTAGTAGTTCATGTTATTCATCGATTGACAGAGTGAAGGAGGGATGTTTATGAGACCATCTGATATCCAATGTCCTGTTCCCAACTTTTAAAAGGACCTAATACAACTCCTCAACCCTTTAATCTTATCGAAAAATAATTTTCAAAAGAAAATATCTATTTAGAAAGGCATAGATCTTGTCCTCCCAAGACTCAAGCACACAAAGTATCTGTATGAAATCTCTAGAGAGAACAACACCATGTCTCCCCATTATGGGCCATGTTGTTGTAGCTGATGGGCAAAAATAAAATTTGGGGGGTGGGGGAGCAAAAATATAAAATGGGGGGAATATAAAATCGGGGGGGCAAAAATATAAAATCGGGGGGGGGGAGCGCGCAGAGTTCCCCAACAACCCCTACATTGCCTATCGAAAAAATAGTGGCCATTCAAGTAGTTTTTCATTTATATTATAAGAGTTGCCGTTCAAGTAGTTCTTTTATTTCCATAATGATAAACAGCTGTTTTCAATATTTTAAGTTATAGATATAACTATTAAGTCATCATCTGGTTCAATATAAATAAATACTTTGTCCATAAGAATCACATAGGATCTTTAAAACCCCGTAGGGCAGAGTCTTAAGGTGATTTACACAAATCCAATTAACCTAAAACCTTCTAACGCACATATAGAACATAGAAAACAAGTTTAATCAAAATCAGTGCACCCGTTTCCCTGTGAAAAGCGAACAAAACGTGTCCAAAATAGCACGAAATCACGTTTTTGAGCGGTCGCCATTATTTTCCCAAAAGGCTTATGCCGGTTTAACGTAGCCTAAAACCTTCTCATGCTTGTACAGAATAAAGAAACAAAGTTTCATCAAAGTCAGTGCACCCGATTTCCCCTGAAAAGCGAACAAAAACCCGTCCTTGAGCGTCACCGACAGACAGACAGAAATTGAGATAAGACACGTTTTTGATTTCCTATGGTATGAAACGTAAAAGTATGCAAAATTTCATAATTCCAAGCAATGTTCAGACAAAACTCTTATTTTATTTATATAGATTTATTATCAAACAAACCTATTTCGAACAAGATCGTCTAAGAAATCGGTAAGAAATCGAATTTATTAGCTGTATCGGTTTGACAGACTAACCCTAGAACATTCTTAAAATACCCCCGTCGCAGAAAACCTGCGTACTCAGCGAATTTCCAATGCATAATATATGTCTTAATACCACATATAGCCGCATACCAAGTTTCATAAAAATATATTTACATATAAGAGGTTTTAATTATTCTCCATAAGAATAACATTGGTAATGAGTACGTAGGTTTGCTGAAACAAGGAACACAAACAATTGGTTTTTATGCATATATAAATAGAATTTAATTAGGAGAAGCCACATACCAAGTTCCATCAATATTCAATCATAAATAAGTGCTTTATAACATTCCAGTTATTCTCTATAAGAATAACATGGAGTTGAGAAAGCAGGTTTGCTGCAACGAGGAACAAAAAAGGGTTTTTATATAATTATCAATATAACTCAACCAAGTGAAGCTACATACCAAGTTTTATTAATTTATGTTCATAATTAAGGGAGTCATTACATTTTACTTATTCTTCATAAGAATAACATGGGGGCTGAGTACGCAGGTTTGCTGCTAAGGGAATAATCAACGAAAAATCTATTTTTTGTACAAATATCAATATACCAGTACTGCGCGAAGCCACATATCAAATTTAATCAACATACATTCATAAATAATCGAGATATCAAATTTTATTTATCCTCCATAAGGATAACATTAGACAACGTCCTGTGTTTAGCACTTTGAATATCTCGGCAACGGTTGGACGTAGAATCACAATTTAAACACCAAAATGATTGATTTGTAGAGCTAAACTGATTGGTATAAGCAAATGTGAACTTTATCGTAAAATTAATTGGGGAAATGCTAAAACGCATTTTCCCATAAGATTAACATCGGAGATTTTATGAACACGTTTTTTGGATTTTCTCCGCAACCATATAACCTAGCTTAATGATTCAAAATACCATATTATTTGTTTTTAAGCTCTATAACATGGTCAAAACCAATTAAAGTTTTTTTTAAATTGTTGTGTGAAAAATGCAAAAAACTGAATTTTGGAAAATTTAAAACCCCCATAAACCCCCCCTTCCCATGGTCCTATTATTCTGGTTTTCGAACTTAAAGTCATGAATGACATTTTACACGTTTTAGCCAAATTTCATCAAAATCGGACATTTTAGCGAATTTCCCCTAAAGGGAAGAAGCTATTACCGTAGGTCTCAAGGTAAGACTTAAGCCCGAGACCATGATAACTTTTTGTTTTGAGGTCCCCAGATGCCAAAAACACTATTCGTTCAAATTTATATATATATATGTGTGTGTGTGTGTGTGTCCGTTAACACGATAACATGAGTAAAAAACGTCCGATTTTGATTAAATTTGGCTCAAACGTGTAAAATGACATTCATGACTTTAAGTTCGAAAACCATAAAAATTGGACAATGGGAAGAGGAGTTTATGGGGGTTTTAAGTTTTCCAAAAATCAGTTTTTTGCATTTTTCACCCAAACATTTTTAAAAAACTTAATTTTGGTTTTGACCATGTTATAGAGCTTAAAAAAACAAATATTATAGTATTTTTAATCATTAAGCTAGGTTAAGTGTTTGCGGAGAAAATCCAAAAAACTTACTCATAAAATCTCCAATGTTGATCTTATGAGAAAAAGGTTTTTGTTTTTCCTCAGTTTATTTTAATGTCACCTTCACATTTGCTTTTACCAATCTGTTAATTTCCACAAAACAATCATTTTGGTGTTTAAATTGTGATTCTATGCCCAACCGTTGCAGAGATATTCAAAGTGCTAAACACAGTATGTTGTCCGATGTTATCCTTATGGAGAATAAATAAAATTTGATATCTCTATTATTTATGAATGTACGTTGATTAAATTTGGTATGTGGCTTCACGTAGTACTGGTATATTGATATTTGCACAAAAAATTAATTTTTTGTTGATTATTCACGTAGCAGCAAACCTGCGTACTCAGCCCCCATGTTATTTTTATGGAGAATAAGTAAAATGTAATGACTCCCTTAATTATGAACATAAATTAATAAAACTTGTTATGTAGCTTCACTTGGTTGAGTTATATTGATAATTAGATAAAAACCCATTTTTTTTGTTTTCTCGTTGCAGCAAATCTGCTTTCTCAGCCCCATGTTATTCTTATGGAGAATAACTAGAATGTTATAGAGCGCTTATTTATGATTGAATATTTATGGTACTTGGTATGCGGCTTTTCCTAGTTAAATTCTATTTATGTTTGCATTAAAACCAATTGTTTGTGTTCTTTTTTTCAGCAAGCCTACGTACTCATTACCAATGTTATTCTTATAGAGAATAATTAAAATCGCTTATATGTGAATATATTTTTATGAAACTTGGTATGCGGCTTTATGTGGTATTAAGACATACATTATGCATTGGAAATTCGCTGAGTACGCAGGTTTTCTGCGACGGGGGTATTTTACTCAAGTTATCGTGTTAACGGACACACACACACATTTGTATATATATATATATATATATATATATATATATATATATATATATATATATATACATATATATAAATTTGAACGAATAGCGTTTTTGGCATCTGGGGACCTCAAAAGAAAAAGTTATCATGGTCTCGGGCTCATGTCTTACCATGAGACCTACGGTAATAGCTTCTTCCCTATAGGGGAAATTCGCTAATATATGATAATAGGACCTGTACAACTAATAAGCGCAATTTATCAGCAATTTTTTTATTTTATATGCTTTAAAATAAAATTTTTGTATACAAATTGGATTTTCTAAAACAAGGAATTATTGGAAACTTTTGTAAAAAGCCATATATTGGGAATTTTGATTCAAATATGTTTAAATGACCGCATTTTGAATTAATTATATTTCAGGTTGATAACATTTCTGTCATCAGCTATCAAGTTCCTTAAACACCTCGCAGAGATTCGTAAATATAATTTCAGTGGTTTCGGGGATATATTTTGTTCAAGAAAATCCCAAAACGGCTAATATCTAGGGAAAGAGGCGTTTTTGTAATACATGTTATTCTTGATTTTCCTGTTTTTATTCTTAGTAGCTATTTGTGTAACTACTGCTGCAAATACACTTAGAACACGAAAAACACATTAAATCTTTCATACCGTTAGCATAAAGCATATAAATAATAGGTAATAAAAACATTATCATTTGTTCTGGTACAAATGTTTTAAGAATATGACGATGAATTCGTTTTACCTGATGTCCCATTCTATGCTCGGAGATCTAGCAAACGTAGGGCCGTATGTTTTGAAAAGTTTACATTGATCAGCTGACTACCTAAATAAAACATAACTCCATAAGGTTCAAATTGGCACTTTCAAGGTCTGTGGAGTGAAGTCCTGAACGTGCATGTTTTTCAAACACCCAAAAGGGAAATCTAGATGGTAAGAGCTTTCGACTGATACCAAATATGTATTTACAATAATAGTTTTAAGGCTTAAAATCGCCGAACTAAAATCAATACATTCTTTAATAGTATAGGTGACATCAACTTCCGGATTAAAAATATTTTAAGCACAGTCGTAACACATAAATAAATTGTGTTACACATGCCTAATCAATTATTGCAAGATAGTTAACGATTAGGAATAGTATTTAGTATAATCTTACTAAATGTGAGGTTTGTGATTATAGCTTAAGTGTTCTCACATCTGTGCGGTTTAACATAATAACAACAATAAACACTACCCCAGCTGATCTGTTTATAACCAGTTTTGCCAACTTGTTTTCAAGCGCACACGACGTTACTTCGCTAATATGTGCCTACCAGATCAGAACAAGTTATTGTGCTATTATTACCTGTTATTTTTATGCTTTACATTAACTGTAGGAAACATGTAATGTGTAATTCGTGTGCAAAGGGTATTTGTTGCTCTTGAGAGAAATGTTTGCACACGAGCCGCAGACAAGTGCTACTTTGCGCACTAGTTACACAAATAACTATTGGTGTTCTTTGGTGTTATTTAGTTGAGACAATGGAGTCCAGCAAAGTAAACTCAGGGTGGTAATTTGCTATTTTGCATGCTATATTTAGTGCGACAGCAACCTCTTTGTTAGGTAACACTAGGAAAGACCTTTCCATAAAGGTTGGCCACTTACCTTTGGGACACCCTGCACCATTTAAAGGTTAAATAGCTGCAAACTTTTTAAATATATATTTACTTTTGATAACATGTTTCAGACAGACATATAAGCGTCCTCAGGTTAGTCATTACGGGGGTCATAGAAGTGGCAGGGAACAGTGACGCATTATTGATTTGAGTCGTTTGCTAAAACAAAATTATATCAACTTGTGAAATATTCAACTATTTTGTAAATTTATTAAGCGATCTCTTGGTGTTTAATTTTCTAAAAATCGTATTTTCTTCTAAGTAAACTATTTCATATCTAGTATTAAATCACTGGTAAAATCCATAAGAGCACAAATGTTAAAATATTAACAGATACAATCTAATCCGTAATATGAACATTCATAAACATTTACTTCCAATCTTCTATGAAAGGGAAAACTGTATTCAAAACTAATTGAATACCACCCAACAGTTGTTTTATATTCCATCATGGAATCGCTTCAAGTTTAACAGGACATATAATTGAAATACCTGGGAATAGACTTTTAAAATTTATATCAGTTGATAAGAACAATCGTATATCAATTGCGAATCAAAGACAGGCATTTTAGATACATACCGGGACTTAGTCCCTGCGAAATGCAATCCCTCGCAAACTGAACTTTTCATTTACCCAAGACAAATTATTTGTGTACGTGAAAGCAATAAAAGTCAAAGTAAGCTAAAATAATGAAAACCGTGTTAGTTACATTTTAATCATAATAATATAAATATAGATTCTATAGATTCTAGGAACAAATTTGTAATGCTATAACCAATAAACAAAACGAATGTTGTATTTAAAACTCTTTAACTTTTGAGTCATTCATTAAAGAACAATAAACTAGTTTAAAAGTACTAATAGTAATGATGATTTCCTTAACATGCAATAGATTATTTAAGAAAATATTGCGGAAATTTCCCATCACGGATTGGTAATTTTATTTCGGTAATCACTGAAGGAAAAAGTAGGTACGCAATAATTTCTTAAATATAATTTAATAGGTATTTTACTTGCGGTCAGTTAATTATATTTTCCTTAAATATTCAATTACTTTATAAATTTAGTTTATAATCCATGTGCAGACATAATTTTCCTTATAAGTATATACTAATTTATAAATAATTCGTATAAAAGTTAAAGATTTCATATTTTGATACTTAACTGAAGCAAAATAATCAAAAAAATCCGTCAGCTTTGTTAAGGCCGTCGGTTGCCTTTTAAAAAGTGTTAGCGTGTTCTGTAGTTATTGTTATACAAACATGTAAATGTCATGATAATTAACATTCAACCAGGTACTACTAATTCAGTTTTCCTTCATCAGTCAAAGTTATAAAGAGGCTCGTAGCTGCATGTGACTAAAGCTCCCGGCAATATGTACTGTTTACGTTATATCATCTAAACCTCGAGTGCCACTGGTTACTGGTACCATTAGTTTACATATTATTAATTAGTATGAACATTATCGTTTATTACAAATTAAAATATGTACAAATTATATTCATTTGTAAACTTTCTTGTAAAGGATTAAGGTTGGTTGAGCGGTCTAAGGCGTTATAAGAGGCCTTAAGGTAGTGCTGGGATCGAGGGTTAGAATCCCGTCTCAGTCGGTGGTTTTTATGTGTGACTCAGAGCGTTTACTTTTCTGAGGAAGAGTAGAAGGGGATTGTGGACTTTATGGAAACAGTGGAAGAAACGGGTTAAAGTTAACGGGATGGGTGAATTCTTTGTGAGCTGTACATCTGTTCAGATGTTTTTATATTTATTTTTTATCCAACTGTATGCTTGTTCACAGGAAGCAAGTTTATTTATTTAAAGTGTTCAGTCATTCAGTATTTTCACAAAATCATCAAAACAACATAGATTTAACGAATACATTCACAAGCTGGCTGTCAAAGGTTTGTGTGACGTATCACCATGCGTGCCCGCATTGGGCATGCATTACATGAGATTTATTGTTTTGTTTTTCTTTCACTGGCCCACGGTATATCATTTTTAAGATAAATAGAACCAATTAAAACATGACTATTACAGTTTTTTTTCCAATGATACTAAACGGGATAGTCTTAAAGCACATTAATCTAGTAATATACATGTTTAAGATAGTGAGCATAGTTTAGACTAACCCTACAAGACATGATGACCGAAACATGAATAAAAGCGAATAGCGTATAGCATTTATAAAAGCGTGTTTTTTTTTAAATACCATGAATAAACACCTAACTAATTATTGTTTACACTTAGAATTGGAATTCTATGTAATGAAATTATCTTTTGAAAATGTATTTATTTAATAAAAAGGAACCTAATTTTTTTTAAATAATTTAAAATATGTTAAAAGATATGTTGTTTTACCAGTGGTTTTCTGAACTAAATAAGATATTTACGGGGACGATTCATAACGTCAAGGTGCATAAAGTAAAGTAGCTATTTTTTACAGTTTTGTTATGTAGCGATTTCAAATCGTAAAGTTTCAAAACGTCCAGTTCATAATTATAAAGTGTTAAATATATAGTGTTTCACAAAGTAAAGTTCCATAACGTAAAGTTATCAATTAATATAGTTTAATTTAAAATGCGTTTCAAAACGTAAAGTTTCATAAAGTAAAGTAGCTATTATAATTTAAATAAAATATGTGAGTGTTTCACAAAGTAAAGTACCATAACGTCTAGTATTTAAATTTTAGTTCTATTCGGAGATAGAGTTTCATAAGGTAAAGTTGCAAAACATAAAGTTTGTATTTTTAAAAAACCACCTGTTTCAAAACGTAAAGTTTCATAACGTCCAGTTAACAAACTCACACCAGTTCGATCCAATTTCAGTACACGGGAATGTTCCAAAAAGTCGAGTTTAAAAACATTGAATTTAATTTAGTAGACTATTTCATAACGTAAAGTGACACAAGGTAAAGTACAGTCCGCTCCAGACATTGTACTGCGTGTTGCCTTCCACAAGTTGCAGGCGGTCCTGAGCACGTGTAATTTGTTGCGTGTTGCCTTCCACAAGTTGCAGGCGGTCCCGAGCACGTGGAGATCTGTCGACAGCGCTCAGCGCCAGCGCGGCGACCGCGGCGTTTGTAGCCCAGTCACAATAAATGTTTTGTGTCTGAACTCTTTTTTGTAAAGCTGATCTTTTCTCAGTTGATAGACCATATTGAAAGACGTGTTTTCTCAAAAGTCCTCTAAAATCCGCATTGTGCTTCCCCTCCTATTCCCCCCTCAAAGCTCGAAATCGTAGACTTTAATGTTATCGAGTATAACTTTTTAACAAAACGTTGTTTAGGATTAACTCTTTTTAGTTCTTTTTGTCGATAAATGTGCTATCATTTTTATACAGATACTGTTTACGATAAATTAACTAAATAAATAAAAAAAAGTTATTTTTGTTGTTTCAAATTTAGCTTTTTGATGTTTATTTTGGTTATATGTATAATAAATGAAAAACACTTCCTCTAAAACCGTTTGCACACACATTTCTGAACACATTTATATATGAATATTAATGTTTTTAAGAAGTGAGGAACATGCGTAACTGTTAACTACGGTATGTTTGGAGCGCGAGGGCGGCATAGCCTGGGCTAGCGCGAAAGATACATTATCTACTTATCTGCTTGTTTTAAATCCCTTATGTTTAATCATTTCTACACTTACAAAATGTAGTGGTGTTTTATAGTTTATTATTGTTATACCGGCCTATAATAATATGATAAAGTAGATTTACTTTATTATTAATGTGTAATGTAATAAAACTCCAAATACGATATGTTCAATGATTTGAATGCGATATTATTTAATCGATCCACTTCAATTTTAAACATTGTAAAGTTAATATAAAATTGTTTAATACCAGTTTTACTTGGTGGTATAAATCAGCCCTTGGGCCTTTTCATTATCCACCAACTATTGACCCACCGTGTCCCGGACTGGCTGAACCGGCAGCTGTCGTAAATTATAAGTTTCATATTTGTTTTCTGCAACTCTTATTTAAAAAAGCTTCAAGGAACTCCCATCCACCACAGACATTATGCACATTGATGACATAATATGTGAATATATATATATATATATATATATATATATATATATATATATGTATGTATTATATTATTATAATAATAATATAATATTATAAATGTATTATATTATGTACATAATATTATATATGTGAAAAATGCCAGTGTTTAATCGAAGTAAGCATAATACAGTTCGGGTAACAATGCTCGGCATCTGGTTACCGTCTGCTCTGGAATGACTTTTTGCCTCTATTTGGCTTGGTACCGTTAGTGTTTCAGTCTACTTTTCTCAACAGAAAGCAAAAATCACTTATTTCATTTTAAAACATTTTTTTGTTTTTTTTATGTATACTTTTATTAAAGAGAAATTTCAGTAGTTTATCGCCTTTCCCAGGTGCCAAGCACCGTGAACAGAGCTTTACTTGACATTCAACGATTGCCAAGTTAAACCCTCTTTTCCTGTAGACTGTAATCGCTACCATTAGTTGCTGGTACTCTTTTGCTTAGTTTCGGCGGAAAACTGTGTTAGATTTCGACTATATTTGCTGAAGTGTCAAAATTAACGCGGGCCAGCGCTCGAACAGTTTTACCCTAACCCTATCCATTAGTATATTCTGGGATAAGGTTGCATGAGCTAGACGTTTCCTAAGCTCCAGATACATAACGCTAGTTCCAGTATTGTTTAGGCTGCCGGTATAATGTTTGTAATAAAGTTTGATCAAGTCTATGTAGTTTATAATACCTAAGAATAAAGTCGGCAGGTGTCAAACACCATCCTTTTTTATAAAATGTCATCACGTCAATGAAGGATGAAATACGTAAGAAAGAATTAAGCCGACAAGTGTCAAGACGTAAAGCTTAATAAAATCCATAATGTCCCAGGTCAATAACTTCCTTTGTTCCTGCCCAAACTCAAACTCATTTATTTGTCTAAAACTGATACAGTACTGAACACGTCAAACTAGTTATATTTACAAATTAATTTTAAATACTATAATTTTGGTGTTTATTCTAGTCCAACCATTGCAGAGATATTCAAAGGGCTAAACTATGGAGAATAAATAAAATGTTATATACAGTATCACTTATTTATGAATTGTTTGTATGAAACTTAGTAAGTGGCTTTATCTATTAGTGATACACATATATGTATATGCATTGGCAATTCGCTGAGTACATAGGTTTACTGCGAAGGGAATATTTTAATTTTGTTTTCGACAATCTCAGCTGTAATATCAATGTATCATAGTGTAATTGTGGCAGTGGCGCGCGCTTGGAACCCGCCTAAAGTTATGTCGTGGCGCCTGAAGAGGTGGGGGAGCTGCGTGCGCATCCTCCACGCCTGAGCCCCAGTGTTGCCTGAAACCGGGTAATTACCCGGTTGTCGGGTATTTTGCGGGGATTAATAAAAAGAACGGGTAAAATCGGGGATTTTGGACTCGAGTTGCGGGGATTTACGCGACAAATCAGGTATTTAAGATTCTCGTATTAATTTTATATAAACGACAGCGGTAAACAATCAAGCAATTTAACACAAATTGGAACATAATACATATATACTCAACATTATCTTGGACATAAATGTTGTGTTACATTTTTTGTTTTCAAAGGATATATGTATTTTTAGTATATTACTTTTTCATCGGTAAATAAACAATTGTAATGTTATTATTATTGCACTTAAGTTAGATTATGATTTTATGTTACAAATATTGACCTTAGGCGTTCGCCTATGTAGCCTCTGCTTATATCCGGTCCTTCAATGTGATACAGTGTATTGCTTGTGAATAGTCGGAAAAAGGCGGCCCCCTTAGCCTATAGGCTTAACTATTACTTGGTAAATTGACATGTGTTGCGTACGCTCTATATTACGATCATTGTTCATAGAGCATTAAAGGCTCGTTCTAACGGGAACATTGCTGGACTATAGAGAGGTTAGGGAATGTAGTCTATGGTTATGGGGACATCTCAGATGACCCTAACGAGGTTAATATATCTAAGGAGTCTCGTCTCGTGTAAAAAAGTGTAGCCTACGTGGTGTAGCCATAAGTGATATATAACATTTCATTTATTCTCCATAACAATAACATTATAAATGAGTACACAGGTTTGCTGCAACAAGGAAGATAAGATATGTGTTTTTTTGCAATTAACTCAACCAGGTGAAGCTACATACCAAGTTTTATTAATTTAGGTTCATAACTAAGGGATATATACAACTTTACTTATTCTCCCTATGAATAACATGGGGGCCGAGTATGCAGGTTTGCTGCTACCGGGAAAAATCAACAAAATTTTTTTGCTATTATCAATATACCACAACTAGTTGAAGCCACATACCAAGTTTCATCAATATACGTACATAAATAATCAAAATATAACATTTTATTTATTCTCCATAAGGATAACATTGGACAACGTACTGTGTTTAGCACTTTGAATGTCACTGCAAAGGTTGAACGTAAAACAAAAATTAAATCACCAAAATGATTGTTTTGTAGAGCTAATGGTAGAAAGAAATGTGGAGTTTTTGGTGAAATTATCTGAGGAAAATCTAAAAACCGTATTCCCATAAGATTAACATGGGGAATTTTATGGACACATTTTTTGACTTTTCTCCACGACCACTAAACCTAGCTTAATGATTCAAAATACTAAATTGTTTTTTTAAGCTCTACAAAACGGCTATAACCAAAATCTAGTGTTTTAACAATTTTAGGGTAAAAAGTTCAAAAAACTGATTTTTGGAAAATTTTAAACCCCCATAAAACCCCCTTCCCATAGTGCGATCGACCTGGTTTCCGAACTTATAGTCATAAATGCTACTCTCCACATTTGTGCCAAATTTCATCAAAATCGGGTGTTTCTTTCAAAAGTTATCGCGGTAACGGACACACACATATATATATTATATATTTGTATATATATATATATATATATATATACATATATATAAATTTGAACGAATAGTGTTTTTGGCATCTGGGGACCTCAAAACAAAAAGTTATCATGGTCTCGGGCTTAAGTCTTACCATGCCACCTACGGTAAAAGCTTCTTCCCTATAGGGGAAATTCGCTAAAATACGTAAATTTGTAAGCCTCCTAGAATTGTTTATGTGATGTTACAAAAAAATAAATTTAGAAAAGATAGCACGTTGTCTTAGGGGAATGTTTCTTTGTAAAACACATTTTCTAATTTAGAGTTGTTTCATTAGTAATGCCATGGTCTAATTATAATTGTTACAATTCCTACTATAAAACATTACTTCCGTATGATTGGCTAGTAAATATATATGGGACTATCTGAATAGCTACAATGTTAAATGTACTACAACTTGAAAATGCATTACCCACACTTCAGTGTGCTTCAAAAACTAAACTAACTGTCGTTACAAAGTAGTATATTTGCTCCGACCAAAAAATGATATTTACATCTTGAGTCCAATAATAAGGAAAGTAGTTAGTATAGTTTTTATTATTTCAATATATATATTTCAGATATTATATAGTAATTAAATTATAAATTTAAGCAACCGTTATGCGCACAACGGGAAGGAGGAAATGCTATTTTTACTTAGAAAGCATTTTAATTTTGGTTTGCTTATACATTTGTATATATTACTTAATAATTAAAGCTATTATTAATAGAATGTTATTTATTAATCGTATCAGTAACTATAGAAACTATAAACTGTAACTGTGATCAAGACAATACTGGTACAGTATCCATGTAACTACTTTTTAGAGCTGAAGTTAGCCGCACCTTTTATGCCTTCATAATGTGAGAAACAGCAAGCGTTACATCAATGTATTGTTTGCTGCAGCCAGCCCTACGAAATTCTGAGTTCGACTGTACTTGACTTTTTGAAACTTTACGTTATGAAACAGTATATTTTTAAAATGTTTCCAAATATTTTATTATTGAATTCGATTCAACAACGGACTGGAGTGAACTATCTTTGGCGTTTACGGTTATAGCTTTACAATATGAAACTTTACTTTGTGAAACAACCATTTATTAAATTAGTTTTAAATCAAAGCTTTACGTTTTGAAACTTTACGTTATTACAACAGCTTTAGATTAAATTCAACAAAATAACACCTTTACTTTATGCCACTTTACTTTGTGCAACACTACATATTTACTAAATTATAATTCTTTCACTTTACGTTATGACACTTTACGTTTTGAAACACTTATAAATTTAATCTGTATTAAATCAGTCACTTTACCTTTTGAAACTTTACGTTTTGACAACAGCTTTTATTTCATTGTATTAAATGACAACTTTACTTTATGAAACTTTACGTTGTGAAATGCTGCTTTTAAAAAAATAGAACTTTACGTTATAAACCTTGACGTTGGGCAACGGACCCATATTTACGTAGGTGGTTTTCTTATTTTATATATTATAGGTATATCTCGCTAAGTCTTAATTACTATTTGTATTACGCTTTTAAGGTAAAAGCGCATTTTCCATACATATTGCGTTACATACATCAATAAAAATAATTGTTAAAAGAAAAAAAAAACACTTTCTTCGAATTACAATTTAATATTAATAATTAATCAAACAAAAGTAGGTTATCGTTCCTTATATTTTATATTTGAGTTTGTAAAATAATTAGACTAACCTCAATCGCTAGTTAATAGTGGTGTACTTAAAAAACATCGAGTTTTTAACAGTTGAATTTATAAATATATTTTCTCTTAAAAATAAATGTATTGAAAATATGTTACTTTAAATCAAATCACAGTTTTTAAGGCTAAAAGTTTATATTTAAAACTAATTGAATATTATCTAACAGTTAACTTATATTCCATAATGTAATCGCTTCAAGTAGAACTGGACATTTAATTGAAATACCTGGGAATAGACTTTTAAAATTTACTCGTTTTTTAGCTAGTAAAACTCGTTTTTTAGCAATGAGTATATTACAAAATGATTGTCCCCAAGGTTGACAAAAGACTGCAATATTTTAAGCCCAGAATCATTTCGTTTCGGACGACGACTCGCTTGAATAAAAGGCAATTCTCCTGTCACTTTTATTACTGCCGTTTTTCATTTTGGTTTACCGCAGCATTACGTAGCAATCTTTTCAGTACTTCGAATATTCAAAATACCAGAATAATCATTAATCATCACTGTACAACATAATTTAGAACTAATTTCAAATATCCATTCAAATATTTTGTTGTATTTTGTACTCTACATAATAAATAAGCGGATAAGGATTAATAACACTTACATCTTTACTTATAGGCCTACTCCTCTTTTACTAAAACAATTGTATGAATGTAATATGCAAAGAAATAAATGTAGCAGCACAACCAATAAAAGATAGGGGAGGTCCCCATTTTAAAGTTTCCCTTAAGTATTATGGGCTTTGAGATACCTATGGTGGCCCAGTTAAAATTAACACATTGGAAAGAAAATTTAAGAAAAATAGTTGTACTTCATGTTATTTTTACATAAATTAATATTGGAGGTTTATTTTACATTAAATATCTGAAAATTCGAATTTCCGTCTTATTTGTTCATTAACCTAGTAAACAATTACGAAACAGCGTTAACGAATAAAGCGTTTTATTTTTTTAATTTGTTATAAAAAATATATATATAAAAAACATTATTTCATGCTCAACTTGTGCAGTTAACATTGTTACCCAAATTGACCATTTGCGAGCGTTAAGTTTTTAAAGACAGCTCGTTTTACCAGATCCAAATTATTATGACAATTATTGTGTTACTGAATTAAATATATGTCCCCAAACCTTAAAAGATAAACTAAAACACAAATCAAACTAAAATTAACTCTTGTAAAACAAAAAAACGTGTAAATGATCTGCTAGTGTTCCAGACCCGCACGATTTGTCAACAGTGCTAGAGGCCTTATGAGGAAGGCAACCCTTTTTTCTGTTTGGACAAGCGATGGCCAGTGTTGGCCAATAAACGTCAACGAGCTGCAAACCTTCGAGGAACCAGCTTCCAAGTCGACATCACACTAAGACGCCGCCTTATTTACAAAGTTAGACGCTGCCCACGCCACCACAGATACGCCGCGCCGCAACGACACCACCGCCACCACAGCGACGACGCAACGCCGCGCCGCCGCCCCCGCCATCACAGCGTCACCGCAACGCCGCCGCCCTCGCCAACACAGCGACGCCGTAACGATAACGTCGCCCCACGCAATGGCCACCTCGGAGCCACCTCCGCATCTGATATCTGCAACACCTTTGGTGATAATGCAGATAATAATCCCACTACCAATTTATTCTGCTAAGTGTGAAGTATTAATTTGCGTTAGTTTTTTTTATAGTTTTATCAGACCCATTCCGGTATATTTAGGAATATACCCCGTAACAGCAAATCTGCATACTCTGCGAATTTCCAATGCATATATCTATGTGTCACTGCCATATAAAGTGCTGCAACAAGGATAATGAGAAATGAGTTTATATGTAGTTGTCAATATATCTCAACCAGGTAAAGCTAAATGTCAAGTTGTATTGATTTAAGTTCATAGTTAAGGGAGATATCAAACGGTACTTATTTCCCATAAGAATAACATTAGGCCTGCAGGATTCTGCAGGTTCTGCATCAGGTTCTGCAGGAATCGTGAGTCTGCAGGATTGCTGCTATGGGAACAATAACAAACATTCCTTTTTGTGCAAATATCAATAGAGCCCTCCCCCCAGGTGAAACCTAAAACCAAGTTTCATCAATATCATGAATACATTAATCATTTTTGTGTTTAAATTGTGATTCTACGTCAAACTGTTGCAGAGATATTCAAAGGGCTAAACACAGTACATTGTCCAATGTTAACCTTATGGAGAATAAATCAAATTTGATATCTTGATTATTTATTAATGTATACTGATGAAATTTGGTATGTGGCTTCATGTTGTACTGGTATATTGATATTTGCACAAAAAATAAATGTTTTGTTGGTTGTCCCCGTAGCAGCTAACCTGCATACTCAGCCCTAATGTTATTCTTATGGAGAATAAGTAAAGTTTTATATCTTCTTTAATTATGAACATAAATTAATAAAACATGGTAAGTAGCTTCACCTGGTTCAGGTATATTGATAATTGCATAATCACTCATTTCTTATCTTCCTCGTTGCAGCAAACCTGCGTACTCAGTCCTAATGTTATTCTTATGGGGAATAAATAAAATGTTATAAATCACTTATGTATGAATGTGTTTTTGTCAAACTTGGTGAGTGGCTTTATGAACTAGTGGGAAACATATAAATGCATTGGAAATTCGCTGAGTACGTAGGTTTGCTGCGACGGGGGGCATTATTAATTTAAGTTCATAATTAAGGGAGATATAACACTTTACATATTCTCCATAAGAATAACATTAGGGCTATGTATTCAGGTTAGCTGTTACGGGGACAATCAACAAAAATTATTTTTTATGAAAATATCAATATACCAGTACAACATGAAGCCACATACAAAATTTCATCAATATACATTCATAAATAATCGAGATATCAAATCTTATTTATTCTCCATAAGGATAACATTGGACAACGTACTGTGGTTAGCACTTGTAATATCTCTCCAACGGTTGTACGTAGAATCACAATTTAAACACCAAAATGATTGTTTTGTGGAGCTGAAGTGATTGGTAAAAGAAAATGTTAAGATTAAAGTAAAATTAACTGAGGAAAAGCCAAAAACCTTTTTCCCGTAAGATTAACATGGGAGATTTTATGAGCAGGTTTTTTAGATTTTTTCGCAACCACTTAACCTACGATAATAATTCAAAATACTATATTGTTTGATATTTTAAGCTATATGACATGATCACAACCAAAATAAAATGTTTTAAACATTTTAGGGTGAAAAATGAAAAAAATTGATTTTTGAAAAATTGAAAACCCCCATAAACCCCCCTTCCCATTTTCCGATTTTTTTGTTTTCGAACTTAAAGTCATAAATGTTACTTTACAAATTTTAGCCAAATTCCATCGAAATCGGATGTTTTTTACTCAAGTTGTCGCATTCACGGACACACATATATATAGATGAAAAATAAGTAACATGAGTACCCTGGAGAAAACATTTTAATTAATTAACACTACATGTTTGGACTTATAAAAGCCATGATCACGTGCTGATTTTCTAAATACATAACCTTGTTTTCTAAATATATATACATTTGAACGAATATTGTTTTTGGCTTCTGGGGACCTCAAAACAAAACGTTATCGTGGTCTCGGGCTTAAGTCTTACCATGAGAGCTACGGTAATAGCTTCTTCCCCATAGGGGAAATTCACTAAAATATACTATATTGAGGAATAATGTTATTTTGCTTGAATCTATAAGACAAATAAAAGCAATGTTAAAGTTATTAATACAAAATAAATGTAAAGCTTACAAACTGTTAACTAAATAATGAAGCTCAATTTGAGTGTATATATTTGTGATATTTTTACAAAAACGCCGAAACGGATTTCAATAACAGGATTTTTTCAGCGAGGCCAGATTATTATTAGCTCTCTATGTATTTAAAGCTCTGTTCTTTGCAATAGCCTAATAGTTACATCATGGTGATATTGCTTGACATGTCTACTAAAAAATGCAATACTCCGGAATAATACTTATTTTGCATTAAATATTAATTTAAAATTGTAATTCACATAATAGCTTACAATTAAATAAAGTTTATAACTCAATAACAAGGTGTTAAGGAGTTAATTCTGTGTCAGCTTAATCAACTGCAATACTAAGTTTAGCAAAATTTAGTTACAGTTACAGTTGCTTCATATAAATTTTTGTATAAATTGGTTTTAGGTCAGACACCCTAATAAAAAATTATCTAATTCACAAAACGGTGAATAACTTTAACGGCAATCTGTTGAAAATTGATAACAAATATCTGAGGTGAGTTTTAAAATATAATCTAAACTGGTCATGCAAACAGGCTATATGGTGGTTTAAGTGCTCATCTTATAATCTGGGGTTCGTCAGATGGACACTGAATAACATTTGAAATGAGTTAGATTGCTTTGACAATGGATTCAGCTGCCACAACTCGTATTAGATTAACAGATAATGATTTATAAAAATTATTGACCTTAAATAATAACAAGACCTGGGTTGGAACAGTTTCCTTTCAAAGCGGTAAAAAATCCGGGGAAATAAATACTCGAAACACACATTAGTTCCACAAAAAGAAGAAGTAAATCATGCACACGTATTTTCTAAAATCATACCTAATACATATTCACTCAAAAAATGTTATTGTGGTATTAGCACAGTGTAAATTGGAATAGTTACACAATTTTACGTTTTGCTGCTAAACTGATAAATTTATATTAGTTTAATAACATTTTAATTTGTGCTTCATAAATGCTTTTCATAATTAACAATAACTAAACAATGCATAAAACCTTTAGTTATGTTCCGTTTGGTGTAATAAAAATGAGTACTGAGGCATGTTAAAAGAATTGATTGGCTTCAACGAAATATAATAATGACTCGTTAAATTGAACTCATTTGTTTGTTTAAACATAATTATAAATTCGATTGATAATGTTTATACATAAATCACTTTGAGTTACACAACTCATCTAGGTACCGAAATGCAAGTTTATTAGCAAGAAAAATGGCTAATTGGTTTCTCATATGCTGCATATTGTTTATCATGGTGATGGCATTTGACGTCCAAGTTAATCTTGCTGCTGAGCAACAAAAATACAGCTGGTGGATATTATTCCCAGACTTACCACCACGAAAAATACCAGACCCATTGGTTTTGCCTGTCATGTTCAGCCTTGACCCGAGGACGACACCAGCAACCACTTACCGAGAAACCGAAGACGCTGCTGGTCACCAGCAATTCAGATCCGTGGACGCTGCTAGTGACCGCCACTCTAGAACGGAGGGTGCTAATATTCACCTCCAACCCAGAATTATATACACCACCACCACCACCACTGATAACAACCCTAGAACCAAAGACGCTCACATACATCACGGATTCATTGACGCCACCGTCGACCACCACCTTGAAACCGTGGCCGCTGCCAGTCAACTCCACCCCGAACTAGTGAACGCTACCAGTGACCACCACACTAGAACCGAGGCTACAGCCAGTCACCTGTACCACGAACCGGTGAACTACACCAACGACCACCACCCTGGAACCGAGGCCATATCCAGTCACCTCCACTCAAAACCTGTAAACGCCACCATCAACCACCATCATAGAACCGAAGCCGTTGCCAGTCAACTCAAATCTAAATCTGTCGACACCAAAAGTGGTTCCCACCCTAGAACCGAAGCCGCTGTCACTCACCTCCTCTACAATCCTGTAAATGCCAACAGTGACCACCAACCTAGAACAGAGGCCGCTAACAGTCAACTCCACCCCGAACCTGTGGATGTCACAAGTGACCACCATCCTAGAATCGAGGTCACTGTCAGTAACTTCCACTCAAGAAATGAAAACGCAACCAGCGACCACCATCCTGGAACCGAGGCCACTGTCAGTCACTACTCCAAACCTGTATATGCCACCAGTGACCACCACCCTGGGACCGAAGCAACTGTCAGTCACCTCCTCTCAAAAAATGTCAACGCCACGAGCAACCTCCAACCTGGAACCGAGGCCGCTGCCAGTCAACTCCACCCCGAACTAGTGAATGCCATCAGAGACCAGCACCTTAGAACCGAGACCATTGCCAGTCACCTCAACCACAAAACCATAGAATTCACCAGTGAGATCCACTTTAGAAACGAGACCACTGCCAGTCACATCCACCCCGAACCGGTTAAGGCCACCAGTGACCAACATCCTAGAACCGAGGCCGCTGCCAGTCACCTCAATCACGAACCTGTAGAATCCACCAGTGACCACCATTCTAAACACGAGACCACCGCCAGCCACATCCGCCCAGAACCGGTAAAATCGATCAATAACAACCACCATAGAACCGATGCAACTGCCAGTTACTCGCATCCCAAACAAGACGACACCACAAGCAGCACCTACCCAAAAATGGAGGCCACTGCCAGTCATCTCCACTCAGAACCAGTGAACGCCACTAGTATCAACCACCTAAGAAACGACACCACTGCCAGTCACCTCCACACAGAACTCCGCCCAGAACCTTTGAATGCCACCACTTTCAACCACCCTAGAACCGAGGCTGCTGCCAGTCATCTCCGCACAGAACCTGTGAATGCCACTAGTGTCAACCATTTTAGAAACGGCACCACTGCCCGTCACCTACACCCAGAACCTGTGAATACCACCAATTTCAACCACCCTAGAACCGAGGCCGCTGCAAGTGATTTCCGCCCAGAACCTGTGAACGCCACGAATATCAACCATCCTAGAAAAAAGACCATTGCCAGTCACCTCCGCCTAGAACCTGTGAATGCCACCGCTCTCTACCACCCTAGAACTGAGGCCGCTGCCAGTCTCCTCCGCCCAAAACCTGTGGACGCCACCAGTGACCAACACCCTAGAACTGAGTCCGCTGCCAGTCGTCTCAGAACTAATCTTGAAGACGCCACTCGCGACGGTCACTCTGGAACCAAAGCCACTGCAAGTCATTTCGTACCCAGACAAGTGGACCACAACCCTACAACCCAGGGTACAGACAGTTTTCTCCACCCCAAACCTTTTGACGACACCAGTGACTACTTCCTTGGAACCGATTTCACTGTCAGTCACCTCCGCCTAGAACCTGTAAACGCTACCAGTAACCATAGAAACGAGATTACTGACAGTCAATTACACTCAAAACCAGTGAACATCACCATTGACCACCACCATAGAACTGAAGCCGTTGCCAGTCACCTCAACCATGAAACTGAAGAATTCACCAGTGAGCACCACCTTAGAAACGAGACCAATGCCAGGCACATCGACCCTGAACAAGTTAAAGCCACCAGTGACCAACATCCTAAATCCGAGGCCAATGCCAGTCACCTCCCTTCCAAACATGTGGAGGCCGCCAGTGACCACCATCCAAAGGCCGAGGCCGCTGCCCTTAATTTTTTCCACGAACCTGCACACGCAGACAGTGATCGCCAATCTAGAACTGAGGGCGCTGCCAGTCACCTTCATCCTGAACCCGTGGACGCCACCAGCAACCAACACCCTGGAACCAAGGCCACTGCCAGTCATCTCCGCTCAGAACCTGTGAACGCCAATAGTGTCAACCACCTTAGAAATGACACCACTGCCAGTAACCTCCACCCAGAACCTGTGAATGCTACCACTTTCAACCCCCCTAGAACTAAGCCCACTGCCAGTCATCTCCGCCCGGAACCTGTGAATGCCACTAGTGTCAACCATCCTAGAAAGGAGACCAATGCCAATCACCTCCACCCAGAACCTGTGAACGCCACCTCTGTCAACCACCCTATAACTGAGGCCGCTGCCAGTCTCCTCCGCCCAGAACCTGTGGATGCCACCAGTGACAACCACCCTAGAACTGAGACCACTGCCAGTCACCTCAGAACTAAACTTGAAGACGGCTCTCGCGACCGCCAATCTGGAACCGAGACCATTGCAAGTCATTTCGTCCCCAGACAAGTGGACCACCACCCTACAACCCATGGTACAGACAAATTCCTCCACCCCAAATCTTTTGACCACTACCTTAGAACCGATGTCACTGTCAGTCACCTCCACCCAGAATCTGTAAACGAAACCACTGGCCCTAGAAACGAGATTACTGTCAGTCAATTTCATTCAAAACCTGTGAACGCCACCATCGACCAACATCATAGAACCGAAACCGTTGCCAGTCACCTCAACCACGAAACTATAGAATTCACCAGTGAGCACCACTTTAGAAACGAGACCACTGCCAGTCACATCCACCCCGAACAAGTTAAAGCCACCAGTTACCAACATCCTAAAACCGAGGCCACTGCCAGCCACCTCCCTTCCAAACCTGTGGACGCCACCATTGACCATCATCGAAAGACCAAGGACGCTAGCACTCACCTCCAGTATGAACCTGTAGACAAAACCAACAACCACCATCCTAAAACAGAGGCTGCTTACAGTCACCTCAACCCCAAACCTGTAGACGCCACCAGAGACCGCCACCCTAAGACCAAAGCCGCTGCCAGTAATTTTCACCACGAAACTGCACACGTAGACAGCGACCGCCAATCTAGAACGGAGGGCACTGTCCGTCACCTTAATCCTGAACCTGTGGACGCCACCAGCGACCACCACCCTGGAACCGAGGCCGCTGCCAGGCATTTCTACTCCAAACCTGTCAATTTCACCAGCGACCGCCACCCTAGAACTAAGGCCCCTGCCTTTCACCTCAACCGCGGACCGGTGAACGCCACCAGCGACCGGCACCCTGGAACCAAGGCCACTGCCAGTAACCTCCACCCCGATCCTGTAGACGCCACCAGTGACCACAACCTTACAACCGAGGCACCTGCCAGTCACTCCTACCGCAGACCCGTGAACAACACAAGTTACACTCTCTCTAAAAATGAGGGTTCTGCCGGTCACCTCCATAACGGAACCGTAAATACCACAAGTTACCACCACCCTAGATTTGAGGGTGATATATTTACCTTCCAGCACATACACTTTGATGCCACCATTGACCCCCAACCTATAACCGAGGGCTCTGTCAGTTACCCCGTACAAAAACCCGTGGAACCCTTTAGTTACAGCCACCATAGAACCAAGGACGCTGCCAGTCACTTTCATCCCAGACCATTTAATGTAACCAGTGACCACCACCCTAGATTTGAGGGCGTCGCCAGTCATCTCCACCCTAGACCTGTGGACGCCACAAGTGACTTCCACCATAGAACCAAAGGTGCTACCAGTCAACTACACCGCTTACCTAAGAACACCGCCAGCAACTTCAGCCCTGTGACTGAATACGCCTCTGCTGGAAACCTCCATCCAGACACTTGGATGCCGTCAGTGACCTCCACCCCGGATATGTGGATCAGAAGTCATTTAAAACATATTTTGAATAATCTTAACCGTCACATTGGACTGACAACCTATCGTATTAACGCAGTTTGCAAGATAAGGGACATAGACGAGTATGGACGAATTGTGAAGGATGAAACGGAGGTATGTAAGTTTTATGACTTAGGACTTAATGCGATACATAACTTAATGGCATACTTATTAAATGTTTTTTAGGGTAAACTATTTCAAAAAGGTAATTTTTTATGTACAGTACAAACGTTATTTATTTGAATTTAATGCTAATGCAATTTGTTAAATTTAATGTTGAGTAATTTTCTACAAAATGTGTGTAATGTTTAAGAGAAACGAATAAATACTGTAAACCCTTCCTACAGTTTGTTTTTATTTTAACTTCCAGTGTAATATGTAATATAATCACTAAATATAAATTGCATGAGATTACTTTTTATTGTTTTGGGGAAAATTTAGACTTAAATCCTATCCTACTAGTGTATCAGCTGCTGTAGTTTGAGTAATGTTTGCTCAGTTGATTTATTGAAACGCTTGTCTCAAGCCATCTCCAACAAATAATTTATTTTAAATGTTTTAACTATCTTCTGAAATAAAAATATGTGGATCAGAATAGATTTAAAGCATATTTTTTATTAATCTTAACCGATCCATTGGACTGAAAACCTATCGTATTAACGCAATTTGCAAATAATTTGAAATAAAAATATACAAAACTGTGAACAGTTGCTTTTTTTTGGACGACTGTAAAAAAGTGAAGGAGGAAAGATTACTAATGGAAATCGATTACATATGAGTGCATAAAGTCTTATAACGATGATGATTTGAATTATCTAGTGGCACTGACCTCCATGGTACAAGGGATTGTCACAATTCAAAAGAGTTATGAATAAATTTGTAAATGTTCCACTCAGTACAATCACCTTAAAGGTTTTTAGACTGCTCTTATAATAGTGAAACTATAATATAACAAACAATGTAAGTAATTTAATCTTTTAATTTGTTATACCTAACCACCTTGAGTGGTTAGGAAAAGAGCGATTTTGAAAATACTGACATATGCTTGTTGAGTGAAGAAAATGGCTAAACAAGTGTTTTCCGTTTTGGGTTTAGGGTAAAAATTAATAATAATTTTAGGATAAAAGCTTTTATAAGCCTGATATTCCAAATCAATTATTTGAGGGGTTTATTTAGTTCTTTAATGTTTTAAAATGACTACATAAACTCCACTTTTATGTATAATTAATTGAATACATACCGTGTATCCCAAAAGTATAGGAACGGTACAATAACTCTAAAAAGAACCAGATAAAGAAAGTTTATTTTTGAAACAATGTTGTTCTATATAGGAATCACCACGACTTCAGAGCACAACATAGCGTAATTTTTACGCCAAAAATAAATGGATATAAGCGAATGACGAACACCTGTTTGAGAAAAGGCCACATGGCGTCCCAAAACTACATAAAACCGATTTAGGTAAGTTAAGTAAATTATATTTCATTGTTTTACTCTGGTTCAACACCAAAGCATATCATATGCTGTATAACAATATATAGTAAATGTGATATCTTTCACAAAGTGCTGTTGGGCTGTCAAGTCCTAAAATGATTAGATATCAAATGTAATCCAAGTGAAAAATAACATATTTGGTCTAACATTGTTCATTTTTACAAAATCTTTAAAGATGTTTAAATGATAATGTTCGGAATATTGTTGATTAATTTTTACCTGTACTTTTGCAGCTCTTTATTGGTGAAAAATTTCAATTTATTATTAAAAAGGAAAACTAAATGAAGAATAGCTATAAAGTACTTATCAGTATTCTAAAAGTACATTATATGCTGGCCAACAACATAAAATATAATCAGTAATCTCCCGAGCCTTTTATTTAAATATTCTGTGATAATAAGCTAGGACATATCAAATATTCCATCCTTGACTTGGAATACATATGTATGTCACATATCTTAGACGTCTAAGACGTCGCAGCAGGTTAACAAATTGTTGTTTTTTCGTCATGATTGTTATTTCTATACGAACAAAGTATACATATATACATACTTTGCTTGTACTTTGTGATAAAGGACTGTAAAAATAAAGCCAACTTAACACATGTCATAAAGGTTTTAGTGGGCCAATTGTGATAAATATTTAGTAAAGGTCACGTCTTAACTGTCTCGTGAATATACACTGATAACACTATCACAGTTAACTCAAAAATACGACGTTGACATTCCATTTTATGTCTTATAATATCATGCTATAAAATCTAAACTGCTACTCGACAAATAAATTGATCTTTAAGTGTAAACTATCTTGAAAGCTGATAACGACTCAATAGGTTCATGATAGTTGTTAGGCAGTTGAGGGAATACTTAAGTGGTAATGTTAAACTTAACTCATTTGTTCAATGACGTTTAAACTATAGACACTAAATCGATATAAAATTTCTAAGGGTTTAACCTATATTTTTAAATCAATGCCTATATTTTTACGCACAACATGTCAATGAAAAAAACCAATGCCCTTACTATAATTTATTTTATTAGTCAAAAAAATACATGTATATATGGAAAACATTTTTCACTTAAATTGTTACTGCGATATCAATACTATTCTTGCCAAATATTTCAGTAATTTATTCATAATTCTCAGTTTGAATTATTTTATATTTCGATTTCCGAACAGAATACTATTATTACCTAGGGTGGTTTTAATCATTTTAAGTTTAGTTAAGTTGTAGATCAGAGAGTGTACAAAAGCACAAGGATGGGTAGCAAAAGGACCCTAACGGCTACACTGACCTACTGAAAACTATACACATTCCATCTCCAGCACAAAACTTACCAATATTCACATTCTGTATAGCAGATCATATGATTGGTATATAAACAAAATCATCCTAATTTCCAGAAATACAGGAAATAGATAAGTGGCCTGTAGTTAGAAAGATAATCTACACACCCCCATTTTATTTAATCGTGGATTTATTATTATTGTTTTAATACATGCTGTTTAATATTCACCGGTTGGACGTCGACTGTTGGCTTCCTTGACTCAGCTGGATTTTCAGATTGTTACGTAGCAGGTCAAAGGTTGCTCTTTAGTTAAGTGAATCGATCTTGATAGCTAAGCTGACTTGCATATTTAGGCTAGATGCACAGGAGTTTGCATGATGTTTATTGTGTAAAGGGAAATCGTTTTTCTTTAAACTAAAGCTTGTTAAATTTGTCAACAAATCAATAATGTTTTACAAGATATATAAGAACATAGACAAACAATTTAAAAAATAGACTCCATATTATTTTGTTAAACTTAATATAACATGATTACTTCGTTGCCGTAATATTTGTCATAACAAAGGTTTTACTTATGTAAATATTCCAGATTGCGATTCCAATTATGTGTATGTGAAAGATTGGTTTTCTTTTGTTCACTGCAATGCTGTCAGCAATGTTTAGGATAAAATCATTAAATTCAGTTGACATTTTATTGGGTCATTTATTTGGGTTATGCTGTTTTTTTTTCTTTAATTAATCTATGTACTAGATTTTACTGTGCTCTCACATTTCCAGAAATCGTCTTTAACCTTTATGTAAATTTACTTTATTTAAAATTAATAATTTTACTTTAAAGTTTATTCCTGTAAGAGTTATAATACCGTCGCAGTTTCCTGGCTGTGAAAACATAATAGTATGCAATGTTTGTTTCGTTTCAACTTTTTCCACAAAGAAAATTTGTTGTTTACTGAGTAAAGCTTTTAGGTTTAAATTTTGTTGCCGTCACTGGTTCAGTGATGTCAAATGTCCACTGTAACTTCTTAAAAAACGTGACAAATCCTCTTATACCAACTGTCCATTTAGTAAAACCGACCAGTTTTCATACTTATGTTTGCTATTCACCTTTTTTCGATCGATTTTAAACATCACCTCTGTATTTTTATGAATTAATGTACCGTGCAATTAAACATACAACAAACTGGTAAGTGGTAATTTATATTCATGTAAAGCACCTCAAAATTTGCAGTCAATAAATAGTTTTGTCATTTAAATTTGTCCGGCTAAATACACATGATCCAAACAAGTTTTACCGTGACATTCACGACCTCTTACCCTCACTGTCTCTTTTCCTCTCTCTACCCCTTACCCTCCCACATCCTCTTTGTCGGGAAACGTGCCCAACCGCCCGATTCCGACACAAGAGCAGCGTATGTGTATGTGTATATGCGCTTGCTAAATACTGGGTTTGAACAGCTCCGCCTTTTGGTGGATGATTCAAGGTTCGACTTGATAGGGATTTCTGAAAAGGACTGGCATTTCCTCTGATTTATTCACAATGTATGCAACGAGTTGAAAGTGGAGGTGGTGTTGCTCTTTATGTTATAATTGAGCTACGGTTCGTACGGGTCAATCTTCCTAATGTCTGCAGCCGTCATCAAGATATCTGAGGTATTGTTAATATTAAATATATAAAAAAAACACCACGACAATACGATTAGTAGATAAGAACTGAGAAAAAGAAGCCGTAATCGGCGCTTTTTTCCCATGTTATTCTTATGGGGAGCCGTTTTTGCACCGACGCCAGCTCCCGCCTTACACAAGTTTCCTTGTTGGCCTATATTAATAACCAACCCTTGCCTTAAATACATTTTCCCCATCCTCTATATTTAAAAATTAACTTTGGATTTGTCTGCAATTTATCTAATGCATTAATAAATCCCAAATTAACTATTACAGTCGAATTAAAACTGCCAATTTTGACCCTATTTTAAAATTCATTTTAATACATCCTTTGCAGAAATCCACGAGTTCTGGCTACTTGGGAACCCGAGCCATTTGACATATAATAAATCACCCTTCCTCCTAATTACCTTCTCTACCAAATACATGTCTTTATATTTAGTCTTTAACAATTCTTCTGTATAAAATCCTCCTTTGATTATATTGCCATTTTCATCTTTCAAAATATAAGTCACAGGCTTTGTTTTCTTAACTTCTGCTATTGTAAAAAGCTCTCCCGTCCAGTTAGGGGTATATCCTTTACTAAATACATTTTTATATTTAGATATCCTTACACTATCCCCCACCTTATATCTTGGCTTTTTTAACTTGTACTTTAGATGCTAACCTTTCATGTACATCTTTAGAGTTCTTAGCACTTACTTGGTTAGGCTTCATCCCTATGGATCTATGTACTTTATTATTATATATCCTTATTAACTTTGGAAGTAAATCCAACCACTTGTAACTCCCCTGTGCACTAAACTCTCTATACAACCAATTCTTTAAAGTTCTCTGGAACCTTTCCACAATAGCCGCCTTAGTTGTAGAGTAAGTGTGGTAGTGATTAATATTTAGAATTTTCATTAGTTTGGTAAAATCTTCATTAAAAAATTCTTTTCCGTTATCAGATTGAATATTTTTAACTCCCTTTGGGAGAATAGTTTTTATAGCTTCTGTGACTACTAATCCAGTTTTATTCTTTAGTGGAGCAGCATAAGCTTTTTTAGAAAATGTGTCTATTAAAGTTAAAATATATTTATTCCCAGAATTCTCTCTAGCATAATTCCGCATATCTATTAAATCTATTTGAACAGTTTCGTTTATACCCAACACCTTAAAATACCTTCTAACAAAGTTCTTTCTCGCGGGCTTATGCAATTCGTAAGCAATTTTTTCCATTTTTTATTCTTTATTTTTAATGTTAACGTATCTGCCAGTCTCTGTCGTTTCAAAAACACCTCCATTGCTACCAATTAACATACCATCACTCATTCTTTGATATACATAGTTTTTTGGCAAATATGCCCCTCCATCTAAAGTCTTAAATCCGCTTAAAGATGTAGGGTCTGCAACCAACAATTTAGGATTGTACATCATCAAATCGATTTCATTATTGTCTTGCATAAATTTATTAGTTTTATTGTTAAACCTTAATGCGTGTGATTTTAAACAAATATCAAATTTAATATTGTCTTGTCTACAAGTTTTAATATTATCGTCATACCTCAAAACTTGCGACATTAAACAAATATCACTCCTATCTTTGCCTTCAGGTACATTCTTTATTAATTTGTCCTCTGCATCCCACATATCTCTATCTAATGTTAATACATTATAATATTTATCCCCCTGTTTTATTATGCTTTTCTCACCTTTTGTTAATATTTGCTTAACAACAGCCACATCATTTGGCAATTTTCCAGGTAAAATGTTTGTTAATTGCTTATTTTTACCATCAAATTTAAGACCGTCTAAAGTCACAGTCTGATGTTTTGTAACACAATCGTTCTCATCAACAGCGGGTTTAACACGAACTAGCCTTTTATTATTAAAATCCCAAAAGTTTAGATCCATTTTTGGTACTTGAGAGACGTTTACAACATCATCGCTTTCTTTACCAGCCAACAAATTACTTATTTTTCGCTTTTTGGCATTCCAAACATTTCCCTCCGATTCCAAAAATTCATAATTATTTTTGTCTTGTACAAAGACACCATCTTTTCTTATTAAAGTTTGCTCTAATGTGGGTACATCGGTTGAGCTTTCACCTCGTTTAACATTAGTAATTTTGCGTTTATTCGCGTTCCAATTATTACTCTTGGATTCTAAAAACTTATATTTAGTATTACCTTGTACAAAAGCATCACCTTTTCTAGTTAACGGCTGCCCCAAAGTCGATACATCGTCAGTAAACTCCCCACCTTTAACACTACTAATTTTATAATTTAAAGCATTCCAACCATCATCTTTTAGATTTAAAGTAGTTTCTTTAAAACTTCTAGCTTCTGGTTTACTATACGGGTTATATACGCGATAAAATTTATCTATCATATTTTTATTTAATAAACAATTCCACTTTCCCTCAATTCTTCTATGATAGAATCTATCTCATTATCCACTCCAGAATTTCCCGCCAATCGGCTTAACCAAAGCAGTCTTAACCTATCTACAAGCTCATTAGGATCGTCCCAATAAACATAGTCTATTTTATTACCAGTTACCTGCCTTAAACCTTCACCAACAGTCTTAAACAGGGGTTTAATTATATTAAGATATTTAGTGTGTTTATTACTTGACATCGCCGCACCTGTTTTATAACCCTTTAAATGTGCATTTGTAGCTTCCAAAATCTCTTTATAATTTTGCAAATCAGTCTGACTATAGTTTACGGGTTCTTTTAAAGTTAACAATTCCCACAATCCCTTTATCCCTTTATAAATTGTTTCTCCAACTGTAACATCATCATTGGCAATTTGAACTTCCTGATTCCCAATAAAAAATTTATTTCCTTCTCGCCTAATACCATATGTGGTGTCTGTCATACTACTTCTACTAAGGTAATTTCCTAAATAGTCTGATGCTAAAAGACCAAAATCTAATTTGTGCGGTGTTATCTGTGTTATTCTTGGTATTCTAGACGGGGTCTTTTCTAAAATCATTGGGAGAACTGGCCTCTCTGTTTTTGGGGCTAATTTTTTTAATTCTTGCAAAGGCTCTATTAACGGTTGGAATGTTTGGAACCTCTCTTCAGCCTCTAGAAATTTACCACGTTTTAACGCCCTATATTTTTCTCTTATTTGTTTTGCAGACTCTACCAATTCTTGTTGAATATTTGTTTTCATTTTATTTACATTTTATTTATCTCATTTGTCAAAGGATTATACTCAAACACCTTATCGTGTATTATTAGGCAATATGCAGATGTGTTTGAAGGGACATTTTCTGCAGTTTCAATTTCTAATTTAATATCTACAACCCCCTCTTTGACTGATTCATTCTGCCTAGAACAATCTATTACAATTAGAGGATATTTCTTTATAAAGTCAGCTCTGTTAAACATAGGATCGGGGACGGTGTTGTAGTAACTCTCCCTAAACCTCACAAACATCTCATAAGCTTTAGAGGCATCTCCATTTTCAAAGTCGAGATTTAAATCACTATAAGGATAATATTCAGAGTTTAAAAACACTTTGATATTTTTCAATTTACAGTGATCAAATTCATCAGTTCTTTTTCGTGCACTGTTGTCCCTACCTGTTTGGAAACCAAATATAATATACCTGGGCTTCTCCAAACTCGAAGACGTCTTAACTGACCATGTATGTCTCTTGGTTTCGGGGTATGATGGGAGTTCGTGTAGCTCCAAACTTCTAAATGCAATTTGCAAATTTTTATTTTGCAATAACATCTTTTGTAATTGAAGCTTCTCCCCATCAGATGGTACCACATGCGGCATCACCCACTGAATCGATTTAAGTGTAATTTTAGGAATAGGATCGACACCGGTTGGAGCATTAGATGTTGTTAATATACAATTTAAGTCGTTTTTGGATCTTTTCAACACCAATTCTTGTTTAACATTTACTAAAACCTTATTAAAATCCTCAAACACACCCATTAACAGCTCTAACGGGACACAAGTACTAAACTTGCCGCTTTTATGGAACTCCTTTAAATTTTCATCAGAATCAAATGCTACATTTGACAATTTAGTTGTTTTATTGTAAGAGCACAATATTTTCATAAGACTGGAAATTCCCGGATTTCTTACAATATCTATTTCTTTACCAGCAACTTCATATCTAATTTCGTCAAATAAGAATGCAAATGCATTATTTATAAAATGTCCTTTATCATGATTCTCTATTTCTCCTTTAATATACAGATAACTCCTACACGGGAGTGTTAGTAAATCTTGATTATTTATGCATATTCGAATTTCATCGGAATTATTTATTGCTAAAGTGTTGTGTGGAACATAGGAGTGATTTGTAATTTTAACCACGCTATCGTCGTATTGGAATTTTCCTGTAACGTCTAGAAAATCTTCCATTTTTATTAATAGAAAATTTTAACTTCAACCCAATTGATCGCAGAAACCTGGCATTTTGCACACTCAGTCCGTTCTTGTAAATTCTCATATATTTTTTATATGACAAGTAATTGTAGTTTCTTCTTTATTAAAGTCAATTGGCTTGTCGTCTTGATCTGCAAATGTAATGCTAACAACATCTAAACTTCTCTTATTTACAGGGAAGTATATAATATTTCTGGGAACCTCAATAATTTTGTAGCCGGGAGGAGCTTCTGGGTAAAAACTGTGTATGGTGTGTGATTTGTCACCATTCAAATAAGACCCATTCGCAATATTACATTTTACTCTAATCACATTTACATTATTTATGTTGATTTTATTTACGGATTTAAACGCAATATCTGGAGTAGAAAATCCTTTAAATCCCATTAATTCAGACCCTAAACACGGTTTTGTAAAATCAAACACATGGCTAGAATGTAATGTGGCTTTCATAGTTTTATTATCGGCTATAAGTACAAAATCTGGGAGTTGCTTTTGAATTTCCTTCGCAAGCTCAAACACTTCGTATGTACCTTCAGCAATTTCAATTACATTTGGAGCTTTGTGATCGTAATAATACACATCCTCACCCTCGTCTATAGTTAATTTTGTGTCTTTAAGTTTATTTAATTTTGGAACTAGCCCTTTGTAAAATATAAGTTTGACTTTTGTATTAATTAATGCTACTTTATTTTGTATAATAACTTCAACTTTACCAGCTAATGCCCGGTTTAATTCGTCAATTGTGACCTCCCCTTTTGGGGTTGTAATTTTGTGCATTTTGTAATATGTCAAAGTATTTAGAGGTTTTTTAACATTAAATATAGAATTATAACTTTGAAAATCTACCAGTCCAATTACATAATCACCATTTAATTCTATAGGAGGAAAGAACACCGACTTCAACTCTGGCTCTGTACCCGTAAATGTTATAGTAAATGAATCCATTTTTATAAACTAAAATTTTTCAGAAATGATAAACATAAAATTCCACAAATGGAACTGTTTAAATCTTGTATTTGATCAGTTGTATAGTAAATTTTAGATGGTACAAAATATTCAATTACCTCTTTTGGAGGCTGTATTCCGAAAGGGTCAAAATATATTACAACATCTTTATTTTTACGATATGCTGTCCAATGTGTGCCCCTGTCACTGTCTAAATTAATAATTCCACATTCTCTTACTTTTGGCCTTAGATGTTTTAGCTCGTTTTTTAGGTACACTCCTCGAAAGCGAGGCACGTCTCTTGCTGCCTCTAACAGCTGAAAGTTGTCCATCTTTTTTATTAAATTTTAATCCCATTCCCATTTTTGCCTTGGCCTTCATCAAATTTGTCACTGCATAAGCTGCTGCTTTTTCGGCCAGATTGGCGTCCTTTGCCGAAACCCTAGTCCAAGCCTGGTCCGCTAATCTCATATCTGCCTTGTTCCGGGCGGCTGTATCAGGATTATTCATGTAGAATATGTCGTGCTCTTTACAATAAGAGTCTAGCTTATTTTTTGGAGGTACATTTTTGGCTAAATTTTCACGCACGTTAGTTCCAGGACCACACCATTTATAATTTCCAGGTATGTGGAGAGGGAAAGGAAGGTTGTTTATAAGGGTATTTAACAAGCCACGGCCTCTATATGGCTTTAAGAATAATCCCTTACCTTGGACCTTTTTACACTTTCTCTTTGCCATTTTTATTATATAAAAAATGTCGTTTATTCAACAAAAGAACAAATTTAAAATAGCACATAAAGAAAATACACCAAAGAAGTTAGGTCTATTTCCTAATAATATTCGCTGTCTTATAATAGGGCCTAGCGGTTCGGGGAAGACCGTTGTAATTTATAACTTAATTGTAAAAAAGCAAGGATTAAAGTTTACAAATTTATATATAATATCCAAATCTTTAGAACAAGAAAAATATAAAAAAATAATTGAAATATTCCGTCTGTGTGATGAAGTTAAATTACACACACATTCAAACTGTGAAATCACACCAAATGATGTAGAATCACACTCAATAGTTGTATTTGACGACATAAATAGTCCAAATATCACACAATTTTTCTCAATGGGCAGACACAAAAATATTAACAGTTTTTACTTGTGTCAATCTTACAGTAAAGTAAACAAACATTTACGTGACAATGTTAATTTTCTAATATTATTTAAACAAGACGATTTAAATTTAAAACATGTGTATAACAATCATGTGGGAAATGATTTTTCATTTAACCAATTTAAAAATCTCTGCCATCAATGCTGGGATAGGTCTAAATATGGCTTTTTTGTAATAGACAAGGAAAGGCCAAAGAATAATGGGAAATATAGATTTATGTTTGACCAATTTTATAATGACCAAGGGCAAGAGTGTTAATGCCATCCAGAATAAACCTCTTGTCGTCATCAAAAGAGAGTACCTTTTTGTTCATCGTTAATGTTTGAAGATGGTGGTTTGTGGATTTAATTCTTGTAACATTCTCATAGTAATCTTCCCCGGTTGCAAGACAGTGTAAGTAATGTTGGTGTCTTAAGAGATGTTTAACTGTAGCATTGTCAGCCCCCTTTGCCTTTTTAACCTCTAGCTCATTTTGCTTTTCTTTTTCGTATAACCATTGTAAAGGAATGAAAGAGTATAATTTTGGCCTTAAACCACAATATTCATACATAATTTGACCATTTAATTCGTCTTTAAACTTGCCCGTAACTTTTTTATTTTTATCAGAGTATAAGAAATGGTCTTTACTATATGCAGAGGTGTCGAAACAGTCCAAGTCACATTGTATTTCCTTGTAAAAGTCCTCTGTTACTATAGAATAAACAAGACTGTCTGTGTCTGTCATTAAGAACTTTTTATTCTTAAATTTTGACATATAATTATAGTGGAAATCATACATTATTACTTTACTGATATCCAAAATGGTCATTCCTAAATATATTGGTTTATCAAAATTTACAATTAATTTATTTAAATGTACAGCATGCAAATTGTTATCGAACATTTTGCTACAGTCAAACCTTGGCTTTGTAACGTACTTTGTTAACTTAGACTCGTCTACAAGATGTATATCACGAAACTTGCGTTGGTTCATAATTGTTCGACCAAATAGACTGTTATTTAACAGTTTGTAAAAGTCTTTTTCAAAATCATGTTTAGCTTTTTGTCGCTTTTCAATATTAAAATTAATATAGGGTGCAAGCCATTTCGACTGTCTAAATTTTAAAATTCTGTGGTATTTTGTAACTACCAAACCCAGTTCTTCGTATTTTTTTAGTGCTTTATAATGCAAAATATATTTAGTTTTGTCATTTAAATTTGGTATTAATTTTCCATTCATTTTTTCTGGTGCGAGCGGGTAGTCATTATGCAAATCGTGTAAACTTTTATCGTATTTTAAATCAACTTCCAAAATAAATCCAAAGTTTTCATTTTGATTGTATTTATAATCTTTCTCATTTGTCCATCTAAAGCCATCAACGGGCAACGACTCGCACATTGCTGTAGAGTATAGCGAGTTGCAGTCTAAGTATACAAGATAGGTGCTTTCTTGATTTGGGTCATAATGTTCGCCCATGTACTTATTATTGGCTTTAGCGTGGCGCGTGGAAATCATACTTACACCGCCTCTAATGGCATGTTCTATAAACAAATGCATGTCAATGTCACGAAATAATTGTAATTTTATGCCGGTCATTCTAAGACATGCCTCCCATGTTAGTCCAGGCAATGAGTACATATGAACAGGGTCGAGTTTATAATCCTTTAAACATAAGTCCCTAAATGTCTCAAACACATCAGCCAATAACAACACATCTGTTTTAAGGTATAAATCGTGATATTCTTTTAAATTCTTTATATTAAAATGATTGCATACGTTTTTAGCATGTTCATATTGTGCAGGAGATATACATTCTTTAGTTAGACTACTGTAAAATGCCTCTATGGGTGGGAGAGGCTCTAAAAACTTTTCTGGTCCTGTCATGTATTCGTACGGAAATTCGCCCTTACGTTGTAGTAGTGGATTGTCTATAAATCTAAATGTATTTAAATTGGAAGCTAATTTGCTTAAGGGAAGGGACAGAAAGTTGTAGGAATCCAAAAATACTAACTCATCAACAGAGAATGAAATATACGTTTCCATATCTTTGGCTATGCAATTCAATTTGCGATTAAATTTTCCTAAGTTTTGCATTATTAAATGACCATCATAGTTTTTAAGATTGTGGAAGAATACTGGAATTTTCTTGGTTACTTTATAGTTTAAATTACAAGAGTTATGGGAGGGCCCTCTGAACTCACCTGTTAAGTGACAGTGGTCACGCACTTTATCACACAGTAACGGCTGGCGGCATATGTGGCAGCGTGTAGAGTTTTGAAATAACGTCTCTTGCTCTGGAGTCATTACAAGGGGAACATATACTCCCATCTGACTTTTAATAAAGTCATAAGTTTTAAATAACTTTTCGAAAAACTCATCCATTACATTTTCACCACTGTACAACTCTTCGTAAATAATTTTAGAATCTCTCACTACAACATAAGCAAATCCAGACGGGGTGTGTTTGCCACAGTTTATAAAGCATTCGAAATCTGCATAAATCACAAAGGGAGCTTTAAGTTGATATTTGTAATTCGTAAATTGTAATGTATCTTTTTTAGACATTTGTACTCTTTGGGCAACAAAGGTTTTACAATATGTTATGTGACGTTCCAATATATCTTTAGTGTAAAAATGTTGCAAACAGAACTTGCAAAAATATTTCTTATTATTGTGTTTTGTAGACCGTAGCATTAACTTATCAAAATCACGAATTAAACAGTAATGTGATTTGCGGCTTTGTTGTAAAAGCAGCAGGTTTGCGTGTGTATTACTATTTAGTTTAGTTATTCTCAATGGATATATTAATTGT
This sequence comes from Allygus modestus, assembly GCA_963675035.1. Classification (NCBI taxonomy): domain Eukaryota; kingdom Metazoa; phylum Arthropoda; class Insecta; order Hemiptera; family Cicadellidae; genus Allygus; species Allygus modestus. The sequence continues at coordinate 427,251,941 of OY776112.1, read as the reverse complement.
CCTTCAATTCCATATACATTAACACTTATATTATTTTGTTTTTCAAATTTATCAATGTCGGATATTTTTACGGGATATTTTATATTTGACATATTCAACTGACCTATGTGGGGTTCGTAGTAAAATACTTGATTTGCATGTTCATTTATACAATTCCTTGGTTTTAAGCTTGCTAAAATACTCCACAAAAAACATTTATTATCACTATTTTTAATATTTAAAACAGCGTGTTTTGATTTTATATTTTCTGGTGTGGGGATGTATGACTTGGGAGTTAGGGGTTTATACTTGTAAACATGCAGCTGCCAGTATTTAGTATAGTCATATATCCATCCACTACCTTCTGATTGAAATTTGTGTAAAGATGAGTAGATTTTTAAAAGTGAATTTTCAATTTGTGTCTTTAATTGTGCTTTCTCAATTGATAAATTAGTTAAACTTCGAAAGTTAGCAATAGTTTCTTTATCAATTAATAATTCACCATTCTTACTAACTGTGTGTTTGATAAATTTCACTCTCCTAATAAGAATCCATTTTATTGGTAAAGGACATGATTGAAGGGTGTTTAATATATCCACGGACTCACCTTGAAACTTAAACACATTATAGGGTCGCTTGTCACATCGTAGGTGGTGGCGGGGTTTGTTCCGAGTGATGACTCTCTTACACACATTACAAGTATTGTGGTTCTCTAGCATATGCATTTTAAAATTGCAATTGTCAAATATTTGATGACATATTTTACAAATTTTAGGAATAACTTTGTGGATGTTACGATAGTGTCTGATTAAATTACTTCTTTTGGAGCAGGGCACGGAGCAGATTGCACAGGACAACATGTTTGATGTAAATAAATTTTGAGATGACATTACTCTGTTTTTTATAAACAAAAATTACCATTTTTAATGTTAGATTAGACAAATCATTTAACAATGGTTTTAAATTATATACTTTAACAAATTTACGAATATGAGAGTTCAAAAATTACCATTTTTAATGTTAAATTATACAAATCATTTAACAGTGGTTTTAAATTATATACTTTAACAAATTTACGAATATGAGAGTTCAAAGATTACCATTTTAATTTTAAATTAGACAAAATCATTTAACATTGGTTTTAAATTATATACTTTAACAAGTTTAATTTAAAACACGAAGTTAAAGATGTGTGAAACCAGCGTCAGTGCGGCTGAACTGTATGGACTGGATACGTATTCACACTGTACAATATCATTTTATAAATAAAACTGCCATTTTGAAACTATCAATCTACATATTCAATTAGAACAGATAATTTAATATTTAAAGTCTAAAATTCAAAACATATTTTACTTTAATATTTAGTTTGATCAAAGTACAAATAATTTTCAAAACACATTTAACTTTGAAGTGTAAGATAATTGTTGCGCCCTAATATCCTTAAAGCATCCTAAGAGGATCATTTGGTGATGGGAGTGACTATTAGATCACTAGTAATTTTGTATCTCCCAATTCAATATTTATGTTTTACAGTTTTGAAATGGAGAATTAAATTAGTAAATGTTGAATTGGAAGTATGATTTACAAATGAGAATTTAAATATGGAAATCTATTTTAAAATTTAATTTGGAAATGCAGTCACATTCGAAATATGATTTACAAATGGATATTTAAATATGGAAACCTATTTTAAAATTTAATTTGGAAATGGTGAATTGGAAGTATGATTTACAAATATTAGGAAAGCTATTTCACAATTTTCGGAGCGATTATAGTGATGGATTAACAGTCAGTTGTGATTGTCCTCCGCTGAAGACACCATATACACTTTAGCTACAACTAACTACCGTCGCTAACACTCCCTCATTATCAGCTAACATAGTCGGAGTCCTAGGTGCGAGACGTCCGGTGATGTTGGAGCCGTGACGCCAGAGTCCAGTGCTACTGCGTGGTGACGTCATCTAGTGCCAGTGGCCGCCTCGGGGTCGTGTCACTGGTGAGAGGTCTTGTAGAACAATAGAGCTGTGTGTTGTTGGTGGCTCCTTATATACACATTGAGAGGCTGGATTTTCATTTTAACCAGGAAATTACCTCACATTGAGAGGCTGGATTTTCAATTTAACCAGGAAATTACCTCATAGCTAATTCTGGTCAATGTGACGCATGCTTGCACACGACCGACTTTGGCGTTAGTGTGTTAGTATGTCAGTGTGTCAGTGGACAGCGGTGTGGATCGTTGCGTGTGCAAGCAGCGGTGCGGATCGTTGCGTGTGTGTTTTAATTAATCAGTAAGTTGGCAGTTTTAATTCGACTGTAATAGTTAATTTGGGATTTATTAATGCATTAGATAAATTGCAGACAAATCCAAAGTTAATTTTTAAATATAGAGGATGGGGAAAATGTGGCAAGGGTATTAGTACAGGAAACTTGTGTAAGGCGGGAGCTGGTGTCGGTGCAAAAACGGCTCCCCATAAGAATAACATGGGAAAAAAGCGCCGATTACGGCTTCTCTTTCTCAGTTCTTATCTACTACGATTGTTTATTTGTGTTGTATATAGGTCTCCTACAGTGTTTCCCTCCACTTTGAGTTATATGTTGTAATCTCTATTCGCATAAATTCCCTCAAATAGAGATAAAGTCGTATTTTTGGGTTATCTTAACTTTGACATTCTCAATAAAAGTGCGCCTGGCAGAAAGTTTATCAATAGATTATTGTACTCCTTGTATACTTACATATAATTGTACGGAGCCTACTCGTATTACAGGGACGTTGTTATCCCTGACAGATAATCATTGGATAATCATCTCAATCCTCTTGTTGGAGTCATCGACACCCCAGTGATTTTTGACAGGAGAGGGAAGACAAATACCTATCATAAGCTCATCCCTGCTGAAAATGATCCATATAGATCAATAAAAAAACATATAGATGTCCATACAAATTTATGGATATCCATGACAGATGTATAGATATCTCTAAGGTTTAATGTTCATATTATTGATATCCATAAGGTATGGATGGAGGATAATGATATCACTACATTAATCCGTACACATTATATGGATATCCGTATAGTTTAGGGTTTGCATATGGATCAGTATGGACGTATGCTGGTACTTACTGATATCAATACGTATAGATCTATATATCAATAACCTACTATGAATATCCATACGCTGAGCCCATATATCAAAGAAATATGATTTTTTATTTCTATAATTGTCCTCTATACAAATATTGAACCTTAAATTATTTAAGTATGTTGACAAATATCATGAAGATATAATACTTTTTTCCTCCGGATAGTAAACTTTTGGTTAGATATCTTGACTTAAACTACTTAAACAAAAAAGTAAACAATATTGAGGAATAATTAAGAATCTAAATAGTCTAGAAACAAAATGGCATTGAATTTTAGGAGAATTGGATATTCCATAATGCATAATGTGGATATTTCAATAACATTAATTTAGACGATAATAAATAGTTTTACAAATTTACTTTTTGTTGATATAATTTCTTATTTATTTTTTGAACTAAGAAACTACAATACAATACTTTATATAAATACAACAGTTTTTTTATTGAATGATTCAATAGTACTGTAATTAATATATTCAAGGTATTATAAAATGACAAATTCATTCACAAATTAGTTACCGGTATGTTATCTCAAACTAACTGTTACAAATTTGTTCCAATAAGGTGTTGTTTTCCCATTTTAGTTAACAAATTAAAGAAATTCCAATCTACACTAGTAATTACCATATTTTAACTTACACCTGGCAGTTATTCTGATTTAGGAAGGGTCCAATCACATTCCATCCACAATCAGAAAATTGTGTGTTTCATTAAATATAATTCACTTCAAACTTAAAACATCTATAGTGTATGGCCATGTGTTTAAATAATAAAAGTTGTCATTGATAGTAATCAAAGAAAAAAACTATCCATGCAAAAAATGGTTAAAGGAAACAATATTTTAACATGTCCATGCAAGTAGGCCATGTAAATGATAATTTTGATTTTGTTAAACAACATGACACCTTAATTTTGTTTACAACACACAAAATTAAAGTAACATTAGGCACAAACACAATATCCATCATTCCTGTACACAGTAAATCCCTTTTCAAGAAGCATTTATTATATATTGGAGTAGTTTTATATGATAAACGTCCTATGCATTACAAAAAAGAAAGAAATTACAACAAATTTATGAAGGCAATGAAGAACATTCCTCAATCTGAAAATATTGACTATACACCTGTTGGTGTAGGTGTATCGTCCATCATATTTACTATAAAATTAATGAATTCTTAGAAGAAACAATAAAATAAAGTTCAGTAAACTTATACACAATTTAGGCTAGAATTTGTGTTTTAATTTTATTTTTGTTATTCAAATGCAATACAACTGTATTGCTTATGGCCAATCAACTATTAATATTTACAATCAGGAGAGGTACAGGGTATTCTGAAATGTTAAAGCCAATCTAAATATTGTCATCTAAAAATACCTATACTTTCAAAGAACAGCTAGGTATATGAATTTAAAATTAGCCATGCTCATGGTTCGGTTATCTTATTACACTATTTACTTGATGTATATTGTAAACTTTATAACATATAATAGAACAAATGTCTAAAAAGGTAGGCCCTGTTAATTATAAATTTTTATTTGGATAACAAATCTCTACCTTCTAAAGAGAAAGAGGTGGGGAGGGGGTGGGGATGGTGAGGGGAGGAAGCGTGTTATATTTAAATAATTCTAATAATAAACAAGTATAAAATTGTTGTAATTTGGGCCAATAACAACTTGGTCCAAATTATAGTTGAAAACGAAATATATGTTCTATTGGTCAAAGCAAATCCCCATGTAGTTGAAACTAAAGTTTCTTTTAAGGATTAGCCTTCTTTTAAAAATACAGGAAAATGGAAGTTATAGTTATTTGTGTAAATCTTTGGGTTACCGAGTTTCCCTTGTTAAATGCTTTTATGTGTGTTTTTATGTGTAGATTTTTGTATGGTGCGGGCCCCCTTGTATTGCGGGCCTCTAGGTGCGTGCCTGTGCAAGGCCCGATTTAAGCATAGACTAACTACAGCAGTCTATGATTTAAGCATAGGCTAAACTGGCGTTCACCTAAGGGACGGCACCACACAAAAACACTTACAAAAGCCTGAAACAACTGAAACAAGTAAAACAAGTCACCGACCGACCTGGGTGCTAAGAGCCCGCACCACTAGTTGTGCCTAGGGGCATACAGCTCCTAAATCAGCCTATGTAGCCTATGCTTATATAGGCTGGCTCTGGTCAAAAGTAAACTAAATCCAATGCAGACATTGGAAATGTGTTTATATTTTTTTTCAGTTACCAAAAGTTTAACAAAGTAAAACGTACTCTATGCTTTAAGCGAAGCAACCGCTGCCGGATGAGCTCTATGCCACTGCCGGCTTGAACCCGTTGCTTGAACAATTGCACATTTGACATTATTGAAATTGGATCTTGGATCGTCTCATCGTCAGTTGTCTGTTTGTTGTTCGTTGTTTATCAAGTGTGTAAACAAATTAAGAAGTTTAGTTTGTTCAGCAAATTATGTACTTACTTATTTATGTTGGGGGATCACAGATATAGTGTATTTGAATTATATAAAAAAACTGGAAGTCCTTTATAAAAATCGAAATGACCAAGAAATTCAAGTACTTTGGAAACCTGATGAGGAAGGCACAAGGAATAATTTTGGTCATGGAATAGATTCCAGAGACATCCTGGAAAATATCTGAAATCCTTGGCTGGGTATTAGCATAAAGCCAAAGTGAAGTCAACAGATAAGTCAGAACTAAACTATTATAGCTTAAGTAGTCTACCACCTTGTCTAAGACCTATGACTTGGGCCAATATAGTTAATTGTAGGCTCGCGGGCAATATAAGGAAGCCTTTGGTGAGCCAAGGGCCCTCATTGGAGGTTTTGAAGCAAGTAATGGATATAGGCCAAACTATTTTTGATATAATTATTTTGAATTTAGATATTAAATTAGTCTTCAGCTTAGATGTAGGCTATGTAAGGAAATTATTTAACGCAGTAGTACTAACTGATTGCATTGTGACGCGAGGAGTTCTGCCAAGGGTCACAGTTAGTATTTTGCAGACGTGAAGCATAGAACTTCTTTCTACGATCGTCTTATTCCATGTAGAATAACATTTGCAGTTTTACCAACCATTTATATCAATTGTTAACAAGCTGCAGCTTAGAGGTTCATTTACCTTTTTTATCGTTCAAGCCCTGTATGCTAATGATTAGTCACAGCATAGGTGCTGTAAAAGTAGGCCTGCCCAATTTGGAATATGCTATGCCTTAACTTAATTTTGGGAACAGATAAGCTCGTGCAAATTCTTACTATAAAATTGTATACGGATACTTCCATATGCGTACTGTACACAATAATTAGTACTGATAGATTTTTATACATTTTATATAAAGGCTATGTTGGATAATTTGTATTATACACGTATGTTCAACAATTTTAAATGTAAATAAATAAAGGATTTGCTTCAAAATTACCGTATTAAAGCACTCTGCGGGGTTAGGTTAGGTTAGTTTATAATATTAATATATAACATATTAATATATTAACATATAATAACATTAATATATAATAACATTAATATATTAACATATTTATGGTAAACTATATCCTAACCTAGCTCTGCAGATCAGTGGATGACGGTAATTTATGAGGAAATTCCTCTTCCTTTGTTAATATTTATTTAAATAGCTATTGATATGAGAAAGTATAAATAATATTGTAACGTAATTAAGTTGTATATGATATAGATATAATCATGATAACATATTTCAGAGTCAAATGCTGATCATAGAAAATAAAATATTGCATATTGATATGTTATCGAATCGAATCATTCGATATAAGTTATCGGAAAATCATCTCGTTTTAAATATTGTTACACTTATGAAACGACCCCTGTAACTTAGCCTGTTTATTGAAAAGTATAAAATTAAAATTTTGATGTTAAAAATACCCTTTTTCAGTGTCTCTGAAACTGAGGTAAGTTTAGTCACAATTTTTTATAGGCCTAGGCTCTCAGTGCGTAGTTGCGTAGCTGTAATCTCGTACTATTTTTTCATAAAATATATTGTTTCAAGGGCGAAGTATCTGTGGACTGAAGTTTGCTTGGAGGAAACACACGTTTCTGTTTTACCACATTCGAGCGTTATTTTGACAGTAACCAGTTTTCATCAGATTCTGTATTAACCCATTGGCCTTGACATTCCAGCTAATAAATATATTGAATGAAAACTATCGAATCAAACCTGTGCAGGATTTCTTTTTTAAAAATCCTCAGGATGACCTTGAACTAACTTTACTTACATGACGTCACTAATACGTCGCCAACTACGTCAAAACTACGTCACAAAAGTCACGTGACCGGAATCTGTCAATCAAATGAACCAAAAGACTCATTTCTCCACTACTAACATTCAAAGTAAGATTAGTTTATTGAATTAGTTTAGCATTGAATTTATTCCCAAAAACATGGATGATAATTTAAACCCTCCGTTTTATGGAAAAAAATGCTTTATTAAAACAAAAACTAATTTTTATAAAACAATCAAACATTTATAAAATAATAAAAAGGCGATGGTTAGACAGTTGGGTAGCCGGACATGGTGGCGATTCCGCACATGTTCTCTTGGTTCCTCGCCATCATGATGTACCCCTTCATGCCCCAGTCTGTGCCCCAGGAGTTCTTCACCAGCCAGTAATCTTCGCCCGTTTGGCAGTGCCATAGCCGACAACCAACACGGCGTGGTCCAGGGCTTCTACTTGTGAGGAACAGTTGGCCTCCTTGTACACTCCTAGAAACCACAGAAGGTCAAACAATCTTTAGAATTTCGTCAGAAAGGTTATAAATAACTAGCTGGTTCTCGCGACTAAGTTTTGCTGTTCTTTTTGATTCCTGGAGATTCATGTATCTTTTCCTGGTTGTATAATAATTGTTACCATCGAAACCAAAATAAAATAATTTTTCATAAGGTTACACAAATTATTTCAAATTGAAGGGGGTAGGGTGGAGCTCTAATGTTTTGGACTTCGGTTATGGAATAAAACTTCATGGGTTAACCTAAATTACAATGCAAAGTTTCATCCCAACCAGAGGAAAAGTGTAGGAATTCATACGGAATAAATAAACAAAAGAATGTTGATTCTGATTTAGAGAGATGTATTTCTAAATTGGACACTATGTAAGGACTACCGGTTTCTAACAACGCCATTTTATGTTTATCATTTGTTAGTTGGCATTTATTACTTAACTGTTGTTTGTCAGTAATTCAAAACCAACATACTAAGAATATATATCCATAAGAATGTTGTAGTTGCACGTATTGGATTATCCATAAATCTAAGTAAAAATCTATTCATAAGACATTTTATTTTTACAACATATTTTGTCTTGTTCTATTATCTGTCGTTAAGAATTAGAGGATAAAAATGCTTAAAATATGTCAACAAACCTATTTTTTACAACATATCACTTAGACTATATGACTAATTTTTCACCCCAGCCCCTCATGTTCAGCAGATTTAATTCATTCAATTACATCCATCCTCTGTGTGTGTTACTCCAGTTGTTAACATAACTTAGTGTAACTTCAGGCAATATTTTCATTATACACAAATTTAATATATTTAGTATTTGACCAATTTATATTTAAACATTATTTAATAGTTATTTTACACTTATATAGAAACCATATACTAAATAACGACATGACAGTTTTGTATCTCTTTTGTTTTAATCAAATCTGTAAGAGATAAGAGTTATTTTATTTTAAAATTATGTTTTTTAGGTAGATTTTGTTGGAGATGAGACCTGTTTTGAACTTTCCTCCCAAATAATAAATTGAAACTTTTAAAATAAATTACTGGGGCCGTTTTTGAGATCAGAGTTGCAAGCAAGCAGCCAAGGGAGCACACTTCTCATACCAGATTTTAATACCTGGGGAATTGAGCTTTTCTCGGAAACGGTCAGACAATTCATTTATATTACTTGTAGTAATTTTTAACTACGTCCCTTTTAACTAATGACCATCAGATTTCCTTCACTGATTCACCTCCTTCCTGCGACTTTAATGTCACTGCAGTTTTATTATAGCTCAAAGTCCATTGTTTTCGTTATTTTTATCATAATATTTTATTAGTAATGGATAATACCACTCTATATGCAATATAATACAATTTTTTTTTCTCTGTTCTCAGGAAATCACATATTTATAATGCATGTCATTACTATTTCTTTGAAATATCACTGGTTGTTTGTGAACGGATTTTATGATTCTTTTGTTTTGATTTTAAACTCTATAAGCCTAAGGTTATTTTTGTTATTTTCAAAAATGACATTCTATGTTTTAATTTGTTAGACAGCATTTATTAGTTGACTGTTTATGTCGGTAACTGAAAACCTAAGAATAAACTAAGAATAAATATCCAAAAGAATGTTGTAGTTCCAAGTATTAGATTATTTTATATATATCTAAGTAAGGATATATTCATATCTGTTCATAAGAAATTTTATTTAACAACATATTTTGTCCTGTTCTATCATATATTATTAAGTGCTTGAGGATAATTAACGCTTAAAACATATAAACATTCCTGATTTTTACAACAGACCATTTAGACTATTTGAAGTTACTTTTCCCGAACTAGAAATCATTCCTCTTCGCCCTTAAATGCAATGATGAGACTTTTAATACACTATCTGAAGATGTTGACATATTTTATAGTAGTTATTTTAAAAACAGAGAATTTTGCAAAAGACATAATTGATTTTAACATTATGGCTTTTTCCTTGTTCTGGTATTGATGTTAATTTTACAAATTTGCACTCAGAATTAGTTTGCATTAGTCGCTTGAACGCCCGAGTGTGTGTCAGCGTCTTACATGTAGACAAGTGTTAAGCGTCTGCCCCCTTACCGCTCTCGTAGAAGTCAAAGGAGTCGCTGCTGGCGTCGATGATCACAGACACGGGTCTGATCGTGGCAACGGCCTACTGCAGGGCCTCCTCACTGCCGGAAGTGATGTTTACGTATCCGGAGCAGGTGGCACCCTTGTTCTTGGCCTCGTACTTGCAACTGCCGCCGTCCTGCAGCAAATACAACGAATTAATTAAATCTTTACCTAGTATATAGTAGGAATGTAAAAGACATTTCAGGTTTACATAACGTATAAAATAATAGTTCTGAATGCAAACATTGTATATAGCCTAGATATGATAAATAATAACGTTCAAATGAAATAGCGGACACAGACAAGTACTAACTTTGCGTCCGTGGAGTTTATATAACAACAAAGATCTCAATATTTTATTCCGGAAGCGAATTGGTCCAAATAAACTTTCTAAAGCTAGAAAGGGGATAATATTGCTTATGGCGATTCATATAAGGCCAAGGACGTTGAGAAACATATCAGAAATGTGAAAAATAACCTTAAATATGCCCAAACTATGGACTTCAAAGCTCAAATGATTTTATTATTGAAATATCACTACGGTGATTTAATTAATAAGCAAAATATGAATTATTGATTAGCTGTGATTTTTTATAATGTGTTTTGGGTTTGTGCTTTGTTTATGTGTCAACACATTTATTCTCCACTAAATATTGATTTATTATACTCAGCATGCAAACAGTAAATTTAAATAGAATAATCACATACGAAAATACAAAATATTTTGGGCCATAGAGCCTTCAAGCTACTAGTTACAATATATTTTGAGTCAAACTAAAGGTAATAGAAACTTTGAATTATAATGGATTATAAATTAAATAGCTTCATTTTATATTTTAAATTAAAATTAAATAAAAATAATAAATATTAATAAATCTAATAGAGATTATTTTTTATGATTTTGGTGGAATTTATATTGAAGTATGACAAATATTGGCCAAGAATAAAAATAAGGGTGGCTGATAGAAGGGGGCAGCGCAAGGAGTGGGTCAAACACACCATACATATCAACATGTATATGCTGTTTCGTAAGAACTCTTGCAATTTTAACTTTGAATTAAGCTGTGGGTTGTACGTACAGAATTTTATATTCCTCTACATCACTCTCGCTATAAATAAATTATTAAAGCAAATTGATTTAATGGGGGAAATATTTTGTAAGCATATAAAAGTGTAGTTTTAATTATTAGTTTGTGAAATGTGCTAATAAGTAGCTATTTTCAACGTAACTTGTACTCGCCTCTCCTGTGTAGGGATAGGAAGCCTCAGTGGCAATGCCCTCGTTCGTTTTGACGTAAGTGAAGGCGTAGTCCATGTAGCCACCCTCGCACCCGTCATTGCCCTGAGAGGTGCTGCAGTCTACCAGGTTCTGTTCACTGAGGGGGATCAGCTTCTTAGTCTTCAGATAGGTCTGGCCCTCCAAGCTTCCAGTCTAATCATAAACAAGACTGTTACGTGTTGTATTTGCTGAGTTTTATGCCAGCTTACATACAACTCCAATGCTGATTTAATTTAAATTTAAATCTGATATATCGGGTTTGGTTATAGTTGATAAACTATAATTGAAGTTAGGTGGCACTGTACGGGTGGGCTTTAACTGCGCAAAGTCAGGTATCCGGGGTATCCTGAACTACGCAAACCCTTCCAGGGAATCGCCAGAGATGTTCCTTAACTGCACAAAGTGGCAGCCCTCTTTGACTGTAGAATTCTTAAAAGTGAACATTTAATAATTTATCAAAGCCTAAGCCATCTATACAGGGTGTATTAATGACGGATTCTCTGTTCTACTATAAAAGGTAGAAAGCCAGCAACAGATAGTGTATATGTAATGAAAACAAATTACAAATTACATAACATAATACATATAAGTAAATGCACCTTTAGGGGATTAGGAAAATATCATGGCTTCAAGATGGTGACTAAAATGCATGTATTCAAATGCATACTTAAAATGTAACCTTAGCAGTAGGGGTGTTTAAATTAAGCGTAGTATAACCTAAAAAAAATGAGTAGTAACAAACTGAATCAAATGTGGTGATGTCACGTTTAAAACTTTACTACAACTGATCCACCAACCATGAAAATATAGGTTTGTTTAAAAATTCCTAAAATATGCAGAACTGGGAGCTTGCATTATAAGTACAGTATGTAAGAATATCCTGTTGTTTTTAAGCAAGGTGTTTGACAGACTTAGGTATGCGGGCGTGGTATGATGACACGTAAACAAGGAAAATCCTTCTGTCGACAACTCACCCATACCTGGCCTGGGCTTTGCGCAGTTAGGGAACATTTTTTGTTATTCTTTGAAAACTTTGCACAATTAAGGACATCTTTGGTGCAGTTAATGCAAGACGCACAGCGCACTTTGTCTAGAGAGATTGATTTTGTGTATTGTTTCTCTTCTTGTAGTTCTGCCTGCTTTTATATGTATCTAAGCTCTTTTTAGCGAATTTCCCCTATAGGGAAGAAGCTATTACCGTAGGTCTCATGGTAAGACTTAAACCCGAGACCATGATAACTTTTCATTTTGAGGTCCCCAGATACCAAAAACACCATTCGTTCAAATTTTTATATATATGTGTGTGTGTGTCCGTAAGCACGATAACTCTCGTAAAAAAGGTTCGATCGTAATGAAATTTGGTCCAAATGTGTAAAGCACCATTAATTTGAACGAGTTCGAAAACCAGACGAATCGTACCATCCAAAGGGGGTTTTTGGGGGTTTTGTACCCCAAAATTGGGTTTTTTGGGGTTTCCATGTGTAATTTTTATTTTAATCAAATTTTAATTTTTACCATTAAATTCAGCATAAAAAAACAATCAATTTGGTATTTTGATCATTGATCCACGTTAATTGGTTCCTGAGATATTGAAAGTGATAAACACAGTACGTTGTCTAATGTTATTCTAATGGAGAAAAAGAAAAATTGAATATCTCACTTATTTATGAACATAAACTGACAAAATTTGGTATATGGCTTCATCTGGTTGGGGTTTATCGTTTGTTTGCACAAAATACAAAATTTTCACGTATGGTTCCCGTAGCAGCAAACCTAGGTAATCGGTCCCCATGTTATTCTTATGGAGAATAATTAAAATAATTTGTATCGCTTACTTAACATCTGGGGGGCTCACCAGATGGCGTGTGTGTCGAATCAGACTGTTTGTTTTGCTCCGTTTGTTTTTCAATTTTATGCAAAGTTTTAAAGTTTTGTAATCAAAGACAAAGATTACTAACGGCTCTGAAGTCTTGACTGACTCTGTAAGTGTTGGCTGATCCAGTGCTGCGTTGTGTATTGTGTGAGTACGGATATGTGCACTTAAAACATAACCTAAAATTAACTAACGAACAATATTTGCACAGTGCACTTGCTCACATTTAAAAAGTTTACGAAGTCCAAGAATTATAATTCACTATTTCTCCTAGTGACCGTCAGGCACTCGTGGTCAAGTGGATAGAGTGTCACAGCAACCTAGCATCACATCCCGGCGCCGGCGGCGCTGGTTCGAGTACTACCAGTGGACACTAATTTTTGCTGCAGCTGCGCCCACGACACTGGCCGCCCGAAGTTTTGACTTTTTGTTTTTGCCTGCATTTGTCACGACGCAAATTAATTACAGTCCTGCATTGCAGCTTTACTCTAATTTTTCTGAAGGAGTATTTCCGACGACAGCCAAATCTCGCTGAATCTTGCTTTATGACAGCCAAATAAACATTTCTAATTGGATATTAGATCAGTTTAAAATTATAGTTAAACCAACCTGGTTTAGCTCGCCAAGTTTTTTTTGGCTTTCCGCTGAACTGAGGAGCTACATTTATTTTTAACTATTTCCTCGTGAAAATTAATAAGAATGAGGAAAGCTAGGACAAGGGGTGACAGAGGGCAGTTGCTTCGTGAGGCTGAGGGAGATTTTGCCAACTTAAAGGATGAACTTATTAATTCGGAAGTAGCTGACCTGGCTATACATTTCTATAGTATACTTTCAGCCACATCAGTAAAATACACGAGTGATGCTATAGTCGATTTGATACCGGAAATTTCCTCACTTTTGAATAGGCTTGACGCCACGCTAACTGTAAACGCTGACTTAAAGCAGAATATCACAGAAATGGCAAAAGAAAATAATTTACTGACTAGTCAGCTGGAAAAAGAAAAACTTAATAGACAACAGGACCTAGAGGATGCACTGCTATGTGAAGAAAAAGCCGAACAAGAAATTAAAAATCTGACAGGCCATATTAAAAGGTTAGAAAGTAGATTGGCGGAACTCAAGCAAGAAATAAAAACTGAAACAGAAATCATAAATATTTTGAGATCTGATTGTGAAAATCTTTCTAAAGAACTGTCCCTTAAGAATGCGGCTCCACAGAAATATAGAAACAATGATTTTTTAACCCCCAAACACTGCTTTAAGCCAAGATGTGTAACCACAGCACTTCCCACAAACACTGTGAACAGTTTCGGTTGTTTGTCAAATGAGTCACCTCCTTCCTTTGGTCATCCCATTGTTGTGCAAGCTGAAATTCATAGATCAGCGACACCTACTTCAGCTACAAAACAACATGTGATTCAACCTGGGAGAAATACCCAAGAGAATGAAATAAAAAGAAAAAGAAAAGTCATCGTTTTAGCTGACAGTCAGGGGAAAGAATTTGAACGTTATTTAAACGAATTAAAAAAAGATTTTGAAGTTTTTGTTTACTGCTCGCCTGGTGCCAAGTTAAAATACGTAATCAAGAATGGACTATGTTTCGTAAATGACCTCACGGATCAGGACTACGTCATTATACTTGCAGGCTCAAATGACACTAGCAAAAACGAACCTGCTCAATTGTCCATCACCCAGGGACTGAAATGTCTGTTTTCCCTAAACAATAAGACTAACATATTGGTTCACAGCATCCCCTTCCGTCATGACGATTCGTCTTTGAATGACAATATTTTCTTTGCAAATCAGATTATTTCCAAAATGGTTTCTGACAACAAGAGCGGTCTCAATCTATTTTATGGAGATGTTAACTCTGTCCTTCGTAGGTCACACTTTACAAAACATGGACTTCACTACAACAGGTCTGGCAAAGCGGTTTTGGGGAGTTTTGTGTCTGAGTTTATTTTGCATAGGAGAGGCTCTCTCTATAACGGGAAATCACCAACTCTGACAGTAGAAAACCAGGTAAATGCAAATCCTGAAGAAGTCAAGAACCGTCTCAAGAATGTGGATCGCCGAAGTCCTCCAGTTGTGTCCTTCAATGTTTCTCCATCTACAAGGGACTTCTCATCCATTAAACCTTTCCCAGACACATCAAAAGCTACTCCAGATATTCAGTCTTCCCCAAATTCAGCTTCCAATTTGCTCCAAAATTCCTTCATTCCTTGCCCTTCTAAATCTCTGAATTATCCAGGTTTTCCCCTCTTATCTCCATCGCCGAGTGAAATCTTCACACCGATGAGTACGTCTGATGATTTGCAGCCTACTCAGTTATTGTCTGATACCACCTCTACGTCTGAGCCTTGGGGAGGAGCCTGCTCATCAGTCATTCTGTTTGGAGAACAATTTTTTAAACTTTCAATCTTGGCCAAATCTAGTGAGGTGAGTGCGTCTGACAGGAGTTCTGCCATCTATTTATCTGATTTTGAAGTAGATTCGGTACCGACTTTGGAATATTTTAACAATATGGATTTTTTAAATTCCAATGATAAATTTTCTGTTTTTCACTTAAACATCCAAGGATGTTTGCATAAAATTGATGAACTTAGTGACACTTTTCAACGTTTGAAATTTTATCCAACAGTTGTCTGTCTTGCTGAACACTGGTTGAGTAAACGCTTTAAAAAATACCTAAATACTTTTTCAGGCTATGAGGTTGCAGCGTTTTATGGCCGTGGGCATTCGTACAGAGGAGGTTCTTGCATTTTGGTGAAGCGAGGCGTGCAATACAGGTTGGAATCTCAACTTAGTGACCTGGGTGTACCTTTTACTTTTGAATGTTGTGCTATCACACTAAACAATGCCTTTTCAGAAAAGATCACAGTGGCTGTAGTGTGTCGGGCCCCTAAATACAATATCGACTGTTTTCTTGATGTATTTGAATCGCTCTTGGATGGTCGCAGTTGAGGTCGTAATCATCTCATAGTATGTGGTGATTTTAATATTAATATTTTGGAGGAATCACGGGAAAAGACTTTGTTTCTTGATGTAATTAATTCAGGTAATGGACAAATCAATATCACTTCTCCTACTAGAATAACTAGTCATGGTTCTAAAACTTGTATTGATAATATCATTACCACCATGAAAGAACATCAGATGAAATCCTACGTGATTGAAACCGGTCTCTCTGATCACTTTGCTCAGCTGACTGTGGTGTTTCCTCTTTCACCACAACAATCATCAACGGTGGAAACAAAGTTCAGAGTGATAAACGATGAAAATGTTCGTGCCCTTAATTCTTTCCTTGAACGTGAGAATTGGATCGATGTCTTTGAATCTCCTGATTGTGATTCGGCATTTAGGCTCTTTTTAAACTCTTTCCTTCGGTTGTTAAATGATGCTTGTCCTGAACGTTCAAGAAAGCAAAAAAATCCAGAAAAAAAAGTTTTGGATAACGACAGGAATTAGAACTTCGTGTGCAAGAAAACGGGAACTGTATATTTTAACCAAGAAAAATTCTTCTCCAGATTTTATTTCATATTTTAAAAGGTACAAGGCTGTTCTTCGCAAAGTAATTTTTCAGGCAAAAAAGAATTACAACATCAAATTTATAAATCAAAGCAGAAATCTGGGTAGGGCAACTTGGAAAGTTGTAAATAATGAACTTGGAAATTCTTTATATTCAAACCAACCAATAATTCTTTCCGATGATGTCGTAACTATTGAAACGCCAAGAGAAGTAGAAAGAAGGTTCAATGAATACTTTGTTTCAGTGGGAAATCAATTGTCACGACATGCTTCTTTGGGGAAAGCACTCGAGTATGTTGATACTATTCCAGCTCTGCATCAACAAAATAAACCTTCACTCCATGTATTTGAACCAGCCACAAAGGCTGAGGTTCTAGACTCTATATCAAAGCTGAGAAACTCTAAGTCTAGTGGTTGGGATGGAGTAACATCTGAAGTTTTGAAAAGTTGTGCAGATTTTATAGTACTTCCTTTACTACACATTATAAATCGGTGCTTTATGGATGGCATTTTTCCAGAAAATCTAAAACTATCTGTTGTCCGCCCAATTCATAAAAAAGGCCAGAAAACTGAAATTTCCAACTACAGGCCAATCTCCCTGCTCTCCTCTTTTGCAAAGGTGTTTGAAATCATCATTCTAGAAAGACTCCAGCGTTATTTCTATTCTAACACTCTTCTGACGATATCTCAGTTTGGTTTTAAAAAAGGATGTTCAACTTCTAGCGCTATCAATAATGTCGTGGAAGCAGTTTTGGGTGCCTTGGACGGGTCACAGTGTGTTGGTACAATTTACTGAGATTTGTCCAAGGCGTTCGATTGCGTGAATCATTCTGTCCTTTTGGGTAAACTGGAGGGATACGGTGTGAGTGGTGCAGCGCTGTCACTTCTGTCCTCATACTTCTCTGAAAGGAAACAGGCTGTTTCATTGACAAATAGAGGTCAATTTCAGGAGAATTGGATGATGGTCACTTCAGGAGTACCTCAAGGTTCTATTCTGGGTCCTTTTCTATTTTCCGTATATCTAAATGACCTTCCTGCTAATATAATTTCTGACATCGTTTGTTATGCTGATGACACAACTGCTCTGACTTCTTGTAATAACATGCATAACCTAGATATCGTAATGAATCAGACATACACTAGCCTAAATAGCTGGTTTGAATCAAATGGTCTTTACTTGAATGACGAGAAGACTAAAATTATGGTATTGTCAACAGTTAAACGTGATCTAGCAAATTTCAGTGTAAACGGAATAAGTCCATCAGAGTCCGCCTGTCTTCTTGGCATTACCATTGATGATAGGCTGAACTGGTCCAAACATATTGACTCCCTATGTAAAAAACTGTCTTCACTTACTTTCGCTTTTCTAATATTAATGCCTGTAGTTGGTAAAGAAACTACCCTTCAGATCTACTATGCTTATGTATATAATAGAATGAAATATGCAATTGGTTTCTGGGGATCGTCTAGTGAGTTCTTGAGGGTGTTTAGACTCCAAAAAAGGATTGTTCGTATTATGGGTGGAGCTGGCTACCGAGCGCATTGTAAGCCTTTTTTTCAACAACTGCATCTTCTCACTCTCCCAAGTATTTATATTCTGGAGGTTTTATCCTTTTTTAAATGCAACTTTCATCTCTTTGAAGAGAATATTGCTAGACATCCCTATAATACACGTCATAAGTGTAACATGGTCTACCCTATCCATAGATTGGCACTACTTGAAAAGGGCATCCACTACTCTGCTCTACGACTATACAATGCTCTGCCCCGGCACCTGAAAAACATAGCCAGTGCAAGAATTTTTCATAAAAAGGTCAAAAATATTCTGATTGAAAGGTGTCCGTACTCGGTGGATGAATTCCTGTCAGACTGCACAAATATGTGAAGGAAATGTGCACTTTTTGCTAGAGAACAAATTTTAAAATTGTCAATTTAGCATTAAGTATTAGTTTTTAAATCTGACTTATTTCACATAACAATTTGTTATTCACGAAATAAATGATTTCTGATTCTGATTCTGATTCTGATACTTATAAATGTATATGAATGAAACTTGGTATGTGACTTTACTTGGATGAGTTCTAATGATATTTGCATAAAAACCCATTATTTTGTGTTCCTGGTTGCAGGAAACCTGCGTACTCATCCCCAATGTTATTCTTATGAAGAATAATTAATATTTTAAATATTGCTTGTTTGTGAATATATTTCTTATGAATCCTTTTAGGTGTTAATGTGTTATGTTATATATTCATTGGATATTCGCTGAGTATGCAGGTTTGCTGTGACTGGGGTATTTTACTGTTGTTTTATTTGGACTAATTTTTAAAAAATATTGTCCTTTGTAGGTGTTAATATTATATGTATTCATTTTAATACCGGAAACATTTCATTTGGTTTCTTCCCTTTTTCCGTTGTCATGAGCTGTTAGAAATGTGTACATTTATTGGTTTTGAAAATGGTTATTTTGAACCAAAACATGTGAAAAAATAATCTATTTACATACTGGATCGGATACCAGGGTGTAAAAGCTGAACCAGTTATAGTGAAATCCCGCACTAACATTTTAAACAATAAATAATATAGTACTATACATTAATACAAAATTCATAAGTAATGGTGCAAAGGAGATATGAACTTAAATTAATTTAAATACAAACTATATCTTTTAGAATCAATTATGTTTAAATTATAATGATTTATCCTTTCAACAGTTTTTATTATGAAATGGACGGGATTCATGTAAAGGTTCGTTTGGAAAAATGGTAAATGAGGTCATGAAAATAACAAGGAACTACGCCGATATTCACACGATTCATTCGTCACAGCAACAAATGCTACATTTTTAAATACTGCCCCATATAAAAACTCGGCTAGCAAACTATATTTTATAATAATGACAATGTCTCTGCTTATTTTATTTATCAAAATATTCAATTTAAAAATAATTTAAGTAGGGTTGGCAGTCGTTGAGAACCGGAAATGGCATAGTGGTTAGAGCGCGTTAATCCGGAAAGAGTAAGAAGAACATTTTCCCGCCAAATTTGCGCGCCAAAAAAAATTGGCGCCAAACCTAACCTCACTTTTCATCCCTCCAGGTAGTGTTACCAACTTAGCAGAGCTAATGTACCATACGTAATTATATGTATCATATATAATTATATGTACCATATATAATACTACAGTGTATAATCATATATGTACCATAATAGCGTATAATATACCATCACCTAATTATATGTACCATACATAATTATATGTACCATATATAACGCTACAGTGTATAATCATAAATATATATATATATATATATATATATATATATATATGTACCATATATATATACCATATATAACGCCACAGTGTATAATCATATATGTACCATAATAGTGTATAATATACCATCACCAGAAAGGTAAGTGGCTATCTAACCTCACTTAGCCAGTGTTGCCACTCTAAACGCTACCTACAAAACCTAAATTATTATATGTATATATATATATGTATTATGTCAAACTATCTAAAATTATTATATATATTACGTCACGCTACGATGTGTTACCAACCTATGGCAATGTATATTTCGCAAGAAAGTGCCGCTAACCCAATATATAAAACTATTACATGTATATATCGCAAGAAAGCGTTGCAAAAAACTAAAAATCGCTAATATCTCGAAAACGGTAAGTCCTAGGGTCATTTTGACCCCGGAAAACTGCCTACTACGTAGTGTAGGCACTCCAGGGGGGTATCTACCCATATGAAAAGTCTTAACTAAAATGTTGCGGGTTGCATCCCAAAAAATGAAGGGGCAAATTTTCAAAATTAAATATCTCGAGAACGGCTTGGCCGATTTTAATGAAACTTGGCATGTATGTACCTGTTAACCTCCGCTACGATTTACAAAAACCTAAACTCTGTACTGCAGGTAGTATCAAAATAATTGAAGGAGTCATACTTTAAAAATCAATATCTTAAGAACGGGTGAGACGATATAATTGAAACTTGACATGTGGATACTTGTTAACATCCTCTAACCTTCAATTTTGTTTGAGGGTAGGTAAGGGTTGTTTAGGGGATGATGGAGGGTGTAAAACTTTAAAATTTAATATATTGAGAACGGCTTGGCCGATTCTAATGAAACTCGGTATATAGGTACCTGTTAACCTCCGCTACTATTTAAAAAAAACTTAAACTCTGTACTGCGGGAAAGTATCAAAAGATTGAAGGAGCTATATTTTAAAAATCAATATCCCAAGAACGGCTTGGCCGATTTTAATGAAATTTGGTATGTATGTACCTGTTAACATCCTTTACATCTTACAAAAAACTTAACCTCTGTACTGCGGGCAAGTATCAACATAATTGAAGGGGTACTAATAGATACCTTAAATCTCGCAGCATAATCGGGGGGAACGCGGTGGTCTAGTGGTTAGCGTCTTGGACTACGGTTCAGGAGGCCCCGGGTTCGATTCCCTCTTTACACTCTTCATCAAAAATATTGTAAAAGTCGGGTCTTGCCCTTCCTTTACCTACTGGAATGTTTATCCGTGCTACATCTACTCTAAACGTGTCACTGCTGGTAATTGATTCAGCGTTGCTTTGAATTATGCCCCCAAAAATCTCCCAAAGGACATTGCAGGGAACATAGCATGATCTAGGCTAAGTAAGGCATACTCCCACAGGGGGAACTTTTTTAAAACTACAAACTAAGCTGTAATAGAACAAAGAAAAATACAACCCAGAATAAATCCGAGAGGAGTGGTGGCGATTATATAGCCAGGCAGTGTCTATGGTACCATCACTCTGTGTCTTGAACATATATGTAGTGCATTTCTAAACAAACATCAGCTTTTAAGTATTGAGCCCAAACCTACAGTGAAAGACAGTGGTGACCTACAGTGGACCACAGCGCCTATATTACTTCACTTTAGAGGTGTTTACTGTTTCATTGTATAAAATATACCATGCCAGATACTCTCTCAGATCCTAAAGCGTTTAACCTGGTTTTACACTGCGATGCTTGCGGGGTCATCACAACACCATCTTGGAGAGATTGTCGCTGTTAAGGTAAGATATTTATCTATATTATTAGTTAGAGGTTTCTACCTCCCCTGGGGAATCATTTACCTTTGTCGGAGACTTCTAAAAGTGTTAAGCTTCCGCTGGACAGTATCGCTTGGGAGGTAAGACAACATACCTCACCAAATAAACTGAAAGTAAACATAATAAGGAATCACCACAAACCTGAAAACTAATTACTGGGGAGTGACGATTGGTCAATCACCAACTCCCCCCAACACACAAACTCTGCTCATCCTGAACCAGTCAAGCTCACTTCATGATGAATACTCCGCTTAGCCTAACTAAACTTTCTCTTAAACAAATCTGTTCTGACAATAAATTACTTGACAACATTGTAAAAACAAATGCCACCTACCTTATCCAACACAATATTATATTTTAGCACAGAAAAAAATACAATTCAGCACTACAGTCCATATTACCGTTGGGAAGGAAGGAGGTATTGCGAAGAATGCATTACGGTAAGTAAATGAGATTATAAAAGACAGATACATTATTCATTAATAAATATTTATCTTTTTATCATTGTAACTAAAACTGCTATTATTAGCGTTTCCATATTTTTATATTCTAAAATCCCAGCAATATGTTTTGCTTCAAGCCACGGATTGTTTACAATTCTGTTCTTGTTTGACAGAGATGGCACCTCAAGCTCTCGAGGCAAACGTGCGGTAACAGTTTAAAGTCCCGCTCGGGTATTCTACCAACTGGCCGATTCAACCACTCATATATTGCAACCGCCAGAGGCCTGCGGCAGGAGGATTGTTGAACAGCTTCACTTGTGCGAGTACATTTTATTTTCCCACCATTTAAATTTCCCGGTCAAAATATTTCAAAGGCCGTGGTGTATTTTGACGGTGTAATAGCTTGGCCAATCGTACCCAAGACCGCTGAAAACTGCCCCGGAGGCCTTGATGTACTTGGCCTGCAACGTTTTAAACTCTTCGGTCAGATACTTCCAAGTCAAACGTTTCCCTGCGGCCAGTGTTCCAGCCTAGATCCATCGAATCTCCACCGTCTAGGACCCCGGGCACTCCGTGATACAGTACCTCTGTATCACTACGCAAATCAGAAAAACACTAGCACACAAACTACGCAAGTCAAAATAGAACTACAAGTTACCAAAACCTAACTCTAAGGAAGGTAGAAAACACTACTCTAACCAAAACTGCATTAAAGAAAAGAGAGATTACTGTTACTCAGCACATACACACAACACTACCCTAGCCACATGGAAGTGAGGGTTTGTTTACTTTCTTTACTGTAAACTACCAAAACAAACAATTGAATACAAACACAACACTACTCTAGTCAAGCCAGACAGAGAAACCTCAAGATACTATTAACAGTAGCTTAAAGGAGAGAAAAGGTTTGTAAAAACTAGCAGAAAACTACAGGCAAGAAACCGATAACCCCACTCCACGGGTTTATTAACCTGTTTGCCGGGGACCGTGTGGTACTTTGTCCATGTGACTTCTCGGCCAACTATGTCCAAGTCCGCTGAAGTTACTTTATCGGGGGGTTACATTTAAAATGACCGTAACTTCTTAAATTTCTCGGCCGAAAGTTCCCAAGTCCGCTGAACGTACTTGGTCGGATTCAGCTACATGCCAAGCCCTCTGTTTTTTAATTTAAATTAATGCAGAAAGGAAAGGTGACAGTAGGGTATTTCGTAAAGTTAAACAAATATAGGGTTTGACAAACTCTGTTACGATATATGATCAAATAGAATCAATGAATAATTTTACTGCATTCACTAGTCAAATATTGTTACCAACACCAATATCAGAGAGTTGGCAAAAAATTACACACCATGGGTACACATTAAAAGACAACAAACATAAAATGCATTCTTTAGAAGGACAGAAATTATACAGTATTTCACTCTGAGTCTTTAACCTTGGTTGGTTATTTGTGTTTAAGTTCGGTAAAACGGCGGGTCTGTTGTATTTTTACGCTGTAACTTCTCCGTCAAATACTTCAAATTCCGCTGGAAGGTGTTTTTAAGGGGCAGTGCCATAAATTGACCAAAACTCTTAAATCCCTCGGCCAAAGGTTTCCAGCCCCGTTAAACTGTTTGCCGGGGACCGTGATGTATTTTGACCATGTGACTTCTTGGTCGAACGTTTCCAAGTCCGCTGAACGTACTTGGTTGGGAACTAAATTGAACCTAACCGTAAGATTCTACATTTATCAACCAAAACTTCCAAAGACCAATACAAATACTTGGAGTGGAAGCAAACTATACCTTGCCTGAAACTCTGAAATTTCTCGGCCAATAACTCCGGTAAAGCTTTTCCCAACGCAGCGCCAGTGCGTTTTAAATTTCCCTGGTCAAGTCCCCCTCCCTAGTTATCTCGCGCTGTTGGCGCTGCTCGCTGGTCGCACCAGTCAGTCGTCATGCCGCTTAACAAGTGTGAAGGTTGTGATAAGGAAGCGCACTGCGTTATTATGGTGTTTTTTGGGGCAAAGGGCTTTGCCCTTTGCTGTTCCTGCCAGCATCTATCACTGCAGGAGCTGGATGAGAGGCCTCCACGCCTCCTCTTCTGTGATCATGTCGAGCTGTAAGTACGCAGAGTAACATTTTAACCTAGATACTCCAAATCTTCGGTAATATTCTCATGACCCTCGGTCTTTCTATTAATTAGGGCTAGGCGGGAACCTGTCAAAGTTTTAAGCCATTTATGTCTAATTCCCCCGGTAATACAATTTCTCGGTCAAGTTTATTTTATCATGCGGAAGTGGTTGCGATTAGCTCACGCTCTTGGCACTGCTCAGCGTCAGTCGTAGCTATGGAGCCCTGCTGTATTGAGTTCCCAGTGCTTTCCTCCCGCCTCATGCCTTTGTGGGTGCATGGTATTTGTGATCGGGAGCACTTGGTACAAGCGACCCCGATTATAGATATCATGTACCACTACTGCATATACCCGAGGCTTCACACGTGGCTGAAATATGAGTGGTATGTATACTCGATATGCCACTCGTGTATGTCTAGTGAAATCACAAATTCAAGTAAGTACACCTTTTACGTTACTTAACCGCAACATCCGCAACAAGTCTTTGTCAGCAAACTTGCCGTTACCTGTTAAAATACTGCTCTGTGATTGGCCGGAATAAGCTAGCACTCCATTGGCTGTAATTAGGCATACTGCGCTCTGATTGGTCCAGACGTTTCCCCACCACAATACCTGCTCTCTTGTCGCGCCTTTCCTCTCTCTTTGCTCTCAGCTTTCGTTGCGAACTGACGACTCCCAGCTCTGTTCTTTGCGTAACTATGAATCAACCGAAATCACTTTTTCAACTTTGCGAAAAACAAATCTGGGATCGCACCCAGTGTATCAATGAACTAATTTGCCTAAACATGCCCCCAGTAATTTTGGAAAAATTTGTAGAAACCCATTGGCGTAACCACTACGCCATAAGTCAAGAGTATAGTAAAAAATTCTATGTAGGTCGCTCGGCATACTGTAATTGTCTATATTGGGGTACATTCTTACGTAGATCACTTAATTACTTTATAGAGATGATTTATAGTCAATGTCCTTATGTTACTTTATGCTCTAGAATCAACATTGACTTTGAAGAGCTGGTACCTCTTAAAGTACCAGACTATGTAAATACACCCTTGTATATAAAATATAAATGTAAATGTAATAATCCCCACTGTATGAATGAGCACGAACGAATGACGGTCACTGGCACGGGTAACGAAAAGCCCCGTAAACCTGAAAGGGGGCCAAGTAGATTGAGACGCTGGGCTAACACCTCGGCTACTCCTTCGAACGGCCCATGTGTGAATGAGGGGTCCAGTATACACAAACCCCTGTATACTGCCCTGTCTTTGAGACGCCGGGGTAACAACCCGGCTACTCCTTCGAACCGACCTCGGTTGAAAGAGGGACCTTATACATTGAGGAGCCTGGCTAACACCCCGGCTACTCCTTGGAACGGTCCGGTGGGTGAAACAAAAAAAAAATGAAAGTAAAATACAAAAAAGTATAAAAGTAAAAATATAAAAAAATAAACGGGGGAGGCAGCTAGTTTGTTTTTGGAAGGTCTCCACGAGTCATGGCGGTGGAGGAGCCATGGTTTATCTTTAAAAAATCTCTATCCTTTGTTTGCTCAAAGGGAGAGGACATTAGTCTGTACTGGGCATCAACCAGGTAATCTGGATTGGCTCACGCACGGAATAATGTTTAACCTGGGTGCACATGCACGGATGGTCTCAAACACCATCCAAGCAAACAGACACTTACAGGGGGTTTATCACGGTGTGCCAGGGTTCCTAGACTTCTGAATCAAATAATAATAAAAAGTGACAGTCATTTTAGGCCATATAAACATTTAATAAGTTACTATAATTCATTGGTAATAAGCGGTAAAGATGTATCTAAGTACTTTAATTAAGAACAATATAGAATAGTTTACACGGGGTTTGGGAAACGGTTTGGTGAATACTTATGTTGGTTCTCATTTCCTTTTTCTACACCATTCGTAATGCTAATTATTTTGTATCTTGATGGTACTATTACAGGGTATACAATCAAACTAAAGCAAACATCAACTTCCCAAAATAAAATTACGCTCTTCTGTGTAAAATGAGTAAACGTAACTCCTCTTTGACAAAACGGATCAATAAATCAGATCCAAATATAAATCGGATCATCTCTGCCAAGTATAAAAACTAGTCGAAGCCTTCAAGGGAACTCATGACACAACTGATGTAAATTATTAGAATAATCCTACCAAAGCAAGAAAATACGCATAGCAGGAGTAGTAGTAGTAGTAAAATATAATGTTATTGTTTCCCCTGGACCTGGAAAATGTTTGAAAAATAATTTTAAAAGGGTTGGGTAAAAGTAATTTAAACATGGACTACTGGCAAATACATGTGATTTAAACATATTAAGCAACTCACATACAAGTAAACTTGTGATAAACCAGCACAAAATAATTATACTTTGACTGGATTTCATGTTCAACATGAACACTATAGTTTATGATTGTACTGAAGATAAATGGGTCAACGCACCCCCTTCGTTAAAATGGCTCTCTGCCTATTTTTAGCTGTTATGATGTATAATTAAAGTAATTCTTGTTAAATTACGTTGACTTTACCTGTTATTTAGGAGCAGTCGGGTTCATCAAGCTTTAAATAATTTTTTAGCTATTATTTAGGGACATGTCTCTGCCTTTTTATTATATAATTAGTGCATTAACTAAGTGCATAAACTAATTAGTGCATTAACTAATTAAGTGTTAGACACAGCTAAATTCCGGGTCCAACGTGTTTGAATTAAATTAACGTTCTGAGAAAGAGACAGGTGACAGTAGGGTATTTTTGTAAAGTTAAAAGGGTACAGAGATTACACACTTTAGAGGTCAGATGTGACTTTTTGTTGTAGTTAGTTGCTTGTTAAACTCTGTTACGATATACCAACAACTAGAATATATACTCTGTCTTAAATACCTGCAGTCTGCATTCATAAGTAAAAAGATTTTTATCAACACCAAAACTAAATTTAACGAGGAGTTGACCACATCAAAAAACCATGAACAAGAGTAAATCTAAGGAGGTAACAAGCGGAGAAATGCATTCTTTAGAAGGACAGCAATTATGGAGTGTTTTCTCCTCGGTAGTTTTATTTTTGTTTCTCCCGAAACCAGAGCAGCATTTCCCTTTGACGGTGTTATTCCTTGGTCATTTGTATCCAAGTCCGGTGAAACGACGGGGTCGTCCTGCGGTGTTACGGTGTAATCTCTCGGTCGATTGTGTCCAAGTCCGATGAAAAGTGTCTACCAGGGTTACATTTAACATGACCGTAACTTCTCAAATTTCCTTGCCAAACGTTTGTCGCCAAATCTGCTAAAACTGTCCACCAGGGAACCATTTAACTGTGCCTAAATATTTTAAATTTCCCGGTCAAATATTCCCGAGTCCGCTAAAATCTGTTTACTGGGGACCGTGATGTATTTTGACGGTGTAATTTCTTGGTCGAACGTTTCCGAGTTCGCTGAAGTTACTTTATCGGGGGGTTACATTTAAAATGACCGTAACTTCTTAAATTTTCCTGCCAAACGTCTGTCACCGAGTCCGCTAAAACTGTCCACCGGGGAAACATTTAACCTTACCTAAATATATTAAATCATGAGGATGGGGTCACACGCTCTGTACTTCTCACATCAATATCAGTTATGGAGCCGGCTTGCACAGATTTTGTGGTATTCTCAAATTTTCATGCACCCTTACGGATGCTTAATGTTTGTCATCCGATACATGGTGTGCAGGTGACGCATCACATGCACATCATGTATCATTATTGTCTCCTCCATTACCTCTAGGTTGAGTAACGTGTAGATAGTATGTGTGTGTGTGGTTTGATTGCCACGTTTGCCATTTGAACTCCTGCACTGGTTGGCTGGACAACTTTTTTTTTTAAAAGGTATGTGTAAAATATCTTTAACTCCAGTGTAATCAGGGAGAATACAACTTGGAAGTTTCACACTCATCCTCATTAATACATTTAAAGCAGTACTGTTGAGAAACGCACAAGTTACCTTTATGAACTTTTTATCAGGGTCTGAGGGAAGCGACTCGTCCTAGCGAGTCTCCAAGGAAAAAAATATGAAAAGAAAGTATCGGTCTTTTGGTGTTCTCCTATCTACCCTTATGAAACACTGATGCGCTGGGCCCTTGAACGCATCACAGGGTTTACAATAAACTTCTCCGCATACGTGAGCTGTCTTACGTTTTTTTGGATGAATCATTTTCTTACAGTCACGGCAAAGTTTTAAAGTTTTACAAACTTGCCCCTGATGGGCTATTAAACACCGCTCGTTTTGAAGAAACGGTTGCAAAAACGACATGTGATGCCTCCGTGTTCTAGTTTACAGGGTGGGGAGATGGTATGGCAGGAGGTGCATCTGTTTGAGCATCGATGCTCTGCTTTGTGGTCAAAAGGGATGTGGCAGGCTTCACAGAAATAACGGCATACGAAAGCAGCAGTTAAGTTTGTAATTACATAATAATGACCGTTATGAAAGAGCAAGTTAATTTTGAATCTAGCGTCTTCATTACCTCCTTCAAAGTAAACATCTCGGCCTTTTTTATCGTAGTTGTAGACGGTAATTTTGTATTTTTTAAGATGGGACTGGAATTTTTCAAGCTCAGGGATACCGGCACCTTCCTCCGGCATTTCTACACGGGCTTTTGCTATGAGCTTATTAGCTCTGAAAGTTTGTCTTTTACCTTTATCCTGACGTATTGCTTTATACTGAGGATCATTTTTTGCAAGTGCTTTACCTACTACCAACGCTCTAGCCAGGCATAAATTGTCTTTATTATTAATTACTACAACACCCTTCCTAGCATAACATTCCTCGTCAAACGTGTTGTACATCTCTGGATGTACTCTCCCCTTACCTACTGGTACGTTAATCCTAGCTACATCTACTTTAAACGTGTCGGTAGATTTAATGGATTCAGCGTTGGATTGAAGAATACCCCCGAAAACTTTCCAAAGGACATCACCGCTAACTTCAGAGACCGGTCTAAAATCTACGTAACCTGGTTCTGCACTTTTTAAATTTATCGATTGCATTTTAAACCAGAGATAATCAGTGGGTACAGCGTCGGCTTTAGCTTTTTCAACAATTTGATTAAGACCCTTACGAATCCAATCAAACTCAGAGACACCCTTAGGAGGGTTAGTGAATTTAAAAACAGTGTTAGTCCCGGTTGCAAAAGTTAAAGCTGTAGAAATTAAAGACTTCAGTTAGTTGCTTGAAAAATTCCGTTACGATATATACCAGCTATCCACCACGATACATACTTTGCCTTAAATACCTGCAGTTTACATTCACAAGTCAAAATATTGTAACCAATACCAGAACAACTAAAATTATCGAGGAGACACAACATGGACAAGAGTACATATCAACGGACAATTAAAGCATAAAATGCATTATTTATAAAGGCAATAATTATGCAGATAATCTAAGAAACTTGATCAGCCGTGTCTCATCGTTAGGTTATGTTATGCTCTGTTAAGTTAGGTTTGTGCATGGAAATATGAAACATCGTCAGTCTTAGTTAGGTTTATTGATGCAGGTTTAAGTTAGGTTTGTCGATGCCAATTTTTGGATATCAACATCGCGCGCGTTGTTGATGTCCAAAAATTGGCACGCTAGAAGACGCTAGATTCAAAATTAACTTGCTCTTTCATAACGGTCATTATTATGTAATTACAAACTTAACTGCTGCTTTCGTATGCCGTTATTTCTGTGAAGCCTGCCACATCCCTTTTGACCACAAAGCAGAGCATCGATGCTCAAACAGATGCACCTCCTGCCATACCATCTCCCCACCCTGTAAACTAGAACACGGAGGCATCACATGTCGTTTTTGCAACCGTTTCTTCAAAACGAGCGGTGTTTAATAGCCCATCAGGGGCAAGTTTGTAAAACTTTAAAACTTTGCCGTGACTGTAAGAAAATGATTCATCCAAAAAAAACGTAAGACAGCTCACGTATGCGGAGAAGTTTATTGTAAACCCTGTGATGCGTTCAAGGGCCCAGCGCATCAGTGTTTCATAAGGGTAGATAGGAGAACACCAAAAGACCGATACTTTCTTTTCATATTTTTTTCCTTGGAGACTCGCTAGGACGAGTCGCTTCCCTCAGACCCTGATAAAAAGTTCATAAAGGTAACTTGTGCGTTTCTCAACAGTACTGCTTTAAATGTATTAATGAGGATGAGTGTGAAACTTCCAAGTTGTATTCTCCCTGATTACACTGGAGTTAAAGATATTTTACACATACCTTTTAAAAAAAAAAGTTGTCCAGCCAACCAGTGCAGGAGTTCAAATGGCAAACGTGGCAATCAAACCACACACACACATACTATCTACACGTTACTCAACCTAGAGGTAATGGAGGAGACAATAATGATACATGATGTGCATGTGATGCGTCACCTGCACACCATGTATCGGATGACAAACATTAAGCATCCGTAAGGGTGCATGAAAATTTGAGAATACCACAAAATCTGTGCAAGCCGGCTCCATAACTGATATTGATGTGAGAAGTACAGAGCGTGTGACCCCATCCTCATGATTTAATATATTTAGGTAAGGTTAAATGTTTCCCCGGTGGACAGTTTTAGCGGACTCGGTGACAGACGTTTGGCAGGAAAATTTAAGAAGTTACGGTCATTTTAAATGTAACCCCCCGATAAAGTAACTTCAGCGAACTCGGAAACGTTCGACCAAGAAATTACACCGTCAAAATACATCACGGTCCCCAGTAAACAGATTTTAGCGGACTCGGGAATATTTGACCGGGAAATTTAAAATATTTAGGCACAGTTAAATGGTTCCCTGGTGGACAGTTTTAGCAGATTTGGCGACAAACGTTTGGCAAGGAAATTTGAGAAGTTACGGTCATGTTAAATGTAACCCTGGTAGACACTTTTCATCGGACTTGGACACAATCGACCGAGAGATTACACCGTAACACCGCAGGACGACCCCGTCGTTTCACCGGACTTGGATACAAATGACCAAGGAATAACACCGTCAAAGGGAAATGCTGCTCTGGTTTCGGGAGAAACAAAAATAAAACTACCGAGGAGAAAACACTCCATAATTGCTGTCCTTCTAAAGAATGCATTTCTCCGCTTGTTACCTCCTTAGATTTACTCTTGTTCATGGTTTTTTGATGTGGTCAACTCCTCGTTAAATTTAGTTTTGGTGTTGATAAAAATCTTTTTACTTATGAATGCAGACTGCAGGTATTTAAGACAGAGTATATATTCTAGTTGTTGGTATATCTTAACAGAGTTTAACAAGCAACTAACTACAACAAAAAGTCACATCTGACCTCTAAAGTGTGTAATCTCTGTACCCTTTTAACTTTACAAAAATACCCTACTGTCACCTGTCTCTTTCTCAGAACGTTAATTTAATTCAAACACGTTGGACCCGGAATTTAGCTGTGTCTAACACTTAGAATCAGTTCAAAGTGGGTCCAGATCGGACCTACAACTTCCGGTGTAACGTTATCAAAGGGGAGCGTTTCGCTTCCCCTGGGATAGGGATATCGCTTTTTTTCTGTGTTTATAAGCCTCTTCTCTCCTTTAAGTTACTGTTATTAGTATATTGAGGTTTCTAAACAATTAAATGTTTAGAAAGTTTCCCAAAGTAATCTAAATTGAAATAATCCTGCTTTTATAAGCATGGTATTACAAGTATTCTTCAACTTCTTAAATTACATACACTAACCATACCAAAAAGCAAAAAGAATCTCCACACATGAAGCCGAAACCCAGTTAAATAATATACTACGACTTGTAGACGTGGTTGTAGATATGAACCCAACTGGTAAAATACTCATAGATAACAGGTAAAATGTAAACATATCTGAACAATAACTGATTTAAATTATACATCGTAACGGCTAAGGCTCTGTAAAATTAGCCTGAGAGCCTTTTTAGCGAAGAGGGGTCAGGTGACTGACCCCCTTCCCCAACCCGCCCTAAGGGGTGAGCGAATCCCGCACCCTTTGTATTGCCAATTCTAAACAGTTTAAATCAAAGAGCCAGGAATTTATTCACTTAATTTAACATACATAATAGAAGTTACAACTTAGGCTTTCCAACTCCCACATACTAGCCTCTACAAGCTCAGGACTTATACCCAGTTAATGCACTAATTATATAATAAAAAGGCAGAGACATGTCCCTAAATAATAGCTAAAAAATTATTTAAAGCTTGATGAACCCGACTGCTCCTAAATAACAGGTAAAGTCAACGTAATTTAACAAGAATTACTTTAATTATACATCATAACAGCTAAAAATAGGCAGAGAGCCATTTTAACGAAGGGGGTGCGTTGACCCATTTATCTTCAGTACAATCATAAACTATAGTGTTCATGTTGAACATGAAATCCAGTCAAAGTATAATTATTTTGTGCTGGTTTATCACAAGTTTACTTGTATGTGAGTTGCTTAATATGTTTAAATCACATGTATTTGCCAGTAGTCCATGTTTAAATTACTTTTACCCAACCCTTTTAAAATTATTTTTCAAACATTTTCCAGGTCCAGGGGAAACAATAACATTATATTTTACTACTACTACTACTCCTGCTATGCGTATTTTCTTGCTTTGGTAGGATTATTCTAATAATTTACATCAGTTGTGTCATGAGTTCCCTTGAAGGCTTCGGCTAGTTTTTATACTTGGCAGAGATGATCCGATTTATATTTGGATCTGATTTATTGATCCGTTTTGTCAAAGAGGAGTTACGTTTACTCATTTTACACAGAAGAGCGTAATTTTATTTTGGGAAGTTGATGTTTGCTTTAGTTTGATTGTATACCCTGTAATAGTACCATCAAGATACAAAATAATTAGCATTACGAATGGTGTAGAAAAAGGAAATGAGAACCAACATAAGTATTCACCAAACCGTTTCCCAAACCCCGTGTAAACTATTCTATATTGTTCTTAATTAAAGTACTTAGATACATCTTTACCGCTTATTACCAATGAATTATAGTAACTTATTAAATGTTTATATGGCCTAAAATGACTGTCACTTTTTATTATTATTTGATTCAGAAGTCTAGGAACCCTGGCACACCGTGATAAACCCCCTGTAAGTGTCTGTTTGCTTGGATGGGGTTTGAGACCATCCGTGCATGTGCACCCAGGTTAAACATTATTCCGTGCGTGAGCCAATCCAGATTACCTGGTTGATGCCCAGTACAGACTAATGTCCTCTCCCTTTGAGCAAACAAAGGATAGAGATTTTTTAAAGATAAACCATGGCTCCTCCTCCGCCATGACTCGTGGAGACCTTCCAAAAACAAACTAGTTGCCTCCCCCGTTTATTTTTTTATATTTTTACTTTTATACTTTTTTGTATTTTACTTTCATATTTTTTTTTGTTTCACCCACCGGACCATTCCAAGGAGTAGCCGGGGTGTTAGCCAGGCTCCTCAATGTATAAGGTCCCTCTTTCAACCGAGGTCGGTTCGAAGGAGTAGCCGGGTTGTTACCCTGGCGTCTCAATCTACTGGACCCCTCATTCACACATGGGCCGTTCGAAGGAGTAGCCGAGGTGTTAGCCCAGCGTCTCAATCTACTTGGCCCCCTTTCAGGTTTACGGGGCTTTTCGTTACCCGCGCCAGTGACCGTCATTCGTTCGTGCTCATTCATACAGTGGGGATTATTACATTTACATTTATATTTTATATACAAGGGTGTATTTACATAGTCTGGTACTTTAAGAGGTACCAGCTCTTCAAAGTCAATGTTGATTCTAGAGCATAAAGTAACATAAGGACATTGACTATAAATCATCTCTATAAAGTAATTAAGTGATCTACGTAAGAATGTACCCCAATATAGACAATTACAGTATGCCGAGCGACCTACATAGAATTTTTTACTATACTCTTGACTTATGGCGTAGTGGTTACGCCAATGGGTTTCTACAAATTTTTCCAAAATTACTGGGGGCATGTTTAGGCAAATTAGTTCATTGATACACTGGGTGCGATCCCAGATTTGTTTTTCGCAAAGTTGAAAAAGTGATTTCGGTTGATTCATAGTTACGCAAAGAACAGAGCTGGGAGTCGTCAGTTCGCAACGAAAGCTGAGAGCAAAGAGAGAGGAAAGGCGCAACAAGAGAGCAGGTATTGTGGTGGGGAAACGTCTGGACCAATCAGAGCGCAGTATGCCTAATTACAGCCAATGGAGTGCTAGCTTATTCCGGCCAATCACAGAGCAGTATTTTAACAGGTAACGGCAAGTTTGCTGACAAAGACTTGTTGCGGATGTTGCGGTTAAGTAACGTAAAAGGTGTACTTACTTGAATTTGTGATTTCACTAGACATACACGAGTGGCATATCGAGTATACATACCACTCATATTTCAGCCACGTGTGAAGCCTCGGGTATATGCAGTAGTGGTACATGATATCTATAATCGGGGTCACTTGTACCAAGTGCTCCCGATCACAAATACCATGCACCCACAAAGGCATGAGGCGGGAGGAAAGCACTGGGAACTCAATACAGCAGGGCTCCATAGCTACGACTGACGCTGAGCAGTGCCAAGAGCGTGAGCTAATCGCAACCACTTCCGCATGATAAAATAAACCTGACCGAGAAATTGTATTACCGGGGGAATTAGACATAAATGGCTTAAAACTTTGACAGGTTCCCGCCTAGCCCTAATTAATAGAAAGACCGAGGGTCATGAGAATATTACCGAAGATTTGGAGTATCTAGGTTAAAATGTTACTCTGCGTACTTACAGCTCGACATGATCACAGAAGAGGAGGCGTGGAGGCCTCTCATCCAGCTCCTGCAGTGATAGATGCTGGCAGGAACAGCAAAGGGCAAAGCCCTTTGCCCCAAAAAACACCATAATAACGCAGTGCGCTTCCTTATCACAGCCTTCACACTTGTTAAGCGGCATGACGACTGACTGGTGCGAGCAGCGAGCAGCGCCAACAGCGCGAGATAACTAGGGAGGGGGACTTGACCAGGGAAATTTAAAACGCACTGGCGCTGCGTTGGGAAAAGCTTTACCGGAGTTATTGGCCGAGAAATTTAAGAGTTTCAGGCAAGGTATAGTTTGCTTCCACTCCAAGTATTTGTATTGGTCTTTGGAAGTTTTGGTTGATAAATGTAGAATCTTACGGTTAGGTTCAATTTAGTTCCCAACCAAGTACGTTCAGCGGACTTGGAAACGTTCGACCAAGAAGTCACATGGTCAAAATACATCACGGTCCCCGGCAAACAGTTTAACGGGGCTGGAAACCTTTGGCCGAGGGATTTAAGAGTTTTGGTCAATTTATGGCACTGCCCCTTAAAAACACCTTCCAGCGGAATTTGAAGTATTTGACGGAGAAGTTACAGCGTAAAAATACAACAGACCCGCCGTTTTACCGAACTTAAACACAAATAACCAACCAAGGTTAAAGACTCAGAGTGAAATACTGTATAATTTCTTTCCTTCTAAAGAATGCATTTTATGTTTGTTGTCTTTTAATGTGTACCCATGGTGTGTAATTTTTTGCCAACTCTCTGATATTGGTGTTGGTAACAATATTTGACTAGTGAATGCAGTAAAATTATTCATTGATTCTATTTGATCATATATCGTAACAGAGTTTGTCAAACCCTATATTTGTTTAACTTTACGAAATACCCTACTGTCACCTTTCCTTTCTGCATTAATTTAAATTAAAAAACAGAGGGCTTGGCATGTAGCTGAATCCGACCAAGTACGTTCAGCGGACTTGGGAACTTTCGGCCGAGAAATTTAAGAAGTTACGGTCGTTTTAAATGTAACCCCCCGATAAAGTAACTTCAGCGGACTTGGACATAGTTGGCCGAGAAGTCACATGGACAAAGTACCACACGGTCCCCGGCAAACAGGTTAATAAACCCGTGGAGTGGGGTTATCGGTTTCTTGCCTGTAGTTTTCTGCTAGTTTTTACAAACCTTTTCTCTCCTTTAAGCTACTGTTAATAGTATCTTGAGGTTTCTCTGTCTGGCTTGACTAGAGTAGTGTTGTGTTTGTATTCAATTGTTTGTTTTGGTAGTTTACAGTAAAGAAAGTAAACAAACCCTCACTTCCATGTGGCTAGGGTAGTGTTGTGTGTATGTGCTGAGTAACAGTAATCTCTCTTTTCTTTAATGCAGTTTTGGTTAGAGTAGTGTTTTCTACCTTCCTTAGAGTTAGGTTTTGGTAACTTGTAGTTCTATTTTGACTTGCGTAGTTTGTGTGCTAGTGTTTTTCTGATTTGCGTAGTGATACAGAGGTACTGTATCACGGAGTGCCCGGGGTCCTAGACGGTGGAGATTCGATGGATCTAGGCTGGAACACTGGCCGCAGGGAAACGTTTGACTTGGAAGTATCTGACCGAAGAGTTTAAAACGTTGCAGGCCAAGTACATCAAGGCCTCCGGGGCAGTTTTCAGCGGTCTTGGGTACGATTGGCCAAGCTATTACACCGTCAAAATACACCACGGCCTTTGAAATATTTTGACCGGGAAATTTAAATGGTGGGAAAATAAAATGTACTCGCACAAGTGAAGCTGTTCAACAATCCTCCTGCCGCAGGCCTCTGGCGGTTGCAATATATGAGTGGTTGAATCGGCCAGTTGGTAGAATACCCGAGCGGGACTTTAAACTGTTACCGCACGTTTGCCTCGAGAGCTTGAGGTGCCATCTCTGTCAAACAAGAACAGAATTGTAAACAATCCGTGGCTTGAAGCAAAATATATTGCTGGGATTTTAGAATATAAAAATATGGAAACGCTAATAATAGCAGTTTTAGTTACAATGATAAAAAGATAAATATTTATTAATGAATAATGTATCTGTCTTTTATAATCTCATTTACTTACCGTAATGCATTCTTCGCAATACCTCCTTCCTTCCCAACGGTAATATGGACTGTAGTGCTGAATTGTATTTTTTTCTGTGCTAAAATATAATATTGTGTTGGATAAGGTAGGTGGCATTTGTTTTTACAATGTTGTCAAGTAATTTATTGTCAGAACAGATTTGTTTAAGAGAAAGTTTAGTTAGGCTAAGCGGAGTATTCATCATGAAGTGAGCTTGACTGGTTCAGGATGAGCAGAGTTTGTGTGTTGGGGGGAGTTGGTGATTGACCAATCGTCACTCCCCAGTAATTAGTTTTCAGGTTTGTGGTGATTCCTTATTATGTTTACTTTCAGTTTATTTGGTGAGGTATGTTGTCTTACCTCCCAAGCGATACTGTCCAGCGGAAGCTTAACACTTTTAGAAGTCTCCGACAAAGGTAAATGATTCCCCAGGGGAGGTAGAAACCTCTAACTAATAATATAGATAAATATCTTACCTTAACAGCGACAATCTCTCCAAGATGGTGTTGTGATGACCCCGCAAGCATCGCAGTGTAAAACCAGGTTAAACGCTTTAGGATCTGAGAGAGTATCTGGCATGGTATATTTTATACAATGAAACAGTAAACACCTCTAAAGTGAAGTAATATAGGCGCTGTGGTCCACTGTAGGTCACCACTGTCTTTCACTGTAGGTTTGGGCTCAATACTTAAAAGCTGATGTTTGTTTAGAAATGCACTACATATATGTTCAAGACACAGAGTGATGGTACCATAGACACTGCCTGGCTATATAATCGCCACCACTCCTCTCGGATTTATTCTGGGTTGTATTTTTCTTTGTTCTATTACAGCTTAGTTTGTAGTTTTAAAAAAGTTCCCCCTGTGGGAGTATGCCTTACTTAGCCTAGATCATGCTATGTTCCCTGCAATGTCCTTTGGGAGATTTTTGGGGGCATAATTCAAAGCAACGCTGAATCAATTACCAGCAGTGACACGTTTAGAGTAGATGTAGCACGGATAAACATTCCAGTAGGTAAAGGAAGGGCAAGACCCGACTTTTACAATATTTTTGATGAAGAGTGTAAAGAGGGAATCGAACCCGGGGCCTCCTGAACCGTAGTCCAAGACGCTAACCACTAGACCACCGCGTTCCCCCCGATTATGCTGCGAGATTTAAGGTATCTATTAGTACCCCTTCAATTATGTTGATACTTGCCCGCAGTACAGAGGTTAAGTTTTTTGTAAGATGTAAAGGATGTTAACAGGTACATACATACCAAATTTCATTAAAATCGGCCAAGCCGTTCTTGGGATATTGATTTTTAAAATATAGCTCCTTCAATCTTTTGATACTTTCCCGCAGTACAGAGTTTAAGTTTTTTTTAAATAGTAGCGGAGGTTAACAGGTACCTATATACCGAGTTTCATTAGAATCGGCCAAGCCGTTCTCAATATATTAAATTTTAAAGTTTTACACCCTCCATCATCCCCTAAACAACCCTTACCTACCCTCAAACAAAATTGAAGGTTAGAGGATGTTAACAAGTATCCACATGTCAAGTTTCAATTATATCGTCTCACCCGTTCTTAAGATATTGATTTTTAAAGTATGACTCCTTCAATTATTTTGATACTACCTGCAGTACAGAGTTTAGGTTTTTGTAAATCGTAGCGGAGGTTAACAGGTACATACATGCCAAGTTTCATTAAAATCGGCCAAGCCGTTCTCGAGATATTTAATTTTGAAAATTTGCCCCTTCATTTTTTGGGATGCAACCCGCAACATTTTAGTTAAGACTTTTCATATGGGTAGATACCCCCCTGGAGTGCCTACACTACGTAGTAGGCAGTTTTCCGGGGTCAAAATGACCCTAGGACTTACCGTTTTCGAGATATTAGCGATTTTTAGTTTTTTGCAACGCTTTCTTGCGATATATACATGTAATAGTTTTATATATTGGGTTAGCGGCACTTTCTTGCGAAATATACATTGCCATAGGTTGGTAACACATCGTAGCGTGACGTAATATATATAATAATTTTAGATAGTTTGACATAATACATATATATATATATACATATAATAATTTAGGTTTTGTAGGTAGCGTTTAGAGTGGCAACACTGGCTAAGTGAGGTTAGATAGCCACTTACCTTTCTGGTGATGGTATATTATACACTATTATGGTACATATATGATTATACACTGTGGCGTTATATATGGTATATATATATGGTACATATATATATATATATATATATATATATATATATATATATATTTATGATTATACACTGTAGCGTTATATATGGTACATATAATTATGTATGGTACATATAATTAGGTGATGGTATATTATACGCTATTATGGTACATATATGATTATACACTGTAGTATTATATATGGTACATATAATTATATATGATACATATAATTACGTATGGTACATTAGCTCTGCTAAGTTGGTAACACTACCTGGAGGGATGAAAAGTGAGGTTAGGTTTGGCGCCAATTTTTTTTGGCGCGCAAATTTGGCGGGAAAATGTTCTTCTTACTCTTTCCGGATTAACGCGCTCTAACCACTATGCCATTTCCGGTTCTCAACGACTGCCAACCCTACTAATTTAATCTTAAAAGGGGTCTTTGCGAAACCACTAAGATATAGTATGATGCATAACCCATGTTTTAATTGGTACTAATTTACAATCCTGTTCGTTAAAGGTACTTCTGATAGTTGATGCTTATTTAAATTAATTTTAAATAAGAATTAATTAATTATAAATTCTTAACTGTGAAAAATCACGCTCACATGTAATCTCCTAACATATATTGTTTTTTATACGTAACGCCCAATAGGTTTTCTGGTAATTCTAAATATTTGAAAATTACTTGCATACAGTTTTAAAACAAATCATTTTTTCTTAATTCTAAAGAGCCTTTATCAGTTTACTAACCGGACGTTTTGTGCCTGATAAGATAAGACTTACCATGATCAAGTGTATCAATCAGCTCTAATCGATTTTTTAATAGAACGGTAATGCAAAGATAACATTTAAATTAGTCATGCTGTAATAAAAACCCGGTATTTCCTTCAAGTACAAAAAATAACTTTTTACAATTTAAACCATTACATTATTTTTATTAAGTCAAAATAGCAGGTTTAAGACAGTATGTTTGTACCAGACTGATTATTTAATTCACTGACCGCACTGAAGGCCCAGCAGGCGCCGCAATCTCCCTGGTCCTTGACAGGGGTGACGGCTCCCTCATTCCTCCAGTCCACGGAGTTAGGCAACTCCAAGTTCTCGTCAAACTCAAACTTGTCGTTCTGACTCACGTAGCCCTCTTGCACCTTAAAGCCGTTCATCCGCTCACGGAACTCCTCGTTGGTCTAGGAAGCAAACAACTGTTCATATTTCTGATCTTTCTTTTACCCTATGGACAAAGTATTTTCCTGACTAACATACATACCATTTAGCTTGTCTGGGGGATTTGTGTGACATATAATAAATGTTTATTATCAGTGTATTGCTGGTAAATTTATAAAGCTTAAATTAAGTCATCATCAGCCAATAGAACAACCAAATCTGTAAAACAGTTAAGTTATGATTTAGAAAACTGATTACTTAAAAACCTCCAATTTTAGAGTGTAATCTATGTATATGGATGTAATATACATAATTTATGTATATGGATAAATTATTATATACGGGTGAGTTAAAAAGTTGACAACCTTTGAAATGCATATTATTAAACGTCACAAAATCATATTATACACAATTCATATATACAATAAACCACTTTTTAAGATGACCCTCTGACTTTATTGGCTAAATTAATATTTTCATAAAATGGAATTGATTGTTTATCTTTACAAATTATTATATTACATTTAAGAATATTTTTTAATTATTACAAAAGGAGGACATGTATTTATAGTATAAACATACAAAAATGTGGCTTAATAATTTTAAGCTGGAAATTGAATAACTATGCTATTTTATTTAAGAAATATACTATAAGTACGTAGGTAACAATATATCACGTTTCTCTGATTTTAAAATAGCACAGGAAACAGCATTAGCTAAAAATATTATAATACTCATGTATAGCTACAAAATGATTACCTCATAAGGAAAATATATTTAGTGTACATTGAAATTTACACTATTTAAGTAAAACTATAAACAAACAGAATTTGTTATAAATTGGAAATTAAACATTAGGTAGGAATGAATTAATTGTTTGGAAACATTCTTACAGAGCGTGAGCAAATGAATCTTACCAAGTCAGCGAATCTGTTCACTCCAACGGTGAATGTGACCTCTCCCCTCTCGTACTTCTTGTTGTGCTGGCGGATGAAGTCCAGGTTCTTCATGAAGATATCCTTCCTCAACTGTTCTTCCTTCTCATGTTCATAGACCTTCTCGTGTTTAATCTAGAAAACCATTCAAAACCACTGTATTAAACCACTGAAAACTACTCAAGGTGTTAAATTTTGAATCTATTAATGTTTTTTTTTATTGGTGTCCTAATTTTTACTTATAAGACAGCACTAAAAACTGCAAGACAGCCGTTCTGATAATATCCAAGGGCTGACAAAAGGGTTTTGTCTTTATTTCTTTG
Source organism: Allygus modestus (assembly GCA_963675035.1). NCBI lineage: Eukaryota > Metazoa > Arthropoda > Insecta > Hemiptera > Cicadellidae > Allygus > Allygus modestus. The sequence continues at coordinate 427,210,122 of OY776112.1, read as the reverse complement.
TCTTTGGTGTGACATTTCTCCAGATAAAATCCTAGTATAATTTGATTATAATTAGATTAAGAAATTTCGTTAGTTTTCCACATACATTTAGTATTTTCAGTAATTTACATTAGTATCGTAATATCTGGCAGTTCTGAATTATATAAGAGAATGACTGGTGATGTGTTTGCTGATGTGAAACATAATGCCTACTTTAGAAAAATAAATAAATAAATTTATATTCTCAATTTAAATTTGTAGGACGTTTAGTTATTTAATTTAAAAAGTATATACGTTAATTAAACTTTTGCAACATTAAATACAATTATTTTATGCTACTATATAATAAATTACTAGGGCAGGCTACTATGGATTGTATGAAGTATCTACAACCAACAATTTCATACATACCACATTATTTATTGTGACACTGTTTTCATTTTTTTTTTTTTTTGAAAAATACTTTTTCCTAATGTAAAAACCAAAGTGTTTCAAGTTAAAGTAATTGTTTAACACCTATGGAGTAATTTTTCCGGCGTTAAGAAGTAAAAATAATATGAGACAAGTTTTTAACATTAAATAAGTAGATAATATAATGTGGGAACAATCAAAAACTTTCTCACACTTGTTATGGTTTCTCTTCTAAACTATATACATATATGTATATATATATATATATATATATATATATATATATATATATATATATATATATATATATATATATAAATCTCACTATCTATTCAGCTGCCGTACGAATTTCGGTTAAGTAGCTGCCACCTCAAAGGTTAGAGTATGTTTAAGTTTTAACGTGTATTGTTACTCAAAATTACGTTATTAATATAACTATTAACTTATTTTCATAATTTTTTTATTGTAACTATGTGTATCAAAACCCATGTAGTTTGACTGCCCTAAGTTTACATTTGATTCGGCACTCCATGTATGTCTAGCAGCCAAATGACTGCCAGCTATGATACTTCATAAATATTTCGCGTTATTTCGCTGCCACCACTGTTGCCAATTCGTCTTGACGATATTCATGGAAACGTTACGAGCATAATGGACAAAATTAGCTCTCCTCTCGCTGCTTTAACTTGTATTAATTTATTATTTCGTATCTTAAATTTCCAACTGTTATCATTGTCCAAAGCACTGGAATGGCAGCATAAGAACGTCTTTCGTTGTTGAAGTAGTTAGATACTGACACATTTCATTGCATCATGAACAATCTCAGGTCAAATAAAAATATATAACATTTTATTATTAATTTTATATTGTTTGTTCAACATTTTAAATTATATACATCATAGGTAGAAAGTTAGTTGCGTGAGTGGTTGTTTTACGTGGTCTGTTTACGTCTAACACCGATAATAGCACGGTCGGTAAGTGAGGAGTCGGACCATCTAAAGTCGGATTAGTGTAGTTCTAATATAATTATATTCTCTACTTATAAAACTAATCTAGGTATAAATAATATATAAAGGGTTAAGAATGTCCGGAAATAATAAACCTAATAATTACGGAAACATAAGGCCCTTCAGTGCTATTTTGTTGTAGGTAGGCTTTGCTTGTTTATCCCAACCAAGGTTGAAACGAAATCAATTTGATATATAATTTCTATTTCAGGGGAACGGAATAACATATTTTTTCTTTAAACAGTGATGGACCTTTAGGGAAATAGATTTTTGTACCTGCATTAATATCGCAATTCCATGGATTCCATAAAATTATTGTGTTCGTTTTGATAGTTTATAAGTAGGTTTTAAATTTTGACGCAATGTAATCCCCTCCACCTCGTATAGCGGCCATTTTTGTTTTGCAAGGCTAAATATCTTAAAATCTTAATATTTAGGAAAAAACTTTAAAAAAACTTGGGTCATTCTGTCATAAAAACAATGGAAGATATTAGGTGTACGATAATAAATAACTGAGATATCGTGATTTTTATAATTTAAAACATGCATTTTTGCCATTTTTTCACTAAAAAAATGTTTTAACTTATAACAATCACAATTCATCAGTTATTTATAATCCTATAGCCAATATCTTCATTTCATTGGTTGAGGACACTATGACATAGCTTTTTTATTCTTACAGATTTTTTCCTAAATATTACAGTTTTAAAGATATTTAACTTTGAAAACAAAAATAGCCGCCATTTTAAAATAGTACAAAGTAGAATCTTAATATTTCATGCCAAAATGGGTCGTATTATATGTAATATATGTACCAAGTTTGAATTTGATATCATCTGACTTTCCTAAGATATGCCGTATTAAATGGAAAACACATAACAGCAAGATAGACGTAAAACTAAACGTTTTAGGACATAGATTTATATGAACTTTTTTCTTTATTTTTGTATGAGAAATCATATCCCAAAGTCCTGAATGTTTTTTTTTCAACATCCTGTATACTTTCAACAGATAAGTAATATATATGGTCTCGTCTTAAGATTCTCAAGACAGAATAGTGAGACAAGTGAGAATGGTACAAATTAGCAAATTGGCATATTTTTAATGTTGGGAAGAGTGTTCAGAAATAATTTGATTGATGCTAATTTTTAACCTACGTTGATCTATGGTCTGATTGGCCCAGGTATTCACATTTTTATACTCTTGTTATAAAACAATAATAGTAGCCTCATTTGTAAAATTTGTATATACGAAATAGCCGATATTCGCACCAAAAATGTGAAAAAATGAACATTTTAATGTACGCTTAGCAATATTCTAAAAAAATAAGTTGTATACACTTTTTATGTAGACAGCTTAATTTCACCGTAATTCTTAAATATATAAAAACAACTGCCACTGCGAAAAACAAAAGGTAACTTCAACTAATTTTATCCTTGCTTCATGGGATTGAATTTTATCACAAAAACTATAAATAATTTAATTAGCTTTGGAATTATTGGCCTAGTAAATATATTTGTTAACATGATGGCTTCATAAAGAGCGATTAACGTACCGGACACCACGCTGAGCCTAGCAGCGCCGCGTATTGCGTAGTGACTCAAGCGCTTCTGGCTGTTAGCATGAGTCGGACTGCATATTTATACTTTTGTTTACTGCCCTCCCTACGTTGCTTGTTGAATACTGCCTATGTTCATTAATAACATCATCTTATAAGGTTTGTATTCATCGTTAACAGTGGGTCTTGTCAATTTAGTGTTCAGTTAACCATTGCATTGAGCGGTTCGTTGGCATTTTGTGTTTCGTTATAACGTTTTATTTTTTGTACAGGATTTCGGTTGTGTTGTGCCAAGTGCAGTGAAATGCTGATAGTTGTGCTAATTTCATGGATTGTTGAACGAGGGAAATAAAATGGAAGGAAACCTTTAAAACACTTTTTTAATCTGAACTGTTAACTTTACAGTTAGGCACACCTTATAACCAAAAGCTAATAATAATGACTGATTTGAACAGTGTTTGCATAATATATAATAAGGAAGTCAAAGGTGCCGGAGTATAGATAGAAAAGACTAAATCCATAAGTTACTTGCTAATGTCGTTATGGTAAAAGTACATTTTGTATTCAGGCAAAATTATATCAGACCTAGCAATATTAAAGCAGCTTTTAATGCGGAAAATTCGCAATCTTCTAAATCGTAGCACTTTCTCAGAGAATTATAGAAACCACTTTTGTTGGCAAGCATGACTGTTTGTTATGTGGATAAAAAGCGGTATCTTCCCCAAAACTTCCTTCTAGATACCAACCAAATTCATGATCTTTCAACGATTTAAATAAAGCAAACGCTCCTTAATGCTGTGATGATAGAAATTATGATTGGGCCTGTAAAGTTATGGGCCTGTAATTAAGTCCAGGCTTTTATATGTAATTGATTTAATTGCGGCTGAGCCCGGTACCATGGGCAATGTTATAAGAACTTTAACGTATGCAAACCTAAACATATTGAACATATTGTGGCCCACAGAGCCACAGAATAGAAATAGAGAGGACAGCGGGCGCGGCAGGTGAAGCCACGCGAATATCGGTGGTGTGCCCCAATCAGTGGAGGGGAGAGCGGTGAGTCATCTTGAGGGGGACGATTCATAACGTAAAGGTGCATAAAGTAAAGTAGCTATTTTTTACAGTTTTGTTATGTAGCGATTTCAAATCGTAAAGTTTCAAAACGTCCAGTTCATAATTATAAAGTGTTAAATATATAGTGTTTCACAAAGTAAAGTTCCATAACGTAAAGTTATCAATTAATATAGTTTAATTTAAAATGCGTTTCAAAACGTAAAGTTTCATAAAGTAAAGTAGCTATTATAATTTAAATAAAATATGTGAGTGTTTCACAAAGTAAAGTACCATAACGTCTAGTATTTAAATTTTAGTTCTATTCGGAGATAGAGTTTCATAAGGTAAAGTTGCAAAACATAAAGTTTGTATTTTTAAAAACCACCTGTTTCAAAACGTAAAGTTTCATAACGTCCAGTTAACAAACTCACACCAGTTCGATCCAATTTCAGTACACGGGAATGTTCCAAAAAGTCGAGTTTAAAAACATTGAATTTAATTTAGTAGACTATTTCATAACGTAAAGTGACACAAGGTAAAGTACAGTCCGCTCCAGACATTGTACTGCGTGTTGCCTTCCACAAGTTGCAGGCGGTCCTGAGCACGTGTAATTTGTTGCGTGTTGCCTTCCACAAGTTGCAGGCGGTCCCGAGCACGTGGAGATCTGTCGACAGCGCTCAGCGCCAGCGCGGCGACCGCGGCGTTTGTAGCCCAGTCACAATAAATGTTTTGTGTCTGAACTCTTTTTTGTAAAGCTGATCTTTTCTCAGTTGATAGACCATATTGAAAGACGTGTTTTCTCAAAAGTCCTCTAAAATCCGCATTGTGCTTCCCCTCCTATTCCCCCCTCAAAGCTCGAAATCGTAGACTTTAATGTTATCGAGTATAACTTTTTAACAAAACGTTGTTTAGGATTAACTCTTTTTAGTTCTTTTTGTCGATAAATGTGCTATCATTTTTATACAGATACTGTTTACGATAAATTAACTAAATAAATAAAAAAAAGTTATTTTTGTTGTTTCAAATTTAGCTTTTTGATGTTTATTTTGGTTATATGTATAATAAATGAAAAACACTTCCTCTAAAACCGTTTGCACACACATTTCTGAACACATTTATATATGAATATTAATGTTTTTAAGAAGTGAGGAACATGCGTAACTGTTAACTACGGTATGTTTGGAGCGCGAGGGCGGCATAGCCTGGGCTAGCGCGAAAGATACATTATCTACTTATCTGCTTGTTTTAAATCCCTTATGTTTAATCATTTCTACACTTACAAAATGTAGTGGTGTTTTATAGTTTATTATTGTTATACCGGCCTATAATAATATGATAAAGTAGATTTACTTTATTATTAATGTGTAATGTAATAAAACTCCAAATACGATATGTTCAATGATTTGAATGCGATATTATTTAATCGATCCACTTCAATTTTAAACATTGTATAGTTAATATAAAATTGTTTAATACCAGTTTTACTTGGTGGTATAAATCAGCCCTTGGGCCTTTTCATTATCCACCAACTATTGACCCACCGTGTCCCGGACTGGCTGAACCGGCAGCTGTCGTAAATTATAAGTTTCATATTTGTTTTCTGCAACTCTTATTTAAAAAAGCTTCAAGGAACTCCCATCCACCACAGACATTATGCACATTGATGACATAATATGTGAATATATATATATATATATATATATATATATATGTATGTATTATATTATTATAATAATAATATAATATTATAAATGTATTATATTATGTACATAATATTATATATGTGAAAAATGCCAGTGTTTAATCGAAGTAAGCATAATACAGTTCGGGTAACAATGCTCGGCATCTGGTTACCGTCTGCTCTGGAATGACTTTTTGCCTCTATTTGGCTTGGTACCGTTAGTGTTTCAGTCTACTTTTCTCAACAGAAAGCAAAAATCACTTATTTCATTTTAAAACATTTTTTTGTTTTTTTTATGTATACTTTTATTAAAGAGAAATTTCAGTAGTTTATCGCCTTTCCCAGGTGCCAAGCACCGTGAACAGAGCTTTACTTGACATTCAACGATTGCCAAGTTAAACCCTCTTTTCCTGTAGACTGTAATCGCTACCATTAGTTGCTGGTACTCTTTTGCTTAGTTTCGGCGGAAAACTGTGTTAGATTTCGACTATATTTGCTGAAGTGTCAAAATTAACGCGGGCCAGCGCTCGAACAGTTTTACCCTAACCCTATCCATTAGTATATTCTGGGATAAGGTTGCATGAGCTAGACGTTTCCTAAGCTCCAGATACATAACGCTAGTTCCAGTATTGTTTAGGCTGCCGGTATAATGTTTGTAATAAAGTTTGATCAAGTCTATGTAGTTTATAATACCTAAGAATAAAGTCGGCAGGTGTCAAACACCATCCTTTTTTATAAAATGTCATCACGTCAATGAAGGATGAAATACGTAAGAAAGAATTAAGCCGACAAGTGTCAAGACGTAAAGCTTAATAAAATCCATAATGTCCCAGGTCAATAACTTCCTTTGTTCCTGCCCAAACTCAAACTCATTTATTTGTCTAAAACTGATACAGTACTGAACACGTCAAACTAGTTATATTTACAAATTAATGTTAAATACTATAATTTTGGTGTTTATTCTAGTCCAACCATTGCAGAGATATTCAAAGGGCTAAACTATGGAGAATAAATAAAATGTTATATACAGTATCACTTATTTATGAATTGTTTGTATGAAACTTAGTAAGTGGCTTTATCTATTAGTGATACACATATATGTATATGCATTGGCAATTCGCTGAGTACATAGGTTTACTGCGAAGGGAATATTTTAATTTTGTTTTCGACAATCTCAGCTGTAATATCAATGTATCATAGTGTAATTGTGGCAGTGGCGCGCGCTTGGAACCCGCCTAAAGTTATGTCGTGGCGCCTGAAGAGGTGGGGGAGCTGCGTGCGCATCCTCCACGCCTGAGCCCCAGTGTTGCCTGAAACCGGGTAATTACCCGGTTGTCGGGTATTTTGCGGGGATTAATAAAAAGAACGGGTAAAATCGGGGATTTTGGACTCGAGTTGCGGGGATTTACGCGACAAATCAGGTATTTAAGATTCTCGTATTAATTTGATATAAACGACAGCGGTAAACAATCAAGCAATTTAACACAAATTGGAACATAATACATATATACTCAACATTATCTTGGACATAAATGTTGTGTTACATTTTAGCGAATTTCCCCTATAGGGAATTAGCGAATTTCCCCTATAGGGAAGAAGCTATTACCGTAGTCGGCATGGTAAGACCTAGGCCCGGGACCATGATAACTTTTCGTTTTGAGGTCCCCAGACCCCAAAAACACCATTCGTTCGAAACTGTATATATATATATATATATATATATATATATATATCTATATATATATATATATATATGTGTCCGTGAGCACGATAACTCTCGTAAAAATTATCCGATTTTGATGAAATTTGGTATGAACGTGTAAAGCAACATTTATGACTTTAAGTTCGAAAACCAGCCAGATCGCTCTATCCGAAGGGGTATTTTGGGGGGGTTTTGTACCCCAAAAATGGGTTTTTCGAATTTTTTACATATAATTTTGGAAATAGTCAAATTTTATTTTTTTCCATTGGATTCAGCTTAAAAAAACACACAATTTGGTATTTTGATCATTTCTCTACGTCAATTGGTTACCGAGATATTGAAAGTGCTAAACACAGTACGTTGTCTAATGTTATTCTTATGGAGAAAAATAAAAATTTTATATCTCGCTTATTTATGAACGTATACTGACGAAACTTGGTATACAGCTTCATCTGGTTGTGGACCATTGATATTTGCTCAAAAAGACAATTTTTTACCCAAGGCTCCTGTAGCAGCAAACCTGCGTACTCAGCCCCATGTTATTCTTATGGAGAATAAGTAACGTGTTATCTGCCTTCATTATGAAAATAAATTAATCAAATTTGGTATGTGGCTTTACCTACATGAGTTATATTGATATTTGTATAAAACCCCATTTTTTGTGTTCCTTGCTTCAGCAAACCTGCATACTCAGCTGCCATGTTATTCTTATGGAGAATAATTAAAATGTCATAAATCGTTTATTTATGAATGTATACTGATGAAACTTGGTATGTGGCTTTATGTGGTATTAAGATACATATATATGCATTGGAAATTCGCTGAGTACGCAGGTTTGCTGCTACGGGGGTATTTTGTTTTCAAATGATATATGTATTTTTAGTATATTACTTTTTCATCGGTAAATAAACAATTGTAATGTTATTATTATTGCACTTAAGTTAGATTATGATTTTATGTTACAAATATTGACCTTAGGCGTTCGCCTATGTAGCCTCTGCTTATATCCGGTCCTTCAATGTGATACAGTGTATTGCTTGTGAATAGTCGGAAAAAGGCGGCCCCCTTAGCCTATAGGCTTAACTATTACTTGGTAAATTGACATGTGTTGCGTACGCTCTATATTACGATCATTGTTCATAGAGCATTAAAGGCTCGTTCTAACGGGAACATTGCTGGACTATAGAGAGGTTAGGGAATGTAGTCTATGGTTATGGGGACATCTCAGATGACCCTAACGAGGTTAATATATCTAAGGAGTCTCGTCTCGTGTAAAAAAGTGTAGCCTACGTGGTGTAGCCATAAGTGATATATAACATTTCATTTATTCTCCATAACAATAACATTATAAATGAGTACACAGGTTTGCTGCAACAAGGAAGATAAGATATGTGTTTTTTTGCAATTAACTCAACCAGGTGAAGCTACATACCAAGTTTTATTAATTTAGGTTCATAACTAAGGGATATATACAACTTTACTTATTCTCCCTATGAATAACATGGGGGCCGAGTATGCAGGTTTGCTGCTACCGGGAAAAATCAACAAAATTTTTTTGCTATTATCAATATACCACAACTAGTTGAAGCCACATACCAAGTTTCATCAATATACGTACATAAATAATCAAAATATAACATTTTATTTATTCTCCATAAGGATAACATTGGACAACGTACTGTGTTTAGCACTTTGAATGTCACTGCAAAGGTTGAACGTAAAACAAAAATTAAATCACCAAAATGATTGTTTTGTAGAGCTAATGGTAGAAAGAAATGTGGAGTTTTTGGTGAAATTATCTGAGGAAAATCTAAAAACCGTATTCCCATAAGATTAACATGGGGAATTTTATGGACACATTTTTTGACTTTTCTCCACGACCACTAAACCTAGCTTAATGATTCAAAATACTAAATTGTTTTTTTAAGCTCTACAAAACGGCTATAACCAAAATCTAGTGTTTTAACAATTTTAGGGTAAAAAGTTCAAAAAACTGATTTTTGGAAAATTTTAAACCCCCATAAAACCCCCTTCCCATAGTGCGATCGACCTGGTTTCCGAACTTATAGTCATAAATGCTACTCTCCACATTTGTGCCAAATTTCATCAAAATCGGGTGTTTCTTTCAAAAGTTATCGCGGTAACGGACACACACATATATATATTATATATTTGTATATATATATATATATATATATATATATATACATATATATAAATTTGAACGAATAGTGTTTTTGGCATCTGGGGACCTCAAAACAAAAAGTTATCATGGTCTCGGGCTTAAGTCTTACCATGCCACCTACGGTAAAAGCTTCTTCCCTATAGGGGAAATTCGCTAAAATACGTAAATTTGTAAGCCTCCTAGAATTGTTTATGTGATGTTACAAAAAAATAAATTTAGAAAAGATAGCACGTTGTCTTAGGGGAATGTTTCTTTGTAAAACACATTTTCTAATTTAGAGTTGTTTCATTAGTAATGCCATGGTCTAATTATAATTGTTACAATTCCTACTATAAAACATTACTTCCGTATGATTGGCTAGTAAATATATATGGGACTATCTGAATAGCTACAATGTTAAATGTACTACAACTTGAAAATGCATTACCCACACTTCAGTGTGCTTCAAAAACTAAACTAACTGTCGTTACAAAGTAGTATATTTGCTCCGACCAAAAAATGATATTTACATCTTGAGTCCAATAATAAGGAAAGTAGTTAGTATAGTTTTTATTATTTAAATATATATATTTCAGATATTATATAGTAATTAAATTATAAATTTAAGCAACCGTTATGCGCACAACGGGAAGGAGGAAATGCTATTTTTACTTAGAAAGCATTTTAATTTTGGTTTGCTTATACATTTGTATATATTACTTAATAATTAAAGCTATTATTAATAGAATGTTATTTATTAATCGTATCAGTAACTATAGAAACTATAAACTGTAACTGTGATCAAGACAATACTGGTACAGTATCCATGTAACTACTTTTTAGAGCTGAAGTTAGCCGCACCTTTTATGCCTTCATAATGTGAGAAACAGCAAGCGTTACATCAATGTATTGTTTGCTGCAGCCAGCCCTACGAAATTCTGAGTTCGACTGTACTTGACTTTTTGAAACTTTACGTTATGAAACAGTATATTTTTAAAATGTTTCCAAATATTTTATTATTGAATTCGATTCAACAACGGACTGGAGTGAACTATCTTTGGCGTTTACGGTTATAGCTTTACAATATGAAACTTTACTTTGTGAAACAACCATTTATTAAATTAGTTTTAAATTAAAGCTTTACGTTTTGAAACTTTACGTTATTACAACAGCTTTAGATTAAATTCAACAAAATAACACCTTTACTTTATGCCACTTTACTTTGTGCAACACTACATATTTACTAAATTATAATTCTTTCACTTTACGTTATGACACTTTACGTTTTGAAACACTTATAAATTTAATCTGTATTAAATCAGTCACTTTACCTTTTGAAACTTTACGTTTTGACAACAGCTTTTATTTCATTGTATTAAATGACAACTTTACTTTATGAAACTTTACGTTGTGAAATGCTGCTTTTAAAAAAATAGAACTTTACGTTATAAACCTTGACGTTGGGCAACGGACCCGTCTTGAGCATACACTTGCATACAATACAATGTTGACTGTCCGGATCAAGCTTGTATAATCTAATGCTATTCGCTTACAGTCTAATCTAATTATAAACCTTAAATTAAAATTATGGCAATTAAGACTTGTACTATTAAAGAAACATATTTTAAAACTCGTTAACCAATGGCCTGCCCAAATATTGCCAATACCAGTTGGAAACCCCAAGTATTTAAGCAAGTAAGTATTCAATTCTCTTATGTTGCTTGACAATTCTAAAACTAATGTAATTTTCGGATGGGCAGTATTTCCTAAGACATTTTCTTGTCCTACAGACCAGAGCGATAGGGATAAATAAACCCATTCGTAAAGAATAAACATCATGTCAAAGTCAATCATTCATATAACACTCCTGAACATCCTCTTACACTAATGAATGACAGAGAGAGCACATTGCGTTGTGTTTACGTCGAGAAGCACGGGCCGAGGCGACACGCGGCAGCTCGTAGTGGCAGCGCTCGAGCGTCGCCGCAACACAATTGATGCTACCTCTTCAAACTGATTTTTTCCACTGATCGTAAATTTGACGAAAAAATATATGTTATGATTTAACTCAAGCTCTCAAACTTTGTCGCTTACACAACTTTTCTGACCAAACAATAAAAATATTCCTCTATTACTCGCTTTTCCATGTTTTAATAGTTAATTTAATAATTTCTTCAAATATTATTAGTTATTAAAAATACAATAGAATAGCTTTAAAATTTTTAAGGTTATCAAAATTGAGGAGTACTAACAAATATTATCTACTATAAGTGTGTCTAATCATCATATATTTGGTTTTTCTGCAGCTGTGTGCAGCAGTTCCCGGGACTTGCCCGCAAGAGCGGTAGGGAATTGGCTTCACTGCCCATAATGCTTGTTGGATAAACGTAGCCCCTCTATTTATATTCTTTGCTCGCTGGGACGGCCTTTATCATCCGACTGTAGATTTATTTAATCTGCATACAAATTACCTTGGAAATGACAATGAGTGCCAGTATTCACTACAAGATTAAGAGAGTTTGTAGTTGAATTAAGTGGTTCTGATATAGACTATAGTGATTATTATCTCAAGTCAAAACATGTCGAGTTTTTCAAAGATATAATTCCCGCCATTTTAATTTCTTATAAATAAATTACTAAACTAATTGCAACTACTAAACACTTGTTGCCTTAGTTTATTTTAATAAGATTAAACACTGTCCTGCGGTAGTTTGCTTGTTTTCAATGCTTATCATGTATACTTTCCTTATTTGTGTTGTTCAAATTACGAAAGAGTATGTTGTTAATAATTTTGTCGTTCCAAAGTATAGCTTATTCGTTTTCATTGAATTATAACATACTAGTGGCTTGAAGGGGCCATTGCCCCTAACCTTTCTCCAATATATGCCTTATTTAATTTTTTTACTCTTTAAATGCTGAGAAAAATAAAAAATATAAAGCCGCATTTACACTATAAAACATGTTTTATAAACTTTTGTTTGTCAAACATGTTTAATACAAATTTGGTTTTATTAAACTTGAACTTGTGTTTATAAAACTTTTGTCGTACAACATTAATTTTATGCTCTAACAAATTATCGAACATGTTTCAATCACAAGCCCGCCCAAAAAACTAAAGTCGCCATGATTGTTTCAAGCGACGAGTGAGGACACTTTTATTTGGGACAAAATTTGAAAAATCATTGTAAAATACAACGAGCTCGCACGCAGCACGCTGACGTGAGCGAAGTGAATTTCCACATAAAAAACTTTTAACAATCAAAATCAGTGTAAAAGCATTGATTTTACCAAATTGTATCAAAATCTGAAAACATTGTTTTTTTATGTTCTGATGCTCCTGGTTCCATTTACCTGCAATGCTAGGAATATAATTTTGCTCATTAGAAGGTTAGGAGAAGGTTCAGTCAGGCTTGAAAATAGGCTTGAGGTGGCTGTGGATGATTAAAATACACCAACAAATGAATAATAGGATTTTCTACTGTAAAACCCCCATAAGACAACGTACTGTGTTTAGTCGATATACATTTTATTTAATAACTCGATAAATATTTGTGCTAGAATGATGTGATAGCTTAAAAATTTCGCCTCACTAATATCCATCTTATTAAATGCATTTTAAATCCGGGGCTTTACTGACCTTTTTTTGGCCAAAAACACAACATTTGAAAGATTAATCCCTAAAAAGGGGGTTGCAGTTTTCCGATTGTTTTGCCGAACAAACGTGTCCAACAGATTATAGAAAGGAATTTCCCTACCAAATTTGAAGTAAATCGGACAAAAAATGCGACCGCTAGAGTGGAAAAACACATATATAAGGTTTGTAAAACACAAATTTCCTTTGATCTTTACCAACTCCGGTCGGGAAATCTGCAACCTGTTGTAAAACACGATTTTTGGTTGTAAAACACGCTTGTTGTACAACTTTGTTTAATATTTTTCATTGCATTCTTAAACATGTTCAAATCGATTACTATAATTGGTTGTACAAGTTTATAAAAAAGTTGTATAGTGTAAACGCGGATTAAGAAGGGTCACATGTTAGTTCAAAACAAAGACAACCATTTATTAATGTAAACAAAGCAGACGTTTTGAAATCCGCATGCTTTTCTCATGGGGGGTATTTTACGTATTTTATCGTTTGCTGGTAACGTTTTAGAAATACTGTTATTTTTCCCGAGTCTCCGTGATCAAGACCTTTAATTTGAGCCGTCTCCCATCATCCTGCGATTTGTCAAACTCCCACAATTTTGACCTCAAAATTTCGCTTACAGAATTATATATTAAGGTTTTTTAGTTTTAATTGTAAGTGGGCTTATGTGAATTCCCACACGCACACGGATAGTCTATGTGGGAATAATTCCATTGTACAGACAATATTTGTAAAAAATCACTATTAAACAGGGCGTAAACCATTAATGTATTTTTCGTGTAACTCATATGGAACATTCATTAAAGTTTATGATACAATTTTACGCATGCTTACAGTCAATTAATTATACTTCACCTTCGATTAACCAGACTATAATTAGTTTAAAATAAAAACACTATGACATTGTAACAGATTTTTAGTATATTTATAACTAAAATAATACATGGTTGAATAAAAATAGAATAAAAAGCACAAAGTAAAAGATTAGCTAACTAACTTTTTTAACTTTATATAAAATATAACTATTGAGTACTAATATATATCCCGTTTACTTTTCATGGTCAAAATTAATACCTCTTAGTTGACTTTTTAAATCCTGAATTTACAGTTGAAAATATTTCTGAGAATTATGTATATAAAATAACAAAAGATCTAAAAAACAAGTCATCAGTTGGCTGGGATGGAATTCCAGTAGAAATTTGAAACACAATGCTCTATTTTTGGCACCTGTTGTGAGAAACATTACCAGCCTTTCCATAAGCAATGGTGTCTTCCCAGAAAAATTAAAATTTGGGAAATTTATTCCAATTTATAAAAAGAGTTCCAAATTAAATAACTATCGACCTGTTTATATCAAAAATCATAGAAAGAGTCATGTATGATAGCCTAAGTCAATATCTTGAAAAAGCTCTTTCTTCTATCAAAATCAATTTGGTTTCAGAAAAAACAAGAATACACAAACAAAACTTTCTGATTTTATAAATAGGACCCTGTTAGCCTCGGATGGATAATGGAATGCAGCTGCTATGTTCTGTGATTTATCCAAGTCATATGACTGTATCAATAATGAACTGTTATTGCAAAAATAACACGTTGCGTTATTCCAACCCCTAACACGTTGCATATCATATTAAAGAGAAGAAAGAAAGAAAATGAACTCCGCAAACTAGACCTCTCTATGTTTATTTAATCTAATGCCAGCTAAAAGTTTATTGATTTTGTTATTTAAACTGCTCAGATTTGCCCCCTTACCAAAAACCAGATACAAAGGGGGCAAATCCATCTTCCCCTTGATTAGATCTTTGAACGAAGACCATTTAAAGTGCAATAAATACACTTTGAAACCTTCTTTGTTTTTGCTAAGAGGTGAATGGAGTCCTTATCCTAATCATAAAATAAATAAATTATCATATTACCTATAATCATATTACCAATGTAGGTTGCGCTAGCACAAAGAATATCAAACAAATAATTTTAACTGTTGTTGTAAATTATTTCTTAGTATTTTTAGGGAGTGGTATATAAATTTGATTGGTCTAGTTTGATTTTTTCCAAAAATCGTGAACGAAACTTGGGATTGTTCCTCTTGAACCGATGAGCAATCAAGTGACTTCAAAGTTTTCAAATTAGACATTACTGGCAAGGTTTGTAGCGCCTAAACTAAATAGTCTTATCGACGATGTATGATAAAAGTAATCTGTATATGTAATTCTGTAAGCGAAACTTGTAGGTCAGGGTCTAGGGTGTAGGTCAGGGTTGTAGGTGCAGGGTGATCGAAGATGGCTCAAATTAAAGATCTCGATCCCAGGGACTCGGGAAAATAGCAGCATTTCTAAACAGTTATTAGAAAACGAGAAATCATGTAAACCATCCCCCATAAGAGAAGCATGGAGATTTAAACACGTCTGCTTTATTTATATTATAACATGTTACTAAGTCCGCCTAAATGTCTATGTTACTTACGAACTGACACGTGTTCCTACTTATATTGTTTTACTTTCATTAGCATGTAAACAAATCAGACGAGGCAGAATATTAGAACAAGGTTTGGGGCCATGGCCGGGACCTACGATGGCCCTTTATGCCACTTATAATATAGTAATTTACTTCTTCTATTATTTACTAGCTGGTATCCCGTCCTCCGAAGGGGGTTGTAATGTAGTTATAAAACCAACTTACATTTTACTTACCATTACCATGGTAATCACACACTATATTTAATATCATTATATCATTGTATCATTATATATTTCCCATAAGATTAAAATTGGAACTATGAACAATAATGGGGCAAAATTCGAATTACAAGAGACAACAAAATAAGGTTATTGATTTAAAATAGCCTAAATGTAGCTATTGCCAAATTTGCTATTCCACAGAGAAGTAATATGTTACTTCTCTGCGGTTATACGGTCTAAGGTTGTCGTTAAAACAGAAAAAGCATTACTAGGACTTTAAAATTGACGGGATTTCATGAAAAAAGTCTTAAAACTAAATAAATGTACAGGCCTTTTTGTGCTTATTCTTCGCTGTATGTTTATTTGGAACGTAAATTATTGTAGAGGCCAAATGTGAAAATCTCATTTTATTTAAGATTTTAAAATGCGCCTGATAACTTTCTCATGTTTTATTGAAGTCGATTGATTGCCTCGTAATACCTCGTATATACATTTACCGTAATGGAATTTCTTGTAAGCAATTTTCTCACACATCCCTTAGTAATAACAACACGTAATAAGGTAATGATCAGAGTTATTAAACTATTGAAAAAGTTATCCTAACCATTTACACCTCAAGAGCAAAAATTGACCCTCTTCAAATTGGCACCATCCACCTGTGCAGGTGTAGTATGCAGTATGCACAAGGTAGAGTGTAGGCGAGGACGTCGTGTTGGTCAGGTCCCAGGTCTTAGTGGCACATGCCCCCTCCTTGTACAAACGGGCACCTACCTGAGTCCGGTCGGCCGAGTTTGTGACACTTCAGTGGTTTCTTTTAAGGCCATAAACTTCTCTCTCATCGTTGATACTCGAAGGTAGTTTATGGTGGTGGTGATAGCGACTGCATCTCGGCCATTTGCCTTGTCCGGGAATTTGCCTTGTCTTACTGCACTTGCTTACTATTTGCAGCCGTGATATGTAAATACAAATCGTGCTGATTACTATATAATGAAAACTATTATCATCATTGTTTAGTTAGTGGAATGTTAACAAAAATTAAGAGGAAATAAAATATAATACATCGTAGTAGCAGTACATGATGCTCAAGCATAACATGAATAGCGGTTGCAGAAAATGTTGAAAATATCAGTCTCCACTATTAGTTATACAACTTCGTAAGCCATATAAGGAAAATAAGAAAAAACTCAAACACATTTTACAGTCAAGATTACAACTATACTGAATAGTTAAGATGTCCTGTAAATGTTATAACTAAACTAATTAGTTTTCCCTTAGACAATCAAGTTTTTATTACCGTTATTTCAAAATTTGGTTTAATTTTATATTTTTACAAACAAAACGGTTGTTTAATCAAGTAAGTATTTCTACGCACTAACTATTGGACAGGCCTGCTTATTATACATCTAAACAGAGACAATTTAGGACCGGGGACACCGAGCTATGCTCGTTGATATTTGATTAGTTTCGAAGGTGAAACATATGTCCATAAACAATCTTAATTCAATGGGTCTGGTCACTGTTTTCAAGAAATCATGTGTTGATACTTTACCTTATTTAACTGCTACTTTGACAGTTTACTGGTTAATTTATTCCCAGCTATTATGATTCTTTTCTTTTTATTTGAAACTCCATAAGTCCAATATTACAATTTTCAATTTTCAAATGAGATTTTTAACCAAATATGAATTTCCATGGGACTAAGGTTTTTACCAATCGTTCTTTTAGGTCCAAACGAATCTAATTCCAAAGTTTTAACAAATTGTTCCGCTGGATTCCGAGATAAATTTTTCAGACAGACAGACATTGCTCATATCAGAGTAAAGGATTGGCCCTCAACATATCAATTATTTGATAGGTTTTTTGATTCTGTATTATCATGTAGAATATTTTCAAATACATTTTATTATCCTCCACATTTATTATATTTGGGTGTAGAATCTTAAAACATATAGCCAGTGCTACATTTTAGTTACACCTCGTATATCTAATTTGTTCCAAGGTTATTATTAATTTCAACAGAACATAAATCGTTATATTATTGTAGAATGTTCGTGTATAAATCGCTTATAGTAATATAGTTGTTACAAATTGAAGTAAACGGTATTGTACCTAAAAATGTGATTGGTGACTCTACATTACCGATACAAATGAAGCAGGTTTAGTCGGAAACTCCAACGATTTGGAGCAAATACGTTCAACTTATATTGATTTCAACAGAACATTGTCAAGGAAAATAATCAAACTGCTCGAATTTGTTGACTCTCACTGTGTGAGCAATAAGAACATGCGAATGTATGATTTATTTGGAAAGCGTTGAGTGGTCTAACCGATTCACAGACAAGCGGGCGGGAAGTATGCAGGCTCGGAAATATCCCGGGTCTCGAGTGAGTACAGAAAATTATGATGGAAGATAACAATCTTTGAACATCTGCAAGTGAGTCAGGCCAGATGTGTTTTGGCTGCCACTTGCGCGGCAAAAATTTATAATCGGGATGCGTATTCATCTTAACAATGTTGCCACTTTTAGGCTGCCAAGTCCACGGCAATTATTTATAGGAACATACTCGTGGTGTATCCTTTAAAAGCAGCAGCGTTCCATGTGGTAGAATGGCGAACTACATTTTGTCATACACCTATCAAAAATACGTTATTTGGCTGCCTCTTCAAATGTTCAGGATTTCTTCCTGCCGGCTTCCTCAGTTGATTTAACATGTGATGTGCATTTGGCGGCCGGATACGGCAGCCAAGTGCACCGGCCGCCATGTTAAATGCGGTTTTCACCATGAAAGGCAGCCAAATGCCGTATGAGATTCATATATATATATATATATATATATATATATATATATATATATATATATAAGATCATATTTAACATTTCATTAATATTGACTGATTTAAAACTTTACTTAAAAATAATTGTAAACGGATATAATAGTTTAAAACTCATATCAATATACCAATATACAATAAAAACCACCTTTTTTAAATATCATTATTTTGTATTTTTTTTTTTAAATACTTACTGTTACATCATACCTGTAATACTTTGAGCGTGGACTAATTTGTTATATATTAGCAATAACTGGACTTATGTTGTAACATACTATAACACCACTAGTTGTTTTTCTCGTATATATCTAACCAAGTTGACATTACCTTGAAGAGTTCCCATTGCGCCTCATTCTATTCCGGGTAAGTGATGTGTAGGGAGCAAGCAACTCCTACCAAAGCACACAGCAACAGTAGCTTCATCTTGGACTAAAACAAAAGCAGGAAAGTAAGGAAGGTTATTTTATGAATACATATTACTGTTTAATACCGTTATTTCAATATTATACTTATATATATATACAGGGTGATTTTCTACTAAGTGCGTTAATTTTTATCAATTATTCTACTCACTAAAAGGAACAAAAAATGTCAAAAAAAATTTTCTAACCCCACCCGTTAAGCTGTAATGGCCGATTTTGTATATTTTTAAAATTACATGTAGTAGCTTCACTAAACCAAGCACAGAAATCAAATAAATCTCCGTATAGCATTTTAACTTACACCAATGAAAAGAAGGTTAAATTCCCTACAAAATTATTGCAACACCTTTAACATACAATCCTATGTCTACTGTTTTAAAACTCACATAACATAAACAAAGTATTTCAATTCTTAAACTTGAGTAAGCCATTGTTATAATTACTAATAATAACGCTTTTGGCAGTTTCATTCTTACTTATATTTTTTTTAACCTACGTTTCGATGCCACTTTGGACAATTTATTTCTTTTTTGAAAATTGGAAGCCAAGACCTAGAGAGCTTATATCCATCTTCCCTATTTATATTTTCTTCGTGTTTATTGTTTCTAAGGATTCTCTAATTTTCTTTTAAAATAATCTTCTTCTTTATGCAATAATTTTACATTATCAAACTCCATGCTGTGTCCGGTTTCATATGTGTGTTCTGCTATTGCTGAGGTATTAATTCTGCCCTTTTTATCGTCTCTGATATGTTCACTTAGTCTATTATTTACTGTTCTCCCAGTTTCTCCAATATATACCTTTTTGCAACTGAACGGTATTCTGTAGACACCTTTGTTTTTCAACACTGGTGTTTGATCTTTTATTTTGGGGAGTAAATCTCTTAATTTAGAACATACCGAAAATGTTGTCTTTATTTTATGCTTGGCTGGAACTTTTTACACTTTGTCTGTTGTACCTTTAATAGGCAGGCTCGCACGTTTGCATTTCTCTTGGTAGGCTTCATTTTGTTTTTCCGGTTTTAGGTTATATTGTCTTACAAAACATGAAACCGGACACAGCATGGAGTTTGACAATGTAAAATTATTGCATAAAGAAGAAGATTATTTTAAAATAAAAATTAGAGAATCCATAGAAATAATTAAACACAAGGAAAATATAAATAGGGAAGATGGATAGCTCTCTAAGTCTTGGCTTCCAATTTAAAAAAAAAAAAAATTAAAAATACACCCCATGGATCACCATATTTATATATTTAAATGTTTGACTAATGTACTTAAATTAGATGTAGTAGTAAGCTATCATATGATTCACTGTTTGTTTTTGATTTTTGTTTTGTTTATATAACCTTCCTACCGATGAAGATGTCCAAAGTGGCATCGAAACGTTTAGGTAAAAAATAAAAACCATAAGTAAGAATGAAACTGACAAAAGCGTTATTATTAGTAATTATAAACAAAGTAGTTTGTACATAAATTCTTTACAAATTCAAAGTGGTGTTTAAATTATTAACACTAATGTGATGTGTAAAATTACGTAAAAAGCTTTTGTATTTAATAACCTTTTAAATGATGTAACCAATAAGGTAATTACTGCATTAAAATTTCGAAAAATTAGGTCCAAACTGCGCCAAGGTCAGAGTTTTAGGAATCAAAACATTTAATCAAATTTAATATCTGTCATTATTATCGTTGTTATCTTTTAATCAGCTGGCATCTGATCAGCTGGGTTTTAAACTATGTTTACAAAACCAGCTGATTTTGATTGTTGCATTGCAAACATTCATATTATTAACTATTTCATGAACAAACTAGAAAAATATCATAATTGTTAAGGGCTATGTCGGTGTTCACCAACGAAGAATATGTTGATATTATTTTAGTTTACGGGTTCTCTTCTCAAAATTCGGCTGAAAGCCGGCGTGAATACAGTCGTCGGTTTCCTAATAGGCGACTTCCGAATGAACGATCATTCATCAGTGTTCATAGGAGTTTGCGTGAAGATGGTAAATTTCCTACCAAACATCGTTCAGTTGGGAACGTGATACAAGATGTGGGTGTTGAAGAAGCTGTGTTGGGGCGGTTTGAGGAAGATCCACGGACAAGCACAAGGACAGTTTCTCGTGATTATGGTGTTTCTCAAACTTACGTCTCCAGGCTACTGAGAAAGGAAAAATTGCATCCCTACCATTTCACTAGAGTACAAACTCTTGAACCAAGAGACCCTCCTCAGCGACTTCAGTTTTGTCGCTCTGTTAGTCGACTTGATCATCGTGTCTTTCTCAAGACTATTTTGTGGACTGACGAATCCACGTTTACTCGGGATGGCATTTTCAACATCCATAATGAACATCATTACACTACAGAAAACTCACATGTGATACACCAGTGTCGAAACCAAACAAGGTTTAAAGTGAATGTATGGGCTGGACTAATTGGAAACCAGTTAATCGGTACATTGATCATTAAATGACCATCAGTACCTCAACTTCCTTACTGATACTCTACCAAGGCTCCTTTAAGACGTCCCACTGGATGTGAGCAGCGAATAGTGTACCAAGCGGATGGTGCACCTCCCCACTTCGATAATGGTGTGCGTGCGTACATCGGAAATAGTTTCCCAATGTGGATTGGAAGGGGTGGAACAATCGCTTGGCCACCACGGTCAGCAGACCTAACTCCTATGTACTACTACGTATGGGGTTACCTCAAACAGGAAGTTTACCGAACACCAGTTCAAACAGCGGATGAGCTAATAAATCGGATTTTAAGAGCTTCCGACCTTCTTCAAGATGAGTTAAACTTAAATGCAACAGTGAGAAACTTTTGGAAAAGAATAAGCACATGTATTAGAGCGAAAGGTGGACATATCGAAAATTGACTTTGATTCGAAAACCAGAAACCAGACCCTACAGGATTCATTTTTCTAAATGTAATTTTTTATCTGTAAGAATATATTAAACCTTGATTTTTTCAAATTGAGTCTGTAGTTTTGTCACAGAATTATAAAATAATGACAGATATAAAATTTGATTCGATGTTTTGATTCCCAAAACTCTGACCTTGACGCAGTTTGGACCTATTTTTTTAAATTTTAATGCAGTAATTACCTTATTGGTTACATAATTTTAAAGGTTATTAAATTCGAAAGTTTGTACGTAATTTGACACAACATCACATTAGTGTTAATAATTTAAACACCACGTTGAATTTTTAAAGAATTTATTTACAAACTACTTTGTTTATGTTATGTGAGTTTTAAAATGGTAGACATAGGATTGTATGTTAAAGGTGTTCCAATAATTTTGTAGGAAATTTAACGTTCTTTTCATTGGTGTAAGTTAAAGTGCTGTACTATGATTGATTTGATTTCTATTCTTGGCTTAGTGAAGCTATGACAGGTAATTTTAAAAATACAAAAAATCGGCCATTACAGCTTAACAGGTGGGGTAACATTTTTTTGACATTATTTGTTCCTTTTAGAGAGTAAAATAATTGGTAAAAATTACGCACTAAACGCACTTAGTAGAAACTCACCCTGTAAATAAATTCTAGTAAAAAGATGTAATCAATTTTCAATTTGAATTGCACTAAGATTAACTATATTATAACTGTGATGTTTTACTGGTACATACATTAACCGAATAAATGTGTTAACAACCATAAACTTGCTATCTTAAACAATCTCTTATGCACTCTATAAAATAATAACTTCGTTGGGACATATACTGTTTAATACAAAATAATATATAATAAATTGTATAAAAGGATTGTTAGTAAGATTATTAGTTTAGGGTTACTGTACACGTATGGATATATTAAATTACAACTTAAACGCAGAATCTCACCTTAGTTGTTTCTATACCAGCAGCTGCCAATGCCCTAACATTTTTTCGCGATCAATTTATAGGTCTACTAATTGAGTGGATCAGTTGATAGATAAGTTTATCGGTCAAAGCTTCCCTTAGTTGACAAGGCTAAGAATTGCTTAGTTTTGACATAAGGGTTTTTTATTGTCGATTTTAGATTACGAGTATGTGATTGATTTTGTTTCCATATTTTAAGATTGTTTAGTAACCGTGACATTTGAAGGCCTTGTTGGCCTTGTATAGTTAGCGAGTTGATTGATTACGTTGGAACCAACCTACTAGCTTATTAGTCATATTAAGAAAGTGCATTAGAGGGGGGGAGGTAACATCAGAAAATACCCCCGTCGCAGCAAACCTGCGTACTCAGCGAATTTCTAATGCATAATATATGTCTTAATACCACATAAAGCCGCAAACCAAGTTTCATAAAAATATATTCACATATAAGCGATTTTAATTATTCTCTATAAGAATAATATTGATAATGAGTACGTAGGTTTGCTGAAACAAGGAACACAAACAATTGGTTTTTATGCAAATATAAATAAAACTTAACTAGGCGAAGCCACATACTAAGTTTCATCAATATTCAATCATAAATAAGTGCTATATAACATTCTAGTTATTCTCCATAAGAATAACATGGAGGCTGAGAGAGCAGGTTTGCTGCAACAAGGAACAGAAAAATGGGTTTTTATATAATTATCAAATATAACTCAACCAAGTGAAGCTACATACTAAGTTTTATTATTTATGTTCATAATTAAGGGAGTCATTACATTTTACTTATTCTCCATAAGAATAACATGGGGGCTGAGTACGCAGGTTTGCAGCTACAGGAATAATAAAAAAAAAACAATTTTTTGTGCAAATATCAATAAACCAGTACTACGTGAAGCCACATACCAAGTTTCATCAACATACATTCATAAATAATCGAGATATCAAATTGTATTTATTCTCCATAAGGATAACATTGGACAACGTACTGTGTTTATCACTTTGAATATCTCTGCAACGGTTGGGCGTAGAATCACAATTTAAACACCAAAATGATTGTTTTGTGGTACTGAACAGATTGGTAAAAGCAAATGTGAAGTTTACATTAAAATAAATTGAGGAAAAGCCAAAAACCTTTTTCCCATAAGATTAACATGGGAGATTTTATGAGCAGGTTTTTTTTGGATTTTCTCCGCAACCACTTAACCTAGGTTAATAATTCAAGATACTAAATTATTTGTTTTTTTAAGCTCTATAACATGGTCAAAACCAAAATTAAGTTTTTAAAAAAATTTAGGGTGAAAAATGCAAAAAACTGATTTTTGGAAAATTTAAAACCCCCATAAACCCCCTTCCCATGGTCCGATTTTTCTGGTTTTCGAACTTAAAGTCATGAATGTCATTTTACACATTTGAGCCAAATTTCATCAAAATCTGACGTTTTTTACTCAAGTTATCTTGTTAACGGACACACATATATATATATATATATATATATATATATATATATATATATATAAATTTGAACGAATAGTGTTTTTGGCATCTGGGGACCTCAAAACAAAAAGTTATCATGGTCTCGGGCTTAAGTCTTACCATGAGACCTACGGTAATAGCTTCTTCCCAATAGGGGAAATTCGCTAATAACTAAAATATTGTTTGTAGGAAATGTCTTATGCATTTCTACTACGTTTGGACCTCCAGGAGTCTAATTTACCTACTATTTTGGTAACTAATAATTTAAATACATTAAAATATATAATATATACATATAAATATCAGAACCTTTTTGTGAAAGCCAAATCAAAACAGTTGTAAACGTATAAGAAAGGAGATAGGGGTCTTTCATAAAACTTTTCATTTTGATAAGACCTTGACATTTCACTAAAACTGTCGTGGTTAAAGGTAAACAATTACTAATCAAACCTGTGAATCTGTAAATTATACATACACCTGCAGCAGTGATATATATTATATAGGAAATATACTTAATTTTTTTGGTTAATAGCGTCAATCCTATGAACAACGCATTTACTTTGGCTTATCTGAAGGAAGATTCATGTAGGGCAGCAAAATTATGTCCAAGATGTGTGTTTCACCAGCCTATACTTGCTCTCCCCATATGCTATTTGTACGGACAGGAATGATAAAATCATTATTTATTTTATTACCTGACCTTAACCTACTGGAACTACTGCACTTTTTGAAACCAATTATAGTGGGGGTTTTGTTAATAATTATTATATCTGTTTCATCTTTACCTTTTGCTTCCCGTGTGTAAAACTACACTATGTTTTAGGAGGAAAATAAACTCATCCCGATATCAAGTGACTCTAGTTAATACATTTAATTTCAAAATTAAATTTGCCAGATAAATACAAAATATCCTTGAGTAGGCATATGGTACTGTGGCGGTTGAGATGACAGTTTTATATCACTTTGGCGTATTAAACAATTTGTTTAGGTTACTTTTAGGTTTACTGGGAGTACGCTTAAATATTCCCGTAACTGGTTGAGCGAACTCAGAAAATTTAGATAAAAATGACTGATGGTTACGAAAGTCTCAATAAAAATATCGACAACAAATATGAAACAAATAGTTTTGATCCAGTGGTTCTATAGAAAAAATATATGTTTTTGGTTTGGCCCATTTTCAGTCTGAGGATAATTATATTATTTTTGTAATACAACAAATATGTTTATTATACCTGATTGCTTATTGTGGCATACCGGTTCAATGAGGCTAGAAAATCTTGCTTTAAGTCACCCCTTAGAGATCATAAATATCTAATTACAATCTCATTACAATATATTTTACCGATTTTGTTATCTTTTCACGCTCACATACACATACACAAACATACAAACAGCCACTGAGCTTTTTGAATCAATCTATTGTTACGCTTGGCTCATTCAATAAATTTTTATACCACGCTTTATGTCTAATGCTTTACCTTATGGACATTTTACAACTTTTAAATGTTAATTATTTAAACAAAATTGAAACGAAGGTGTTCCATTTTTGAACTGGTATCATGAAGTGTACTGGTGAATATATGTATAAACGTTGAAATCGATCCGTGCAGCCCCTTTTACTTTATTGGATTACGTACACAACACAACCTTACACACAGACTGACGGACAACGAATCATTGACTATGCTGATACATAGATTCTCTCACTTCGTTCACTCATCAGTTAAACAGTAAACATCCATTCGATATTCATTCTCAAACATTGTCAATACAACGGCTCATAGACAGAAGCAGTTATACAATGGCAACAGACACGTCAGTTTTTACATCATGGTAAAAATAATTCTAATGATAAAACCTTAATACTCTTCATCTCACAATTTGTATACAAAGAAAATGTTAGAGAATGTATGTTTTTAAATTCAGCCTCCTAAACTGAAACTTATATAAATAATGTCATTTTAGTGATGAAAGGTTATTTAATAACTGGATTTGAATGACATGTTTTAACGCAAACAAATATGATTGCCTAAATATTTTCCTAAATTAAATTTATAACACAAATTAAACATGCAATAAATTCAAATTTCCTATTATTTAAACCCAGTGCTTGATATAAGCATTTGTTAAATCATATATTACATTCAAAATAAATAAAGCACTTGGTCTGGCTGAATTATATATATATATAAATTTGAACGAATAGTGTTTTTGGCATCTGGGGACCTCAAAACGAAAAGTTATCATGGTCTCGGGCTAAAGTCTTACCATGCCACCTACGGTAATAGCTTCTTCCCTATAGGGGAAATTCGCTAAAAAGGGGGAAAATAAACTCCAATTGGATTATTATTTTGGAATATTTCTATTTTTTTTTTTCTGGAAATATTTTGATTTGTCTTGGGTTGGGTAGTAGGGCGTAAGAAATAGTAGCTCAACTGATTTTGTAGTCAAACAGACTACGGTCGGATGTTGACAATAGCAGCTTACCAAAAAAACTGATTATATCGTCTGTAGTCCGTGGTCTCCTGGCCGGCAGTGGCCGGTCAGTTCAGTAGTTCAGTTAATATCGTTTTCGAATAAATGAGTTTTGAATCACGAATTTTTAATAGAATCATTCCAGATTTATTCGTAAAAAAATCATAATTATTTAATCAGTATCATAGTCAAACTATATATACGACGTAATAGAAGTTGTAGGCCATATGGAAAGGCTACACATCCTGTGTCTGCTTGGTTACGACTTTAACCTATGTAAGGTACGGTACGATGTAGACTATGGTTCAGTAGACCTAACCATAACGTCCATAACGTAAGTTATGCGTTAGCTCTATTACTTGTCAGTGGCGTATTTATTTATAATTCTTTTTTGCGATGGATAGGGTTTGGCCTTACCTACATCCCACTCTGTCTGCCGTTTTTCACATGTATTTTTAAAATTTCAGTGAATATTCCCCCCTGGATACGCCCCTGTTAAATGTTGGTTATTGCTTATGAAAAATTTAGTTAGTCCTAGGCGTAGTATAATCTTATGCATATCTAATTATTATGACGTTTTATTGTTTGAATAACTTAGGTCATGACTTTGACACTAAAATAAACTGTGAAATGTAAAAAAATTAATCCTAGCTAACAACAATACTAAAGTCATCAAACAGCCTGAGGCTAATGTATCGTTGTTATATGCCTTCGCTGTGGGTTAAAATTTTTACTTAAACCCTTAAAAGGCCTATTGCAGTAAGAGATATAGATTTTTAACCAAATACATTTCAATGTTTTTAACTAGGTATATTATTCATAGGTTAGTTATTGTAAAGATGGTCTCATATTTAAAGTTTTTTCTTCATTTGTGATTCTGACAATAAATTAAAAGAGGAGATTCTTAACTTTAATTTGTATATAAAAAAATACCTCGTAGCAGTAATGGATCAATATAGCCTAGTTGTAGTTATAATTTTTTTTAAATACCCCCGTCGCAGCAAACCTGCATACTCAGCGAATTTCCAATGAATATATAACATAACACATTAAAACACTTAACAGGATTTATAAGAAATGTATTTACAAACAAGCGATATTAAAAATATTAATTATTCTCCATAAGAATAACATTGGGGATGAGTATGCAGGTTTGCTGAAACAAGGCACAAAAATAATGGGTTTTTATGAAAATATCAATAGAACTCATCTTAGTGAAGGCACTTACCAAGTTTCATCCATATACATTCATAAATAAGCGATATAACATTTTAAGTATTTTCCATAAGAATAACATGGGGACCGAGTACCTTGTAACGGTCAAAAATGAGACCCCTTTATTTTTTTTATTACTTCATTTAATTTTGTAATAGAAAGCAAGCCACGTTAATTTAAGTTCGCCCGGCAAAGTAAAACAAGAACGGAACAAAAGATGAGTCACGGTCGGCCGGCCTACTCGCCGAGCGCGTAGCGACCTGTAGCGAGTAAACAGCTTCTCGCGGCGGCCGCCGGGTCGTCTGGCGCTAGTGTTGCTTGCCAGGAAGGGGTGGGGGAAGCCCGGAACGAGCCTTCACGAGCCAGACGGATGGTCAGATGTAGAGG
Organism: Allygus modestus; assembly: GCA_963675035.1. Classification (NCBI taxonomy): domain Eukaryota; kingdom Metazoa; phylum Arthropoda; class Insecta; order Hemiptera; family Cicadellidae; genus Allygus; species Allygus modestus. The sequence goes on along the minus strand of OY776112.1, from coordinate 427,181,565 downwards.
TGGGAATTACCGTTACTTTTGAGAAACGTGTTACACCGTTCCATTACAACTTGGTAACAGGTTACAGTAACCTGTTAAATTTGTAACCTGTTACCGGTCCGCTCCTCCCTGCACCACACCGTGACACATCCCATCTCGGCGGTAATGAAACCAAATTCTCGCTGGGTGTTATTGCTCTACCCTGTTTCTGGCCATTCGTTCGTTCCGGCCCGGCTGGACTGTAACGTCATGCTAGCGGCGTTACCGTCGCTCGATCGTTCCGACCCGGCAGGAATGTAACGAAATTCTCGCTGGGTGTTATTGCTCTACCCTGTTACTGGCCATTCGTTCGTTCCGGCCCGGCTGAACTGTAACGTCAATCTAGTGTGGTGTTACTGCCTGCGGGTGGTTCATTCGTTCCAGTTTGGCCGTAATGTAACGTGTGGTGTTTTTTGCTGGTGTTAATAGTACCGAGCCATGTAATAATAAATAGTTATGATTAATTATTTGTAATTCTTTTATTTTAAAATTATGAGTGGAAAGTTGTGAAATAAGGAATAGAATTTAATTTTATCTGCTGAAAAAATAAAGTGTGCCAATAATATTATTTTATTAATAAAAACCTAGTTTTTATACGGGCGTTGTATTCATAACACAATCTATGTTTGATACATTTTTATTTACATTTATTCTCAGTTAGGATAAATAAAATTGATTATAATCCAAACAAACATTATAAACATTATTATTCTTGCTTGGTGTTATATTGATCTACCCTGTTATCGGCGTTCGATCGTTCCAGCCCGGCGGGAATGTAACAAAATTCTCGCTTGGTGTTATTGCTCTACCCTATGTTACTGACCATTCGTTCGTTTCGTCCCGGCAGGGCTGTAACTTAATTCTGTCATGGGTGTTACCGTTCCCTAGATGATCGTTCGTTCCAGTTTTGCCGTAATGAAACGTAACTATGCTTGTATTGTTGGTGTTAATGTTTCCGCACTAGGTACAGTTCTCGTTTACGTTAAATTCCAGGTGGAATGGAACGTTTCCTCACATTATAATCATGTTTTCTCGCGTAGAGGGTTTCGTCCCTGACTGAACCGTTACAGGAAATCAGTTTAGAGTCCACTGAACGTGGAGCAGATGGCGTTACAAAAATAACAGGGTATTTTGAGTAACGTGTTATCTTGGTAACAGGTTACAAGTTATTAACAGTGTTATTTATCCTGTTACGTTAAATAACGCCCATCTCTAGTCAGACGGTCAGTCTCTCGACCACCACCATCGAGTCAACATCAGACCTCCAGTAGTAAGTTGAATTAGTCTTCCTACACTAGGTTATTAAAGAAGTATTCGTTGCCGCTCTTATTCGTTTATTGTTGGATTGAACGAACGAAGTGAGAGAAAATCCTTATACATAACTTTACTGCTTACACTGGTAAGAGAATCAACTCAAACTGGCGTGTCTGTGACATGAATAACTCAAAAACGCCTCTACAGATCCACTGCAAACTTTAGAGATAAATTCCATAGTACAAAATCTCGGTCAAGTTCGTTATTGGGAATAATTTGTTAAGTAATAATAAAGTTATCTTTAAAACAACAAATTTTTTTATCCCATAAGATTAACATTGAGAGCCATTTTAGTGGTACTTGAGTCCTTGAAAATTAACCAACGTCTATGACTCAACCATAGAGTTACAAAACTAGTGGCGATTTTCACAGATTACTTAGTTGCACACAGACTAATAATAATATTCAATCTGGTATTCATTTTTATCGTTTATAAAATAGTTTTCTTTGATTGTTTAGTTTTAATGTTGAGTGGCAATAGAGGGGGGGGAATCAGCAGTTCACGTGGAACATTACAAACAGTTAACCAAAACTAAACAAATAACCTTAAAAACACTTCTACAGATCCACTTAAAACTTTTGAAATAAATTCTATAGTACGAAATCTCGGCCGAGTTCATTATTGGATATATTTTGTTAAGTTGTAATATAATTGTCTTTTAAAAAAATCAATTTTTGTATCCCATAAGATTAACATAGAAAGCCATTTCAGTGGTACTTGAGTCCTACAAATTTAACCATTGTCTATGACTCTACCACAGAGTTACGAAACTACTGGTGATTATCACAGATCATTTTGTTGTACATAGAATAATAATTTCATTCAATCTGGCATTTTCATTTATTATCGTTTATACAATAATTTGTCTTTGACTATTTAGCCTTATTAAACTAAAGTTGGGTGGCTATAGACAATTACAAAAAAAAAAAACAGCAGGCAAATTGAAACATTACATATTTAACAAATATTTAAAAATAACATACAATTAACCTGTAACATTGGCCTACATCCTATCGGAAAGTCACCTGCATTCATTATGCTTAAGCCTTACTCCCAGAATTACATATATTAGTAGGTTTAGTTTACTTTATTTCATTAATGGCAATTTTTAGTTAAAAGCTTTACTCTTAACGCTTCTTTGCCTCGGTACAATACACCGTTGAATGCTGTCTAGCATGTATTTATTGGTCAGTGACATGACATTTTATGTCTACAATTTTTAAGCAATTGCCTACTAACCTGGTTTTTTACCGGAGGTGTTTCCGGAAGACAGCGGGAGTCATTTACGAGTGTTGACTACAGCAATTACTTTACATAATTGTTTTCATTCAAGTCACATTATTTAACTCGGATATCTAAATAAAGTTATTCGTTCTTATGCTTAACAACTTAATATCTATACTCTATATTTGTACAAAAACCAGTATGGTTCAGTTGACTTGGTCAGTTCCGTTTCCAAGCCATTGTTATTAAAGCACTGGAGAAATATTTCTGTGGCAAAGGTAAGGACTAAAGGACTTTAATTCTATTTTATTATTTATTAAATATTGTTGATTCCTATCTACTAATTTAAGCGTTCCGTTTCATAATCATATCTATATGTTATGTTTTAATTCTTATTTAGAAGAAATATATAGTTGTTTATGTACATAAATGTATTTATGTAAGACTGTAGCCCGAGTAAGTTACTTAACTACCAAAGCTTATTAAGTTTGCTTAATACAAAACATTTTAACAGCCACTATCAAAAATATGTTCCCATTAAGGGAGTAATTTGATAGCCAATACTGATCCAGCCTTAATGTTGTATTTGAGTAATTTATTGTAGTTACTAATTGATTCATGATTTGTTTCCACACAATTGTTTACAGTTTCATCCGGTTCTGATAAGGCCTACAAAGCCATCTTTGTTTGACAACTTCAAGCCAGATGCTTTTGTTTTGGACATAAAGGTAAGAATTGTTGTACTTTGCTAATTTATTCTTATTGTAAAACATGTAGGTGTAAGTCAATAAAACAGTTTTATATCTGTAATAGGCCAGTATTATTTGGTAATTAAAATATATTAGACCTAGGCCTAACTAGCCTATCATAGTGTATGATTAACTTATTTTGCCTCATACCCTAATGTTCGTTTTATTTAAGTTACTTTTTAATAATGTTTAAATTCATTGGCTGTCTTACTTAGCCTAGGCCCAAACAGCTTTTGTTTTGCTTACTCTAGGCTATGACTTCGGCATAATATTTGCCACTAGTTGTACAGCTGTATGACATACCGTAACTTAACTTTGATTTCATACACCCTCACAACTACTACTTCCTTTACTTATACTTTAGGACCTTCTTTGACTTTTCCTACTTAAGTTGTCCTATACCTAAGCACAGTAAAGAGTTATTTATTTTGTTCCTAGACTACAGTAAATTACCCGCTAGGTTTCTCTCTTTGTCGAATAGAAGTTTATTTGAGTGACATTGTTGTTACCTAAAGACAAGGTTGTTGGTTTAAGTTTACATCTTCTTCTCTCATATTGTATTTACTGGGCGGTTTTTGGAAACATAATTATTTCGGTTTTCTTATATTTTGTTCTAGCCTAACTTACTTTCATAACAAATGTCTGGGGAGTCAAGACGTTTGAGTGCTCACTTCGTAATATGGAATTTGCCAGATTTGTTCTTAGCAAAATCTAAAATATTGTTGCATTTGGCCTTGGGGCTAGCAGTCAATTACACTCTACATTGCACTACAATGTGTATAATGTATGTAGGCCCTATATATAAAATTATGTATTTACATAGTCTAAGTTAAACACAGCAATTAAACATCTGCCTGCTCAACTCCCCAAAATTAATTTAAACCCGCATTAAAAGTCCCAATAATTTGCCCCTCACTTCGCAATGTCATGGCCATAAAAATAAATGCAACTTAAATGAATCATAATTACAGGCCTAAACATTCATTAAGTTGGACTACTTTTTTAATTTTACTTCAGCAATTTTTTTTCACTGTATACAGTAAAGGTAACTGTAGTGAAATAACTCTTAGGGGCTATACACATCTTACGTGGCAGATTTTAGGCGGGGGAGGAGTTTCAGCATAGCGTTTCTCCGCATTATTTGGAGGAGGCTGTGGGTCTAGCTCAGCATTACGTAACCCACACAACTTCAAATATACTAACAGGAATTCAAAATCAATGCCACTTTCATGATCCGTTTTAGTTTTTTTTGGCCTTATTTCTTGTATTTTAATGTATTTTGGCCTAATTTGTTACTACAAATTTTAAAACTTAAAATCTTATTAGAATATTTCGGAAAATTTTCATTTTTAAGCGGCTTTAGCTTTTTACAATTAAATAACATTATGTTGCGTGACATATTATGAGGGAGTGGGGATAAGCACAGGTGTTACGGTGTGTTAGGTGGGAGAGGGTGGGAGTTTGAAATGAAAAAAAGTGTTAAGTTATCTAAAATGTGTATGGTTCCTTAATGCTCGAGACAAACATAAGTTATACCAACAATATTTACCCAAGTAGACTATTTGTGTGATTTAAATCACAACTTACATGCTCTATAAAATATACTTGTTGCAGAAAACCTTCTTTAAGAGGGACAATTTTTTATTTCACTCTTTCAGCCCATGTATTTGTAAATAATTTACTTTTTATTTTTTATAAGATTTACTCTTATTAATCCGCATTGTGTAAATCTTGTTTTTATTATTTCGGATACCATACATCGTTGTATACATACAGACATTTGCCTAATCTGTTGATTGTACCTCCTGATTGAATATTTAAAACTTTTTTACAGATGCCTAAACTTAAGAGACAATCATATGAAATGGAAAAGCATTTTCGGTGCAAAAGAAAGAGGCTTGAGTTTGAAAATGAGACCAAAGATATGGCTAATCTACGAAAATCCAAAGACAAAGAGCGTAAAACACATGTTCGAATGTAAGACTACTTTTTTCCAATTTAGTTTAATACCCTCTAATGTTAAAAAAAATTGTTATTGCCTCACGTTAATATAGGCCATAGTACTTAAAGTACTATCAATAAAAATAAAACTAATTAAGTAGGAATTTATCATCATTTTATTAATGATATACATGTAACATTATTAATTGTGTTACTAATCCAATTATTTTTATTATGCTATTTTCATTAATATTTCTCTCAAAATGCAACTAAAGAAAAATAGAGGATGATAGTCTGATAAAATTGTTTTAAAATAAGTTATTATTACATATTAAGTAATATAATAGTTCATTTACATGCACTATTACATGATTTACACTTTTATTTGGTTAATAGTTTCACTGATTCAAAGAGTTGATTTTCCCCGATTTGCGACTCGGAATGCGCAGGTTTTCAAATAGGTTTTGGTTTTCACACAGTCATGCTTTGACCTTACAGTAAAAATCACAAATGTTCACGGTTTTTTCCAAATAGTAAGCATTTCCCCTAACTTTCGGTGTTTTTCAAACTTTTTCTAATTCCATGGATTTTCAGGAAGTGTGAACCATGTATTGCATTATTTCTCATTTTTGTGTCCAGTTGAGTCGGTTTTCTTTTTTACTCAATTTCAAATGTTTCGTAATACACCTTAATTGCTAACATTTTCATTATATATTATATTTATCCTGATTTAAAACAATTATTTATTTTACTAATACACCAAATTAAGTAACAACATTTTGTTATATCATTTCTCTCTAACAAATGTAAATACTGATTGAAGTTTTATTGTTTAAGGAGAACAAAGACGGACCAAAAATCTAAAAACCAGCATGTACCAAAGATTGGACCATCAACTTCTGCGAGGTATGTGGAATGTAGTCACATTTTATAAACTAATCAATTACTTTACTGTAAAGTTATTCCTACTTTATGCCTATAACCAGCTAATACAATGCAACTCGGTGTCAATAATTCCTAGGATAAATTCTACTCTTGGCTCTAAATGAATTTGGAATGCTCAACTTAGTAACTACAATTTTTAATTACTATTCCATAGCTACTTTCTTATATTTTTCATAACATAATCTTTACTCTTGGAATCAAGTTTACCTATTACCAATCAATATTTCTAAGTTTTTCTTGAAAACTAATTTTTTAGGAAAAGTTTTGAACAGCACATTTTTCTTATATTTATAAGTAAATTTTGTTACATTTCACATCTTATACTTTATAAGAAATATCTACTAGTAGTGGTGAAATGATGGTTTAACCCCACAATCGGCGCTTTTTTCCCATGTTATTCTTATGGTGATCAGTTTTTGCACCGACGCCCGATCCTACCCTACACAAATTTTCTTTTTGGCCCCTGCCTTATTTTCCCCCATTTTAAAATTTGCATTAATTTTAATACATCCTTTGCAGAAATCCACGAGTTCAAAAATAACTCCACACTAAATAAACAACACATGTAAACAACTTAGAAGTTATTGTGTAGTAGTGGAGAAACCACAAAGAGGCCCCACAATCGGCGCTTTTTCCCCATGTTATTCTTATGGGGATCAGTTTTTGGACCGACACCCGATCCCGCCTATAGAGCTCCCGCCTGCTGGCCTATATTAAATATACCCCTGCCTTAAATATATTGTCCCCATCCCCATCCCTCCTCTATATTTTTAAAAATTAATTTTCAAATTCAGGCTAAAAAACCATCTTTGGTGTTTACTGTCCGATTTGTCTGCAATTTGGATATGTTATTGTCCTAGGCAAGTGTTTTAATAAATTTCACTTACATTTCCCAAATTCACTATAACGGTCAAATTAAAAAATATTTTTGAAAATACTGTAGTGCCAATTGCCAACTTCTTTATTTACTGCCCGATTTGTCTGCAATTTGGATATGTTATTGTCCTAGGCAAGTGTTTTAATAAATTTCACTTACATTTCCCAAATTCACCATTACAGTCAAATTAAAAATATTTTGGAAAAATACTGCCAATTGCCAACTTCTTTATTTACTGTCCGATTTGTTTAAAATTTAGATATGTTATTGTTATAGGCAAGTGTTTTAATAAATTCCACCTACATATCCCAAATTCACTATTACGGTCAAATTAAAAAATATTTTTGAAAAATACTGCCAATTGACAACTTCTTTATTTACTGTCCGATTTCTTTAAAATTTGGATATGTGATTGTTCTAGGCAAGTGTTTTAATAAATTCCACTTACATTTCCCAAATTCACTATTACGGTCAAATTAAAAAATATTTTTGGAAAATACTGCCAATTGCCAACTTCTTTATTTACTGTCCGATTTGTTTAAAATTTAGATATGTTATTGTTGTAGGCAAGTGTTTTAATAAATTAGACTTACATTTCCCAAATTCACTATTACAGTCAAATTAAAAAATATTTTTGAAAAATACTGCCAATTGCCAACTTCTTTATTTACTGTCCGATTTGTTTAAAATTTGGATATGTTATTGTTGTAGGCTAGTGTATATGCACCATCCACATTTTACAAATTCACTATTACGGTCAAATTAAAAAATTTGGAAAAATACTGCCAATTGGCAACTTCTTTATTTATGGTCTGATTTGTTTAAAATTTATATATGTTATTATTCTAGGCTAGTGTATATGTACACACCATCCACATTTGACAAATTAACTATAATGGTCAAATTTAAAAAATATTTTGAAAAATATACTAACAATTTCAAACTTCTTTATTTACTGTCTGATTTATTTTCGGATATGTTATAGCTCTTATATAGGTAACAAGACCACACCACCACACGTTCCACCACCCCGTATAATACATTATTTTGTCTGTTTTGTTTGTTTATTTTGCTGTAATCCCAAAACTGACTTTGCTGTTTATTGTCCGATTTGCCTACACTTTGGATATAGTTGATGTGTTGTTTGTTTTGCCGCAACCTAAAAACTAACATTGGTATTTGTGTTTTTACAAAACTATATTTTGTAAATTACTACCAATAACTCCTTTTTTTACTTTTCGACTTGTTATATCCTCTTATATCTAAATTTACCGTATATTTTTTTTCTCTTTTAGTGCTGTTTTGTCGTAACCAAACTTTGGATATGACTGCAATATATTACTGGCCATTGCATAAGTAAATACCCCATTTCCAAAAGGGGGGTGTATCGATACCCCCCCCTTTGCAGTATATGTTCAAAGCACTGCAAGCTTATTATATTCGCCACAAGCTTATTATATACATCCAGCTGTTATATTTGCCCCATTTCCAATATTGTTGTGACCCTCTCAACTACCTCTCATTGTAATAATATAATAAGTAATCCACAAAATATTTATGGTCAGAACTGCCTAAATTTTGGATATGTTGCCAATGCGATAGCAAAAAAATAAATTTTTAAAACCCAAAACAACTAAACACAAAACACTAATCTTTCTTTGTGCTTGTTTGGAGTAGTCTTTATTTTATCCAACTTAATTTTAATTTTGTAGTTAAAATCAAACTTCCCACATTCTAGCTCCCCTTCCAGCCAGTGGTTAGAGACATAAAGGTTACGAATATTTTCAAACTGCACAATATATCTTTTTCTACCCCTATGTTGGACTTGTTTAATAGCGCCTATTAATAATTCCGCACCATCTTCCAAATCCTCCAGTCTACTACATTCTTTAAATTTAATATTGCCTTTAATATCTTGCATCTCTATGTCTTCTTGTCCATCATCCCACACATTGTCATGGAAACTTAGGTTTTCTATTTTTGGAAAGGAATTACCATAAAATGTTGTGGTTCCGTTAGTGTTAAAGCTTGCAAGTGGCTCGTTGGTAGGTAGGTAAATAATGTCCAAATCACCTCTATATGGCAACACGCTATAACCTTCCCTATTCTTATTTATCTCTATAAACACAGTTTTACAGACACCTTTAACATAGTATACACCCCTCTGTCCATCCTTTTCTGCCAACACCCCCACAAACTTGTTGTTTACTACAAACGCATACACTATATAATGTCCATAATGCTCTAGATCCTCCCAACGTCGCAGGAAGTAATCTTTTAATTTATCCTCTCTTTCCCTTATTTCTTGTTCTTTAGCCAACCGTGCTTTGTATTCCTCTGCAACAGTATTTTCCACCAATTTACGCTTATTACTGTCGATGTCTTCTAATTCCAATTTCCTCTTTTTGGAACACCTCTCTAAGAAAGGCTTGGAAAGTGGCTCTATTTCTTTAATAGTGTATGGGTACAGGTTATTGGTCCGGCTTCTTAAAACGTAGGGAGTAAGGTTAGGACTTTCCACTAAGCCAAATTCTTCTAAATTGATGTTTTTAGGTATAGTGGAGAAAGGTGTATTTGATTTTGTAAAACATGTGCCCCCAGATTTGATGTAACACTTATGCTTTACACTTATGGCATCAGGAAATTCCTCTATTACCTCCACGTAGTTAGTTGGTAAACAGTTAAAGCTAAATGCAGATAGAGCATACTTTATTAACTTTTCCCTTTGTGTGCTATCTTTTGGCAGTTTTAGTTGTACTCCAGTTATCTTTTTCGTATTGCAATTACCCCAATACGCGTATTGTAATAAATCGTTAAACACTAAACAACAACTGTTTTGTAATTGATTGGCAACTTTCACCCACATCTTATGCAGAGGGACAGCATAGAATGGAGCATTTTGGAAGTACCGTTTGTTGTCTTCTATTAGACTTAAACAATCTCTTAAAGGTTCAAACCCTTTACCAAAACCTCTACAATAGTTATAGATTGTTGCCTCTAACCTTGTTATTCCATTCTCTCTAGCTAGTTTAGACGAGAACGTTTCTTTTAGTCTCGCATCTGGACAGTTTATAAAGTTTATTATATGGTTTCCTATACTTTTAACTACTCCAGGGCTTGTAATCTGGCATATAAATTTATTATATATTTTTACCCTGCTATTTACATTAAACCATGTTAAACAGTCTTTACTAACATTATCTACAATAACATTATATCCATTCTCCCCTTGGTAGCAAAAGTCAAAGTTTTCTGTAAGATATTGGCACATTTCCTCTTTATTAAATATTCCAGCCAAATCTAGTGTTATATCGAAATCCATAAGATAGTACATTTCTTTTTCCAGATCTTGCAGCATCTTTGGAAGGTCTTCCAACAAATCCTTAATTTTAACATTTGCAAGCTCTATTTTATAGGGAATTGCTATAGGATCATCGTACTTTTGTTTAATTTGGTCAATATCTTTCTTTATTATTTGTAAGACACCCTTGCTTTGGACCCCAGAGGACCTCTCCAAGGAGAATGGTAGTTTGGCTACAACACCATGTCGAGCTAAAGAGAACTTTTTAAATATTCCTCGTAAGTAGCTATTAAACAAGCCACATATTTCCTTCTTAACTTTAAATTTATTCCGAACATCCCCATCACAATCCGTAACATTGGTTATCTTAACTAACATTATGTTATCACAAAACGCATCTGTTATAGATGTTAAGTTATTTAATTTTGGTTCGCCCTCGCAATAGTTTATATTACCTATGTCTGTAAGAAGGTTATTATTACGGAGATTTTCTAATAAAAACCATATACCGAATCTTTCATTAGTAGGTTTAATACAATTTCCCAATAAATGGCTAACAGAGTACATTTCTTTTATACAGAAAAAAGTAGCGGAAACATGTAAACAGGAGAGATTACACCATAAGCATATAGGTGTTGTGGAGTAAATATATTGTATATAAACACAGGCGAGCGGTAAGTGTAACATGTAAGTGGACACCCATGTGCAAATATGGAATACCCACTATTAATATAATTCCAAATTCGACTAAATAAGTTTATAGTCTCAAAATAATTAACATATTAACTAACCCACCCCGCATTAGTACCCAAATTGTCGAAATTCTATAACTGTCTATTCTTAGTCCTTGTATTAGGTTTTGTACTATTAAACCCTACATTCCGTAGAGTAATTTATGCGTGTTATTTAATACAGATACGCACATTCTACAAGACCTGTACATCTGTTGTATAAGCAGCAGAATAGACGTCTCATTGTGTTGTTGTAAAGTAAAACATAAATGTAAATTGTGCTGGATACAACTGGCCAGATATTAGACAGGAAATGTGTTGGAAGTGTATTGTCAAGTAAGACAAACACCACATAGTGCAGCATGTACGCAATCCATTACTAGACAAATGTATAAGGTATTGGTACAACATCCGATATATTAGCCAAATCCACAATCAAACAGTAAAAAATAAATATTATAGTAACAGAAATAGTAAGAGTATAAGGACATAGTAATATTTAAAGTTTATAAGACAACACAAATGTAGAGACACAATAAATAACACACTCCAACACATTACGACACAGGCACAGATACTGGTTTACAGCCATTTAACACAACTTTACAGGTTCTGTCAACCGACACAAAAATAGTTTGTAAATTGTGTAAGAAATATATGTAATATAAACAAATTTAACACAATCATAACATTTTGAAAATGTTATGATTGTGTTAAATTTGTTTATATTACATATATTTCTTACACAATTTACAAACTATTTTTGTGTCGGTTGACAGAACCTGTAAAGTTGTGTTAAATGGCTGTAAACCAGTATCTGTGCCTGTGTCGTAATGTGTTGGAGTGTGTTATTTATTGTGTCTCTACATTTGTGTTGTCTTATAAACTTTAAATATTACTATGTCCTTATACTCTTACTATTTCTGTTACTATAATATTTATTTTTTACTGTTTGATTGTGGATTTGGCTAATATATCGGATGTTGTACCAATACCTTATACATTTGTCTAGTAATGGATTGCGTACATGCTGCACTATGTGGTGTTTGTCTTACTTGACAATACACTTCCAACACATTTCCTGTCTAATATCTGGCCAGTTGTATCCAGCACAATTTACATTTATGTTTTACTTTACAACAACACAATGAGACGTCTATTCTGCTGCTTATACAACAGATGTACAGGTCTTGTAGAATGTGCGTATCTGTATTAAATAACACGCATAAATTACTCTACGGAATGTAGGGTTTAATAGTACAAAACCTAATACAAGGACTAAGAATAGACAGTTATAGAATTTCGACAATTTGGGTACTAATGCGGGGTGGGTTAGTTAATATGTTAATTATTTTGAGACTATAAACTTATTTAGTCGAATTTGGAATTATATTAATAGTGGGTATTCCATATTTGCACATGGGTGTCCACTTACATGTTACACTTACCGCTCGCCTGTGTTTATATACAATATATTTACTCCACAACACCTATATGCTTATGGTGTAATCTCTCCTGTTTACATGTTTCCGCTACTTTTTTCTGTATAAAAGAAATGTACTCTGTTAGCCATTTATTGGGAAATTGTATTAAACCTACTAATGAAAGATTCGGTATATGGTTTTTATTAGAAAATCTCCGTAATAATAACCTTCTTACAGACATAGGTAATATAAACTATTGCGAGGGCGAACCAAAATTAAATAACTTAACATCTATAACAGATGCGTTTTGTGATAACATAATGTTAGTTAAGATAACCAATGTTACGGATTGTGATGGGGATGTTCGGAATAAATTTAAAGTTAAGAAGGAAATATGTGGCTTGTTTAATAGCTACTTACGAGGAATATTTAAAAAGTTCTCTTTAGCTCGACATGGTGTTGTAGCCAAACTACCATTCTCCTTGGAGAGGTCCTCTGGGGTCCAAAGCAAGGGTGTCTTACAAATAATAAAGAAAGATATTGACCAAATTAAACAAAAGTACGATGATCCTATAGCAATTCCCTATAAAATAGAGCTTGCAAATGTTAAAATTAAGGATTTGTTGGAAGACCTTCCAAAGATGCTGCAAGATCTGGAAAAAGAAATGTACTATCTTATGGATTTCGATATAACACTAGATTTGGCTGGAATATTTAATAAAGAGGAAATGTGCCAATATCTTACAGAAAACTTTGACTTTTGCTACCAAGGGGAGAATGGATATAATGTTATTGTAGATAATGTTAGTAAAGACTGTTTAACATGGTTTAATGTAAATAGCAGGGTAAAAATATATAATAAATTTATATGCCAGATTACAAGCCCTGGAGTAGTTAAAAGTATAGGAAACCATATAATAAACTTTATAAACTGTCCAGATGCGAGACTAAAAGAAACGTTCTCGTCTAAACTAGCTAGAGAGAATGGAATAACAAGGTTAGAGGCAACAATCTATAACTATTGTAGAGGTTTTGGTAAAGGGTTTGAACCTTTAAGAGATTGTTTAAGTCTAATAGAAGACAACAAACGGTACTTCCAAAATGCTCCATTCTATGCTGTCCCTCTGCATAAGATGTGGGTGAAAGTTGCCAATCAATTACAAAACAGTTGTTGTTTAGTGTTTAACGATTTATTACAATACGCGTATTGGGGTAATTGCAATACGAAAAAGATAACTGGAGTACAACTAAAACTGCCAAAAGATAGCACACAAAGGGAAAAGTTAATAAAGTATGCTCTATCTGCATTTAGCTTTAACTGTTTACCAACTAACTACGTGGAGGTAATAGAGGAATTTCCTGATGCCATAAGTGTAAAGCATAAGTGTTACATCAAATCTGGGGGCACATGTTTTACAAAATCAAATACACCTTTCTCCACTATACCTAAAAACATCAATTTAGAAGAATTTGGCTTAGTGGAAAGTCCTAACCTTACTCCCTACGTTTTAAGAAGCCGGACCAATAACCTGTACCCATACACTATTAAAGAAATAGAGCCACTTTCCAAGCCTTTCTTAGAGAGGTGTTCCAAAAAGAGGAAATTGGAATTAGAAGACATCGACAGTAATAAGCGTAAATTGGTGGAAAATACTGTTGCAGAGGAATACAAAGCACGGTTGGCTAAAGAACAAGAAATAAGGGAAAGAGAGGATAAATTAAAAGATTACTTCCTGCGACGTTGGGAGGATCTAGAGCATTATGGACATTATATAGTGTATGCGTTTGTAGTAAACAACAAGTTTGTGGGGGTGTTGGCAGAAAAGGATGGACAGAGGGGTGTATACTATGTTAAAGGTGTCTGTAAAACTGTGTTTATAGAGATAAATAAGAATAGGGAAGGTTATAGCGTGTTGCCATATAGAGGTGATTTGGACATTATTTACCTACCTACCAACGAGCCACTTGCAAGCTTTAACACTAACGGAACCACAACATTTTATGGTAATTCCTTTCCAAAAATAGAAAACCTAAGTTTCCATGACAATGTGTGGGATGATGGACAAGAAGACATAGAGATGCAAGATATTAAAGGCAATATTAAATTTAAAGAATGTAGTAGACTGGAGGATTTGGAAGATGGTGCGGAATTATTAATAGGCGCTATTAAACAAGTCCAACATAGGGGTAGAAAAAGATATATTGTGCAGTTTGAAAATATTCGTAACCTTTATGTCTCTAACCACTGGCTGGAAGGGGAGCTAGAATGTGGGAAGTTTGATTTTAACTACAAAATTAAAATTAAGTTGGATAAAATAAAGACTACTCCAAACAAGCACAAAGAAAGATTAGTGTTTTGTGTTTAGTTGTTTTGGGTTTTAAAAATTTATTTTTTTGCTATCGCATTGGCAACATATCCAAAATTTAGGCAGTTCTGACCATAAATATTTTGTGGATTACTTATTATATTATTACAATGAGAGGTAGTTGAGAGGGTCACAACAATATTGGAAATGGGGCAAATATAACAGCTGGATGTATATAATAAGCTTGTGGCGAATATAATAAGCTTGCAGTGCTTTGAACATATACTGCAAAGGGGGGGGTATCGATACACCCCCTTTTTGGAAATGGGGTATTTACTTATGCAATGGCCAGTAATATATTGCAGTCATATCCAAAGTTTGGTTACGACAAAACAGCACTAAAAGAGAAAAAAAATATACGGTAAATTTAGATATAAGAGGATATAACAAGTCGAAAAGTAAAAAAAGGAGTTATTGGTAGTAATTTACAAAATATAGTTTTGTAAAAACACAAATACCAATGTTAGTTTTTAGGTTGCGGCAAAACAAACAACACATCAACTATATCCAAAGTGTAGGCAAATCGGACAATAAACAGCAAAGTCAGTTTTGGGATTACAGCAAAATAAACAAACAAAACAGACAAAATAATGTATTATACGGGGTGGTGGAACGTGTGGTGGTGTGGTCTTGTTACCTATATAAGAGCTATAACATATCCGAAAATAAATCAGACAGTAAATAAAGAAGTTTGAAATTGTTAGTATATTTTTCAAAATATTTTTTAAATTTGACCATTATAGTTAATTTGTCAAATGTGGATGGTGTGTACATATACACTAGCCTAGAATAATAACATATATAAATTTTAAACAAATCAGACCATAAATAAAGAAGTTGCCAATTGGCAGTATTTTTCCAAATTTTTTAATTTGACCGTAATAGTGAATTTGTAAAATGTGGATGGTGCATATACACTAGCCTACAACAATAACATATCCAAATTTTAAACAAATCGGACAGTAAATAAAGAAGTTGGCAATTGGCAGTATTTTTCAAAAATATTTTTTAATTTGACTGTAATAGTGAATTTGGGAAATGTAAGTCTAATTTATTAAAACACTTGCCTACAACAATAACATATCTAAATTTTAAACAAATCGGACAGTAAATAAAGAAGTTGGCAATTGGCAGTATTTTCCAAAAATATTTTTTAATTTGACCGTAATAGTGAATTTGGGAAATGTAAGTGGAATTTATTAAAACACTTGCCTAGAACAATCACATATCCAAATTTTAAAGAAATCGGACAGTAAATAAAGAAGTTGTCAATTGGCAGTATTTTTCAAACATATTTTTTAATTTGACCGTAATAGTGAATTTGGGATATGTAGGTGGAATTTATTAAAACACTTGCCTATAACAATAACATATCTAAATTTTAAACAAATCGGACAGTAAATAAAGAAGTTGGCAATTGGCAGTATTTTTCCAAAATATTTTTAATTTGACTGTAATGGTGAATTTGGGAAATGTAAGTGAAATTTATTAAAACACTTGCCTAGGACAATAACATATCCAAATTGCAGACAAATCGGGCAGTAAATAAAGAAGTTGGCAATTGGCACTACAGTATTTTCAAAAATATTTTTTAATTTGACCGTTATAGTGAATTTGGGAAATGTAAGTGAAATTTATTAAAACACTTGCCTAGGACAATAACATATCCAAATTGCAGACAAATCGGACAGTAAACACCAAAGATGGTTTTTTAGCCTGAATTTGAAAATTAATTTTTAAAAATATAGAGGAGGGATGGGGATGGGGACAATATATTTAAGGCAGGGGTATATTTAATATAGGCCAGCAGGGGGGAGCTCTATAGGCGGGATCGGGTGTCGGTCCAAAAACTGATCCCCATAAGAATAACATGGGGAAAAAGCGCCGATTGTGGGGCCTCTTTGTGGTTTCTCCACTACTACACAATAACTTCTAAGTTGTTTACATGTGTTGTTTATTTAGTGTGGAGTTATTTTTGAACTCGTGGATTTCTGCAAAGGATGTATTAAAATTAATGCAAATTTTAAAATGGGGGAAAATAAGGCAGGGGCCAAAAAGAAAATTTGTGTAGGGTAGGATCGGGCGTCGGTGCAAAAACTGATCCCCATAAGAATAACATGGGAAAAAAGCGCCGATTGTGGGGTTAAACCATCATTTCACCACTACTTCTACTTCATTCTTTATATTTTTTAGGTTGGCACAGAATACAAAACAGTCGGTTTCTGAGAATAAGAACCATTTTGGGTACATCTTTGTGAAAAGGTTGGTGTTTGACGTCTTTGAATATAAAACAAATATAAAATAGACACCTAAAGTCATATTACCTATGCACCTCAAAGAAAAGTCCTCTTCCCATCCCCCAACTTTCCCTTCAACTTAAATTTTATAGTTGTTTTACTTTAATTCAATTATTGTATCCTAACTAAAACTTTCTAGGCCTGTTCACAAGTTAAATATTTATTTTACTAATAAAAATACCTTGTACCCATTCACAGGTATCCATCTGGCCATGTAGGTATGTTACCATTACGGGGAATTGTGAAATGTTTCATTATTACACTAATCAAATGTCATACTTATTGTATAGTTTTATTATATAGTAACTTGTTTTATTTAGTTATTTACATTTTTTAACAGTTTCTCTACCTTTGTAACTTCAACATTGAGTCTCCTAATATGCAAAAAAATGCATTTACTTAAACTCCTCATATACTCTGCTTTTTTTATTTTGTCTAATGCGTACTATGGTACCCATTCTCTGCCAAGTGATCTCGCGAGTATATAGCCATATGTTATGAACATTTTGCATTTTAATAAGGTAACTTTTAACAGTAATAAGATTTACCTTGGGACTTTGGAAATGTTCAAGGTTAATGTTTTTCAATACACCTACAATTTACATTCACGGAGTATAAAGATCAACGATTTGCAAATGATCCTGTTTCAGGTAATTTAGTGAAAGAGGCAATTCACACTTTTATTATAATATAAATAACGACTATTTAACCTTATACATCTCAACTATAACAGTTTTGTTATATTAACAGATTTTACTGATACTTAACGTGCAAGACAAATAGCAGTTTCACAGGGTGAAATTTCAGCAATGTGCAATGGATGGTTAGTAAGATAAACCTTCTATTACAAACGTTCCAATGCAATTACTTTTCCATCTTTCTCCTAATTTAATCAATTTCTATTTGTCTATTTTTGCAGACCTATCCAGACCCCAAAAACTAAAAAGGTCCCAACATCTTACAAAATTAAATTTCAAAGGACCAGAAGATCTACTACCAGAGCCACACTTAATGTTGGACATTATAGACAGCAAACTTTTAGATTTAAATCACAATGTCATCAAGAAAAGCAGGGCAATGAGCAAGGATTGTTTGAGGCTGCCATGAAGAAGATTAGGAAACACACTTGTAACAGTTGTTGTAGATTGTATTTCAGTGAAAAGAACAAGTTTTGTAGACTAAATTGTTCCCACTACACTGAAAGTAACAACATGGACCCTGGCAATGTACCTCCAGAAATTACTGGGTTAACCTACCTAGAACATCAACTTATTGCTAGGATCCACCCTGTTGTCAGTGTTTACAGGATAAGGGGACACCAGCTTGGTTACAGTGGGCATTTCATCAACTTCCCCCAAGATGTCAAAGCATTTGCAGCACACCTGCCTCACAGGATTGCAGATTTGACATCTGTGCTGGCAGTAAGGGTAAAGAATAAAAAAGAATGACACAGTGACATTTGTAGACTTTCATGTCAGAGCAAAGAGAGTGAAAGATGCACTTGTGTGGCTGCAAAAAAATAACCCTTACTACAGTGACGTGTCAATTAGTGAAGAAAATCTTTCCTTGCTGCCACAGGATGGTAACATGTCCACCTGTATCCAAGCAGTGTTTCAAGATGAAATTAAAGAAACTGAAAATGACACTGATGATGGAAATATCACTGAACAGGTACTTTTTATATTCAAAGATATAATATT
The DNA here is from genome assembly GCA_963675035.1 of Allygus modestus. Lineage (NCBI taxonomy): Eukaryota > Metazoa > Arthropoda > Insecta > Hemiptera > Cicadellidae > Allygus > Allygus modestus. Next base: position 427,162,677 of record OY776112.1, on the reverse strand, counting down.
TTAAGTTACACTAAGAACTGTTTGAAATAAAAATTGGTGTCCGCTCTGTAGTATACTTAAGCGATTGAACTAAAAAAAATGATTGAAAGAGGAAAAAATTACATTATACTTAATCCGTGCTCTACCACTACGTTACTACAAACAAGTGTAAATGCATGTAAAATATTACTGGGTAATTAAAATTTACAGGTTTTAATCTAAATTTATTTTAAAATTATTATTAGCGTGTTAATTACTCTAAAAGTATAAAGGCAATTTCAAGTTAATTTTGTTGTTTGTCAATATATCGACTCATAATGTATCATTTAAGGATCAAATAAATAACTAGGACTTTTCAATTACAACATTCTTTTTATATTTTAGCTGTTATACAAAAAACATATTTGAAAATGTGTACAGATCTTGAACTAAAAAATTGGCACAGTTAATTTATAATGAAATACAAAAATGTTATAATCCTAAACTAAAAACATATATCACATTTAAAACAACTCAAACAGGTCAGTAATACACACTTGAAAGAAGGGAAGGGACTTCCGTGTTTGGGAAGGAGCGTATATGCATACGTTACAACTAGCATTGCTTACCTACTACATACATTTCTTGCACATCAGGAATTTCTATCAATCAAAGGAAAAGATTGTTGTTGGGTTCTTTAGCTTTCTATAATAAAATGCATGTATGGGACTGGTTTTATAAAGTAGTTAATATTGTATTATTTCTAGGTAGAAGTATCAGGAGTTCCAACTCTGCAACAGCCACATGAAAAGAATCAGGTGATGGCCATCCTTGACTGGCCAGTCATTGGCCAAGAACCAGTGGATGAGTTTAATACACCTGGCTATATTGTGCAAGCATTCCCTGTACTATTTCCGTATGGCAAAGCTGACTTTGTTAGCCCAAGGGGGCACAAGATTTCAGCTAATGAATACTTCAAATACCTGTTGGAGTATAAAGATCAACGATTTGCAAATGATCCCTGTTTCAGGTAATTTAGTGAAAAAGGCAATTCACACTTTAATTAACTTATAATATAAATAACCACTGTTTAACCTTATACTTCTCAACTATAACAGTTTTGTTATATTTACATGATAAATCTAATATCATTCTGACTAGTCCAAAAAACATATTTACCCTAAAAACCTTTGTTTAAAACTTGATGGAACCGTAACGCAAATACATGAAAATAATTTATACTACAAATCATATCTTCAAAATATTCCATAAATTTTACTGATTATTTCATGGCAATGTATAGCTTATCCTACAATTACCTTTATGTTTACATTTATAGAAATACCTAAAAGAAAATTAACATTAAGCTTTTGTTTTTTTCCTCCAACAGGTTTTTTGCTCTCAATTCAGTCATGCGGTGGGTTGCACTGAGAACAGGTAGACTATTTGTACATCACCATGGGGAATTACGGGGAAAGTCCATCAAAGAATTTAAAGAGCTTCTACGCAACAGTCCATCATTAACCAAGAAAATCATGTGCTATGGTGCTAAATTAAGAGGTTTGTTTCTGCTGTATTCTTAGTATGAATCATTATACACCTTCATTTATTTAATTTCATATCAATAGTATCATTTCAAATACCGTAGTTATACTTAATAACTCCAACCCAGCTGGACTCTCTTCTCATTAATCATAGTTTGTAAAGTATTTACAACAAATAAAACCTATTTATTTGTTTAACCTATAGAATATAATAAATTAATTGTGGTTTAAAACCATCAAGGAATGTTCTCTAAAATAGATTTTTTTATTACTCACATTTTTACATTTATTTGCCAATTCCTTTTATACAATGGCTTCAGTTTCAAGCATAACTTTTTGTTAAAATTTTACACTGACTTTTAACAAAATTTACGGTTTTTTATTATTAGGTACCAAGTCATACTGGAGGGCCCGACTATCAGAACTAATCGACATGGAGGCACAGCTTGGTCTGCCCACAGTCTCTGTGACATTTAGCGCCGCAGATTTGCAATGGCCAGACCTTATGAGACTCTTCCTTCCCGATTGTACTGAAGAAGAACTAAGTGAAATCCCAGAGAAGGACCGACGACGACTCGTTGCTAATAATCCTATCACACCAAGTTGGTTTTTCTATGAGAGAACTGAGTTTTTTTTAACAAAGTTTTAAAACAAAAGTTTCGGGTGGTAGATTACTGGCGCAGATACGAGTGGCAGCATAGGGGAAGTCCACATATACATATGTTGTTGTGGCTGGAAAATGCCCCTGATGTCAACAACCTCCCAGAAATGTCAGAAGAAGAAAGGAATCAAGTCATCCAGTTAGTATAACTGCATTTTAAAACTTAAATCCACATAAGTATATTTACTAACGGTCTATTTAAATATACAACTACCTAATTTATACATATATACCCTATATTGAATTTTAACTTCAAACATTTGTCTAATATATTATGTTTTTATTTTACAAGGTTCTATGATAATTTAATCTCGACTATAAATCCTGCTCTGGACAAGCCTCCAGCTAGAATTCACCCCTGCCGGAAGAGGCTAAGTGAAGTGGATGATAAGGAGAAAGACCTTGGAGAATTAGTCAATAAGGTAAAGACAAATTAAATATAAAACTTATACATATTACAATCTAAGTATGTGTTAAATTATTTTGAAACATTACAGTATAAAAATTATTTATGTAGATTATTTATTCAACCTACCACCTACACTTCAACGAACTAAATCTATTAATTTATTCATATTGTAATCTAAGTACTATGATAAATTATATTTACTCACTAAAAACTTAAAAGGTACTTATTATGCTTATTGGCTTTATCTACCTGCACTGCATTAAATAATTCTTATTCTATAAGCTATAACATTTATTCAAATGTAATTGTAATTTCAGTACTGTACTATGTTAAACTAATTTGTTCACCTAAAAACTTAAAGGTTTATTATTATGGTTATTTGTTAATCCATCTGCACTGCTTACAATCAAAATACTTATTCTAATAATTTTATATAACGTAATACATCTCCTTTTAAGATTACTTTACAAATGGATTGTTTTCTTAATATATTATGATTATTCATATTTTATAGGTGCAGCGCCATACCAAGTGCTCGCAAGATTATTGCCTAAGGAAAAATAAAAAAAAAACAGGACAACTGGAATGTCGATACCACTTCCCCTTCCAGCTGACAGAAACAAGTGAACTGGTATTTAACGAAAAAGGAACAGTCAATCTGGTGACCGAAAGAAATGATCCACTGGTCAATAAATACAATCCATGGGCGTTGCAAACATGGAGGGCTAACATGGACATTACTGCTGTAATGTCCAAGGAAGCATTTCTGAACTACATAGCAAAGTATGCAAGCAAATCAGAGGTAAGTTTGCTGTTGATGAGTTTATTATTTTTACTTTTCTGTTGCAGTTTACTACAACATATTTTTTAATTATTTTAGGTAACAGTAACAACATATTTTTTATTGTTTGAACTTTTATAGTTTTATACGGGCTATTAAGAAACTAAATTTTGTTAGTTTATAAAAGTAAAAGGTGTACGATTAAGCTTTTCATTCATAAGTTGTATTAACAGAACATTTTATTTACTGTATATTTTACAAATCATAGCTGTTTTGTCTATTTTCACCTTTCCAAGTTGTTTTTCTTCATCAAATCGCTAAAAATAATATTTGTATACCTATTGTTGAAACTTGTTATTACTATATTGCATAATAGTGTACATGTATTTTGCAGATGACATTCATCACTGTGGTAGGTAATGAGTTTTAAACTGCTTTGGATTTTAAATATTTAGACTCCAACAGACACTGATTTATAAACTGTTATCAGTGCAATATTGTGTGTTTCAATTCATTAGTTTATGATAACATTTAATTTACCATGTTTAAAAGAAATATGTATTTACCCAATAACATTATTTGTTCTTTTCATACAACAGAATAATTAATTGTTTTTGTTTAGGTCTATATATTTGACAAACTGTTACCATAATATTTACTATTCAAATAATTATCACAATAAAAACCATACAAGTTGAACTATTAATTAATGTCATTATAAATTGCAGAATAAATCTAAAACAATGATGGAAATTTTCCAAGACGGTATGAATGATCTACAAGATGCTGAACCTGCACGCAAAGCAATTCAGAAATTGTTAATTCACACTTGTGGAGAACGAGACGTTTCATCGCAAGAAGTTCTTCATGTTGCAACAGGGAAGAAGCTTGTTTCTGCATCTCGTCAATTTGTAAAGATAAATTTCCAGAAGGAGTGGGTTCCAGTTGGATCAGTTAATAACGATAATGAAAACTCAAGTGACAATGAGGTAATGTAATGCATTTACTAGGAAATGAAATAAGGATCTCAGTTAAAGTGGTTTTTATTTATATAAATCTCAGTCCAAGTTACATTTTCTTAACATTTTACATACCTGTCCTGCCTATACTAATCACATTATTATACACGCCTGGTACTTAGCTTTTCTAATGATTTTTTTTAATCAACAGTAATGATCAAAATTGTTTTGCTAAGAAAAATTATTTACAGCAATAATAGTTATAGTCTACCAACAAATGTTTTGATTATTAGGCCTATATTTCTCCTATAAAAAACTTCATCAAACATAAATTTTTTAATTTCATTTTTTAATTGTTTGCCCCTGAACTGGTATAACTATATACTTGGTTTTAAATTACCTTTGTCGTCTCCAGTTCGATATGGTTGCGGTGATGCCTACAACCTGGTTTCGATGCTCCTTTGCGCCATTATCACGTAGGTAACAATTGAAGAATATCAAGCTGAAGGTGTTTAAATTCTCAGTCTGGAAGACGTCGTTAAAAGTTGGTTTAATAAATATACACATGGCACACGAAAAACACTGAACATGAAACACGAAAAACACAGACACGCGTATGCTCAGACAGTTTAGGCAGTGTATTTCTTTAAAAGTTCAGTCGCGGCAGCCGACTTGAGGCTTGAGGAGTGTCCTCAAGCCGACGCCTACGACGGAACTATTAAATAAGTACAGTGCCTAAACCGTCCGAGCGTACACATTTCTGAGTTTTTCGTGTGACGTGTGTCTATTTACTAAACCAACTTTTAAACTTTTATCGAGGTTTTTCAGACAGAGAATTTTAACAACTTCAGCTTGATATTCTTCAATTGTTACCTACGTGATAATGACGCAAAGGAGCGTCGAAACCAGGTTTTAGGCATCACCGCAACCATTTCGAACTGGAGACGACTAAGGTAATTTAAAACCAAATATATATTTTTTAGTTTTATGGTGGGCTGGGTTAATGTTGAATGTTAATTCATAGAACTTGTAGGCATGTTTAAACAAATTTTCTATTTTCAGTTTGTAACATATCAGTTTTTTTTAGGTTACATATTTTTTTGTAACCGAACAATTACTTTTAAGTCAATTTTGTTTTTAATTCTTAGAGTAAAACTTTTTTATAATGTTTTATAGTCAATATAACACCATAAAGAATGATATTATTTTAAAACCAAAGTTACTTAGAATTTATTACTGTTTTCTGTCAAGGATTTATTTTTGTATTTTTTGCGTTGTTTAATAACAATTAACTAAACATGTTATTCAATCTGTGTCATTGTTTTATTTCTCAGGATAGTAACGGAAATATGACCAATGAGGCCAGGAGTGGTACTACCATTCTCGATAAGTATAGAACTAGGCCACGGAACATGGAAGATGTGTGTCTGTGGGATGCAGTAAGCCTCTATACACCGAAACGTCGAGGCCCATGGACCCAGAGACGAAGACCTGCAGTTGTCTCGGTGTACCCAAGACGCCGTCTCACTACCAACGTTAAAGACAATGAAGAGTACTTCAAACAACAAGTACTACTACGAATTCCTTGGAGGCAAGAAAAAGACACTAAAGGTAATCTTATTAATTTGTTTTTAAGTTGCAATAACCTATTTTTAACTCAACTTAACCTTTTTGTCAATTACAGTATTATCAAGCAACATAAATTTAAAACTATTTACTTTGTAGGTTATAGTTATTTATTAGGCGTATAATATATTTTCAGTGAATTATGTTTCTATAGGGACTTAACATTGTATTTTTATAGGAGAATGTATAACTTGGGAGGAAGCATACCGCAGGCACAATCTTCAAGTCAGAAACAGAAATCCTGTTGCTGGTCAGGATTCTGGCGATGACTACGAAGATCTGCCCAATGACGTTCCAACAACTCATGACGAGTGGATGGTTATTGCTGGTAAAGGGCCCACAGACAATGTGGTAGTTGTGGAGCCAGGACACAGAGACATCGACATACAACATGACTGGTCATCATCTGCCGGCACCTACGGAGAGCCTCACTTGCTGCGGACATTTCTGTCAGAGCAGAAAGAGCAGCATGTATTCTTAAAACCAGAACATAGTGCTCCAAAAGTAACCCTTACCAATTCTCAGAAACAGGTAATTCAATTATTTTTATTTTTGTTTGGCGGGTTATTTAAATTAAAATGTTAAAAAATCATTTATTTTATAATTAAAAATATTGTTAACAATAATCTGCTTGCATTACATATTATCTTAATTACTAAAATGCAGTAAACCTTAGTGCAGTTTATTTGGACTCAAGTCATCCATATGTATTATTATTGTTAACTGGATAAGGTGACCATTGCTACAAAGCTTATTGTTATTGCTTCTGTCCACAAAATGTAATTTCAAGAGGATAGATTACAATTTCCAAACATTAACCCCGTCAAGCAATCATTCATTTTAAAGGCTTCTGTTTGATTTAAAAAAAATAATGCATTTGTTAAGTTAAATTTGGCAAGTGAAAACTGATTTGTGACTTTCAAACGTGATAAGTTAAATACTGAGCATAATATTAATGCTGTTAAAAGGCTTGATAATTGTTTATTAACAAAAAAGGTAACTGACCATTTTAATATGCTAGCTTATCAACATTTTAAGCTGTTTTAATACAGATAACATCTTTTTAATTTTTATAATCTGAAGGTATACTGCATTTATTTATATTTACCTTTTTATTATGATTATTTGTATATTTTCTAGAAACACTGTTTTATTTATAAACTAGATTTTTTAAATTTTGTAGTGAATATAAATCAGTTACCTTACCTAGCCAGGCCAGTACTCGTCTACACACGCACAGATCCTTGTGACCCATGTGAGACTTTTCTGTGTGTTTCTTAAGTTGCATTTTAACATAAATAATTTCTTTATTTGATATTTAAAATAAACTGTTACAGGTAATGAGGATACTAGAGGACCAAATTGTTGCTGATATTAATTTGTCTCAGGATATTCCTTTCATCCAGCTTGTCATTGTGCAAGGCAAGGCAGGTTGTGGTAAAAGAACTTTGATAAAAGCCACGACAGCTCGGCTTTCTGAGACCCTCACCAGTGATTCTTACCTCCTGCTCGCACCAACAGGGTCTGCTGCCCTCAACATTGATGGCAATACAATTCATGCAGCCCTAAGCATCCCTATTAGGCCGACTCAGTTTAGACCATTAGAAGGTGAGGCGAGGCATGTTTTTTTAAACATGATGGCTTCTGTCCATTTCCTCATCATTTATGAGTACTCAATGATTGGTTTGCCACTTTTGGGGATGATCGAGCAGCTGGTGTGTCGAGGCAAACCCTCATAACCCAACTGAGGTAAGATTTTCTTCATAAAAAAATAACGGAATCATTATAAATTACATAACAGTTAAATTACTTTAAGAATAGAAATATATACTATCAATTATTTTTAAATGTAAAATTACTTTAAATGGGAAAGTACTTTGATATGTCTAGCGTTTAAGAATTTATTTGTTGAGGCGCAAGAGATGGTAATTGGTATACAGCAAAAAAATACAATCATTCTTTTATCAACAAATTTTAAGAAGAACATACTTTAAAAAAATATCTCAATTAAAAGACAATATAGTTTCCTGCATCTAACTATTAACTCTTGTCCAGCTGTGTCTGAAGTTACTACTAGATTTCTATTAAATTGTATACCAACTATGTTTGCAAAGCAATTACAATCAAGGGAGTACCGGTACTCCAAACCTAACTCTTATAAAATATTGTAACAAAATTAAAATTATTTAGGTTTTTTTAATAATTTTGTATCACGTTATGGCATTCTTTCATTAAATAAAGTAACCTATATTCATTTCGGTTACAGATTTTTGGTGGAATTAAAGTGTACTTGATTGGAGACCTTAAGCAATTACCACCTGTAATGAACAAGCCCGTTTACTCAACAATGGCAAAGACCGACATAGAACTAAGAGGAGCATACGCCTTCTCCAAGTTTAAGGATGCTGTCATATTGACACAATCAATGCGACAGACGGACAGCACTTACAGGTAATAACATTTTCATCTTTACAGCAACATGGTATGATTACTAATTGGCTATTTCATACAGGCCTATGATTAACATTGATCTCTTATGGATTATAATTGAGTATACAATTAAATATCATTCAATTTAATGAAGAACACGTTATCCCATCAAAATAATGAAATAAATTACAAATATATTCTTGAGCTCCTAATATGTACAAAACTCTCATACAAATATTTTAACTACAGTAGACTCGGTTTTACCAGGAAATAGAATATGTGGTGTGTGATGTATTCCGTTGATAACCCATGGAATTGCTACAAATCATGATCAGCTGTTTGAATTTTCATCAGTTCAAACCAAAGTAAATGTCCATAACAATACACTGGATTGAAACTTTGACCCCGTGGGATGGAGCCCTATCAGAATTTCTTAAAATCCTTTATTAGTGATTATCTACTTTATGGAAAGAATATACAAGCCAACTTTAGTGGTTGTAGGTATAGAAATTTGACCTGGGGGATTATCGGTTTTACTTATTTATATATATATAAAATTTGTAAGTTAATTTGGGTTAAAAACAAGTTATTAGGTAAAACTTTTCTTTAATCAACTTTACAAGTAATTCAACTAACATAAAGTACAAGGTTAAGTGTATTTTAGAATCACATACATTATCTTATCTCCGTCAAAATTCCTAATGTGTTAACATGGATTTGGATCAAATGTATTACAAGGGAAGCAAATTGTTTACTACATTAATAATGAGAGATTTCATATCCCATAAAATCTATTTTTTGTATAATTTCAGTTTGTTTCAATAATTTATTATTTTTAATGATGATTGATCAAATTAAGCTAAGTCTAAACAGTTAGTAAACTAAAGGTTTTCCACTTTCAGGCATGCACTTGATGAATTGAGTCAAGGGTCCTGTTCTGTGTCCAGCTATGCTTTGTTTAGTAGCCGATTCATAAGGCATTTGTCTGCTGATGAGTTGAAATCATTCAAAGAAGCAACTCACATTTTCACTGTTCGAGCTTCTGATAAAAAGTTCAACAGAGAAAAGTTGCTTGGGCTACACTGTCCAATTTCTAAACTACCAGCTAGACATAACAACTTGACGGCGAAACAAGGCACTGCTGAAGATGCCAGTGGTCTGGAAGCTGTTCTGTACCTCGCACATGGAGCTCGTGTGGTTCTCAGAGCCAACCTCTGGGTCAAAGCTGGGCTGGTCAATGGCTCTCTTGGAACTGTGGTGGACTTTGTGTACAACGAGGGGAAAACATCACCACATTATCTCCCAGTTGTTGTAATTGTTAATTTTGACAACTACAAGGGCCCTACTTTGGACCAAAGTCTGTTTACAGTCCCAACCATTGAACGGAATTGGATGGCTGGAAATACGTTATGTTCAAGGGAGCAGATACCACTCAGTCTTGCCTGGGGATCTACGGTTCACCAGTCACAAGGGCAAACATGACAAGGTATACAAATTGTTCATTATCAAAAGTAGAGTAAAAACCTAAGACTAAAAGGATATTTGTGTACCTAGATTTTTAGTAAATAAATCAAGGTTTTTAATGCCACCAATGTTTGGAAAAAAAGTCTAATCAGTTTTCTAACCGATTTTAAACTTTAATAAGTTATGCTTCCTCCTAATTTTGTTAACATCGACTTTATATTGGCCAATATAACATTTTATTTCTAGGCCTATTCACACTGACAGTAAGAAAATTTCAACCAAATACTTAATTTAACAAATTATTGCTATTTTATTTTAGTTCAGCTTCATAATTTAATGAAAACTTATAATATTGTTAAAATTATAATTTATTATTTGAAATATTAAAAAATGGTGTTGATTTACAAACCAAAAATTATTAACATTACATTATTTTCCTTGTAAGTTGTTGTCGATTTGGGTTCTAGTGAATTCCAAGCTGGATTGTCCTATGTCCTTATCGCGATGCAGAACACTTCAAGGAATGTTAATCAATCCAGAATTTACCCGGAAGCGACTTGACTCAATCAAATATAGAAAATCTTTTAAGGTAAAACTACTAAGCACATTCAATATCAATTCAAAACTGTATTTTTTATATTTATGCAAGAGACATTTCTTTAGGGAATTAAGGAGAGTAGGCTACTGAAAACTACAAGGGAAGCAGTCAAAACAGACATCCTAGGAATCAAATCTGTGACCATATGAACAGAGTCAAGGGGATCATCTAAGATGCTAGCCATAGCCTGGCAAGATGCCTAACAGCAATGCAAATGTTGTTGCTGAATCATTCAATCACCCACAGGGTATTCTATACCAAATTCCCTCTGGGTCAGCTTATAGGTTGGCGTATTCGATATAGAGCACCACTCAAAAACACTTCTCTAAAGTTTAACCTGTGACGGTAATTAAAAATATTGCCAATTTATGGAACCACAGCTCTCATTAAGTTATGCAAGGAAGCAGGTTTTTCTGGAACTACGTCCTATTGATTCTTAGTACAGTATGGAAATTTGTTTTATTGACTATTGCGCTGCACTTATGCCACTGTTTATGTTTATGTGTTTATCTGTTGTTGAAGGGACGGATTCAGAGATCCAAAGATTCAAAGATCCTCACAGACAACCGAAACTTATTGTGTGTCCCTAATCCGTTAGTTTGGCAAACCAATGCCCGTACCCTTTACGAGATCCAGAAGTTTTTTATCAATACTAACGTCCTTTTCATCACCTGGTTGCTTACAACCAAACAGAGCCCTTCTCCCTGCCCCGAGTCTCTCGCAATCCAGTATGATGTGCTTGGCAGTCTCTTCAGAGACTGTACGCCACTGTTGGTACACGTTTTAAACAGTCAGTGTGTTAATAGAAGTACATTAAGCATGATGGTCAAAAAGGTTTATAATCCAAGAGTACAATTTGATATTTCAATATTAGGACCAACAGATTTTCTTAAAACAATTTTATATTAAAGAAAAATCAATTGCCAAAAGTAGCCTACTATTGTGTTACGCATAACATATGTTGTAAACTTCACACTATATATTTAGCACGATTCTAAATAAAATACTAATACAGTTGTTAGGTTTTAAAATCCATTGATTCCAGTTTATTAACGCGTTGGCTGCTGCGGACCCCGGTCGGGGTTTAGTCTCAACATAGAAACTTATGCAAATTTCATGTTTACACATGTTTGCAGCAGCGAAAGTGGAGTTGGCATCTTTTAAATGGAGTTGGCTGTTAAGATTACTATAAGAACAAAAACAAATATATAACTTAGCCTATGTAATAATAAATATAAAAATCACATGCAACCTATATATTATGAATTTTAAAGCGCATCATATTAAACATGGCAACCTTTTTTTTTTAAAGTTGATTAGTACCACAATGACCATTAACATTGATAGGTTTAGTTTTTTTAATGGTGGATGAAGGATCACAACATTATAAATGATTTAGGTCTAAAGAAAATTATTCAGCAAAACTCCTGTAAAAACTAACGTATAATTTAATAGCCTATTTTCATAGTAAGTAAACGGTGCTTAACTTCAAGTGAATTTATTACTAACTAAGTAGCCTAATTCTTGCTGCACTTGTGTATTAACAAAGTTATTGCTTTCAAATTATTATTTTACATGATCCAGATTACAATTAGTCTAAACCAAAATGTAAATAATTATATAAGATTTTAAAATTAATGTATCACATAACTAAGGCTAATTTCCGTAGAGTTAATAACTCTGTACACCAAAGTAAAATTTATCAGGTTACAAAATTTTAATTTTAATTATTATTATTTTATAGGCTAAACTGAGAGCTGAAGACCGAATTTTTAAAATGGCACGATCTACCTCAGAGATACCTATGCCTAGACTTCTCCCAACATATTCACCTTCACCACCCTCCACTAACACTCACTGTACTACAAAATTGACTACACAGATAGTGAGTGCCTTAGAAGGAGATTTGGAGGTAGCTGTCATGCCAGGAGATGGCCACTGTTTATTTTCAGCCCTCCTTCATCAACTGGGACGTTCAGTACCTGGAACTTCAGGACACCCGAATGAAGTCCAAGACCTGCGGTCCAGGGTGGTGAACTTTATTCGAATACAACTTTCAGGAAATAATCAAGGTTTGTTGATATATATATATAAGGAAAGCACATTAATCATGGTTACATTGTTTTTTTGTTTTTTTTATGTTAGGCTACAGAAATTATGTTGGCCTATTGTTAGCCTCTTCTTGTAGGCTACTGTATAAAATTATCTAGATTAGTTTATGACTACTAGTCACATCATTTTAAAACTCATTTATGAGGCATGTTTCCTACTTAACAACTTATAAATCTTAAAACAAAGAAAAAATTAAATGTTTTATATAGAATTAATTTTACATTATATTTATTTTTATTGCCTAACCAAAAACAGATAAGTTAAGCCCTGGATAATTAAGTTTATAAATAAATTATGCTAATTGATTTAACTAGCCTATAACCCCTTATCTTATACTTTCAATCTCAAATACTTAGGCTACGTTAAGTTATTTGATTTAGTCTTACAAAGATTACGCACTTATGCCTGAAATATAGTTATAAGATACTTAAGTTCCCTACCACCGGCGCAGGAAGTCAGTGTCCCGATTTCACTCAACAAAATTATGGCAACCCTAATTATTAGGTGACTACATAAGGTTAACACTGAAAAATTAAGGTACAATAGCGCAGAGCCCTAAGGTTTACAACTTCGATAGGCTAAATGGCTAGAGATAACCTTCCTAAGGTTGACCTAGATGCTATGCTAGGTTCCTATTCCCATAATGGGATCCATGGTATAGGGACACATAAAAATGAAACAAGCATTAATTTTGTTGTGAGGGAAGATCTGTAACTTCTTGAAGTCTTAATAGGCCCTAACATAGCCAAAGATGGCTCAGTTTTGTTTCTGTCACCTCGCCCTCATTTTACATTAGCAATAACATTAGAACAAGCCATTATGAACGTGAGCTAACAGGCCAAGCCTAATTACATTTTACTTATATAGGTAGCTTTATTTGTTTGCCCACTGGCATGTTATAAGTTACTGTATATTATAAATCTTGAAAACATCAAAAGTATATTATTTATACTCTGTCTGCTAAGTTAATCATTATTAATTTGGAACTATCTAAAAACAGTTATTTATTTACAGATATGTGGAAATGGATAATAAGAGAATCTCTTGAAGCTCAACCAGATGTATATCCTGTAGAGGTAATAGTTAAATAGTTGTTATTACTGGTAATGTATTTACAAATTTACTAAGGCCTATACAACTTTTGTTTGTTTAAATAACCAAACTCATAACTACCAGTAACTCTATTTCATTTTTACTTCTCCATCAAGCATTAGGCCAAGTGTTTTTTACGTATCTGAGAACCTTACATTATAATTTATGATACCAAGGTGATAAGTTTAATGTTATTTTACAATTGATTTCACAGGTTTGATCAGTGCCGTAGCTGATTTTTTTGGGCCCTCGGCAAACTTATTTTTAGTCTCCCCCATTTAACATAATCAAGCAGTTTCACCCTATCCCTATCTGTACTATATTCTGGGATAAGGTTATAAGGTTGCATTAGCCTGACGTTTCCTAACCTCCGGGAACATAATGTCAAGTCCAGCGTTGTTTAATTTTAGTGATATAATACCTAAGAATTAAGTTGACAAGTGACAAAACATATACAGCAGCTTCATAACATCTAGGTCAGTAACTAGCTCCATTCCTGTCCAATTGTGGAAAAGAATCCTTGGAGTGGATTCAGATTCGGTTTGGAGTGAAATTGCCGCTATATAGCATTTACGGTTGCCTTGAGATTTTGTAACAGATTATATTGTTTAATTTATTTAAACACTAAGTAAGCACAACGCTAGGCTAAAAATGAATAAATTCTTAAACTTTACTAACATTATATTTTTTTTTAAAGGTTTTGAAAATTAATTTTAACAATTTCATCCCATCATGTAGGCTTGCCAGAGCTTTTACCTGAACTCACGGGCCTCTTAGGGCCATGGGTCTCACGCACCGCGGGCCTGGCAGTAACGCCACTGGGTATGATGATAGTAAAATTAATTGTACTGATGTTAAAATCTGTGGTAAAACGGTTCTTACTCACAAATCAAACATTTATTTTTTTTTAATGTAGGAAATAAGTTAATTTTGCGATTCTGAGATTAAAGAGTTAAAAGGGCAAAAGTAATACCGTACAATGGTACAAAGCGAAAATATTATGGTCTGCGAGCTTGATTGTAACACCGTCAACTGCATAAAAAAATGACTGAGCAAGGGCAGTAGCAAAGAAGGCTAGAGCGCATGCGCTGCTGATGCCAGCACGGCGCCTGAGTTGATTGCTCACAGTTATTAGTAGACGCAGGTCTCTACCTGCAATCTTAAAACAATATTTATTTTAACGCAACACAGAGTGCCAGTAAAGTGATGAACTACACAACAGTTATGTACTACGGTTTAAACACATGATAATTACAGGCGCAACAATAGTTCCATTAGGATTCATTTTTTATTGTAACACAGTACTCGAAAAGTGATATACCACACAACAATTATTAAGTAACGGTTCTAACACGTGCTTATTGAAGGTGCAAACCTGGACCCGATAACCTGGAGGCCGGATTTGTCTGAGCTGGATATGCAAGTATCTACTTTATCAGTATAGGCCTATTTTATGGCCTAAATAATTTACTGTATCTAATTAATTCATGGTAAATGTTTTAGCTAATTTATTTACTTAACTCCATAGAGCGCTGTATTGCAATAAATTGGACAGCAAAAGATTTAGTGTTACAGACTTTTCCACCAAAAAAAAACAATCATTATTCAGGATCAGGGGTTTTTTATTTTGAGAAAGAAATGCTTATTGTTATTAACCCTATTTGTGACAAAAAATACATTTATCAGATTCAACGACCACATCCTTTTAATATTTAATAAACTATCCCCGTAAATCTGAAGCGATTTTGGACCTTTTAATGACTTTAGCAATTGAATGATTAGGTTAATTCAATTTAAGTTATTGAAAACAATTATTAACTTTAGTAGACTATTGAGATAAACAGCACCAGAAATAAAAAAATTATACTATAGGTCGAAACAATAAAAATGTCTAGGACTAATTTTGTAACAAATATAATAAAACCGGTGATAATATTTTTATAAGTTAGGCCTATGGGAAAAAATGATAGGTAAGTAATTGGGGTTTAGCACAAATTTTGTTAGGCTAACTTAATACATTCGGTATTGTTATATTTATATTATGATATTGGCTAGGGTATTTGATTTCAAAATTGTAAATCTAGGCCAAGTTGCTGACATCACCTTAATAATTTCTTAAAACACGAATTTAAGAAATTAGGATAAATAGGTTATTTATAGCACAAAAAAAACTTTACTCACCCATGGCAATGACGAAGACATTAATTTGTTCATTGTCCTTTGCTAAATTTCCATTATAATCTGTACCAATATTAACTTATTTTGAATTGGCTTAATTGATCTGGCAAGTAGTGATTCGGTAACAACTAGATGTTTTCCCATCTTCGTCCTATTAACAAAATCAATTTAGGCCTATATTAGATAACTTACATATCAATGATGATATCCATGGTAAGAGAATAGGCGATCACCAACTGAAATTCTGAGTTTTGATCAAATGACTAAATTGTAAAGCCTGGTTTCCACGGGGTGAAGTAACACACAACAATTGTTAAATAGTTGGCGCTACTTTTTACTGTCAAACTGACTACTGACTGGCACTTGTAAGACTGTTTAAACGTCTTCTTTACTGTACGTCAGATGCCTACATTTGTATTGATGGTATAAAAATACAACAGTAGCCAGCTACTTTATACTGTACATCTAACAGTTGGGGGTTAGCTACTGTCACTGTACAGCTAACTGACTGCCACATTCCGTTTGCACAGTAGGTAGATAAAACTGTCAGCAACTGTCACTGGCTACTGACATCTCTACTTGGCACCATGAAAACTAGGCCTATAATAGGCCTACTTGGTAGGGTTAGCATATTCTTGGTATTCTCGGTTACCACATTCTAGGTGGAGTTGAAAAAGAGGACACCTGTTGAAAGACCGATTAATAGATCGCAAAAATATGAACCCCCCACTCACAAATTGAGTACAAAAGTCGGGTGATTAGATGTTTTAAATTGGAAATCACGTGTTTTCATCTTTCTCTAATCACAAAATTAATCTTGGGGACTTTAAGCTGGCAATTTCATACACACATACATTTTTTATGTAGTGCAAACAATTACTGTAACATAATTTTGCGAATAATCAAACTAACTACCGAATTTCAAACTTCTCAGGCATAACCGCGTAACCTCATTCAGGAATCAGCTAGACATGCAGATAAGAAATAACACTGACGTTAAATACACCGCAACATCGAAACGTAAAATAATGAATCAGAACTGATTTCACAGAGTAAGAACTAAAACTAACAATTTTGTATAACAAAGTAATGGGTTTTGGGCAAAAAAATTACTTTTTATTAGCATATTACGTGTTGTTATTATTTACGGAATGTAATAAAAGACGTCTTACAACACTTAAGATATATTTACACTTATACTGATTCATATACAGGCGGTAAATATATATAAAAGATAGTACTAGGCTATCGATTTCGAACAGTCACACCAATCATCATCAGGCCAATGAGAGAACCGACATATATGTTTACCGTCTGTATGTGAATCAGTATAAGTGTAAATATATCTGAAGTGTTGTAAGACGTCTTTTATTACATCCCGTGCGAAAAAATAACGATGTTAAGTTATATCTAACTTGAAAAAATATCAACTTAATTATATAGTTAATATAACGTAATTCCAGATACCTATTCTGTTTACTGCTTGTAAAAACCCGGGCAAATAGTGGGTTTCTCAAAAATCCGCACAAACGTTATCAGTAGGTCCAATATGAGGACAAGTCTGGAGAAAAAAGGGCGAGGACCTATGGTAACCCTACTTCTTGGCACCATGGAAACCAGGCCTAGAATAGGCTTTGAGGTTAGGGCAGCATTGAAAGACACAGAAGTAGGTATATATCATTCATTTTTTAACTTAACACAATATGCTACACTATTTAATAAAGTAGATACTTTCTTACCTAGGAATAAATGGAAATCCTTCTTGTTCTGAACCTTCTGATAGTAGGATGAATTAATCAGCAAACAAAGTTAACTTTCATCAACCCTTAACTCATTCATATCAACTAAATATATTCAGTTACATAGGCTATGTATTAATAAATATAAAACTATTTTGCATGTTATCCATTTAAAATATAATTACACGATATAGCCAAACCTCATATGAGCACAATGTGCATTACGCAGGATAACTACTGAACACGTGCATATGTCTGCCACACTGTCTCTTCTCTGTGGTGTAACGCAGTTTGGCTTGGCGGTACACCGTTTATTAGATTGTGGTTTATCTTTCCTAATCTATTCCTAGCGCTCGTGCCCTCGGGCTGTCGTGCAGTCTTGCTCAACCTCCGGGAAATCTCGATAAGAACAAGATAACGAGTTCGCACGCAGCACGCTGACGTGAGGGAAGTTAATTTCCAAATAAAAACTTATAAAACTTAAAATCAGTGTAAAAACATACATTTGTCCAATTTTGATTGAAATCTGAAAACATTGATTATTTTGGCTGTTCTGATACTCCTGGTTTCATTTACTTGCAAAGCTGGGAATACAATTTTGCCCAATATAAGGTTAGGAGAAGGTCCAGACAGGCTTGAAAGTAGGTGTGAGGTTGCTGGGGATGATAAAAGTACTCTAACAAAGGAATAACAGGCTTTTCTAGTGTAAAACCCCCATAAGACAACGTACTGTGTTTAGTCAATACACATTTTCTTTAATAACTTGGTAAATATTTATGCTAGAATGACGAGAGAGGGCTTACAACTTTTGCCTCTCTAATTCCCATCTTTTTACATGCATTTATTTTACATCTGGGGCTTTTATTACCATTTTTGGGCCCAAAAACTCGAAATTTGAAAGATTAATCCCCCCAAAAAGGGGTTTAGAGTTTTCCGATTGTTTTGCCCAACGAACTTGTCCAACTGATTACAGAAAGGAACGTCCCTACCAAATTTGAAGTAAATCGGACAAAAATTGCGACCGCTAGAGTGCAAACACACATACATATATATATATATATATATATAAATGTATGTCTATATATATGTCTTTATATACATATATATGTATACAATTTTGAACGACCCCCCAAAACGTGTTCAGGGGGTCACGTTAGGAACTTCTATGGTGGTCCCGGGCTTAAGTTTCACCGTGCGGGTCATGCTAATAGTTCACTTTCCATTAGAGATGTGCGATCCAGTGACTTTGCTGGATCAGTGACTTCAGTGACAGCGCCAAAGAAATATCAGTTACTTTTACCGGCGACTTGGCACCAGTTACTCCCGCAGTTCATCGTAACAACTCCAGCGATAAATTACCCCTTTTTGACACTGTGTTATTTATCAAAGTTAATCATGACCTTAAAAGGAATCAACTGCTCACTTATTGGCATTAGAATTAAATATATTTCATAAAATAGGAACAGCAAGTAATAATTAAAATTCTTAGTACAACTACAAATTCTCATTTAACTACGAAAACATTTAGGAGTATCACTAAAAAAATATTAATTACCTAGAAGTAAATAATAAAGTTGTTACTAAATCATAAATAAAGAAAGCTTGTAAAAAGACTACTTAATTATACAAATAACAGTCATCGGAAAATTGTATTAACAGCGCTTTAGTTAGTAAACGCACAACAGCGACTTGCATGAACAATGCGGGCTCGTGTTGTCACTGAAGTCACTGGCGCTGGTTCGTAGTTCGTCCATCTCGTCTATGCCCAGCGCCAAGCTCCAAACAGCGCCAAGCTCCAAACAGCGCCAGCGCCACAAACCTAGAGGCGATACCTCGAAACCACCAAACAGCGACAAGTGACAGTGACCAGTGCCAGCTCCAGCTCCCAGCTCCAGCGACAGCGCCACGACCTCGAAATAACCAAACGGCGACCGGTGACAGTGACCAGTGCCAGCTCCAGCTCCCAGCTCCAGCGACAGCGCCACGACCTCGAAACAACCAAACGGCGACCGGTGACAGTGACCAGTGCCAGCGCCAGCGCCCAGCTCCAGCTCCAGCGACAGCGCCACGAACCTAGCGGGGATACATTGAAACAACCAAACAGTGACAGCGACTTTTGAGTGAGTGAATTCGTACTGTCACCGAAGTCACTGGAGCTGGTCAGAACAATTTCCTGGCACCAGCTCCTTTAGTGCCGAACAGATATTAGCGCCAAAGTCACCGGTACAGAAATATTTAACAACCCTACTTTCCATAGGAAATTCACTAACAAGAACCTTATCACACCACACCACACGTCACACCACACACCACACTTCTCTTCTAAATTCTAAATAAGCAGAACATAGATAAAACGAGATCGCACGCAGCACGCTGACGTGAGGAAAGTGAATTTCCACATAAAAACTATGAAAACTCAAAATCAGTTAAAAACATACAGTTATTCAAATTATTATTCAAATCTGAAAATATTGATTTTTTGGCTGTTCTGATGCTCCTGGTTCTATTTACCTGCAATGCTGGGAATACAAATTTGCGCATTATAATGTTAGGAGAAGGTCCAGTCAGGCTTTAAAGTAGGCGTGAGGATGTTGGGGATGGTAAAAGTACACCAACAAATGAATAACAGGCTTTTCTAATGTAAAACCCCCATAAGACAACGTACTGTGTTAGGTCATAATACACATTTTCTTTAATAACTCGGTAAATATATATGCTAGAATGAGGAGAGAGGACTTCAAAGTTTCGCCACACTAATTCCCATATTTTTACATTGGTTACTTTCATATCCGGAGCTTTTCTGACCCTTTTTGGGACCAAAAACCCAAAATTTGAAAGATTAATCCCCACAAAAGGAGTTTAGAGTTTTCCGATTGTTTTGCCAAACGAACTTGTCCAACTGATTATAGAAAGGAACATCCCTACCAAATTTGAAGTAAATGGGACAAAAAATGTGACCGCTAGAGTGCATACACATATATATATATATATATATATATATATATATATATATATATACAATTTTGAACGAACTCCCAAAACGTGTTCAGGGGGTCACGTTAGGAACTTCTATGGTGGTCCCGGGCTTAAGTTTCACCGTGCGGGTCATGCTAATAGTTCACTTTCCATAGGAAATTCACTAATAACAACAAGTGCATACTGGAGATTAGATTTTTTAAGTTGGTAATAATATATAAAACAAAGATTTTTACAAAAATGTTAGTACCTTGTCAAAACAATTCTGCTATAGTAAATTAATAGTTCTCAAGATCAAAACTTTAAAACAAGCTCCATGATATATTTTGTGATGCTAAACTGTTGAACTTATGCACATTTAGGATTGATAACGAATGGTACTGTGGTTAGTGTGTGTTGCTGTAATTAAGTAACATTTTTACACCAATTAAAAAAATTGTTATTTTTTTTCGTTATATTGCTTGGTAATTAAACACTTTTTCCTTGGAAACACGGAGATTACATGGTACAAAACGCATTTAAACAGTGTGTATAAGAAATTATTAAATAAATATACTTTCATTGCATGTGAAATTCGTGATTTCACCCATAAGTCCTAATGTTTTAATTATTTTGCTAATTTAGGTTGATGGTGAAGTCCTCCCTTTCCAACAGAGAATCGAGAGTTTCCTAGACAATTTAGAGAAGAAAAAAGAATGGGGTGGTCATGAAACCATTGTTGCTGTATCAGAAATAGAAAATGTTACGATTGAAACGTTTTTTGAGAAAAGCATCGACAGTTTTCAACGTCAAGTGGCTGGCACCTCTGGTAAAAAAATTGCTATTGTTCACCGTCTTTCAGGTGGAGTAAAAGGTGGACCTGCTGCTGTAAGTAGAAATCATTATGATAGTGTTTTAAAACTCCTCTAAGTAGGTCTAGGAATTAATTGTTTGTCTAATGTTAAAATGCATAAGGTAATAAGGCATTTGTGTCTAATTTCCAGTTTTATTAAAGCTACGGAGATAAACTAATTTACTTGACACTTTTTCAAATTAGTGATTAATAACACTGTATAATTTAAAATCTTAGTACCGGTATTATTATCGATATCACAGTTTTAAACAAAGAATCCATATAATACATAGTTTTTTAATCTTTTAAGTTACAGTTTTACTGTATTTATTAATAACGGTTTATTTTCGAATTACTACTATTTAGATACGAATATTGAAGTGATTAATTAGAGGTATTTATATTTTAATTTAATTGACTTGATTTTTTCTGTATTATATTATATCTAAAGTCACTATTATGTTTTGGTAATTTTGAAAATATGATAAAACATACTAAACATTCTAATATATTTCAATAACATACTAGAATAATGTGATATAATTCTTTTTTTATGTATTAGGATTGGTTTACCTTGAGGTAGAACAAAGAAACCATTTACAATAATAGCACTTAAAGTATAACTTACCTTGAACATTAATCATTGATGTTATTTATTTGATGACTAAATATCTTAATTCAATATATCAGTATTGCATCTTGTATTATGGTAATACTATTCGGTAAGTACGGTATACATTTGGTTTGAATTTCCACTCCATATATGATTTCATTTTTTTTTTAACGTATTATTAATGGTTCTAGACTGTAGCCTACTCATTACAAATATATACCTAAAATATGTGCATGCGTTGGGTTATTTTAACATAATCTCGGAAAACTTAGTCAAGTAATACATTTTTGGTGGCTGTGAGCGACGGTGCACACATTACGTTGTTATTCGATGCTGTTTATTATTATTAAATTTCTTTTTGATACTCAGTCCCAGGTGCTATTAAACAAATACGTACTGTAAGTAAGATTTACATCTCTAAATTGTGTGATTGATTACAGTGTTTAAGTTTTGTTTAACTTTAGAAAAATAGCTGGTTTGAATTAATTTTTATTATTTCTTTAAAAGAAAAAAAAACACCGAAGGGGGGTGGTTATTATACAAGGTATATCTGTATCTTACATTTTTTCACATTTAAGTTTTAGCTCTAGTTTAAATTTTCTTGTTTTACTTATGTCATACTATACTCTAAATAATGTAAACCTTAGGATAAGAAAAAAAGTGTTGTTGTGCCCGTCAGTAAACCACTATCCCATTGTATAAAAGGTACTAATGAAAGGGAAAATATAAGAAACATATTTAATTAAATTTTATCTTACTCTCTCTCTATATATATACATGTTTTTTGTCTTTAGTTTTTGACATCAGAAATTAATTTTGTTTTTATGTTTCAGGTGTATTTTGTTGGAAACTTGCATGTACACTTAATACACGTAGTTTACTAATTTTGGTAAATTCTTTCACATTGCTAACTAAAATCAAATAAAATTACTTTTCATTTTGGTTAATCTTGTAACGATATTATCCTAATAAACTAATGATATACATACACAGTAACACACATATTCCACTCAATGAAAAATGAAGAATAATATTTCATATTTGTATCAATACCAACATGCACTTCTGTTGATACATTCCAATATTCCATCAAAGGCACAAGCCATGACTCACAGTTTATTCCACTCTATAAAAGGTTGTGTCATAGGTGATGCTACATTTTTGTTACTTGAACATCATATATAACAGACACCACAGTTAACACAAATTACAAATTTGTCACTACTGGTTTACGTAACTTATTACATTAATATTACACTTTTCTTACAGATGACCCTCTATGCAATTTACTGCATTTTTCAACTTGTTTCATAGTCAGAGAGTCGTACTATTTGATTATTTTGATATGTATGTATATATATATTAATCTTGAATAGTATATAAATTTAAAAAAAAATCTTCTATTTTGATAATTACATCAGTAACTAATGCAATTCAATATTGTCACTAACTTATATGTTTCATTTTATGCCTCTTAAACTATTATGCAGAGGGGCTCCTACTAATGGTGGGCCTTCTTATAAAATTTGATGAGTCTAGTTTTGTAAGACTTTCCACTGTAGGGGTTAATGCAGGGTATTTTTATTACGTTATGAAGAGCCGTGTAATATCAAGACAGCAACATTTGGTAGAATGGATAATGCTTACTCCAAAAATTTTGGTATTTATTTTCTTACACTGCCTTTTATTTACTGCTGGAAATGCAACATTTTAAATTTTAAAGTCTTTTTATTAATTAAATAGTTAAAAGCGATATTCACATTTCATTTATTTTTATTATTTCTATTTAATAAACATAATTGTATTGTAAATTATCTTTCACGGACAGTTATTTATTAGAAATTTGGTCTTAGTTAACAGGTGTTTTAGTTTATTTTTTCATAAAATGACTCAAAACACCTAACACCTTACAACAATTTTACATTATTTTATTACGAGGAATTTTAAACGAAATGCAGTTTTTTAACTTTACTGACAACTTTTAGATTGCTTTTCACTATTTGGGATATAACTATAGTATAATTGTTAGTTAATTTATTAGTGTCTAAAACAAAGGGCAGATGAATACAAATTTAAAATAGTTTTTAAATTTATTATTAAAATAAAAAAAACTGACAAAAATTAAATTGGTCCACTAAATTCAATTTTTACCAATCTCGATTTGATACCTATCTCTTCTACCTAATAATAATACCGGGGTCCCAACTCCTCACAGCAGTCTCTTCCACCAAATAAGTAAGTAAATTAGTTATTTTTGTCTTGATTTATTTTATCCTGAGTATAACTCAAACGATGGAGAAAAATACTGAGTATTGAATTCTTAAAAATAATAAATTGAAAAAAATATTGTTAATTTTTGTAACTAAATGTCACTTTTTAGTTTGTTATTTGTAATATATATGCCTTTCCTTATGTTACAACTGATTAAATACATAGTTTTCTCTACTTGCTGTTTACTTTAAGTGAACAGATAAAAACTCTTTAATAGCTGGTCATTAATAGTTAAAAAGTGCATCCAGAAGAAATAGTCGAGTTATTTTTTAATTGGAAAGGGTGTTATTAAAAAAAAGGTGTGAAAACACCTATATTAACTTATTATTTTCATTATATTTCCATGGATATTTTTACAGTGTTCGTTCAATCCTTATACGTGACTTTGGAACGTACCCCTAGTTTAACGGGATTAATAAATAATCGTTCGTTAATTTGTGGCGTAATGCCCCACGAATTTTAGGGCAGTTCGTTTTTTTTATTGTAAGAGCCAAAGTAAACGGCATTTTCTATCATTTTAATAAAAGGATTATTTAATTTTTCTGGAACCAGAGTTATACTCTGACGCCAGGCGTGGTTATTTTCTTTCTTTAGTCGAGGCGTATATTACTTTACAGCAGGACCATCGTATTTTTATCACAGGAACCAGAGGCTATACTCTGACCCCTGACAGTTGGTAGCGTTTGATTTTTAAGCAATTGTAAATAGTATTGCAGAATGGTATTTTTGGATAACTAGCGGGCGTAAATCAATTTGTGGGACCCAGAGGACTTACTCTGACACCCAGTGACAATTGACCGAATTTTGTAAATCGTATTGCAGGAGCGCGTTTTGGATAAGTAGCGGGCGTAAATCAATTTGTGGGACCCAGAGGACTTACTCTGACACCCAGTGACAATTGACCGAATTTTGTAAATCGTATTGCAGGAGCGCGTTTTGGATAAGTAGTGGGCGTAAATCAATTTGTGGGACCCAGAGGACTTACTCTGACACCCAGTGACAGTTGACCGAATTTTGTAAATGGTATTGCAGGAGCGCGTTTTTGAATAAGTAGCGGGCATAAATCAATTAGTGGGACCCAGAGGACATACTCTGACACCCAGTGACAGTTGACTGAATCTTGTAAATCGTATTGCAGGAGCACGTTTTGGATAAGTAGCGGGTGTAACTCATTTTGTGGGACCCAGAGGACTTACTCTGACACCCAGTGACAGTTGACCGAATTTTGTAAATCGTATTGCTGGAGCGCATTTTTAGATAAGTAGCGGGTGTAAACCAATTTTTGGGACCCAGAGGACTTACTCTGACACCCAGTGACAGTTGACCGAATCTTGTAAATCGTGTTGTAGAAGCGCGTTTTAGGATAAGGAACGGGCGTAAATCAATTTTTGGGACCCAGAGGAATTACTCTGACACCCAGTGACAGTTGACCGAATATTGTAAATCGTGAGTTCTTCGGAGTAAAGTACTTAGCAGTGTCTCGTTCGTTAATTTGTGGCGTAATACCCCACGAATTTTAGGGCAGTACTTTTTTTTATTGTAAGAGCCAAAGTTAACGGCATTTTCTATCATTTTAATAAAAGGATTATTTAATTTGTCTGGAACCAGAGTTATACTCTGACGCCAGGCATGGTTATTTTCTTTCATTAGTCGAGGCGTATATTACTTTACAGCAGGACCATCGTATTTTTATCACAGGAACCAGAGACTATACTCTGACCCCTGACAGTTGGTAGCGTTTGATTTTTAAGCAATTTTAAATAGTATTGCAGAAGCGTATTTTTGGATAACTAGCGGGCGTAACTAAACTTGTGGGACCCAGAGGACTTACTCTGACACCCAGTGACAGTTGATCGAATTTTGTAAATCGTGTTGCAGGAGCGCGTTTTCGGATAAGTAGCGGGCGTAAATCAATTTGTAGGACCCAGAGGACTTACTCTGACACCCAGTGACAGTTGACCGAATTTTGTAACTCGTATTGCAGGAGCGCGTTTTGGATAAGTAGCGGACGTAAATCAATTTGTGGGACCCAGAGGACTTACTCTGACACCCAGTGACAGTTGACCGAATTTTGTAAATCGTATTTCAGGAGCGCGTTTTGGATAGCGGGTGTAAATCAATTTGTGGGACCCAGAGGACATACTCTGACACCCAGTGACAGTTGACCGAATCTTGTAAATCGTATTGCAGGAGCGCGTTTTGGATAAGTAGCGGGTGTAACTTAATTTGTGGGACCCAGAGGAATTACTCTGACACCCAGTGACAGTTGACCGAATTTTGTAAATCGTATTGCTGGAGCGCGTTTTTAGATAAGTAGCGGGTGTAAACCAATTTTTGGGACCCAGAGGACTTTTTATGACACCCAGTGACAGTTGACCAAATCTTGTAAATCGTGTTGTAGAAGCGCGTTTTAGGATAAGGAACGGGCGTAAATCAATTTTTGGGACCCAGAGGAATTACTCTGACACCCAGTGACAGTTGACTGAATATTGTAAATCGTGAGTTCTTCGAAGTAAAGTACTTAGCAGTGTCTCTACAGACCACTGCTATACCAGGCGGGACGAATATTTTGGGAAGGATTTACTTGCGGAGTAGGACACAGCGTAATACGCTGGTGAGACAGCAGAGCGCTTCTCTGACACCTAAATCCCGAATTAGGCCGTAGGAGTTGGGAATGATGAATGTTCTAGACTAAACCAAGTGTTTTGAGTCTGAACGAATATCTGAGCCTTCTCCTACAGATTGTTTACCGTTGATTTTCTAAAATTTTAGTTTAAGTCGACCCTTGGAAATTAATCCCACGCGGCTGAACTATTTAGGGCACCGTTTTTCGTAATTTTAAGACTCGGAGAAAAACACGGTCACAACCTAGGTTTGCTGCTACAGGAATCATAGGCGAAAAATTGTTTTTTTGTGCAAACAACAATAAACCACAACCAGATCAAGCCATATACCAAATTTCGTAAGTTTATGTTCATAAATAAGCGAGATATGCAATTTTTCTTTTTCTCCATAAGAATAACATTAGACAACGTACTGTGTTTAGCACTTTCAATATCTCGGTAACCAATTGACGTAGAGCAATGATAAAAATACCAAATTGTTTGTATTTTTTAGTTGAATTCAATGGTATAAATTAAAATTTGATTAAAATTAAAATTACATGTGAAAACCCCAAAAAACACATTTTTGGGGTACAAAACCCTCCAAAATCTCCCCTTCAGATGGTGCGATTCATCTGGTTTTCGAACTCCTTCAAATAAATAGTACTTTACACATTTGTACCAAATTTCATTAAGATCGGACCTTTTTTACGAGAGTTATCGTGCTTACGGACACATATAAATATATATATATATAAATATATATATATATATATATATATATACATATACATATATATATATATATATATATATACATATATAAAAATTTGAACGAATGGTGTTTTTTGCATCTGGGGACCTCAAAATGAAAAGTTATCATTGTCTCGGGCTTAAGTCTTACCATGAGACCTACGGTAATAGCTTCTTCCCTATAGGGGAAATTCGCTAAAATTGTGCGTGAGACTTGTAAGTGCTGATATCTTGTCTTCAAAAATCGTAGTGTCAGTAATTTTTGTTAAATCGGAAGCGTTTGGTGCCATTGGAAAAACGCCATTAGTTGTACCTTATTTTCGTAACAATTATATTTTTTAATCAGCTCTCATGTCATAAGTTCAAATAAAATTTGGCTTTTGGCAAATTCAACTCATGTATAAAGTCATAAAAACAGCCATAGGTTAGTTATCTTAACATAGCTTCATAGCTATATTAATTAGCGATTTTGACATTAAATTGATGTTTGATAATAATGAATGAAGGCAATGACAGATTCTTGAAAGTAACATTGACTACAGTTAAGCCTTAGTAGGTTTGAAGTAAGTGGGCTTTAAAGACTTAATCAAATTTTTGCCCATAGCCTTCTAAGGTAACCCTAGGGCTCTGTGAGCCGGAAATATCCCAACCCTCAGAGCCCTGGGGTTACCCCTATTATATTATCTTAAACTTAACTCTATTCAAAGACAACTTTTAAACAATAGTTATTCTGAGAGGTATGTTTATATGTTGTAAGTAGTTATTTTTCAGGGTGTATAAATTTTGGGTTATTCACCTAATATACTAGGCTTTACAACGAACTGGAATGTGATAGACTAGATGAAGTATTAATGAGGGCCTAGGTGAGGTTTGGTAAGTTACTTATAGTCAACTGACCTGCGAAACGTTACAAATATGATAATGTTTGTTTGGATTTCAACCAACTAGATTACTTTCACATTTGGCCCATACTGTACTAGCTTTTCCCTGGCAATAATTTGACCCATAATTATTGCCTGATTCTCAAAAGTGACATTGACTGAATTTGTGCATTAGTAGGCCAGAGTAAGTGGGCTTTAAAGACTTGTTCAAATATATGCTTATTGCCTATAGCCTATTTATAATTTACTGTAATTTATAATTTATAATAAATTTTGGTTCTTCACCTAAATAAGCCTACTAGATTCAAAAATAAACTGTAATGTGGTAGACTAGTGAAAGTATTAATGTGGACCTAGGTGAGGTTAGGTGAAGTTAATTTAATTAATTAATCCGGCACCTATACTGCCTATTATGGTGGTATTACAAATCCTCGCTTCATCCTATTACGGGACATAGGAGCGTATACCTAGATAATTATTATATATGTTGATGTCCTAGGCTAAGAGGTATATCATTATCTCCCAATTCCATTATCTTAAATTTAAATTACTGTAGGACCAGCTTCTTTATTTTGCCATATAATCTTAACGAATGTCAAGTATGTTATAGCCCACAACTATTGTCGTGCTCCAACTTGGGCTACACCTGTTTAACAACTACCTCTTGGATATGTTGTTCGCAAAATACTTTAGTGTT
The DNA here is from genome assembly GCA_963675035.1 of Allygus modestus. Taxonomy (NCBI): domain Eukaryota; kingdom Metazoa; phylum Arthropoda; class Insecta; order Hemiptera; family Cicadellidae; genus Allygus; species Allygus modestus. The sequence goes on along the minus strand of OY776112.1, from coordinate 427,133,500 downwards.
TGTTTATTAATGAAAATTTTATTGGGCTATGTGTAAATACAAATAATTATGACCCAATTCTTTACTTATATAAATTATATTGCCAAATAGCTTTATTTTTCCACAATACTAAACTTTGCAATATTTTAGCAAAAAATTTAAATCCAAAACAACTACACCCAAAACACCAACATTTCTTTGTACTTGTTCAGAGTAGTCTTTATTTAATCCAGCTTAGTTGTAATTTTGTAGTCAAAATCACACTTTCCACTTTATAGCTTCTTTCCAGCCAAGAGTTGGAGACATTTAGGTTACGAATATTTTCAAACCGTACAATGTACCTTTTATACCTAATGTACCTTTTATATGTACCCCTATACTAGGATTGTTTAGTAGCGCTTATTAACAGTTCCGCACCATCATCCAAATCCTCCAATCTACTACATTCTTTAAATTAAATATTTCCTTTAATGTCTTGCATTAACATTGCATTAGACATCTCTATACCTTCTTGCCCAACAATTTCTTTAGTATCCCACATACTATTTTGGAATCTTATGTTGTCTATTTTCGGAAAATAATTGCCGTAAAATGTTGCGGTTCCATTGGGATTAAAGTTTGCAAATGGCTCCTTGGTAGGTAGGTAAATAATGTCCAAACCGCCTATGTATGACATTACCATGTAACCTCCCCTATTCTTATAGAGATTATAAACACAGTTTTACAGACAACCTTAACATAATATACACCTCTTTGTCCATCTTGTTTGCCAACACCCCTACAAACTTGTTTTTATTGTTTATTACAAACGCGTATACTATGGAAGTACATAATGCTCTAGATCCTCCCAACGCCGCAGGAAATAATCTATTAATTTATCTTCTCTTTCCCTTGTTAATTATTCCTTAGTCAACTGTGCTTTGTATTCCTCTATGACTGCAACAGTATTTTCCACATATTCAAATTTACGCTTATTAGTGTTTATATCTTCTAATTCCAATTTCCTCTTTTTCGAACACCTGTCTAAGAATGGCTTGAACAGTTCTTATATATCTTTAATAGTGTATGGGTATAGTTTATTTTTTATTTTAGTCAGACTTCTTAACATGTAGGGAGTAAGGTTAGGACTTCCCACTAAACCTAATTCTTCTAAATTTATTGTTTGGGTATAGTGGAGAAGGGTGTATTTGATTTTGTAAAATACGTGACCCCAGATTTTAAGTAACACTTATACTTTACACTTATAGTATCTGGAAGTTCCTCTATTTCCTCCACATAGTTAGTTGGCAAACAGTTAAAGCTAAATGCCGATAAAGCATACATTATAACTTCTCCCTTTTTGTACCATCTTTCGGCAGTTTCAGTTTTACTACAGTTACCTTCTTTGTATTACTGATTACTTTGTATTACTTTTCCCCAATAAGCTGATTGTAATAAATCGTTAAACTCTAAACAACATTAGTTTTGTAATTGATTAGCAACTTTCGTCCACATCTTATGCAGGGTACAGCATAGAATAGAGCATTTTGGAAGTGCCTTTTGTTGTCTTCCATTAAGCTTAAACAATCTCTTAATGGTTCTAACTTTTAACCAACTCCTCTACAATAGTTATAGATTGTTGCCTCTAACCTTGTTATTCCATTCTCTTTAGTTAGTTTAGACGAAAGTTTTTCTTTAAATCTCGCATCTAGACAGTATAAAAAGTTTATTATATGGTTTTCTATACTTTTAAGTACCCCAGGGCTTTTAATGTGGTATATAAGTTTATTATATATTTTTACCCTGTTATTTATGTACATTAAACCATGTTAAACAGTCTTTACTAACATGGAAATTATTATCTAAAATAACATTAAAACCATTGTTGTACTCCCCAAAGTTTTCAGTTAAATTCAGCACATTCCCTCTTTATTGGTTATTCCAGCCAAATATAGGGTTATATCGAAATCCATAAGATAGTATATTTCTTTTTCCACATCTTGCCGTATCTTGGGAATGTCTTCTAACAAATCCTTAATTTTTACATTTGCAAGCTCTATTTTGCAGGGAATAACTGCTATAGGATCTTCGTACTTTTTCTAATTTTCCCAATATCTTTGTTTATTATCTGTATCACACTATTGCTTTGGACCCCAGAGGACTTCTCCAGGGAGAATGGTAGCTTGGCCACAACACTATGCCAAGGCAAAGAGAACTTTTTAAATATGTCTCTTAAATAGCTATTAGACGAACCACATATTTCCTTTTTAACTTTAAACTCATTCAGAACATCCCCGTCACAATCCGTAAAATTAGTTATCTTAACTAGAATTATGTTATCACAAAACACATCTGTTATCGGTGTTAAGTTATTTAATTTTTGTTCGCCCTCACAATAGTTTATATTTTCAATGTCTGTAAGACTATTATCAGGTTAATTTATGGTCCCGAAACTTTCCATTATATACTACCACTTTCATATTTACCATGGTACCTTAGCGATTATAAAATATGGTCTGCCTTAAACTTTTCTGTGTTTTAATAATGTATTAAGACGTATATATGTTAATGACATTTTTATGCTTTAATGTGTGGATTATGTCCAATATTGGACATATTTTTACTCCTGTGGAATCCTACATGTTTTTTTAAAAACCATGTGTCTTGTTTACTTGTTTCCGTAACTTTCTTCTGTATAAAGGAAATGCAATCTGTTAGCAATTTATTGGGAAATAGAATTAAACCTACTAATGAGAGATTTGGTATATGGTGTTTCTTGGAAAATCTCCGTGATAATAACCTTCTTACAGACATTGACAATATAAACTATTGCGAGGGCAAGCAAATATTAAATAACTTAACACCAATAAAAGTTGTTTTTGTGATTGCATAATGTTAGTTAAGATAACTAATTTTACGGATTGTGTTGGGGATGTTCGGAATTAGTTTACAGTTAAAAAGGAAATATGTGGCTAGTGTAAATGCTATTTAAGAGACATATTTAAAACGTTCTCTTTGGCTCGAAATGGCCAAGCTACCATTCTCCCAGGAGAGGTCCTCTGGGGTCCGAAGCGAGGGTGCGTTACAGATAGCAAACAAATATATTGAGAAAATCAGACAAACGTACGAAGATCCTATAGCAATTCCCTACAAAATAGAGCTTGCAAATGTTAAAATTAAGGATTTGTTGGTAGACCTTCCAAAAATACGGCACGATGAGGTAAAATAAATGTACTATCTTATGGAGTTCGATATAAAACTAGATTTGGCTGGAATATTCAATAAAAAGTAAATGTGCAAATATTTAACAGAAAACTTTGGCGAGTACAAGATTGGATATAATATTATTGTAGATAATAATTACCATGTTAGTAAAGACTGTTTAACATGGTTTAATGTTAATAGCAGGGTAAAAATATATAATAAATTTATATACCAGGTTACAAGCCCTGGGGTACCTAAAAGTATAGGAAACCATATAATAAACTTTACTGTCTAGATGCGAGATTAAAAGCAATATTTTCGTCTAAACTAGCTAGAGAGAATAGAATAACAATTGTAGAGGCAACAATCTATAACTATTGTAAAGGATTTGGTAAATAGTTTGAACCTTTAAGAGATTGTTTAAACTTAATATAAGACAACAAAAGGTACTTCCATAATGCTCCATTCTATGCTGTACCCCTGCATAGAATGGAGGGGTGGACTAAAGTGGACTAAAGTTGCTAATCAATTACAAAACAGTTGTTGTCTAGAGTTTAACGATTTATTACAATCAGCTTATTGGGGTAGTAGTAATACAAAAAAGATAACTGGAGCACAACTAAAACTACCGGAATATATTACAGAAATGGAGAAGTTAATAAAATATGCTTTATTGGCATTTAGATTTAACTATTTGCCACCTAACTATTGGAGGTAATAGAGGAATTTCCAGATAATATAAGTGTAAAGCATAAGTGTTACATAAAATCTGGGGTCACGTATTTTACAAAATCAAATACACCCTTCTCCACTATACCCAAACAAATAATTTTAGATGAATTAGGCTTTGTGGGAAGTCCTAACCTTACTGGCTACATGTTAAGAAGTCGGACTGAAATTAAAAATAAGCTATACCCTTACACTATTACAGATATATAACCACTTTTCAAGCCTTTCTTAGAGAAGTGTTCCAAAAAGAGGAAATTGGAATTAGAAGACATAGACACTAATAAGCGTAAATTTGAATATGTGGAAAATACTGTTGTAGTTAAAGAGGAATCAAAAGCACAGTTGGATAAGGAACAATTAACAAGGGAAAGAGAATAAAAACTAAAAGGTAACTTCCTTTGGCGTTGTTAGGATCTAGAGCATTGTGGACATTCCATAGTATATGCTTTTGTAGTAAACAATAAAAACAATTTGTAGGGGTGTTGGCAGAAAAAGATGGACAAAGTGTTAATGGTGCCTAATACCATACATACTAATATTCAAAAGTACTATGTTTAAGTGTCTGTAAAACTATGTTTATAGAGATAAATAAGAATAGGGAATGTTATATGGTACTGCCATACACTGGCGATTTGGAGATTATTTACCTACCTACTAAGGAAACATTTGCAAGCTTTAGCGTCAATGGAACCGCAACATGTTATGGCAATTATTTTCCAAAAATAGAAAACTTAAGATTCCATAATAGTATGTGGGATATTACAGACATTGTTGGGCAAGAAGGTATAGAGAAGTCTAATGCAAGACATTGAAGGGAATATTAAATATAAAGAGTGTAGGAGATTGGAAGATTCGGAAGATGGTACTGAACTATTAATAAGTGCTATTAAACAAGTCCAGCATAGGGGTAGAAAAAGGTACATTGTACAGTTTCAAAATATTCGTAACCTTTATGTCTCCAACTATTGGCTGGAAAAGGAGCTAGAAATTGGAAAGTTTGATTTTAACTACAAAGTTAAAACTAAGCTGGATAAAATAAAGACTACCCTGAACAAGTACAAAGAAATGTTGGTGTTTTGTGTGTACTTGTTTTGGGTTTAAACATTTTGTTTTGCTAAAATATCACAAAGTGGAAAATTACTTGGCAATATAATTTATATAAGTAGAGAACTGGAGCATAATTATATGCATTTGCACATAACCCAACAACATGTCCATTAAAATACACCTAAGTATTTTGAGAACAGCAGATCCAAGAGGTAGTTGTTAAAGAGGTGTAGCCCAAGTTGTGGCACGACAATAGTTGTGGGCGATAACATACTTGAAAATCGATAAAATCATATGGTAAAATAAAGAAGCTGGTCCCATAGTAATTTTAATTTAAGGTAATGGAATTGTAAGATAATTATATAATTTTAGCCTAGGACAACAAGATATTTAATAATCAATTAAATCATATATATTAAGTAGTATTTGGCAAAAGTAAAATTACGTAGTATCGAAATTTTATTTTATAATTTTTAACTGAGATATTTATTATATTTCGCTCGGTTGTAATTTTAACAAAATCAGCTATTCTTTCGATAAAAAAACTTTTTATTTAGACTCGAAACTATAATATATCAATAAACTATAAGACTTGTTATTTCAGGCTACACTAAATTACAACTCAGTTTCAAACTCCAGCACTCCAAGCAGTTGTAGCTGAAGCAAGATTCTATAACATATCATCCACAAACACAAAATATTTCAGAGTTTTTGTATCTAGTTTAAATAACTACCTGGGGGACTGAGTATTTCTTGGAGAAGGCCAGACAGTTTGCTCATGCAAAAGGCCTCGATGAACTTTTCACCACGGCCCTTCATGTTGAGTAGATTTGTTTCGTTCAATTTTATATTCTGTATGCCTTGAATCACTATAGTTGTGAAATAACTCAGTGTCCTTCAGGTAGTATTTTCATTATATACATATTTAATTTATTTTGTATATCTCCAACCTTTATTCCATATTCATTTAATGGTTTAGGTTACTGTTTCTAAGAACCATTTGTTTTAAAAAACTTCATGACAGTTTTTTAAATCATTTGTTTCAGTTAAAAACCATAAGGATTAAACTTTTATTTGATTTAAAAATCTATTGTATAACATATTTTGTTTCTATATGAGAAATGTTTAGAAATTTACCCCAATTATTTAAAACATTTAAAGGAAATTTTTCGAACCATTTTTTTAGATCAGAATTACAAGCAAGCAACTAAGCGAGCACACCTTACTCATATAAGATTTTAGTACCTGGGGGACCAATCTTTTCTCGGGGAAGGTCAGCCAATTTATTTATATTATTTATAGTAATCTTTAACTAATGCCCATCAGATCTCCTTCGCTGATTCACCTCTTTGCTGCGATTTTAATGTCACTCCAGTTTTATTATAGTTTAAAGATCATTCATGAGTTTTTTTTAATCACAACATTTGATTAATTATGGATAATACCACTCTATATACAATATAATTAGTCTATGTTCAATACAATTAGTCTATAAAATTAGTCAATTAGTCTATGTTTATGTACAATATAATTAGTCTATTAGCCTATTATAAATTGGTTTTTAGTCTATTTTCTCAGGAAACCACATATTTATAATTAATGTCATTAGTATTACTTTGAAAGATCACTTATCACCTATATCACCTTTCAACTCATATCAACCTTTCAACTCATATCAACCTTTCAGTAAATAAAATCCATAGTTTCCCCATAACGTTTTTACACCTCGACTTAGATCAAAAACCTATAACTATCTATGTTAAATTTTGTTTGCATTATGTTAAAAGTCACTGCTTAGCTTGTAATAAAAGCATTCAAAGTAAGATTAGTTTTTACCGGCATTGAATTTATTCCAAAAAAGGTGGATGATAAACTAAACTCTCCGTTTTAAGGAAAAAATGTTTTATTAAAACAAAAAATATTTTTTATAAACAATGTACAATTTATAATAGAAAAAAAGGAGATGGTTAAACAGTTGGGTAGCTGGACATGGTCGCAATGCCACACATGTTCTTGTGGTTCCTCGCCATCATGATGTACCCCTTCATACCCCAGCTCGTGCCCCAGGAGTTCTTCACTAGCCAGTAGGCTCCGCCCTTCTTGGCAGTGCCGTAGCCGACAGCCAACACTCCGTGGTCCAGGTCTTGGGTGGAACATTTGGGCTCCTTGTACACTCCTAGAAACCACAGAAGGTCAAACAATCTTTAGAATTTAGTCAAAAAGGTTATAAGTAACTAGCTGGTTCTCACAACTAAGTTTTCCTGTTCTCCTTGATTCCTGGAGATTCATGTTTCTTTTCCTGGTTGTATAATAATTGTTACCATGGAAACCGAAATAAAATAAATTGTTTCATAAGGTTTCACTAATTATTTCAAATTGCACGGCCAAGGGCGGAGGCCATTTATTTTGGACTTCGGTTATGGGTTAAAACTTCATGGGTTAACCTAAATTACCATGTAAAGTTTCATCGCAATCAGAGGAATTTATACGGAAGAAAGAAACAAAAGAATATTGATTCTGATTTAGAGAGTTGTATTTCTGAATTGGACACTATTTATGGACTACCGGTACCTAACAACGCCATTTTATGTTTTTAATTTGTTAGACAGCATTTATTACTTAACTGTTGTATGTCAGTAATTCAAAACCAACATACTAAGAATAGATATCCAAAAGAATGTTGTAGTTGCACGCATTGGATTATGCATAAATCAAAGGAAGGATCTGTTCACAAGACATTTAATTTTAACAACATATTTTGTCTTGTTCTATCATCTCTTGTTAATAATTAGAGGATAAATAACGGTTAAAACATGTTAAAATTCCAAATTTTTACAACAGTCACTTAGACTATTTGACTTATTTTTCAACACGGCCCTTCGTGTTGAGCAGATTTGTTTACTTTAATTTCATCCTCTGTTTGTGTAACTCCAGTTGTTATTATAACTTAGTGTAATTTCAGGTAGTATTTTCATTATACACAAATATAATATATTTTTATCTGTCCAATTTATATTTAAACTTCATTTAATAGTTTAATTTACCCTTATAAGGAAACCATATGCTAATTAACGACATGTCAGTTTTGTAACTCTTTTGTTTTAATAAAATCTGTAAGAAATTTAAAATAAATTAAATTTAAAATTATGTTTTTTACGTAGCTTTTTTTGAAGATAAGACCAGTTTTAAACTTTTCCCCCAAATAATCATTTGAAACTTTTAAAGGAAATTACTGGGGCAGTTTTTGAGATCAGAGTTGCAAGCATGCAACCAAGGGAGCACACATTCTCATATCAGATTTTAATATCTGGGGAATTGAGCTTTTCTCGGGAAAGGTCAGCCAATTTATTTATATTACTTATAGTAATTTTTAACTACGTCCCTTTTAACTAATGCCCATCAGATTTCCTTTGCTGATTCACCTCTTTCCTGCGACGTTAATGTCACTGCAGTTTTATTATAGCTCAAAGTTCATTCCTGTTGTTTTTTTATCATAACATTTGACTATTTATGGATAATACCACTCTATATGCAATATAATACAATGGTTTTAGTGTCTGTTCTCAGAAAACCACATGTTTTAATTAATGTCATTAGTATTACTTTGATAGATCACTGGTTGTTTGTGAGTGAATGTTATGATGCATTTGTTTTGTTTTTAAACTCCATAAGCCTAAGGTTACTTTTGTTATTATCAAAAATGACATTCTATGATTTTCATTTATTAAACAGCATTTATTAGTTGACTGTTGTATGTCGGTAACTCAAAACCAGCATAATAAGAATAGATATCCAAAAGAATGTTGTAGTTGCAAGAATTAGATGATGCATATATATAATAAACGCATCTTTGTAGGGGGCTGTGGTGTTCTGTAGTGTTTGTTATGTTGTATATATATATAAGGAAGGATATATTCATATCTGTTCAAAAGACATTTTATTTAACAACATATTTTGTCTTGTTCTATCATCTCCCGTTCAGAACTAGAGGATAAATAACGTTTAAAACATGTCAACATTCCTAATTTTTACAACAGATCACTTTGAATACTTGACGTTAGATTTTCCAGGACTATAAATCATTTCTCTTCACCCTTAAATTCAATGATGAGACTTTTAATACACTATTTGAATATATTGACAGATTTTGTAATAGTTATTTTAAATACAGAGAATTTTGCAAAACACATAATTGATTTTAAAATTGTTGACGTTTTCCCTCGTTCTGGTATTGATATTAATTATGCAAATATTTGCGGAATTGGTTTGCATTAGTCGCTTGAACGCATGAGTGTGTGTCAGTGTCTTACATGCAGACAAGTGTTAAGCGTCTGCTCCCTTTCTTTTACCTTTCTTGTAGAACTGGAAGGAGTCGCTGCTGGCGTCGATGGCCACAGACACGGGTCCGATCGTGGCAACGGCTTGCTGCAGGGCCTTCTCACTGCCGGAAGCAATGTCTACGTATCCGGAGCAGGTGGCACCCTTGTTCTTGGCCTTGTACTTGCAACTGCCGTCCTACAGCAAACACATCGAATTAATTAAATCTTTACCAAATATATATTAGGAATGTAACAGACATTTAAAGTTTACCTAACGTGAGAATGAATATTACTAAATGCAAACATTATATATAACCTAGATGTAATAAATAATATCAGTCAAAGGAAATAGCGGACAAAGACAAGAACTAACTTTGCGTCCGTGGGGTTGCTACAGCAAAAAATAAATCTTACTATTTCATTCCGGAAGCAAATTGTTCCGCATATACTTTTTAGAGCTACGAAGAAAGTAATATTGCTTATGGCGATTCATTTAAGGCCATAGACGGTGGGAAAAATATCAGAAACAACAAAAATTACCTGAGCAAAGCCCCACTAGACTTCAAAGCTCAAATGATTTTTTATTAAAATTTCACGACAGTGTTTTTTAATTAATAAGCAAAATATGAACTAATGATTAGCTGTGATTTTCTATAATGTGTTTTAAGATGGTTCTTTGTTTATGTGTCAAAAGTTTTTATACTCCACTGAATATTGATTTATTTTCCTCAGAACGCAAACAGTAAATTGAAATAGAATAACAACTTACACAGATACAACATATTTTGGGCTATAGCCGATCATTTGATACAGCCTACTACAAGCCAATAGTTACCATATATTTTGAGTAAAACTAAAGATAATAGAAACCCTGAATTATATTGGATTATAAATTAAGTAGTTGCGTATGATATTTTTAATTAAGATCAAATATTAATTAATAAAATTAATAAATTTAATAGAAATTATTGTTGATGATTTTGGTGGAAACTATATTGAAGAAGGACACATATTGGCCAAGAAGAAAAATAAGGGTGGCTGATAGAAGGGGACTGTGAAAGGAGCGGGTCAAACACGCCATCCATAGCAATATTTAAATGCTGTTTCACAAGTACTTTTGCAATTTAACTTTTAATTAAACAGTTTTTTTATGCGCACAAATTTATTTCCCTCTACATCAATGCCACTATAAAAAAATTGTCTAATTTTTTTTTGGGGGGGGGTGGTAGGAAGTATTTTGTAATTATATAAAAGGTTGATTTTAATTATTAGTTTGTGAGTTGTGCAATAAAGTTCAACGCCACTTGTACTCGCCTCTGCCGTGTAGGGGTAGGAAGCCTCCGTGTCGATGCCCTTGTTCGTCTTGACGTAAGTGAAGGCGTCGTCCATAAGGCCACCGTTACACCCTTCGTTGCCCTGAGGGGTGCTGCAGTCTACCAGGTTCTGCTCACTGAGGGAGGTCAGATTCTGGGTCTTCAGATAGGTCTGGCCCTCCAAGCTTCCAGTCTAATCATCAACAAAACTGTAACGTATTTGCTGAATTTTAATTTTAAACAGAAATACTGGGTTTGGTAATACTTGGCAAACTATAATTTGAGTTATGTAGTACACTGAATAGTACACCGTTTCTAGAGGTTAATTTTGTGTAATGTTTCTCTTCTTGGAATTCGGACTGATTTTAGATGTATTTATCTCTGCTCTTTTTTACTGTTATCCAGCTTAGCCTACATTTATTTCCATTTATTTTTATTTACTGGGTGTTTATATTAGTATGTACCCATTTCAATAATGAAAATATTGTCATATGAAAGCTTGGTTTCTTACCCTTTTGCCAATAATATGTTTACATGTTTTGGTCCAACAATTGGTTTTGAAATAATTCTCTTGAACCAAATCATGTAAACAGGTAGTACACCTGAATACTGGATCACACACCAGGGCATAAATGCTCAACCAGTGATGGCAAATTATTACACCAATATTAAATTAACTAAATAAAAATAAATAAAATGTTACATATTGATGAAATAAATATATTAGTAATAGCGCAAAAGAGATATGAACAGAAATTTTTAGAAATACGAACTATATTAATCAATTATATTTAAATAACAATAATTTTACCATTCAACAGTTGTTATTATGTAATGGAAAGAGTTGCAAAAATATGTTTAGACAATTTTTAAATGAGGTCATATAAAATACAAAGAACTACACTGTTATTAACACGATTCGTTTGCCACAGCAAAAAATTGTACATTTTGAAATACTTCTTGTTTACTCCTAAGATATAGTTTTTTTATATACTACCTTTTTAAAACCCCTTATTATGCTAAATATGTTATAATTGTCAGCATACGGTTGTTAAACATGTATAAATAATTATCAGAAGCCTTTATCAATTTATGATCATACATTTTAGTTCTAATAGGATAAGGTTTACCATGATAAGGATACAACATAAATAATTCAAAGATAACATCTTAATTAGTCATGTTGTAATACAAAACCGAGATGTCCTTCACGTACAATAAAGGACAGGTTACATGGTTTTAACCAATATATAATTTGTTTTAAGTGTAAATAACAGGTTTAAGGCAGTGCGTTTGTACCAAACAGATTATTTCGATCACTGACCGCACTGAAGGCCCAACAGGAGCCGCACTGTCCCTGGTCCTTGATGGGGGTGACGGCTCCCTTCTTCCTCCAGTCCACGGAGGTAGGCAACTCCAAGTTCTCGTCAAACTCAAACTTGTCGCCCTGGCTCACATAGCCCTCAGGCACCTTGAAGCCGTTCATCCGCTCACGGAACTCCTCGTTGGTCTAGGAAACAGACAGCTGTTCATATAACTGATCTTTAGTTTAACCCTATTTATGGGCAAAGTGTTTTCCTGCCTAACATACAAACTGTTTGGCCTGTTTGGGGTATTCGTACGACACATTATATGTTATAAATTGCTACTTTTAAATTGGTTAAGGTTTAAATCTATTTTTTGTCAACCAATATTACAAAAATTTTAAAAATTGATATCTAGTCAGGTTTAATTTTAATACATTTAAGTACATGCAAAACCTACAAATTAAAGCTTAACAGTTTGTTATTTGTGCTTACTAGATTAAATGTAAAGAAATCCATGTATGTGGATGATAATAAAAACGTAAACATAAATTTTAATTACTATAATAATAGTTTTAACCACTTGAGATGGTATAGTGTTCGCAAGTCATTGGATCTATGAGGCTACGATGGCTACTTGTCTTGCATAAGGTCGCACAGACCAGCACTAATTACATAAGTTTGCATTAGCACAACAGTAGAAAATATGCTGCATAGTATTCTGCGGGGAGTATTCTAGGTTAGGGGATTAAAAATAATTTAGTGAAGACGAGTTAATAAATGTCCCATTATATAAATGATAGTTAAAAAAATATAGCATTTTTTAAGATGATGCTCTGACTTTAACTGCTAAATTTGTAATGTCATAAGATATAATTGCTAGTTTATATTTAAAAGTTATTATTTTATAAATAAAGTATTTGTTTGAACTATTACAAAATGAGGGAATGTTTATAATAGCATAGAAATAGAAAACATCTGGCTAAATACATGTAAGCACAAAATGCAATACAAATTATTGCTATTACTTAAAAATATGGGAATTTAGTTAATCCTTTTTCACATTATTCTGATTTAAAATTAACACAGGAAACAGCGACCTTTTTTTGTACATTATATTTTATGCCATTTAAATGCAACTATAAACGAACCGAATGTTTTCAAGTTTTAAAATAAAACATTAAGAAGGAATTAATTAAATTTTCTTAACAATTTTAACAGTAATCATAGAATCTAACCAAGTCAGCGAATCCGTTCACTCCAACGGTGAATGTGACCTCTCCGTCCTCGTACTTCTTGTTGTGCTGGCGGATGAAGTTCAGGTTCTTCATGAAGATTTCTTTTCTCAACTGTTCTTCTTTCTCATGTTCATAGACCTTCTCGTGTTCAATCTGGAAAACCATTCAAAACCACTGTAATAAACCACTCAAATCTACCTCAGGTGTTACAATATGAATCTATTAATGATTTTTTTACTGTGTGTCACATATAAATAAATAATAAATCAATAAATATTGTCAATTTATATTTAGTGATTTATTTATGTAGTTTTAGAGAAATAGGTATTTTTATTAGTTAAAACATATTTTTTAGGCCAAAAATGGCAAAAAAGCATGTTTTAACTTATACAAATTACAATTCCTCAGTAATATTTAATTCGATTGTTAGAATCTTCTTATCATTATTTTGATGACACAATTACACACTTTTTATTTTTACAGTTTTTCTTAAATATTACGATTTTTAAGATATTTAGTTTTAAAAACAACCAAAAAAACTTCAATTTAAAAATTTTAAAATGTAGGAACTTGATATTCCATACTAAAATGGGTTTTATTAGATTTAATACATGTACCAAGTTTGAAGTTGATAACTTAGATGTCCCTAAGATATAACGTATTAAGTAAAAAACACATACAGACGTTTAGACGGAAAAAAGCGTTTTAGGACATGCCTTCCCATGAACTCTTTTCTTCCTTTTTAAGTAAATAATCACGTCCCAAAGTTCTGAAACTATTTTTGGACACCCTGTATTTTAACAATAACTGTTACTATGTTGTAACATACTATAACACCACTAGTTATTTTTCTCGTATATATTTAACCAAGTTGACATTACCTTGAAGAGTTCCCATTGCGCCTCATTCTCTTCCGGGTAAGCGATGTGTAGGGAGCAAGCAACTCCTACCAAAGCACACAGCAACAGTAGCTTCATCTTGGGCTAAAACAAACACGGATTAAACAACAATACTGCATAATAACTACTACACACTGATAGTTTATCACATATTTATGCACTGATACCCAAGGTCAGTTGATAGTCATGGTAGGATATCAGTAGGTCAGGAGGATAACCTTATATTATCGCTAAGGTTAAAGCAACATTGTCGTAAATGCAAGAGGAAATGAATGACTAATGCTGGTATATCAAGTACATCAGGTACGTTTTAAAAAACTATAAGGAGTGATTACTAAATAGTAATACAAATTAATTTTAAAACGTTTTTAAGTTAAGATTTTAATTACCTTCAAAAATTACAAATTACTATCGAGCGTGTATCTTATGCCCTAATTTTTTATTCCCATTTATGTCATTTACTTAAACAAATTTTACTATTGGAAATGTATAACTTGTGTATTAAAAAAAAGGCCAGAAGCTCTGTCAGCTCACATAAATGTCAGCTTTATTAGTTCGAGTAAATATGGAATTTCATCCCTGGAATAGATAGTACTTTTTAATACTGTTAGTTCGGTTTTATACCTGTAACTTTTTAAATTCTTTAAAAATATTTAATCAATTTTAAATTGAAATTGGGCTAGCATTAGCTATTAAGCCATATAAATTGAAATATTTTTCAGTTACATACATTAGCCGAATAAATGGGTTGAAAATCATCAATTTATTATCTTAAACAATCCCTTAAGCACTTACATTTGATATACAAATTGGCTACGTTGGCAGATATACTGTTTCAATTATTTGTGGTTATACAATTATTTGTATAACATGGTTTTTGATAATATTTTATTTTAGGTTAAATTGTATATACAGGGTGTTTCAAAATTAATGCTGCTAGCTTCGGGATATTGTTCCTTATGTCAAAAGGAACGTATATCATCATATAACGCGGGGTCTATTTCTTTTTATTTATTGTCTGTCTGTCTGCATGTAATTTGTACTAGAAAATTTATATAAAAAAACACTTAGCCAAATTCAACCAAATTTTGGTTAAACACTCTTCTTGGTAGGTTCTTTTTAAGAAAATTTTTTTTCATAAAATCTTTTCGATTCAAAATGGCGGCCATTGAAAATTTTTAACCTCAAATATATAAAAAACTAGAAATTTCACAAAAAACTTTCTAAAATATAAAAAGTTAGTACATGTAACTATAAATCCATATCTCCTTTTTTATTGAAAATTGGGTTAAAATTAACTGAACTATGACTGAAAAACGGAACACATGACTATATTTTGATTAGTTATATAGGCAAAATTTAGCAATGTGTCCCGTTTTTCAGTCATAGTTCAGTTAATTTTAACACGATTTTAAGTTTTAAAACAGATATGGATTTATAATAATTGCATTTAATAATTTTTTATATTTTAGAAAGTTGTTTGTCAAATTTCTAGTTTTTTAGATATTTGAGGTTAAAAACTTTCAATAGCCATTTTTAAACGGAAAGATTTTATGAAAAAAAGTTTTCTAGAAAAGATCCTATCAAGATGAGTATTTAACAAAAATTTGGCAGAATTTGGTTATGCTGTTTTTAAAATATAAATGTTCTAGTAAAAATCACATACAGACAGACATATAATAAAGGAAAAGAAATAGACCCCAGTTATGTAATGATTTACGTTCCTTTTGACATAAGGAACAATATCCCGAAGTTAGCAACATTTAATTTGGAAACACCCTTTATATGTCAATTTAGAACTAAATTGAATTAGACAATATGATATTACAATATCAAAATTTAAAAAGCAAATAAACCAATGGAGAACAAAAACCTTTACTGGCCAAATAAAAACCTTTTTAAATAAAGAAACTCACCTCAGTTGTTTCAATACTAGCCGCTGCCAATTGTCTGAATATTGCATTGTGATCAATTTATAGCTCTAATTGAGTGGATCAGTTGATAGATAAGATTATCAGTCAAAACGTCTTTTAGTTGACATGGATAAGGATTGCTTTGTTTTGACATTTTAAATTTTTATAGATTGTGTCATTTTTGTTATTAGATTACGAGTGTGTTCTTGATTTTGTTTCCATCGTCGAAGATTTTGTAATATCCGTGACATTTCAAGTATCTCTTTAGCGAGTTGACTGATTACGTAGACCCAACCTATCTGCTTATTAGTTCCATTATTAACATGCATAACCTGGGTTAAACATAAAACATTAACTAACGTATTGATTTTAGCAAGAGTCTGAAGCATTTTGACGACGCACACGTGTCAAATGTACCTACTGTTTCTGACTAATAATTTAAATACGATATAATAAATATAAATATAAAACTATATGTAAAACATTTTTGTGAAAGCCAGATCAAAAGATCTGTAAGAGCTCTTTTCTAAAAACTTAGATTTTGATAAGAACTGTCATGAATAAAGGTAAACAAACTCCAATAAACATTTGAAATGAAAGTTATCTGCATTATCAATCTGTAAATTATACAAAAATCTTCAGTAATGCTACATAATCATTGAGAAAATATAGTTCATTTTTGTGGTTGGTGGAGGCAATTCTATGAACAAAGCAGACACTTTGGATTATATGTAGGAAGAATCATAGGCAGTAGCAAACTTATGCCCCAGATGTATGTATTACTATACTATACTTGGTCTTCCCATGTCTCCTCGTACAGACATGACAGTTAAATAATTTACTATTAACGGTATTATCTGACTTTAATCTACTGCAACCACAGATTAAAACTGTGTTTATTAATTATTATTATTATATCTCTTTGGATGTTACCTCTCGATTTTAGTCTTCAAAACAACACTTCGTAGAGGTAAGGTAACTGAACCTGATAAAAAAATTGTAAATAAACTAGCCTACTCGTCCTCTGACTATTTATATGGTTACACAAAATTAAGTAACCTATAGGTTAGTTCATGTTTTAAATTTATTTGCATTAAGTTGCGTCACTTGATTACGGCATTATTTGCCTTGCCTCCCACAACGTGGTGTAGTTATCCCTAGGTATCTATCACTAGAGGTTTAGTAGGAGGAAAATATAGGGAGCAGAAAATGACCAACCCAGAAAATCAAATTATCTCATGGCCGTATACCCAGACAACTGTTGAGATGCAAGGAATGGTGCTAATGAGGCTGAGAAAACTTTGTCTCATTAGCACCAAGGTATTCTAGAAACTATTCTCATTTTCCATCATTGATATCCAACTTTTTATACGACCAACATTATGATTATTTTAAAAATAAAATGTTTGATAATTATTCCACATCCAACATTATATGGTAGGTGACATCATAGCAACCAGATATTCTCCTTTTAAATTCCGAACTACTCTTAGTTCTGAGAAGTGTATCTCCCCTAGCATCTGAGCTAGAGAGAGAATCTACCTGGTTTTGCCTAGGTCTGAGCTCAGGTTTAAATGTCAGATAGTTTGATTCTCTTTCCCATTCAGGGTGATTTTCCGTCCCTGTTATACCTTTCTCATCATGGCAGATCCTTTTTCTTCCGATGACTAAAATAACCTAAAGGGAAACGTGTCTAGGTGCCTCCTAACCCCCAAAATCTAAATCGCCTTAGGGTAAATTTGAGACTAATAGTTTTTTTGTTATGTAAAGGAACGGAATGATCCTCTTTGACAGCTTACATCCCACTATTTGTTATTACGGATTTCATTCTAGTATATAATTTGCAATGAATAAGGAATCTATAAGTAGGTGTACGTGTTACACATTTTTTAAGTAAGCTTCATTGAAATTGCAAAGATCGTCATGTAATAAAATACCCCCGTCGCAGCAAACCTGCGTACTCAGCGAATTTCCAATGCATAATATAAGTAGAGGCAATATGGGGAGTCTGGGACAGCTGAAAAATAATTGGTTTTTAATCAGAAGTGACGTTTGAGTGACGTGGTGATGACGTATGTTTGACGAGAGGGTGTGATGACGTCACGGCGATGACGTATTAGTGTGACGATACACATACGTCATTGGATGTGAGGTAATGTGAAAGCGGGTGGATTTATTTAAGAAACGGTTTAGTTACGTCGGTTTGCGACTTGAAATGGCCAACCGTCCATTTAAGTCGGTTTGGTCGGTTTGCGACTTGAAATGGCCAACCGTCCATTTACGTCGGTTTGTGTTATCTTATCTTATCTTAGATCTAGATCTTAGATAAGATAAAAAATTTTTCTGGGGGCTCCCCCCCCAGACCCCCGATTCTGGGGGCTCCACCCCCAGACCCCCGCACTTGCTTCGCTCCCAATCCCACGCCCTAGAATCCCCCTACACTAATCACCCCCGCCACATTTACAGCTTAATGCAGAATCGCGCGTTACGATCCATTCACACTCCAGATCTTAGCCGCAACGCAACCATGGCTCGCAACTTACAACCGATCAAACGCCCTGCTGACTCTTCTGACGAGGACTATTCGGACGAAGAGGATCACAGACGTCGCAGGAAACAGTTCAAGTTCTGCCAAACTAGACCGACAGCTGCAACTACTCCTGTGGGGAGAGCGACGATTCAAATAACGCGAGACATCTTCACTTACCGACAGATCAACCAACTCATGGACATCTTGGACCGCTACCGACACCTTGCCGATCAGATGATCATCGAAGTTAGTAGCGGTAATGACTTCCACCTCATCATCCAACATCAACACTTGGACACAGTCGACGCTAGCCTACGCCGACAACTACAACTAAGACAATTTCTTTGGGTCGTCGCTTCCATCCCCCCACACTAAATCCAGGACTACACTCCTTCTACAAACGGCCTTTATCAAGGCCACCACTTATATCATTCGTTGTGAATCAGCCTAGCAATCATACAACATACTAAACCTACATTAAGTACATTTCAATCCAGATTCTCAGGACTTAGTCATTTAACATCAATCATTTTGGTGGCCTTTAAAAAGGCCATTTTTACAAGTCTCAGTTATTTGAACTTTCACAGTCTTAGACGATTCCTTTACAAGTCTCAGCCTCACATCTTGTTACTTCTTTTACAGGAGGAGTATTCAACATTTTCTGGACTTTGTCATTTATCCAACTTCAGTTTAGTGGCCTTTATAAAGGCCGTTTTAATAAGTATCAATTTTCCAACTTTCGCGGTAACAAAGAATAGTTATTCAGTTGTAGCTATGAATGTTTTAGGGGACTTTAAATAATTATAATTTATATTCTCCAAACATGTTCAAACGTGTTCAAGGTCATTTTAATACTTAAAAAAAAGGATCTTGACTGTGGCGGATTGCCCTGCCGACCAGTCAAGAAGGGTCAGTTCATTCGTGGCGGTTTGCCCATGCCGACCGATTGAACTGCTTAGGGTATAGGTGGACCGCAGAACTCCACACTGCGCGAACCACCCGGGTTTGTTTTTAGGGTTGTGATGGGAATAGGGTAAGGGACAGAGTTTAACTTGTACAAATCAACAAATTGTGTTAGTGTTAGTAGGAAACCAGCGAAGTCATGCAAGACAGAAAAGGATTGTACAGAGAATAATAAGAGATCGGCACTGAGTTTAACGAATGACACGGGCCAGATCCATTGCCCACCGCACTGTTCACCCAACGCCCGGAGCAGTGCTGACCACACAGGGGGACTTGTCTTAGGCCTTGTGCGACGCAGAAGGTGTTGACTCCGCCTCGGGACCCGGCGGAGATCAGCGTAGAGATGCCGGCCAATAGCAAGTGAGACCTACATATGTGGTGCTCGATATATCACAGAAGTTCCAAGCCCGGGGTACCACTGCAGGGATTGCGGTACTAGGAGACATCCGTGGATGTTCAGCTTCTCTCCGATGATCTCCGCTGTGTCCCGCTTCTCTGGAGCTGCTCTGGACTGGTCCCGTGTCTGCATGCCAAATGATTCGAGTGGAACGAGCGTCCCGGTTTTATGAACTTTTCCGCTGAGTCAGCAGAAAATAACCTCACCTCATTGGTTGAACTGTTTGACCAATGAGAAGCCGGCTTGTGCTAGTGAGTATACCGCTGTTCTTAAGCGAATCACTTTTGCTCACCCTTTCGTTACGGACGCAACTGCATCATGTTCAGGAAGCAGACCCGGCCTAAGATGGTTGACATGCCTCGTCGGGAACCATCGTTCCAGCTTTCCAGCTCCAGGCCCCACAGTGTCACACCTCGGTCATCACTCCGGCAGCCTCGTCAACGTCCAGCTCCAATCCCAGCCCCAAAGAGCGAGTCCGTGACAGGGCAGCCTCGTCAACGCCCGGCTCTGACACCAGCGTCAAAGAGTAGACCAGTCGATGTAATGCCTCGACGGGTAAACATATCGACTTGTGCCCGGGAACCGTTCTCTTTACTTAGAGAAATTCTCTCGGACAAAACGAGGGATCTGGAACCTGAGAAGAACTATACGGCCCAGATCCCTGTTATCGATGAGCCGGGGGAGATTCGTCGGCCGAACTTCGAACCGGCATTCCCTGGGTTCAAGCTCCACCACCTGTGGAAACTGCAGCCGGGACTTTATTGTCTGTTCGGATGGGACAAGCCTTCGCGGGAGCTTTTGTTGCACCACCGCAACTTTGTCTTTAGAAGTTACCTGCCGAATGGAGTGATTGAGCCACCGTACGAGACATTAAAGACCTACTTGGAGGTCGGGAAGCCGGAAGATGGGCAACGACGTCGGCGTGTCACCGTCCAATGGGTGTCCATGTAAACAATGACACTGATAAAAACGGCCTTTTTAAAGGCCACCAAAAATTTCAATCGTTTGACACTCAGTAGCGTAAAACATATATTTTGTTTTACCCCCAGTCTTACTCCTGCTGTAGCGAAGTTTTATTATAAGTCCCATGAGGTTTCAATAAAGTTTGTTGGTATTTTGTACGGTACGGTACTTAGTTACCGACTTCAACAAATATGGTTTGACCGAGAATTTTAATCGTTCCTCTGTCAACATAGTTTGTTCAAAGGGGTAAGCGCTTGGACTGGGACATTAAATAATTAAAATGGCCTTTCTCAAGGTCACTAAATAAAACGCTGAGTCAGTGTTATTAGTGCGCACCAACAGGAGACCTGCAGCGGATCCTATACGGTACGTAGCGTCGCACCTTAGAGACCAATGATTAGTGGAGCTCAGGACATCCTGCTTGCGCTGAGGAGAGAAGATGGAAACTACGGTGGAAGAAATCTTCGCTGAGATGATTGAGCGACGGGCTCCACTAGCATCGATATCCTCACTCCGGCCGCCTCGTCAACGTCCAGGAGCCTCGAAGAGGCGTGTTCGCTTCGCGTTGGACTGTCCAGCTCCGAGATCAGTGCCAAGGAGCAATCCTGTCACTGTAATGGATTGTGTTGCGGCTACTCCACGGCGAAAGCTTCAGAGGCTGGAGCGGCGCTTCTACACTCCACTTGGGCAACTACGCCATGGCGAGCAGAATCGACGGTTGTGGCTGATGAAACCCGGCCTGTACGAATTGCTATTTTTCGTACGCCAGGATGTTGAGGCTACTCTGCGGGAGGTTGGTTCCTTGGAGCTGACGAGAGTTCGCCTGCCAAGGAGAATGGAGTGGCCGTGGAAGTCTGAAGATTCACGGGCCGGGGGAGGACCTTTCGTATCCCAGAGGGAAGGCCGAATGGGTCCGTCGCTAGATCATCTCAAAAAACGGCCTTTTTAAAGGCCACCACATTTTTCAATCGTTTTTGAACTCATGCATTTGCAAAGTTTTATTATAAGTCCCATGACATACTGGGTATTGGTAATCTGTACGGGACGTAGTTGCCGACTCTAAATAATATATTTTTACCGAGAACTTTGTTCATTATTCGGTCAACACAGTTTATTTAATGCGCTTAAAATAAATGTTATGGGGCTTAACAACCATAGCTTGGAGTAAAGAATAAAATGAGTTGTGTTTGCAAACACAAACAATTCCACGTTTCTAACATAGAGTTACAGTCGGGCTAAGATTGGAGATACGTAGTTGCCGATTCTAAATAATATATTTTGACCGAGAATTTTGTTCGTTATTCAGTCAACACAGTTTGTTTAATGTACCTAAAAACAAATGTTATGGTGCTTGAGTAAAACATAAAATTGCTTTCAAACACAAACATTTGCAAGTTTCTAACATAGAGGTACAGTCGGTCCAAGATTGGAACATAAAAACGGCCTTTATCAAGGCCACAATTTTTAGTACTTAAATTCAACTGACCAATAGGAGAAGAGTGCTGTGTCAGCAACGCCTATATAATGAGAGAGTAGTGCGATGTTTCCTCATTCCTCCACTGAGCTGATTGCTGATCTGATCACCAAGTCATGGACTCTTCTGAGACTTCTGCAGCTGTAGAATCCATCCTGGCTGAGAACAAGGTGAAGTCTATCTTCGATCCGCCGGACGCACCTTCTACATCCACAAGCGTGGTTTCGCCGCCAAGTCCCCTGCACTTTGGAGCACCGACAGCAGAGTCATCGGATGAAGATAATAGGAAATTCATTTCAAAACATGACCCCTTCGTACCAAAGGCAACTTCATCCTCCAGCACACCAAGAATATCAATGAAGAAGACACCACGTGTAAGAAATGCGCCCAAGTGTACCCACCAATTTAAGAGAGGGCCGAAGAAGGGTGAAGTGTGTGCAGTCTTCTGCAAAATAGGAGAAAAGTTCTGCGCTAAACACAAACCTGCAGAGAAAAAGCCGCCAGCATCTAGTTTTGACTTTGAAACTATAGTACTCACTATAGTACTCGTTATAGTACTCACAGTGTGCTAACTCTGTTGTCTTTCACAAACAAAGTATATTATGTAAAATCCTACAACATAATTTACCTACATTGCGTAGCTTTCCTTCCAGTCAACAATGGTCAAGACTAGTCGTAAACCTTGGTGGAGAATTCAAAAACGGCCTTTTTAAAGGCCAAAAATTGATTCACTCGTTATAGTACTCACAATGTGCTAACTCTGTTGTATTTCACAAACATAGTATATTATGCACAATCCTACAACATAATTAACCTACATTGCGTAGTTTTCCTTACAGTCAACAACGGTCTAGACCAGTCGTAAACCTTGGTGGGGAATTCAAAAACGGCCTTTTTAAAGTCCAGCAATTGATTAACTCGTTATAGTACTCACAGTGTGCTAACTCTGTTGTATTTCACAAACAAAGTATATTATGCACAATCCTACAGCATAATTAACCTACATTGCGTAGCTTTTCTTACAGTCAACAACGGTCGAGGCCAGTCGTAAACCTTGGCGGAGAATTCAAATACGGCCTTGTTAAAGGCCAGCAATTGATTCACTCGTTATAGTACTCACAGTGTGCTAACTCTGTTGTCTTTCACAAACAAAGTATATTATGAGATGAAATAAACTGATAATGCAAGCTGCAGACTGAATTAATATTTACATCTCTCGTTTTAGTACTCAAATTGAGCTAACTGTGTTGCCTTTCACAAACGAATTATATTATAAGATGAAATGAACCGATAAAACAAGCTGCAGCCTGAATTAATATTTACAACTCTAGTTTCATCGATTCTTTGCATTCAAAAAAAGATTTTGTTTGTTTGTTTGTTAGGTTGACCTTGAAAATAATAAAAGCATTGTCAGCAGTTAAGATAAGAGACTGCTGAAAAGCATTGTCAGCAGTTAAGATAAGATACTGCTGAATATGCAGTAGTTATTACTATAAATAGAGGCGTTCTGTAGAGTTGATCACATACATCTGCGACGTTTACCTGGCAACATGGTCTACGAGATTGTTCACCACCAAACTGCGAGAAGGGTTAAACGCTCTCCTCTGTGGCTGAAAACATTCTACCTCCGTGTTCCGATTTATTGGACGACGGAGATAACTCAAGAATGCAACTTGTGGAGAGTTTCTGAGGCTCTAGACAGTATCAGGGCCGACTGCCGAGCGACTACTATTAAATTGACAACGTCCGACGTAGGGTTCTGGATGGCGCCTACTCCTCTGGAAGATGACTTACCCTTCAAGACCAACGTCATCAAAGACCTGAAGCGTTTGCTGCGGCTTGGCCAAAGGGTGACTCTCACCGTCATCGTTTCTTGAGGACGTATCCTGCAGACCCACAACGCCATCTCAAACTCCACCTTCTGAGGGCAAATACAAACGGCCTTTTTCAAGGCCACCATGAATTTCACTCGTTTTAACTAAGCTAAGCGTCTTATTTGAACCATACCAATTATTTATCTTTTCGATTATTAATGTTTCTACTAATAACGAAATTAATAATTACCAACACATGGTTTTAAAAATTTTTAGTTGTACAAAACACATGGTGGTTTCTTAATTTTACCTCAACTAACAATTGAAATTTATGATATTAAGTATGCACAAGTGTATCTCTTTCTCTCTCTCTCTCTCTCTCTCTATATATATATATATATATATATGTATATATATATGTATATATATGTGTATATATATATGTATATATATATGTATACATTTTTTGAGATCAAAACCTATGTTTACGGTTTTTCTACCATAACTTAGCACTTTTTTTACTGACTAAAACCTAATGCTCTTATTCGTTGTTTATTTTTGCTTTCTCATCACAAAATCCCCCTATAAATAAAGGCAAATAGTAGTCACCGGTCATTCATATCCTATCTACCACCATGGCACCACTAGACATCCCTCACCACTGGAAGCAAATTGGAGAAATAATTGAAAATGTCTTACAGGAAGATGTGGAGGAGATTGAAGATACTAGCGACTCCGAAGACCTGACCAACTCCGATGACAACACATCATCACTAGATGTCTCTGACATAGAAGATGCAATAGCATTTGTTCTTCACGAGGATTATCCGGTGTCAGTCGCCGACAGTATTGAATTTTATCTCCTGTCCGAAGATGAGGATGACAACAGGACTCCTGTCCTACGTGATGTTCCCGATGCAAGGCGGAGACTATTCGATAGTTCCAGTGGTGAGGAAGACGATGATGGCGTTGCATACCTGAGCGACTAATTAGAGAAGTATGTTTCAAACGGCCTTTTTCAAGGCCACCAATTGTTTCAATCGTTTTCAAACTCAGCCGAATTCGCAATGTTTTTTTTTCCTTAAACTAAAAAAGCTACAAGCAGAGTATAATAAACGAATGAAAAAATGGTAGCCGTTAAAACGGCTGTTTGGATGTGTTTTTCAACTGTATAAAGGGTTTATTGTTCAACAATGATGTCATCATCTGATAGATAATCTGCCCCTACTAATCTTTCTAATGCAGCCATTACTTCTCTGGATTGGATAGTTGTTCTGCTTGATACAACGTTAACCTGTACTGGTTGATCATCACTTTCTTGTCTTTCCGTGGGTGTAAATGATAATTGAAAAGGTGGTGTTGTGGAGGATATATCTGGGACCTGTATAGGCTGCTCCATAATTATGTTGTGGTTAGTAAGCTTATAGCAATACTAATTTATTATTTCATTTATGTTTACTTTTTAAATGAATGAACCAATGGCAATGAAAGTGATGATGTTAGCAAAAATATAAACCAATAGTAATTCAATGCTGAGGTCAGCATTTGCTATAAAACTAGAACATGTGAAAAATGGCTCTCAATACTACTTTTGGAGCAGTCTATAACACACTGAGAAATTTATTCAATCACAATGTACTATTGTCAACGTTGTAATGAAGATTTCATAAATGAGGATTTATATATATATATCACTGTGAAATTTACCATAATGCTACTAATAATGCATTATCCGATTGTGAAGACCATCCCGATTTCTTACACTTCCTTGCTGACACTGAACACTCTACACGGCAGAGCAGACCAAGCGTAATTGCATATGCACCTCCTAGCAAACAAAACTCAGTGGATCCTGAAGATGAATCCTCACCCTCTACTTCTAGAGGGACTGCGAACGAAGATGCAACGTTGGGAGTCAACATTTTAGTGGAGGCGTTTGACAGATCTGTCGTTCGACATTACAGAATAAATAACATCAATACACTTGAACTACAAATATTTCTGACCCTCGTTAAAGATGTTATAATTGCAAAATTAAATTATGAACTTAACCGTTTGAATTTCATTAAATTTGGATTACTATTGGACACAACATTTAATAATGTAGAAGGAGAAATATCCAACAGAGGGTTTCTTTCTAGAAACCAAACTATCATGGAGACGTCAAATTTAGATGAAATAGTTGATGAATGTTTACAAGAATTGGTGCTTAAAATAACTGAACATGAAGCTCGTGGATCCGGATGGTCCTTGCTCAATGTAAACAACCTGGATTTACGAGTTCATAAACGTGGATACGGTGATCGTGGCAGCAGTTTTATTCCATTGCCAGCAAAGATTAAAGATAATAAATCATGTATTAATGTTCAAAACAATGACAATGAATGTTTCAGATATTCCATGTTGGCGAAATTTCTTGTTCATGAAGGTGTCCTACATCCTGAACGACCGAATAGAAGATATCAAGAACTAAATGGTAGATATAAATTTTATGGATTAAACTACCCAGTGTCATTGTCTGATATAGGAAGTTTTGAAAAACGTAATGCAGGTGTATCTGTTAACGTGTTTGGACTGGACAGAAGAAACAATGTGTACCCGTTAAAAGTGGTACCACGTGAATTGACTGACCATACTGATTTACTGTTACTAAAAGATGAAACTGTTTCACATTATGTGTACATAAAAGATTTCACTTAGCTCATTCACTATCAGCTCACCAAAAGAAAGTCACCAATAACAGTGTGTAAAAGATGTTTCTGTTTTAAAAATATCTCTATAAATAGAGGAGGTCGTAGTTGGCTGACGGAACACTCTATACTTTGTGGAGATCATGCAGCAGCAAAAGTTATCCTTCCAACTCTGAATAGTTCTATTCTAAAGTTTAGGAATATCCATCACCAGTATCGCATCCCAATTGTAATTTACGCAGATTTTGAATCGTCATTGATACCAGTGGAAAATGTGGATCCTGACGCAGCAGACAGTAGGAAATACCAAAAACACGAGCCAAACAGCTATTGTCTTTTGGTAAAATCAACACTTTCATACGAGCATCTTCGGCACTACGATGTTCCAACGGAGCCAAAGCTTTACCGTGGGGAGCAAGCTGCAACACGATTTGTTGATGATCTATATGATATTGATGAAAAAGTATCTACCCTCTACAGTTACATTGTTCCTATGGAAAATCTCACTGACCTTCAAGAACTATGTCATCAAATGGAGGACATTTGTTACTTGTGTAAACAGGAGTTTTCTGAGGAAAACATCAAAGTGCGTGACCATGATCATTTGACAGGAGCCTATAGAGGAGCAGCTTGTAACGCCTGCAATATCAACTTTAAGCTACCTAACTTTATACCAGTTGTATTACTCAATTTAAGTGGATACGACGCACACTTTATTATTCCAGAACTTGGACGAGACAAAGAACAAATTGACGTATTGGCTCAAACGACAGAAAAATTTATTAGTTTTTCAAAGAAAGTAAAAAATATAAAATTAAGGTTTATAGATTCCTTAAGGTTTATGCCATTCAGTTTGATGACACTCTCTAAGAATCTGGAAAGAGATGACTTAATTGAAACGAGGAAGCTGGTTCCAGAAGATAAGATGGAGCTCGTATTAAGAAAAGGAGTGTTCCCGTACGACTACATAGATTCCCTTGCTCGATTTGACGAGACTGCGTTACCTCCACCTGAAATGTTTTACAGTAAACTCAATGAATCTCCAGTAGATCCAGAAGATTATGAGCATGCTGTCAAGGTATGGAAGGAACTTAATATGTTGACGCTTGGAGATTATAATGATTTTATGTGAAACTTGATGTAACTCTCCTTTGTGATGTAATGGAGGAATTTAGAAATTCCTGTTTGTTAGCTTACGGACTGGATTGTTTCTATTACTTCGCATCTCCGGGGCTGGCTTGGCAAGCTATGATGAAGGAAACTAAATGCGAACTCCAACTTTTAACTGATATTGACATGGTTCTTATGGTTGAAGCTGGTGTTAGAGGAGGGCTCACACAATCGGTCACACGATATGTCAAAGCCAATAACAAACATCTGCAAAATTATAACTCCACTAAAGAATCAGTCTACCTAGGCTACTTCGACGCCAATAACCTTTATGGATACGCCATGTCAATGCCATTACTTTTGGTGGATTTTGCTGGGTTGATTCTAATGTTTTAGGAGACATTATGAGCATCCCGAAGTTCAGCGATATCGGATACATATTGGACTTTGACTTCGATTATCCTCAGCACCTTCACGACCATCATTATGACCTTCCTCTATTACCAAGGTCCGAGGTTCCTCCAGGAGGCAAATATTCAAAGTTGATGACAACACTTGAAAATAAATCTAATTACATTGCACATTATTGGATTGTACAGCAAGCAATTGAACTAAGAATCAAAATTGTTAAAATCAACCGAGTGCTTCAATTTACACAAAAGACCTGGCTAAAACCGTATATAGAATCGAATACTTCAAGAAGAGCAGCTTCCACATCAAGTTTTCACAAAGAATTTTACAAACTGATGAATAACGCCGTCTATGGGAAATGTCTTGAAAACAAAAGGAATCACATGAATTTGAAACTTGTTTCTGATGAAAAGAAAATGTTAAAATTAGTTCAAAAGCCTAACTTCAAAACATCTATCATAATAAACGAAAATCTTGTAGCTGTATGCATGAACAAAACAAATGTTGTCATGGATCGACCTCTTTATGTAGGAATGTGTATACTTGATATTTCAAAGACCCATATGTACGACTTCCACTACAACAAAATGGTTGCCTTTTATGGACGAGATCGAATTGGAATTAGCTACATGGACACTGACGGGATCGTATATTGGATCAAGACACTTGACATGTATGATGACCTTAGAGTGTTTCCTCACAGGAATGATTTTGACTTCTCCGACTACCCAGTCAACCATCCGACATACGACAACTCTGTTAACAAGAAGGTTTTAGGAAAGTTCAAGAATGAAACTTGCGGAGTACCACTTGAAGAAATTGTCGCCCTCATGTCGAAGATGTACGCGTTAAAATTAATGACAGATAGAACAGCGAATGTCACATCAACAGTTACAGCGGATGAGGATGAAGAAGGGTTTATCAAGAAGGCAAAAGGAATAAAAAAGATGTACATAATGAAAAAAATGAAATTTGAACATTACTACAACTGTTTATTCAGAAGAGTTGGGTACAGTGCATCTTTTAACACAATCCGGAGCTTCAATCATAATTTATATAGTATAACTGTGAAAAAGAAGTCATTGGCAGACAAAGACGACAAACGTGTGATCCTTCAAAACAACATCCACACACTTCCTTATGGACATTATTCATTAACATAAATTGATTAAGTGCATCATCATCCTGAGAAGTAAACTGGTGGAAGATCTATAAAATGCTAATTAATTAAGTATATGTTAAATAAAGTTTTTAAAAAGCCACTTCAGTGGCCTTGACCCAGTTTTCGTGTGTTCAGAATAAGCAATTTTTTAAATTAGCAAAAACTACATTACTTATTTAACATTTAGCCTTTTTTAATAAATGAAACAGTTTTATAGTTCAGTTACTAAACGATTGGAGGATAAAGCGAACCGATGGACGAGAGAAAATCCATCGTTGAAGAACTTCACAAACCAGTTCGAAGAAATTTTCCTAGAAGATCAACGGTCGCGAAAGGCATTCATGACCTATATCAAGCGGACCTTGTAGGAATGAAACCGTACAGTAGGATTAATAAAGGTTTTAGGTACATTTTAACGGTTATTGATTGTTTTACAAAAGTAGCCAGTGCAATTCCACTGAAAAACAAAAGTGGATCGTCTATTACAGAAGCAATGAAAGAAGTACTTCAGGCGATAGGGAAACGTATAAAAAATCTGCAGACAGACGATGGTACAGAATTTTTTAACAAAGATTTTTCTGATCTAATGAGGAAAAATAAAATAAATCATTATTCAACTTATAGTGAAAAGAAAGCCGCTATTGTAGAACGTTTCAATCGCACTTTGAAAACTTCAATGTACAAGAAATTTTCAGAAAGAGGCACCTATGTATGGTATGATATTCTTCCTACTTTAATAAAAGATTACAATGATAAAAAACATCGTACAATAGGTATGAAACCAAATCAGGTGAATAAAGCAAATGAATATAAAGTGTTGAAACGCCTAAAGAAAATTACCAAACCAATATTAGATAAGAAACCACCCAAAAATTTGCAATAGGAGACAATGTGAGGATATGTAAATATAAACAGATCTTTACCAAAGGTTACCTTCCGAATTGGACAAACGAGGTTTTCACAGTGCATCGAGTACAGCCTACTATTCCTAAAACTTATATTTTAAAGGATGTTAAATGAGAGATACTGCAGGGAGGGATTTACGGACATGAGTTGTTAAAATCCAAGACTGGAAATGTTTATTTGGTTGAAAAGATATTATGAAAAAGAGGTAATAAACTTTTAGTGAGATAGTTGGGATTTGACAAGAGCGAAGATACTTGGATAGACAAAAAGGACCTACTTTGAAATAAAAAATCAGTAACGGGACAGCATTTGAGAAGACTGTTTATGCAGTAAATAAATTATGGAAATTATCTGCCAGAATGAAAGACTTGATATTAACAATATTGATTGTTTGACACCGGATATTTTTGATAATGAGGTAAGTAAACATGGCTGTTTATTGCCTAACACAATGAGGTGTATTATTAGTGGGCCTTCAAACTGTGGAAAAACCAACGTTGTTTTTAATTTAATAACAAAACCAAACGGCTTAAGCTTCAATAATGTTTATATTTTTTCCAAATCTCTGAATCAACCAAAATATTTATTATTGGAAAAGATTTTGCATGATGTACCCGATGTTTCATTGCATAAATTTGACGCAAGTAGTGAGATTATAGAGCCTAACAATGCTGAACCGTATTCAGTTTTTATTTTTGACGATGTTTCCTCTGAAAATCATTATAGGATAAGAACATACTTCTCTATGGGTAGACATAATCATATTGACTCTATTTACATAGGTCAAACATATAGTAAAATCCCGAAACAATTAATTAGAGTCAACGTAAACTTTTTCATTGTTTTCAAGCAGAATGAAAAAAATCTCAAACATATATACAACGATCATGTTGGTGCAGATATGTCATTTGAAAAATTTCGAGATGTGTGTGGGAAAGCTTGGAAAGAAAAATATGGGTTTTTAGTTATAGATAAAGAAAGATCTATGACAAATGGTCGTTACAGAATAGGGTTCGATGGATTTGTTTTATTACATTGACTTCTGCCTATAACAAATTCAGTATTTGTGGTGAAGGCGTTGAGAACAGTCGGAACTAATAATGTCGAACCAGGAGGAGTTGCTTAGTGAAATAAAAGTCCTAAGTGACTCAATACGGAAGAAAAACCTGCTACTAAAAGAAGGATTGATGGCTAGAAATAAATATTTGGAGGAAACCTTCAAGCCCATTGTCGAACCCCTGAATAAAATAAATGATAAAATGACCAAATCGACTCTACTAGATCAAGAAGTAAAAGAACGAGATAAAAAGATCGTTAAAAAAGATGAAACTTCAGGAACATACGGATCAGAATCTGGGTCAGAATCATTTAGCAGAACGAGTCGTTCAGGAGAAGAAGAAGAAGAAGAAGAAGAATAATAAGAAGAAGATAAAGAAGATGAAGAAGAAAGTAAATCCGATATTGAAGGTGAAACAGATCCTTTAGAACCAACAGAATCCCCAACAAATATTAGTATTTTAAGTAAAGAAATTGGCAAAAAAGGACCTCTTTCACGAAATTATATACTAAAAATGCTACATGGTGCACATAAATCGAGTAAATACCACGTGTATGGAGCACGCTTGGAAAAAGACGGTCTTTGTATGGGGGATAGTATGCTAGAGATAGATGACAACGATAATATAACAGTTAAAGACCAAACTTTTAAGGGTACCGCTGGACTGTTTGAATTGATCTTTAAACCCTCTCCAAAAAAATATACTAAGAAGGATTTGAATGATTTTAAAAACATATGTATTTTAACCAACTCCCATGGAAAAGGTTATTCACATAATACACCTATTCATAGAAATAGATCGGAGAAGTATAGAGAAGTTATTTCAAAGCTGTTTTCTAGTATTAGAGGAAAACGTCCGAAGGCTAAGGGTAAGGGAATGTCGATGAAATAGGTGTATGATACAAATATTATATACTATAATAATGTGAATAAGCTGGTTGACAGAATGCGATTAATATATGAATCTATACAGGCTGGGCATAACGGATTGGATAACGAAATGATTGCTTTAACGGAAGAGTTAAAAGGTCGGGGATACATAGCTTAAGTATTCAGTCTAAAGATGATTGTTGATAAGTTCGGTCGTCATGAGAGCTCTTTTGCTCGAGAGGTTTTGAGAGGTCCACCTGGAGAAGGTTTTCAGTTGACTCGAGACGGAAACTATGATCTAAGAAGGAAACGTTTGTGCAATATTGCAGATCCTATTAACAAAGATGAAGCAGTAAACCTTGGAACAATTCGTACATTTACATTAAATTGCGAGACAAATGACACCATGTTTGATGCTAAATATAAAAGAATTATACATGTGGCAATTGCAGAAAAAGATACAGATGCTGTGAATAGGCGATTTGTTTTGGAAGAAATAAAGCAATTAAAACAAGATATTTACCAAAAAATCGACAAATTACAGTCTATGGTGATTCTTTTCACCTCTTCGAAGAAGGAAAGTCGGGGAACACCTTCAAACAGTGTAAACGCAATATATGATACAAACAGTGATGCAGAAGAGTCATTATCACTGCCAGACGTTAGAGTAATCTAATGAAGTAAGGTGTTAAAACAAAAATAAATTATCATACATGGAAGGAAGACGTTCAGTAGTGAACTATCACTCATGAAAAGAGGACGAGGACTCACTAGTAGCGCAGTGTCCTTTTTTAAAAAAGCATTTTCCAATTTACCTACAGGTGCATTAATAAACACAGCTGTTGACGCACTTCCAATTGAGCTACATTTGCCTGGAGGTTATCAATATTGTTGTCCAGGTACGAAATTGCGAAAGCGTTTGGTACGAGGAGATCCTGGAATAAACAAATTGGACGAAGCTTGCAGAGCACACGATATTGCATATTCAAATTACTCAGATTCGGAAAGAAGATCAATTGCAGATAGAGCTCTTGCTGAAAAAGCTTGGCAGAGAGTAAAATCAAATGACGCAAGTGTTGGTGAACGAGCAGCTGCATTAGCAGTAACTGCAGCCATGAAAGCCAAAACAGCAGTTGGAGGAGGATCGAGGAGAAGAAAAACAAACACACGTCGCAGAAGAAATATTTCCGGTGGGGGCACTAGTAAAAGAAGGAATACTAATAAGAGAGTTAATCGTAAGCGAAAAAAGTGTTCAAAATGTTCAAAAAAAAGGTAAACGGAAGAGGATTATACCTAAGACCATACCGTGCATATTAAATAAAAACAAATTAATTTTGCCGAATAAACCTTTGAACAACGAGGAACTTGAACGGTATGCATCATGTTTAAAAATCCCTTTTTTCAGAGGGGTGTTCATGCGAAACGGATTGCCAAGAAAAATCTGGAAAAATGAAGCCGCAATTGTAAACCTTGATTATGCTAATGGTGCTGGGACACGTTGGGTTTGTTATAAGAAAATATTTGATTCTGTTTTTTATTTCGACAGTTTTGGGAAACTTCCACCTCCTAAAGAGTTACAAGTGTATTTTGGTGCAGTACCTAACGTAGTTTTCAATTATGATAGAAAACAAAGAGAAGACACGTCAGTATGCGGACATTTATGTTTGGAATTTCCAGCCACAAGTGTCAGTCAACTGTAAGATGTCGTCTTGTACTGTAACAGTTAGTGGTTCAACATCAACTTTACGAAGTACATTATTTCCACCATTACACCTGAGAGATGATAGACAGTGGGAAATTGCACTTTTGGATTTTACTACTTACAACTCAATCCCAAACATAATAGAAGGTTTTAATAATAAATTTCACTACGTGAGAAAAAAAAATACTGAAGGTCTGGCTGATGTACGTGAATTTGTTGAGATTAAAACTGGTGCTTATTAAATAGCTGACATAAACAGAGAACTTCAAAATAAGTTAGGAAAGGATGTAATTGAACTAAGAGCGAATAATAACAATTTAAGAAGTGAAATAAAATGCAAGTTTTATATTGATTTCACTCTACCAGCATCGATTGGTCCTTTACTTGGTTTCCCATTATGCAAGTCGGTTCTTGAACCAAATATCTACCATACAAGTCCAAAAACTGTGAACATAATTAAAGTTAATACTATAAATATCACGTGTAACATAGTTCAAGGGGCTTATAAAGATGGATCGAACCAACATATTTTACATTCGTTTTATCCAACCGTTCCACCTGGATTTAAGATAATTGAAAAACCTCATAATCTGATATATCTTCCATTAAACTCCACTCATATTTCAGACATCGTATTGAACGTACTAGATCAAGACGGTGACATCGTGGATTACAGAGGAGAAATTATTACTGTACGTTTACACATTAGACAGGCACCGTAAAAGAACGATGGGACTTGAATTTACATATAACACTAAAAAAACATCAGACAATTCTAGTATATCTCCTAACGTAGAGAGGTTAACTAGAGAGAACATTAAATTTTTAGAAGGACTTGGTTTCAGAGTCAATGATAATGGACATACTGGATATAAAACATGGACCGGTTTTCGACGAAACGTTGTGGGAGAAGGAGCTTCACACTCACAACCCTTACGCTTCATCGAAATTAGGAAATAATGATGAGATCCGAATTCCAATACAACATCAAGATGCATATACTTTATCGTCTGAAAGCTATATTTATATTGAAGGAAGGGTTTTTGAAAAAGATGAAAATACAACATCAAAAGTACCATTCATAAATAATCCAATGGCCTTTTTGTTTGAAGAAATCCGGTACGAAATATCTGGCATTGTTGTAGATTCGACTAAAAAAGTCGGTATAAGCAGTACGCTTAAAGGGTTGGTTTCTTTATCACCTAATGAAACGAACGCTTTAAAAACAGCCAGATGGATATTACCAACTACGACCAAACTAGTACCTAATTCAAGTGGTTATTTCGACTTTTGCGTTCCGTTGCGGCTCTTACTAGGATTCGCTGAAGACTACAGAAGAATAATAATTAATGTCAAACAAGAATTGGTTTTACTGCGATCATCCTCTGATGTGGATATTATACAAGCTGATAGCGGAACAACTCCCACAACACTTGAATGGAAATTGAAGTTAGATAAAATAGTTTGGAGAGTACCTCATGTACGGTTGGCCGATGAACGACGAGTAAGTCTATTACGGATTCTGGACTCTGATAGGGATATTGTGGTTCCTTTTAGAAGCTGGGAAATGCATGAATGGCCTGTCTTGCCTAAAACTCAACGTCAAACGTGGGCTGTGAAGACTTCGAGTAATTTAGAAAAGCCTAGATATGTTATTTTTGCTCTGCAAACAAATAAAAGATCTAATATTACAGCTAATGCTAGTAGCTTTGATCATTGTAAACTTTCAAATATTAAGTTGTTTTTAAACTCACAATTCTTTCCCTATGACAGTCTTAATGTAATGTTTTCTAAGGACAGATATGGTATTTTATACGATATGTATGCTAGGTTTCAATCGTCATACTATGGAAGGACGAACTCGCCTCTCCTCAACCCTGAAACATTCAAGAGTCTTGCACCAATTGCAGTCACAGACTGTTCAAAACAAAACGAATCAATTAAATCATCAACAGTAGATATTCGCATCGAGTTTGAGTTGGAAGAGAATATTCCAGACCAAACAACAGCGTATTGTTTGATACTACATGATACAATCGTAACGTACACCCCTCTAACAGGCGTGGTTAGAAGAATAATATAGATGTTTTTACCACATTATTCAGCACCTACATATATTTACCCCCACCACAAGTTTATAAAAGGGAGATTCTTCTGCGAGAGGACATCAGTATACCACCTGCAGACAGCAAGACAACATTGATAGTTAAAATGGACAGTATGACATCTAATTTTCTTGAAGATGTAACGCTCGAGTCTGTATCAAAAGAGGTGACAGCTGCATCTAAAACGTCGAATCAAGACTTACCTGAAAACACAAAACCTAGTGAGGACTCTGCAAAAACAACGGAAACTACTTATTTTCCAATTGACAAAGACACAATTCCACCTGGTAATCCTAGTGAGGACTCTGTAAAAACTACGGAAACCACTTCTTTTCCAATTGTCAAAGACACAATTACACCTTATAATAATAATAATGATGATGTTAAAACTAATACAACACCAGCTGAAAATGTAGAAGAGTCCGCAGAAAAGGACACAACAACTACTGAGGAGATTAAGGCTGGACTCTCAGGATTTCTAACTTTCGAAGGAAATGATCAGAGGAAAAGGAAAAGATGTGAAAATGAATATGATGAACAAAATATGGATGTGATATTTGATGTATTTTTACGCGCAATGTATCCATTGAATTTAAACAAGGATAAAACTGTTACTGTTGGTGTTTTCAAATCTTTGAACTTTAATCCTGCTGTGCTAATTAACCATTGCGGGAAAGCCTCATTGCTGCTTACGATAGACATGTGGGATAAATTTACTAAATACGTATCTATCATTGAAGCCTACTTATACAACAACTTGACAGGACGAAAAACTGCAATTGGATTTAACGAATCCGATTTAGAAATCGACAACATCAGACTTCGAGGTACTCAATTTGTGAGATTTAGAGATCTTTCTAAACACAATAAGAAAATCCTTTTAACTTTGGAAGAATTTCAAGTCCTGTCGAATCTAACACCAGTAATAATCAGATACATTCAGCAACTCGTCACATATGCTCCACTTATTTTTGATTACCTCAACAGTTCGGTGAACACACATCCAGTTTTACCACTGATCTATGGCCCGATAGATCATTCTATATACAACAGATTGCCTCAAGAGGTGTCGTTCTACAGAAGGACCTGTAACGACAGTATTTACGAAAAGAAAATTTTATTTTATTTCCAATTAGCTAACCTGTGTTACAAAGAAAAATACCGAGATCGCTCAGTAGTCCAGGGTTCGTAAAATACTACTCAACCGACAATCACTTGAATAATATTTTATTCGTATTTAATAAACGAGTTGTCTTGGCTCAGAACATCAAAACATAAAAGATGCCATAGCGATTCGCATTTATTCATTCATCCTCGCCACTCGTAAAAGGTTTTTGGGGTTGAATTTAGAAAAAAATTTACAAAAATAAAAACGCACTTAATGCCAATCGTGCGGGATTTTAATCAATTTAAAGCCAATTTGAAAGTACCGATTTACTGCAATGATTTTTTTATTTACTAGAATTTAGACCTAATTTCCTTCGCCAAGCAATAACATAAATACTGCTGGCTCCCAGGAGAGATTTATCGAACTAAATTTAAGATTAAAAAAAATGTAGACGGTAGTAAAAACGTGAATTTTAATTATACGGAGTTCAGACGACCGGCTAGGCTTTGTTTACCACTGTAGCTACGATATTTACACCTGCGTGGCTCAGTAGTGATAACGTGTTCCCTACGTGGATATTTACTACAGCGCGTCGCAGATTGATAACATCTTCGATAACTCTCTTTATACCATTAAAACAGGAGCAACTATCCTTACGTATACGTAGTCTATCTGAAATCGTCGGCACACAATATTCTTATCACTAAATTAAGTCAGCATAAAATACACCAGTACAGATTCCTACTTAAACTATTTTATGCAGTGTCGATCAGCAGCTCTTCACGTTCATTACACCAGGAATGACCCGAATTGGTATTCCGGTCCTCGTCTTCGGTGAGCGAATTCGCACCGTGGCTATTCGTTACGTTTAAAATGTGTTCGTGTCCGTTCTATTAAATAAAATAAATTTAGGAAAATAATAAAACTCGATTAATTAATTTGTTTCTTCTTTTATTTTAAGCTCGTAACTTTTCTGTTAGTTAACTACTCAGACAAAGCGAATTAGCAAGTTAGCAAAAATCAAGCAGACAGACAAGACATAACGTGACAAAACGTGCAGGAAAGTTCAGGCGTTACGCGCCTCCGGCGTGAGCGTAACTCAATTTATGTAAATCTTACTGTTGAACAAATTAGTGCAAAATTTACGTGGAAAAAGCGTGCTTCTAATAACTACACTACTATAAATGAAGCAACTACGTAAATGGCTACTAAGTTAGTGGGCGTTAATGTGCGGACCTGTCGCGGCGTGAGTCACGCAATCACGACGCTTAAATTTAATTTAAATAAAAGCGGGCGGCAAGCTGAAAACAATCGTTATAATCAACAAAACTACTTCTATTTGCGTAGATGAGTTGTCAACTTACCAAAACGAAGACAAAAACGTCGACACTGGTTGTCACCAAGTGGGTTGCAGGACGACGACGTGGGCAGGTGGACCGAAACGAACAATGCGGCGATCAGAGAGCGAGTCCCAGCCGCCCTTGCCTCCAGTAGCTTCGAAGAGTCTTCCGCAGCGCCCCTGACGGTGGCCGTCGGAAGCGATTTACTCCAGCACGTGATCCTGCACGTTACTGCTTCCCTTGCTTTTGTCTTCATGATAAGAACAAAGAAGGTTCCGAGCCGATTGTTGATGATGAATAAAATGTTTAACCGAATTTCGCCAAAATATAATTTAGAATTTAATATCGATTGCGTTTTGGAATATAACATATCCCTTAATTTAAATTAATATTTCATTAGATTTTTGTAATATTTGTTTTCCAACAAAATATTACCCCCCCCCCCCTAAAAAAATGGACGTTACATCCCCTTCCGACTTGGGGGAAAAGAAAAAAGAAAATCAAAAAAAAAGAAAAAAGAATACCCTCACTCGGGGTATTAGAGATCTCCCTTAAAAAATGGTGCTCGACTTGAGCATAAACGAAAAACAGAGAATGGAAATAAAACAAAATCAAACGAAAATTCTTCGCTGCGAAACTAAGTTAATCGAGCTAATAGATGCGGTCGAGGTTCCGCAGCTTCTTGGTCCGCATCCGGAAAAAGGTCCCGTCCGGTCGGTACACCTTCCATCGCTGATCTTTTTTTTGTTTCGGAGTCAGCTGGGCGGGCATTCCAGTCAATCGCAACCTGATATCTTCTGGGACTGCGGCCGGGGACGGAGGGATGTAGGGCACCTCACGGGACGGTCCTGGAACAGGCGAACCGGCCAGGGAAATCTCCACTGGCGCGACCGCCGGAGCCGGTGTCGTCTTCGAAGGGGGCTCCTCGTACCCCTCGACCTCGATGTCAGAAGTGTCGAGGTCCATCACATCGTCGTCTCGGGATGGATCCTCGCCTCCGTCGTCGTCATCGTCGGTCTGAGGGAGGGCCGCCACGGAAGTCGTCGCTGGCGGCGTCGTTGAGGGTCCGGGTGTGGGTGGCTCGGAGACAGGGGCCGGTCCTCTCGGGCTGCTACTTTCCCCTGTGGTTCGCACCAACGGGGGGAAGAACGGTTGTCATGAGCTCCAACTCGGGGCGTTTATGGCGGCCTCCAGCTCTAGCAGAAGTGGGTCGTTCCCCAGGTACGGCCCTGGCAGAGCGTCATCCCTTGGTGGCGAAGGGGGTATCGAGAGTGGTTGAACCGGTGTTCAAGTTGCCAACTAGGAGGTTCCAGTAAAGTATAATCTTCCTCATCGAATCGCCCTCTCAGCAGAACCCTATATACAGACTTCCTGGCTACTAACGGGCAGAATGGGCGATCGAAGATCCGGTTGCGGGCCATTCTCTCCGCGTATACGCAGACGTAAACCCCGCATGACGAATCGTCAACTTGTTTGGGGATTTCTCTCGGTGTGTCGATCGTCTGCCAGGCCCTGGGCTCAAAACGAAGTCCCCGATCCTCCGCATGGCTCGCCAAGAATTCGAGGACCCAAGCCATCTCCTCCGTGAGGTCAGTGAAAGACGAATCGTACGCCCGGATCTCTTCTCCTGCTGGCCGCACGATAATCAGGGACCAATGTCCCACTTCGCTGACGTCGGGCAGGTGGAGGGGGAACACTAGCAAGTGTTTGAAGAATAAATTCTCCCCTTCAAACCTGCTACGAACCACTGGGTATCCCTGCTCTAGCCAGTCATACCGGAAGCTTATGTCGAATGCAAAGACCGAGAGCATCCCCGGGTGAGTGCTCCGGCGCTCCACGATTCGGAGGAAGGCGTCAATGACGTATTCGCTGATAAGCCCCCCCCCTTGGCTTAATCTCCCTTTGGCTTTAGCGTCTCCAAGTCCGTGAGATGGACTGGAAGGAGGGGCCGCAAACCAAACACTGACATTTTCTTCGAATGGAAGACGCTCGTTGGAACGTTTAACGAAACGGAGGCGTGCAAACAGGAAACAAAAGAAAGACCGTGCAAAGCTGTGCTGAATGAGAAAAAAAATAATAAGCCAATAGGTAAACGTGCAAATCAATAAATATAATGTGCGAATTAAACGTGCAAGAAAATTTGTAAATAGAACGTGCGAAATAAAAATGCAAAGAAAAAAAACTGTAAGCAAAGGAAGCAAGCAAGCAAGCAATTAAACAACGTGCACAACCTGCAAAAGAACAAAAACCCTCTAAGCATGACTACAAGTTACAAGCACT
The DNA here is from genome assembly GCA_963675035.1 of Allygus modestus. Lineage (NCBI taxonomy): Eukaryota > Metazoa > Arthropoda > Insecta > Hemiptera > Cicadellidae > Allygus > Allygus modestus. The sequence continues at coordinate 427,092,694 of OY776112.1, read as the reverse complement.
TATGACTAACAAGCACATCATAGCACAACTCAACGTGGGGGAAAAAAAATAAATCTAGATCGTTAAATAAATCACTGACCAAAATGCAAATTACCAAGGATAAAATTGTCGTAAAATAAAGCTACGTGCTACGTATGTAAGCAGCCGCATGCGTGCGATGAGTATGCATGGGGACAAGGATAACAACACTCAAAGTAGGTAACCCTGACGTCATTCCCGCATGCATGTTGTGGCTCTCCCGCAAATTACGATCGAGCGGCGAACGGTTTCAGGTCCTTCGCGTGAACCGTCACCAGGACGCCGTCTTCTGCATCCTCGACCTCGAACATGTTAGGGCCCGAGCGGCCTAACACTTTGCACGGACCGCGAAACTTAGGGGCTAGCTTGCCAGCGATGGCGTCCGCTGCCGACGACAGAGTACGGACTCTACGCATTACGACGTCTCCTACCGCAAAAATAGCCGGTCTCCGCCTTAAATTATAATACTTGGCTTGGCAGCAGTAAGCGGTTTTCAGATTTTTCTGGCACTTTTCATATATGCGTCGGAATCGCTCGCGTCGTTCGTCATGGACGGACTCCAATGACTTCTCGGTCGAAACGTCGGCTAGTCCGGTTCCCGGATTCGCGAGCGCCCTCGGGACCCTTAGTTGTCGACCAAACAATAAGGTAGACGGGGAAAACCTTGTCGAATCGTGCACGGCCGAGTTTAGCGCAAACTGGAATTCTCCAAGATTGACGTCCCACGTACGATGGTCCGTGCCGACATATTGGGATATCATAGTTTTGATAACCCTGTTTTGGCGCTCTACCGGGTTCGACTGGGGACTATACGGGGCAGTCTGCCGAAACTCAATGTCCCACTCGTTTGCTAAATCCTTAAAAATCTTTGATACAAATTGGGTCCCGTTATCGGTAATAAGGATCTCCGGGGCCCCGTACCGTGTCAGAATTAGGTCCTTAAAACGATCGGCGACGACCTTAGCTGTGGCGGACCTCGTAGGGCACATTTCGGTCCACTTACTAAATTGATCTTGAAACGCCACAATGAACTTATTCCCGCTTTTTGACCGCGGAAGCGGACCCATAAGATCGGCCGAGATTACGTGCCATGGGGCCTTGGGATTCCGGAAGTACATTTGTCCGGCCGGTTTAATCTGGGGAATTTTATGCTCTTGGCATTTAATACAAGAGCGAACGTATTTCTTTACGTGACCTCTCCACCCAGGCCAGAAATATCTTTCACCGACGCGTGCAATCGTTTTCTTAACGCCCAAATGACCGGCCGTCGCCAGGTCGTGCGTCTCACGTAATACCCCTTCGCGAAGGTCACAAGGAACACATAATCTCCATTGCGCCTCGGTATCTCCCTTAACGTATTTGGATCGGAAGAGTTTACCCGCCTTAACGCGATAATTGGGGTACCTCCCAGGGGAAGTTTCGACCCTGGACAACATTTTTGCGGCCCAATCGTCTACCGTCCCTATGGGGCCTACGGAGTCATCGTCCTCGACCTTCTCGCCTTCGGGAGTGTTCACGACACTTACATCATCAACCGGGTCATGTCGCTGGCGCGATAACGCGAAGAACAAAGAAGGTTCCGAGCCGATTGTTGAAGATGAATAAAACGTTTAACCGAATTTCGCCAAAATATAATTTAGAATTTAATATCGATTGCGTTTTGGAATTTAACATATCCCTTAATTTAAATTAATATTTCATTAGATTTTTGTAATATTTGTTTTCCAACAAAATATTACCCCCCCCCCCCTAAAAAAATGGACGTTACAGACCGGATTCTTTTTTAATAAACTTCGAAGTGAAGGAACCAAAATTAAAGTTTCTCCAACAAAGGAATTGCCGGAGAATATTTCAAATAAACAAAAAGTGTAAAATTATTTGAATGATTGCGTCAAGCAAGTGCTCATGTTGGGAGCACTAAAACTTTTTAAAAAAAGATTTACGTGACCTTGAAACAGTTCAGGTTTGCATATGTTATTCTTCTTTTCGCTGACTATATACATATGAAAATACTCACGCTGTGTGAGTGCAGTTGATTCCAAGCTTCCAAACAGTACCCATCCTACTCAGTCTTGTTTATTACATGCTTAAGTAAACTTCATAAAATGGAAAGATACTGTTGTGAAAACAAGTGTTTTGTGCGACCGAAACTAGAGGTAGACGGATTAGCCTGTGAAATATGTGAAAGTTATGGTATTTGTAAATGTCGATGTAAAACATATAAACTTCTAACTCCAACACGAGAAACGTTCACATTGTACAAATCCCAACACTGTTATACATGTTGTCCTAAAATGTGTGTGAAATTTGGACTGTATAGCGATATAATAAAATATTGTAACAAATGTCGCAAAGGTCTTTGTGAATGTCTACTACAATATTGTGCAAACAGGAAGAGTTGGGATGTGGATATAGAAGTAGAGTCAAAAGTAATAACAAGACGGAATAGCATCTAGAATATGTGAATGCTATGGTTACTGCAATAGAGTGTTAATTTTTAGGAAATGAAGGTTTGCATTAGTATAAATAGCTGTCACACCACCCACCCCATCTCAGAACAACTCCAGCTCTTGCCCAGTGAAAACCAACTTCATGCGCTCTCGTAGATTCAACAAAAAATGGAGGAGTATAACCTGTGGAAACAAGCGTTACTCAAAGAATATCAGGATACGAATGATTAAAAAAAAATTGTAAGCCAACTACCAACAAGTATAGCTGAATAAATTATGAATGAACATTATAAAAATTGTGCGACGGCTTTAATATGTTTCTATGAAAAAGATAGTCTTAGGATTTGTCGAAAGTGTTACGAGGATAACAAAAATGAATTTGCGGACTACGAACAAAAAGTTCTACATGAATCTTTTCAAGTCAACACGTCAACGCTACAATTGAAATATCAATGTATGAAATGTAACGGTACATGTGTAGAAGAGAGATACACTAAATGCGAATGAATGTTAGCAAACTCTGACTGTTTATACGGTAGATTGCATCAACAAAGTGCTCATGCTGGGAGCACTTAAACATTTTTAAAAACTAATTTACGTGACCTTGAAACAATTCAGGTTTCCACATGTTATTCTTATTTTCACCGTATATATATATGACAATATTGGGGCTATATGAGTGCAGTTGATTGCAAGCTTCCCATCAGTTAACAGTTGCAAAAATAAATACATACTGCTGCAGTGAGAAATGTTTCATATAACCAAAATTACATTGATACGGAATGGACAAACCAATTTGTTTTAATTATAATATTAGAATGTCCAAAAAGTGCGTAGTAGAATTTCAAGCTTTCAGGAACAACCAAGACAAATATATCATAAAAGAACTAGCTTTTTTTGACATATCTACTAATGTCATTAACTATTTTCTTTTTAAGCCGCCTTTTCCTTTTAAGAAGTTAAATAGCAAAAGCTCTAGAACCAATAAATGGTTAATGAAGTATCTTCATCACATCACCTGGGACGAAGGATTTACACAATACAAAGAGCTGGATAGCATAATGTACCATTATTGTCAACAGTATGACGAAATCTACACTACTGGGGATGAAAAATCAAAGTGGATCAGAATGTACAGTACTTCAAATGTGACGGATATTGTGTTGGATAAGGAATTTGCAACGGAATTAAATGGTCTTTGCATCGGAGTAAAAAGCCCTCAGCATAAAACTGCAAATTGTGCATTGTCACGAGCATACAGAGTAGGCCGATTTATATCCGGTAGAGGGGGAAATCCACATATACCCATGCACGTACCTCCGTAATATCAGTTGGACACAAGATCTCTTACAGAATACAACACCTAGCAAAAGAATCATATCAGCTTCTCCACAATGGCATCACCTTCTCCCCTACAATCTCTTGCAGAAAAATTCAACCAACATTCAAAATCCGATCTCCTAGCAACAAAAAGATGTAGCGAACTTCAAGAGAAAAAACATTATGCTGTGCATTCGATGAAAAAGTTGGATACATCAGTTGGTGAAGCAGTTATAGCTGTTCTTGGAGATTCACCCTACAAAGAAGAAGATAAACCTAAATTCCAAGTTTACCTCCCGAAAAGATTTGTTAATGTTCTTATGAACGAAGATTTGGATTCTGTCAAGCCCGGCGTATTGTATTTAGTTTCCCATGGACCTTCTGGAAACAACTCTACAGAAATAACAATCCATGTTAACAATACTTTGTAAAATAGTTTTGTACATAGCGTAAAATTCCATTGTAATCTCTGATTATTTTACCTTTTTAATTATGTATTATTTTTACTTAGGTATTATGTAATTATATTTTTAAAAAACTCATCACTGTAACCTTGACATAGTTTTAAAAGTGTCGGACTTACCCCCACCATTTTATTCTGACATAAATAGAACCCGTACTAGTGATCAGCTATCATTTCTCCATCAGCTCTCATACCGTCAAGAACGAACTTAACCCATCAACATAATGAAGTTTCATCTGGTGATGGAAGACGAATTGGATTTGGGAATACTTCACGAAACACTCCTGCATTTGATGACGGAACATCCTCCGATGGTAATGAAGATTACTGTTGAATTCGACAGCACAACCTTCTGCGATTCGGAGACGACTGAATCACCCACTGAATGGTCTCCGAATGCCACATCCGAAAATACAGGAGAAACCAAACCACAAGAACCTCCAAAGTACGAAGAAGAAAGTCAACCACAAGAACCTCCAAAGTACAAAGAAGGAAACAATGTTCAATACAATATACCTAGTTTGCTGTAAAGATAAGTTATGTAAACCTTGATTAAATCTTTGTAATTTTTGACAAATAAATTATAAAATCTTTTTTAAAAAAACACTTTCGATGACCTTGAACTTGTTTCTACATGTCCGTAACCACCCACCCACTTGGGAGTAACAATGACTCTAGGTTTTTTCTATAAAATGGTTACATTTAATTGGATAATTTTTAGCCAATTACTTGTCAGTGTTTCGTGATGACTAAGCATAAACAAGTAATAAAATCATGTCTGTCTGATCCTCACTACCATCCTCTCGTCTGACACCGATCCGCCAACATGTCTGCATCTACTCTGTGGTCCAAAGACATCGGCGACGAAGAGTTGGTGGAGATCACCCTGATTGCGGAGCATAGGGAGAGAATGAGAGCAATTTCAACTATGTCTGAGGACGAACTACAAGAAAATCACTTCAATGAGATAAAGGCGATCATGTCATACATTGCCCAACCGACGATGCTTTCAGAGCAGTGGCCGGCGATATCTCGGCGGATGGAATATCTCGCTGCGCTGAAGGCTGAGATCAACAGAAGAGGTCTATCAACTGAGATTTATGCAATATTTGTATAAATTACAGATTTTAAGGACATGTGACAAACGGCCTTTTTCAAGGCCACCAGATGTTTCATTCGTTTGGCACTCAGCAACCACCAAATTCATTTCCAAACCACTCCCACGGCTTCTATCAGTTTCGGAACAAATATTAATCCATCCGTTTTCACTTTACCCCACATCCAATAACGTATGTCGTTCGTCACACCAAAAGATTTTAAATACATGTAACAAACGGCCTTTTTAAAGGCCACCAGTTTGTTCAATCGTTTGACACTCAGCAACCATCGAATTCATTTTCAAACCTCTCTCTCGACTTTAAACAGTTTCTTAACGAATATAAATCCACCCGTTTTCACATTACCTCACATCCAATGACGGTATGTGTATCGTCACACCAATACGTCATCGCCGTGACGTCATCACACCCTCTCGTCACACATACGTCATCACCACGTCACTCAAACGTCACTTCTGATTAAAAACCAATTATTTTTCAGCTGTCCCAGACTCCCCATATTGCCTCTACTAATATATGTCTTAATACTACATAAAGCCGCAAACCGAGTTTCATAAAAATATATTCATATATAAGCGATTTTAGTTATTCTCCATAAGAATAACATTGGTAATGAGTATGTAGGTTTGCTGAAACAAGGAACAGAAACAATTAGTTTTCATGCAAATATAAATAGAATTTAACTAGGCGAAGCCACATACTAAGTTTCATCAATATTCAATCATAAATAAGCGCTATATAATATTATAGTTATTCTCCATAAGAATAACATGGGGGCTGAGAAAGCAGGTTTGCTGCAACAAGGAACATAAAAATGGGTTTTTATGTAATTATCAATATAACTTAACCAAGTGAAGCTACATACAAAGTTTTATTAATTTATGTTCATAATTAAGGGAGACATTACATTTTACTTATTCTCCTAAGAATAACATGGGGGCTGAGTACGCAGGTTTGCTGCTATGGGAATAATCAACAAAAAATCAATTTTTTTGTGCAAATATCAATGTACCAGTACTAGGTGAGGCCACATACCAAGTTTCATCAACATACATTAATAAATAATCGAGATATCAAATTTTATTTATTCTCCATAAGGATAACATTGGACAACGTACTGTGTTTAGCACTTTGAATATCTCTGCAACGGTTAGGCGTAGAATCACGATTTAAACACCAAAATGATTGTTTTGTGAAACTGAACCGATTGGTAAAAGCAAATGTGAAGTTTACATTAAAATAAACTGAGAAAAAGCCTTTTTCCCATAAGATTTACTTCGGAGATTTTATGAGCAGGTTTTTTGGATTTTCTCCGCATCCACTTAACATAGGTTAATAATTCCAAATACTAAATTATATATTTTTTTAAAGCTCTATAACATGGTCAAAACCAAAATTAAGTTTTTTTTTAAATTGTAGGGTGAAAAATGCAAAAAACTGATTTTTGGAAAATTTAAAACCCCCCTTCCCAAAGTCCAATTGTTCTGGTTTTCGAACTTAAAGTCATGAATGTCATTTTACACATTTGAGCTAAATTTCATCAAAATCGGAAGTTTTTAACTAAAGTTATCGTGTTAACGTACACCCACACACACACACACATATATATATATAAATTTGAACGAATAGTGTTTTTGGCATCTGGGGACCTCAAAACAAAAAGTTATCATGGTATCGGGCTTAAGTATTACCATGAGACCTACGGTGATAGCTTCTTCCCTATAGGGGAAATTCGCTAAAACAACATATCTATAATATTGTTTGGCACTTACATCGGCTACACATTGAATTAACTAGTAGTGATATAGTCGTCAAAATATTTAATAATAGATTAACAAACACGTTATAAATTCCAAAAGTTTAGCATGTAACAAATTTGCATGAAATATGATCAGAGCAAATTTACTGCACCGTCAGCTAATGTGTTTCCCTGGGCAAAGTCAAATGTCAACTAGAGTACCTTATTTACCATTGATAAGACAAAAATACCAAATAAACTGTGAATGAGAGCACTCGAAGCTGCCAGAGAGAGACGAGATAATTAGCTCAAGAGTGGGGTTACTTTATCTCAAGTAAGCGCAACCTATTGTTTGTTTCCTTTATTACGTGACACGTTTAGTAGCGTCGTTGGCACTACAACTAGAAATGTGCTTGCTTTGTGCAGATCTTTTGTGTGTATTTATTTATGATTTTAAAAGCATATATAAAAGCTAAAGTAAAAGTGGTTATGTTTGTCATTATAAATAATGATTGTGTTTTAACCATCCCTTCATGAAAACTAAAGGCTTTTATTTATTTTTCAATCGTATTAATTTATACGAAATCCCGTAAGCATACCGTTGTTTTAACAGTGACAAAGAGAGCATACGTTTTCAACACACAGTAAACTATTTTCAACAAAGGAACTAATAGTTTTCATTTCCCCTATATATACCCATAAAGAGGTATTCGTTAATAGAACACATTACATAATGTGAACACGTACCAAGATATAGAGCACGACGGACAGTCTTTAAATGGCACTATTACGACACAAAAGACCAATAAAAGAGACACATAGCTCTATTGTCCTTCTCGCCACGTCGTTGTCGCTGATCCCCTTGCAGCTTATGTGACCATCATTTTAATATGGGAAACTACCCATGAGACAAATCATACGCTGTTATTAAACGATATTCAAGTAAATGTGACATGTTTATTGCAATGAAAATGTAAAGATCTGTAAATATGACTAATACTTGGGTAGATCTTACGAGGAATTAATAATTTGTTCTAAGTATAATAGTTTTTAAGTCTAAAGGATAAATAAATATCTAAATTTAAAAAATAAAGGTTAGGTTTTAATAACTTTACATAACAAATAAGTTAGCTCAAATGATTTAGTGAAGTATCAAACCCAAGTAATTTTTGGTTTTGTTTTAATACTATACATTTTATTATAAATATACAGTTTTAGATGTCCTCTGGTAACTTAAACATTATAAAACAAAAGCTATAAAACTTTGAAATAAGTTAAAAATAAATAATTTAAACGATGTAGATAAAAATGTGATGGTTTGATTAAGTCAAGATAGTTTGCAAAAAGTGATAGATAAACACAGGTAGAAACAAATTATTAATAATTAGGAATATTTGTTCTAAAAATAATTTGATTTCTTATTAGAAAAATTTACTTCTAACAAACTTAAATTAAACAAACTTGCAAGGTAAGTAACAACTAAAACTTAGAGTTTCATAAATATTTAATATAATCGTTGTTCGAAACAATTACGAGGAAATACTTTTATAGCCAATTTTAAAAGACTGTTGCTTAAAATATAGTAATTTATATAGTATTTTAGCGTAGGACTTATGTAATATTGAGTTAGATACCACGTCTAACTCTATAGTTGCAAATGGAAAGGCTAGACATAAAATTAAAATATTAAATTATATGTTTAATATAAACACAGTCGTATTAAGTTGATTGCAGTAGTAAATCTAAACAACATTGGTAATATTCATTAATGATGTAATTAGTTTCTATAATACCATAAGTAATTTCAATTTTTACTATTTTTTTTAAATAGTTTTAATTAGGTAAAACGATGTGGTAAATGATAAACCTTCTTCGATGTGAAATATTACCGTTTAGTAATATGAAGCTAGTTTAACTGAAATGTAAAGCGTTTAAACTAAGTGGCGAGAACTACAGAGTGAACAACTGAGAAAGAAAGATACTGCATAAGTTATTGCCTAAGTTACAAATGTTGGCAAATTAGCAGGTCGAGCAAAGTTCCCCTTAACTGATCTTTCCATCTCGTTACCCCGCTCAACGATAGTCTACATCTTTTATATTTCACTTTAAATTAACTTATTTGTCATTACTCTTTTGCGAAATCGTCAGTGTCAACTTTATTAGTTTAAAAGTTAAATCTTTCTTATTTTTCTTCCCCAAGTGAAGTTACCTAGATTAAGTAAACATGATATTTCCAAAAGTAAAATAAAATTATTGAACTAACCTATTAAACAATAGCATTAAAATAGTTAAATATTACAAATTTCTTTATATATAATTCTGTAAGCGAAATCTTTAGGTCAAAATTGTGGGAGTTGGGTAAATTACAGGATGATGGGAGCCAGCTCAAATTAAAGGTCTTGATCCCAGGGACTCAGGGAAAATAGCAGCTGATCTAAAAAGTCACCAGAAAATGAGAAATAACGTAAAACATTCCCCATGAGAAAAGCATGGTGATTTAAAAACGTCTGCTTTGTTTACATTAAACCATATGATTACAGGAATTAATTTGTTTTTAAAATCAAAATGAGACGTATTGGAGCAATGAGTGAGAAGTCTTGTATTAGTACGAACTAAAGCCAACTATTGCTCTTAACCTGGGTTATTATTTCATAGTGTCATGTTCAGTAAGGAACCTACAGTGTAACGTCAGAATAGAACATCAAATACTGTTCCAGCTCTTTGATACATTATTAAGGTTATCACAATACAATCTCATTACTCGTGCATGATATAGATTATATGAACTAAATGCATCATGTGTAAGAGTAAAATGTGGATGAAACCATGAGTGTATTATACGCTAAAAGCCATCACGGCCACAATAGAGTACATTGACAACGTTCAAGCAGGAAGTAAAACCACAGAATATTAAATTGAACTAAGTTGATTGTAATACAATGTTTACAACAGTGCTATTGAAATATAAATTCCTCTAAATAAATTTCCTCTATAAATTCCCATACATGGTGACGTTTAAATTAGTGTGTTTATTTCATCGATACTGCTTGAATGCTAATAAAAACTGTATATTAAATAATTTATGATTATAATAGCATTTAACTAGGAGTACGCTCTTATATCGCGTATAAGGATTGAGTGATCGCGTAAAATACAAACAAAAATGTTTCAATTGACAATATACCTCATGGGCCCTCCATTATAACTGCAGCTTGACAATGACATACAAATCCAGAACATGACAAACAATGAGGCCTGAAATCTGTCAATCAGTCAGACAAAGTGCATATGAAGTAGTTACTCACCCCTCAGTCTCACTGAGGGCTGTATCATCTAGGCCCTCATAATAATATTAGCTGAAGATTTTGATAAAATATAATATGTTGGCGGCAAAAAGGTCCCCCAATCAGTGAGAGCACGTGGTTTAAAAGTAGTTATTTACACTTTGGTTCCACTGGAGCACCCATCAGGATATTTATTTTATTGTAGCTTAATATTGCTGTAAAAATCTATAAGTATAAGTACAGAACTTGATGAACAATACGTTTTAAAATCAGTCAATTGGTTTTGAATGCCTAAATATTTTAAACTCTAATCCAGAGGTTTTAATGTAACACATTAACCTTACTGGGGGGAGGGGGGCTGTGCCCCCCAGGCCTCCCATTGTTATTGTAGCTTGATACGGTTGTTCAAATACATAGGCAACCTATAAATGCAGAACTTAAAAAACAATAAGGCTTAAATCATTCAATTTGTTTTTAAGAAGAATAAATTGCCTCATTTTAAAAAGAAAAGAAAAGTAGTATCTTATGTTAAATATAATCTAGGAAGAAATTAAAACTCTTTGACCCACTTCTTAGAATCCACGAGTCATTGTGTCAAGGTCCAAGATTTTGTATACATCGTAATATATAAATACCCCCGTAGCAGCAAACCTGCGTACTCAGCAAATTTTCAATGCATAAATATGCATATATCTTAATGCCACATAAAGCCACATATCAAGTTTCATCAATATACATTCATAAATAAACGATTTATGACATTTTAATTATTCTCCATAAGAATAACATGGCGGCTGAGTGTGCAGGTTTGCTGAAGCAAGGAACTCCAAAAATGGGGTTTTACACAAATATCAATATAACTCAAGTATGTAAAGCCACATACCAAATGTGAATAATTTATGTTCATAATTAAGGGAGATAACATGTTACTTATTCTCCATAAGAATAACATGGGACTGAGTACACAGGTTTGCTGCTACAGGAACTATCTGTCGAAAAATGTTTTTTAGTGCAAATATCAATAGACCACAACGATATGAAGTAATATACCAAGTTTCATCAGCAAAAGTATATAAATAAGCGAGATATACAATTTATCTTATTCTCCGTAAGAATAACATTGGACAACATAATGGGTTTAGCACTTTCGATATCTCTGTAACCATTTGACGTAGAACAATGATCAAAACACTAAATTGTGCGTCTTTCTAAGCTGATTCCAATGGAAAAAAAACTAAAATTTGACTTTTTCAACAATTATATGTAAAAAGCTCAAAAAACCCACTTTTGGGATACAAACCCCCCCCAAAATACCTCTTCGGATAGGTCGATCCATCTGGTTTTCGAACTTAAAGTCATAAATGCTGCTTTACACGTTTATACCAAATTTTGTCAAAATCGGATGAATTTTACGACAGTTATCATGCTCACGGACACACACACACACACAATATATATATATATATATACAGTTTTTGAAAGAATGGTGTTTTTGGCATCTGGGGACCTCAAAATGAAAAGTTATCATGGTCATGGGCCTAGGTCTTGCCATGCCGACTACGGTAATAGATTTTTCCCTATATGGGAAATTCGCTGAAATGGATCCCTATTTCCCTTGGTCACGCCATTACTTGAGAATTAGTGGACCAAATTGAATAACTATTTCTTGTTGAGTTCGTTTATGTCAGGACAAGGTTCTTATAAAAGACAATTTTTAATCCGACCTAAGATCTCTGCCCCACAGGCCTTCAAAGTTCCTATTGATTTTATCTCAGTTCAGTTAGTTACACCAAGCAGCTGTAAACATACTTTAAAGGCATATACATATGTTGATTATAGAAATAAAAAGCTACTTGAATGGAAACTCTCATTTTGGAAATAAAAAGAGTACTTGAATGGCAACTCAAACACTTTTTTATATTCAAGTGAGCATAGCGCATGAGCTAATCCGGGAAGCGAGTGAGCGAAGCGAACATGCTTATCTTGAAAATGAACGAGTATTTGAAATAAAACAAATTCAATGACATTAAGACAGGACAACGACTGTTGGGCCAGCTAGTTATATATATTAATGATTACAGACGCTTTGTAGCATTAAAGTATCCAAAAACATAATGATCACATTCTTTTTAAGTAACGGTGTATTATAATCCCACTTATGTTTTATATTATTGACTATCTCAAGTTTAATTTATGCAAAATTTCTTTGCAGCAAAAAATAATACGGGGACTTCTGCTTGAAACAATATTTATTTGCGTATTAAGGGAGTAAAGTGCATCTTTGTTCCCTAAGGAAAATTGTTGGCGCCCGACGCCGTAGGCCAGGGCGATAAATTTACACACAACATTTTTCCCACACCCCAAAAGCCACAAGTATTGATAAGTATTCACATTCACAATCGCTTTCCATTTTGGTTGCGTAATGCGTAATAACTAAACTCGGAACGTTAATTGCAGCTGGAGCAAAATATCAATCAGCTGATCCGATTCCCTTATAGCTGCAGCATTAATGATTGCAGCGAAATGTCAGCTGATTCTGTTCCGGGAGACAAATTAGCACTATACTCCTTCAATATAAGGAGTAAAATTTTACTTTACTAAGTAGGTGGGGGGAAACAAAATTTATTATACAAGATAGGAACGTTTCCTTCCATTTTTAAAATGTATTATTAGTTCACACATAAGCAAAAAGTTAGAGAAAACTTAGTAAACAAATTTCATAATCGGCCTGGAAGGACAAGTCCTGCACAGTCCATTAACACATATATAATTCCAATTTATGGTAAATAGTTCAACTAAATTTGATCAAAATGTTAAACAGGAGCATCTCTTTCACTTGTTAAACATGAAAAGTAATTTTTCACTGAGAAAAACATGTTTTCTGGAAATGAAAGTACCAATCTCTATAGGACAGGAGCTTCAATTTCAGATCAAAATTATTTAAATCGGTCCTTTAGTTTTTGTTAGTGGATTTACAAAAGGAATGTTGTTGATATTTGAACATGTGTTCTTATGAGAGCCAAAAATTAAAATTAATTTATTATTAGAAACAACACATCTGAACTAAACAAAGATATTGATGACATTAGTGTATGTCAAAACCTATTATAAGTTATATAGGTTAAGCTATTATAACCTATATAAGCATTATATTTAATAGGTTTTGCTAGTAATGTACTGTAAGTGATTTATTGAAAGTTGAACAATATTTGTTATGGGAATAATAAACGCAAACATTGTGCGTTAAAAAAAACCTAAAAAGAAAAGAAATGTAACTATGACAAACTGCAGGCCAAAACCTTTAATTTAATACAAAAACAGTTAATATTGGCACAGTAGTTTTTGCTAATAGATTTACGTAAAGAATTTTTTTTAATGTTAATCGGGCTGTTTTGGGAGCTAAAAGTATTTTGTATTGAGAAAAATCTATACTTATAATGTAATGGTTGTGCATTTGCGTGTATGTCCCAGGGGATTTTGAAAACGCCTACTCAAAACTGCTCCGGACCATAATGTTGTAGAGGATCAACAAATTGCAGATAGGTACATTTTTGTTTTTCCTCAAGACCTCAGGACTCTGCCCCAGTGGCATAAAAAGCCGCCATGTTATTCTTATTGAGAAAATGTTTTGTTCTAACGGCTCCTCAAATTTGCTCAAACCATAACACATTATTGGGGGACTTAAAGACCGGATATTCTTATCAGTGCTTAGTGTGATTTCCATAATTCCCTTACAATGTGGAATTAACATTTGTTAGCTGGACAAATTATAAGACAATATCTTCTGAGATCGAATATAACTGAAATATAAAAAACCGAAACCAGGGTAGACTTTCATAAGTGGAACGATATAAAAAACCGAATGAAATTGTTCGATAGGGTATAACGATTAAGGTTATTCGGTTATGGTTTCAGTTAGGCCTATTAAGGTTTAGGTTATTTAGGTTTCAGTTAGGCCTACCGTAAAACAGGCTTGACTCGGACACTTTTTTACTATTTTTAGGTTATAGTGCCTTCCCATTAACGTTGTCACCAATAAAAACCAGCCCATTTTAAAGTGTTTGTACTATTTACAATATCCATTTACCTTTAGCCTAACTTATATATTATTATGTTGGATGTTAGTATAACAAAAATAAATACCCCCGTAGCAGCCAACCTGCGTACTCAGAGAATTTCCAAAGCATATGTATATATATATATATATATATATATATATATATATATGTGTGTACCTTAATACCACATAAAGCCAAATACCAAGTTTCATCAATGTACATTTTTAAATAAACGATTTATGACATTTTAATTATTCTCCATAAGAATGTGCGGCTGAGTATGTAGGGTTGCTGAAGCAAGTAACCAAAAAAATGGGGTTTTATCAATATAACTGAAGAAGGAAAAGCCACATACCAAATTTTATTAATTTATGTTCATAATTAAGGGACATAACACGTTACTTATTCTCCATAAGAATAACATGGAAGCTGAGTACGTAGGTTTGCTGCTACGGGAACTATCAGCCGAAAAATGTTTCTTAGTGCAAATATCAATATACCACAACGATATGAAGCAATATACCAAGTTTCATCAGGAAAGTTCATAAATAAGCGAGATATACAATTTTTCTTATTCTCCATAAGAATAAAATCGGACAACGTACTGTCTTTAGCACTTTCAATATCTCTGTAACCATTTGACGTAGAGCAATGATAAAAACACCAAATTGTGCGTATTTGTAAGCTGATTCCAATGGAAAAAACTTAAATTTGACTTTTTCAACGATTATTTGTAAAAAATTTAAAAAACTTATTTTGAGGGTAAACCCCCCCCCCCCAAAAAAAAAATACCCCTTCGAATAGGTCGATCTGTCTGGTTTTTGAAATTAAAGTCATAAATACTGCTTTAAACAACTATCCCAAATTCCGTCAAAATCGGACTATTTTTACGAGGGTTATCGTGCTCACGGACAAATATGTATATATATATATATATATATATATATATATATATATATATATACAGTTTTGAAAGAATGGTGTTTTTTGGCATCTGGGGACCTCAAAATGAAAAGTTATCATGGTCCCGGGCCTAGGTCTTACCATGACGACTACGGTATTAGCTTCTTCCCTATAGGAGAAATTTGCTAATCCCTAAAGGGTAAATTCGCTAAAAATAAATAAAAGTGTCCGGGTTAACCTCCACATACGGTCTGGAACCGGACATCCACCTAACTAACGTTATGACGTATAAAGCAATCTCTTTTTCCCATAGTTGGACGGTGTTTTGAGGTCTGCAGATGCCTTTGCACCAATCAAAGGCTTAAAAGTGAAATAAATACAAAGTTGTTATGGTTTGGGGATGAAAAAAGGGTATTCTTACGTCACGTTTCAGCTGTTTATTCTTTGCAACTAAAATGAAACTAAACAAAGAACCATTAGGGGAAAAGACGTTTTAAATACAGTTAGAAACAAGGGGCCCATTATATTTCACACGGATATGATCACTTATGGTCGATTTAGACAAAGAATACTTTTTCGCCACTGCTCTTATAATTAATACCGTATCAGAGCTAAAAACCACAATGTTGTTATTAGTTATGGCGGGAATACTGTGTTTACGGCAGAAACGAGTCGTAACGGTTGAGAAGAGCGGAGCGACTCAGTGGAGAAACGATGGACAACTATGACGTCACTGCTCACAAGCATGACGTCGTAGTTTTCTTCTTTTAGGCATGTGCCGTCTGCTGCTGTTTGAACTGACATCACAGATCACAGTCTCTGACTGTCAGAATAGGCTTTAGGCACTGACTATGTACATGAGTCACTCAGTTTTGTCCATACATGTATTTTATTACATAGGTACCTTCAATTATAATTATTCTTTATTATATGAGTGACCAGATAAATTAATATGTTTTGAAGATAATTTGTATGGTGCAGTGTGACACTGATTCTAGGCTCTGCCAGTCTATCATAAATATATTGGTACTTAACGGATAGTACAGGGTACCACTTTTTCATGTCTGCTGTGACGGTTAGGACTCTGGGTTAGTTTATCTTAATAAAAATAAAAACAATTGATGGTGTCGGGAAAAGCGGAACTCAAGAACACAAATGTGGTTGAAATATTTATGATAAACTAACCTACCGGTAGCCTAACTGCTGTTGCGTGCTGTAAATAATGGTACTCTATATAATTTTTAAATACCAAATAGTCAAACTTCCGACATTGTGGATAACATAGATAAATAAACATCACAATAATGTGTAACTTATTAGCCTATTATGTTAAATTGACCAAGCTTAACTGTTGGTCATCAACAGTAAAACTGTTGTGCAGTTAACATAAGCATTTAGATCTATAAGTGAATTTTAGAAATTAATGTAAGTTAACCATTACAGCAACATGTGTGGGTTGAACAAAGATTTATAATAGGCTTTTTTATTTTCTGGGCCTATGTAAAAAATAAGTGAATTTTAGAAATTAATGTAAGTTAACCATTACAGCAACATGTGTGGGTTGAACAAAGATTTATAATAGGCTTTTTTATTTTCTGGGCCTATGTAAAAAATCAGTTAGGGAAGGAGTTTTTAATAAATTAAATTAGACTTGCTGACTGATTTTAATGTAGGATACTTCACAACCATTTGTACTAACTCTCAAATAAATAAATCCCTAACTAACGCCAAACAAACGCCAGATCGCAAATGCAATGCAATTGCAAACTTGTGAGTCAGTGAATAAATTGTGCAAACAAGTGAATCCACTTGAAAACTACGACGTCATGCTCTTGACCAGTGACGCCATAGTCGTCCATCGTTTCTCCCCTGAATCGCACCGTGAGAATAGTCACATCCATGGAGTATAATTAAAGTGTCCGAGTCAAAACTGGAATAGGCCTGTCCTTAATATGAAAAATTTTGTGTACATATATGTTGTTTATCTCTTTAAATAGCATGGCATTATGAACGCTTAAATTTCAAATAAAATTATGCCTTATTCACGAAAACAATCGGACAAACGTAAACAAATTACATGTCTTAGTTAGACATAATATTTTATTTCTGTGAAAAGACGTGAGTTATAAACGATTAGAGCATGCCTCGTTTAGAGCAGAGATTCATGCACTGCTCCGAAAATGCGTAGCTCGAAAGACACTACTCAGAAAATATTTTCGGAACAGTGCATTTCGGAACACTGCTTTCGGAGTAGTGCATTTTCGGAGTTCTGATTTTCGTAGCTACGCATTTCGGACTAATGCCTTTTAAACTTGGTATTTTTTTCTGAGGTCTGCCTTTCGGAGTTGTGAATTTGCGGAACAAAGCCACGCACTTGATTTTACAACTCCGAAATGCACTGGAAATTTAGGTGGATATTACGAAGAGCCTGCGTGTAAACGCGGCAACACGGCATACATTCGTGGGTGGGGCGAGTTAGTCTATTCATTGGCTAATACCGCCATCTCAAATATTCCTCTAACCCGTTTGTCCCCTCCAAATTAAATAGAACCACAAATGCCTAACTCCGAAATGCAGTACTCCGATGAGCACTGCTCCGAAACCATTACTCCGAAATGCACTGCTACGAATTGTTTTCGGAACAATACTTTTCGGAACACTGATTTCGGAGTAGTGATTTTCGGAGCAATGCATTTCGGACTAATGCCTTCGAAAATACCTATTTATTTCGGAGTAGTGCCTTTCGGAGCTATGCATTTTCGGAACAATGCAGCGCTCTGTTTAGAGCATGTTCTGCTCTAAACAAATGTAGGTCTACCTATAACGAACGACTGCTCAAGTTTGCAGGTTAGTTTAGAAATATTTATGTTTAGAAATATGTACGTGTCCAGGTCAAGACCCCCTATTCGATTCTAGCCGCTTTTACGATGCGGTATGTTATGTTTCAGTTTAGGTGTCTTGAAATTTGTCCAGATAACAAACGTCGGTTCCAATATTACTTTAAACATGCATTGTCAGGAATAACATTATCATGTTATGTTTGTTTATTTCATTTTTATTTTAAGTTAAATTGAATAACAAACTAAACTAAACAAACATGACGTAGATACGGTACCTAATTACAAACATACAAGCTATTAAATATTAATCAGTGTTAAAAATAGCAACCTAATTAACATAGGTACCGTAGCCTATCGAACAATTTCATTTGGTTCTTTATTTTGTTCCACTTATGAAAGTATACCCGAGCCGAGTAAGATTGAAACCATATTGGATTCGCCTGGGTAAATTAAATGTAAGTTAAACAAAAGTCAAAGCCTATTTCGGATTTAAAATTTGTATCACTTTACCCTTGTTTCTGAAAAAAACAAATGTGATTTCCAAACTCTAGAGGTAAATTTATATGAGGTTAGTTCAATGAAAATGATCCTTTTCAATCGAAAAGTAGGCCTAGGATGAACTTGTGGTAAAAGCCACAATTATCCAGAGACTAAGTTTTATTTTACCGAACAATTTTATAAAATGTTTATTTTGGATAAAAATGAAGAAATTTAGTCAAAAATCGGATTAAAACAGTGGTGTATGGACATCATAAACTATGCCTAGAAAATTAAAGTCGATAGGCATACCTTACAAATATTAACCTCCAAAAAGGACCAAACTTATTGAGTTTGCCTTATTGCCTTATTGAGTTTGAATAAACAAGTTCTGGTAATGCAATTATCATTTTGTAGGAAAATAAGTTTATATTAAACTTCAGTTTTCAATCTTACAAAAAGGAAATAGGCTAGTCCCAGAAAATGGTGAAACTAATGTGCCACATAAAGTTTTAATAACATACCATCATAGTTAAAAGCACGATGTATAGGTAGCTATAGTTTGTTCTGTTTTCTATTCTTATAAATGTTAATTATTGTAATATTGTAAAGTTGCATTGGTGATAGACGCCAATTAAAAAACCAAAACATTAATTTTATTTGGTAACTTACCGTAAGTTTTATAAGCGAGATAATAATGTTTTTAACAAGTTAAGACTTTCTACTGTTAATGAATGGAAAATATAATGTAAATAATTACATATATTAGCGTATAATCACTTTAATAATAACTTTAATAATTTTCTTGTTGACATCTTTACTTTCGGTTATAATTTTGTCGTCTGGAGTCGGGACTGGCCAAAGTCCCATAATAGTGCAGCGCTCAGCCTGCATTTCTTTACATAGAGTACGGTACCAATAAATTTATTTATTATAATAGTATTTAAAATAATAATGCATCTTTTAATTAGTATAAGATAAAATATACATACAACTTTTAAAAGCTAATAATATTTAAAATTTAGTTTTTGTGTTTCAAGTTACGAAAAGAAGTTTTTTCCTAGTCAACATGAACATGAATAACTACAGTTCTGTAGTGAATCTATGGCACTGTGACTTACGTTACTCTATAGTTGAAACATAGACGTTGGCTAAATATCAACGATTCAAGTACCACTAAAATGGCTCCCAATGTTAATCTTATGGGATAAAAAATAGATTTGCTTTATAGATAATTTTATTATCACTTAACCAAATATTCCCAATAACGAACTCGACCGAGATTTCGTACTATAGAATCTATCTCTAAAGATTGAAGTGGATCTGTAGAGGCGTTTTTGAGTTATTTATGTCACAGACATGCCAGTTCGAGTTGATTCTCTTACCAGTGTAAGCAGTGAAGTTATGTATAAGGATTTCGTTTCACTCAATCCAATTAAATACACTGAAAATCTGGGCTGCCGCTTTATCGGTGAAATAATGTAGACATTGTCACAGGCCGGCCATGGGCTTGTGTACGCTCCAGCAAGCTCATGATGTCCTCCAGGACTGTCAGAGGCCATTGTGGGAGTGCTCCCCAACGACCTCAGCTCCCTAGCTCAGGAACTTGGGAGATGATCGGGCTGAGTGCAGATCTAGGTAGAATGGAGGCTGATTCTTAGCTGAAATTTTAATTCTTAGGTGGAGGTCTGTTATATATATTTCATGTCAATAATAGGTTACATATAATTGATTGTTTTCAAATAATTATATTACAAACTCATTAATGCATTTCCAAATGAACAATCACTTGAATTTTTTTATATTTATAATTGATAATTATAATTTAAATATTGCCTTAATGTAATCGTTTTCCTTTATAGCGAAAATAAGTCCTCACTTTAATTGTATGTCACGTTATTTATGTTGGAAATTCAAGTATATTCTTGGTTATATAAGAAATTATTCCGGTAATTTTCCATCACTGATTAGTGAAACACAGTTTAATGACGTTTTGGGATCTTTACTGAAGATGGATCCATCTGATTCCATCTTCAGGTGAAAATAATACATACCACATACAAATTAGTGACAAAATCCAGTCAGAACTGGAAAAATCCACACGGAAAAGCTTAAACAGAAAACTGAAAATGCAGTGAACATATTAAAACTAATAAAAGAAAAACTCCAAAGTCACACATAAAAATCAAACACACTAACGAGGCATCACTACTGCACATGATTTAGTTTTATGTTGTCAACTACTTTTACAGTACTATTTTTTTTACTTTTGTGATATTTTCCAGCCTAGAATGTGCCACTAATTTCATAATTTTATAGGTAATGTAAACAGAATACGGAATCATTTTCCTGATTCAAAAGCGTCATAACACCTTGTTAGCGAATTTCCCCTATAGGGAAGAAGCTATTACCGTAGTCGGCATGGTAAGACCTAGGCCCGGGACCATGATAACTTTTCGTTTTGAGGTCCCCAGACCCCAAAAACACAATTCGTTCGAAACTGTAGATATATATATATATATACATATATATATGTATATATATATATATATATATATGTGTGTGTGTGTGTCCGTGAGCACGACAACTCTCGTAAAAATTATCCGATTTTGATGAAATTTGGTATAAACGTGTAAAGCAACATTTATGACTCTAAGTTCGAAAACCAGCCAGATCGCATTATCCGTATCTATGGGTATTTTGGGGGGGGGTTTTGTACCCCAAAAATGGGGTTTTCGAATTTTTTACATATAATTTTGGAAATAGTCCAATTTTAGTTTTTCCATTGGATTCAGCTTAAAGAAAATACAAAATTTGGTATTTTGATCATTTCTCTACGTCAATTGGTTACCGAGATATTGAAAGTGCTAAACACAGTACGTTGTCTAATGTTATTCTTATGGAGGACAATAAAAATTTTATATCTCGCTTATTTATGAACGTATACTGACGAAACTTGGTATACGGCTTCATCTGGTTGTGGACCATTGATATTGGCTCAAAAAAAACAAATTTTTACCAAAGGCTCCCGTAGCAGCAGACCTGCGTACTCAGCCCCATGTTATTCTTATGGAGAATAAGTAACGTGTTATCTCCCTTCATAATGAAAATAAATTAATGAAATTTGGTACGTGGCTTTACCTTCATGAGTTATATTGATATTTGTATAAAACACCATTTGTTGTGTTCCTTGCTTCAGCAAACCTGCATACTCAGCCGTTATGTTATTCTTATGGAGAATAATTAAAATGTCATAAATCCTTTATTTATGAATATATATTGATGAAACTTGGTATGTGGCTTCATGTGGTATTAAGATACATATATATGCTTTTGAAATTCGCTGAGTACGCAGGTTTGCTGCTATGGGGGTATTTTACTAATTTGTGTTGTAAAATGTCTGCAATCATCAATACTATAATTCGCATTTGTCTGTGGCTCCGAGCGTCCATCCGTCCAACCCGTGCGTCCGTGCGTCCGCAGCTGTTTCTCGAGCTGTAATGGCTCCCAAGCTACGAAAAGATATTTGTTTTGGGTAATCGAGGTCAGGGAAGCTGCACGTGCCGTTTGTTTTTCTTGAAAAGCAACCTTATTTGAGTTACGGTAGCTTAAAGTTTTATGTTTTAGGCCATTTTAGCATACTAGGGGAGCAGGGAGTATTCAGCTGTGGATTTATATTTCTACAAGCTTTGTTCTTGAAACAGCTGATTATTTCCTGCGGTCGCGATAGTGACCGTCAATACTAGTTTCTTAAATAAGGCAAACTCACTATAACCAACAATTAATTTTAAACAAAGAATATTCTTATGAACAAAGTAAGGTAAGCAGTTCACTTTAGACAAAGTTACAACTTCAACGAATATCTTTTTAGAGTTTCCTCTAACGTTTTATTAGAATATAAAAACTATTAATTGTTGATTTCTGCTCAAATATGGATTTCAGCATCAAATATAGTTATACATATTATACCAATCAACATTTATTACCAAACTTTAGTTAGTCATCTAATTATAACCACCAGCTTAAATTTTGGTATGCGACTTGCCAAAGGTAAAGTATATCGAAATTATTTTCTTAATTTATTTAGCAGTTATAAAAAAATAAAAATAAAACTATTTTTAACAGGAATTAAATAATAACTATATTGAAATGTATACTTGAAATTAAATATATTTAATACAGTAAGTATAAAAAACTGTAAAAGTTATAAAATTAAAATATTCAAAATGAATATCCTAAATAAAAAAATAGTACGCCATTGCCAAGACATTTTTAAAATTTATGTTAGTGATTTGGTACATGTAAGGCTCCTAGTGACAAATGGAGCAATTCGCTAATGTGATTCTGTGACATTACGTTTAAATGTTAAAAGCATGTACCTCCGGATTTCAATGAATTTGTTGCTTTCGGCTTAGGTATATATTTTACATAAAACACCAAATGCACATTTTCTTTACTTTGCAAGGTCGTGCTGCCCACTGCAGATAGAAACGCTATGCAATTTTACTACACATCGTTAGTCAATTTCATTTAACGTTAAATCGGCTCTGGACGATATAAAACAAGTTATTTAATATCATATAACTATTAAAAATAATGAAGTACCTTAAAAAAAATAGCAACTTAAAATTTAAGATTGATATTTAATTTCCTATAATGTATGCATACTTAATGTTCTAAGCTAGCTATTCTTAATGAAAAAGTTTGAAATATGGATGTCTGGAAATTTAGCACAAGCTTTTCCTACCTTTACCTACCAAATTACCATTTATCTTAGTGTTTTTATGTGTTTTAGTGTGTTGAATGTGTTTTTATTATAACAAATATTAAGCTGATTAGATGCATAACAAATAACTAGATCGGACCAAAGTGAAATTCGAACATGGTTTTTAAGTCCATTTCAGTTTTTTCTTGGGTAAAACAAGGTTTACATTAAACTCCAGCTTTGTTAGTATACATTATAAATACAAACGAGTTAATGTGTATTTATTTTAATTTTGTTGATGACAGTTTGGAAAGCAAATAATGATTAAGTAATTATAATTAAATAAAACTATCAATGAGGATGTATTATTTTAAACAAGTAGAAACTATATTTCAGTACAAATTACCCACTGAACTTGATGAAACGTCTAAAAGTCTCTTGCTACAATCTAATCAGCCCATTTCCTGCTTCTCTTCGAGTAGGTGGCCTGATTCGATTTCCTCTGAATCAATTGTATTCCAGTAGTCCCATGTGGCAGTGATATACCACTGTTTATACGTAAATATATATATATATATATATTTTTATCCTGCGACAGCCGAATTATAATGTAAAATATAATGTTTACTAATGTTAGATATGAAGTTTAATTTTAAACAATTAGTGTAGCTCATACACTTTGTTATAATAACACTAAGATTTGTAAGACGAAATGTTCATTTCGATGAAAATATTGTTTTAATATAAAAAAGCAAATGCTAATTTTTATATAATTCATTATTATTACAATTATTTATAACAATATGTTGTTTTTTTTTACTTTGATATAACCCACCTTTAACGTAAGTTAATGTATAATAAAGTTTTCCTGCATTGAATTTGTAGTAGCACAAAAATACAAAAAATTATAAACTACCAATATTATGGCTGCACATAATATCCCTATACAGGGTTATGGCACAAATGCATTATTTGGTATAACTCATCAAAATATAATAAAAATGCGTATAAACTTGTTCCTTAAACGTTTCGTTTTCCGACTGCATGCCTTTATGTGGTTTTTAATCAATGCAGAATATGTTAGGAACCACGTACGGTACTGACTTGAAACATGGCATTCGTTTTATACTAGTTTAGGGATAATTTTGTATTAAATGTGGTATTTCTATCTTACACCGTTTTAAAACGGTGGACTGTTAAACTATCAATCTTAATATCTTGAAAATAGCAAATAACTAAGCACTTCACTTTATAATAAATCTAAAGCACCATTTTCGTGAACACTTGTTTTTACGTCACTTTATTTAGTTAACTATCTTTACATAAACATATACGATATCAAATGGCATGAAAAAACGGATGAATGTTTTTTTTTAGATCCTTAATATAGAACAAAAGTTCTTAAATGTATGTAGTGTATTCTTCTTATTTAGACCTGTTGACTTAAGGGATGTAAACATACATTTCAATTGTCATATAACAATTCATTAGGTATTCAACAATGAATAAAATACGCCATTAATCAACGGCTATGTATTTTGCAGAGAAACTGGAAATATCTTAGGTTTTGTTAAAAGCACCTAAAACCATATATTAAGTATCTGAAATAACAAGTTAGTTCGTTAGACGTTGGGAGCAATTTATTGCTCAAGTTTGCACAACAAGTGTTAGTTTACAGCCTGTTAATTAAGTCAGTTAACGGTCTTGCAGAGTTAGTTTGCTGACAAGTTTACAACAGTGAATTCCGAGTATTGTCCGTTTAAAGTTATTCCTACCTATACTGTTGTTGAACTTCGTATAACGGCTTCATACGATTCGAAATCACACAGTACCAATATATAAAGCAAAATGAACCCTTGAATGTGTTATACAACTGTATCTAACATCACTGTAAACCTTGTGCTAAATATTACATTTTTAAATTTGTTATTAAATTATTTCCAATGGTGTAAGAGGTTTTTAAAGTTAGGATTTATTGCAATGGATGTTGTTTAAAAAACTGAATTTTTATATTTCAATGTAAAGAGACAAATGTCTGTTTCATTTACCCAAGAAGTAATGTGAGCCATTTTTGAGTAAAAATAGAATGTTTAATATGTTTGAATATTAGAAGTATTTACATTTTAACAAGCCTTAGAAATCCGAATGTTGAAAGAGGTTTTAAAATTGATTTATTCAAAATTACTTTAAAGTAGATCTTCCTTGTGATTCATTTTAAAGGTGCCCTACAGGCTCACTCCGATCTCAATTTTGAATTTCACGCAAGACCTAGAACATGAGGTAAGCTTTTAAGTTTATTCCAGGGTGGTTGCTCATAATACTTTTCATTCATCTCAGAAAGCTTGTCACTATTAATATTTATACACCAACAAAGTTTTCCCTATATTATGACTTAATGTTGTAGAACAGTGTGCTGAAATGATTTTAATTTACTGCTATAAAGTCAATCATCTTCTGTAATACAAATATAATATTATTTGAAAAAGTTACATTTATATACCAAAAACACTATAATTTACATTACGCAATAAAAATAAAATGGACATAGTTGGACGAACAGTATTGTTCCTAGAATGTCTGATACTTGTGAAGTATTAAAATGTGGTACCTTAAAAATGTGTGGACCCAGATTTAAAAATAGAGTTGTTTAGTAAAAAACCGAACGTTTGCAATTAAATAACTAACCATATCGTTCCTTATTATTTCTTATTTTGAAATCTACTGAGGTAAAGCAATAAGAAATGCATGAGATACAAAACGTGTAGTATATTTTAAACTATAATTCATTTTAGTCAACAGCTTGTGGAGGATGAAGCTTTCAAAGCTCTTTCATTTCCAAAGTGAAATATTTGTGCACGAGAGCCGAAACGGGGAGAAAATATATGCGAGTAATTTATTCCAAGGATCGTATTTACGTACCATTTTAGAAATCGTTGGATCTGCAAAAGCTCTTCACTTAAAAAATGTACCAATACAAAACCTTGCTTGCCATCAGTCGATAGATTTTCTTATTTTTATTTTATTTTACTTAATTGGTTGCTTATTACTCTATATTTAGGATAACACTTTCGTTTAGATAAAATAGTTATGTGAATATCTGACCACATTTACGTTTCATTTTGAAAATATATATTCCAGTGAATTTTCCCAATGTTTTAAACGTAAGCATTATTAGCCTAATTTCAAATGGCTATGGAGTCCAATGTAGACCCTTAATCAAATTTTAAAATTTTCACCAGGATCACTATGTTAGATCATTTAACTTTACCGTTGTAATTTTCATAGGCTTGACCCGTGAATATGGTTCAATGGTAACATAAACATAATGTATAATGTTTGGCATTCTCCTACTTGACTTAATGATCCGTATTAAAACTTAATATTGATAAATCAGTTGTATTCCCACGACCTTACTAATCATTCGAATCTAATATATATAATATATAACAGTATGGTATATTATAGTTCTTATAGAAAGAGCTTGATCGAAAAATGTATGTATGCTTCTAGAGAAATATTCCAGGTGTTCACAATTTATCTTTACAACTTTAAAAGTTTGTAGAACGTAAAATAAACGTAATATTTCAGTCTGGTTTGATTTGTTGTCAAACACAAGTTATAAAGTTTGTTTGTTCAGATTTGCATAGTCTTTACTTATTTATTTCATTCCTTAACTATTTTATGTACTAAATATTCATCAAAATGAAGATGAGGAGTTTTTAGTTAATCTTAGCAAATTTCCCCTATTAGTCCAGTGCATTTAAAATTTGAGCAAGGAAATTTAAAAAAAAGTTGAAGTCTGTTGTAAATCATTTATTAAGGTCTAATGAACCCATAGAAGAAAGTCTCAAATATTCCCATGGTGACTTTTCCGCCATTTTTTAAAAATAAGTCGGACATGTTGGATTTGTGCAAGGATTTACGGAAATGGGTATTACTAGCAGATTAATTGACCTAAAAACCTCCCGTTTCCATAAAAATGTCGTGTAAAAACCAGGCTAGATATTTTTTAAAAATAAATGTATTAATCTATTTTTTTAATTTGTTTTACTAATTTAACATATTTATTTTCACATATTGTAACTAATAGTTAGCATTTTCACCAAGTATCCTTTTAGTTAAAATATATAAGAAGACTGTTAGTCAAAATTTTAGAGCATAAAATCCCCTTTCAAATACACTCTAAAAAGTTTTACCTGAATATTACAATCATCATATACACAAATCAATAGAAGCGTTCACTACATTTTCACTCAGGTGCTCGGGGCGGCACTCGGCCACCTAGCTTAGGCAATGAATGTAAAACACAAGCAAATATCAGGAGAAATTAGTAACAAGCCGAAACACATACCATTCTAAAACACCCACCTAGAGGAACAAATCCCCAAAAATCCCTTATATTTCCTTTGGTACTTATCTCGTAGTCCCCCTTTAAAACCCCCTAGCCCCCCTTCCTGCAAGTATTTACAAAAGTGTTTATATCTTCATTAATATTGATTGTAGAGCTTCATATTAATTTTGTTTTTATTGTTGAAATGACAATCTATAACAAAGTTAATGTCAATAAATTAGTTCAGAACAATGGTTCTAAAGATATTTTCATTATAATAATAACTATTCGATAAATGTAAAATTTGTTTAATACTATTAAACATTATTCTTCTCTAAAATACAACACGAAAGCTTTTAAGGAAATACTTCAAACAAGAGTTGTGGTGAATTGTATTTCACGTAAAACGACATATACATTGCTGTTCCTTCAACAATGGTAACGTAACTTAAGAGGCTCAAACACGGCGCGTCCACTTAAGGCCGCGACGCCACAGTGGCTGCAGAATGTCGGCAATTGCGCCATATAACGTCCACCACCCTCGTTTTAAGGCTGAGTATCACGGGCAATAATCATGTAGCCTATATAAGTATTGGAAAGAGACTCTGTAAAGAAATTTAGATGTTATCAAAACATTTATTAAGTAGAACATGAGTTTTGGCTGATAACTGAATTTTACAAGAAACTATTTTTTTCCACGAACAACCGTTGTATATTGTACAATGTATGCATAATATAAATCAGTGTAGTTTTAAGGTAAGTGACGTTAAAAATTGTACAAAGAAAATGTTGAAAAAAATCATGTTTGACTTTTAGGATTTTGAATCAAACCAACAGGTATACAAGTTATTAAGGTTTAAAGAATACATAGTAATGCTTGTAGTGCACTATCTTGGTAGGTCATAACAGGGTGCTTATTTATAAGCTAGATAAAGAAACAACGTGCCAAAATTGGTACCGGTAGCCAGAAGTGATATTTTCGACCTAACGCCACTGACTATAAATCGTTAATCGCCATGCAGCCGGCGACGCCCGCGCCGGCACGGCGCTGCGCTGGTGAGGTAGCTGCTGTATATCTAGCTCTAAGGTCACGCATTGTACTTCAGTGTTGCAAGTACTTTATTTCAAACTTTTTGTTAGATGGACCTTTGTAATTTTTCCTTCTAAAATTTAAAATGTGTTTACCTCACAACTACACTGGTCAATGTTATGCATACACTTATACAATATACAACGGTTGTTCCTGGAAAATTATTTTCATGTAAAATTCAGCTATCAGCCAAAACCCATGTTCATTATAATAAATTTTTAGATAATATCATAATATACAGAGTCCTTTTACAATATTAATACAGGTGACATGATTATTGTCCGCAATACTCAGCCTTGAAACGTGGGTGGCGAACGTGGCACGGCGCAGTTGCTGAAATCCCGCAGCCGCTGTGGCGTCGCGGTCTTAAGTGCACGCGCCGTGTTTGAGCCTGTTAAGTTACGTTCCCATTGTTGAAAGAACAGCAATGTATATATCGTTTTACGCGGAATAAAATTTACTACAACTTGTTTCAAGTATTTCCTTTAAACTTTGCATGTATGTGTTTTAAAGAAGAATAATGTTAAATAGTATTTTTAATATTTGTCATTTTTCAAATATTTATTATCATAGTGCAAATATCTGTTGAACCGTTGTTCTGAGTTAATCTATTGACATTAACTTTGTTATAGATTGACATTCCAGCAATAAAATAAAAAAAACTAATATGAAGCTACAGTCAATATTACTGTAGATATGAACATTTTTGTAAATGCTTGCAGGAAGGGGGGCTAGGGGAGTTTAAAGGGGGGCTCCGAGATAAGAACGGGGGAAATTTAAGGGATTTTTTGGATTTTTTCCACTAGGTGGGTGTTATTGGCTGTTATGAGTTTCGACCTGTTACTAATTTATTCTGAAATTTGCTCGTGTTTTGCCTTCATTGACTGGGCTAGGCGGCCGAGCGTGACGCGAAGCGCCTGAGTGAAAATGTAGCGAGCGCTTCTATTGTTTCCAGAGTAGGATGCTTGAAATATTCA
This sequence comes from Allygus modestus, assembly GCA_963675035.1. NCBI lineage: Eukaryota > Metazoa > Arthropoda > Insecta > Hemiptera > Cicadellidae > Allygus > Allygus modestus. Next base: position 427,062,923 of record OY776112.1, on the reverse strand, counting down.
GGAAAATCTTTTTAGAGTGTATTTTAAAGGGGATTTTATGCGCTACAATTTGTATTAACAGTTTTTCTTATATATTAAACTAAAAGATATTAGGTGAAATATGCTAACTATTAGTTACAATATGTAAAAATAAATATGTTTAAATTAGTAAACAAATGTAATAAAATAGATAAATTAATTTATTTTTAAATAATAACCAGCCTGGTTTTGAAACGAAGTTTTTATGTAAACGGGAGATTTTAGGTCAATTAATCTACTAGTAATATCCATTTACATAAATTCTTGCACAAATACAACATGGCCGACTTATTTTTAAAAATGGCGGAGAAGACATCATGGTTTTTTTTTAGAATTTCTTCTGAGGATTTATTAGACCTCAATAAATTTTTTCCAGCAGGCTTTCTTTTATTTCCCATATTTGACCACTTTTCAGCTAATCGCACTGGACTATAATAATAATAATAATAATAATAATAATAAGTCTTTATTTGTTTCAACAACGTACATACAGTACAAAAGTTAACATAAATAGTGTTCAGAACTCATGTACAAACTAAACAATAATTTATTTGGCTGCCAAGCTGATCTAAGTTCACACATAATATATAAGAAATCAGAGAATCAAAATACCCAACTATATGAAGAAAAAAAATCAAGTTTTCCTCCCAGGCATAGCCTGATTCGAGGTAACAAACAAAAACAAACTAAGGCAGACAAATAAACATAAACAAACAGATAAATTTAATACTTTCTCCTATCTAAATAAACAAGTATTCAAGTATAACTCTAATTATATTATTGCTAATTTAAACAATGTGCACATATTTAAACATAGTTTTTGCTTCCTTCAAAAAATACCTTATAGTAAAAAATTACCATTAAAACTGTTTCAATAATAGGACACAAGCAACAACAATAATATTTAAAATAAGAAAAATAAACACATGATCATGAATTTTATTTAAGTTGTATACACATATATAAAAATAAGTACAACCAATGGTTCCCTATTAGTAATTTTAAATTTATAACAGCCTTTCCACATCATCCATAGTAAAGAGCCAATAACGTACTAACCTTTTAAATACAGTTATATTGGTTGCTTCCTTTACAGCCCTTGGTAAATTGTTATAAATCTTTGGTCCTAAGTATTCTACCGTTTTCATAAAATAAGTTAAGTTCGGCCTTGGTACCAATATTTATTTCCTTTTGATCTCAGTCGTTTCCTATATGCATTTAAATAAATTTGCCTATCCCCACTTTTTTAATAAAATATACTTAAAACTTTATATACATATAGATATCTAAGGGGCAAAATGTTAAATTATTTAAAAAGCGGCCACGAAGATTCTCTAATAGCCTTACCCATATAATTTTTACAATTCTTTTTTGCTTTTACTTTCTCCCCTTATACATAGTAGATGGAGAAAGTATTGATTTCGTCAAAATTTTCGAGTTTGAGTTGTTAGTGGAAATATTCGTTTTAGTGCTCCCTGAACCCAAAAAAAGGATTTTACGTGATGTATGTGTCTGTCTGTCTGTCTGTCTGTCTGTATGTATGTCTGTCTGTCTGTCTGTCTGTCTGTATTTCTGTTTATCTATATGTATGGATGTGTACAGAGCTAGAGCCCAAACCTATGGTCCGATTTTTATTAAATTATATAGGTACTAATCCACGATATCTCTAGGCATTTGTTCATTTTTTGAATTTTGTATTTTTAAGGGTAAATATCCCCCAAACAACATGAAACATCAAAATTTTTCAAAAACGGCTCCAACGATTTGAATTAAACTTTTTTTGTTTGTAGAACTTTAATTTTCCAACAAAATGACAACACCCGCATTTCTGTAAAAATTCGGGCTCAGAAATTATAGGACTTAAAACATCAAAAGTTGTGTTGTTTTACTTTTCATAGAAAACATAAATATAAAAAAATTACTATTCACCATTAAAAACACCTCAAAAAACTAAATAATTTAATATTTTGAATAACCATTCTACGATTGCTGGTTGCGGAGAAAATTAAAATTTTTATTGTGCGGTAAACTGTTCATTGTTGTCCAGTGTTATTCTTATGGGGAATACAAAAATTACTATTTCTCTCTTATTTACTGATAAATTTCGTTCAAACTTGATGTGCTTGTCAAGTTAGCATTGACCAACAGAGGAAATTCGAAATATTTTGCCCCTTAATAACCTGTGTGGGGGGGAATAAGGGGCATTTCCCCTCTTAAAACCACGTGTTTATCAATGGATTCTGTAGTGCCTCCAAAACAGGGGATGTTTTTGAAAACAACTTGTTTACAAGATTTTCTGTACATTCGACCGTGCTTTATATTCTATATTTAGTAAATAAAAAGTAATTTATTAATTAAAGTTACGCTAAAAGGGAGAAAGTATGTGTCAGTTTCCTGAAACCGTTTATTTGATGATTGTAAATACATTTCCTAGGTACGTCCCTCCCCAACACACTATTCCATATTGTAATCTACTGTTTACCAAGGAAAAATAAACCGGTCTTAAAACTGTAATTGGAGCAACATTTTTTATCAGGAATAATAATCTCAAAACTGAATTTAATTTATTACTCAGGACTATATAGGGAATAATCTATTACCGTAGGTGGCATGATAAGAATTAAGCCTGAGACCAAGATACATTTTTGTTTTGAGGTCCCCAGATACCAAAAACAATATTAGTTTGAATTTATATGTATGTATCTATATATGTGTCCATTACCTCGATAACCTTTGAAGAAAACTCTCGATTTTGATTAAATTTGGCAAATGTGAAGAGTAGCATTTATGATTTTAAATTCGAAAACCAGATTGATCGGACTATAAGAAGAGGATTTTTGGGGGTTTTAAATATTCAAAAAATCAGTTGTTTTATTATTTTTTAGCCTAAAATGTTTAAAACACTCAATTTTGGTTTTGACCATTTTATAGAGATGAAAAAAAAAATTAAAAATAATATGGTGTTTTGAGTCATAAACCTAAATTAAGTGGTTGCAGATAAAATACAAAAAAGTGTTAATAAAATCGCCCATGTTAATCTTACGGGGAAAAGGTATTTAGCTTTCCCTCAGTAATTTTACTTCACATTCGCTTTTACGAATCAGTTTAGCTCTAAAAAATATCATTTCGGTGTTTAGATTGTGATTCTACGTCAAACCGTTGCAGAGATATTCCTAGTGCTAAACACAGTACGTTGTCCAATGTTATCATTATGGAGAACTAGCTGTTACCCGCAGGCTTCACCCCACGAATTATTTCTAAAAACTATGATAGTTTTGTGTGCTGCATTCTGTGGTTAGCCTGTGGAGCTAGTACGAATCGAGATCAGCTGTTTGTATTTTCATCAGCTCAAACAAATATGAATGCCCATAAGGAATACATGGGAACTTTGAACCCCCGTGGGGCATAGCCCTAGTGGAGTTTCAAAGTAAAAATAGGCCAATGTACATCTCTGGTATATTGGCTCTATTCCTTCAAAATTTCAGCTCAATCGGTCCAGTAGTTTTCACGTGATGGAACTTCAGAGTTACGCACAAACATCCATACTTTCACATTTATAATATTAGTATGTTAAGTAAATTTGTATATCTCGATTATTTATGAAACCATACTGATGAAACTTGGTATGTGGCTTCAACTAGTTGTGGTATATTGATATTTGTACAAAAACAAGTTTTTGTTGATTTTCCTAGTAGCAGCAAACCTGGGTACTCGGCCCCCATGTTATTCATAAGAAGAATAAGTAATGTTTTATAATTCCCTTAGTTATGAACCTAAATGAGTAAAACTTGGTATGTAGCTTTACTCGGTTGAGTTATATTGATAATTGCTCAAAAACAAATTTCTTATCTTCCTAATGTCAGCAAACCTGCGCACTTAGCCTAATGTTAAATCTTATAAAGAATAAATAAAATGCTATATATAACTTAATAATGAAGGTATTTTTGTGAAACTTAGTAAGTGGGTCAATGTAGTAGTAAGACACATATATATGCATTGGAAATTACCTGAGATCACAGGTTTGCTGTGACGGGATGTTTACAATATTGAATGTTCGAATTTGAAGGAATTTTGGAATATGATACAGAAGTGACCCCGTTATAGCCCACTATTCGACAATGGGAAAATAAATTCAAGGAAGCAGGAAATGTATTCTACAAAATAAAACAGTACTTGTGGAATCGAGACACACATCTTAACTTCCCTCTAGGGAAAAAATTCTTGTATATAATGTGGTTACGATTATAGTAAATAGGATAACATGATGAAAATGAAAACAAACAAACTTTAGGACATGTTTCACAAAAAAATCTTATCCTCATGAAAATATCACTTATTTTACTTTTCATAAACATCTAAAGTTGTAAAGGTAATTTATGAACACCCGGCGTATAAGAAAACGTTATTTCGTAATTTAAATTTTGTTAAAGTAATCTTTTCTTTGTAGGTTGTGTCAACATTATTATTATTCACCGCTTGTTGGTAGGTTATTATACTCTCCAGTAAGTACAAAATATATGCCTTAAAGCTAAGATTATAATGTTAACATTATGCTCTGTTAAAAACAAAACACGGAACATTCATATTTATATCCGAGTTATTGCAGGCAATTGTAACCTCAGTAATGGCTGGTTCAATCCCCAGGGAGGTCTCAGATGAGTGTGCCATAAATTATTCCTACTTACCAGTACAGATTACACATGCATTGCTCTATTTTTTAACACCGAAGACAGGAGTACAATTTGTCTATAATAATTTAGATTATAATTTTGCATGTTCTTAACGGGATTCTTTTACTTACTTAATCAGTAATATTATTACAACGTCTCCTAAGCTTTATTAGTTATTCAAAAAAACTAAGTTCAAAATGTTGATTATATTTCACCAACAAATATTTTGCTGATATCGTAATACGTAGTCTGATCAATTTTCTTGAAGTTATGGTCCACAATTGCAAGTCTAACAGTTTAGTTTGCTTTAAATCAATGATTGTCTCGTAATACTCGTCTATAAACTTATTTTCAAAATCAATAGCTATTCTAAGCCTGTATGCGGATGTACTGCGTACAACAGAAGGATCCATTCTGTGAATGAATACATGTTTCAGTTGTGGTTTTGTGTGGTAGTAATTTCAAAAATGATATCAATAATTTTAAAAACAAACCCCATGCATTCCTTGGATTTTTTACCAATATAAGTGCAGAGCATATGTATTAGTCCAGTTTGTATTGGTCTTGTACAATTTTTTAATAAATTAACATTTTTAACATTGTAAAAACATTACGTTTACCCTACTGCTCTTTTGCAGTATTAAATTGATACCCCATTTATTAGGCTTACAAAGTCCGAAATAATTTGTATTCCGCCGTTCCGCAAATGTTTTAGGGCTCTGCCCTCTTTACCTTCATAATACATAATCAACTTATCTTGCATCTACTACTTGCCTGACGAGGCTAACATTCAATAGAAAGATAGCTGATACTCAAGGCAGATATAGGCTTACCTATGATAATCTTATACTTTATGACTGCCCCACTGACATTTAATATTCCCAAGACTACAACGATTGAACTGAAATTTGGTAGGGAAATACACTAGAATCAAAATAGACGTTCGCTAATCTAAAAATTTGTTGGGACCCGCCCCGCTGGCATTTAATGTTATGCTTACCATCTCGCACTGGACTGATAAGACTGAAGTTCGGACGGATGATGGCTTACTAACTCAAATCAGAATAGGCCTCCTACTAATAAAAATATTGCTTAGGGCTCCGCAGACCTATATTATTCCAATGTTAAATAACGCACACCCAATTACTGAACAAATAAAACTTAAATTTGGAAAATATACCATACTTTAGAATCTAATATCGTGCTACTCATGTCCCAAGACTCATATGAGGCTCCACCCCACCGGCTTCTAAAATCAAGATTATTTTCTGTCGCACCTACTACAGGACTTATGGATCTGAAGTTCGGGTGGAAGATAGCTAATATACTATAAGCAGACATATGCCTACTCTTTATCAAAATATTATTTAGGGCTCCACCCCGCTGGCCTTTATTATTCCCATGTTAACTATCGCAACTAACTACAGAACGGATGATCCTGATATTTCCTCTCAAACTATATCCTTCTCCCGTTCCAAAAGTTCAATGGGGCTCCCCCACCGGCATTTTTACGTAGTCATGTTTAGTAGAAAATGTATAATTCTGGAATGATCAAGCTAAATTTTTTAGGAAGACAGGTACATGAGAATACAACCTACATACCCAAACTGAAAATCTCGCACCACATCACTGCAAGTCTCTGGTCAGTTATTCCATTCCAAGAAGATCACCAAGTTTAATCAATTTGTTTCGACTTACTCTTCTACCTACTTATTTGGGGTATTGTTGGTTGATAAGCCAAGATTATTTCTTTACAAACAATGATTTTTATAACTAATGTCAAAGTTTGAAGATAAATGAATGATTGAAATGGTTTTCGAAATTGATAACAGTTTTTAAACTGAACTCCCTTACATAATTAAAGTTTCAAAAATTCAATAGCAATAAAGCGTTAGTGAAAAAAAATGTTTGTGGACAAAATTTAACAGTAAACAAATCTTCTTTAAAATTTCCGTTTTTGCACAGTTATCATAAGCTAAATATTTTTTTATTAATAACAATGAGTGTCAGACAGTGATTTAACCTGAAACATTAATCTTTCTTCCCCTTAGTGTTAAATCACAATCTAATAAACAAATTGATTTTATCATAGAAACACTTTCGCCCGCAGCGGTTCATTTATCCAGAGAAATACCTACGATGTTTGTGAATTACTGAGTTAAACAATTGTTTGTAATGGATATTTAATAATAGAACCTAACTATTGGCAGTTCAACTCTAGGAAGTCTTAAGCCACTTAATTGATAAACATACATTTACTAGGTATGTGTATAGATTATACCAAGTTTAAAATTATATAAGGGGTTTATTCTACTGCAAAATTAGTTATCATACACAAGAAAAAAAATACTTTTATGTAACTTTTGGCTTGGATATTCTTTTAAAATAACAAACGGTAAGAGATCAAATAGGCTCACAACAGCATACAAAGGTGCCCGCATTGGCTTTTAGCAGATTAAGATAAATCCTATTGCAAATTCTGATCTGGGATTGAGTTACAAAGTATATTCATATACAGAGTGTCCAGCCTAAATTGGTCAGTTAGCACACATTTATTTGATGCCTGACGGCTAACTTCTTATAGAGGAACCCCTTTACATTTTTACCATACGTTTTAATATGCTTTTCATTTCCGAAAATATCGCGCCTTTTTATAATATGTTTGCTAACTTTAGTTTCTCTCATAAAATACCCATACTTTTTTGTTTTATCGGGTTGAAAATTTAATTTAAAAATGTTTTATACTTTTTTCACAAAACTTAACCGTTCTTTTCAGAGCTACTCATCCAAGTGATTTGTATTGTTTTGAGCTATGAGTAGCTCACCTTATGCATAGCTCTGTGTATAACTAAACTGTTCATTTTATAAATAAACACGTTTTATAATGGCATCCCCTACCTCAGTAATTAATAAATTTAGGATAATCTAATTTCACACATTTTCCCACCATTTTCCCAATCCGACAACTAATTAAAATGTTTCTTACAAAATAACCCTCATTTTATTTTTTGATTAGGTAAAAATTTAATTTAAAAACGGTTTTACACTCGGTGTGTCTTTCCTAAACCTAACTGTTTGGTCTCCAGAGCTACACATAACGTGAGCCATTCATTGTTAAAAGCAATACAAATCACTTAAATAAGTAACACTGGAAGGGGAACAGTTTAAGTTTAGTAGAGAGGTACAAGGAGTACCAACTTATTAAAATTATATTTTTTATCCGATAAAATAATAAAAGTGTGGGCATTACGTAAAAGAAAAATAAATAGGCCACTACTTGGAAAATGGCGGAATATTTTTTGGTAGTACTTGTGATAATGTAACTCATTATTTTTACTATCTGATTATATTGGTAAAGACACAAAACAATCAAAGTTATAACGGTACGTTAAATTAAAAGAACTTATTGTACTGTGATTCAGACCTAGAATGTATAGACGGTAATCCGTTTGTCACAACAATTTTAAAACATCTAATTTTTTCATATTTTGAATGCGTAATTCATCCATTCCAAGTTCTTATTAGTTGTATTTTTATATTTTAAGTTTCCAGATATATATTTTATTTTATTTATTAGGATCCGATCAGGACCAAATCAGGATCTTATAAGACTTATCGGATTAAATCCTCATTTGGAATCGTCCTTTATCTTGGTTTAACGCCACTCAGGTTTAAATCGACTACGATCAGGTAATTTATATAAGTTTTTATTGAAATGTTTCATTCGGGCGTACTTCATATTTAATTCATAATCATTAACATAAAATAGATTTGTTTAGTGAGGGAACGTCTGAAACTAATTAAAGGGTTAACAATCTTTGGTAGTATTTAATTGTTCCATTAAACTAATCATTTAGTATCAAACATAATAAAACTACATTAAATCTTACGTCTGGTCAATTATTTAATCCTATGAATAACACTGCACCACGACGATCAAACAAGCTGCGTTTTTATTTTCCTTATTTTCATTACTAGGATTTATCAACCCGAAATTGCTTACATCCCCATGTTCACATAATACTACTTTTAAGAGAATACTACTTTCCCATAATTCTCGTATAATCGACGAAAGAAAAAGGTTTCCCAAAAATAAATATTGTATTCCGAGATATGATCATCATTTACTTAAGATACATGATAGTATAAACATACATTTTAAGCTAAACTACAAATTTAATCTTATTACATGATTACAGACTATACAAACTCAAATAATACGATTACTATTCAAAGTTTTTATAATAGTTAGTAGTTTATAACCATTTGAAAAGTAGAAATTTAATACTTTTAGTATATTAATTGAATAATTCAACTTCTCAGGAAAAACTTGTGTTTAAAGTTCAAATATAAAATATCATAGAACAAATGTTATAGCGTTGTTGTTTGTTTATCCTAACAGATGTTCAGTGTGGACAGCTGAGAGGGTAAGAAACTCTATCATTTATTGTCCAAGTTACAAACGTTTGCAAATTAGCAGGTCGACCTAAAGTCTTATTTAACTAATCTTTAATTTTACTACCTTTTACTGATTTGTTGAAAATCATTAATAGTCTTTGTTTAATAATGCATTTCTCGGAATATCTTTCGTTTACTTTATTATGATTAGTTATTTACAACTTTAAAGTTCTCAAGTTAATTGTATTATTTATTTATTAAGTAACTATGTGCAGTTTTAGGATAACCGATTAAAATACCTTTTAAAATTGGTTGAATTGAAACTAAACGAAAACATTTTAAATGATTTTTATTCTATAAAATTATTATTTACAATATTTACTATTAGTATTTGCCAACAGGTCCAAATATGTACTACCGTAACATAGATTAAGACCTCATATATTATAACAACAAAATAACTAAGAATGTAATCCAATACCGAATGCGGTAGCTCAGAGGTAAAGTGCCTGACTAACAAGTCAGACGTGGCCGGTTCGATCCCGGTCCCGGCCGACCCATGACTATTACTATAATACTGTCAGGAGCGGTAACCTCTGGCTTGCCCATATGACTAATGCCTATACGGTACCTCGCTGTCTTTTATCACCGAACATGTCAATAGCCTATGCTGACGGGCAGTTGAGGTTAATATATACATTTCAAGTGTTTTTTTTTAATTTCAGCCTAATTATTTTGGGAATTTATGTGTAACGGGGTTGAACACAGATTACAACAAATGGACCCCACCAGCCTTTCAATCTCTATAGTTAGGTTACTGGGTAGGTTTTAAGCTTACATTGTTCGTAACCCAGTATTATAAGGTAAAATAAGGTAAGTGGGTTAAGTGGATCAGAACATTAGACAACCACTTACAATTTACATCATCAAACCAAACACAATATCTTTACTCTCTCAAGATCTTAGATTGTGTTTATGGGTTTGTAGGTGAAACAGATAAAAAATGTCCCAGCAATATTCATTTACTACAAATGTTCTTAAAAAATCGATATTTTTTGTAATCACAAAACCTACATGGGAATATTGGGTAATATATCAAGCCCAGCTCCCAGTAGAAAATGTAGAAATTTGCTAGTGAATTCCTGTTATATAACGTTTGTTAACGTAATAAACCTACCTTATAGTTTCAGGATATTTTTAACTTCTCTTTACTGAATTTTTAATTGTCAAATTTCTCTTAGCTTTTCTATTTTTTTATGACTATATGATTTGCTACCTATTTAAATTATCCTAATAATTTCGCAAAAAAATGCTATCATTAACTGTTATTTTGTTTAAGATAAAATATGTAATTTTATATTTTAATTACCAAGTTTATTTGGTTGTGGAAGAATTGAACTTAAGGGTAGCATATATATTTACGGTAGCTGAATAGCTCAGTACAACAGAGTATGTTACTGTGCTATAAAATACTCAGTTTCTCTTTTCAGTCATAATAATAAATAATACATCTGAAAATATATTCCTTTAAACAAAAATATGCAATATTATTATGAGTTTTACCTTTAACAAAAAGTACATCAGTGAATTAGAGGGATCCCTGCAGGCTATTGATATTAACTCGACCGTAATAATTGCACATGGGTTTCACTTTTAGTATTTTATCCAATGAGGAAAAATGCTTTTGGGACAAATTATGCCGTCATCCATGAAGTATTACACTGCAAAAACATAAAAAAAACTACACACAATATGTATAGCTTACTCTCCTTGTTAACGAAGTAAATACTAATAAAAGACAATAGTTATGTGATTAATATACTAAACAAATAAACATTTTAATGTTCCTTTTTTGTTCATCACAGAATAAGTTATAACTGTAAAATATATATAAATTACACTTATTTAATTTTACAACGATTAGTATGACACTAAGGGGTCATTGATGTGTCAATAAGTGTATAGTATAAAAAGGAATCACATTTGTCCTAAATTTTAAAAGTGAAAGTTGTTAAAATATTGGTTGTAGCTAACAATATTGTGATTCAGATTTTCTGTATATTGAACATTAATCACAATTTATAATCACATTGTTCTAAACGCTTTTAAAAGTAATATTTTTAGTGCAAACCAAACATTGTAATTGAAAGAAAATTTACATTAAATCTCTACAGCTACAATCTAATCAGGCTACTTCTCGCTTCATTTGGAGTAGGAGGCCTGATAAGATTTCCTTTGAAGAAATTGAATTTCGGCATTCCCATGTGACAATATGTTACCAAGGTTATTGTAACAGATAATGCCAGTTAAAGTCGTTCTCGAATATCAATCCAAAGTAAACGATGTATTACATGGCTATCCAAGAAATAAATAGTTTTCAAAAGGACTCATAAATATATAATATAACATCCACATCCACTGTTATTGTTCTATTTCTGATAAAGTCAGTCATTTGGTCCTGAGATAAATTGGCGGACACTTTTAAAGAAGCAATTAAATATAAAAACATGCATGAAAGACAACTTGACAAACGAGTGTTTAAATAATGGTATTAGACAATTTATTTTAACACTCTACCTAAGTTGTTTTTGCACCAGTTAAAATGCTAGAAAATAGTTCCATTTGCTATGGCTTGAAACCAAAAACAAATATATAAACTAATAACCAAGCGGTCTGCCAAACTCTATGGAAACACATGGTTATATGGTTTTAAATAGGAAATATAGCTAAATAATAAGTGTATAAACTTTACAAGACGCTAAAATCAAAAATACTTAATATTTTATAGCCTATAAATGTATTATTATTACTTTTGATTTGGAACAAAAAAGTAACTACTAAACAGTAAAACTAAAAATTATTTTTACTAAACACCATACAAAGTATTTCATGATTATGATTATTTTTATTTTAAATTACCATCTCTATATATAATATTTGTTCTCAAGGGTGTATGTGTCGGTAGGCAATAATATCAATCCCTTACTATTTAATTAAAACCAATAATTAAGTCATTATTTTTGTAGATTTCCTTTCCCCCAAAATGCAACAAATAAACGAAATCAAATACATAAAATTATCATTTAATGGGTTACCTATTTAACTGTCAACTTTTTGAAGTCACCTTAGTAAAACGACAAGTGCATCTAACCCACAACAGACGTTTCACGGTACAAGCTGCGCAAGGACAAATATAGTTTGGATTTATTTATTGAAAAGTTGTCATCCAGTATGACTTAAGCACTCTACGGATTGTTTGAATCCCATTCAAACCCAATTTAGTAATACAAAACAAAATGATAATTTGTTTGACTTGGGAGAAATTTATTGTTTACGTTTGCAAAACTAGCGATAATTTATGTCTGTTAATTAAGTCACTTGGCGGTCTCGCAGAGTCAGTTTGCTGCCAAGTTTAGATCACTGATAGGATCCCCAGAATCTTACTACGATTCAACCCATACTTGTTCCGAATATGGTATAGTAGATTCGGCCTAATTCTAAGACCTTCCTTGATAACAATCTGTCATAATACGTTGCGCACAATAACAAATTGTGAGCGAAAATCTATACACGAAAATCATTATTAACAGTTCGATTTAAATTAGGCCTAGATATTAGCTCTAATAAGTTTAACATTACCTGTCAATAGAACAAAGAGTATTGCAAGCTGTTGGAGAAATAGATGGGTGTAATAGGTAATACAAGTTGACCGGTTACTATATGGATACCTTAAGCAATTAAGTAAATTTCCTCGAAACAAACAAACAATTTTATCCAAATTTGTTTGATGTTTGCGTACCCAAATGGTATTTTTATTTGGCACAAGAAAATTGCCAAAGCCTCGTAGCCTTTAAAAATTAAGGAAAATAAAGAGCTTTGTATTGAACGGGTTTTTACCATGTTTTTACGCTCAACCTTATAACATAATTGAAAACCAACATCATAGTTGTTTGATTTAACATACTTCAAAATAAATTGACTAATAGTGTATTAATGTTATACTGAAAGGTTTTTAAATCGTATTAACTATTTTTTATTTACCATACAATTTTTATAAAAAAATAAATAAGGGAGCAATAAATGTTGGGTCATTATTCTTAACCTAACTCTTTTAGAGCAAAACTATTGGCTTGAAGGGACCATAGGCCCTAACCTTGCTCCAATACTCTGCCTATCTCATTGTTTTGCTCTTTGATGCTTAGGAAAATACAACAATAAATGTAAGTTTATAAACAAAGTAGTCATGTAACCACATGTTTTAATATAAACAAAACAAACGTTTTTAAATCCCCATGCTTTTCTTATGAGGGATGTTTTAAGTTATTTTTCGTTTGATGGAAAATTGTTATAAATACTGCTATTTTTCCGAGTCCCTGGGATCAAGACCTTTAATTTGAGCCGTCTCCCATCATCCAGCAAATTCAAAATATTTACTTAAAACTTTCGCTTACGGAATTATATATATAGCTACTGTTTCTATTTTATTGAATAATATTCATTATTAACTCATTAGCTCATCAACTTACCAATTTTAACTTAGTTAAACATTGTCTACTTTTTAAAATTTACTCTATATTTGATAAGATATTTGAATAGAAGGGCCATATAAAAGCAACATAAATAAGCGTCTTATTGAAGTATTTGGAAATATTGCCTTTGAATCTCACTCTAAACTCCCTGTGAAATACACCCACAAAATGTTACGGCGTTAGGTTTCCAGACATTTATTGCAGGGTGGGGCTTTCCTAAACCTTTCATCAATCTTATGAAGCTTTTATACTTTACCATTATATAAATGTAAATGCCCAACTAATATATAGTAAGCGATTGGAAAATTATCAGACACAAAATTCATTAACAATGTAATAAAATTAATTCTCTATAATAGTACTAATAAATTTTTATTTTACATTGGTTTATGTGTTTAAAAAGTATAGAATAAGTAAAAAATGCGACAAAATTTTAAAGTGAAATTTAAAATAGTTTATTTACTAATAAAAATCATTACAAGTTATAGAATTAGGTAAAATAACAAAATAAAATATGTGGATTATAAACGAGTTATAAGATATACTTAACTAAGAAACTGGACTGAAGGGAAAAATATATAGTTAGGCTAATCCTATCTTTAAGATAAATCAATTGGGAATATATGTTTACCACTTAAATTTGAACGTAAACTAGATAAAATCCTGGCTACAAAATGTTGAATGTCTGCCGGCAAAGAAATGTTCATGTCAATGTGGATGTGCAAAGCTGGTTTTAATTCAGTTAAAGTTAATACAAAAAAAATCAAACAAGAGTTAAGTAAATATACATTTGTTTATATTGCTGGGGAGATAATATATATTTGTTATGATGTGTTAAGTATTATATAATTACTATAAATAAATATGCAATACTGAGAGAGAAGAATACTTACAGTAGCTTTAAACAGTTTTTTCTACTATCGCTTTTTATAAAATTGTCGGCAGCAAAGCCTGTCAGCGAGATTATGGAAGAAGGGAATAAGGTCAATCTTACAAAATACAAATATTTAAATACACACAGTATAATATCTTACATTTGTTTAGGAACAATATTATTTTACTTTGTAACTTGCTTACAATTACTAAGAGTTATTAAACTACTAGGTTTAGTCAAATGTTTACAAAAATGAAATTTTAAACAGTAGTAACAGTAGGATCACATCCTATTTCGTCAAACGAATTTCGTATTTCAACATCTACATTCCCAACAACGAACA